>OV121093.1:24320887-26720887 GCA_921293015.1 Phorcus lineatus
TACATAACCAAATATCACTTAGCATTTGTCAATCTTCATGTTAGATTGTCTTTCTCAATCTACCACTACATTGATTTGATGGCGGCATATTGTACACACCTTTGCAAGTACTAACATATAAACACGTAACGTACCTAATATTTTCACATATGTTGATCTACATGCATTTCTATTTGTAAATACAAATACTGCATATCTACACACCATGTTGAGTACATACAGTGTGTCGGTATATCAACCATCTGAATAATAATTAAGAATTCATGGAAATGATATCCCGATTTAAGAGATAGCACGTAACATCAACGAATGTAATGATTATTAATATTGACCAAGTGATCTATTCCGTTGTCAACTATAATTATAATTTAACATGTGTATGTATCAATTCAATGGCAGACAGGGTCGTTGATCTGTGAAGCATATTGTTGAATTAAAAAAAACCATGTACATGCTAAAACTATTATTGTTACAGGACCGCTACTGACCGTGCTTGATATAGGATGCGCTCAGCTAGTTCCGTAAAGTAATATTCGAACAAACTCTTATATTAATAATGGTATTTAAAGTAAAACAACACTGGCGTTCAGAATATTGATTACATGAAATTATCAAATTGATAGTTCATGACGTGACATCCCCAAAGTGATGCATTCAAGAAGTAAAGGTGTCACTTTCAATAGCCTCAAATTCTTAACAAATGATTTATGAATACATGTACATAAATGTTTATAATAGCGCTTCCTCTCGTTTCGTCTTAGATATATGAATTCAAAGCGTTTTACAAATAAAATATATCTAACAATGTTTCAAAATTGGTAACTTCACAAAGACTCCAATCGTTTCATCTGAATTAATAAACCTTCTTTTTAAAGTATTTATTTTCCCTTCCAAGATCAACATATTCAAAAAATAGAGCCATGGGCTCTGTAGCTCATCAGACTTTTGATAGAAATAGGTGTTGTGGTTTAGACCATGGGGTCATGGGCAGTGTAGGAAAGATAGCCTGTCCCAACGTCCGAGTTATTCACAATCAAATAAAAAAGGCCCATTGCCCATTTGGGGTCAAGGGGTCACCGAACCTACAATTCAGAATCCCCATTGTCCAAGGAGTCTACACACAACTATTAAGCTATCAAGACCTTTTGGAACTGGAGAAGAAGATGAAAGTAGGATTTTAAGGTTTTGACCCCTGTGACCCCATTTGGGGTCATGGGGTCACCAAACCTACAATTTAGAATCCCCAGTGTCCAAGGAGTCTTCACACAATTTTTCAGCTCTCTAGACCTTTTGGAACTAGGAAAAAAGATGAAATTAGGTTTTTTAGGTTTTGACCCCTGTGACCCCATTTGGGGTCATGGGGTCACCAAACCTACAATTTAGAATCCCCGTTGGCCAAGGAGTCTACACACAACCATTCAGCTCTCTGGACCTTTTGGAACTAGGGAAAAAGATTAAATTAGGTTTTTTAGGTTTTGACCCCTGTCATGGGGTCACCAAACCTACAATTTATAATCCCCGTTGGCCAAGGAGTCTACACACACCTTTTCAGCTCTCTAGACCTTTTGGAACTGGAGAAGAAGATGAAATTAGGTTTTTCAGGTTTTGACCCCTGTGACCCCATTTGGGGTCATGGGGTCACCAAACCTACAATTTAGAATCTCCAGTGCTTAAGGAGTCTACACACAACTTTTCAGCTCTCTGGACCTTTTGGAACTGGAGAAGAAGATGAAAATAGGTTTTTCATGTTTTGACCCCTGTGACCCCATTTGGGGTCATGGGGTCACCAAACCTACAATTTAGAATCTCCAGTGCCCAAGGAGTCTACACACAACTTTTCAGCTCTCTGGACCTTTTGGAACTGGAGAAGAAGATTAAAATAGATTTTTAAGTTTTTGACCCTTGTGACCCCATTTGGGGTCATGGGGTCACGAAATCTACAATTTAGAATCCCCATTTGCCAAGGAGTATGCACATAAAATTTCAGCTCTCTAGAGTCATTGGTTCTGGAGAAGAAGTCGAAAAAGTGAAAAGTTTACGGATGGACGGACGGATGGACGGACGCCGGACGCCTTGCCATGCCATAAGCCCATCGGGTCTTTCAGACCTGATGAGCTAAAAATGTTTTCTTTTACCAAACGTAGTATATTTTTGCACAAAGAGCAACGATTTTCATTTCTTATTGCTTTCTTGAGGATAGCATCTTATTTACGAAACTGTTATCTACATTAATGGATGCTAAACTGATTATAAAAATAAGTTCATTGTTATACTATACGACGGACGCACATACGCGGCCCTCGCTGAATAAGAGGTGCTTACAATTAACGCACATAAGCGTCTCTCGCTGTGAGAAACTGCTAATTAACCGACGCTTATATGCGGCTCTCGCTGTGAGGATCTCATTATTTTGACGCATATACGCGGCTCTCGGCGTTAATGAGTTAAGTGTAAGGATAAAGATACGATTGATGATTGTTTACGAGAGAATTATGTAATTGAAACTAAAGCAGAGAGAGACAAGATAAGAACACAGTTGAATCAAAATAAGTACTCAAAATTGTAACTTTGTACAGATCACCCAACAGCTTATCAAATTTATTGATTTTTCACTATAAATTTTAGCAAAACCTCACTCTGCAAACGTGCTCACTCTGTAAAGTCATTGAAGATGAAGTTCATATTATATTTTTCTGTCCAATTTTAAAAGAACTACGTCAATACGGTCAACCTATCATTCAATCCAAGTTAAAGAATCTGTCATATAACAATGATTGTTTACTCTTTATAACCTTGCATAATGAATGCTCCCTACTTGCATGCGCAGTTATATACTTCCTGTTACGTCACGACGCGCGAAAATGGCGCCAGCCGAAGTTTATGTCAAAGAGATGTACTTTGAAGAATCGTAATAAATCCCCTATGAAAACGCCCAATCAGTTATCAATTCTATGACATGGTGTCAGAAGTAAACTTTTGAAGAAGTATTTAAGAAGATGGCAAGATTTTCGCCTCCAGAAAACTTTGATTTTTCAACACCGGCCGAGTGGCCTCAATGGCGGCAACGGTTTATGAGGTTCCGTTCCGCGACGAAACTGAATGCACAGTCAGAAGAAGTTCAGATAAGTTCGCTCATTTACGCGATGGGAAAAGAAGGGGAACATATCATGAACTCTTTCACGTTTGCTGAAGGCGATGAAGGGAAATTTGATAAAGTGATCGAGAAATATGACGAACATTTTGTTCCCAAACGGAATGTGATTCACGAGAGGGCCAAGTTTCATCAACGCACTCAAAGATCAGGTGAAAGTGTCGAAGCTTTTATACGTTCGTTGTATGAACTTGCTAAGTACTGTGAATTTGGAATAATGCGTGACGAAAGTATTCGTGACAGGATCGTCATCGGAATTTCTGACAGGCAAGTTTCAGAACGGATGCAATTAATTCCTGGATTAACTTTGGATCAGGCTATACAGACAGCCAGGGAAACGGAATTAATCAAATCACAAATCAAGAATCAGGATAACATTCAAACCATCGAAGAGGTAAGAGGAAGAAATTCTAGAAATATGAACTTTAATTCTCATAAAAGTAGAAGAAGTGGTCCCTCACGAGGTTCACATGGAAATAATGGTTACCATGGCAACCAAAGAAATCAGCTTTCTAGTCAAAACAAGCCCTGTTCACGTTGTGGTAATCTTCATACAGGAAGGTGTCGTGCTAGTGGTCAGATATGTCATGTTTGTAACAAGAAAGGACATTATGCCAGGATGTGTACTAGCAATAAAAAACAAAATGTTCACAGTGTAGAAACAGAAGTTTTGCCAGATGATCAAGCAGGTGGATTTTATATTGGATCTGTCAACTGTCATGACGATAATGATGCATGGATGATTACACTGTATGTTCAAGACACACCTGTTGAATTCAAAGTAGACACCGGTGCAGACACCACTGTGATTTCTCAAGAAACGTATGACAAACTCTTCCACAAACCAAAGTTATTACCTCCAGATCGTGAACTGTCAGGACATTCACACATGATTGGGTGTTCAGGATTGTTTCCTACGCAGGTGAGATATCATGGTGAAATGTACAAGTTCAATATTTATGTCACAGATGGACATAATAATCTGCTGAGTAGGAATGTTTCACACAAGATGGGTTTTGTAAAGCCAAACATTAATGAAGTCAACACAGACATGGATGAAATCAACTCAGATGTATTTGGTGCATTTGGACTTGTAAAATGTGAACCAGTTAAGATTAAGCTGAAACAAGAGGCAGTTCCGTTCAGTATTGCAACGCCGCGAAGAGTACCATTTCCTTTGTTAGACAAAGTGAAAGAAGAGTTGACGCGCATGAAGGATGCCGGTATTATAGAAGAAATAACCGAGCCAACTGAGTGGTGTGCTCCAATGGTCCCTGTAATCAAGAAGTCGGGAAAAGTGAGAATCTGCGTTGATCTGAAGAAGTTGAACGAAGCAGTGGAGCGAGAACGTTACATGATGCCGACGTTGGAAGATATTGCTCCAAAGCTATGTGGATCAAAGATATACACAACCCTAGATGCTTCTAGTGGTTATTACCAGATTCCTCTTCATGAAGAGAGCCAGAAACTTACTACGTTCATGACCCCTTTTGGACGTTACTGTTTCAAGAGAATGCCTTTTGGAGTGACTTCAGCTCCAGAAATATTTCAGCGCAAGATGACAGAGCTTTTGTCTGGTCTACCCGGCACAGAAGTTATAATGGACGATATTCTCATCCACGGGACGACAGATGCTGAACATGACAGAAGACTCGAGGACACAATTGACGTAATCCAAAAAGCAGGACTGAAGCTGAACAAAGAAAAGTGCAAGTTCAGAAAATCAGATACAGTCTACTTTGGACACAGAATTAGCAAAGATGGAATTAGTCCAGAATCAAGCAAGATAGATGCTATTCTTGAACTTGAATCTCCAAAAGATATTTCTGAACTCAGACGCATCTTGGGACTCGTGAACTATTTGGGGAAATTCCTGCCGGATATTTCCACTGTCACGAAACCAATGACTGATCTGCTTCATATCGATACTATGTGGTATTGGGGCCCAGATCAAGAGTCTGCTTTCTCAAAAGTGAAAGCCATGGTAACCAGAGCTCCAGTACTGGCATTCTATGATCCCAAGTTGCCAACGATGGTGAGTGCAGACGCAAGCAGCTATGGTCTCGGAGGTGCGCTACTACAGCTTCATGATGGAACCACATGGAAACCAGTTGCATTTTGTTCAAGAACGCTAACAGGTTCGGAATGCCGTTATGCGCAGATCGAAAAGGAGACATTAGCTGGTGTATGGGCTTGCGAGAAATTCAACCGATACCTTATCGGACTGGATGGATTCAAACTGCAAACAGATCACAAACCTCTGGTCCCACTCATCAACTCATATGATCTAAACAAAGTGCCAATAAGATGTCAGAGACTGTTAATGCGCTTGAGAAGATTTCAAGTCACAGCAGAGTATGTACCAGGAAAAAACCTAGTGGTCCCAGACACTCTATCAAGAAGTCCAATGAAACGTTCGGATGAAGACTCAACATTGAGAGAAGAGGTGGAAACCTACTTAGAGTCTGTATCTACACAGAGACCTATTTCGGACGAGAAAATCAACACAATGAAGATGATGTCGGCCAATGACCCGGCTATCCAGCAAGCTATACAGTTCACCAGAACAGGTTGGCCAGAGCACAGTAAGACGGTATGATCTGAGTTACAACAATTCTTTACGTTAAGAGGAGAACTGTCAGTTGTAGATGACCTGCTAGTGTTTCGCCACAGAATCGTCGTTCCTGACAAGCTCAGAGGTGAAATTTTGGAACAGATCCACACAGGACATCAAGGCATAAATAAGTGCCAGGAAAGAGCAGCATTGTGTGTGTGGTGGCCAGGAATATCAAGTGATATCAAAACAAAAGTTAGCCAGTGTAACTTTTTTCAGACTCATAAGCCGACTCAAAGAAAGGAGCCACTTATGACATCCCAAATGCCAGAGAGACCATGGCAGAAGATTGCTGCAGATTTGTGCTTTGTAAAAGGCCAGAACTTTCTTGTAGTAATGGATTACTATTCAAGATACCTGGAAATTGCTCACTTAACCAACATAACCTGTTCGCAAGTGATGGGCAAGTTGAAGGCAATGTTTGCCCGATGGGGCATACCAGAAGAGTTTCGTTCAGACAACGGAACACAATTCACAGCTGCAGAATTCAGACAGTTTGCACAAGAATACAACTTCAAGTTGACCACATCAAGTCCACACTTCCCTCAGTCTAACGGTGAGGCAGAGAGGGCAGTGCGCATCGCTAAAACTATTCTCAACCAAGAAGACCCATACCTAGCTCTTATGGCCTACAGATCTACTCCAAGTACAGCCACTGGGGCATCTCCTGCTCAGCTGATGATGGGCCGACAAATCCGAACAACCTTACTGACTCTACCGTCAAACCTTGTTCCTGAATGGCCGAACTTGCAGCAGGTGAGAGAGAAAGATGGCGAGAAGAAGACTGCAAACGAGACTCACTATAATCGCAGACATGGCGTGCAGTGGTTACCAACTCTACCACTAGGTGCACCAGTTCGCGTCAAGCTTGACGGCGAGAAGACATGGTCGACTCCAGGCACTGTCCAGGCGAGGGCGCAGACTCCTCGGAGTTACTACATCAAGACACCAGGGGGCGAGGTCAGAAGAAATCGTCGCCATCTGAGGTTTGATGAATCTCAGACACCAGACAACGACATTCAACAAGACTGTCAAACTAATTCAACTCCAGCTAATAATGTCTGTAATACCATGCCAGACACTAATCAGTCCACAACACGGTCTGGTCGAACAGTGAAACCTCCTCAGAAATATGGAGACTGGATGTGAAGTGACAATAATGTTAAATAATTCCTTGAATTGACTTTTAATTGCATGTGTCAAGGAATATTTGTAATGTTCAGTGACTTTAACTTTCTGTGAAGTGACTTTAATTGTTAAGTTCAAAAGGACTGTTAATTTATAAGTATGCAGATACTTTCCAGTTGTGTTAATCATAGACTGTTCCAGTTCCAAGGAATTTCATCGAGAATCCTCAACAGAGACTTGATTTTGAATTAATATTGTTGCAAAGATTTCTATAAGTCTTGCCAGTTAAAGTTGATAGTAATATTGATAAACAATGTTTTAAAGACTTCTTTTATAAAAAGGGGAGATGTCATATAACAATGATTGTTTACTCTTTATAACCTTGCATAATGAATGCTCCCTACTTGCATGCGCAATTATATACTTCCTGTTACGTCACGACGCGCAAAAATGGCGCCAGCCGAAGTTTATGTCAAAGAGATGTACTTTGAAGAATCGTAATAAATCCCCTATGAAAACGCCCAATCAGTTATCAATTCTATGACAGAATCTAACCAGTGTTAAAATGCTCCTTAATGATAAAAACTATGTCACTCAAATGTCAGTTGCCAAATATATTTACAATGTTTTTAAGATCCGTGGAGAAGAACTGTAATCACGATCTCTGTATCCGCATGCACATTATGTACAACTATGTACTTTGGGTCAGATGGCCTTGAATTCACGAATAAAGCTATTCTATTCTATTCTATTTCTATCATGTGAATCCCTACTTATATTATCAATATAACATGTAATTTATATCACCAATATCTTCAATGCTCTCATGTACATTATAATTGAACCATCTTATCCAAAATTTATCCTAGAAACATATATTTAAACCTTATATTAAGGGTGAAACGGTACTGCTATGCCATGGTTCGGTGCGTATTGCGGTATAGAGAGCTCTCGGTTTGGTAATTTTTGCTTTGGTCCATCAATATTTCAAAACCATTCATTAACAATAAATATAACAGAGATCTGAGGTATGAACTGCACAAAAACTTTCATTGTGGAAGAAGTCTTCAAAAAGGCTCAAATATCTGACTAGAAAACACTCAAAAAGAGAGCTAGCGTAGTCCTGAACAGTGAACACTCAAAGAACAACTTGGGTATCTGAAATTGTAAATAAGTTGTAACTTGTAAACAAAATGTCAAAATATTTATTTGAACTGATTTTAATAACATTTTCATGTCTATAGCTTAAGTTTTACTCTTTTAAAATTATTTCAAATTCAATAAAACTATTAGAGCTTGTGATTTTTGCAAAGTCAAATTTTAAAGCTTATTTTCAAATCTAATACTTTATCTAGTTTTATTACTTTATATAAATCAATCGCAATACACATCAAATATTCACTGGTCACTAAATTAAGCAATGCAACTCTAGAATTGATTGACCACGTGGGGATTTCAATGTCAATGAGTTCGAAGAAAAGTACTTTCGTTTTGATTAAATTCCAAGAAAAAATAGCTCGTTTAAGAAATGTCAAAACAAACTGAATCTCACTTCCATTGCGTGTATTCATTAAACGAGTACTGTCTTAAATAAATCACTTTAAACATGTCAGAAACAATAAATTAATTTGTATTTCTATTTTTTGGTAACATATTAATAAATTATGTTATTATTCTCACAAGAACCGCTATGCCTAATCGTATGTCACCGGCTGGGAGCTTTCTGCAATCTCATTGGTCCACTTGACCAAGCCACGGATGAATCGCTTCACTTATCGATCGACAAAGCATGTAGCGTGTGAGGGCCCAACGTGTGTAAATGGAAGTCATTGGAAGAATATTATGCCTTTCAGTACAAACTTAGTTACTAATTAAATATATTATGAAAGCTTTTTAAATATCTGTTTGCGTTTGAAAGCTATTAAATGATGAATCTTGCCCATGCTTTATATTTAATTTTCTCACATACCTATACTACCGTTACTACGCTGTCTTGTTTTACTTGCATCTTGAGACGGAAGTTAGATCGTCAGTGCGTTTGGATGACGTTTGAACTTTGGATTAATTTGTAATGACATTTAGCAGATAGCGATGAGTTTGCGTTGACATTTTTTAGCGTTTTTGACAGCAATAAACAAGAGAACAGTAAGAAAAACGATGAAATTTACAAAAACCGAACGGTACGTTTATTTCAAAGGAAATTTTCGGTGCACTGAACCGTCAATAGATACCGCAATACGAATACACTGCGGTAAACTGTTTCACCCCTACCTTATATAAGTTTCGAGCCCAAACTTCACAAGCGAGGGGAAGATATCATGGGCAAGATATAACCCAAATTACATTAAAATTATATTTACAGAAATTAGAAAAATGTATGATTAATTTACAGAAATATATAAATTAAAAACAAATCAAAACTACAAATTAGCATTATTCATGAGATACATCGTCACAATCTTTTAGAAGTAGACAATCTTTCTCATAATCACCTTTTCACCTAAGGATACAAATGTCAGAGTAAATCTTCATTTTAAAAAGTAGACAACTCGGCTATCTAAGACAATTGTCTTTAATTAATAATCCCCTTTCTGGTGTTGACACTGACAGTGATTTTAGTAGTATTAAGCTAATCCACATAAGATCTTGATTGACCTCATCTAATTAATCTTCAACTTTTCCAGACATGTCAAGTTATTAGTTTAATGAAAACAATAACTGGCTAGAATCTTAGTGACACTGTTAACAAGATTAAAAATCTAACCAATGAGAGATCACCTTCATTTACCTTTATAAACCCAGATAGAAGTTTAGAAGATAGAATATTTAGTTAGAGTTTGGATACCATCTAGACACTTCTCAAGACAACTCCAGGGGCTGAGTGTATATCTATAGATTGTCATGCCCCTGGAGGGATCATCCAGCTGTTATCTCCATATTATTATCATTCTGTTGTTATAATTGTTCCTGTGAATAAATCTGTGGATAACTATTTCACAGTCTTTGGATTTCTTCTGCCTAGAGTTAATTCCCCATTAAAAACTAGACAGCAAGACCGTCATCCCGGGATATCCAAAGTCGGGGCAGATGAGGAATACCTACAACCCTGCTTCAGCTTTGTGATAGTTAGCAACAGCCAGAGAATCAAGACAAGCGTTGAAGCGACTCTACTTTTATACAATAACCGTCCATGACTGCCACTGAGAATTAAAGTGCTAATCAGTGTGAGTATGAAAACTTAAGTGTGCTTCTGGCATCTTGCCAGGAGATCATGCATCGGCAAAACTATAATTCATCACAGAATACATCAGAATACATATGATACATCCTCTGTGTGCATATGCATGTGTGTGTGCATGCATGCATGAACCAACCTGCTCTTGAGTACCTCCTCTTCAGACCCTGAGTCTCCACGTAGTTCTGCTGTTTCCACATGATGTCCGCCCTCCTGCGTCAGTGTAGCTCCCTATGTAACAGTTAATAAACTTTACCAGAGAAAATTGACTTGAAAAAAACAAATTTTTGCCTAAACATATTGTAGGTACACTTATATGATTTAAATGCCCAATTTCCACAAAACTTGAATAAAAAATATAGCCATGAGCTTTCTAGCTCATCAGGATATCCATGATTTATCATTTAAGGTTGAAGATCTATAACAAATGTGTTATCAAAAAATGCATTGCCATCTCATCTCATGTTACAGCTGAACAACTTCCTGTCTGGTTAGGATCTCCCCAACCCTCCCATCTCCTGTTACAGCTGTACATCTTCCTGTCTGGCTAGGGTCTCCCCAACCCTCCCATCTCCTGTTACAGCTGTACATCTTCCCTTCTGGTTAGGGTCTCCCCAACCCTCCCATCTCCTGTTACAGCTGTACATCTTCCTGTCTGGTTAGGGTCTCCCCAACCCTCCCATCTCCTGTTACAGCTGTACATCTTCCCTTCTGGTTAGGGTCTCCTCAACCCTCCCATCTCCTGTTACAGCTGTACACCTTCCCTTCTGGTTAGGGTCTCCTCAACCCTCCCATCTCATGTTACAGCTGTACACCTTCCCTTCTGGTTAGGATCTCCTCAACCCTCCCATCTCCTGTTACAGCTGTACACCTTCCCTTCTGGTTAGGGTCTCCTCAACCCTCCCATCTCGTGTTACAGCTGTACACCTTCCCTTCTGGTTAGGGTCTCCTCAACCCTCCCATCTCGTGTTACAGCTGTACATCTCCCGTCTGGTTAGGATCTCCTCAACCCTACCATCTCATGTTACAGCTGTACATCTTCCTGTCTGGCTAGGGTCTCCCCAACCCTCCCATCTCGTGTTACAGCTGTACACCTCCCGTCTGGTAAGGGTTTCCTCAACCCTCCCATCTCCTTTTACAGCTGCGCACTTTCCCGTCTGGTTAGGGTTTCCTCAACCCTCCCATCTCATTTTACAGCTGTACACTTTCCCGTCTGGTTAGGGTCTCCTCAACCCTCCTATCTTCTGTTTCAGCTGTACACTTTCCCGTCTGGTTAGGGTCTCCTCAACCCTCCCATCTTCTGTTTCAGCTGTACATCTTCTCGTCTGGTTAGGGTCTCCTCAACCCTCCCATCTTCTGTTTCAGCTGTACATCTTCCCGTCTGGTTAGGGTCTCCTCAACCCTCCCATCTTCTGTTTCAGCTGTACATCTTCCAGTGTGGTTAGGGTCTCATCAACCCTTTCATCTCGTGTTACAGCTGTACATCTTCCAGTGTGGTTAGGTTCTCATCAACCCTCCCATCTTCTGTTTCAGCTGTACATCTTCCAGTGTGGTTAGGTTCTCATCAACCCTCCCATCTTCTGTTTCAGCTGTACACCTTCCAGTGTGGTTAGGGTCTCATCAACCCTTTCATCTTCTGTTACAGCTGTACACCTTCCAGTGTGGTTAGGGTCTCATCAACCCTTTCATCTCGTGTTACAGCTGTACACCTTCCAGTGTGGTTAGGGTCTCATCAACCCTCCCATCTTCTGTTTCAGCTGTACATCTTCCAGTGTGGTTAGGTTCTCATCAACCCTTTCATCTTCTGTTACAGCTGTACATCTTCCAGTGTGGTTAGGTTCTCATCAACCCTCCCATCTTCTGTTTCAGCTGTACACCTTCCAGTGTGGTTAGGGTCTCATCAACCCTTTCATCTTCTGTTACAGCTGTACATCTTCCAGTGTGGTTAGGTTCTCATCAACCCTCCCATCTTCTGTTTCAGCTGTACACCTTCCAGTGTGGTTAGGGTCTCATCAACCCTCCCATCTTCTGTTTCAGCTGTACGCCTTCCAGTGTGGTTAGGGTCTCATCAACCCTTTCATCTCGTGTTACAGCTGTACATCTTCCAGTGTGGTTAGGGTCTCATCAACCCTCCCATCTTCTGTTTCAGCTGTACACCTTCCAGTGTGGTTAGGGTCTCATCAACCCTTTCATCTTCTGTTACAGCTGTACATCTTCCAGTGTGGTTAGGGTCTCATCAACCCTTTCATCTCGTGTTACAGCTGTACATCTTCCAGTGTGGTTAGGGTCTCATCAACCCTCCCATCTTCTGTTACAGCTGTACATCTTCCTGTGTGGTTAGGGTCTCATCAACCCTTTCATCTTCTGTTTCAGCTGTACATCTTCCAGTGTGGTTAGGGTCTCATCAACCCTTTCATCTTCTGTTTCAGCTGTACATCTTCCCGTCTGGTTAGGGTCTCATCAACCCTCCCATCTTCTGTTTCAGCTGTACACCTTCCAGTGTGGTTAGGGTCTCATCAACCCTTTCATCTTCTGTTACAGCTGTACACCTTCCAGTGTGGTTAGGGTCTCCTCAACCCTCCCATCTTCTGTTTCAGCTGTACATCTTCCAGTGTGGTTAGGGTCTCATCAACCCTTTCATCTCGTGTTACAGCTGTACATCTTCCAGTGTGGTTAGGGTCTCATCAACCCTTTCATCTCATGTTTCAGCTGTACACCTTCCAGTGTGGTTAGGGTCTCATCAACCCTCCCATCTTCTGTTTCAGCTGTACACCTTCCAGTGTGGTTAGGGTCTCATCAACCCTTTCCTCTTGTGTTACAGCTGCACTCTTTCCCGCCTGGTTAGGGTTTTCTCAACCCTCCAATCTCATTTTACAGCTGTACACCTTCCCGTCTGGTAAGTGTGAAAAATGAAACTCTCTGATCTTAGCTAGTACTTACTGAGTTGTTACAGAAGCTATGCATAATCCTCCATCCCCACATAAGTGATAATCCCTCCTGGGTTCGTCCATTAAACTCATGGGTATGTGAGTAATCCTGCCTTGATTTTATGTAGAAGTTTTGGCACATAGAACTGCTTACAATCCAAAAAGGGTTGAACAAAATACACCATGTTAAATCTGTGTGTTGATTGAGAGGGAGAAAGTTAGCAGTAAAAACATACTTTGGGACCGCATACGAGTGTCCAAATTCGAAATTGAGGAATGTCAGATAAGAGGGAGTTCTATATACGATGCCATAAAGTTACAAAGTGGGGACCAAATGAATGTGTTGATTTTCCTCTCTTACTAACCACAATATGCAATATAATGCAATAAACATGACCACCTCTGACCAGCTATCCTTACCGTGCTTACACTGGAAAAGCACCCTGCGCAAGTTGATTTTATGTTTTAGTTTGAATATCATGGTGCCACAGACATGACCTTTGCCTTGCTTAAATTCTTATCATCACAACAATAATATATATACAGAACTAAAAACAATGCTTTTTCAAAGATTTAAATATTTATGTTTTTACAAATACCATGCTATCCCTGCCAGATCCTTATTTTTGGGGGTAGGACAATGAAATTTACACATCTCAGTCTCCATTTTGCACAGACGGTTTTTTTCATAATTTGACAGACAAAGGTTGAGTTGAGAATGGACACCCTTGCCAAGGCCAAGGTCAAGGTCCAGGAAGGGAGGGTCAACACCAAAGTTCGAAATTTGAGAATCCATGTCACAAAGATGTAAAAGAACAAAATATCAGCTTTCTATGTCAATGGGTTGGCCAATGTGTGCCAATGAGAAGAGATATCTTAAAGGTCGACTGAAATGTCTCATGGCTACTTAGGGATTCATTAAAATGTATTCAAGTTAGAAATTGACTTAACTTTCTGCAAGCATATCTGACCTTCAGCTGGGACGAGTCAAGAAGATAAGACAACAGAAATCCTCACAAAAATATACCTTAACAAAGTTTCCATAAAGTGTCTCTGATGTTTTTGTCTTGCACTTGAGATTCCGATCTTTCTTCTGTCCCATGCCGACCTTCACTTCACCATCCTGTAACAGAAACACACATGTAAATAGGTAGCTGGTCTAGGATGACATCCCTTCATGCAACATATCAGAAAAGGTAAAATAGCTAGCATGACCTAATATTCTCCTCTCTGTCTGTAACATATCCACATTGGTAAATTTCTAGCATGACCTACTATTCTCCTCTATGTCTGTAACATATCCACATTGGTAAATTTCTAGCATGACCTACTATTCTCCTCTATGTCTGTAACATATCCACATTGGTACAATACTAGCATGACCTACTATTCTCCTCTATGTCTGTAACATATCCACATTGGTACAACAGCTGGCATAACCTAATATTCTCCTCTCTGTCTGTAACATATCCACATTGGTACAATACTAGCATGACCTACTATTCTCCTCTATGTCTGTAACATATCCACATTGGTACAATAGCTAGCATGACCTAATATTCTCCTCTCTGTCTGTCACATATCCACATTGGTACAATAGCTGGCATGACCTAATATTCTCCTCTATGTCTGTGACATATCCACATTGGTACAATAGCTGGCATGACCTAATATTCTCCTCTATGTCTGTGACATATCCATATTCCGTGCTGGTAACCGCTCGGCAGCGGCAAGTCACACTTTTCTCAGCTCCTACGTTTTGCCTGTGTTAACATGGTGTTTCTCAAATTTGGAAGCTAAATTTTGGATTCTACAATCATGAATGGATTCTTCACCCTATGATTATGAATTTTAGATGAAATTGAAATCAATGTGGATTTTATTGCCATTTCTTTGTTAATCCCTTATAAACTTTTTGTGCTCAACAAGGACTGTTTCAATTAAGCCTCAAGCTGTACCTGTGTTGGGTAGACATCAGCTCCCAATAGGAATAATGGTCCTCAATCAGGGAGGGAGCTACAGCAGAGAACAGCTTCTGTCTATCAGAGACTCAAACAATTTAGACAGCTTCTCTCATTGTCTTCATTGACTTCATTGTCAGCTGATCAACACTCTTGCCAATCACAAGAGGAAGCGTTTAAAGAAACGAGGTTGCCAGGGTGGAAGAAAAAGTTAAAAGATTGAATTTCAACTTCATCTTTTAACACAAAAAATAGCAATCCCCAAGTAAAATCTGCCTCCCATTCTTCGCAAGAGACTGTAAAGGCATGTCTACTAAATGCAAGATCTGTGCACAATAAGGCAAGTGAAATCAATGACTATTTAACTGGACATTGCTGTTATAACTGAATCATGGCTTAGATCTTGTGATAATGAGATTGCTAATGAACTGGTTCCAACTGGATATTCCTATATTCCGTGATTGTACTTCCCTAAAGACTGGCTACCCTAATGAGAGGGCTATGTCTTACAATGAGACCTTGTCGAAAGTCTTGGACAAACACGCTCCTTTGAAATCTTCTAAGGTAGTTATCAGACCTAATGGTTCCTGGATGACAGCAGAAGTTTTTGAAGCCAAACATGATCGACGACATGCTGAAAAGGTATGGCGCTCTTAAAGACTTGTTGTCCATCGACAAATATACCAAAATTGCAGGAACAAAGTTAACTCTCTAATCAGAGAATGTAAACTGACTAATATCAGACAACAGATAACTGATAGTAAGAATGATAGTAAAAGACTATTCACTATTGTTAAGTCCCTGAATGAATCCAAGTGTGGTGTGACATCCAGCAACTCAGCTGGATAAAGTAGATAAGATTGTCGAACACATTTCCTCAGTGTCCTCTGGTCATGACCCCCTTGAAAATGATGAAGCAGGCTGCACCCAATAAGACTTGTTCCAAGGATCCTGTACCTACTTGGTTGCTCAAGGGTTGTCTCCCCTCTATTGTGCCAGCTGCTTGTAGTGTCATCAACTCGTCCTTGGTAGCTGGAGTCTTCCCACAGTGTTTCAAGGAAGCCGTTGTGACCCCAATCCTCAAGTAATCATCACTCGATCCTAGTAATTTCTGTAACTTAAGACCTCTGTCTAATCTTAGTTTCCTCTCCAAAGTTATGGAGAAAATTGTACTCACTCAGCTTCAGCTCCACATCCAGGATCACAGTCTGTCAGAACCATTCCAATCTGCCTACAAACGATCTCACAGCACAGAAACTGCTTTAAACTGAGTCCAAAATGACATCTTATTATCCATGGACAGACAGAAAGTGGTCCTACTAGTGCTGCTGGATCATTCTGCAGCATTCGATTCCATCAGTCACAGAATCCTATTATCAAGGCTACAGCATACCTTTGGCATTTCTGGCACTGCTCTCTCTTGGATCAGGTGATACCTTACAGACAGGTCAATGCGGGAACTTGTTGATGGAATTGCTTCAGCTGCAAAGAATGGGGTAAGCATGGTGTTCCACAAGGACCAGTGCTTGGACCAATTCACTTGCTACATTCAGCCCCTGGGTCGCCATATTAGGAAACACAGTCTAGACTTCCATGGCTACGCTGATGACCAGCAATTGTACATTGCAGTGAAACCATCTGCCGTGGGTTCTGCCATAAATCAGATAGAATACTGCATAGAGAATGTGAGTACCTGGATGCCTACAAACTATTTACTGGTGACAAAACTGAATTCATGGTGATTGGCACTCAAAAGCAGCTTGACAAAATAACTGATGTTAAACTTACAATTGACAAAGTTTGTGTGACTCCATCCACAAATATCAGAAATCTGGGTTTAACGATGAACAGAACAATGTCATGTAAACAGCATGTTTTTAATACAGCAAAATTAACGAATTTCCACATATCCAACATGGGTAAAATCCGGAAGTACATTGACAATGATTCCTGCAAGAATCTTGTCCACTCTTATGTGACATCCAGGGTTGACTTTTGCAACTCCCTTATTTCAGGATGTGGCCAAATCTCACATTTGCAGCGTATTCAGAACAAGGCAGCGCGCTTGGTTACCCGAACACGACTGGATGTTCACATCACTCCAATTCTTCACAAACTGCACTGGCTTCCCATCAAACACAGGATCACCTTCAAAATTCTTGTGTTGACCTTCTGTGCTCTCCGTGTCCACTCGGCTCCTCTGTACATGAAAGAACTACTCTCTGTGTATCAACCCTGCTGATCTCTATGATCCTCTCAACAACTCCAATTGTGTATCCCATCAACCTCTACCAAACTTGGCGATCGTGCCATCTCAGTTACTGCCCCTGTCATATGGAACTCCCTCCCATTTGACCTTAAAAACTGTGAATCTCTAGACTGTTTCAAGAAAGACTTAAAAACATATCTGTTCTCTATCCGCAGAATTCCTACATCTCCATGACTTTTGTACACAGTATCTTACCCTTTTCTTTCCCTCTCCAGCGCCGTTGAGCAGCTCTTGCTATAAAATAAGGCGCTTTATAAGTTCATTATTATTATTATTATTATCATTATTATTGGGACAATAGCTACCATGGACTAATGTTCGCCACTCAGTTATGTAACATTTACACATTGGGACAAAAGCTACCATGGACTAATGTTCACCAACCAGTTCTGTAACATTTACACATTGGGACAAAAGCTACCATGGACTAATGTTCACCAACAAGTTCTGTAATATTTACAAATTGGGACAATAGCTACCATGGACTAATGTTCACCATCCAGTTTTGTAACATTTACACATTGGGACAATAGCTACCATTGACTAATGTTCACCAACCAGTTCTGTAACATTTACACATTGGGACAAAAGCTACCAAGGACTAATGTTCACCATCAAGTTCTGTAACATTTACACATTGGGACAATAGCTACCATGGACTAATGTTCACCACCCAGTTCTGTAACATTTACACATTGGGACAATAGCTACCATGGACTAATGTTCACCATCAAGTTCTGTAACATTTACACATTGGGACAATAGCTACCATGGACTAATGTTCACCATCAAGTTCTGTAACATTTACACATTGGGACAATAGCTACCATGGACTAATGTTCACCACCCAGGTATGTGACATTTACACATTGGGACAAAAGCTACCATGGACTAATGTTCACCACCCAGTTCTGTAACATTTACACATTGGGACAATAGCTACCATGGACTAATGTTCACCAACCAGTTCTGTAATATTTACAAATTGGGACAATAGCTACCATGGACTAATGTTCACCAACCAGTTCTGTAACATTTACAAATTGGGACAATACCATGGACTAATGTTCACCATCAAGTTCTGTAACATTTACAAATTGGGACAAAAGCTACCATGGACTAATGTTCACCAACCAGTTCTGTAACATTTACACATTGGGTCAATAGCTACCATGGACTAATGTTCACCACCCAGGTATGTAACATTTACACATTGGGACAAAAGCTACTATGGACTAATGTTCACCAACCAGTTCTGTAATATTTACACATTGGGACAATACCAAGGACTAATGTTCACCATCAAGTTCTGTAACATTTACACATTGGGACAATAGCTACCAAGGACTAATGTTCACCATCAAGTTCTGTAACATTTACACATTGGGTCAATAGCTACCATGGACTAATGTTCACCACCCAGGTATGTAACATTTACACATTGGGACAAAAGCTACCATGGACTAATGTTCACCAACCAGTTCTGTAATATTTACAAATTGGGACAATACCATGGACTGATGTTCACCATCAAGTTCTGTAACATTTACACATTGGGACAATAGCTACCATGGACTAATGTTTACCACCAAGTTCTGTAACATTTACACATTGGGACAATAGCTACCATGGACTAATGTTCACCATCAAGTTCTGTAACATTTACACATTGGGTCAATAGCTACCTAGGACTAATGTTCACCATCAAGTTCTGTAACATTTACACATTGGGACAATAGCTACCATGGACTAATGTTCACCAACCAGTTCTGTAACATTTACACATTGGGTCAATAGCTACCATGGACTAATGTTCACCAACCAGTTCTGTAACATTTACACATTGGGTCAATAGCTACCATGGACTAATGTTCACCATCAAGTTCTGTAACATTTACACATTGGGTCAATAGCTACCATGGACTAATGTTCACCATCAAGTTCTGTAACATTTACACATTGGGACAATAGCTACCATGGACTAATGTTCACCAACCAGTTCTGTAACATTTACACATTGGGACAATAGCTACCAAGGACTAATGTTCACCAACCAGTTCTGTAATATTTACAAATTGGGACAATACCAAGGACTAATGTTCACCATCAAAATCTGTAACATTTACACATTGGGACAATAGCTACCATGGACTAATGTTCACCATCAAGTTCTGTAACATTTACACATTGGGTCAATAGCTACCATGGACTAATGTTCACCATCAAGTTCTGTAACATTTACACATTGGGACAATAGCTACCATGGACTAATGTTCACCATCAAGTTCTGTAACATTTACACATTGGGACAATAGCTACCAAGGACTAATGTTCACCAACCAGTTCTGTAACATTTACAAATTGGGACAATAGCTACCAAGGACTAATGTTCACCATCAAGTTCTGTAACATTTACACATTGGGACAATAGCTACCATGGACTAATGTTCACCATCAAGTTCTGTAACATTTACACATTGGGTCAATAGCTACCATGGACTAATGTTCACCACCCAGTTCTGTAACATTTACACATTGGGACAATAGCTACCATGGACTAATGTTCACCACCCAGTTCTGTAACATTTACACATTGGGACAATAGCTACCATGGACTAATGTTCACCATCAAGTTCTGTAACATTTACACATTGGGTCAATAGCTACCTAGGACTAATGTTCACCATCAAGTTCTGTAACATTTACACATTGGGACAATAGCTACCATGGACTAATGTTCACCATCAAGTTCTGTAACATTTACACATTGGGTCAATGGCTTCCATGGACTAATGTTCACCATCAAGTTCTGTAACATTTACACATTGGGACAATAGCTACCATGGACTAATGTTCACCAACCAGTTCTGTAACATTTACACATTAGGTCAATAGCTACCTAGGACTAATGTTCACCATCAAGTTCTGTAAGATTTACCCATTGGGACAATAGCTACCATGGACTAATGTTCACCAACCAGTTCTGTAACATTTACACATTGGGACAATAGCTACCATGGACTAATGTTCACCAACCAGTTCTGTAATATTTACACATTGGGACAATACCAAGGACTAATGTTCACCATCAAGTTCTGTAACATTTACACATTGGGACAATAGCTACCAAGGACTAATGTTCACCATCAAGTTCTGTAACATTTACACATTGGGTCAATAGCTACCATGGACTAATGTTCACCAACCAGTTCTGTAACATTTACACATTGGGACAAAAGCTACCATGGACTAATGTTCACCAACCAGTTCTGTAATATTTACAAATTGGGACAATACCATGGACTAATGTTCACCATCAAGTTCTGTAACATTTACACATTGGGACAATAGCTACCATGGACTAATGTTCACCACCAAGTTCTGTAACATTTACACATTGGGACAATAGCTACCATGGACTAATGTTCACTATCAAGTTCTGTAACATTTACACATTGGGTCAATAGCTACCTAGGACTAATGTTCACCATCAAGTTCTGTAACATTTACACATTGGGACAATAGCTACCATGGACTAATGTTCACCAACCAGTTCTGTAACATTTACACATTGGGTCAATAGCTACCAAGGACTAATGTTCACCAACCAGTTCTGTAATATTTACAAATTGGGACAATACCAAGGACTAATGTTCACCATCAAGTTCTGTAACATTTACACATTGGGACAATAGCTACCATGGACTAATGTTCACCTTCAAGTTCTGTAACATTTACACATTGGGACAATAGCTACCAAGGACTAATGTTCACCAACCAGTTCTGTAACATTTACAAATTGGGACAATAGCTACCAAGGACTAATGTTCACCATCAAGTTCTGTAACATTTACACATTGGGACAATAGCTACCATGGACTAATGTTCACCATCAAGTTCAGTAACATTTACACATTGGGTCAATAGCTACCATGGACTAATGTTCACCACCCAGTTCTGTAACATTTACACATTGGGACAATAGCTACCATGGACTAATGTTCACCACCCAGTTCTGTAACATTTACACATTGGGACAATAGCTACCATGGACTAATGTTCACCATCAAGTTCTGTAACATTTACACATTGGGTCAATAGCTACCTAGGACTAATGTTCACCATCAAGTTCTGTAACATTTACACATTAGGACAATAGCTACCATGGACTAATGTTCACCATCAAGTTCTGTAACATTTACACATTGGGACAAAAGCTACCATGGACTAATGTTCACCAACCAGTTCTGTAATATTTACAAATTGGGACAATACCATGGACTAATGTTCACCATCAAGTTCTGTAACATTTACACATTGGGACAATAGCTACCATGGACTAATGTTCACCACCAAGTTCTGTAACATTTACACATTGGGACAATAGCTACCATGGACTAATGTTCACCATCAAGTTCTGTAACATTTACACATTGGGTCAATAGCTACCTAGGACTAATGTTCACCATCAAGTTCTGTAACATTTACACATTGGGACAATAGCTACCATGGACTAATGTTCACCACCCAGGTATGTAACATTTACACATTGGGACAAAAGCTACCATGGACTAATGTTCCCCAACCAGTTCTGTAATATTTACAAATTGGGACAATACCATGGACTAATGTTCACCATCAAGTTCTGTAACATTTACACATTGGGACAATAGCTACCATGGACTAATGTTCACCACCAAGTTCTGTAACATTTACACATTGGGACAATAGCTACCATGGACTAATGTTCACCATCAAGTTCTGTAACATTTACACATTGGGTCAATAGCTACCCAGGACTAATGTTCACCATCAAGTTCTGTAACATTTACACATTGGGACAATAGCTACCATGGACTAATGTTCACCAACCAGTTCTGTAACATTTACACATTGGGTCAATAGCTACCAAGGACTAATGTTCACCAACCAGTTCTGTAATATTTACAAATTGGGACAATACCAAGGACTAATGTTCACCATCAAGTTCTGTAACATTTACACATTGGGACAATAGCTACCATGGACTAATGTTCACCTTCAAGTTCTGTAACATTTACACATTGGGACAATAGCTACCAAGGACTAATGTTCACCAACCAGTTCTGTAACATTTACAAATTGGGACAATAGCTACCAAGGACTAATGTTCAACATCAAGTTCTGTAACATTTACACATTGGGACAATAGCTACCATGGACTAATGTTCACCATCAAGTTCTGTAACATTTACACATTGGGACAATAGCTACCAAGGACTAATGTTCACCATCAAGTTCTGTAACATTTACACATTGGGACAATAGCTACCAAGGACTAATGTTCACCAACCAGTTCTGTAATATTTACACATTGGGACAATACCATGGACTAATGTTCACCATCAAGTTCTGTAACATTTACACATTGGGACAATAGCTACCATGGACTAATGTTCACCATCAAGTTCTGTAACATTTACACATTGGGACAATAGCTACCATGGACTAATGTTCACCACCCAGGTATGTAATATTTACAAATTGGGACAATAGCTACCAAGGACTAATGTTCACCATCAAGTTCTGTAACATTTACACATTGGGTCAATTGCTACCATGGACTAATGTTCACCAACCAGTTCTGTAAAATTTACAAATTGGGACAATAGCTACCATGGACTAATGTTTACCACCCAGTTCTGTAATATTTACAAATTGGGACAATAGCTACCATGGACTAATGTTCACCATCAAGTTCTGTAACATTTACACATTGGGACAATAGCTACCATGGACTAATGTTCACCAACCAGTTCTGTAAAATTTACAAATTGGGACAATAGCTACCATGGACTAATGTTCACCAACCAGTTCTGTAATATTTACAAATTGGGACAATAGCTACCATGGACTAATGTTCACCATCAAGTTCTGTAACATTTACACATTGGGACAATAGCTACCATGGACTAATGTTCACCACCCAGGTATGTAACATTTACACATTGGGACAATAGCTACCATGGACTAATGTTCACCATCAAGTTCTGTAACATTTACACATTAAGTCAAATGCTACCATGGACTAATGTTCACCAACCAGTTCTGTAACATTTACACATTGGGTCAATTGCTACCATGGACTAATGTTCACCAACCAGTTCTGTAAAATTTACAAATTGGGACAATAGCTACCATGGACTAATGTTTACCACCCAGTTCTGTAATATTTACAAATTGGGACAATAGCTACCATGGACTAATGTTCACCATCAAGTTCTGTAACATTTACACATTGGGACAATAGCTACCATGGACTAATGTTCACCAACCAGTTCTGTAACATTTACACATTGGGACAATAGCTACCATGGACTAATGTTCACCAACCAGTTCTGTAATATTTACACATTGGGACAATACCAAGGACTAATGTTCACCATCAAGTTCTGTAACATTTACACATTGGGACAATAGCTACCAAGGACTAATGTTCACCATCAAGTTCTGTAACATTTACACATTGGGTCAATAGCTACCATGGACTAATGTTCACCAACCAGTTCTGTAACATTTACACATTGGGACAAAAGCTACCATGGACTAATGTTCACCAACCAGTTCTGTAATATTTACAAATTGGGACAATACCATGGACTAATGTTCACCATCAAGTTCTGTAACATTTACACATTGGGACAATAGCTACCATGGACTAATGTTCACCACCAAGTTCTGTAACATTTACACATTGGGACAATAGCTACCATGGACTAATGTTCACTATCAAGTTCTGTAACATTTACACATTGGGTCAATAGCTACCTAGGACTAATGTTCACCATCAAGTTCTGTAACATTTACACATTGGGACAATAGCTACCATGGACTAATGTTCACCAACCAGTTCTGTAACATTTACACATTGGGTCAATAGCTACCAAGGACTAATGTTCACCAACCAGTTCTGTAATATTTACAAATTGGGACAATACCAAGGACTAATGTTCACCATCAAGTTCTGTAACATTTACACATTGGGACAATAGCTACCATGGACTAATGTTCACCTTCAAGTTCTGTAACATTTACACATTGGGACAATAGCTACCAAGGACTAATGTTCACCAACCAGTTCTGTAACATTTACAAATTGGGACAATAGCTACCAAGGACTAATGTTCACCATCAAGTTCTGTAACATTTACACATTGGGACAATAGCTACCATGGACTAATGTTCACCATCAAGTTCAGTAACATTTACACATTGGGTCAATAGCTACCATGGACTAATGTTCACCACCCAGTTCTGTAACATTTACACATTGGGACAATAGCTACCATGGACTAATGTTCACCACCCAGTTCTGTAACATTTACACATTGGGACAATAGCTACCATGGACTAATGTTCACCATCAAGTTCTGTAACATTTACACATTGGGTCAATAGCTACCTAGGACTAATGTTCACCATCAAGTTCTGTAACATTTACACATTAGGACAATAGCTACCATGGACTAATGTTCACCATCAAGTTCTGTAACATTTACACATTGGGACAAAAGCTACCATGGACTAATGTTCACCAACCAGTTCTGTAATATTTACAAATTGGGACAATACCATGGACTAATGTTCACCATCAAGTTCTGTAACATTTACACATTGGGACAATAGCTACCATGGACTAATGTTCACCACCAAGTTCTGTAACATTTACACATTGGGACAATAGCTACCATGGACTAATGTTCACCATCAAGTTCTGTAACATTTACACATTGGGTCAATAGCTACCTAGGACTAATGTTCACCATCAAGTTCTGTAACATTTACACATTGGGACAATAGCTACCATGGACTAATGTTCACCACCCAGGTATGTAACATTTACACATTGGGACAAAAGCTACCATGGACTAATGTTCCCCAACCAGTTCTGTAATATTTACAAATTGGGACAATACCATGGACTAATGTTCACCATCAAGTTCTGTAACATTTACACATTGGGACAATAGCTACCATGGACTAATGTTCACCACCAAGTTCTGTAACATTTACACATTGGGACAATAGCTACCATGGACTAATGTTCACCATCAAGTTCTGTAACATTTACACATTGGGTCAATAGCTACCCAGGACTAATGTTCACCATCAAGTTCTGTAACATTTACACATTGGGACAATAGCTACCATGGACTAATGTTCACCAACCAGTTCTGTAACATTTACACATTGGGTCAATAGCTACCAAGGACTAATGTTCACCAACCAGTTCTGTAATATTTACAAATTGGGACAATACCAAGGACTAATGTTCACCATCAAGTTCTGTAACATTTACACATTGGGACAATAGCTACCATGGACTAATGTTCACCTTCAAGTTCTGTAACATTTACACATTGGGACAATAGCTACCAAGGACTAATGTTCACCAACCAGTTCTGTAACATTTACAAATTGGGACAATAGCTACCAAGGACTAATGTTCACCATCAAGTTCTGTAACATTTACACATTGGGACAATAGCTACCATGGACTAATGTTCACCATCAAGTTCTGTAACATTTACACATTGGGTCAATAGCTACCATGGACTAATGTTCACCACCCAGTTCTGTAACATTTACACATTGGGACAATAGCTACCATGGACTAATGTTCACCACCCAGTTCTGTAACATTTACACATTGGGACAATAGCTACCATGGACTAATGTTCACCATCAAGTTCTGTAACATTTACACATTGGGTCAATAGCTACCTAGGACTAATGTTCACCATCAAGTTCTGTAACATTTACACATTGGGACAATAGCTACCATGGACTAATGTTCACCATCAAGTTCTGTAACATTTACACATTGGGACAAAAGCTACCATGGACTAATGTTCACCAACCAGTTCTGTAATATTTACAAATTGGGACAATACCATGGACTAATGTTCACCATCAAGTTCTGTAACATTTACACATTGGGACAATAGCTACCATGGACTAATGTTCACCACCAAGTTCTGTAACATTTACACATTGGGACAATAGCTACCATGGACTAATGTTCACCATCAAGTTCTGTAACATTTACACATTGGGTCAATAGCTACCTAGGACTAATGTTCACCATCAAGTTCTGTAACATTTACACATTGGGACAATAGCTACCATGGACTAATGTTCACCACCCAGGTATGTAACATTTACACATTGGGACAAAAGCTACCATGGACTAATGTTCCCCAACCAGTTCTGTAATATTTACAAATTGGGACAATACCATGGACTAATGTTCACCATCAAGTTCTGTAACATTTACACATTGGGACAATAGCTACCATGGACTAATGTTCACCACCAAGTTCTGTAACATTTACACATTGGGACAATAGCTACCATGGACTAATGTTCACCATCAAGTTCTGTAACATTTACACATTGGGTCAATAGCTACCCAGGACTAATGTTCACCATCAAGTTCTGTAACATTTACACATTGGGACAATAGCTACCATGGACTAATGTTCACCAACCAGTTCTGTAACATTTACACATTGGGTCAATAGCTACCAAGGACTAATGTTCACCAACCAGTTCTGTAATATTTACAAATTGGGACAATACCAAGGACTAATGTTCACCATCAAGTTCTGTAACATTTACACATTGGGACAATAGCTACCATGGACTAATGTTCACCTTCAAGTTCTGTAACATTTACACATTGGGACAATAGCTACCAAGGACTAATGTTCACCAACCAGTTCTGTAACATTTACAAATTGGGACAATAGCTACCAAGGACTAATGTTCAACATCAAGTTCTGTAACATTTACACATTGGGACAATAGCTACCATGGACTAATGTTCACCATCAAGTTCTGTAACATTTACACATTGGGACAATAGCTACCAAGGACTAATGTTCACCATCAAGTTCTGTAACATTTACACATTGGGACAATAGCTACCAAGGACTAATGTTCACCAACCAGTTCTGTAATATTTACACATTGGGACAATACCATGGACTAATGTTCACCATCAAGTTCTGTAACATTTACACATTGGGACAATAGCTACCATGGACTAATGTTCACCATCAAGTTCTGTAACATTTACACATTGGGACAATAGCTACCATGGACTAATGTTCACCACCCAGGTATGTAATATTTACAAATTGGGACAATAGCTACCAAGGACTAATGTTCACCATCAAGTTCTGTAACATTTACACATTGGGTCAATTGCTACCATGGACTAATGTTCACCAACCAGTTCTGTAAAATTTACAAATTGGGACAATAGCTACCATGGACTAATGTTTACCACCCAGTTCTGTAATATTTACAAATTGGGACAATAGCTACCATGGACTAATGTTCACCATCAAGTTCTGTAACATTTACACATTGGGACAATAGCTACCATGGACTAATGTTCACCAACCAGTTCTGTAAAATTTACAAATTGGGACAATAGCTACCATGGACTAATGTTCACCAACCAGTTCTGTAATATTTACAAATTGGGACAATAGCTACCATGGACTAATGTTCACCATCAAGTTCTGTAACATTTACACATTGGGACAATAGCTACCATGGACTAATGTTCACCACCCAGGTATGTAACATTTACACATTGGGACAATAGCTACCATGGACTAATGTTCACCATCAAGTTCTGTAACATTTACACATTAAGTCAAATGCTACCATGGACTAATGTTCACCAACCAGTTCTGTAACATTTACACATTGGGTCAATTGCTACCATGGACTAATGTTCACCAACCAGTTCTGTAAAATTTACAAATTGGGACAATAGCTACCATGGACTAATGTTTACCACCCAGTTCTGTAATATTTACAAATTGGGACAATAGCTACCATGGACTAATGTTCACCATCAAGTTCTGTAACATTTACACATTGGGACAATAGCTACCATGGACTAATGTTCACCAACCAGTTCTGTAACATTTACACATTGGGTCAATAGCTACCAAGGACTAATGTTCACCAACCAGTTCTGTAATATTTACAAATTGGGACAATACCAAGGACTAATGTTCACCATCAAGTTCTGTAACATTTACACATTGGGACAATAGCTACCATGGACTAATGTTCACCTTCAAGTTCTGTAACATTTACACATTGGGACAATAGCTACCAAGGACTAATGTTCACCAACCAGTTCTGTAACATTTACAAATTGGGACAATAGCTACCAAGGACTAATGTTCAACATCAAGTTCTGTAACATTTACACATTGGGACAATAGCTACCATGGACTAATGTTCACCATCAAGTTCTGTAACATTTACACATTGGGACAATAGCTACCAAGGACTAATGTTCACCATCAAGTTCTGTAACATTTACACATTGGGACAATAGCTACCAAGGACTAATGTTCACCAACCAGTTCTGTAATATTTACACATTGGGACAATACCATGGACTAATGTTCACCATCAAGTTCTGTAACATTTACACATTGGGACAATAGCTACCATGGACTAATGTTCACCATCAAGTTCTGTAACATTTACACATTGGGACAATAGCTACCATGGACTAATGTTCACCACCCAGGTATGTAATATTTACAAATTGGGACAATAGCTACCAAGGACTAATGTTCACCATCAAGTTCTGTAACATTTACACATTGGGTCAATTGCTACCATGGACTAATGTTCACCAACCAGTTCTGTAAAATTTACAAATTGGGACAATAGCTACCATGGACTAATGTTTACCACCCAGTTCTGTAATATTTACAAATTGGGACAATAGCTACCATGGACTAATGTTCACCATCAAGTTCTGTAACATTTACACATTGGGACAATAGCTACCATGGACTAATGTTCACCAACCAGTTCTGTAAAATTTACAAATTGGGACAATAGCTACCATGGACTAATGTTCACCAACCAGTTCTGTAATATTTACAAATTGGGACAATAGCTACCATGGACTAATGTTCACCAACCAGTTCTGTAAAATTTACAAATTGGGACAATAGCTACCATGGACTAATGTTCACCATCAAGTTCTGTAACATTTACACATTGGGACAATAGCTACCATGGACTAATGTTTACCACCCAGTTCTGTAAAATTTACAAATTGGGACAATAGCTACCATGGACTAATGTTCACCATCAAGTTCTGTAACATTTACACATTGGGACAATAGCTACCATGGACTAATGTTCACCACCCAGGTATGTAACATTTACACATTGGGACAATAGCTACCATGGACTAATGTTCACCATCAAGTTCTGTAACATTTACACATTGGGTCAAATGCTACCATGGACTAATGTTCACCAACCAGTTCTGTAACATTTACACATTGGGACAATAGCTACCATGGACTAATGTTCACCATCAAGTTCTGTAACATTTACACATTGGGACAAAAGCTACCATGGATTAATGTTCACCATCAAGTTCTGTAACATTTACACATTGGGTTAATTGCTACCATGGACTAATGTTCACCAACCAGTTCTGTAATATTTACAAATTGGGACAATAGCTACCATGGACTAATGTTCACCATCAAGTTCTGTAACATTTACACATTGGGTTAATTGCTACCATGGACTAATGTTCACCATCAAGTTCTGTAACATTTACACATGGGGACAATAGCTACCATGGACTAATGTTCACCATCAAGTTCTGTAACATTTACACATTGGGACAATAGCTACCATGGACTAATGTTCACCACCCAGGTATGTAATATTTACAAATTGGGACAATAGCTACCAAGGACTAATGTTCACCATCAAGTTCTGTAACATTTACACATTGGGTCAATTGCTACCATGGACTAATGTTCACCAACCAGTTCTGTAAAATTTACAAATTGGGACAATAGCTACCATGGACTAATGTTTACCACCCAGTTCTGTAATATTTACAAATTGGGACAATAGCTACCATGGACTAATGTTCACCATCAAGTTCTGTAACATTTACACATTGGGACAATAGCTACCATGGACTAATGTTCACCAACAAGTTCTGTAAAATTTACAAATTGGGACAATAGCTACCATGGACTAATGTTCACCACCCAGTTCTGTAATATTTACAAATTGGGACAATAGCTACCATGGACTAATGTTCACCATCAAGTTCTGTAACATTTACACATTGGGACAATAGCTACCATGGACTAATGTTCACCACCCAGGTATGTAACATTTACACATTGGGACAATAGCTACCATGGACTAATGTTCACCATCAAGTTCTGTAACATTTACACATTGGGTCAAATGCTACCATGGACTAATGTTCACCAACCAGTTCTTTAACATTTACACATTGGGACAATAGCTACCATGGACTAATGTTCACCATCAAGTTCTGTAACATTTACACATTGGGACAAAAGCTACCATGGATTAATGTTCACCATCAAGTTCTGTAACATTTACACATTTGGTTATTTGCTACCTAGGACTAATGTTCACCAACCAGTTCTGTAATATTTACAAATTGGGACAATAGCTACCATGGACTAATGTTCACCACCCAGGTCTGTAATATTTACAAATTGGGACAATTGCTACCATGGACTAATGTTCACCAACCAGTTCTGTAACATTTACACATTGTTGTCGTGTCAAATACTTTTTATAAATAAAACAAGATAGACACAGCATGTTGTTTGTTGATAACTGCATCTCTGATAAAAGATTCTAAATAAATTTGAATTTGATTATTTACTTTCCTTGATGAAAGTGGGGCATTGTTTTGAAAACGCCATGTTTGGCCCTTTGCAATTGACACATGTGAGGAGCTTCACCAATGGAACTATCATGGTCACTATCTTGCTGCCTACGAAATGCTGTATAGCGCATCTAAGCTCGGGAGGGGGTGTTGTGATAACTTACCTGTCCGAGATAAACTAACGCAGTAACAATAATAAATTCATATATTCTGTAAAATAATATAATTATCTTCAAGTAATATCATTATATTTTTGGAAAAAATAGTTTTGATGATGAATTAATCCCAGTTGTTTGAAAATATTTCAAATGAAACTTGCTGATGTCTCGCTATTTCATTGATACGCTATGTGAAGTTACATTTTCATCAAGTGTCATTTAGTTTGAAATAACAATTAAAAATCGAAATTCGATTTTGATCTAAACATTACCAAATGTATTTTGTATCAAATAAAACAAACATAACATAGGTCAAAGTCAAACAAGTTCTACAATTCAAAATGGGAAATTACCTAAAAACTATTTTCTTGATAACAAGTGACAGACAACAATTACATGATGGTACTTGAGTCAGACATGGAATCGTTAGAAGTTATATCTTCTAATTTATTCTTAAGTCACAATGAAAAGAATAATAACATTTCATCTATCATTATTAACCATCATCCTAAATGGAAATTCAAGAAATTACAAGATAATTATGAAAACAAAAAATATGCAAACATAACAATCTTCAATTACTGATCATGATTATCTTTTTATTTTTTTACCATTCTTTATGATATTGAATTTTTTTTTTCATTAAAAGTCACCTAAATATAACTTTATAAACCGAATCAAATAGTGTTAAATCGGAGCAAGAAATCCTCTTAAGAAGTATTGACAACATTTCGATTAAGTGCTCTGTTCAGCTGCATAATTTTCTTTCTTTCTTCAATATAAAAATAAATGATATTTTTAGAACACGTATTTAGAAAATACTGATTAATTCGACAGATTTTTTATGTAGCTACAATTGCATAATCATGTTGTGTCGTGTTGTTGAAGCCAGTTGAATATTTATAATCTTTCTGTTACTGTTTAAGCAAAATCAAATTGTTTTTTTTTTCTGGCAGAAATACATGAATTTAAAAGAGCCTAGCTCTCTAATACTAATTTCAAGGCATTGATAGGACCGATTTAATTTTCCACACAATCAAATAATTCATTTTTTATCTAAGATTAATTTCTTTAAATGGACATAGTTAAAAAAGTGATGTATTCCCCAAATAAAAGTTGAGTTATTTCTGCATCCAAACCCAACAAGCTGCATGTGCACTTTGCTCTTCACCATTTCCACTATTTGCACTATGGGTATGAGATAAATTTTGGTTATAAAAACGTTGTCACAAGCCATTTAAGCGATTGGATGCCGTTGTTAGAATGTCAGAGGCTATCAAGAGGCCGATTATTGGTCATTTTTCTTTCAAGGAAATTGCTAGAAGAACTGGAAGAATCATGTGAAGAATCGCACAACCTCAAGCAGACCCCATATCACCTCCGTGAGAGGAAAGATCATTGCTAAGACTCGGAAGAAGGTATCCTATCGCTTCCAGTACAACCCTTAAATGGAAATAGCTTCCATACTGTCTATTCAGTCACAAAACTGTCAAAAATTGACTCACGCCCGCTGGATTGAAGTCCAGAAGAGAAATCAAGCGACTGAAACTCAATAACAACCACAAGCAGTTACGTCTGGCATGGTGTAGAGAAAGAATGGGGTGGAATTTAGGATCATGGAAGAAGATTCACTGGCAAGATGAAAGCACTCTGTTAATGGCAGGATCAGGATTTTGAGGCGTCCAGGAACAGCGTATGCACCATGAAACATCATGCCTACAGTACCTTAGGGCGCGGGATGTGTGATGGTATGGGGTGCTTCTTGTTTGACTGCAAACTTGATCTTTGGCACTTCATATCTTGATAACCAAATAACGCATTCCAAAAACATTTATATGATCATCTAGAAAAATAAATTGTCTACAAAGTGATACATAAAATGTAAATGCCCTTAAAAGATATGGCGGCACAGATAGCGACACACAAAGGGCGTTTTGTTGCTTTTCTTATCATGTGATCTAAAGCATGATTTTCATGTACCTTTTTCTCGCACTAAATTTCTTGTAAACCGCTCAGCAGGTTTTGATAAATTTTACATCACGAAAATGAAAAAAATATTGTCTTCAATTCCTTACATCAATGATTTGTGCATGCAAATAAATAAATGCACAACAAGTGCTGTAGAAATGACTACTTTCGACCTACGTTTCTCCATTAGGTGCCGCAAATAGGGAAACTTTGGCACTTTATATCCTCGTAACCAATTGAAGCATTTCAAATACATTTATATCATTGTCAAGAGAAATAAATTGTCTTCAAATTTATGTATAATACACTACTCAAAAGAAGTTAAGGGTTAAACCTTTTTTCTACCAGGTAATGGCAGGATGTCGCAATTATAACTTTTTCCCCCCAAATGTCTGAGGGTTCCCCTCTTTTGCAGTTCATATCTCCCGAACTATTTGGTACTTTAATTTTTTTGTCCACCTTTCTCAAGCGGAAAGAATTATCTTTAATTTCATGTACATTATATGCATATACGCAGTCAATAAGAAAGATCAGTGAGTGACAAGACGATTGTCAAAATCTGTTTTCAAGTAGTTGAGGGTGTTGCTCTTTCTCAGTTTATATCTCCCGAACTATTTCATACTTTTCAAATTTTTTTCACCTATGTCAAGCGAAAAGTGTCTTTAATTCCATGTATAATATGCATATGCGCAGTCAATTATAAAGATGCGGTTAATGATGCGCCTGGTGTCGCAAATAGAACGATTATCAAAATCTGTTTTCAAGTAGATGAGAGTATCCCTCTTTCTTTGGTGAATAAGGTCAGATTGCATGTTTCTTCAGCGTTTCTGTTGTCTCCTGTCACTTCGTCCCTCACTTCATCTTTGTGTGGACAATATCTCACCCAGTGAAAATTGATTGGCAAATAGAACCTCTTGTTCTTCGTCCATATCTATCTATTGGATTTGTTCCCCTCTGATTAATAGTCTGATGTTTTCCTCTATTTTCCATGGAATATCTGCTTTTGCTTCTTGGTTCATATTGAGTGACATACACTGCTTCCTGTTAAACATTAATGCTAGCTTCTGCACTCTCTCCAGTTGTGATACTTTCACTGAATTCTTTTCAAGGCAGATTTGACTCTGATATCACAGGCAGCTGTCAAAACCAATTGTCTTTCTCCGAGAGATTAGCACAATCAAGGAGTTTGAACGCAGGAATGGGGTCAGGAAATTACAACTTATTTTTTTACACATTCCATTTCTTCTTTGATTCATTCCTTTCAGCATTCGTCTGTTAAATGATCTTTGAATTAATAGAGTGTTTTTGTTTATGTATTACATGTAACCTGTGTTGCCTTTCCTGTATGTTCAAGCTCTATGATACAAAATGAATTCCTTTCGGGGTAATAAAGTAGTATTATTTTCATTATTAGTTTGTCCCTCACCTTTGTGGTCTCCACATGAATGTTGCTGGCTGCATTGTTGAAAATATCGTTCCACCAGTGTTTGGTGAACTCTGCCCCAGAGTCATGACCGATCTGCAACCAAAGTCCAATCTAACTGTTACATAGTATATGAATAGAAACTAAAGTTATAGTTCAACTAACACAAGGTTGGTGCTTCACATATCACAGATTTGTTGAGCTTGGCCTCAATGTTTGTGTTTGAAATTTTCAGTTGGACTTGCAAAATAAAATGGAATCCAAGGAACCCAAACATTTATAAACATATACACCTTCAAAACAATATAAGTTAACATTAAGTTCGATAATGACTAGGTTTTGTCTACGCTAAACTGGTGTCAGCACATGCAAACAGTAGGCTGCGGTCAGACCGTTGTGGAGAGGATAGCATAGACAGATAGAGTTTGAATCTCGATAGAGTTAATATTTTGAAACTTTTATTCCTCAGAACACGGTCGATTTTAATCAGACTGAGTTGTTTGTAGACTGCTGTAAGAACATGCTGTACATCAGAACTTACATCTACAGTGTGGTATGTTTTACTCCAGTACTTACACCTGTCTTGTATGTTTTACTCCAGTACTTATACCGGTCTTGTATGTTTTACTCCTGTACTTACACCTGTCTTGTATGTTTTACTCCAGTACTTACACCAGTCTTGTATGTTTTACTCCTGTAGTTACACCTGCCTTGTATGTTTTACTCCTGTAGTTACACCGGTCTTGTATGTTTTACTCCTGTACTTACACCTGTCTTGTATGTTTTACTCCTACACTTACACCTGTCTTGTATGTTTTACTCCTGTACTTACACCGGTCTTGTATGTTTTACTCCTGTACTTACACCGGTCTTGTATGTTTTACTCCTGTACTTACACCTGTCTTGTATGTTTTACTCCTGTACTTACACCGGTCTTGTATGTTTTACTCCTGTACTTACACCTGTCTTGTATGTTTTACTCCAGTAGTTACACATGTCTTGTATGTTTTACTCCTGTACTTACACCGGTCTTGTATGTTTTACTCCTGTACTTACACCTGTCTTGTATGTTTTACTCCAGTAGTTACACCTGTCTTGTATGTTTTACTCCTGTACTTACACCGGTCTTGTATGTTTTACTCCAGTACTTACACCTGTCTTGTATGTTTTACTCCTGTACTTACACCGGTCTTGTATGTTTTACTCCAGTACTTACACCGGTCTTGTATGTTTTACTCCTGTACTTACACCTGTCTTGTATGTTTTACTCCTGTACTTACAGCGGTCTTGCATGTTTTACTCCAGTACTTACACCTGTCTTGTATGTTTTACTCCAGTACTTACACCGGTCTTGTATGTTTTACTCCAGTACTTACACCGGTCTTGTATGTTTTACTCCTGTACTTACACCGGTCTTGTTGTTTTTCACATGCACCTTGATTGCCTCTGTCCGACCACATTTTTCTCGGCCCAGACCCTCTCCTGCAACATATGCCACGCCAATTTCAATCACTTTTCAAACTGGTCAAAGTCTGAAAACAAAGTTAAGGTCATTAAAATCAACTGGCAAATTTGGTAATCCTCCATTGAAGTCTGATACCAAATTTGAAGACCTTGAGTACTGCCGTTGAAATGTATCCCGCATACAACATCTAAAAAACTGGTAAAAGTTTTGTAGTCACCTTTAGAATAAAGTCAAGGTCACTCAAATTGAATGGTGTCTGGGTACTACCCTATTGAAGTCTGACATCCAATTTGAAGACGTTGGGTGCAGCAGTTCATGAGACATCGCGCTAACATTTTAAAGAAAATTCAAAGTCTTGTTGAAATGAAATCAAGGTCGCCTGGTGTCTGTGTATTTCCCATATGAAGATTGGTACAAAGTTTGAAGATGCAGTAGAATGTTCCTTTATTTCATAAAAATTCACCTTCGTACATAGGTTATTTATCACATTCCAAGAAAACTTAGCACCCATCTTATGATGCCCAGCAGATTTTGAAATATTGACATGTCAATGTTATTTGTCCCTTTGACATAGATTTGAGAAAAGTGTGTGACAAAGTTTCTTTAATCCTAAAATCCTAATCTTCTGAATCACTATTCAATTGGCTTTCACATGATGAATATATTATTACTCTCAAAACTTATTTGATAAAGAAGTGATAAATGAAAAATGTCCAACGTGTTTGTAATCACAAATTGACGAGCAGAGATGACCTTACACTAAATTTTAGGAAAATCTATGAAACCATAATCTGAAATACAAATGGATAAATATATAACAATCATTTTCACAAAGAGTGATTTCAGATTTCTGTTTTCAACTTTGGCAACTAGCAATGTAAAGACCACTTATAACGGACGTCTGATAAGTTCATGGCCTGTTGTGATGTGGATTGATGAGTTGAAGGCAGAGCTAAGGATCCAAAGATAATGAGGAAGATTTATTACGGTGACAATATTTGTATTTGAAGTAGCATTTCCTTGGTCTAAGGGCAGTTTTCCAAAATTTTGAAAGTTATTGTGAAGAAATATACCAAAAAAACTGACACATTATTGAATAGGTCGACAAAGAATTTTTTCTCAAAATTAGGTCGATGATAATTTTTTCAAAGGGTTTCGAGGAGTTATTTTCAATTTTTAAATTTCAAAGTAAATATTTTTCTGAATTGGGGCATATATAAAATCAACTGTAGAAACAGAACCATTTACAGTTACATTTGATAAATGACATACAGTTACATATTTTGAACTCAGATCCCCCGCCCCTCCCCCCGTTGGATAATTGACAATAAAATGGATGACTCCCGAGGGTGCTGCTCCCTCTCGCTCTTTCGCTTTCATTCAAATTTCCTGGATCCGCCATTCAAAAAAGCGATAATTACTTTTTCAGTAAAAAAGCTGATCATACAATTCTAAATTATAGATCTCAGTTGCAACAACAATGCTGTTCATTTTTTATGCTTTCTATTAAAAAATTTGGCAAATCATTTTCCAGAGCATCCCTTACTTTCGACTTTCCGCAATCTTTGATGATCAGTCAAAAGCGATATGTACGCAGACCTGTGATTGGTTAAAATAACTGAAGGTGAAAGGTCACGGTGATGGCCGTCTGACACAGCTTTTATGGAGCCGTAGTCAGATCAAGAAACGTAGCGAGGTACGAGAGACAAGTTTCGAACTGATTTCAATGAGATTGGACTACAACATTGCTGACATTGGGTCCAACTAATGAGATCCTCACAGCATGAGCCACACATGTAATTGTCTGTTAAAAAGCAATATCTCATAGCGAGAGATGCGGTAATTGAAAGCAGCTCTTATTCAGCAAGACGCCTATGTATGTCCATTCTAATGTTTAACAGTAAACTCAATTTTTACAATCAGTTAAGTATCAAGAGCTTCCTGGATGAGCTTATCAAGCCCCACGCATGTTTATGTTATAAAATGATATTTTATTGTTTACATCATCATTTTGTAACATCTATTTGAGCGTAACAGGTTATAATGATAATTGTACATCATTGTAGTGCTTCCTTACCGGGGTATGTAAGAGTGATTTAGTAATACATTGCTATTAATTACATCATGCTTCTAAATATGCAGATTTATTCTAGGATGTTTAAGCATCCGACGTAGTCAGGGTAGCCATGTTTTACTTATCGATCTGTCATTTACCAGGAGGGCTCTCATTTAATGGGTGTCAGGGTCGTGGGCCAATCGCTGATCGCCTTGTGAAGATAATCCGTGTTCTTCTATCACTAAGATAATCCGTGTTCTTCTATCACTAAGATATATAGGCGCGGTAACAAATGTTAGTCAGTGTCCCCTGGCCACAGTATGATCTATAGGCTGGAGAGCGGTCAATTCGGACTAAGAGCGACACCCTAATAATGATAATTAAGGTAAAAAAGGATCATTTTTTTGGCATCAGGTAAGTTAATTACTCGGTTTCGGGAGATCCACTTAGTGCCAGAGTGGTTGCTACACGCATCCCGTAGACTGTTGGGGACAGGCTAGAATTACAAAAAAGTGGGTCAGTAGAATGTAGGTCAAGTAATTTATTAGGTAAAGTTTGTCTAGAATTACGTGCAGAACCCTCAGTTTTACATTTTAAACATTTGTGGTAAATCTTCCTGTATTTAGCTGCTATGATTTGTTGCTATTTTTCTATTTGATTGAAGCTGTCTCCCTGTTTTTAGCGCTATGTTTGAGACGATTGTGGAATCATTTAGCATTTGGTTTTGTGATGACTTCTGACTGTCTCCCTGTATGTAGCGATAGAATTTGAAAACAATTTGATTAGAAACTGTATTTAAAAGCTTTGTTTCTGTCTTTCCCTATTCAGCCATATTAACTGAAGTGTTTTATGGCAGCTTTTATTTCTGTTATTGAGGACATTTATTGCAGCAAGTACCTGCTGCTAAGGTGAAGAAAAGGGAAGATATTTGAAGTGCTAATCTTCATATGTGCTAATGAATGTAAGAAGTTCTAGCCTTGTAGAAAGGTTAGGATTATTAGCTGTATCCACCTTATCACAAACAGCTGGAACTGTTAATTGGAAATTAGTCACAGAATACATCTAATCTAGACCAGACAGACAGAGAGACTGTACATAGATTGTATTGAATTCAATTGGTTCTAATGTCTTATTGAAGGTGCCATTAGCCTTCAAAGAATTGAACTTGTCTATTGAGTAGTGTGTTTAATACATGATCTTCAAGATACCATGCAAATTACTTGACTATAAAGTTGGAAAAAAGACTATTTCTATTATGTGCGAGTGAATCTTTCGGCGGGGATATCACTGTGCCGCCTACACACCTACTGGCTTAGTAAAATTTCTGTAGTGTCAGAATGTTTTTGGGGTTATCACTGCCCTGCATTCGTAATTATATCTTTCGTTTAGGAGGGCAAATCGTAATGAAATTTATCGTGAAATATATAACAATAAATTAGCTTCATTTCTTTATGTAATTTGTCTATGTGCACTCAGTGATCAAATGTTTTACAAAGAGTTAAATCAGACACAAAGCAATCTGTCAAATGCGGAAAGTCTGAAATGCTGAAATCTATTGACTGGAAGATCTGAACACCTCTTCTCTTAAATGAAACTGACAAATTCTTTGGATATATAGTTTGATATTTATGAAAGACACTAAGCGAACTGATAAGCAATATGCCCCATGTAAAGTGAAGAGGCAGCTGGTGAGAACCTCTTCACCAAGGTACTGTGCAAGCAGAACAACGTCGAACTGAGATCAGTGGAGAAAATCTCGCTTGGAGCAACATCGTGTGATATACAGGAAACAAATAAAAGATCTAGCTGAAGATGGAATGCACATACACAAGCTGAAGTTAGTATTATAGTGCTGTTTGATTTATCTGCAGCATTTGATACAACTGATCACGGACATCTCCTTCACAATTTGAAGAATGGCATTAGGGTGTCTGGAACAGCTTTGCAATGGTTCACGTTGTAGCTACAGAATAGATCAATGTATGTGCATATCAACTCTTACGTTGCTGAATATTATTTTGACTAGTTTTGCCCCCGTGGCAGAATTTTCCAGTACTACCCTAACTACCGTTACAGCGCAATTAGCCCATGTGGATGAATATATGGTGTGTTCACATGGCGAATTCCGGATGTAAATGGCAGTTCCATACAAAAGTAGCCTGCCAATCCTGTATACAAATGAACAATCTTTATCTGACACTTTAGATGAATTTTTATCTTACCTAGAATGATTTCTGTTACAATCTAAAGATTGTCTTCATTTCGAAAATCCTTAGATCTAATCCAGAATTGAAAATTATATATGGAATTGAAGATACATTATTCCTCTTTACGATGATATATTTTTTTTACAATACGTCCTCTAGTTAGATATCTACAATTATCTAAAGATTGTCTTTAATTCCAGCTCAATAAAATCCCTAATACTGACCGCGCACACATGTATTATATATGGAATTGTAAACAATTTATTCCATTTTAGGATGACAAAAAAATTATTAGAAATATGTCACCCAGTTTAAAAGATATACGCCGCAAAAGATGGTTGGGTACCCCGAGAATGCTCCGACAGAACAGGATGATTAGCAAGAACTAATTCTCCCTTGGGCAGTCTGGAACCGGTACCCTCATTAGTCCTGTTGGATCCCCGTGGCACCCCTGAGGCACCAGAATGCGAGTGCCAGTGTTCTAAGCACCAGTGTTGCTTCCTGCTGTACCGATTCTCTCGGCGCATGCAGTCACGCGCGTGCAACCATTCCGAGATTATAAAATGGGAAATTCTTTATTCTTTATTTTGATGCAGCCTTCTGACTTCTAGGCGACTATACAAAAGTCGAAAAAACAGGAACAATTCTAACTGGCGGACACTTTCTTATTGTCGGACGCCTTGTCACTTGACTTTGCCGACGATCAGTCGGCCGCGGACATTGTGCTGACAGTTCACCTTGATGCCGCCTTCTGACTTCCTTGACGGCAAGACGGCAAGTCGCGGGGCCTGCCTTCTACGTCAGGAAAGTTCTGATTGTCATTTGTGGATTATAAGTGTTTTTCAAATCTTGAACTGTCTTTCGAGAATGATAGATTCTATGGACATATTCGCCAGGACGAGCCTGAGTCACCGGAACCTTGGCCCTGACATCGGGTTCACTCAACGGGACTGATGTACTCGCGACATATATATTGCAAAATAATAACACCACACTTAGTCAACATTCTTCAAAACTTTGATGCGTGGACCAAGAAACTTGTCTTTGAAAAATCCACCTTGCCTCAAGGCCATGCGCGATGGAAGATCCCCGACATCAATGCCTCAACCACGTAATATTTCTGTGGACAATTTTCCCCATGACCTGATGGCGAAGCCCGATGCAAAATCCCCTCAAGACTAAAAAAACCCATCAATAACTCAATAAACATAAACCCCGAAGTTCTGTCTCAGGAGATTTTCATGGTTTATAAAACTCTATATACTTTTATTTACTTATTACATTTTATTTATAAAATGTTTGCAGTGCTTGTTGTATGTTTATTTCTGCGAGCGCATTGACAAAATGTATATCAAATTGAAGAACATTCTCTGCTCTTTACTTTGATATCAGAAGTTTTAGAGCGCACCACTTCGTTACGAAAATACGAGGTGCGAAAGTTGCCCAATTTGCTGCGCTTGTTGTGCCTTTATTTTTTTATGTGCATGTGTGATCAATATATGGAATTGAAGAACATCGTTTCCTCTTTATTTTGATGTATAATTTATCAATGTGCGCCAAGCGGTATGGAAGATATTGAGTGCGATAGAAAGGTACATGAAAATTGTGCTTCAGATCATATAATAAGATAAAGCGAAAGGTGCCCTTTGTGCTGCGTTTGCTGTATCCTTATCAGTTTTAGCGCATGTATATATTATATATCAAATTGAAGATATTTTATTTTTCTTGACAATGATATAAATGTATTTGGAATGTGTCATTTGGTTACGGAGATATAAAGTGCCAAAGTTTCCCTATTTTGGGCACTAAATCGAGAAGTGAAGTGCAAAGTTGTTCTTTTACGGCACTTGTTGTGCCTTTATTTACTTGCACGCATAAATCATTGAAGACAATTATTTTTTCTTTGTCGTGATGTGAAATATAACAAAATCTGCTTCACGGTGTAGAAGAAATTTATTGCGAAAGAAAGTACATATATTGTGATATAGAAAATGTCATAATACATTGAGCACATCATGAGAAAATTGGTGTGACAAAATGGCGTAAAACTAAAAATATGTAAAAATCACCTTTTTTGCGGCACATGCTGTATCTTTATCTCACGAGGCGCACATATTTATTTCACATCGAATTGAAGACAATTATTTTCTCTTTTGAATGATCCCACCCATATTGAAATCCACCCAAGGGTTCAGAACATAGGGCGTGCGATAGGAGGGTGTGCATATGGTCGCAATGCACATATTTTAGTAAACGATAGCACGCGCGTGGATCTGTAAGCCCGCTAGCGGGGAGTGGGGAAAAATTTAGTGATTGTTATGCTAATTTTTGGTACAATAAACATTATTAATGTTTGCATAACTTTCGGAAAATGTGTGCGCATTATTTAGAACACCAACGAAACAAAACTCGGTAGCTTAATGACAGCCGGAACAAAAATGCAAGCTTTGAACTGAGACTACTGCTAGGCAATAAATTTCAGCCCTTCGCTACTGAGAACCACAGCGATAATTAGTTAGCGTGAAAAAAACAAAGTGTGCTACTCACATCTCGCTAAGGGGTCATGTTGTCAAAGCTAATTTAATCCCGGAATATTCCGGGCCCCACATCTTAAGGGTTAACTTAGTCTTATCAAAGCATATCAACATCAAGTGTGAAGTACCACAAGGATCAGGGCTTGGTCTAATGCTATTTACTCTTTACACAAAGTACTCGCAAAGATCATATCGACTCTGAAAGTAGGATACTATCTGTATGCTGATAATACTCTGCTACTGGATAGGTGTCAAGTGAAATCCCCTCCACTCACTTGATCAAAACTGTGTTGATGCTGTAAAGGTATGGATGACAGATAACTTACTTCAGTTGAATGAAAGCAAACCCAAAGCTATGCTATTTGGTTCTTACAGAGCACAGGCGAGTTGGTCCTCATCGACTCATAAATAGTGTTTGTTAGTGCAATGCAAAGCCACAGTGTACAGTTTGACCCGATACTTTCAATGGAAACTTACATATCATTCATTGCAAGGATTTGTGGGTTCCATCTTAGAAACATCGGCTCAATACCACACCTCATTGATAAGGATACCACACACAAATATCACTAGTTCTATCAAGATTGGACTATGCTAATAGTTTGCTTTTTAACACCATGAAAAGAGGTCTGCAATGTCTACAGAAAACCCAAAATTGCTAACCAAGACAATAGTTTTACTATGACAGTGCTAATAACTGTATATATATTCTTCATATTTTTCTATATATTCCTATGTATATGTTTTTCAATATTTTCAAGTTGTTGAGTAAATTCACAACAGAAACATGTCAATTCTCTTATACAAACACCTGAGGCAATCACCTACCCAGATGAATAGTCTTTTATATGCTTTAGTAATTAACAACTCTTTATTGTCCATCACTTTAGGCAATCGAAATGAAACAATTGTAACATCTATACTTAAGGAAGTATCATGTCAGTCATAGTCTATTTGACATTTAATATGCTTGAGGGCTTTACAGCTATCAGTCATGTGAATCCCTTAAATAGGGCCCTCTCTGAAACAGACATCAGTGGAGACCAGAGTGGAGACCAGATTGGAGACCAGAGTGGAGCCCAGAGCGGATTCTACAACAGGGAAAGAGTGTGGAGTCTAGGGTCAACTTCACAGCTGACCTTTTCCTTCACACTCATGATGTCATAATGAAATAAACCATCATCTCTATGACGTCATATTTTTGTGTGTGTTTCTGTCCACTCCTGTCTGATCAGATGTTCTCCTCGGAACTCCGAGGTTGGATCCTATAGCATCAAGCTAATTCCCTGGGATAAGTCTAGACTGGTGTCAACCTGTGAGATGGTAATGCCTATCGTCATGCGGGTTGGCGCCTTCTTTGACAGAACCATCCATAACACCAACACTAATTAAGATTCACTGGCTGCCAGCCTGTCTACCAGTGCCTTCATCGACTTGCACCAGTGTACTTGTGTGATCGCCTCGAACCATTTGTGCCTTCAAGATCATTAAGATAATCTGATCTCAAGCTGTTTAAATTACCTATAGGCCAGTCAAAATTTCCAAACATGTATGTGAACCCAGATATTTTGATAACAGAAAAATGACTTGAAAATTTAGAACTCTATAAATGTACATTATCATTTATCATTAATTCATTATTATTCCGACCAATGAAAGGCCACAACCCACAATATCATGCCTAATTTTTAACACAACCTGGAAGCAATTCAGAGACAATATAGTCCCTAGTGGAGGATTTTCTTCTTTGACTTGTAATTATCATTTTGTAAAATGTGATGGTGCAAATGAAAGGTCTGAATCACAAGACAGCAGAAAAGCAAGATCTACAAGAGGTAGCAGAAGCACTCAGCTCAGTGACATACTGTTACAGAGACTTGCAGAAGCAGAAAGTGCTGGAGTTCATTCGTCTCAGAGAGAATCAGAATTAAAGAGTCCATTTGAAATGGATGTAAGACTAAAATAACTGGAACCAGAAAATTAGCTATGGCTGAAACAGGTAAAAATTATACAAGAGGTGGAGCACAGTTCTAAACAGTTTCTCCATTCCGAGGACCCTCAGAGTGATCGCAGACAACAGTACATTAAAGTTTAAAACTAGGATACACAAGTAATAGACATTACACCTTGACAGTCCCCTAAAGCAACAAATACAGTAGATATGACAAGCAATTCACCAAGAAAGCGAAAAAAGGCAACAGAAAATGTCAGCGCATCAGTAAAGAATGAGCTTCTGATTTCTCTATTTAACAAATTTGATGACACCCCAGAGATGTTAATGACATTGAAGGAGACATACACTAGTGTCATTGATGAGTTCAGACTATTAACTCATGACCAACTGGATCTACTCTTCAAATACCTATTGCTAGGACCAGAAAGTGAGTCAGACACTCAGCCTTTACACAACAAACCTACATGATCCCTCAAAGCAACTGCCTCCTATGGCAGAGATTGAATCAATGGGACTGTGCATCAAAATTCTAGAAACGCCACGTCTAAACAATCCTTCCAAGTTTACAAACAGACATGGTAAGAGGGTCTATGAACTATAAGACCTAGATCATCCTGCTACATCAGTCTCCGCCCAGCTCCATCATATACCCTGATATCCTTCGGCCTAAAACGCTCGTATTGCTAAATAAAGCAAGCCAATGAAATGACTCACATTCAGTGATAGCGGCACCACCCGGATGAGAATTCAAACACATGTCAATGTAGCCTATAAATAGCCATGAAAAACCAGCAGTAAGTGATACGAGCATTTTAGGCTGAAGGATATTGGGGTATATGATGGAGCTAGGCAGAGACAAATACGCTGATGTAGCAGGATGCATGGAGATTGACTCCCTCAAGGCTAATGACAAGTACAGCTCACTACTGTCATACTTTGATACGTTGTCCGGTGTCAATCCTTTTGTACCAAAACCCCATATATACTCCAAGAGAAGTGGTCTAACCATGCATTTGTTTATAAACAACTCTACAACCTTCAATACCCACCCTTTTCAGTGTTTGTGGATTTCATCCATGGCACTTGTCTACAGAAGAATGACCCTAGTTTCAGTATGACATGTCATCCAATGTTGATCAGTCCAAGGTGAAGACCAGTGCCACAACAAAACAAATACAGGCAAGGTCGACTTAGGTCAGTAATCAGGTTACACCTAGATGTCCGCTAAACAACTCCACACTCACCGCTACACAACTCCACACTCACCGCTACACAACTCCACACTCACCAATGAATGTAAAGCCTTTCCGGACAAGTCATATCAAGATGAAATCAAAATTCTTAAGACTAAAGGTATTTGTAAAGGTGTTGTATATCCACCGATCATGTGAATGTTCAGAGAAACTCAAGTGCAACATCTATGCGTACTCAGCCTACGTCAGCACATGGTTGGCAGGCCTCAAGATTTCAAACAGACAAGATTTCAAACAGACAAGATTTCAAACAGACAAGACTTAAAACAGACAAGATTTCAAACAGACAAGATTTCAAACAGACAAGATTTCAAACAGACAAGATTTCAAACAGACAAGATTTCAAACAGACAATAGAGAGAAAGTGAGCCAAGAGTCCATCTTCTCCAAATGCACACAATGCCGTTCGTCAGAGGTGTTTAAGTGCAATTCCTGAATTTTGGGAAGAAATGAAGAAACTTCCCTATACAGTGCGTAATCCAGTAAGAGATCTGGTGATGAAAGATTTATGCCAGACTGATGGGTATGGGGTATGAGTATGGGGACTGAGTATAGAAGCCACATTACTGAGTATACTTGACTATGGGGGTTCTGGATCAGCTGAGAGTGAAGGGTATTCAACTCTTTGTATATGCAAATTAGCTGGAATTGCAAAGATATACAAGTACCAGTAATTTAATACAGAAAAGGGTGCTAGTGATTAAATATTTTGATAGTTGATGATAAATATTAATAATAATAATTTTCTGTAATACGTCATTAAAGTTAATAGCAATAAAATAATCTAAATTAGGTATGAAGGTACATATAGATTAAACGTTTATGAAAAAGTAATCAAAGATATATTTGAATGGATAGAAGTTGAATGTCAAATCTAGATTCATTTACACGAAAACTTAAACAGCATATGAATTTTTTATTTCAACAGTCTTTTTTACAATATTACAAGCAATTCACTGTAAATATTTCATGGTGTATTGAAAATCCTTCACAAGCCCCATAAAGCGTTAGCCTAAGACATGTTATATATATATAGTTCGTCCTAGATATCTGAAGATGACAATGACTTCAAGGTAGTTTGCGAGTACGGAGATGGCTGATCAGTCCGATTCTGGCAAGGAATGCCCTGTTACAGATGTCACAGGTGAAGTTGATAGGCTGGCTATTGTGGGGTAGAGCAGAGTTTTGTTTGGTCTGGCGGGCAAGGCGTTTTTTGTTGGCAACTTGAGTTGTTTTGTTCAAAGATTTTTACACCATTCTTGATAGAGGAGCGACTGGCCTTGAGGGTGTCCTTGTAACGTTTGCGCTGGCCTCCGTGCGATCGTTTACCACTACACAGTTCTCCGTAGAGCAGTTGTTTTGGTAGCCGATTGTCTGGCCTGAGGCACAAATGTCCTGCCCATCTCAGTTGGGCGAGCCTCAGCTTGGTATGGATGCTGTCCATCTGGGCTTTGTGGAAAACCTCTGTGTCCAGTATAATTGTCTTGCCACTTGATGATTAGTAATTTCCTTAGGCATCTCATATGGAAAGCATTGAGTTGCTTTGTGTGTCTGCTGTATACCGTCCATGTTTCGCAGGTATATAGCAACGATGGAAGGACAACAGTATTGTATACCTTTAATTTGGTCTTCAGAGTGATACCATTATCCCAGAGAGAGTCACGTAGCCTACCAAAAGCTGCACTGGCACGGGCAATCCTGTAATGCACCTCCTCGTCGATGTTAACCTTATAAATTACTGCCAAGGTATGTAAACTTGTCGGCAACAGCCAGCTTTTCCCTGTTACCACAAATTGTGGGCTCAGTGTATGGCGAACCTGGTGCAGGCTGGTACATCACCTTAGTTTTCTTGGTGCTGATGGTTAGACCAAAGTCGATGCAAGCTGTAGCAAAACAATGAATGCTTAACTGCATCTCAGACTCGTCCACTGCATTAAGTGAGCAGGCATCAGCAAAGAGTAGGTCGCAAACTGTGGTGGTCTCAGTTTTAGTCTTGGCAAGCAGTCTGCGAGGGTTGAATAGATGGCCATCTGTACGATAGCGTAGGTCGATCCCGATGTCACCTTTGTGGAATGCATCATTGAGCATAGCTGAGAACATGATGCTGAATAGGGTTGGTGCCAGAACACAACCTTGCTTTACTCCATTTGTAACCGGGAAGGGCTCTGAGAATGAGCCGTTTTCTTCGACACGAGCCTGCATTCCATCGTGGAATTCCTGTACGATGTTTATGAAGATATCAGGACATCCAAACTTGGACATGATTTTCCACAGGCCTTTACAACTCACTGTGTCAAACGCCCTTGTCAGATCCACAAAGGTGGAGTATAGGCTGACAATTGTTAACAAACAATGGTATTACTAAACAATATGATGAGGATGCTGGATACAGTCCTGTACTTCTCAAAGACACGAACTGATTGGAAGCAAAGTGCTATATACATATTGATAGCTCTAGTGTTCAGTCTTCAAATTAAGAAATATCTACTTTTATTTGCTGTAATTATCTTATGTATTTATTATGCATATCATGTGTAAATATATACATATATAAGTCTGATCGAAAATAGGACAATTAGGCATACACTTTTGTTTATGCTCATGATCTGGAGGATCGTTCTTCACACATCATTTCTTACTTGGATCATTTTATTTTTGAATAAACCTTTCTAACACTTGCTTTCATTGGCCAAAAGGGACATAGAGTGTGTTATTGAGTTAAATTTGTCAACCTTTATCAATGGTGTTATTTAAACAAGGAGTAGTGATCGTGAAAATAAGCATCCAGACAATGACAATCGCCAATGACTCAAACATAATTTTGGAAACTTATTTACAGCAGACTTAACAACAATCCTTAGGTTGATGGTGTTACGTGGGTTATTTAGATTGTATTAATGTAAAATTGAAACATAATTTAGACTTTTGAACAATTGTTCATATGTTGATTATCCTTGAAAACAAGAAAATATAATATTTGGACATTTGACAGATAGATATGCAAGTTTGTGAAAGCTCTTTTAACTCGACACACGACATATGGTATTTTTGCTCTTATCTGAGCCACATGAATTTTTTTTTAAATACTCTGTGTCACTTTAACATACAAACTGTGATATTTAAGCTTCATCTGTTCTTTGGAGAAGTTAAAATAAGGATTATTGAGATGACACCAAACTGGAAATGGTTTAGAAAGCTCAAAAAATTATGCAACCGGATATGATTTAGTATTTGAAAAGGTAAGCATTAGCTATTTTCCTTGCATTTTCAACTTGAATATTTCATGAGTTCTACGTCAGTTTTGTAATAATGTCGTAAGCCCTATGTCTGACAACGGCAATGGGAAGGGTATTTTGAATTTCAATATAAAGGTCTAAATGCAGGCAAAGTTCTGAAAATCGTTGCAAACGTCAGGGGAAAGAATGATGTGAGCGATGAACTATTTGCATGGGGTGCATTAAAAATTGCCTTGCAAAGTGATGCTATGACTTTAAGTAGGGAACAAATTTGGTGCACCCAGTGCAATTGACTGTTCATACCAGGCTGCACCTGTTACACTCAGGACCTGCAGCCAGTGCAATTGACTGTTCATACCAGACTGCACCTGTTACACTGAGGACCTGCACCTAGTGCAATTGACTGTTCATACCAGACTGCACCTGTTACACTGAGGACCTGCCCCCAGTGCAATTGACTGTTCATACCAGACTGCACCTGTTACACTCAGGACCTGCACCCAGTGCAATTGACTGTTCATACCAGACTGCACCTGTTACACTCAGGATCTGCACCCAGTGCAATTGACTGTTCATACCAGAATGCACCTGTTACACTGAGGCTGCACCATAGTGATAATCTACATCTGTTCCATTTAATAAGTGTCATAATTGAACAAGAAAAAATAGAGCCATGGGCTCTGTAGCTCATCAGACTTTTGATAGAAATAGGTGTTTGGGTTTAGACCATGGGGTCATGGGCAGTGTAGGAAAGATAGCCTGTCCCAACGTCCGAGTTATTCACAATCAGATAAAAAAGGCCCATTGCCCATTTGGGGTCAAGGGATCACCGAACCTACAATTCAGAATCCCCATTGTCCAAGGAGTCTACACACAACTATTAAGCTATCAAGACCTTTTGGAACTGGAGAAGAAGATGAAAGTAGGATTTTAAGGTTTTGACCCCTGTGACCCCATTTGGGGTCAAGTGGTCACCAAACCTACAATTTAGAATCCCCAGTGTCCAAGGAGTCTTCACACAATTTTTCAGCTCTCTAGACCTTTTGGAACTAGGGATAAATATGAAATTAGGTTTTATAGGTTTTGACCCCTGTGACCCCATTTGGGGTCATGGGGTCACCAAACCTACAATTTAGAATCCCCGTTGGCCAAGGAGTCTACACACACCTTTTCAGCTCTCTAGACCTTTTGGAACTGGAGAAGAAGATGAAAATAGGTTTTTCAGGTTTTGACCCCTGTGACCCCTTTTGGGGTCATGGGGTCACCAAACCTACAATTTAGAATCTCTAGTGCCCAAGGAGTCTCCACACAACTATTCAGCTCTCTGGACCTTTTGGAACTGGAGAAGAAGATGAAAATAGGTTTTTCATGTTTTGACCCCTCTGACCTCATTTGGGGTCATGGGGTCACAAAATCTACAATTTAGAATCCCCATTGGCCAAGAAGTCTACACACAACTTTTCAGCTCTCTGGACCTTTTGGAACTGGAGAAGAAAAGTCCGAGTTATTCACAATCAAATAAAAAAGGCCCATTGCCCATTTGGGGTCAAGGGGTCACCGAACCTACAATTCAGAATCCCCATTGTCCAAGGAGTCTACACACAACTATTAAGCTATCAAGACCTTTTGGAACTGGAGAAGAAGATGAAAGTAGGATTTGACCCCTGTGACCCCATTTGGGGTCAAGTGGTCACCAAACCTACAATTTAGAATCCCCAGTGTCCAAGGAGTCTTCCCACAATTTTTCAGCTCTCTAGATATAGACCTTTTGGAACTAGAGAAAAAGATGAAATTATGTTTTTTAGGTTTTGACCCCTGTGACCCCATTTGGGGTCATGGGGTCACCAAACCTACAATTTAGAATCCCTGTTGGGCAACGAGTCTACACACACCTTTTCAGCTCTCTAGATCTTTTGGAACTAGGGAAAAAGATGAAATTAGGTTTTTCAGGTTTTGACCCCTGTGACCCCATTTGGGGTCATGGGGTCACCAAACCTACAATTTAGAATATCCAGTGCCCAAGGAGTCTACACACAACAATTCAGCTCTCTGGACGTTTTGGAACTGGAGAAGAAGATGAAAATAGGTTTTTCATGTTTTGACCCCTCTGACCTCATTTGGGGTCATGGGGTCACGAAATCTACAATTTAGAATCCCCATTTGCCAAGGAGTATGCACATAAAATTTCAGCTCTCTAGAGTCATTGGTTCTGGAGAAGAAGTCGAAAAAGTGAAAAGTTTACGCACGGATGGACGGACGCCGGACGCCATGCCATGCCATAAGCCCATCGGGTCTTTCAGACCTGATGAGCTAAAAAAGTGAGCATGGCTTACATACCCCCGCAGCCTGTCTGATTTCTTCTCCCTCTAGTCAGAATTAATATAATTCTGGAAAACCTGATTTACTAAAAGTTAGTGTAATAGTTTTAGTCCCCATTGGAGCATCAGATCTATTAATCACTACAAGTCAAATTGCTCATTCAAGGGCCATAACTTTTTGAAAAATAATATTTTGAAATTGCTTTCAAGCTTGTTCAAGAGCATCAACAGGTGTGTACAAACCCAAAATATCATTCACCCAAGTGTGATACTGTCTGAGAAAACTTGTCCCCATCGAAGCAGCAGACCTGTTAATCGCTCCAAGTCCAATTTCAGAAACAAGGGTCATAACTCTTTAAAAAGTAAAATTTCCGAAATGGCTTTTGAACTCGATCAAGAGTATCATCAGGTGTATCCAAAACCAAAATGTCACTCCTCCAGGTGTAATAGTTTCAGAGAAAATCTGTCCCCATTAGAGCAACAGATCTGTTCATCGCTACAAGTCCAATTGAGCCGTACAGGGCCATAAAAAAAGTAATTGCTGGCAGGGCTTTTGAACTTGATCAAGAGTATTATGTGTGAAGTTCCTGAGAAAATCTGTCCCCATTGTAGACCATATAACTAAACTAAGTCCAAAAACTGACGCTACCATAGAAATGACAAAAAAAATTATTTCCAGAAAGTTCAAATGTCCAAACTGTAGACAAAGTTATGGTTAACAAGTGTGCAAAGTTTGGTTGATCTAGACCTAACAGTTTTTGAGAAAATTGACCGGACGGAAGGACAGACGGACGGAATGACCGCTATATACCCCCACTACAAATTAAGGCTTACTTCGTAGCAGGGGTATAATTAAAACTATATCATTAAAACTATTTCTGTTTTGTCTTAAGATGTGATAGATGCATGCATGAAAATGAGAGCAGGGTGCCCTTTTGAAAATTATGAAAATTTTTTTAGAAAATATGTATTTATTTATTAGCATTGTTTGGCATTTTTTTCAACATTGAGTTTTCTAATCAACTGCTTTTTCCAAAGTTTTCTCGCTCATATCTGGGTTCATTTTTTTTAAACGATGCTCTAGGGCAAAATATCACTTTTTCATTGTGACGTCAAGTCCAAAATAATGCTTTAACGTCACCGTTCAACCATGAAGTGTTTCAAAGAATAAACAGAATATCATTTTGGTGTCCATGACATACCATGGTTACCTTCTAGTTTGGGAAAGACTATTTCAAGCAACACAGACTATATTTCATGAATTTTGTATATGTGGCTTAAATAAAGCAAAATATCACATGAATCGCCTGTCCAAAGTTGCATTTTTATCTCTTAAATGTTTCTTGTTTTTTAATGTAAATCAAAATTGTCCATATCAATGTTAAGAAGTCGAAATTCAGCGTCCTTATAATTCACATTTAAACAAGTTAAATAGCCTACTAAGTTGTACATCTGTTACAAATAATTAAGTTTCAGAAATGAGGTTTGAGTCATTGGTGTGCGCCACTCGCCTGTTTTTTATCATAAATCTCGACTATTTTCCTCTTTTTTTTTACTATGCTAAGTGAAAGGCATCGAGATGTTAATTTTCAGTAACAGCCAATAATTGTTGGTGAAATAAACCATTTATGAAGTTAGCCAACAACATACTCTGTGTCCCTATAAGCACTTGTTAATGTATCGTAAACATAGTATGTCATGGACACTCATATAATATATATCCTCTATCCATTGAGCATTCCCGCAAGACTCGAGAATGGCAATATGACCAAATGATCTAAAAGTGATTTGTTTTCTAACACTTAAAAGTTATAAAGTAACGAGAAAAAAATTAGATGAATTTTGCAAGGGCTAAATACTGGCAACCCACTGTCAATAATAACAAAAGTATTTCAAAATCCAATTTCACAGCGCAATCCCGATTTTAAGGTTTTCACAATACCATTGAGTTAGCTCCCTTTAAAACAGTTTGCTTTGGCGATTGTAGTTCAGTAAAAGAGAAGAAAACGATAAATAGTGTCGAAACGCTATCGTAAACGATACCTTCAAATGCTATTTGATATTGATTGCAGAAAAATTCTTTGAGTAGATGACACGTCGATCATCAAGAGTTAACACTGGTCAAGTAGAATAATCAATCAATAAAATAAGATGGGGAAATATACTATATATCAATTAATCCAGTGTTCAATTTGCGAACAGTGGACACAGTTCTATTTACCCTCGGTCCAACCATGTTTCTTGAGCTGACCCCGAGCGAACTCATTCTGCGACATTGTGGTCCAGCGTGGGACAAACGTGTTGTACAAAATGTTACAAGGATTTGTTGCTTATAGAGTCAAAAGCGAACAAGGATCGACATTGTTTTTATTTTATTAAAGGCACGTGTATTAATTGTACACCTTTCAGTAACTCGGACGGCCAAGGTCATTTATGACACAATTCAATTATTGATGCAAAGAAAAGAGATATTAAACCGTCATTCTCAACGAAACTGTTCAACGCAAAAATTAAATCACGTCAGTCCAAGAAAAGTGTAAATAATCCAAAAGTACACCAAAGAAATAAACATTTTAACAGTTTGAAATTGAACATCAAATGTTGTTAGAGTTAAATTTGTCAACCTTTTTCAATGGTGCTATTTTATCAAGTAGTAGTCCTAGTCATTGAAAATCAGCATCCTAATATTAATGCTTGTATCAGTTCATCGAGTGACGATAAACCGGTTGATGTCGTGATTTATGATCGAAAACCAGACAATGTTGCGCGCCAGTGACTCAAACGTAGTTTTGGAAACTTATTGACGGCAGACACAACAACAATCATGGATTGAGAATTCTAAAATTATTCCTAAAGTTGTGTCTGATCATGTATTATACGGTGATTTGTAGAAGATATTTATTCCCCCGTTTTAAAACCAAATGAGGGGGGAAATACACTCATTCCTTTCGGCGTGCGTCTGTTAAATAATCTTTAAATTTATCAAATTTGTTATTTATGTATCACATATATCCTGTGTTGCCTTTCGTGTATGTTCACATGCTCTGTATTGATACACAATTAATTCCTTTCGGGGTCATAAATTATTATTATTATCATTATTTTATAATTATCATTATTATTATTAATGGGCCAAACTGCGATCGATCACATGAGGAGGAATTTAAATGATATCACACAACAATTATAGAAATCAAAAGAGGTTTATTCAAATATAGGATGCCCTAATTACACAATTTTAGAGCTTAATTCAACTGATTAGAAAATGTAAGTTTAAAAAGATAAACTGGCATACTAACAAAGTTTATGGGACTTAACATTCAATGTAAAAATATAGTCACCGACTAACTTTACCAAAGTACGACCTTTCCAGAACGGAAGATTTTCAAGCACGATTTTCAGTTCAACATCCTGCAATTACACCTAATGTATACTAAAACTCTGCCTTTAATGACAAACGGATATCTGTCATTCAGCGCAGTGTATGCCTTAGCATGACAGCTGGGGTAATACATTGTGAAAGGTATGGTTATATTACCTAACTAATGACTGTCCGTTCGTTGTTTAAGCTGAAATTACTATCAGCGACAGAATGTCTAGCTTATAGTGACTAATGACAAATAACAACAAAGATCCGAATAATGAATAATGTCGATAAAATATCCACACATTTACAATTTTTAAGGCTAATGGGAAAACTTAACAACAATGTCTCGTTAGTTGGTAACAAGGCTTTTCGCCCTCGTAGGGCCGGTGAATGGCTTTACTTCTCATAACTGGTTTTTACCGAGTGGGCGCTCTTATTTATCAAATCTAAATCAACTCACCTGTCATCCTCAATAACATGTTTCAACAGTGGTGTGTGATAATCATGTACTTATAACATAAATAAATAAACAAACAGGTATGTCCCCTATCGGCATTCATACCGTCACACAGGCTGGGCCACAAAAGGTCAACGCTGTGTATAAGGGGATACGCTGGTTGGTTTGCGCCCGTTGAAAAGGACGATACTATCCCAATGATATTTGATTTTAAATCTGCGGCGACGTATTAATCTGACGTCATTTCGACATCGGTTTAACGTCGATGTAATGACATATTGTATCAACGTTGAAATGACGACAGATCGACGTCGGAACTTGAAAATCATTCAGGTTGGGATAGCATATGTCATTTTAATGTGTTTTATGCAAATATGTCAAGTGTTAGTCTTCGCTCTTAATTAGCCGGAACTAGCGAACCATGGGTGGTACTGCGCTGAAATTCAGTGTTGCAATGTACCGAAACTTTACTGCCTGTAGAACAGTTCTCTACTGCAGACAAAGTTGCCGAGCCCCTGGCGGGATACGAACCACAGACCTCTTGATCAGAAGCCGAACGCGCCAACCACTGCGCGGACATGTTACAATTTACATCATAGAATTAAACAGTAAATACGGTATTGCGCATTTACTTTGAATACGGTAAAAAGGATTTATTTAAAACATCTCAGACTAGGCCGAATGCTGACAGATCTCATTTTTATTTTATCTGAAGAATCTAAATTATTAATGTTAGAATTTGAAGGCTGATCGATCTAATGTAAACAGACATTTGTATTCACTCAGGTTATTTGATTTAAATTGAATGCTCACATAATATAATCAGCTAACGCAAGTTTTGTACACAGTTACAACTAAGTGATAGACATAAAACTAGAATGGTAGTAAGATAGAAAATAACAATACACGTCAATTGAAGTGTAGCCATGATCAAATAAATAAATAGCAATTGTTTTGCATCAATCTGATTCTACTGAGGTCATTGTCGTTGATATCTACCACATTGACGAATGGACCGGGAGATGAGGGCTCGTTAAGATAGACGAAGTCTACTTGAAGTGTTTCGGATGTAGATGAAGTGTCTGGTAGAGTGTTGGGATGATCTGAGTATGAGGTGTCATCAGAAGCTATTACTGCTGCACGTTGCACGTCTGCTGTAGACGTGATAGAAGTAATGGCAGAAGAATCAGGAGATTGGAAGTTATCTGTGTCTGGAGCAGAAGTTAGAGACGTGTAACTATTCTGGATAGTGCTGTATTAGCATTTGTGTTTGATTATGAACATCGACCTGGCAAGTCAAAGTCATACTATTGAAGCGTCAAAGACCAATTGGCAAGAAGACCTGCCTCAGCCTTGACGTTCTTCAACTATTTGACTGCGCTGTGATCAGTGTAGACTCTGAACTTCCTGTTGGCAAGGTGTGGATTCCTTCAAGAACTGCTAAGCATTCTAACTGAGTGATTCCCCATTTCTTTTCTGATGCATGAAGGGCACATAACAGATGACAGGTTCTTTACAGGAAGAGTCCTTTTGACTAAGACTTTAGCAAATTGCTGCTAAGGAAGCGTCTGTGGTCAAGATGTAAAGTTTTTGAGGATCAGGATAAGAAAGAAAAGGAGCTGAAGCTAATGCTTCTTTAAGGTAAACGAAAGAGAATTGACAAGAAGGAGACCAAATAAAAGGAGTGTCCTTTTGAAGAAGATTGTACAGAGGAGAAGCAATTTTGGAACAATTTGAAGCAAAGGCCTAAGCTAGGCCTAAAAAGTGATGTTTGTCATGAACGTTTGTAGGTCATGGAATTTTTTTGCAGTTTCTATTTTAGATTGATCAACTTCAATGCTGTCTTTGCTAAAAACATGCCCAATGTAAGTTACTTTTTTGCTGCAAATCTACACTTACTTGGCTTCTGGGTTAGACCTGCTTCTTTAAGTTGTGCAAAGACACATTTGAGATGATGAAGATGTTTGAATTTTTTGGAATAAACTGTGATCTCATCTACATAGACCAAAATGAACTTCCAATTCATATCTTGGAGAGCTCTTGAAATTTGTTTGCTGAAATGCTTATTTATTTTTAAGTCAAAAAGGAAGACGGTTGAATTCAATGATGCCTTGCTGCATAATGAATGCAGATTTATTCCTAGTTAAAGGATGAAGTGGTATCTGACAAAATCCACTATCACAATCTAAGATTGAACAAAATTTGCTATGGTTTTCGCCAATGGCATTAATGACGTCATCAAAACGAGGAAAAGAGAAAAACATGGGCATTGTTACAGCAATGAGCCTTCTGTAATCTACAGCATAAACGATAAGTACCATCAGAGTTCTTTACCATTACAACTGGAGATTGTCATTCTGATGAACTTGGTTCAATAATGCCTACATCTAACATTTTCTGAACTTGCATAGCACATTCTTGCTCTTGAGATTGACGAGAGAAAGTCCGTCTGATAGGAGGAACATCTTCAGTTTCTATACGATGTTCATGAAAGTGAGTCTTGCCTTACTCTGACCAATCCTGTGCATATACTGCCTGTGGAAAACGAAGGAAGCCGTATTTTCTCCTCAGTGAGATCAGAATGACTAAGATTGAAGGATAGAGTGTCCGAAAAACCACTGGTAAGTTCAGTAACAGAATTGATCCGAGTTGAAGGTATGGAAGGTTCAGAGATAAGTGATATGATAGAATCCAGATCAACTTTAGAAGCAGAAGCAATAATTTGTCGACAGCTGAGTGTGACAGGAGAATCGGTAGGGTTGAAAAATCTTATCCAAGCTTTACCTTTTGTGTTCTGTATGAGAGATTTGGCCAGGTAAGGGCTCAAGTATAATAACCTCATGTCTTGAACATTGGAAAGCTTGACTGGGATGTCTGCTTCAGAGTAAGCTGGAATGATGACTCTTTTGCATGCTCTAGCGAGACCAAAATCAATCTCCACAAAAGAGACAGAGTGCAAACTTCGATGAGGGTATGTGTTTTGGAAACAAGATCAATATTAGCTTGGTTAGTTTCCTTTATATGATGTAGTGGAGAAAAGACATGGAATTTCTGATAGTTAATATTATCAATCTTGAACAAAAGTATGACTGTGCAAATAACTGACTGACGCACGCCACCGACACCTATGCCTTCATTCAAATGAGAATTTCTTTTCTTTTCTCACAGATACCTTTTTGGAAAGATTGTTTGAATGAATACATGATATAGTCGCTCCAGTGTCCACTAGAGAAGTTGTTATTACATTATTTAATTTCAAGGTTATGGTGTTCTTCATGAGTGAGGTAAAAGCAGAAGCAATATAAACAGGTTCTTGCTGTGAAGAAGAAGCATTTGAGATGGGCGGGTAAGAGGGAAAGGCAGAAGCGTATTTGTGCAAGGCTTTGTATAAGCCTGGCCTGTCCCCTAGTGTTTGAACCTGGGAAACAGGGTCGTGTCCCTATTGTGAGTGACCTTGAGCCAGAAAGGCATCAGCACATAATGAATGAGTGTGACCTGTCTTGTGGCAGTCAGTGCAGACAGTGTTAAGATGTGGTCAGTATTAACGAGCTGACAGTGCATACCCTGCACACCTTCGAGATGGGTGAGACTGGGAAGGAGGGTTCTTACAGTGAGGAGGCTTGAAGGTTGCGTGGGGAGGGTAAGCAGGATAAGATGAAGGTTAAGGTGCACGGTTTATGTGGGTTGGGGAACTTTTGAAATTGTTGTTCTTGCGGGAGAATTTTCCTTCATGCCGAGATCGGTGGTCAAAATGAGGGTTTGAAGTAAGGGAAGGGACCACAGCTTCGGTTCTAATTAATTTTCCCATTCATAAAGTTAATTTCCTCTCATCCTCTGCTACAGATGATGGTGGTTCAGAATATTCAGCTTCAGGCATACTACAATACATACTTACACAGTGGACTGTAAATCAAAGTTCATTTCATGAAGATATGGACATTTGTTATAACATCATTTTGAGAGACATTGCCAAAACGTTCGTGCAAGCTGACAGTCAAAAAAAGGAAACCTATGGATTTAACCTTAGAGTTGTAAAATGTAGAAAGTTTTTTCAGCTATTTCAATCGAAACAGGAAAGAATTTGTTGATAAGATACCATGGATAATTCGAAACTGAAGCCATCGCAATTTCGTATCTAATGTTGTCTTGATAGGCAACTAAAACATTTCCCCAGTCTAATTCAGTTAGGCCACACTCTTGTTTTAATTTTAAGTAAACATCAGATGCACTTAAAATGTTATAATAGCATTTAGCACATTTCCAACCCGTATTAATTTTCCACAGTTTGTAAGAATTAAGTTTGCTTAACTTTTATTTTGACTGATAACTTTTGATAGCCATGAGAAGACTATTTAAATGAAGATAATTCGCATCAAGTTCTAAGGTAGTTCGAAAATTTTCAAGGGAACGATAAATTCCATCTTCAACCTACTTGAAAAAATCACGAATGTGACTAACATCTCTCTCAAGCTAAGCAGGAGAGAAAATTACCTCTTTACCAACTTTCAGATTTTTATTATAAAATATTTGTTCTGTTATGAATTCATCAAAAGGAATTCGGTTGGACGTTAATCATTCCAAAGATCTTCTAGATATCCTTTGAGTTTTCTACTTAAATACCACCTCAAGGAGCTTAAAGTACTCTGGATTCCAATGATTGTTTACAGATGGTAAATATCTGACTGAACATTTCCTTTTTGCACCAGTCCAAATCACTATCCTATTATCATATTTAATCTTACGTCCCGAATTATCAGCAAAATAGTTTAAAGTGTCAACGGTAGCCTCAAAAGACTTCTAAGAACCATCTAGAATCAACTCTGTATAATTTGCATACTATGGCAACAAAAACTCTTCATTATTAAGTGAAATTTCTTCAATATCAGGATTATATTTCTTATGAGACAACCCAGAATCTTAACACATAGGATGAATACATAATGGCGACAGAGGATCACCTTGTCTGCAGCCAGTTTCATAGAAAACCAAGGAAACAGTGTGCCGTTAATGTTTAAACAAGATCTTGCATAATTATGAAGGATATTAAACTACTTTATGATGTCCTACCCCCCAAAAAATACGATAATGTTTAATTTCTGAATGACCATGAGACAGAATCCAATGCTTTCCCTAAATCTCTTAAAATCACCAATTAACGAATATCATTGGATTATCTGTAATATTCATTGAATATATGAAGAAGTTTTCAGCAATGCTTTCCTACGTAGTTAGAGTTGCCTAAAGCATGAAAAACAACAACATCGTAATACAAGTTTTACTACAATTCACACGTTAGAGTCCAGTGATAAAGCCCGCTGTTGAAAACGTAATGGCGTCGACAGTTTCACTAGGCATGGCATGTTCAGTTTTCATAAAACTCCTTATCAGCTCATCAATTTTATAGGAGGAGTAGAGCACGGTGAACTATAAAAGAGTAGATTTGATCGAGATATCAGTTCATGTGAAAAAGATTTCTCATCAAGGTGAGCTGAGATGAATTGGTTTTTTAACGCCGCTTTCAAGATTATTTCACTTATATTGCGGCTGTATTATAATAGTATTATTGCAGGGAGAAAGCCCGCAACACTATTGTGGCTATGCTACCTGCGAGCATTGGCTGGTACTGCACTGAGTTATAATGTAGCATTGCACCCAAACATTACTGCCTGTACAGCACTTCTCAACTGCAGACAAGTTGACGAGAGACCTCATGATCCGAAGCCGAAGGCGCTTACCACGGTGCTATCCTTACTCCAATATCTCTTCAAACGATTCCAGTTTTCCGTTGATATTTTCTTCAATATAAACAAAGTTGGCACACGTATCACGTGTTTTTTCCTCTTGGAATTCAATTGTTTATCGTACTCTCCAATTCTTTTTTTGATAAAACCAATATCCGCCCTCAGAGATGTCATTTTGGCCAAGATTTCAGTAGTTTGGTTAGTTATCAGGTTAGTTATAAATCTTTTGAGATCTGTCCCGAAAGTCGGCATGCTTGATTTCTTTTCAGCGTTTCTATCAGAATGAATTTATTACGAAATAACACCTGTAGGACCGCGTATCTCTTCCTTTTGTATTTTGCGAAACTTATAACCTTTTATTTTGATGACTTAGTTTTCAGGGTGGATTGCTTCATTCCTATGTGTTAATTGGCCTGGATTTCCTCCCCACTAGCGTAGACCGTCAAACACATCTACCTAGCATATCGTTAAACCTCTATATAAGATAAGTTAATCTTTATTGTCCCAAAAGGGAAATTTGTTTCGTATAATTACAATTCTCCAGATTGATGACAACTAATAACATAATATTCAAAAACAATTCATGTCAGACAGTTAAGATAGACAGATAATTACTTAATATACATGAAAAACGTGATGCAACATTAGACAGATTTTATTTCTCTAATGCTGCAGGGAATGAATGATTGGCGGCACCTGTTTGTTCGAAAAGTCGGCATACGCAGCCTACGTCCAGAAGGTAATGTCGAATCTTCCAAGAAAAGTGGATTGGAAGAATCACCCAAAATTTTGTTTCCTTTTTTCGATTACTGCTGCTCATAAAAACTGCCGATCGTTTCAATAGGAAGCCCAATAATATTAGATGCAGTATTCACGATTTTTATCAATTTGTTTTTATTTTGAACAGACAGGTTCCCAAACCAACTTAAAAAGTTAAATGTAAGGACACTTTAAATGAAGGTTCTGTAAAACATCATCATGATGGTTTTATCAATTTTAAAGTATTTTAGTTTCCACAAGAAATTTAAACGCTGTTGTCCTTTCTTATAAACTCTTCAAAAAAAGAAACTTGACACTGACTTTCAAAATTCAATATAAAGACCACAGATGCAAGTTAAACATTGAAATGAAAACTCAAACGCTGTTTGAAGATCTCTGTTCAGTAGATTTTATTCAGAATAAGCATGACCTTGAAATGAACAGGTGCACAAGTGTTTCAACATCACAGGGGTGCACAAATGTCAGTATCAGGTATGGCCACCATTGGCATTGATTATTGCTTGGCACTGACGACTCATGGATACAATCAAGTTGTCAATCACAGCCTGTGGAATGTTCTTCCATTCGTGCTGAAGTGCTGCAAGAAGTCCTGGAACTGTTTGGGGTGGTGGATTCCTACTGCGCACGCGTCGATCCAGTTCGTCCCAGAGATGCTCAATTGGTGACAAATCTGGTGACCTGGCTGGCCATGGCAATGTCTGGACACTGTTACACTGTAAAAAGTGCAACATGTGGTCGAGCATTGTCCTGCTGAAAGAGACCACCATGGACGTTGACGTGAGGAATAACGTAAGGCTGTTGGATCAAGTCCCTATACCGTACTCCTGTGAGGTTACCCACAACATGCACAAGGGGTGTCCTAACACCGTGACGAATCCCGGCCCACACCATGACACTCCCACCTCCAAATGGGACAACCTCCTGAACACAGTTGGCAGCATAACGTTCTCCACGACGTCGGTATACACGTGCTCGTCCATAACTTCGTCGAAGCAGAAAACGGGACTCATCAGTGAAGAGAAGGGTTCTCCACCTTGCACGTGCCCATCTCATCCTCTCTTGACTGGAGACGTTCCGCCAGATGACGTTGCGTTAAAACGGGACGTCGAACCGGTCGTCGTGGAAGAAGTCCAGCCTCTCACCCTTTGCGTTATGTTTGGTCTGAAATTCGACGCAGGCCTGGTATCTGCTTTGTTAACGTAGTTGATGTTGCTGTCCTGGTGCGCTCCAGAAGGTGGAGCAGTCGGATGTATCGATCTTGGGCCCGCGTAGTCACCCTTGGCCTGCCTGACCTTGGCCTATCATCAACACAACGTAAACTTTTTGGGCCATTGTTTTTTGAAAATTTACACTTTTGAGCAAGCCTTTCTTTAATTTACCGGTATGTATCATGAAAAAAATTGACCCGTTTCGAAAAAATCAATTTCTCATGTCAAGTTTCTTTTTTTGAAGAGTTTATATTTTCTCGGTATTCTCATTCCAAGAGATTTTAGAATCAATGATAGTACCTAAGTACTTATATTCATTTACTCTTTCTATTTCATTTCCATCAATACACACAGATTGTAATGTTGACTTTGTTCTCCTAAAATCAATTATCATTTCTTTAGATTTTTGAACGTTCAAATATAAAAAAATTAGATTTACACCAATCCAAAAATCTTGATAGCTCGGATCTACAGGAGAGTTCTGACTCTCTAATTAGGCCTACAACTGCAGCGTGGTCAGCAAATTTGATGGCAAATCACGAATCAGCATTCTAACATGGCACGAAAACTAGAATGAAAATACTGCTTTCTGATTGGTTACCAAAATCAGTGATTATTTCGCTGATAATCACCTCTAAATATTTACGACCGATTCACATTCAGACACGCACGTTTACAAACTCCATATTAGCTGAACTTACTGTTTTCATCGCCTTACAGACAACTACAAAATTAATTTTAAATCACTTCTATAAAAACATTGAAAATACCGTATTTTTAAATTTTTTTATAAGATAAATCCATTCTGTGGTTATTATTTGTTGAAGTAGTTTATTTTTTTATCACTAAATTTAATTTTAAACCGTACCGTAACGCGCGGCAATAGCGATTCGTCAAGTGAACAGATGTGACGTACGTTATTCGTCAACTTTACAATTGCTTCCCTTTCCCCCCTCTCATTCATAAGTGAATTTCCAGACAATGTATTCAACCATGACAAACTATACAGCTTCTTGATCGTTCATTCAATCAGTTCACTTGTTGCGTGAGGAGTTAGCGCTAGCAGTAAACAACTACTTTTAGAGTAACGTCCCTTGAGTGGGTCAGTCCTTATCGGTATTGTAGGGATAATAGGTGACCTTTGAATAGTTTACGTGAAAAACGTATCTCTGACGGGATAAAAAATCTGTCTTTTGTTGATTATCGTCAATGAAATAAATACTATATACTAAAAATCTGTTGGTTTAATTTTTTAAATCTTTTATTTAATTGAAGCGTGTTCTTGAAAATGCCGGAACTGTACCGTAGTACCTGGAACTGGTCTGCACTGGTTCGACCTAATCACATTGTTGTTGCGCAAGGCAAATAAGTTTCTCTTATTTTTCTAATTAGTCGCAAGCTCGGTTTGAAATTAAATTTAGGGGTGAAAAATGCACCACATACAACCCCAAAATAAAAAACAGAATAGATTTATCTCCTAATTTGAGAAACAATCATTTGTGTATTAAATGAACAAATGTATTTTAATTAGAATTAATCTTGGATAAAGAACCTATTTATTTAACAGTATTGCCTGCATGGGCTAAACATAAAATAGAAAACAATGGTTTGGAAACAGCATTTCCTTGGCTTCTTAGTTTCCAAACAAAAATAGGGCTAGAAGTATCTAATAATGCTGGCCTAGGATTAAATACAAAAATATGAATTGGATGTAACCCATCCACTATATTTGATGATAATTAAGATCAACAGCAAGAAACATATCAGGGATGATCTTTATATGAAGTTATTAATGGAAGCTTTTATCACTATCCTACCTAGATTGAATATAAAATACACAGTTCTCAAAAGACCTTTGAGTATTTATATAACACCTGATGAAAGTATGAACAGTTTAGATTGTGAAGTGAAGCTACTGTGAAGCTGCCTGAAGGAGGGAGGTTGATAATGTTTCTTGAATAAAATAAGTGTCTTTGAATTTCTGTGTAGGAAGATGTTAAAAATATCCTTAAAAAATATTGATGATGGTAGGCCCTATGCAAATTGAATGCACTTCCGAACATAATCAAGCTGGGCTTATAACACTTACATTAATCATTCAGGACATTGTTTGTTAATTCCATTCTTTTATTTTCTTCGTAATACCCCATTCAATTCACTTCTCACATTTTCTAGTTAATTATTTTGTTTGTTTTCTTTTCTTTTCTAATTCAATTCATCCATTTCCGTTTTGTAGTTGTCAATCAAGTTGGTTTTGAATTATTCTATGACATTTGATGAAGGATCAACCAAAACTTCTGACAGTGGGATATAGACAAGTGACAAGTGACAAGTTTGTTTGCATTCGGGGCCACGTGACCCATATTGCTAATACAGAAAAAACTGCACACAGAATCATGTTTATTCAGTATTTCAGGCCACATGGCCCATGGTACAATTGTATGAGAAAATCAATACAACATTGTCACATGACCAAAATTAAACTAGGAAGATCTTAAGCTGAATATTTTTGAAAGGTAAATAGATGTTATGCGAAGTATATTTACATCATGTGTGTCAAGTATTTGCTGCATTGTTAATCTAGATGTACAATATTTGTTAATGGACATAAAATACTCATTTCGAAAAAAAGAATATCTATTACATATAAAGAAAACATGGTACTCATTTTCTACAGCATTTTTGTCACAATGCAAACAAATAGAGTCAATGTCAGAAACATTACCACTTTTCTTACGTTGATGATTCACTCTAAAATCGTGAAGGGAAATGCGAAATTTACACATTGATCTGATCAGTCTCACAGTGCGCATGTATCATTTTTAAACAGGCAGATTTCTTTTCAAATACAAAGATAAAGACTTAATGAGCTTTATATTAGTTGATGATAACAACTGGTACATTTTAAGGTTTGATGGATTATCATAATAGTATACAGGTAAAAACTGCTTTCTACTTACATTATAAAACGGACATATAAATAAAAAGTGAAATTCGTCCTCGATACAACCAAGCACACACTTCGTACATATTGCATTGGGGTTATCATATATATAGATATAAAATCCTCCCGAACAAGTCCTGTTACATTTTATGGAAAATATCAAACGACTATCACCACTTGTGGCAATGTGGCAATGTGTTAAAAAAATCAACAATCTTATAACATTATTATTCATTACTTTTCTACCATAGTTGTTACATTGTAATTGGATTTGACAAATATTACACAAAGAGAACGGCGAATATATTATATGCTTAAAGCAGTAACTGAAGAAATTAAAGTTAGTTTTAAGAGAGAATACAAGTTCAGAAGATGTCATAGTGACAAATGTGAAGTGAGAAATAGAGAAAACAAAAGGTCATTGGGACAAAAAGATTAGGATAGGGTCTATACAATTAAAAAACCCAAAAGAGAGCCTGGAAATAATAGGGGAAAAAATCAATTTAAAAAAATCAATAAAAATGATATTATGATGGGAAAACCATATCTGAGGAGACAATTAACGATTCTCTCACAAATCCCCTACTAATGTGGGTGAACCTTTTTTTTAACATATCGATTTTTTTCAGATATTGTTTGACCAAAATTTAACTTGGACATTTTCTCTGAATCTTTGCCCATCTTAAGAGTTCGAAAGGTTGATATAAAAATCTAACCCCAACTATCGGGTATGGTTTTATCTGGCAGCAAAATAGATGCTGCAGACTTTTCTGTCATGGCTTTCAGTTTAATAGCATCTATAGATTTCTTATTTATTAGAATAGTTTCTCCATTATTTAATGCCAAAATAACCTGTGATAATCTAATCTTCAATTCTGTTGACCTTATGTGGACTTATATGGTAGACCTTTGGCACTGCATTTTCATTTTGTCTGCTGTGGTTGAAACACCCTGTATTTTCAATTTTCCCAACAATTTCATTTCCACAACATACTGGTAGACGCTTCGAAAAGTTGTATTAAAACTCTACACGATAGCACTGACTTCTATCAGCCTCTTTACCCCTTGCCTTATTCTTACATTGTTTCGTTACCAAAGTTGTTACGTGACCCTTTAACTCCCAGCCGGGATCAACTCGAAATATGCAAGGCCATTTAAACAGGCTTACTTTGTATATTCTTTCTAATGCTGTTTTTAAGTTTTTATCTTACGATAAGAATAACAACAAAAATGCATTGATGGAATAAGAATAATAAGTCACCTTGGTGCATTTCTTTGAATCCATAACAAATGAAATTCTTGTCTGGGTATGTATTTTGAGGAAGGTAAATATATTTGCCTTTTTTGGCTCGATTCATTAATGTTCATTTTGACAATAAAGATAAGAAAAGGAACAAATTATTATGAAGTATTTACGATAATGTCAAAGTATGTGTCCGGAATAATAATGATAGGTCTAATACCTTTACTAGTCACTTGGGAGTTAGACAGGGGTGCATACTAAGCCCGTTTTTAATCACGATCTTCATAAATGAATTAGCCATTCAGATTAGGGAGAATTGCACCCATGGTATACAGCTTCATCCAGATATATTGGAATTATTTTTATTATTATTTGCAGATAATATTGTCCTTTTTTTCTCAACTAACAGTGAACATATCTAAATCAAAAGTTATGGTATTAAAAACTGGGGGGAAATGATCAAAAACGGAAAAATGGTATTTCAAAGAAGAGCGACTGGAGACAACTTCACTTTATAAATATTTGGGTGTATTATACAGTAAAAACCTTTCTTGGAACAACCATTTCAACCAGGCAGCAACCCAAGCTAAAAAAGTGTTTATTGCTATCTGTAAACAAACCCATATCTTAGGCGATCTCTCGTACCAAACCTTTTCTAAAATCTTTGATAGTAAAATAGAACCAATATCATTGTATGGGTTGGAAATATGGGGTTTACAATATATAATTGAAAAGGTTCATCTATTTGCATGTAAAAAATATCTAGGAGTAAAATTAACTAAACCTAGTGTTATGGTTCATGGAGAACTAGGAAGGTTCCCACTTTATATCTACACCTATATAAACGCAGTCAAATATATATGTCTCCTAACAGAATACCAAATAAATGCTATAATATGATGTTATTGTATGTCAAGAATGGACAAAGAAATTGGGTATCCCAGGTTAGAAACTTTTTATTTGCTATTGGTTTTGGAATCATTTGGAATGATCAATATGTAGAATGTCAATCACTATTCATTAATTCCCTAAATGTTCGACTTAAAGACATTTATCTTCAAACATGGTGTGATAAACATTATTGTCAAGTAAATGATTTTACTATTCACAATTTAAAAACGACTTATTCAAAGTATTCATGTATTGATATAAAGAAATTTAAGCGCTTTCGATGCTCTTCACACGATATAATAATCAAAACTGGTAGGTATAGAAATGTTAAAAAGGAAGACCGAATATCTACACTTTGTACTTTATATGGAACAGAAGACGAATTCCATTTTCTTTTTATTTGTCCAGTATATAATGCATTACGATGTAAGTATATTAAACAGTACTACTATGTCCATCCAAGTATTATAAAATTCTGTAATCTAATGAACATTAAAAATCAAATTACACTACAAAAACTGGCTATGTACATCTACAATGCAATGAAGTACAGAACATATGTCATATCACTATAGTGCAAAGTGTTAACTTATGTAAATCCCAACTGCTTCTGTAAATGTACTATAGGCCTGAGGCCTCTTCAGTACCGAATTAAAGATTGGATTGGACAATAAACATTGTGCGGAAAGATAGAAGATAGTGAAATCAAACACACACAATCTTGAACTGGTGTCTGCACCTACTCATAAGTCTGGTCATATTCTGGATTGTGTGGTTACTTCTCATAACACATCATTAGTAACTGATGTCATAGTAATTGATAAACAGATGTCTGATCACAGTCAAACCTAAACTCAAATATGTGCAAATAAAATGTCGGAATTTAAGAAGCATTGCCAAAGAAAAGTTCAATATGGATATTCTGAACTATCCATTGCTAAGCGAAATATCAACAGATCCAAACGTAATGACAGACATGTATAATTCAACTTTGATGATTCTTTTTGATTAACATGTTCCTGTTCGGAATGAGACCGGATTCTTATTGGTACAATAATTTGGTAATTTAATCAAAGCGAGAGTGCAGTGGGCGGAACGTCAATGTTGGCGGAAATCTCTACTTGAGATACATCGACAAATATGTCAGCAGGGAAGACAAAAACTCAATAAAGTCAAAGCAAACTATTGTAATCCAAAATAACGAAAGGTAACTCGGCTAAGTCATTCATAAACCAACACGTTGGTCAGAATGACAAAGCTAGGTATTCTGTACCCGAATCTGATGAAGTTCTTGCGGAATATTTTGACACAAAGATCATTCAACCTGATCTTAAAAACAATTCGAGTGAGTCAAGTCAATGTGAGAATTTTGACTAACTAACTTGTAATGAACTTTCCGATTTTAAACCTTAAACCAATTGATCCTATTCCCACCACCATGTTGATAGATTACTTAGATATACATCTTCCTTTCATTACCAATTTGGTTAATTCAAGTATATCTATAGAAGTTTTTCCAGACTCCCTCAAATCTGTAATTGTGAAGCCTCTCCTCAAGAAAGTGACTTAGATCCTGACAGTCTGAGTAGCTACCTGTGTCAAATGTTTCATTTATTTCGAAAATCATCGAAAAGGCGGTCAATAAAAGAGTCAGAGATCATCTCAAAGCATATGGACTTGTGAATGAGTTTCAGTCTGCCTACCATGACAGTAACAGTAACAGTAACAGTAACAGTACAGTAACAGTAACAGTAACAGTACAGAAACTGCTTTGCTGCGAGTTATGAATGAATTGAGAAGTCAAGTGGATGATGGGAATATTGCTTCGTTAACACTCTTAGATCTGTCAGCTGCATTTGACATAGTGGATCAGAATCTGCTACTCTTTAAATTTTAGCTAGAGGTGGGAATTTCAGATGGTGCGCTTGACTGGATTGAGTCTTATCTGTAAAATAGATCACAAACCATGGTTATTAATCAGATTGAATCTAAACGCTATTCACTATCACGTGGAGTTCCTTAAGGAACATTAAACATCAATCTTTTTCTGATGACAGTCAACGGATTGACAGCTTAACGCCACAAGATGTCCAAATGTTTCTGCAACGTACAACTTATTGCATTTTGATATCAAGTCCTGGATGCCTTAAAGTAAATAGAAGCTAAATGATGAGAAATCTGAGGCTTCCGGTTCAACTCACTCGGAAGTGCTGAAATTCCTTTTGCTGACCGAGCGAAAAACTTTGGTGTCACCATTGATCCAGAACTGACAATGGAACCACAAATAGATAAAAAAATTAAAACTTGTTATTACCATCTCCGCTGCATCATCAAATACGTCATCTTATAACAATAGATGCTGCTAAAATACTAAACCCATCCTCAAAAGAAAGTATACAAAGGAATTGAAGAACCAAGAAAGAAAAACAGATGAAGATAGAGACTTAAGATCTTTTGATCAGTAGAGTGGCACTTAAACATAATGTATGCACACATTCTTTTCAATAAACTGAATGCCCAACAGAGGTACAATATGGGGTAAAAAATTGATCATTCTTATTATCACTTTCAAGATAGTTAGTAATGGAAAAGTTGTTGGACACCAGTCATAACCGAGTATGTCCACCTCTGCCAGAAATGCATGCCAGAGCCCGCCGCCGCATCGATGACATCAGCATCGATGACATTAAACGCCGGAAGACCTTGGGAGTCAGTCGCTGCCATTCATCATTTAGACACTGTTCTAAGGATTGAAGGTTGTCCGGTTGTGCTCGTCGTCTCCTGACTTGACGGTCAAGGTAGTCCCAACAGTTTTCAATGGGGTTCATATCCGGTGAAAATGATATGCCGGCCAGGGCAAGACCTGAATGTTGGCGGCGTTCAGAAAGTCACGTTTTAGCCTAGCCGTATGCAGTCGAGCATTGTCTTGCTGAAAGATAATCCCACATGGTTTTTGTTGAATGAATGGCTGCACAACTGGTCGCAGTGAGTGTGAGTGAGTTGGGGATTATTGCCGCTTTCAAGATTATTTCACTTATATCGCGGCTGCTAGTAATATAGCAGGGAGAAAGCCTGCAACACCATTGTGACTATGCATTGCGGTGAAACCTGCGAGCATCGGCTGGAACAAGCGATCCATGGGTGGTACTGCGCTGAGACTCGGTGCAGCATTGCACCCAAATCCGACTGCTTGTAGAACAGTTCTCTACTGCAGACAAAGTTGCCGAGCCCCTGGCGGGATTCGAACCACGGATCTCTTGATCCGAAGCTGGTCGCAAGATCTCATCACGATACCTCTGTGCATTCAGATTGCCATGAATAACAATCACCATCGTTATTTGATCACTGCAGGTTCCATCCTTAGATTATCACGCCACCGCCACCAAATGGCACAACTTGGACATGGTTTGGCGCTAGGCATTCCCCTTGCCCTCTGTAGACTCGCTGCCAACAATCACACCTGAAAAAGGCAAACCTACTCTCATCGAACAGAGATTAGATCACGCCTCCAATTTCGCACTTGCCAACGTCGAACACGATGGGTCCTTATCATTCTGTTTATTTGACCTCACACCACGGTAGGGTCGACGTGCTCAAATACAATGCTGACGCAATCTGCGTTAAACTGGTTGTCTACCGATCCGATGTCCCAATCCTGTATCTGCCGTTTCCGTCGCGGCGATGTAGAGTTTCTCAGGTGAATAACCTGGATGTGGCGATCTTCCATGGGCGTGGTGACCCGGGGTCTACCACTTCTTGGCCTGTCTAATGTTTGACCTGTCTGACGAAATCGATGCATCAACCGGGAATGCAAACACGCGTGCCGCCAAACGTTCTGGCAATGGCGTCATGCCCGGCTCCGTGCTGACTTTCTGTGTATTGCCGATAACCTTGGCATTTCTTTATTTGCCTATTGTTGCTGCCTTCTTAATGTGCAGTGTCATGTGTTTCATCAAGTCATTTGCAGATGCATTACATGGGTTGGGACTAAACGTCGTTTTTGGTAGAATCACGTGTTACATGAAAATTCTCACTATACTCCATTATTGTCAATGAAAACATTGTGTTGAGTTCCTGCGACATGTTTAATGATCATTTTAAACATACCGGGAATTCTCGAATTTTAAGCCCAGGGCTTAATTTCGAATTTTGCCCATGTGAGCGTTGAAACATTTAAACTGAAATTAAACCCTGGGCTTAAATTCGAAAAGGTAAACGATAAAAAACATGGTTCTTTTCTACTTTTTAATGGAACGAATTGAATGAAATCAAATTGATAAACAAGAATTGTTGTAAAACACAATTGGGATTCCCCGTCAGGTATAATTTTAATGAAAAAGTTACATAATTTGCTTTGCTTAATCGGAATATGACCGACAATGAAGTTTTTACACTCGACAGCCACTGAATATCGGTCATAGGCATTTAAATTGTTACATTTAGTGCATAGAATGTCACCTGCGATGGGAGTCCAGTGGGTTTTGAAAATGTGAAACCGTCTCACAGCACTGACAGTGTTATAATCACCGATTCGACGCGATACCGTCAAAGTAAGTACCTGCGGTTTGAAATTTAGAAAGGAAGACCACTCTAAAATTAATTTCAAATTTAAGCCCATAATTTTAACTCGTTATTAAGCCCATGGGCTTAATAACGACAGGGCTTAGATACGAGATTCCCGGTACATTCAAGGTATTTAAAAATATTCAAATTGTTTCTTTGTATACTTTTTTGGACCAAGGGTTTAGTACAAATGCTTGTTCATTGCAGACTTGATTATAGTAATAGTTTGCTGATAGGAATTGGTAAATGTCAACTATACAAACTTCAGGAGGTTCAGAACACTGCAGAAGGAATAGTTACTAGAACTTCTAAATCATGTCTCATAACAGCTGTACCTAAGGATCTGCACTTGCTTCCAATTGAAGCGAGGTGAGGTGAGGTGAGGTGAATTGGGGTTTCAAGAGTATTTCACTTATATCACGGCTGCTAGTATTATTGCAGGGAGTGAGTGAGTGAGTGGGTTCGGATTTAACGCCGCTTTCAAGATTATTTCACTTATATCGCGGCTGCTGTATTATTGCAGGGAGAAAGCCTGCAACACCATAGAGGCTATGCATTGCGGTGAAACCTGCGAGCATCGGCTTGAACTAGCGATCCATGGGTGGTATTACGCTAAAATTCAGTGTAGCATTGCATCCAAACTTTACTGCCTGTAGAACAGTTCTCTACTGCAGGCAAAGTTGCCGAACCACGGACATCTTCATCCGAAGTCGAACGCGCTAGCCACTACACTATCTCAACTATTTTCTTAAAATACCAAACTGTAATCATACCAGTTGTTGACCAACTCATTCAGCATGATATTTTCCCCCTGACTATATCATCTGACTTTACGTACTGTATTTATTCATATGCTATACTTAATATTCTTCTCTTAAATTTCATTTCATGCCAATACTTCACACCATTACTTTTTATTCTAGCATGTATATGCGCTTTGAGCATGCATTTTTTGTAGGGATATTGCGCTTTACAAATACACATTATTATTTTATCATTATCAAAAGGCAAAGGGTATGTTGTTGGGGTCAGATGTGTTACACTTCGTAAATGGTGTTATTTCATCAAAAAGTAGTGGTTCTTTCAGAAAATCATAATCGTAATGCTTAACAGTTCCGTATAGTGACAATACATGATTTAAGGTCGTAATTTATGATCGAAAACCAGACATTGGCGAGCGCTAATGACTCCAACGTAATTTGGGAACTTATTAACAGCAGACAAAAAGACAAACATAGGGTGATAGTAATGAAAAGGGTCATCTATCTAATAATAATGTTAGAGACAGAGAGACAGCAGAAAGGGAAAGAAGCTCAATTTAAAAATTATTCAGAAAGAATTATTAAGATATTATCAGGCATGTAAATACATTGCCTTTACAAATAATAAGGAATCAAAATTCTTTTCATTTTCCTCTTTGCACACTTTATTAAACTCATTGAGCATGAGTCAGACTGATACTTAAAAATCCTACAAAATGTAAATCATATAAACCTTGCAATATAATAGACCTGCAATACATATGTATTTGAACCTGTATACAATGTGAACAATTACTTTTGTATCTAAGTCGTGTATGTATATTTGCATCTATGTACTAATCTTTCTTTGCATCTCTTGCTAATCAATCAAAGTCTATTGTACATTATTACATTGTTAAGCATGCGTACCTATATATTTGCTGTTGAAAAGACTTGTTATCAAGTCGAAATGCGACGCATCCAGTCATCATTAAACTGATATCTACAGCAAGTGTCGTCTGAAGTATTTTATTTTCAAATAATATATATATATATATATATATATATATATATATATATATATATATTAAAATAGTAAAAAGAATGTTCAAACTCTATGGTAGTATATATTAAAAAGAAGAAGATGAAGTTTTATTATATTTCGAATGGTGAAATATGCCATATACCGGTGAAAATAAAACCCGTATTTTCACTAAGTGAAATAATAATGGTATTCTACTCCGTGAAATGGTGCAACAATCATATGACGTCGTCTGTGACGTCATGAAACAATTGAATGACGTCATGCAACCGCCGCCCAAGCGAAGCGTTTTAGCTTCTCCATTCATATAGTTAGGGTGATTTACGGGGTTTTTGGAAACATAATAAATAGAACATTTGACATTTCTCGTCTAATACCATGAATATCTCATCTCGTGAAGTAGAAAATAATATATTTACACTCGTGGCTACGCCACTCGTGAAAATATAAATTTCTACTTCACTCGATGAGATATTCATGGTATTCGACGAGAAATGTCAAATATCCTCTATGAATTACATTTGTTTATACTATGACGTCACACAGGAACTAATGACGTCATAATGAACTTGACAACAATAAATTGTATTGTAAGCAACATTCTACCATGAAAGTGCTGGATACTCGATTCTGATTGGCTGTTTTGTCCGACTCAGAGGGTATCAATTCACGATTGAAGTTGCTCTGTTTACCGGAATCAGTTTACACTGTAATAATACATACATTGACTTCCGACTATCCGACTGGTAACTTCAGAGTAGATTTTCCGCTTGCAAGTGGGATTAATCTCTTTCCAAAAAGAATTAATCGTATTTGTTATCGTGTGTTTACACGTAGAGAGCAAATTGTTTTAATTTTATGTCGTATTTTGTACAAAATAAGAAGTTTGAAAAATCATCGTAAACTAAGCTTTCCGCTAGGCCTACTTGGCATGCAGCGGCATTCCTTCGAATACGGTAACAAAACAATGACGTCATTTCGCGTGCGCTTCTGACGTCATAAACCCTATTACGACGTCATAGTGGTCTACTGTTAGAGTCATCCATTTGCGTCATGAGGGGGTGTCGCGGTCTTTGATTGCTATCAAAACAAGAAAAAAAGACTTTTTAAACAATTCTATATTTACATTTGTACCTCATACTAGTACGAAACCATTTCGTGAACACGCAGTGTTAGGTTAACGGTTTAATTTAAGTTCAATACTAAGACGCTAAATCCCCGATGCTGACGAGTTCATGTTTGTCTCCAGAAGTCGGAACATTTTATACTGTCCATTTCGCTATGAAAAAGAGTGCAGCAATAAAATCGTCATGGTAGAATGGAGATAAACCTAGTGTGTTTGAAAATCAGAGACATGTTATACTGGATTGATAGCGAGTAAATCTTAAGTTAAGGATTTCGTGAATAGTTTGAAGAAGGTTATTGTTTCTTTTAGACCCATTGTCTGAGGACCTGAAAGTCATACTCAAAGACTAAGTAATTTCATAGATATTATCCTCAAACCTCTATGTACACATGTTAAAAGTTATATAAGAGATGATATTGATTTTTTATGTAAGCTCCCACAACAGGTACCAGAGGAATCCAAATTGGTAAGTTTTGATGTGGTCAATTTATATAGTAATATAGATACAGAGCTCGGAATAAAAGCTGTCAAATATTGGCTTGATAAATCTCGCCATGAAATACCATATAGATTTTCAAATGATTTTATCATTGAAGCTTTAAGTCTTGTTATTGAAAATAATGTTTTTTATTTTGATGGATGTTTTTACTCTCAAAATAAAGGGGTAGCAATGGGCACAAAAGTGGCGCCGACTTATGCAACTTTAGTACTTGGCTATTTTGAAAGTTTATTCTATTCCAAAGTTGGGGAGGTTTTTGACCTTTCAATGAAAGAGCACGTAGAAAATTCGTGGAAACGTTTTTTAGATGACTGCTTCATCATACTTAAAAAACGACAATAAACTTCTTCAAACTATTCACGAAATCCTTAACTCTCTTGACCCTTCCATGAAATTTACCATGGAATGCCATGATGAACATTTGAATTTTCTTGATGTCATTGTTAAGATAGATACAGGAGGTATCATAGCAACGGATATATTCTATAAGAAAACAGATTCACATCAGTATCTGGACTTTGGTTCATGCCACCCCCATCATACCAAACGCAACATTCCCTATTGTTTAGCAAGAAGAGTTGTACAATTGTTTCTGATGGTGATGTTAAAATCAATCGCCTTGATGAACTGAAAAGCTTTTTACTTAAACAAAACTATCCAGAAAAGTTGATAAGTGATAGTATATCAAAAGCTTTAAATACGGACCAGCAACAACTGAGATCTAAAGTGGAAAAGATTGTCGATACTCAAAATAATCTTAATCTTGTATCCACTTTTAACCCTAATCATGATAATGCTATGTTGCTTACGGCTGTTTATTTATGTTTATGAAATTGCATGAAACGGCCTGATGAAGCAGGTACATTCGTACCTGCTGAAAACGTTTGCCAAATGTAATTCAACTTCATCTTCTTCTTTTTAATATATATATATTAAAAAGAAGAAGATGAAGTTGAATATATATATTAAAAAGAAGAAGATGAAGTTGAATTACATTTGGCAAACGTTTTCAGCAGGTACGAATGTACCTGCTTCATCAGGCCGTTTAATGCAGTAACTGACACTAAGTACATAATACTATGACGTCACACAGGAACTAATGACGTCATAATGAATTTGACAACAACAAATTGTATATTGTATAACAACATATATATATATATGTTACAGACAGAAGTTCGATTTTTTTAACATTAGGTCCGTTCTCCGATTATCCACTGAAAACAAGAAAATATAATAATTTTGGAATTTTAGAGATAAAGATACAATTCCACGGAAACATGTTGTCACTTTAACAAATCCTTTGCTTCAGTTATACTAACACAAGAAACCTTAGCAAGTTTATCTATAGCTACAATGTTTCCAATATCCCCTTGGACTGTAATAAACCCACTTGAGTCTCTTTTCCATATTAATGAGAAAGTAATACCGTTTCAGAAACACGGTCCTGGTGAAGTTTCCGGACTTGGCCCTTCAAGTAATCACATAATTATTCTTGGTGCAAAACCATATACATAAGTCCTTAATTTAGTTTCCAAAGGACACAAGGATGTTTTATTTATTCTCATTACGAATATCTTTACCCTTTACTTCTCAAAGTATTCATTCAATGATCAAAATCCTATCAAGTAATGACTCTCTGATCAAAGCGCATGTATTTTAACTACACACCGTTTGATTCCCATAGCCTTTGTCATTTCCTTGTTAGCGCCTTCTATCTCGGACATTTTATACACTACAAATCCTTGTCTAAAGCCTACACATTGTTATCAAGTATCCCATCTCTCTTCTTTCTCTTACATTTTCATTCTTTATGTAATGAAGAGGGTGATCTTCAATCACTTATCAAACACGTCAGAGTTTTTTATGTGGATAAAAACATCGGTTTCTATTTCTAGTTATAAAGAATCTGTGTTGGTGTATAAAACCTCACATCTCCATACTTTTTCTTTACATCGTAATAAAGTTGTACATTAATATCTTGGATAAATCTAGGATACCCCTACCAACGATTGTTGAAAACTATATTTGATTCATTCATATTAATGATACTGAATACTGAATAACCTCAAATCCACTCTTAAATTCTCCAAAGTTTTACCATATACTGAACTATCGATAAACTTTTAAAGATTTTTTTTCGAAATCCCCTTTAGCTTTCTTCTTCTCTTAATTTTTAATTAAGTATAAGTTTCCATCCAAGGGCTCTGGTCAAACCGAAGAACCACATGCACTTAAGTTAATTTCATACCAAAAGAAGTTGGAGAGTACTATAGGGAACTTCAAATTAATGCTCATTAAGTTTGGTACCTTTCTGTGCAGATCTGGCCCCGGGGCCATGAACAAATCTTAAGTCTAAAATTTGCTAAGCCAAAAAAACAACAAAACTTTGCTTAGCTAAGACTTTAGATAAGACTGGATCACGAAACTGTCTAAGCAAAATCTTAGCTACGACTGAGACTAAGACAGTTACCATAGCAATAACTTTATCTGACATCCATTCTTGTTTAACAGTTAATCATTCTAGGCTAGAGTATAGGTGTAATGGCTTTTATGAAATTCTTTTGGTATTCCATTTTCAATTGAAAGACATACCTTTCTAATAATTTGGGCAATTTCATTTCAAAGTAAGGCTTGGCCCACTTGATATCCTCCTTTAGCCTTGTTTATATGCACTCTTTTGACCCAGGGTCAAAAATACCCCCGGGGTTAATTTTGACCCCCAGGGTCAAATCATTAACAATACAGATCATTTATATGCACAGATATTTGAAGATTTATGCAGTTGTGATTTAACTATGGACAGCTACAGACCTCTGTACAGAAAACGAAAGTGACAGCGCTTTTTTCAATGCATCGTATTTGCTTTGACTGGATCAGTCTTAAGACTCTGGATGAAGGAAAGAAGCAGGCACTGGTGGAGTCATATTGCTTTGCAATGCTTTGATGACACTCAGTGGAAGGAAAACTTCAGAATCTCAAAACACATGTTTGACTCTGTGTGCACTCAGCTGCGACCCTACCTCACAAGTGACTCATGTGTTAGAGAGAGTTTGACTGTAGAACATACGGTTGTTGCTGTTACACTGTATTTCTTGGCTACTAATGTAGAATATCGCACTGTGGGCAATCTTTTTGGCATACATAAATCTACTGTGTGTGTTATCATTCACGAAGTCTGTGAAGCAATCAACACGCACATCTTCCCACTGGTGGTAAGATTTCCAAAAGATGCTGAGCTCAAAGATGTTGTGTCCAGCTTTGCTTTGAAATGGAGGTTCCCTAATTGCGCTGGAGCAATCGATGCAACACACATACCAATCATGGGACCGAAAGTGTGTCATTCAGATTATGTGAACAGAAAAGGGTAGTATTCTATAATAACGCAAGCTGTGTGTGATGACAGATACAGATTCACAGATATATGTGTTGGTTGGCCTGGTCGCGTGCATGATGCACGGGTCTTTGCTAACTCTGCTTTGCGAGCATCAGCAGAGCAACTTCTGCCGAACTCTCCCGAGTGGAATGTTGAAGTTGGTATTGATGATGAGAAGGTTGACATGCCTGTCGTTCTTATTGGCGACCCTGCATATCCTATGTGTCCATGGCTGTTGAAGCCATACAGCAACAGAGCAAACCTTGGAGCCGAGGAGTCATATTTCAATGACAGACTCAGTAGCGCCAGAATGACGATCGAGAACACATTTGGTCGTTTTAAAGGACGCGGGAGACGATTCCTGAAGCGGATTGATGTCGATGTCAATTTCGTTCCAACTCTGGCTGCAGCTGCTGTAGCATTGCACAATATTTGTGAAACAGAAAATGAGCAGTTTGAACCCAACTGGCTGGATGGCATTGCGGAGAATGAAATTGATCAACAGAATATTGTGCAAGTCAACCAAGACCTGAGTGGCGTTGCTGTTCGCAGAGCCCTGACATTACAATTTGCCAGAGAAAGAACCTACGAGTAACTGTTTCTATTAAATCATGCTGCAATACCCTGGTATAAACTGTCAAGATATGTCATCAAACTTGTTGATGTTTGCACAATTTTGTCTTGTTTACTGAGTTGTAGATTATTTATCATATGCTGAAAGCTTTTCATTAGATGCATTATAAATTTTGTCTATTTCTTTGTTTAACACACAAGGAAAAGTCAATATTCTGTTCATTCATTTTATTAACTTGAAATTAAAGCAATTTGAAAAAGTCTCTTTTATATTTCATTTAAACATGTCGATTGATATGGTTATTTAAGACACATATTTTAGACAAAGGAACAAAACTGAGAAATGTCCACAAGGTCATGGAGTAACATTTAATAATATAAACAAAAACTTTTCAAAAATTATACATTTAGAAATGTAACCCTTTCACATCTTTAAATAATGATCGATCTCAATAAAAGCAGATCAAATTTACATTCATACTCAACTCCGCTGTCAAAAATAAACTCGTAACTTGCTGCGTTCTCAGCATGAAAGTTCTATCTTATTTAATGAGAATGTACAATGATGAAATTAAAAGTTACTGAAGTTAAAGGAACATAAATTGAACGATAAAACAAATTTACCAAACGTAACGCTGAATTAGCTGTGTATTGACAGATGCATTGCATTGAAAGAAATGATGCTGCTGTTGCTACAGAAATATGAAACCAAATGTCATGGATGGTAATTGTTACATGTTGTAGTAAGTGCTTCCATCTTGGTCACGTGACACAGAACCTCGTGAGCGTCTTTGACTTGAAGAGGGGTAGATGCTATCTTGTAAGTTAGCATCATCAGCCGATCCACGTCTCCCTTCAGGCGATGTTGTGTTCGAGAAGACCGAATCATAGGGACGCAAATGACCAGAATTATGAGTTTGTGGAAGCTGACGGCTGTTTATGATCATTTCCATCATTCGGAGCTGGTGATCTCTGTCAGCACTTCTCTGTTTTTCTTCTCTCTCCATTTTCTTTATTTCATATTCTCTCTTCTGAGCTTCGTCTTCTAGGTCTATCCGCTTCTTCTCAATATCCAACTGTTTTGATTCTATTGCTTCATTAGACTTGGTGAATTTATCCATCACTAGTTCCAAAGATGTTTCTGCTCTACTCTTCCTTTGTTTTGCTTTTTCAGGCTTCTGTTGTTTCTTTTCTTCGTTGCTGTCATTAATTGGATCATTTCGCACATTTGTTTCACGTTTATCTTCATTGCCATTATCACCTTGATCAACCGGTGGCTCTAGCTCGTCATCAGTTTGTAAGTCAAGATCATCATCATTTTGAAAAGGTTCCACACCAAGAGACTCAGAATCAGAGATGTCTCTGTCAGCGACTTCAAGCTGGTTGGTCAGGCTCTGTAGGACTTTTCCTGGCGATGTTGCTGGCCGTATTTCGAATATCTGATTCAGTTTGGCATAGAATTTGCAGAGTTTTCGTGCATGACCACTTCTTTTAAGTTTATCTCTACACTGCCTGTAACTTTTTCTCAGGTACTTAATTCGCTCTTTACATTGAATGGCTGATTTATCAAAACCCTTCTCCTTCATTTCCTTGCTAATTCTATTATGCACCGAACTGTCAGCTTTAGTGGGGCTGTCTAGCTGTGCCTGTATGTGCAGTTCTTCCCAGATACTCAAAAGACATTCAGTCTCATCATCAACCCATGAATTACCCCTCGCTCGCCTTTTAGGTGGCATGTTGTATCGGTTTGCTTTCAAAAGTGAGGTGAAAGAGGCGGGAAACTATTGCATGTGATCTATTTATAGATGGGTGGTGTCCACTACTGAAAGGGGTGTTCATGTATTCATTTTAGCATAGGATAAAAAGTCTATAAACCGTTTATATGCAGCATTTGCCCCTGGGGGCAAATTTGACCCTGGGGTAATGTGAATTTGATCCACCTCATGAGCTGGGTCAAATTTAACCCAGGGGAAAATTTTGCCCCCGGGGTCAAATGGTGTTTATATGAGAAAATTTGACCCAGGGAGTTAAATTTGACCCCAGGGGCAATATTGACCCAGGGTCAAACGCTTGCATGTAAACTAGGCTTTAGATACACATTGACTCATAGCCGATACGTAACGGTTATAAGCATCTAATTATAAACCTCTGGTCACGTCATCCATTTATTTAACCCCATGCCCTAACCTGGATATAAGACCGGGACGACATCAAGTTAGGTCTATCTCTGACTAAAAGATACTTAGACCTCAAATGAAGTCCTCAAATTACAGATAGACCTCTTAAACGAAGTCTATAAGTCAGATAGACCTACCTTGACGATAGCCAAGTCTGATCCCTTTAGCGAAACTGCTTTGTGGGAAAACTTAGAAACATGAATCAGATTTGAATCTTATGCTGACCTTATAACCTGAGCAGAACCTTTGCAAGTACAAAACAACAATGTTTTTATCAGTTTAATATCAATTTACATGTTGAAATTAAAAACAAGAGTGACAGGGCGTTTCTGTGTTTCCTCGTCAGTTGTCGAGCTTGGTTCACCGACAGCGGGCGAAGTTGCTGTGTTTGGTTTCTACTAAATATATTCCGAAGACTTTGGACGGGTCTCCGTCTCGTCTTTACTCTTCTTCGAATTACCGTACAAGATGTCTGAAGGTTTTTTACAAGTGGACATACATATGGATCGGTAAAACTATGGGAATAGCTTTTCATTCGAAAATAGAATTTTACTCTGAAATTGGCGCCTTGTACTTTCTGCTTTAAAATTAAACCCCATACCGTTTTATACAAATGCGTACAAATCTAATGAGATGTTTAATCATCTAAGTAAATCTTATTCATGTAAACTTAGCTTGTTTCTATAAAAATGTGCTACAGCTCTTTTAATGTCACAACCATATTGGAAGTTTCATAAATTTCGTAGATCTCACCTGTTTGCTCACAAATTTGTTGTTCGTCAATTCGGGCATCATAGAGTCGAGTGTCACTTGACACTCTTAAGGAATGTTTCGTTCGCTTCCCACTGTCCCACTAGTACTGGGGATGACATACCAGTAATCCTGCTTCAGTTTCTTCAATGGGGTCAAGTAAAAGGCGTCATTCTTACTGCTTACAGGACTGAAACAAGAATTTTTCAAATGGAAATTCAATATGGAAACGCGACATTGAAATGGACAAACAGGTTCATGCATTTGTCAAGAGAAATAATATTTTCTAGTTGGTATTATTTCGGAACATATGTTATACATTTGTCAAAATGTGTATTGATAAAGTCATAAATGGATTTAAGTTAATGAAAGAAAACTCACCAAAGGGACGTATACTTCTCCCATAATCGCATATAACTCCGCCGTTTAACAGCTGAGTTTCTTCAAACGCTTTCACTACTTTTGGAACACATTTTCGGTGCGTCAAGCCTCCAGAGTTTGTCTTGGACACATCATCACGGTATTCCAAGTATCGTCGTTTGGAAGTTGGATCAGTATATGGCCCTTGGATCTGTGGCCTCACTCGAAGGCGAAGATTTCTGTGCTCTTGCCCGCCGCGCAAGGGCCTTTACACAATCTTGCAATACTTCATCTTCGAACAAGTTAATACGCCTTCCTTTAGACCTGAGGTATGATTGAATTCCACAAAAAGCTTCATATAGTGACTGGCTTTTATAGAATGCCATTTTCACGTTTAACCTCAAACACAAAATGTTGGAAAGCCTAGTTTAATAAACCATCTAGCATGTCTTATATTCGTGGTCAGGCAAAAACGTGACAGTTTCAAATTTTCAGATATCGATATGTAACGACCTTGACCTCGGGGAACCTAGCGGTTATTTTAGGCCAGGCGTATGTTACACACCTAGAATTGCTCTTGGGGAATTAACTTACGGGATCGTCACAACTCCTTAAATAAACCAGAGAGAAGCGTCAGTTAAAGCGAGTCTTTTAATATCATATAAGAAACATACACAAACATATGATAATATCAAATAGTACATGATGCTAAAGGAACAATTGACATACTTAATAAGTATTGATTAAGTATAACGTCATGTTGCAACTGTACGTGAACTAAATATACCAAAGGTAATGTGTTCGACATATACAGTAAATATAATATTGTGGGTAGCTATAATCACTTCGTGCTTAGTATTTCTACAATCAAATATAATACCATTGGAAATATAAGACTGGAAACCTAATGAGTGATGAATGAATGACTGAATGATATTTACAATTGTTATAACCTGTACGTGAACTATATGTACCAAAGGTAATGTGTTCAAAATATACAGTAAAATATAATATATGGGTTTAGCTATAATCACTTCGTGGCTAGTCTTTCTACAATCAAATATAAAACCATTGGAAATATAAGATCGGAAAACTAGGTAGTGATGTATATATATATATATATATATATATATATTATATATATATATATATATATATATATATACAATGCTATAATTTTGCTTGAACGATAATGTACCGAAGGTAATGAGTTCAACAGCATAATGTAAAGGAATTTATAGTACAAAGATATCTATTTCTGTAGTCAATCACTACAACATTGTCGTAACATATTGAATTGAAATATAGAAATATCTTATAAGCGTTATTGCATGTTTGATGTAAACAGCCAATGTATATACAACATATCAAAAGGTGTGAACCAAATATAATGAAGGTAATGTATTCACTACACGATATACACTTCAAATATGATAACAATATACCAAATAAATCTACGCTAAACATTGGGCAACAGTGGAACGTGTATATACAGGTGAATGATTACATTGAATTGGTCTATACAACATAAATGATGCTCAATACGCATGAGTCCTATGCACTTGGCTTTCATTCGATAATGCAATGCAAACACTGTATAAATGATCTTCAATACAAATAAGTCACTTTGCTAAATATGGTCTCTAACATAACCTGAACCTATACAAGATAACTTATGCAAGGTAAAGAAATTAATAACAATAGCACATGCTAACCTAAATATGCAAAGAAACAATATGAATGAACGTAAGCTTACCTTAAATAAACCAGAGAGAAGCGTCAGTTAAAGCGATGATTTTGCCATTTTGTGAACAGAGAACCGGCCCACTCACTTTTGTACATTGTGTTCGAAGATAAACTCTTCAAAAAAAGAAACTTGACACTGACTTTCAAAGTTCAATATAAAGACCACAGATGCAAGTTAAACATTGAAATGAAAACTCAAACGCTGTTTGAAGATCTCTGTTCAGTAAATTTTATTCAGAATAAGCATGATCTTGAAATGCACAGGTGCACAAGTGTTTCAACGTCACAGGGGTACACAAATGTCAGTATCGGGTATGGCCACCATTGACATTGATTATTGCTTGGCACTGACGACCCATGGATGCAATCAAGTTGTCAATCACAGCCTGTGGAATGTTCTGCCATTCGTGCTGAAGTGCTGCAAGAAGTCCTGCAAGTGTTTGGGGTGGTGGATTCCTACTGCGCACGCGTCGATCCAGTCCGTCCCAGAGATGCTCAATTGGTGACAAATCTGGTGACCTGGCTGGCCATGGCAATGTCTGGACACTGTTACGCTGTAAAAAGTCTTGACAAACACGTGCAACATGTGGTCGAGCATTGTCCTGCTGAAAGAGACCACCATGGACGTTGACGTGAGGAATAACGTAAGGCTGTAGGATCAAGTCCCTATACCGTACTCCTGTGAGGTTACCCACAACATGCACAAGGGGGGTCCTAACACCGTGACGAATCCCGGCCCACACCATGACAGTCCCACCTCCAAATGGGACATCCTCCTGAACACAGTTGGCAGCAGAACGTTCTCCACGACGTCGGTATACACGTGCTCTTCACTCACTTCGTCGAAGCAGAAAACGGGAATCATCAGTGAAGAGAAGGGTTCTCCACCTTGCACGTGCCCATCTCATCCTCTGTTGACACCACTGGAGACGTTCCGCCAGATGACGTTGCGTTAAAACGGGACGTCGAACCGGTCGTCGTGGAAAAAGTCCAGCCTCTCTCAGCCTGTTGCGTACCGTTTGGTCGGAAATTCGACGCCGGCCTGGTATCTACGTTGTTGTCGACGTTGCTGTCCTGGTGCGTTCCCGAAGGTGGAGCAATCGGATGTACAGATCTTGGGCCCGAGTAGTCACCCTTGGCCTGCCTGACCTTGGCCTATCATCAACGCTGTTTCGGGTGTTGAAACGGGTCCACAGTGAAGAGATGGTCTGTCTTGACACGCCAAAGTGTGTTGCAACATTTCGCTGCGTCGCTCCTGCTTGCAGTCTGCCAATAGCGTTGTTGCGTTGCGCTCTGTTCAGTCTTGGCATTCTTCAGGCCGCTGTACCGATGTTGTGTAGTTTAAATGAACAGCGGCTGATATCGTTTTTTATACCCCTAAAGCAGACGTGTCTGCATGTAAACCTTCGTGATCCTAACCTGCACGTGCATTTGGACGAATCGCTCGTTTTCGTCCCTGAACACAACGCAAACTTTTTGGGCCATTGCTTTTTGGTATATTCACACTTTTGAGCAAGCCTTTCTTTAAATGACAGGTATGTATCATGAAAAAAATTGACCAGTTTCGAAAAAAATCAATTTTGCATGAATGTCAAGTTTCTTTTTTTGAAGATTTTATATATCACCAAACTGCAAAAGTTTGTAAGTAGATACTTCAATACCTTTTGACTTCTAACCTAAAAACCTACTTTGAGTAAGAAATAAATCATCAGACTACATTGTAGGCCGATTCGTCGTCTCACAATGCTATCACACGCTCCCGACGCGATAACATGTGCTTTTCAGCGCAAGAATCATGAAATGTACGTGCACAATGTCACGTGATAGGCTGCGTCGCCTGATGTTGACACCAATATTTACTGTCAACTTTTGGTTGTAATATTAAAGGAAAATATTTTTCCAGTTTTGATTACTTAACATAACTAAAATATTAGTTTTTAAACCGATTGTTATAAATAGTTCTTGAAATCCTGACAATCCAATGAAATCATTTGGATCAGTTCAATTTCATAGAGGGGTGCGAGTATGTTTGAAATGCTATATTTTTATTATATTTTTTTTATCAAAAGCGATCTTCCTTCAGTTTGTAAGCCAGTTAAGGTACTCAGACTCGGTCTTGGTGCATGTAAATAGACCGCAGGGAAGGTCGGGTAGGACAGATAGACCTTGGTAAGGGGGTGTCGGGAAGGACAAGGTCTATCAAACGTAATTTTGGAGACTTATCTAAAACAGCATGGAGGGAAGTTAGGAGTTGATAGTGTTTGTTAGGTTATATAACTAGTATCCATGTATAATTGACGTGATATCTACACATCTGTGCATTTATAAGGCTTTTTTTAGATTTTCATGGATGACCAGTATATGTCATATATACGTCTTTTAGACATGAAAAGTTAAGATGTTTTGATTTTATATCACCACATATGACATTTAGGTTCGTATCAAAGGTAAATAATATGTTATGAAAATCACGGAGTGGCTCTTTAACACAGACACATGGCATATCCAGAAGAATTGAATTGGAAGGTGGCGACAAAATTCATGTGTGGTCCTACTTGAAATCATTTTTCTAACACCCTAATCGATCTTCATATAAGTCGTAACCTCCATGTGCGGAGGTTTGTTATCTCATAACTAACAGTAACGGTAATGAGTACGTACGTGAGTTGGGTGAGTGAGCAGGTAGTTGTTTAACGCCGCTTAGGCAATATTACAGCCATTAGCCGCACGTGGTTTGGGGTCTTAACGTGTCAAAAGTTCAGTTATTGCAAACAAATGGAGTTGTAAAATTTGGAAATATCAATTAGAAATATGAGGTTTATAAAAAGTGTAAGTGGGATTCGAACTCGGGACATCTGTTGAAAAGCAACGTCACTTGAGCTAACTAGGATCCATGTGGAGTGAGGTACATTTTGTTGTGTCATGTCATCACCGATTTCCCCCTGTATATATTCTTAGGTGAGAAGTTTTATATGTTGTATATGTAAATTCTAATTGAAAATCTAATGTAATTCTAGCTTTAGAATCTCAAGCAGTCTTCATTGTAAACTTTCTATTGGACTCGAATCAACCCGCAAAAATAAGTGTATAACGTTATAAATTCACTGTAATATAGATCATTTAGTTAAATTTTTTTAGGCATGTTCCGCTTCAGCGTAAGCCAAATAATGACCCGATTGCCTCGCGTTATGGCAATAAAATCAACTCGGGCACCGCCCTCGCTAGTTTATTTGCCACGAGCGCTTAGCACCGGGTTATTATTTACTACTTATTTCATACTTATTGTATTTCATTTTGAAAGTACGTGACACTCTAAACATTTTCTCTTTTCCCAATTTCTAAGTCATATGGATGAAGGGTGTCATGTTTATTACCTCCGAAACTACAGTGAAATTAAGTTGCAAATCAATCTCATTGAAATAAAATCTTATATTGCTGCACTATATGCGTTAAGCGGATTATAGATCTCACTAGGCTCCTTTACTCAAGCCGTCAGGTTAACCTTTCCCTCAATTTGACCTCTAAATCTCACTGGCTTGCCGCAAATACCTTCAAACATCACTAAGCGTGTCTCTTTATGGCATAAGGTTTGCTGGCGAGTTAGCACTAAAAGTTGAAAATCGTTCAAATTTTCCATTTGCCAGAATATAAGTTGAGGTAATTTGCATATGTCCCTCATCAGGGTAATGACCCAGCAGAGTTAGTTATAACATGTCAGTCTTTGACGAAACTAAGGTCAGTCTCGTTAGCATATGAACGTCGCATTTGACTAATATACAATTATCAAGAAACCTCGTAATAGTATTAGTACATGATTTGGTGGGTTTCGTTCCTCATATTTATGATTAATTTGTTTCACGAAATGAAAATTATTCGACGATTTCTACAGCTAAAAGACGAAACGAATATTCAACGTATCTGTTCCAGAAGAATCATTTTGGATTAGTACAATCCTCTTGAGGATAACGTTAAGGTATGTTTTGCTTTGCGAAAGATAACCTCATAGCTTCGATTTGACTTTTGTCCAACAAACCGAGCTAGGGTAAATTGAAAGTACAAGAAATACATTCGGATATTTAGGCAGTTCGATATTTGGAAATGAGTCTCTGTTTCCGAGTTCTGAAAAGCGTACAAGCGAAATACAACTCGCCTGCACCATAGATTAAGAGAGTAACTCGCAAATTGCCTCTGACTTAATTCAAAGCAGCCAAACCTGACAGCTCACTTAACGGTGCCTGGCGAGATCTAAACGCGTAACGTAGTCGAGTATTTAGATTTCATTTTATTTTAATTGAGTCATTGCGATTAGCAAGTTGAGAATACGTCAGAAGGGTGCTTTCAGACCTTTGTCGAGAGTAAAGCCCTTGATACAGTTCGTTCATATCCCGCTAGTCAATATCTAAAACTTTTTTACCTCAGATCACGGTCGATAAGACCATTACTTATTGTCTCATTGTAAGATAATGTTTTTTTAATGATTTAAGTAGCAGTAGACCCAGAGAGAAAAGGCGATTTCCAAAACTTCATACCAAAACGGGTTATTGCTTGTATCAATTTTTTACTTCAATTGATTAATGTCTCAAAGGATGCAAGTTTCGCTCTTAGAAATTACGTTTTGAAAATACTAAGTTACAAAGTACTTAGAATGAATGCGCAGCCCAGGTTGCGAGATAACAAAATCTTCAGATGTGGACCATTCAACGTGCAATTTTGAAGGCTATGAAATATACATTTAATTTGTGTTTTATGTTTCTGGCTACAGGGGCACATAAATAATCTTATTTTAAGTCGAAGTAGTCGTTCAGAAAATCAGTTCAGGAAGTCGCAGTTTATGATTAAAACCGGGACAGTAGCGTGCACCAATGTCTCAAACGCAATTTTCGGAAGTTGACACAAACAAACATAAGTTGATAGTGTTAAAATCATTAAAATTACTTACACACCGATTGGAAACAGAATAAACATATAGAAAGCCGTCTTCCATTTATCATTGATAACATGAACTTAATTTTTGCATTTTAAAGATAAAGATGCAACTAATGAATTATTTTAGCTTTAAATCCACATGAAAAATCATGAAAGGTACTATGTCACTTTAACTTATTCCAATTGTGTAATGCCTCTTCTTACTGTAGGTATTTAATACAGGAGAATGTGTTTGTAAAAAGTTATGTGATCTCGATTGTCCATGCCTATTTCCTAAACAAACTTAAATATACCGCCCATCTTTGTCTAAATAAGAACACAAAATGATTTCGAGGAGGTTTATTGTCTAAAGGCCATACCCAATCTCATGAAGGTGAGAACACCTGTCAGTAGACAAACCAGTCTATGCTGACCACATCGCTTATAGTTACATGGTGTCCAGATTTCGCTTCATGTCCATGTTCATACACTGTGTATTGTCCTTCGGTGGTCAGTATAGCAGACCATGTCCGGCAATCTGAGGACAGACCAAACTCTGACGAGTCCACAAGAACGCGTGGGTGGTTAGGAACCTCGACTGCCACTTCCCCCTGTTGATGCCACAACACTGTGCTGATGCTCATGTAACGTCGCATAGAGTTCATGTGGGACACCCCCACACGGAGCTTCTTACTGGATGCAACGCTTGAAATGACCGCCAACCTAGAGCCGAAGATCACTGTACCATTTCCGTCGATGGTGAGGACTTTTTTCCAAGGATGGGTGTCGATAAACCACGACGGTTTGGTAATGAATCTCCTTTCCCGAAGATGGCATTTATTTGTATGTCCCTCAAAAGATAAAGTTGACCAGTTGTCATTTAGGGTCCTTGAGTTGGCTTCAGATACAATGTTTTGAAGAGTGACTACAATGGATTTCTTATAAATAAAGACATCTTCAGCGGATGACTGTACTCCATCAACTTTCGCAATGACCTCATGACCTCTCACTACCTCGTCGATAATTTCCTGTTTGTGCACAACATGCTGCCAACACGTGTCAATACACGATTGGCCGAGGTCACTCCACTCACTTGCGAGTTTCAAGCTGGAGCTTCTCTGAAGTATGACAGAGTGAGACATAGCTTTTATGAAGCTTAGGAAGCCCTTATCTGCTGGACTAAGACAAAAATCATTCTGGTACATCCAGAAGGATTCGGGGTAAAAGCTGTTCAGTTCTGTGGTTACCTTGCTCTTCATCTCCACAACAGTTTTCCTTCCGCTGGTCATAAAGCTATGCAGCTCGAGGTTAGGTTCAGTCTCGAAAGTATTCCAGTTTCGTTTGGCAAGTCTCAACACCGTAAAACCGAAGTCGTTTGGTCCGTATCTTGTAGCTTTGTTCGAGTAATGTTGAATCGTCGCAGTGTCCGTCCTCTCCCGCACACTCACAGCGGGTATGCATGTAGTAGACATGACAGCAGAGAGATCCGAGGAGGGACGTTTCCTCCCTTCCTTAATATCTTGTTTCAATGGGGACCAGAAACTTTTTTTGGCTGAAAAGAAAGCATGTGAAGGGGAATGAATGTGCTTCCACACAGTAAGATTCATCGATATTCAATGGCAACACTAAATGCCAACCATAAAATAAATTGTACACTGGACGATTATGACTCGTGATGTGGGCACTCTTAGTATCCTTGTAGAAACCATGCAGATTTTATGAAAATCAACGTTCATTATTGACGAATCACTAACGCTTCCATTATATTAGCATTTATAGAAAGTGTGAATGAGCGGACTTACGTTTACACACGAGGTGAGGTTTACGCCAAACTCCGCCAGGAAGACATGTTATCATGCCTGAGCCCTCCGGGATGTATCCTTGTGTGCAACTATATGTAGCTCTAGCTCCTGCCGATAGACTAGTGAAATCTACTGTCATTCGGGCTCGACTCGGCGGTGGTGCACAGTCTTTTATGCTCCGTTTTACGGGACCTGTCAACATCCAAATCATAATCAAAATGAGACCACCAAAATACACTAACGTCTGTAAGAAAGCTAGCTATCGATAAGCTGAGTTGAATGGATGAAAATGAACAAGCAGATGACAAGTTTAAGCTAAATCCCCTGCAAATGGCACACTGGTTTTAGGTATCATAACTGAACAATTTTACATTTGTCCATGACTTATTGTTTTTACAGTTCTAATAAGATCAAATAATATGAATCTTTGAGTAGTACACATCCCCGTACCGGACTTGTACAAACTTAATCACAAAAATCCCAAAAACTTTACAAACTATATTATAAGTTATAAGTTGCGGTACTAGACGGTAAATGCGGATTAACAAAATTAAATAAACATAACGAGTATTGCAGGGCTTATTTCAACTTAATTGTTTGGTCACGTGACCTCGTGTACACGTTCCACCTTGGAAACGTTCGATTTGAAGCGGCGCTAAAATCTCCGTAGTTTTCCGACTGTCATGGCCGACCGTCGTGAAAGGAGCGAGTGAGTTTGAAAGTGTCGTGCGCACAGAACATGCAGCATCACTGCATAATGCGCTGGTTGGTTTGAATATGAATGATTATGAACCCTTTAACCATCCTTTAACTTCATGTAGTTATTCTTCATATCGATTTTAATCAAAATCAGATTGTTGAAAAGTAATGAGTAGAGCCAGACATGATTAGCTTTGTGACCCCCAACAGTCGCCCTTCTTACAAGAAAACGAAAAATTAATCAGGCCGCCTTCATGTAAAGATGTAATTCCCTACCACATTTGATCGATTAGTTAAGTAATGAGCCGGACAGGATTTTGAACAGTTTTCTTACTGTAACTAGGGGAAAAAGTCGAAATTTAAAAAAAAAATGCAAAGGTAGTTGATCGACGTTGTCATATAAATATGTATCTCAATAGGAAATTTTATCAAAATGAGGTGAGGAGTTGCTTATAAAACGGCATTATACCAAAAGAGTATTTCACGTATATCATGAGTGCGAGTATTATTGCAGGGGAGAAAGCCCGCAACACTGATGTGGCGATGCATTGCGGCGAAACCTGCGAGCATCCTTGCAGGTTTCACAATCGGCTTGAACTAGAAATTCAGTGAGGCATTGAACCCAAAAGTTTCTGAATTTAGAACAGTTCTCTCTGCAGACAAAGTTGTGGGTATCGAACATTATAATTCGAAATTTTAGTTTCGAAGTTATGAGCCGGGCAGAAATTTAAGATTTTGACAAATTAACTTTTAGAAAAAGGCCAATATATTCTGAAAAAAAGATAAACGGGCATCCTTAAATATTTCTGAATTTCAATTAATCTGCACCTAAACAACTATTTGAATTCAAAGTTATTAGCGGACTGACAGACCCAATTTGAAACCTCTCGCAACTTCGTTAAAATGCTCTGAAAGTTGAATTGAATAATCTTTTGAGAAAATTTGAGACATATAGAAATTAATATAAAAAAAAATAATAAACAAAGCTGTAACCAATAAACTAGAGCGACTTTATGTCGCTGTTGCATGTTTACTAATATCAATACATATTAGTTGATTCATCACATCGCTCCTCAGCTAGATTATTCGTAGTCGTAGAGACAGTCATCACGCATGTGGATATACATGTGAGCTATGCACATACTCTATTTTTAAGCAACTTCTGGATGCAGTCATTTCAATGTGAATACATATTCTATACCGAACAGCACGTTTTATGCATTTACAAATTGACGATTTTCAAAATGATGGGAAATTTCATCGTTTTTATCACATAGCACAGAGGCTATGAGGTGGTAAATTGTTGATATAAACTATGCTACAATTCCCCTTGATACTAGTATTAAATTGTTCCAAACGTGAAATGATCCAGAGTCATTAACGTTGCAAGATCAGACAGACCGTTTAAGACAACGATACGAGAGGATAGAGCTTTGACGAGGCCGATGGAACTGAGACCTAATGTTGAAGCAAGAGTGGATGTCCAGGAGAGCCACACCTGCAAGACTACCCGGAATCGATTAGGTGCAGCGCAGGGAACAGGGCGAGAACACATTAAGTCGTCTCCAGTCCTCGAAGCAACATGACTTTCCTGGTTTTATCTACTGGTATAATTGAACACTGCATGGTTTAATCCGTTTTTGTCGCATATGGTGAACAGTCGTAAGTTTGTTGAAGGAAAGGCATACACAAATGGTCTCTCGTACTAGCAAAGGAACAGGGCGGATCAACAATATTTAGGTGCATTTCTATGTCTTGAAAGAATTAGCACCATACTATTAGAGAAACCTCAGCAGACTTTAGTACCAGCAATAGATCATCTTGCCCCAAGATCCGTACTCAAGGATGACAATACCAGTGCTTGTTTGCCAACCCGTTTCGTATGAAAAAATGATTTGTAAATCATACTCTTAAAAGAGCACTTTTGTTAATCTCGTGTCGAAATAAATATGATCTATGTTTAAAAACATGATTTGTGAAAAGGCGATTCATTTTAGTGTTATGTCAAAAATCATAAATATTTTCAAAAGGCACAAGACACAAAGTAAGTTGTTTTGTTATTAAGGGGCACCAAGGAAAGTTGATAAACGTATATGCTACGCAGAGTGAGTCATTGTTTGACGCCGCCTGTGCAATATTTCAGCCATTAGCGGCGACAATATAACAAGACTCTTACTGACTAACGACGAGGGTAAGCGTTATTATACAACATTTACATCTACCATCCAAGGTTGCAGTCTGCAGAACTATCTTAGCGTTAAGTGATAAAAGGGGTACACAGATTTAACAGTTGAGCATTGTACATACCGACGCATGTGAGGAGAAGATCCGTCCACTTGCCGCTCTCGAGGCACTGGGCCAGTGCTATCCCCTTTGGTGTGTATGGTGTGACGCACGTGTAAACGGCTACAGACATGAAGGTCTCGCCATCCACCGTCACTTCAGCGTGCTCAACAAAGGGAGGTTCACCGCAAGCCCCCGCTGCAAAAATGATGGGTGTTACGTTAGACATATGGGCATTTAGAATAATGAATCTTTATTATGATTTTACGGTACCCGAACAAGAGTTTGAGCGAATCCTATTCTTAAAACTAAAAAAAATTTAGTCACACAGCAAATGATATATACCTAAAATAAAATGAGTAGTAAATCTCAAATAAATCTTAAATAAATGAATTCTTATGTTAACTTAATGAAACCTCAAGATAAAACATGGTTGCGAAAAAATATGGTTATTCCAAAGAGGGCAATCATATCGGAGTTAATATTTTCATTCGATGCCCTAGTGCAAAATGTCACTTGTTCATTGTGACGTCACGTCTAAAACAATGCTTTGACGTCACAGTTCGTCTATGACGTTGTGTTCCAAATGTGCTATGCCTATGCTTGGATGTTGATTTTGATTAGTTTCTTTGATTTCTCAATTTCGGTAATAAACAGAATATCATTTTCGTATCCATGACGTAATATATTAAGACACTCGTGCCTTAAATTCAGTATATCCCTCGCTCTCGCTCGGGAAATACTAATATTAAGCACTCGTGTCGTAAACATAGTATGTCATGGACACTCATAATATCCTCTATATGTCAAATGGTCCGACAACCGTGAGATGTTAGTATGCTTCTTACTATACACGTATTGGATAAGGAGCTCCAAGGTCGCGTAAGGCGGATAAGATAAGATAATCTTTATTGTCCCAAAAGAGAAATTTGTTTTGTATAATTAAAATTCTCCAGAATGAAGACAAATAATAAAATAATATTAAAAAACAATTCATGTCAAAACAGTTAAGATAGACAGTCCTTAAATGTAAGGACACTTTGAAGGTTCTGTAAAACAACATTATGATGGTTTGATCTATTTTAAAGTATTTTAGTTTCCACAAGAAATGTAACTGACGTTGTCCTTTCTTATATATTTTCTCAGTATTCTCATTCCAAGAGAGTTTGGAATCAATGATAGTACCTAAGTACTTATATTCATTTACTCTTTCGATTTCATTTCCATCAATACACACAGATCGTAATGTTGGTAACCCTTTGTACAGAGACAATGGTCAGAGAGGTCACAAAAGTAACTTAAATGACAACAGATAAGGGTTCCAACTGAGTTATTGTTTGAAGCTGCTTATAGCGAACTTTGTCACGTGTACCGTTGCAAGGGTTTCCCTCATCCGAAAGCCCGACTGTCACAAAATAAATAGAGGATATCATGGGAGTGTCCATGACATACTACGTTAACGACACGAGGGCCTAAATAAAGACTTGTGTAAAGAATGTGGCAAATAAAGAATACATGAGCTCAATGGTCACATATGGTATCGACATACATAAAGGATATCATATGAGTGTCCATGACATACTATGTTTACGACACGAGTGCTTAATAGTATTTCCCGAGCGAGAGCGAGGGATATACCGATATTAAGGCACGAATGTCGTAAATATAGTATGTCATGGATACGAAAATGATATTCTGTTTACTACCGTAACCGAAGTGGAGAAATCAAAGAAACTAATCAAAGTCAACATCCAAGCATAGGCATAGGCGCATGTGGAACATGTCATAGACGACGTGTGACGTCAAGCATTGTTTAAGACGTGACGTCACAACGAACAAGTGATATTTTGCCCTAGGGCATCGAATGAAAAATATCAATTCCGATATGATTGCCCTCGTAGGTAATAAAATTGATTTTTCATGTAGAAAGAAAAAGACTCACAAAAAACAGCATTTGCATTTGCAGTACTTTCAACTGATGTAACCGGCTTGTCTTCGTGCACGTAGCTAGATTCTGAAATTAGGGCAAATTAAGTTCTGTAATTGCATTTTCGAAAATGACTTCATGGACTTGTTCAATGAGGTATTGTTAATAACAATGGATATAAAATGCTCCGTATCTACCTTTTTTAAATAAATTACTTTTGGCAAAATTTTATGCATCTTCTCATACCTCAATGAAGGCATATTTCACTGAACGACTTCAAAATCTAATCGTTCACAACCCATTTATGAATAAGTAATAAACTTGTTAGATGCTGGATGTTGATGAGGCTGGATGTTGATAGTCAATCTAAAAGGCCACCAACCACACATATTGCAAGCCTGGGGACAACTCGCTTGGTTGGATTTGGCCGAGCAGAATCCGCTTTGGGCTATGGCAGTGCAGTCACTTGAGTCTATTTGTCCGCAGTTCACTGAAGAAAATAGAAGTGAGAATGAAAAGAATTTTGTAATTGGATGAAATTTTGTTTCAAAATAATGTCCAAATTGATCGGACAGGACTTGCAACATTTGTTATATTTAGCCATTGATTGCATAAAAAAAAAGAAAATAAAAACATTCAAAAGAGCCGATGTATAAGGCTCAAATTACAAGCTGAAAAAAAGATCACAGGCTGGCCCCATTAACTCGAGTCGCTTGAGGCGGTAGAGTCAGTGAAGACATTTACACGGGACACTTATTTCCGACAAACGGAGCCCATTTTACCAAACAAGAATAAGTATCTTAAATTGTTTCGTTGTGATGGCTAAAACTCCATGATAATTTCGAGGAACTTAAATATATGAATTTTATCTATGCCGAAAATCAACAAAGTCAAGATCATAAACGACATCACGTGTCTTGTCTAGATGTTATGATGCGAATGTCCAAATATTTGCGATATTCCATTATGTAAGTTTCGATAGTAAAGAAGTCCATGCCACATTACGGACTCGAGTAATTGGGCATTGCATCTTGCCAGTTTGAAACTTGAAGGAATATTTCTCGAACTACGGCACTGACAAACTTTATATATGCAAAATTACTATGCAATAGGAATAAAATGCTGGTCTTGACCTTGGAAATAATTTCAAGATAATCTGAATCAATTGTCTTCTAAATTAGATGATTGGTGAAAAATGTGAACATAATCTAGTGATTGTTTTGAGATGTGTTTTCAAGCTTAACATGCACAATTCATTGCAGAAAATTTAAGCCTCGCTGTGACCTCGAAAATTACATGAGTCACCATAACCGTCTTCCCAGTGACGTGATTTAACACCCTTTTTAGTATTTCACTTAAATCACGACTGCTCAGGTATGAAACCAGCAACACTGTTACGGTTAAGCATTACGGAGAGCATCGGCTGGAACTAGCGAACCATGGGAGATACTGCCAAGTTGCCGAGCCCCTGGGGGGATTCCAATTCTGACCGCAGTCCCCAGCGCCATTCCGTCCTCTCTTCCCAGTACGAAGACGTATGAAGTTTATGAAGATAATCTTGCTAAAGATAGTGCTCACAAGGGTAGCGTGTCCGTCGTTTTGACAGATGCTTTCAATCTCTAATAATTAAGGGAGGGCCTTGGGGATAGAAATTGGTAGATTCGAGACAATGTTGCTAGATAAGTTGATGGCGCCGTTTAGAGGAAGTCCTTACCCCATTGTGGCGTGCACACACAGGTTCTCTCATACAGTCGCAAGTTGCTGGCACAGATCACGTTGCACTCTTTGCGCTCTGTAAATAATATTTAAATGTAAATAGAACCTTTTTTCACACATTATCAAATAAAATTGTTCAGATACTAATGATTAATCAACCAAATCCCAATTGAACAGTCAGCATTCAATTTAGGTATACGACACATCTTACAACACATCTATTTTAACAATTTCTTACCTTCGCATAAACAGGTCGCTGGTGATAGAATTTGATTCTCCGAACATTTTTGGCTAGTGTCGCACAATTCTGGAAAGAAAAATGTCATATCTTCTAGCACTTATATAATATATGTCATATCACGTTCTTTTGTTTTAGTTATTGAACTTTCTAAAACGAATTAATGGGGCACGATGTATGTTGTGTCCTGATAATTGCCATCCTTATACTTATGAATTCTGTAGAGCGATAAAGATGTAACTTAAAGTGATTTGCACTCAAGACATAAGGCATAACGTCTTATTCAAGCCACATTAAAAAAATATGAAACATACTGTAACTTTCATGATCGGTCACATTATATACATACAAGAATCCAAACACATTTTTCGTCCGTTTTTATTGAGCCAAAGACGCACAGAAAACAGGCTCACCGTTTTTTAAACGATGAACTGCTCGAGGTTACCTGGGGTTTTAGTCCGCTTTCAAGATTATTTCTCTTGCATCACGGCTACTGTCCTATTGCAGTGACAATCTTGAAACGGTGTGACTATGCATTACGGTAAAACTAGCGAACATCCGCTTGAACTAGCGAAACTATGGATCCTTTGACCAAATTTTTAAAGTGTCAGTTATATTAAATATACTTCACTAAAATGAAGCTTAACCCCACCCGCTACAGTGTACAATATGTGCACCTACCACACGAATCCCCGGTGAAACCGGTACAGTGTACAAGTTGTGCACCTACCACACGAATCCCCGGTGAAGCCGCTACAGTGTACAAGTTGTGCACCTACCACATGAATCCCCGGTGAAGCCGCTACAGTGTACAAGTTGTGCACCTACCACATGAATCCCCGGTGAAGCCGCCGCAGTTGGTGCAGGAGCAGTTTTCTTCAAGTTTGCCATTGTTGTTGCAAATCTTGCTACAGTCTGTGAGCAGAAAGGTAAGTCAGAATAACAACAGGCGGTTTGCTCAGCAGTTCACGGGCTTTAAATCAAGCATTATATTAGTGGAAAATATTCATTATTCAGTAGCAGGTGGCAAGAGTATACAGTTCATTATTCATAGCAAAAAATCGCGAACGGACGGACTTGATTCTCAGCCTGATGAAGATATATACTTCAATATTTTCATTAATCTAATATTACATAATTCAGTACAAATCATTTAGTTCACTTAAAAGATAAACCTAGTGCGTTTGAAAATCGGAGAAATAATATACTGGATTGGTAGACTTTACGCGTTCGGTTTCAATTTAAGATTTACTCGCTACCAATCCAGTATAACATGTCTTCATCGATTTCCAACACTAGGTTTATCTCCATTCTTCCATGATGATTTTAATTATGAATTCTTTGTATTAGCGAAATGCACTTTTAAAAAGGTTCAGACTTCCGGAATCAAATGAACTCGTCTTTATCGGGGGTTGTGCGTCTGAGTATTAAAAATATACAAATCCTTTGACAAAGATAAACCTAATAGCGCATGTTCACAAACCGTTTTGGTCTCAGTACGCAACACAAGTGTAAATACTGAATCGTTTAAAAAAAACATTTTTGCCTTTTTTTTTCAATAGATAAGACTGCGACATCCAACAGCAAAAACACTACGACGTCGTAAATTGAGATGATTTATTATTATCCGAGTTAGTGTCATGACTTTTACAAAACCAGTGTGAATTTCATTTTACCCAAGCGAGAGCTAGTGTAATACACAAATTCGCACGAGTATCGTAAAAATCATGAACAATTGTTTAATGACGTCACAGACGACGAAATTGTGACAGATTTTGAACAATGCCCTGTCAGTCACGTTCCATTCGAAACTACGAGAGCCACGCGTGAGCCTAGTGAGTGTAACGGAGAGGGCCGAGGTGTTTCGATTGAGTCACGTTCATGACAATTGTTCTACATCAAGTAATGACATCTCAATGCTATGACGTCATAAAAATGACGTCAGTGCTATGACATCACCGCACTTAGAATCTAAGAGTACTGCAGTGACAAGAAATTTGCTTTTTTCATGGAATCGAAATGAAAATGACGTGTGTTGACAAACCATGAAGTCACAATCGTTAAGCATGGTGTCAAAGTGTAAGTGTCTGCAATGGTTAAATGTAATGCTTTCTTTGATATAATTCAGTGAGTAATAATATAATTTAATAAAAACTCGTGAATGGTATCGGTATCTAACTGGCTTTCGCTCGTTAAATACCAGACCACTCGTTTAATAAAAATGTTAAACGGGACATCGTTTAGTATTTTCAATGTATAAGATTTCGTTTAAAAGAGCATCTTTATTTGTGAATTAATGACTTGTGAATCTGAGAAATCAACAAATCAGAATCGTGTATCTAGCACTCTCATGGCAGAATTACTAGTTAAGTAATACTGACGTTCGTCCCCATTTGGAGATTTTACAAGCGTTTCTAGCAGAGTAAATATCTAAATAGTCTATACATTTTTTATAGATCAGTTTATTTCAAATCGGGCTATACCGTTGATATAACTTTATGCCATCGACCGTCCCAAATAAAACTTTTATGAGCAAAGACAATCGGAAAATATTCCTGACTTTGCTTGAGCCTTCTTAAGACTCCAATCATTGATATACCGGTTGAGCAAAACTCTTCAAGTTCTACTTTCTAAACGAAAAGGATGCAGAAATTTCTATGACAAACTGATTGCTGATGACTCTCCACTAAAAGTTTGTCAAAAATGGCAAAACGAACTTAAAACATTCCATGGACTATTTGCGTTAAGAAAATACGGAAATTGTACTAAAGATGCAAATGAAAATTGATACAAATATTTGCTCTTTTTGTGAATCAGAACCTGAAAGTCTGCAGCATGTTTTCTTTAAATGCAAATTGGTATATGAATTCTGAAGAAAAGTTGAAAATTTAATTAATCAGCATATTACACATCTGAATATTGTCATCTCTGACTTAGATATTTTATTCTGTAACAGTTCAGCCAGCCTTCTGGTATCTCATATACTAATTGCTAAAAATATATACATATCTAAAGTATAAAGAGAAACAAGCTATTGAGCGTTTTATAAGCATTGTCAAGGATGTTTTTAATGTTGAAAAAATCATTGCATGTAAAATAATGCTTCCCCATCTTTCAACATTAAATGGAGAGCCTTAAATAATGTTTTACATTAGTACCTTTATTTATATTGAATGATTGCTTCATCATTTTCCAAATTTTTATGTGCTATGTCGGTGTATGCCATCAGATGTACACCCGCCGAATTGAATTGAATAACAAGATTTGAAAAAATATATATACCGGTTGATGGTGCTAGGAGTTAGAGGGGGCGTGACGCATAATTTTGATCATTACAAATCATTATCTATCACTTAATGAGAAAATATACGCCTTAAATCTTACTTACGTTGAGTTTTACGAGCGCTTTCCAGCGATAGCTGATGTCACGCTCGTACCCTTAATTCGACTACTAGGAGAGCTTATCAAAACAAGTTTATGGTCCACTGCACTGCTAATCTCTAGTTTGTTACCTCTTGCGACACAATCGACTCACCCAGACTGATTCTTTATTACATATATCTGTAGAGGTAATTGGTACGTAATGAAAACGTTATTGGTACAGGTTGTTGATGTTGAACATGGTGACAATAAAATAACAATTTCTTCAAATGCATTTAGAAGTTGGTTTAGTCATCCATGATATTGTCTGTATCAATAAAATAAGAGTATTAAGATGTTCATAACAACCTCTTAAAATACTGTTATCAGACACAAGAAGCTTACACCAATATTTAACCATGTTATATTGTCTTTTAAATAGCAACGGATAACAACCTAATTACGCATAAACCATTGCGTTACATGTTGATTTCTTAACACGTAAGAGCCTTTTACAATAATCCAAGTGTAATCTTTCAATGTTTAATCCTTTATTATGTCCCCAAATCTCGGATGCATAAAATAATACTGGTGACATAACAATAAAAAAACGAATAAAAGAGATTCAATGACAATGACCTAGTATTATTATATATGGAAAAGAGCGCCTTCATACCCGGATCGGACAACTGCAATGTAGCCTTCAAGAATAAGCTATTATAGTTAAAAACTATTCCTAAATATGTAAAAGTATCGATAATATCAATAACCGTACCATTATAAAGCCAGTGCTCTGTCGATTTAACGTTACCCCCCCTGCATTAGACCAAGATTATTTCTAAAACACTATCAAAACCACCAATCCTCACACAAGATCTTAAATGAAGATATAAAGAACGAATAACCAATAATAACTTCCCTCTGACACCCAATTTGGCCAATTCATACCATACTATTTAATTAAATTGAAACATATTTCATATTTTATGTTTAAATCAAATCATTTCAAATTTAAATTAATTCCTTTATTTTCATATAATCATATGTTCTATCATATTCCATGTTTTCAATCAAAATGTCCACTCCAAACTATTACTTCTACTCTTAATCATCTGTTAGGGTGAGTCTACTAATCCAGATAGGTAACTGTCTGTGTTGTTTTAACAAGCTGTAGGGGAACTGGGGTGTAGGGGTAATGGGCTGTAGGAGTTTTGGGGTATAACCCTAGGAGACCTTTTAAACCCCTGTTGTGGATAACCGCCTAATCAGACTGGCGCAAGCATTGAAATTCATCGAAGCTTGACTCGAAGCCACGCCCAGTTAGTGACGTGTTAGTAGTCAGCTGAAACTCCAGCTCTTTGATTTTCTCTGTATTGTTCAGCTAATTCAACAGTCAAACAGAGGCAACAGCATAACTGAAAGAATTCATAAATACGATAGTAATAGGATGTGTCTGCAGCCAAAAAAGCGACGTCAGGGTATCAAAGAGCGAAGCAACTGTAGCTAAGCTTTAATGATCGCACAAAAGCTCGCCTTACTGCCTGTACTTTGGTTTAAGTTGCAGAGCCCCTGGCGGATCGAATCCCGAACCTCTTGATCCGCAGCCGAACGCTCTAACCACATCCCTCGCATAACTAATAATGATAATCACCAACCCTTTAGAGTAACAAAACAGTCGTCTATATCCCACGCCAAGCAGAAAAAGTACCAGTATGAACTCAGGAGAGTAGTTGAGCTGTATTCTAGAAACCCTCAATAACGCGTATTTTTGTTGAACTCTTCGATATAATCGGTAATGAATTCATCCTCAAGATATTTACTTACGATCCTTAGTTCTACTTTGCTAAGTATTGACGTTCCAACGCTCTATTTTTGAATTTAAAGTTCATCTGCAGAAGTAACCATTGACTAATTGAAAATCATACTTAGAGTGGTGAATATTATCCGAAATGAACAGTTTTGCAGACCCCGTGATTCTGCAGTTGATTGGGGGTGACCAATAGACCAATTGCACGGACAAAAAGCTAGATAAAAAACATTTTATGAGGTTTTTCTTTGCCCCGAGAAAACTACTTCAAATCGAGCGTTCTGAATTCAGGCCTACCAAAGGTAACGGATCAAATAACCTCCAAATGGAACAAATAACCGCATGAATGGACTAGATAACCGCATGAATGGACTAGATAACCGCATGAATGGACTAGATAACCGCATGAATGGACTAGATAACCGCATGAATGGAACAAATAACCGCATGAATGGAACAAATAACCGCATGAATGGAACAAATAACCGCATGAATGGAACAAATAACCGCATGAATGGACTAGATAACCGCATGAATGGACTAGATAACCGCATGAATGGACTAGATAACCTACAAAATCGTACTAATAACTTAAACACGGATTCAATAATCTCGCATTAGCGCTGCGCAAATGCGAATCCGTTTTGAGGTTATTCGTTCCGTTTTGAGGTTATTTATACCGCTCGAGGTTATTTGTACCGTTTGAGATTATCTAATCCATTCCCACGGTTATTTGTTCCATTTGAAGGTTATTTGATCCGTTACCTTGTTAGGCCTGTGTATTGCTGGTTCTGCTATGAAGTCGACCATTGACGAGCCTTAAGAGCACAATCACTGTCTAGGCATGGCTATGTTCGATTTTCTTTAAGAATTTAAGAAGATGTTAACGTTTTTAAAATTTCAAAATGACAATGTATTTATTACCTTCATGCCAAATTTGATCAAAAGAAAGTATTAGTTAAGAATCAAGCCGGACCGGGTTTGTAACATCTTTGTATTTTTTGTCACCACTAACGAAAAACGCAAAACGCAAAACAAAAAAACAAAAAATGTTTTTATTAATGTTCATCATGACAGTTTCATTATGTATTAACGCAAATTCAGCGAAATTAACGAAATTTCAATGGAAAGCAGCGTTTTAAAAAACGCCTAATGCATATGAAAGGACAACCATAAAGGTTGGATTATGTTTGGACCATGCACCCAGTTTGGTAGATCCTTGGTTTGAGCTTCATGTAGTGATTTTATGTTCTACATTTGTAAATTCATTTTATAATCAAAGTAAACGACTTATTGACTGGAATGCTTTCATTTGGTGTCTGGCATGAGAAGAGATTGAAATCAGTGTCGACCCGTTGTGTTTTAAAAACAATCTCGTTTTTCATGATCAATTTTCGCATATTAAAAGCCTTATTTAACAAACCCAAGCTTTAAGATACAAAGAAGGTTTACCTACCGCAATTTTTCCCGCTCCATCCAAAGTGGCATTCACAAGCGCAGTTCTGGTTCTGGTAGCCATTGATACAGGTTGCGGGGCACGGCTCCAGGCTGCAGTCTGCACCTCTATACCCATTCGCGCAGTTACATCTGCAGTGCTTAGCGTTCAGAGTACCGCCATTCTTGCACTGAATCCCACACTCTGGAAAAGTACAGCACTGACGTTAATTCAAAGAATTTGATTATTATATTCATGAAAATAAGTATCTTCTGAAAATGGATTTTCACTGAGGGTTATCGGGAAGTTTGTAGATTACATGAGTACAGACCTCTTTCTTTGTTAGCCAAATATGTATGATATGACAAATTAGATTCTATGTGTACGCATTGTGTGATTTAGAAAGTGTTTTCAGTAAAGTCAAAGCACCTCTTGTACAGAATTCTTCACAGACTGCATAAACATCCATCAAATTTAAGTATCATTTTTCTGAAATGGCAGCCAGAACGTAAAGAATTTCAAATATAACAAACCAAACCAAAGTTTTGGCCACAGAATTCAGAGACAGGACAATTTCTAATTTTACTGTGAAAAGAAAACTTTTGAAGGTGGACATGACATGAATGCATATTTAGATAAGTGAAGAGTATACCATGTGAAATTCAAAGGCCGAGTCACTTACGTAATGATGTAAAAAATGTGAGCTTAACACTTATTTGCCATAGAAAGACTCGCACACCATAGGTTCGCATACTACGGAACCAGAAGTCAACTTATGTGTCACACATATGATTAACAAAATGCATAAGGAGACTTGCACAGTAGGCATACAACTTACAGCGACTTGAAGTAGGCATACAACTTACAGCGACTTGAAGTAGGCATACTTCTTATTGCGACCCGCATTAGGCACACGGCGACCTGCATTAGGCACACGACCCGCATTAGGCACACAACGACCCGCATTAGGCACACTACTTACATATATTACTTACGACTTAGTTAGCATACGACATGCATATGACTTGCAGCGACTTGCATTAGGCATGCTACTTACAGCGACCCGAATTAGTTGATTTTAATGAACATATGACAATATGACTGGACATTTGTGACTAAAACTCACAAGTCATTCGGTGATTTACACACTGGCAAGCAGGTGCATCAGAAAATTCCAGTAAGGGTTCTTATTGCAGGCTGAATGGTAAGTTTTTTTTGCTAAGTGTCCGGAGGAGTTTGCATCTCACCTGAACTCTCGTTTAGCCATAATGTTTAATCCACGACGTCGAAGACGACATTTGACAACTGAAACTTTTTCCAGAGGAATTGGAATTTTGCAAAGAGGCGACCTACGTGACATGTTGGAGGTCGTGAAAGATTGACAACGCCACGTGATGACAGTTTTCTTCTACCGAAAAAAATGCAACTGCAACAGAGCATCAGAAATGCCACCAAGCAGAGATCTGATCTATGTACCATGAGTTCAAATCCCCTTAACTCCTGCTCACCGCGGTGCACATCGAATGTTGGCTGCTGAGCCTGTCGATTTTTAAGTTCTGTCCCGACTTTACTGGTAGATGGGCGAGAGTTTGGAGAAGACGGGTGCAACGTTTGGCAGACGGTAACATTGCTTAATATTAAAGTGATAGGGGAGGGTCATGGTATGGGGTGATTTCAGATTGGGTGGAAAGACTGGTCTGCATGCTCTTGCGACAGGCACCCAGAATGGTATTCGTAACAGGGATTAGATCTTGGATGGCTATCTTACGCTGGAGCTATCAGGGTTTACTTCATCCATGCCCGTTCAACTCGAACAGTATTTGTAGTAATTGTTCGGATGAAGTTGCCTGCTCGTGCACCGGATTTTATCCAATAGAACATGTATCGTACCTCCATAATTCATTGCTAGACCGTGTGCTTCACCCAAGCACCAAACAAGAACCCAGAAGAGCACTTTTTGAGGACTGAAACAGTCAAGATCATTAGATTCAGCGCCTCCTTGGTATAGCCTGAGAAAATGATGTCAAGCTGTTTTGATTGCTCGAATCTGATATACCTTATTGTCTAAAAAATCGGTCGAAAGCGATTATCATCTTAAGGTGTAAAAACGGCGAACTTTCTGATTAGAGTAATCAATCCAACATCATGCGTTAGATGTTCAAATGAGTCCTGGTCTATAATGAGCTGTGTACATTGTGGACAAAACACATTAATACATTAATGGTCATTAGCAAGGGGTAAACAGTATAATAGATGAATGTTCTTGATGGTCACACAAACTGTTTGTCTTTTAAGTTGTAGAGATTGAATGAAATTGTGACCTTTTCAACCACACCGCTTTTAACTTTAAAACAAGTTTTCGTTGCTTCAAAATATCGGTCAGGCCTCCATTACAAACTGGAAAAAACACATCAAAATAAAGGAAAATAACTTTAATATTTAATTTCCAAAAGGAATGATTTACGCACAATTTCAGCGTATGTTCCTTCTATTCAGCCGAATTTTTACCGTTTGTTTAGGAGTCCTGTTGGCGCCGCTTCCAATTGTACTATTTGCAAGCGAACAGTCTTAGTAGCGATAGAAACCCCTTAAAAAGGTCATTACAATCGATACAATGGAATACAATACAATTGAGTAAGTCCTTGTTTTGACGTTGTAACAATGTTGTCATAGAACAAAATAACTCCAACTTTCGACACTGACATTCCTTTCCTGAAATAAACCTGGCGACATGAACTTAATTTTTTCGCACCTTTGAGTACTCAAATACATACCACAGGTAGGTCCACTCCAGCCCTCTTCACACACACACTGACAAGTAACAGGGTCATTGTTTCCGTGAGCACACACCCGTTTACATGGTTTCATGTTACACGCGAGTCCTCGCCAACCGTCCACACAGTTACACTTGCAGTTTTTCGCGTCCAGCTCGCCTCTGAAGCACCGTTTATTGCAGTCTGCAAAATATCAATTAGCAATAAGTTTTCAATCTTAAGTAGGGTATTGAGACCAATAATTCACCTGTCAGTTTTTAATGTTCCCCTTCAGTATATTATTACTTGCATCGCAGTAGCTTTGAAGGCCTGTAATATCAATTTGCCACATAAATAATTGTAAAATTAGCGAGTTTTCCTTAAAAAAAATACATTCGTTGTTTTAAACAATTCTGCAATGTATTTTGCCGACTATACCAACTCAATTTATTGTAATTTTGTCCTGCAGGAAAGATCAAAGACTGTTCCATTATCAACGAAGATTGATTCCACCGAAATAAACGATTTTAGCCCAGTCGCTTTTACTTCCATTGCTATTTCAAGAAGGAATCTTGAAAATGCCAAACTCTATCTACAGAGTACTCGTATAAGCATCTAGAACTTCAAAACTCATGCGAGATTACATATCTTGTATACAATTACTGGAGCCCTTCAAGGTGGTCCTTTCACCTGTTTTATTCAATCTCTACACAAGACTTGGGGTTATTACTAACAATCTGAAAATTGAAAATTCGTTTTCTTGAATGAGTCCTAAGAGAGATAACGTTATTCCTTTTAGGACCTACTGTGAGAATAATCTGCTTATGTCAAACTAAAGAACTCATAAATTTCACGTACATTGTAAACATTACAATCACTGTCTGTATAAATGGTTCCGACGTTGAGATTTTAGATAATACAAGTACCTTGGCATAATACCTAGTAAATTATATTGGAATGCTAATACTGATGCCGATTAAAAAAATGTCAAAGATTACATTCCATGCGTTTACGATCTTTAATGTAAAAATACGTACCATCTCTTGTCGTTTGATAGAATTTTAACATTTTATATCCATTGTTGGTCTGGTACATTATTGTTAACAGGTCTTGTTTGAAAAAAGCTGTTCAAATTGCTGGAAAAATTGCCTGTGTTTCTTTTACAAATTTATCGTATTTATGAAAAAGACTAAAATTATCACTTAAGAAAGTGTCCGATACAGATCATGTAACATACGATGAATTTGTTAAACTTCCTTCAGGTAGAACATATTTGATACCATAGGTGAAAATACACCCACTCCTTTCAGCATTCGTCTGTTAAATGATTTTTGAATTACAATATTTGTTTATGAATCACATGTATACTATTTCCTTTCCTTAATGTCCAACAACTCTAATGGTGCTAATCGAAATCATTTTGGGCCAATAAAGTATTATTATCATTACTATTTTATTGAGGATGATTTCCAGGTTGACACTGTTCCTGGTACATCTTTAGTTTTGAAATACGGCTCCTCATCCCAACTTCGTGTAAGAAAAACCTACACGATAACTATATTTGAAAGAAGACTTTGCTGTTATCACATATTTACCGTCAAAAGTTGTTTCAGATACTGATAAAAAGCCCAGTGCACTTGGTGCCCGGTTCAATCAAGCATGGTATATGGGCAACTCACTGCAATCTGATCCCTTCCAGCCCGGGCTACATTTACAGGAACAGTCAGTTTGGAGCACCCGTCCATTAACACACGGCGTGGTGCAGGGCGCTTGGCTGCAGTCATTTCCCCGGAACCCTTGCGTGCATTTGCACTTACAGTAGCGTGCAAACAGTGTACCGCCATTCTGACAAGTTAGGCTGCAATCTGAAACAAGCAAGTGGAATACAATTGTAAGCGGCTGTCATTTGAAAACAGTGTTCACATGGAACGCATTGTTAAAGAAATTGATTTATCATAAAGTGAGTGAGTGAGTGAGATGTTGTTTAACGCCGCTTTCAAGATTATTTCACTTATATCGCGGCTGCTAGTATTATGGCAGGGAGAAAGCACGCAACACTATTGTGGCTATGCATTGCGGTGAAACCTGCGAGCATCGGCTGGAACTAGCGAACCATGGGTGGTACTGCGCTGAATTTCAGTGTAGCATTGCACCCAAACCTGACTGCGTGTAGAACAGTTCTCTACTGCAGACAAAGTTGCCGAGCCCCTGGCGGGATTCGAACCACGGACCTCCTGATCCGAAGCCGAACGCGCTAACCACTGCGCTATCCCGCCCGATTTATCATAAAAATGAGACATTAATCTAGTAAAGCAATGTGGATACCATAGGTTACTTCGACGTCTGTCTCAATAGAATGCAACTCATTAAATCCTGTATCTACTTTTTATCTCTAACATCTGAATTACCATAAATCCATACCATAATTGTTTTTCTAATTATTAAGACTGGAATAAGTAGAGATATCTGCAATGTTAGAATGCAAACACTAACCACACTTTGGCCCACTCCAGCCCTCGCTGCATTTACATTGACAGTTCTCGTTTAGGCTTCCATTGAAACACTCCGTCTTGCAGGGGGGGCGCAGACACTTGTCACCAAGGTAACCATTTACACAACCACATGTGCAAGTTTCAGGGTCTAGCACGCCGCCATTGTAACACTTTGTTTTACAATCTGTAAACAAAACAAACGGTATATGCTTATCGTGAGAAAGCCTCGTCATCAAAAGATATTTTTATCTGAGAACTGAAATGCATTCTCATACACGCGCGAAAAAAAGATCATTGAAGTTCATATGGTGACAGATGCACTGTGTAAACCAATGCGGCGAAACATTGGTGTTTGGCTAGAAGACAGTAAAAATTGACATCGTTGAGTTTTGACAATGATCGGAGGAGAGGCCGATTCTTTGTGCATTTTTCAACCGAATATCAGATTTTACATTAGACTTGTGTAAGTGTAAGAATACGCGACCTCAATCCACGGATCATGCAGTAACATTGAACAAAACCTTAGATTGACCAAAATATAAGATTCATCTCTAAACTTTGTGGGTTTGTGTATTTTACAATTTTGGTAAAACGTCATCTACCGTTTGAAAAGATACCGGAGATAAAGGTTTCAATCCCTCAGTCAACCTTGACAGTAATACAATTACCATTTACGTAAGGTATTTATCATGTGGCTTCCACTTATCTCTGCATGCGCCATTTAACGAGAGAACTTCATATCCTATAAGACTAATACATTAGACCAGTTTGCATGTTGACCATTTATTACTATCTAGAACCGACCCATTCAGGAGTGTTAAACTTATTTGTTACATGACGTTATTTGTTACTAACATCTCATTTTGTTTATTAGATTTAAGACAACTCCATTGTCAGAGAAAGGAGAAAACAAGAAAAGTGAGCTTGACTTTAGTACCCTTATCGTGTATCCCATTAATGGAAACTTCCAATAACTTTGAGATCCTTTAACTCTACTCGAAGATGTCTATCATCCATTTCGATGGATTAGTTTAAATTTCATTGCACAACATTCAAATTGACCACAAAAAAAGAAGAAAATCACAATATAACTTGTTGCATAAACCGGCAACCCTTGATTGGGCGTATTCGAAGTTGAAGGCATGACTAAGTACAAACATAAGCTGTAAAATATTCATATTTACAAATTGCTTTAAATATTGATACCCAAGAGGTTCACCCGTAGCCTTGAACATTAAACCACAGGTTGTATATTTAGTTAATAAAACAGGGTTATATGCTGTATGTCAAGGGCCATAAATCTGGGAAAATTCATTTTAACAACCATCAGAGTCATAAGTCATTGAAAAACCTGTCGAAAAGAAAAGAAATAAGATATCTCCAGGACTACCTTAAAAACAAAAAGAAAGTAAGCTTGGCTCACATACCCCGCAGCCCGTGTGATTTTTTCTCCCTCTTCCAAACTCACATGTAAACACAATTATATAAAGTCCAATGTTATGTGCCATACAGCTAAGATCATCACAAAATAAACAATGCATCAATGAGCTTCACAGGCAAATGCAGTTCATTATACATTAATGTGTTCCTTTATTTCGGAAATTGCTTTCGAACTCTATCAAGAGCATCAACAAGTGTCCAAAACTAGAATTTCATTCACCCAAGTGTGATACTGCCTTGTCCCCATCGAAGCATCAGACAAAGTAGAAAAGTAGTTTTGTTGAACTAAGAGTTTATACAAGTAGTTAATTAAAACGCGTTTGCTAGTAATTGCTATACTTTTATACAACATAGATGTATATTTGATACTAAAGAGTCACACAGCTACTACTAAGAGCTATACTTTACAAACAAGAAAACAGTGAGCTTGGCTCAAAAACTTCAAAACTCACATGTAAACACAGTTTATCATATAAAGAAGCACGAGACTCATGACTAGTGAAGGTGAAAAAAAGAACAAATATTTTTAAAAAACCTAATCTGAATTAATATGATTCTGGATAACCTGATTATCTGAACTATTACAGTAACTTTTAGTAAGAGTAAATAAGTCCCCAATGGACCAACAGATCTGTTAATAGCTACAAGTCCAATTGCGCTATCAAGGACCATAACTTCGTGAAAAATAATATTTCGGTAATGGCTTTCGAACTCCATCAAGAGCATCAACAGGTGTGTCCAAGAACAAAATTTCATTCAATCAAGTCCTCATTTAAGCATCTGACCTGCTAATCGCTCCCAGTCCAATTACAGAAGCAAGGGCCATAACTCTTTAAAAAATAAAATTTCGGGAATGGCTTTCGAACTCTATCAAGAGTATCATCAGGTGTATCTATAACCAAAATTTCACTCCTCTAGGTGTAATAGTTTCTGAGAAAATCTGTCGCCATTGTACACCATCTGTCGCCATTGTACACCATATAACTAAGTCCAAAAAATGACTTTTCCTTGGAAACGACAAAAAATGAAATCCAGAAAATACAAATGTGGTCCAAACTGTAGACAAGGTTATGGTTAACAAGTGTGCAAAGTTTTGTTGATCTAGACCTTACGGTTTTTGAAAATTGGGAACATTTGTTATATACATAACCTTGCTTACATACTTCATTTTGTTCCCCTCACAGCTTAAACACTAATTTTTCATACTATTGTAACATGTAGCAAATGTAACGTGCAATTTCTTTGATTCCTAGATGTGCCTTTATTATATTTCCATATTTATATTTCCTTGTGCTACAGACGTAATGAAGACGTTTGATTGTTTAAATCAAACAGACTAATAGTTCAAATGTCATTAAATTTGATAATGGGTGAGGTGAGTTGGTGTTTAACGCCGCTTTCAAGATTATTTCACTTATATCGCGGCTGCTAGTATAATTGCAGGGAGAAAGCCCGCAACACTATTGTGGCTATGCATTGCGGTGAAACCTGCGAGCATCGGCTGGAACTAGCAAAACATGGGTGGTACTGCGCTGAATTTCAGTGTAGCATTGCACCCAAACCTGACTGCGTGTAGAACAGTTCTCTACTGCAGACAAAGTTGCCGAGCCCCTGGCGGGATTCGAACCACGGACCTCCTGATCCGAAGCCGAACGCGCTAACCACTGCGCTATCCCGCCCCCAAATTTGATAATTTAATGCCTATGACTTGTATATTTTAAACGTTGTGCTTTGAAGAAATCATGTTGTATTTTGATGGAATTTTAAACTTGTGCAATATCTTAAATCCTTAATTCCTGTTGCAAGCAGGACTCGCTTATTCTCTTATCTATAAATAAAGAGACAATGCGATATTAAATTCTTAAAATGAATAAAGAAGTACAGTTAGAATGCATTCATCAAATTTAAAAGATAAGATTTACACTGTTATATTGATGTATTATAAGCAATGGTATTCAAAACCTATTTTGACATGCAGTTGATATTCTTAGATGCAGGCTGTAAAAGAATTCTAGTAATACTGAATTTAAAACACGATAGACCATTATCAGATAAATTAAACCCATCAATGAATGATAAATTTGCTTCTTTTCAACACTTTTTAGTGTTATTTTCAAAGGAGAAACTTTTTTAAAGTATCAAAGAAAGAACTTTGAATGTAGAACTGAACATAAATCTTCAAACGACCAATTAAATAAGTTTCGCAAGGGTCATTGAAAAAAACCCCGCTTTCATGGGAAGGGTCATGAAGAAAATGACGAGTTTGGGATGGCCGCATTTTTATATACAATCCCAAGAGAAAAAATCCCCGCATCCCCTTTAAAAAATGACTGGTCCCTCAGGCCTCAGTTTTTTAATTCTGGGCCTAGATTTTCGAAGCTCTCTTAGTGCTAAGATAATAGGCCAATGTTAATGTATGGTACTTACGACCATCTTAGTGCTAAGAGAGCTTCGAAAATCTAGGCCCTGGTTAAGAAACAGAATTCTAAATGTTTACATTGCAAATGCCCAAAGAAAATGTAGGAACCATATCAGGACTACTTCAAACGATTGTTCCACATACAAAGTTTTAATTAGCAATGACCCATAGTTTGACTTCTTGACCGGAAAAGAGTTTTGACAGACGGACTGAGTTCATTTCTGAAAACTTTTTGTCCAAAGGTCGCGATTTTAGATCAGATGATTTGTCGTCTCATTTCCAACTTCTAAAAATGCAATACGAAATTGAGCGGGACAATTTTTAGACATTTTAAAATCTTGTAATCAGGTCTATGTTTTCACTATAAAATGGATTTTCGATATATAAAGGACAAACATAATAAGGGATATTTGACAAGCTGAAATTATCAATAATTACATTTTCACATTGAACACATGAGATTAACTTATTTTGTCCATATTTCCGGACAATAGTTAATTGGACTTATTAACTCACAAATAACACGATAACAACCGTAACTTGGACTTTCGGCAAAGTTATACTCTATGGTAGCAACATAGAAATAGGATCCAGGATATTTACAGTGCTGTCACAAGCGCTTGTGGATACGAAAAAGGGTTAACAGATAACAGTTAACACGTATCTAATTGTTACAAGGGAAGCCGTGCAAATAAAAGGAGGTTAAAACATTATCTGGAAGAGCCTAAATTGGATCAAGTGTTTAAGTAGAGAAGTATCGAAACGTTTATGTGGATAATTTGGATGATGTCTTTGACTATAGTTGTCTCACCACAGAGTTGAGAAACCAGTTAAGAGTATCGGAGCGCTAGCGATGTTGCGGACATTCAATTTTAGAATCAGTCCTTCATTACTGCAAAACATGAGTACTAGGTCATAACAATGATGAAACACGCCTTCATATGAAGTTTTATAAACAACCATTTCAAGCCCTTTAAAGAAGAATAGCAGCCGAAAGACAAGGGAAAGGGTGAATTGTTAGTTTTTTCGACTGAAACTGTCACCAGAAACTAAACACTGGAATAGGCTAATACCCATTCAAATCTGGAAAAAACCCAAAAGGTGAATCATGAGAATAAAAAAAAAAACATGTCAAGAGAATAAAAACCACTTTACAATTTAGTTACCTTGATAATTCGATGTTGAAGAAATAGTGGTTGATGTTGGAGAGGTAGTGGAAGTAGGCGAGGTAGTGGAAGTAGGCGAGGTAGTGGAAGTAGGCGAGGTAGTGGAAGTAGGCGAGGTAGTGGATGTTGGAGAGGTAGTGGATGTTGGAGAGGTAGTGGATGTTGGAGAGGTAGTGGATGTTGGAGAGGTAGTGGAAGTTGGAGAAGTAGTTGATGTTGGAGAGGTAGTGGAAGTTGGAGAGGTAGTGGATGTTGGAGAAGTAGTTGATGTTGGAGAGGTAGTGGATGTTGGAGAGGTAGTGGATATTGGAGAGGTAGTGGAAGTTGGAGAGGTAGTGGATGTTGGAGAGGTAGTGGAAGTTGGAGAAGTAGTTGATGTTGGAGAGGTAGTGGATGTTGGAGAGGTAGTGGATGTTGGAGAGGTAGTGGAAGTTGGAGAGGTAGTGGAAGTTGGAGAGGTTGTGGAAGTAGGCGAGGTCGTTGATGTATGAGAGGTAGTGGAAGTAGGCGAGGTAGTGGGTGTAGGCGAAGTAGTGGATGTTGGAGAGGTAGTTGATGTTGGAGAGGTAGTTGATGTTGGAGAGGTAGTTGATGTTGGAGAGGTAGTGGAAGTAGGCGAGGTAGTGGAAGTTGGAGAGGTAGTGGAAGTTGGAGAGGTAGTGGAAGTTGGAGAGGTAGTGGAAGTTGGAGAGGTAGTGGAAGTTGGAGAGGTAGTGGAAGTAGGCGAGGTAGTGGATGTTGGAGAGGTAGTGGATGTTGGAGAGGTAGTGGAAGTTGGAGAGGTAGTGGAAGTTGGAGAGGTAGTGGAAGTTGGAGAGGTAGTGGATGTTGGAGAGGTAGTGGATGTAGGCGAAGTAGTTGATGTTGGAGAGGTAGTGGAAGTAGGCGAGGTAGTTGATGTTGGAGAGGTAGTGGAAGTTGGAGAGGTAGTGGAAGAAGGAGAGGTAGTGGATGTTGGAGAGGTAGTGGAAGTTGGAGAGGTAGTGGATGTTGGAGAGGTAGTGGAAGTTGGAGAGGTAGTGGATGTTGGAGAGGTAGTGGAAGTTGGAGAGGTAGTGGAAGTTGGAGAGGTAGTGGAAGTTGGAGAGGTAGTGGAAGTAGGCGAGGTAGTGGAAGTAGGCGAGGTAGTGGAAGTAGGCGAGGTAGTTGATGTTGGAGAGGTAGTGGATGTTGGAGAGGTAGTGGATGTTGGAGAGGTAGTGGATGTTGGAGAGGTAGTGGATGTTGGAGAGGTAGTGGATGTTGGAGAGGTAGTTGATGTTGGAGAGGTAGTGGAAGTAGGCGAGGTAGTGGATGTTGGAGAGGTAGTGGAAGTAGGCGAGGTAGTGGAAGTAGGCGAGGTAGTGGAAGTAGGCGAGGTAGTGGAAGTAGGCGAGGTAGTGGAAGTAGGCGAGGTAGTGGAAGTAGGCGAGGTAGTTGATGTTGGAGAGGTAGTGGATGTTGGAGAGGTAGTTGATGTTGGAGAGGTAGTGGAAGTAGGCGAGGTAGTGGAAGTAGGCGAGGTAGTTGATGTTGGAGAGGTAGTTGATGTTGGAGAGGTAGTGGAAGTAGGAGAGGTAGTGGAAGTAGGAGAGGTAGTGGAAGTAGGAGAGGTAGTGGAAGTAGGAGAGGTAGTGGATGTTGGAGAGGTAGTGGATGTTGGAGAGGTAGTGGATGTTGGAGAGGTAGTTGATGTTGGAGAGGTAGTGGAAGTAGGCGAGGTAGTGGAAGTAGGCGAGGTAGTGGAAGTAGGCGAGGTAGTGGAAGTTGGAGAGGTAGTGGAAGTAGGAGAGGTAGTGGATGTTGGAGAGGTAGTGGATGTTGGAGAGGTAGTGGATGTTGGAGAGGTAGTGGAAGTTGGAGAGGTAGTTGATGTTGGAGAGGTAGTGGATGTTGGAGAGGTAGTGGATGTTGGAGAGGTAGTGGAAGTAGGCGAGGTGGTGGATGTTGGAGAGGTGGTGGATGTTGGAGAGGTGGTGGATGTTGGAGAGGTGGTGGATGTTGGAGAGGTGGTGGAAGTAGGCGAGGTAGTTGATGTTGGAGAGGTAGTGGAAGTAGGCGAGGTAGTGGAAGTAGGCGAGGTAGTGGATGTAGGCGAAGTAGTGGATGTTGGAGAGGTAGTTGATGTTGGAGAGGTAGTTGATGTTGGAGAGGTAGTTGATGTTGGAGAGGTAGTTGATGTTGGAGAGGTAGTTGATGTTGGAGAGGTAGTTGATGTTGGAGAGGTAGTGGAAGTAGGCGAGGTAGTGGAAGTTGGAGAGGTAGTGGAAGTTGGAGAGGTAGTGGAAGTTGGAGAGGTAGTGGAAGTTGGAGAGGTAGTGGAAGTTGGAGAGGTAGTGGATGTTGGAGAGGTAGTGGATGTTGGAGAGGTAGTGGATGTTTGAGAGGTAGTGGAAGTAGGCGAGGTAGTGGAAGTTGGAGAGGTAGTGGAAGTTGGAGAGGTAGTGGAAGTTGGAGAGGTAGTGGAAGTTGGAGAGGTAGTGGAAGTTGGAGAGGTAGTGGAAGTAGGCGAGGTCGTTGATGTTGGAGAGGTAGTGGAAGTTGGAGAGGTAGTGGAAGTAGGCGAGGTAGTTGATGTTGGAGAGGTAGTTGATGTTGGAGAGGTAGTGGAAGTAGGCGAGGTAGTGGAAGTAGGCGAGGTAGTGGAAGTAGGCGAGGTAGTGGAAGTAGGCGAGGTAGTGGATGTTGGAGAGGTAGTGGAAGTAGGCGAGGTAGTTGATGTTGGAGAGGTAGTGGAAGTTAGAGAGGTAGTGGAAGTAGGCGAGGTAGTGGATGTAGGCGAAGTAGTTGATGTTGGAGAGGTAGTGGAAGTAGGCGAGGTAGTTGATGTTGGAGAGGTAGTGGAAGTTGGAGAGGTAGTTGAAGTAGGCGAAGTAGTTGATGTTGGAGAGGTAGTTGATGTTGGAGAGGTAGTGGATGTAGGCGAAGTAGTTGATGTTGGAGAGGTAGTGGATGTTGGAGAGGTAGTGGATGTAGGCGAAGTAGTTGATGTTGGAGAGGTAGTGGAAGTAGGCGAAGTAGTTGATGTTGGAGAGGTAGTGGAAGTTGGAGAGGTAGTTGATGTTGGAGAGGTAGTGGAAGTTGGAGAGGTAGTGGAAGTAGGAGAGGTAGTGGATGTTGGAGAGGTAGTGGAAGTAGGCGAGGTCGTTGATGTTGGAGAGGTAGTGGAAGTTGGTGAGGTAGTTGATGTTGGAGAGGTAGTTGAAGTTGGAGAGGTAGTGGAAGTAGGCGAGGTAGTGGAAGTAGGCGAGGTAGTGGAAGTAGGCGAGGTAGTGGAAGTAGGCGACGTAGTGGAAGTAGGCGAGGTAGTGGAAGTAGGCGAGGTAGTTGATGTTGGAGAGGTAGTGGAAGTTGGAGAGGTAGTGGAAGTTGGAGAGGTAGTTGAAGTAGGCGAGGTAGTGGAAGTAGGCGAGGTAGTGGAAGTTGGAGACGTAGTGGATGTTGGCGAGGTAGTGGAAGCAGGCGAGGTAGAGGAAGTAGGAGAGGTAGTGGAAGTAGGAGAGGTTGTGGAAGTAGGAGAGGTTGTGGAAGTTGGGGAGGTAGTGGATGTTGGAGAGGTAGTGGAAGTAGGCGAGGTAGTGGATGTTGGAGAGGTAGTGGATGTTGGAGAGGTAGTGGAAGTAGGCGAGGTAGTGGAAGTAGGCGAGGTAGTGGAAGTTGGAGAGGTAGTGGAAGTTGGAGAGGTAGTGGAAGTTGGAGAGGTAGTGGAAGTTGGAGAGGTAGTGGATGTTGGAGAGGTGGTGGATGTTGGAGAGGTGGTGGATGTTGGAGAGGTGGTGGATGTTGGAGAGGTGGTGGAAGTAGGCGAGGTAGTTGATGTTGGAGAGGTAGTGGAAGTAGGCGAGGTAGTGGAAGTAGGCGAGGTAGTGGATGTAGGCGAGGTAGTGGAAGTAGGCGAGGTAGTGGAAGTAGGCGAGGTAGTGGAAGTAGGCGAGGTAGTGGATGTTGGAGAGGTAGTGGAAGTAGGCGAGGTAGTTGATGTTGGAGAGGTAGTGGAAGTTAGAGAGGTAGTGGAAGTAGGCGAGGTAGTGGATGTAGGCGAAGTAGTTGATGTTGGAGAGGTAGTGGAAGTAGGCGAGGTAGTTGATGTTGGAGAGGTAGTGGAAGTTGGAGAGGTAGTTGAAGTAGGCGAAGTAGTTGATGTTGGAGAGGTAGTTGATGTTGGAGAGGTAGTTGATGTTGGAGAGGTAGTGGATGTAGGCGAAGTAGTTGATGTTGGAGAGGTAGTGGATGTTGGAGAGGTAGTGGATGTAGGCGAAGTAGTTGATGTTGGAGAGGTAGTGGAAGTAGGCGAGGTAGTTGATGTTGGAGAGGTAGAGGAAGTTGGAGAGGTAGTGGAAGTAGGCGAAGTAGTTGATGTTGGAGAGGTAGTGGAAGTTGGAGAGGTAGTTGATGTTGGAGAGGTAGTGGAAGTTGGAGAGGTAGTGGAAGTAGGAGAGGTAGTGGATGTTGGAGAGGTAGTGGAAGTAGGCGAGGTCGTTGATGTTGGAGAGGTAGTGGAAGTTGGTGAGGTAGTTGATGTTGGAGAGGTAGTTGAAGTTGGAGAGGTAGTGGAAGTAGGCGAGGTAGTGGAAGTAGGCGAGGTAGTGGAAGTAGGCGAGGTAGTGGAAGTAGGCGACGTAGTGGAAGTAGGCGAGGTAGTGGAAGTAGGCGAGGTAGTTGATGTTGGAGAGGTAGTGGAAGTTGGAGAGGTAGTGGAAGTTGGAGAGGTAGTGGAAGTTGGAGAGGTAGTTGAAGTAGGCGAGGTAGTGGAAGTAGGCGAGGTAGTGGAAGTTGGAGACGTAGTGGATGTTGGCGAGGTAGTGGAAGTAGGCGAGGTAGAGGAAGTAGGAGAGGTAGTGGAAGTAGGAGAGGTTGTGGAAGTAGGAGAGGTTGTGGAAGTTGGGGAGGTAGTGGATGTTGGAGAGGTAGTGGAAGTAGGCGAGGTAGTGGATGTTGGAGAGGTAGTGGATGTTGGAGAGGTAGTGGAAGTAGGCGAGGTAGTGGAAGTAGGCGAGGTAGTGGAAGTTGGAGAGGTAGTGGAAGTTGGAGAGGTAGTGGAAGTTGGAGAGGTAGTGGAAGTTGGAGAGGTAGTGGAAGTTGGAGAGGTAGTGGAAGTTGGAGAGGTAGTTGATGTTGGAGAGGTAGTTGATGTTGGAGAGGTAGTGGATGTTGGAGAGGTAGTGGATGTTGGAGAGGTGGTGGATGTTGGAGAGGTGGTGGATGTTGGAGAGGTGGTGGATGTTGGAGAGGTGGTGGAAGTAGGCGAGGTAGTTGATGTTGGAGAGGTAGTGGAAGTAGGCGAGGTAGTGGAAGTAGGCGAGGTAGTGGATGTAGGCGAAGTAGTGGATGTAGGCGAAGTAGTGGATGTTGGAGAGGTAGTTGATGTTGGAGAGGTAGTTGATGTTGGAGAGGTAGTTGATGTTGGAGAGGTAGTTGATGTTGGAGAGGTAGTGGAAGTAGGCGAGGTAGTGGAAGTAGGCGAGGTAGTGGAAGTAGGCGAGGTAGTGGAAGTAGGCGAGGTAGTGGAAGTTGGAGAGGTAGTGGAAGTTGGAGAGGTAGTGGAAGTTGGAGAGGTAGTGGATGTTGGAGAGGTAGTGGATGTTTGAGAGGTAGTGGAAGTAGGCGAGGTAGTGGAAGTAGGCGAGGTAGTGGAAGTTGGAGAGGTAGTGGAAGTTGGAGAGGTAGTGGATGTTTGAGAGGTAGTGGAAGTAGGCGAGGTAGTGGAAGTAGGCGAGGTAGTGGAAGTTGGAGAGGTAGTGGATGTTGGAGAGGTAGTGGATGTTTGAGAGGTAGTGGAAGTAGGCGAGGTAGTGGAAGTAGGCGAGGTAGTGGAAGTTGGAGAGGTAGTGGAAGTTGGAGAGGTAGTGGAAGTAGGCGAGGTCGTTGATGTTGGAGAGGTAGTGGAAGTTGGAGAGGTAGTGGAAGTTGGAGAGGTAGTGGAAGTAGGCGAGGTCGTTGATGTTGGAGAGGTAGTTGATGTTGGAGAGGTAGTGGAAGTAGGCGAGGTAATGGAAGTAGGCGAGGTAGTGGAAGTAGGCGAGGTAGTGGATGTAGGCGAAGTAGTTGATGTTGGAGAGGTAGTTGATGTTGGAGAGGTAGTGGAAGTTGGAGAGGTAGTTGAAGTAGGCGAAGTAGTTGAAGTAGGCGAAGTAGTTGAAGTAGGCGAAGTAGTTGATGTTGGAGAGGTAGTGGATGTTGGAGAGGTAGTGGAAGTAGGAGAGGTTGTGGAAGTAGGCGAGGTCGTTGATGTTGGAGAGGTAGTGGAAGTAGGCGAGGTAGTGGATGTTGGAGAGGTAGTGGATGTTGGAGAGGTAGTGGATGTAGGCGAAGTAGTTGATGTTGGAGAGGTAGTGGAAGTAGGCGAGGTAGTTGATGTTGGAGAGGTAGAGGAAGTTGGAGAGGTAGTGGAAGTAGGCGAAGTAGTTGATGTTGGAGAGGTAGTGGAAGTTGGAGAGGTAGTTGATGTTGGAGAGGTAGTGGAAGTTGGAGAGGTAGTGGAAGTAGGAGAGGTAGTGGATGTTGGAGAGGTAGTGGAAGTAGGCGAGGTCGTTGATGTTGGAGAGGTAGTGGAAGTTGGCGAGGTAGTGGAAGTAGGCGAGGTAGTGGAAGTAGGCGAGGTAGTGGAAGTTGGAGAGGTAGTGGAAGTTGGAGAGGTAGTGGAAGTTGGAGAGGTAGTGGAAGTTGGAGAGGTAGTGGAAGTAGGCGAGGTCGTTGATGTTGGAGAGGTAGTTGATGTTGGAGAGGTAGTGGAAGTAGGCGAGGTAATGGAAGTAGGCGAGGTAGTGGAAGTAGGCGAGGTAGTGGATGTAGGCGAAGTAGTTGATGTTGGAGAGGTAGTTGATGTTGGAGAGGTAGTGGAAGTTGGAGAGGTAGTTGAAGTAGGCGAAGTAGTTGAAGTAGGCGAAGTAGTTGAAGTAGGCGAAGTAGTTGATGTTGGAGAGGTAGTGGATGTTGGAGAGGTAGTGGAAGTAGGAGAGGTTGTGGAAGTAGGCGAGGTCGTTGATGTTGGAGAGGTAGTGGAAGTAGGCGAGGTAGTGGATGTTGGAGAGGTAGTGGATGTTGGAGAGGTAGTGGATGTAGGCGAAGTAGTTGATGTTGGAGAGGTAGTGGAAGTAGGCGAGGTAGTTGATGTTGGAGAGGTAGAGGAAGTTGGAGAGGTAGTGGAAGTAGGCGAAGTAGTTGATGTTGGAGAGGTAGTGGAAGTTGGAGAGGTAGTTGATGTTGGAGAGGTAGTGGAAGTTGGAGAGGTAGTGGAAGTAGGAGAGGTAGTGGATGTTGGAGAGGTAGTGGAAGTAGGCGAGGTCGTTGATGTTGGAGAGGTAGTGGAAGTTGGCGAGGTAGTGGAAGTAGGCGAGGTAGTGGAAGTAGGCGAGGTAGTGGAAGTTGGAGAGGTAGTGGAAGTTGGAGAGGTAGTGGAAGTTGGAGAGGTAGTGGAAGTTGGAGAGGTAGTGGAAGTAGCCGAGGTAGTGGAAGTAGGCGAGGTAGTGGAAGTAGGCGAGGTAGTGGAAGTAGGCGAGGTAGTGGAAGTAGGCGAGGTAGTGGAAGTAGGCGAGGTAGTGGAAGTAGGCGAGGTAGTTGATGTTGGAGAGGTAGTGGAAGTTGGAGAGGTAGTGGAAGTTGGAGAGGTAGTTGATGTTGGAGAGGTAGTTGAAGTAGGCGAGGTAGTGGAAGTTGGAGACGTAGTGGATGTTGGCGAGGTAGTGGAAGTAGGCGAGGTAGTGGAAGTAGGCGAGGTAGTGGAAGTAGGAGAGGTAGTGGAAGTAGGAGAGGTAGTGGAAGTAGGCGAGGTAGTGGATGTTGGAGAGGTAGTGGATGTTGGAGAGGTAATGGAAGTTGGAGAGGTAGTGGAAGTTGGAGAGGTAGTGGAAGTTGGAGAGGTGGTTGATGTTGGAGAGGTGGTGGATGTTGGAGAGGTGGTGGATGTTGGAGAGGTAGTTGATGTTGGAGAGGTAGTTGATGTTGGAGAGGTAGTGGAAGTAGGCGAGGTAGTGGAAGTAGGCGAGGTAGTGGAAGTTGGAGAGGTAGTGGAAGTTGGAGAGGTAGTGGAAGTTGGAGAGGTAGTGGAAGTTGGAGAGGTAGTGGATGTTGGAGAGGTAGTGGATGTTGGAGAGGTAGTGGATGTTGGAGAGGTAGTGGAAGTTGGAGAGGTAGTGGAAGTTGGAGAGGTAGTGGAAGTTGGAGAGGTAGTGGAAGTTGGAGAGGTAGTGGAAGTTGGAGAGGTAGTGGAAGTAGGAGAGGTAGTGGAAGTTGGAGAGGTAGTGGATGTTGGAGAGGTAGTGGAAGTAGGCGAGGTAGTTGATGTTGGAGAGGTAGTTGATGTTGGAGAGGTAGTGGAAGTAGGCGAGGTAGTGGAAGTAGGCGAGGTAGTGGAAGTAGGCGAGGTAGTTGATGTTGGAGAGGTAGTGGAAGTTGGAGAGGTAGTTGAAGTAGGCGAAGTAGTTGAAGTAGGCGAAGTAGTTGATGTTGGAGAGGTAGTTGATGTTGGAGAGGTAGTGGATGTAGGCGAAGTAGTTGATGTTGGAGAGGTTGTGGAAGTAGGCGAGGTCGTTGATGTTCGAGAGGTAGTGGAAGTAGGCGAGGTAGTGGATGTTGGAGAGGTAGTGGATGTTGGAGAGGTAGTGGATGTAGGCGAAGTAGTTGATGTTGGAGAGGTAGTGGAAGTTGGAGAGGTAGTTGATGTTGGAGAGGTAGAGGAAGTTGGAGAGGTAGTGGAAGTAGGCGAAGTAGTTGATGTTGGAGAGGTAGTGGAAGTTGGAGAGGTAGTTGATGTTGGAGAGGTAGTGGAAGTTGGAGAGGTAGTGGAAGTTGGAGAGGTAGTTGATGTTGGAGAGGTAGTGGAAGTTGGAGAGGTAGTGGAAGTAGGAGAGGTAGTGGAAGTAGGCGAGGTAGTGGAAGTAGGCGAGGTAGTGGAAGTAGGCGACGTAGTGGAAGTAGGCGAGGTAGTGGAAGTTGGAGAGGTAGTGGAAGTTGGAGAGGTAGTGGAAGTTGGAGAGGTAGTGGAAGTAGGCGAGGTAGTGGAAGTAGGCGAGGTAGTGGAAGTAGGCGAGGTAGTGGAAGTAGGCGAGGTAGTGGAAGTAGGCGAGGTAGTGGAAGTAGGCGAGGTAGTTGATGTTGGAGAGGTAGTGGAAGTTGGAGAGGTAGTGGAAGTTGGAGAGGTAGTTGAAGTAGGCGAGGTAGTGGAAGTAGGCGAGGTAGTGGAAGTTGGAGACGTAGTGGATGTTGGCGAGGTAGTGGAAGTAGGCGAGGTAGTGGAAGTAGGAGAGGTAGTGGAAGTAGGAGAGGTTGTGGAAGTAGGAGAGGTTGTGGAAGTTGGGGAGGTAGTGGATGTTGGAGAGGTAGTGGAAGTAGGCGAGGTAGTGGAAGTAGGCGAGGTAGTGGAAGTAGGCGAGGTAGTGGAAGTTGGAGACGTAGTGGATGTTGGCGAGGTAGTGGAAGTAGGCGAGGTAGTGGAAGTAGGAGAGGTAGTGGAAGTAGGAGAGGTTGTGGAAGTAGGAGAGGTTGTGGAAGTTGGGGAGGTAGTGGATGTTGGAGAGGTAGTGGAAGTAGGCGAGGTAGTGGATGTTGGAGAGGTAGTGGATGTTGGAGAGGTAGTGGAAGTAGGCGAGGTAGTGGAAGTAGGCGAGGTAGTGGAAGTTGGAGAGGTAGTGGAAGTTGGAGAGGTAGTGGAAGTTGGAGAGGTAGTGGAAGTTGGAGAGGTAGTGGAAGTTGGAGAGGTAGTGGAAGTTGGAGAGGTAGTGGAAGTTGGAGAGGTAGTGGAAGTAGGCGAGGTAGTGGATGTTGGAGAGGTAGTGGATGTTGGAGAGGTAGTGGAAATTGGAGAGGTAGTGGAAGTTGGAGAGGTAGTGGAAGTAGGAGAGGTAGTGGATGTTGGCGAGGTAGTGGAAGTAGGCGATGTAGTGGAAGTAGGCGAGGTAGTGGAAGTAGGCGAGGTAGTGGAAGTTGGAGAGTTAGTGGAAGTAGGCGAGGTAGTGGAAGTTGGAGAGGTAATGGAAGTTGGAGAGGTAGTGGAAGTAGGCGAGGTAGTGGAAGTAGGCGAGGTAGTTGATGTTGGAGAGGTAGTTGATGTTGGAGAGGTAGTTGATGTTGGAGAGGTAGTGGAAGTAGGCGAGGTAGTAGAAGTAGGCGAGGTAGTGGAAGTAGGCGAGGTAGTGGATGTTGGAGAGGTAGTGGATGTTGGAGAGGTAGTTGATGTTGGAGAGGTAGTGGAAGTAGGAGAGGTAGTGGAAGTAGGAGAGGTAGTGGATGTTGGAGAGGTAGTGGATGTTGGAGAGGTAGTTGATGTTGGAGAGGTAGTTGATGTTGGAGAGGTAGTTGATGTTGGAGAGGTAGTGGAAGTAGGCGAGGTAGTGGAAGTAGGCGAGGTAGTGGAAGTAGGCGAGGTAGTGGAAGTAGGCGAGGTAGTGGAAGTTGGAGAGGTAGTGGAAGTAGGCGAGGTAGTGGATGTTGGAGAGGTAGTGGAAGTAGGCGAGGTAGTGGATGTTGGAGAGGTAGTGGAAGTTGGAGAGGTAGTGGAAGTTGGAGAGGTAGTGGAAGTTGGAGAGGTAGTGGAAGTTGGAGAGGTAGTTGATGTTGGAGAGGTAGTTGATGTTGGAGAGATAGTGGATGTTGGAGAGGTGGTGGATGTTGGAGAGGTGGTGGATGTTGGAGAGGTGGTGGATGTTGGAGAGGTGGTGGAAGTAGGCGAGGTAGTTGATGTTGGAGAGGTAGTGGAAGTAGGCGAGGTAGTGGAAGTAGGCGAGGTAGTTGATGTAGGCGAAGTAGTGGATGTTGGAGAGGTAGTTGATGTTGGAGAGGTGGTGGATGTTGGAGAGGTGGTGGATGTTGGAGAGGTGGTGGAAGTAGGCGAGGTAGTTGATGTTGGAGAGGTAGTGGAAGTAGGCGAGGTAGTGGAAGTAGGCGAGGTAGTTGATGTAGGCGAAGTAGTGGATGTTGGAGAGGTAGTTGATGTTGGAGAGGTAGTTGATGTTGGAGAGGTAGTTGATGTTGGAGAGGTAGTTGATGTTGGAGAGGTAGTGGAAGTAGGCGAGGTAGTGGAAGTAGGCGAGGTAGTGGAAGTTGGAGAGGTAGTGGAAGTTGGAGAGGTAGTGGAAGTTGGAGAGGTAGTGGATGTTGGAGAGGTAGTGGATGTTTGAGAGGTAGTGGAAGTAGGCGAGGTAGTGGAAGTAGGCGAGGTAGTGGAAGTTGGAGAGGTAGTGGAAGTTGGAGAGGTAGTGGAAGTAGGCGAGGTCGTTGATGTTGGAGAGGTAGTGGATGTTGGAGAGGTAGTGGAAGTAGGCGAGGTAGTGGAAGTAGGCGAGGTAGTGGAAGTAGGCGAGGTAGTGGAAGTAGGCGAGGTAGTTGATGTTGGAGAGGTAGTGGAAGTTGGAGAGGTAGTGGAAGTTGGAGAGGTAGTTGATGTTGGAGAGGTAGTTGAAGTAGGCGAGGTAGTGGAAGTTGGAGACGTAGTGGAAGTTGGAGACGTAGTGGATGTTGGCGAGGTAGTGGAAGTAGGCGAGGTAGTGGAAGTTGGAGACGTAGTGGATGTTGGCGAGGTAGTGGAAGTAGGCGAGGTAGTGGAAGTAGGCGAGGTAGTGGAAGTAGGAGAGGTAGTGGAAGTAGGCGAGGTTGTGGAAGTAGGAGAGGTTGTGGAAGTTGGGGAGGTAGTGGATGTTGGAGAGGTAGTGGAAGTAGGCGAGGTAGTGGATGTTGGAGAGGTAGTGGATGTTGGAGAGGTAGTGGAAGTAGGCGAGGTAGTGGAAGTAGGCGAGGTAGTGGAAGTAGGCGAGGTAGTGGATGTTGGAGAGGTAGTGGAAGTTGGAGAGGTAGTGGAAGTTGGAGAGGTAGTGGAAGTAGGCGAGGTAGTGGATGTTGGAGAGGTAGTGGATGTTGGAGAGGTAATGGAAGTTGGAGAGGTAGTGGAAGTTGGAGAGGTAGTGGAAGTTGGAGAGGTAGTTGATGTTGGAGAGGTGGTGGATGTTGGAGAGGTGGTGGATGTTGGAGAGGTGGTGGATGTTGGAGAGGTGGTGGATGTTGGAGAGGTGGTGGATGTTGGAGAGGTGGTGGAAGTAGGCGAGGTAGTTGATGTTGGAGAGGTAGTGGAAGTAGGCGAGGTAGTGGATGTAGGCGAAGTAGTGGATGTTGGAGAGGTAGTTGATGTTGGAGAGGTAGTTGATGTTGGAGAGGTAGTGGAAGTTGGAGAGGTAGTGGAAGTTGGAGAGGTAGTGGATGTTGGAGAGGTAGTGGATGTTGGAGAGGTAGTGGAAGTTGGAGAGGTAGTGGAAGTTGGAGAGGTAGTGGAAGTTGGAGAGGTAGTGGAAGTTGGAGAGGTAGTTGATGTTGGAGAGGTAGTAGATGTTGGAGAGGTAGTGGAAGTAGGCGAGGTAGTGGAAGTAGGCGAGGTAGTGGAAGTAGGCGAGGTAGTGGAAGTTGGCGAGGTAGTGGATGTTGGAGAGGTAGTGGAAGTAGGCGAGGTAGTTGATGTTGGAGAGGTAGTGGAAGTTAGAGAGGTAGTGGAAGTAGGCGAGGTAGTGGATGTAGGCGAAGTAGTTGATGTTGGAGAGGTAGTGGAAGTAGGCGAGGTAGTTGATGTTGGAGAGGTAGTGGAAGTTGGAGAGGTAGTGGAAGTAGGCGAGGTAGTTGATGTTTGAGAGGTAGTGGAAGTAGGCGAGGTAGTTGATGTTGGAGAGGTAGTGGATGTTGGCGAGGTAGTGGAAGTAGGCGAGGTAGTGGAAGTAGGCGAGGTAGTGGAAGTAGGCGAGGTAGTGGAAGTTGGGGAGGTTGTGGAAGTTGGGGAGGTAGTGGATGTTGGAGAGGTAGTGGAAGTAGGCGAGGTAGTGGATGTTGGAGAGGTAGTGGATGTTGGAGAGGTAGTGGAAGTAGGCGAGGTAGTGGAAGTAGGCGAGGTAGTGGAAGTAGGCGAGGTAGTGGAAGTAGGCGAGGTAGTTGATGTTGGAGAGGTAGTGGAAGTTGGAGAGGTAGTGGAAGTAGGCGAAGTAGTTGATGTTGGAGAGGTAGTGGAAGTTGGAGAGGTAGTGGAAGTTGGAGAGGTAGTGGAAGTAGGCGAGGTCGTTGATGTTGGAGAGGTAGTGGAAGTTGGAGAGGTAGTGGAAGTAGGCGAGGTAGTGGAAGTAGGCGAGGTAGTGGAAGTAGGCGAGGTAGTGGAAGTAGTCGAGGTAGTGGAAGTAGGCGAGGTAGTGGAAGTAGGCGAGGTAGTGGAAGTAGGCGAGGTAGTGGAAGTAGGCGAGGTAGTGGAAGTAGGCGAGGTAGTGGATGTTGGAGAGGTAGTGGAAGTAGGCGAGGTAGTGGATGTTGGAGAGGTAGTGGATGTTGGAGAGGTAGTGGATGTTGGAGAGGTAGTGGAAGTAGGAGAGGTAGTGGATGTTGGCGAGGTAGTGGAAGTAGGCGAGGTAGTGGAAGTAGGCGAGGTAGTGGAAGTAGGCGAGGTAGTGGAAGTTGGAGAGGTAGTGGAAGTAGGCGAGGTAATGGAAGTTGGAGAGGTAGTGGAAGTTGGAGAGGTAGTGGAAGTTGGAGAGGTAGTGGAAGTTGGAGAGGTAGTGGAAGTAGGCGAGGTAGTTGATGTTGGAGAGGTAGTGGAAGTTGGAGAGGTAGTGGAAGTAGGCGAAGTAGTTGATGTTGGAGAGGTAGTGGAAGTTGGAGAGGTAGTTGATGTTGGAGAGGTAGTGGAAGTAGGAGAGGTAGTGGAAGTAGGCGAGGTAGTGGAAGTAGGCGAGGTAGTGGAAGTAGGCGAGGTAGTGGAAGTAGGCGAGGTAGTGGAAGTAGGCGAGGTAGTGGAAGTAGGCGAGGTAGTGGAAGTTGGAGAGGTAGTGGAAGTTGGAGAGGTAGTGGAAGTTGGAGAGGTAGTGGAAGTAGGCGAGGTCGTTGATGTTGGAGAGGTAGTGGAAGTTGGAGAGGTAGTGGAAGTAGGCGAGGTAGTGGAAGTAGGCGAGGTAGTGGAAGTAGGCGAGGTAGTGGAAGTAGTCGAGGTAGTGGAAGTAGTCGAGGTAGTGGAAGTAGGCGAGGTAGTGGAAGTAGGCGAGGTAGTGGAAGTAGGCGAGGTAGTGGATGTTGGAGAGGTAGTGGAAGTTGGAGAGGTAGTGGAAGTTGGAGAGGTAGTTGATGTTGGAGAGGTAGTTGAAGTAGGCGAGGTAGTGGAAGTTGGAGACGTAGTGGATGTTGGCGAGGTAGTGGAAGTAGGCGAGGTAGTGGAAGTAGGCGAGGTAGTGGAAGTAGGCGAGGTAGTGGAAGTTGGGGAGGTTGTGGAAGTTGGGAAGGTAGTGGATGTTGGAGAGGTAGTGGAAGTAGGCGAGGTAGTGGATGTTGGAGAGGTAGTGGATGTTGGAGAGGTAGTGGAAGTAGGCGAGGTAGTGGAAGTAGGCGAGGTAGTGGAAGTAGGCGAGGTAGTGGATGTTGGAGAGGTAGTGGAAGTTGGAGAGGTAGTGGAAGTTGGAGAGGTAGTGGAAGTAGGCGAGGTAGTTGATGTTGGAGAGGTAGTGGATGTTGGAGAGGTAGTGGAAGTTGGAGAGGTAGTGGAAGTTGGAGAGGTAGTGGAAGTTGGAGAGGTAGTGGAAGTAGGCGAGGTAGTTGATGTTGGAGAGGTAGTGGATGTTGGAGAGGTAGTGGAAGTTGGAGAGGTAGTGGAAGTTGGAGAGGTAGTTGAAGTAGGCGAGGTAGTGGAAGTTGGAGAGGTAGTGGATGTTGGAGAGGTAGTGGATGTTGGAGAGGTAGTGGAAGTAGGCGAGGTAGTGGAAGTAGGCGAGGTAGTGGAAGTTGGAGAGGTAGTGGAAGTTGGAGAGGTAGTGGAAGTTGGAGAGGTAGTGGAAGTTGGAGAGGTAGTGGAAGTTGGGGAGGTAGTGGATGTTGGAGAGGTAGTGGATGTTGGAGAGGTAGTGGAAGTTGGAGAGGTAGTGGAAGTAGGCGAAGTAGTTGATGTTGGAGAGGTAGTGGATGTTGGAGAGGTAGTGGAAGTAGGCGAAGTAGTGGAAGTTGAAGAGGTAGTGGAAGTAGGCGAGGTAGTTGATGTTTGAGAGGTAGTGGAAGTAGGCGAGGTAGTGGATGTTGGAGAGGTAGTGGAAGTAGGCGAGGTAGTGGAAGTAGGCGAGGTAGTGGAAGTAGGCGAGGTAGTGGAAGTAGGCGAGGTAGTGGAAGTAGGCAAGGTAGTGGAAGTAGGCGAGGTAGTGGAAGTAGGCGAGGTAGTTGATGTTGGAGAGGTAGTTGATGTTGGAGAGGTAGTTGATGTTGGAGAGGTCGTTGATGTTGGAGAGGTAGTGGAAGTTGGAGAGGTCGTTGATGTTGGAGAGGTAGTGGATGTTGGAGAGGTCGTTGATGTTGGAGAGGTAGTGGATGTTGGAGAGGTAGTGGAAGTTGGAGAGGTAGTGGATGTTGGAGAGGTAGTGGATGTTGGAGAGGTAGTGGATGTTGGAGAGGTAGTGGATGTTGGAGAGGTAGTGGATGTTGGAGAGGTAGTGGAAGTAGGCGAAGTAGTTGATGTTGGAGAGGTAGTGGAAGTAGGCGAGGTAGTGGAAGTAGGCGAGGTAGTGGAAGTAGGCGAGGTAGTGGATGTTGGAGAGGTAGTGGATGTTGGAGAGGTAGTGGAAGTTGGAGAGGTAGTGGATGTTGGAGAGGTAGTGGAAGTTGGAGAGGTAGTGGAAGTAGGCGAGGTAGTGGAAGTAGGCGAGGTAGTGGAAGTAGGCGAGGTAGTTGATGTTGGAGAGGTAGTGGATGTTGGAGAGGTAGTGGATGTTGGAGAGGTAGTGGAAGTTGGAGAGGTAGTTGATGTTGGAGAGGTAGTTGATGTTGGAGAGGTAGTGGAAGTAGGCGAGGTAGTTGATGTTGGAGAGGTAGTGGAAGTTGGAGAGGTAGTGGAAGTAGGCGAGGTAGTTGATGTTGGAGAGGTAGTGGAAGTAGGCGAGGTAGTGGATGTTGGAGAGGTAGTGGATGTTGGAGAGGTAGTGGATGTTGGAGAGGTAGTGGAAGTAGGAGAGGTAGTGGAAGTAGGCGAGGTAGTGGAAGTAGGCGAGGTAGTGGAAGTAGGCGAGGTAGTGGAAGTTGGAGAGGTAGTGGAAGTAGGCGAGGTAATGGAAGTTGGAGAGGTAGTGGAAGTTGGAGAGGTAGTGGAAGTTGGAGAGGTAGTGGAAGTTGGAGAGGTAGTGGAAGTAGGCGAGGTAGTTGATGTTGGAGAGGTAGTGGAAGTTGGAGAGGTAGTAGAAGTAGGCGAAGTAGTTGATGTTGGAGAGGTAGTGGAAGTTGGAGAGGTAGTTGATGTTGGAGAGGTAGTGGAAGTAGGAGAGGTAGTGGAAGTAGGCGAGGTAGTGGAAGTAGGCGAGGTAGTGGAAGTAGGCGAGGTAGTGGAAGTAGGCGAGGTAGTGGAAGTAGGCGAGGTAGTGGAAGTAGGCGAGGTAGTGGAAGTTGGAGAGGTAGTGGAAGTTGGAGAGGTAGTGGAAGTTGGAGAGGTAGTGGAAGTAGGCGAGGTCGTTGATGTTGGAGAGGTAGTGGAAGTTGGAGAGGTAGTGGAAGTAGGCGAGGTAGTGGAAGTAGGCGAGGTAGTGGAAGTAGGCGAGGTAGTGGAAGTAGTCGAGGTAGTGGAAGTAGGCGAGGTAGTGGAAGTAGGCGAGGTAGTGGAAGTAGGCGAGGTAGTGGAAGTAGGCGAGGTAGTGGATGTTGGAGAGGTAGTGGAAGTTGGAGAGGTAGTGGAAGTTGGAGAGGTAGTTGATGTTGGAGAGGTAGTTGAAGTAGGCGAGGTAGTGGAAGTTGGAGACGTAGTGGATGTTGGCGAGGTAGTGGAAGTAGGCGAGGTAGTGGAAGTAGGCGAGGTAGTGGAAGTAGGCGAGGTAGTGGAAGTTGGGGAGGTTGTGGAAGTTGGGAAGGTAGTGGATGTTGGAGAGGTAGTGGAAGTAGGCGAGGTAGTGGATGTTGGAGAGGTAGTGGATGTTGGAGAGGTAGTGGAAGTAGGCGAGGTAGTGGAAGTAGGCGAGGTAGTGGAAGTAGGCGAGGTAGTGGATGTTGGAGAGGTAGTGGAAGTTGGAGAGGTAGTGGAAGTTGGAGAGGTAGTGGAAGTAGGCGAGGTAGTTGATGTTGGAGAGGTAGTGGATGTTGGAGAGGTAGTGGAAGTTGGAGAGGTAGTGGAAGTTGGAGAGGTAGTGGAAGTTGGAGAGGTAGTGGAAGTAGGCGAGGTAGTTGATGTTGGAGAGGTAGTGGATGTTGGAGAGGTAGTGGAAGTTGGAGAGGTAGTGGAAGTTGGAGAGGTAGTTGAAGTAGGCGAGGTAGTGGAAGTTGGAGAGGTAGTGGATGTTGGAGAGGTAGTGGATGTTGGAGAGGTAGTGGAAGTAGGCGAGGTAGTGGAAGTAGGCGAGGTAGTGGAAGTTGGAGAGGTAGTGGAAGTTGGAGAGGTAGTGGAAGTTGGAGAGGTAGTGGAAGTTGGGGAGGTAGTGGATGTTGGAGAGGTAGTGGATGTTGGAGAGGTAGTGGAAGTTGGAGAGGTAGTGGAAGTAGGCGAAGTAGTTGATGTTGGAGAGGTAGTGGATGTTGGAGAGGTAGTGGAAGTAGGCGAAGTAGTGGAAGTTGAAGAGGTAGTGGAAGTAGGCGAGGTAGTTGATGTTTGAGAGGTAGTGGAAGTAGGCGAGGTAGTGGATGTTGGAGAGGTAGTGGAAGTAGGCGAGGTAGTGGAAGTAGGCGAGGTAGTGGAAGTAGGCGAGGTAGTGGAAGTAGGCGAGGTAGTGGAAGTAGGCGAGGTAGTGGAAGTAGGCGAGGTAGTGGAAGTAGGCGAGGTAGTTGATGTTGGAGAGGTAGTTGATGTTGGAGAGGTAGTTGATGTTGGAGAGGTCGTTGATGTTGGAGAGGTAGTGGAAGTTGGAGAGGTCGTTGATGTTGGAGAGGTAGTGGATGTTGGAGAGGTCGTTGATGTTGGAGAGGTAGTGGATGTTGGAGAGGTAGTGGAAGTTGGAGAGGTAGTGGATGTTGGAGAGGTAGTGGATGTTGGAGAGGTAGTGGATGTTGGAGAGGTAGTGGATGTTGGAGAGGTAGTGGATGTTGGAGAGGTAGTGGAAGTAGGCGAAGTAGTTGATGTTGGAGAGGTAGTGGAAGTAGGCGAGGTAGTGGAAGTAGGCGAGGTAGTGGAAGTAGGCGAGGTAGTGGATGTTGGAGAGGTAGTGGATGTTGGAGAGGTAGTGGAAGTTGGAGAGGTAGTGGATGTTGGAGAGGTAGTGGAAGTTGGAGAGGTAATGGAAGTAGGCGAGGTAGTGGAAGTAGGCGAGGTAGTGGAAGTAGGCGAGGTAGTTGATGTTGGAGAGGTAGTGGATGTTGGAGAGGTAGTGGATGTTGGAGAGGTAGTGGAAGTTGGAGAGGTAGTTGATGTTGGAGAGGTAGTTGATGTTGGAGAGGTAGTGGAAGTAGGCGAGGTAGTGGAAGTAGACGAGGTAGTGGAAGTTGGAGAGGTAGTGGAAGTTGGAGAGGTAGTGGAAGTTGGAGAGGTAGTGGAAGTTGGAGAGGTAGTGGAAGTAGGCGAGGTAGTTGATGTTGGAGAGGTAGTTGATGTTGGAGAGGTAGTGGAAGTAGGCGAGGTAGTGGAAGTAGGCGAGGTAGTGGAAGTAGGCGAGGTAGTGGAAGTAGGCGAGGTAGTGGAAGTAGGCGAGGTAGTGGAAGTAGGAGAGGTAGTGGATGTTGGAGAGGTAGTGGATGTTGGAGAGGTAGTGGATGTTGGAGAGGTAGTGGATGTTGGAGAGGTAGTTGAAGTAGGCGAGGTAGTGGAAGTTGGAGACGTAGTGGATGTTGGCGAGGTAGTTGAAGTAGGCGAGGTAGTGGAAGTTGGAGAGGTAGTGGATGTTGGAGAGGTAGTGGAAGTAGGCGAGGTAGTGGAAGTAGGCGAGGTAGTGGAAGTAGGCGAGGTAGTGGAAGTAGGAGAGGTAGTGGATGTTGGAGAGGTAGTGGATGTTGGAGAGGTAGTGGATGTTGGAGAGGTAGTGGATGTTGGAGAGGTAGTTGATGTTTGAGAGGTAGTGGAAGTAGGCGAGGTAGTTGATGTTGGAGAGGTAGTGGAAGTAGGCGAGGTAGTTGATGTTGGAGAGGTAGTTGATGTTGGAGAGGTAGTTGATGTTGGAGAGGTAATGGAAGTAGGCGAGGTAGTGGAAGTAGGAGAGGTAGTGGAAGTTGGAGAGGTAGTGGAAGTTGGAGAGGTAGTGGATGTTGGAGAGGTAGTGGATGTTGGAGAGGTAGTGGATGTTGGAGAGGTAGTGGATGTTGGAGAGGTAGTTGATGTTTGAGAGGTAGTGGAAGTAGGCGAGGTAGTTGATGTTGGAGAGGTAGTGGAAGTAGGCGAGGTAGTGGAAGTAGGCGAGGTAGTTGATGTTGGAGAGGTAGTTGATGTTGGAGAGGTAGTTGATGTTGGAGAGGTAGTTGATGTTGGAGAGGTAGTTGATGTTGGAGAGGTAGTTGATGTTGGAGAGGTAGTTGATGTTGGAGAGGTAGTTGATGTTGGAGAGGTAGTGGAAGTTGGAGAGGTAGTGGAAGTTGGAGAGGTAGTGGAAGTTGGAGAGGTCGTTGATGTTGGAGAGGTAGTGGATGTTGGAGAGGTAGTGGATGTTGGAGAGGTAGTGGAAGTTGGAGAGGTAGTGGATGTTGGAGAGGTAGTGGATGTTGGAGAGGTAGTGGATGTTGGAGAGGTAGTGGATGTTGGAGAGGTAGTGGATGTTGGAGAGGTAGTTGAAGTAGGCGAGGTAGTGGAAGTTGGAGACGTAGTGGATGTTGGCGAGGTAGTTGAAGTAGGCGAGGTAGTGGAAGTTGGAGAGGTAGTGGATGTTGGAGAGGTAGTGGAAGTAGGCGAGGTAGTGGAAGTAGGCGAGGTAGTGGAAGTAGGAGAGGTAGTGGAAGTTGGAGAGGTAGTGGATGTTGGAGAGGTAGTGGATGTTGGAGAGGTAGTGGATGTTGGAGAGGTAGTGGATGTTGGAGAGGTAGTTGATGTTTGAGAGGTAGTGGAAGTAGGCGAGGTAGTTGATGTTGGAGAGGTAGTGGAAGTAGGCGAGGTAGTGGAAGTAGGCGAGGTAGTGGATGTTGGAGAGGTAGTGGATGTTGGAGAGGTAGTTGATGTTGGAGAGGTAGTTGATGTTGGAGAGGTAGTGGAAGTAGGCGAGGTAGTGGAAGTAGGAGAGGTAGTGGAAGTAGGAGAGGTAGTGGAAGTTGGAGAGGTAGTGGAAGTTGGAGAGGTAGTGGATGTTGGAGAGGTAGTGGATGTTGGAGAGGTAGTGGATGTTGGAGAGGTAGTGGATGTTGGAGAGGTAGTTGATGTTTGAGAGGTAGTGGAAGTAGGCGAGGTAGTTGATGTTGGAGAGGTAGTGGAAGTAGGCGAGGTAGTTGATGTTGGAGAGGTAGTTGATGTTGGAGAGGTAGTTGATGTTGGAGAGGTAGTGGAAGTAGGCGAGGTAGTGGAAGTAGGAGAGGTAGTGGAAGTTGGAGAGGTAGTGGAAGTTGGAGAGGTAGTGGATGTTGGAGAGGTAGTGGATGTTGGAGAGGTAGTGGATGTTGGAGAGGTAGTCGATGTTGGAGAGGTAGTCGATGTTTGAGAGGTAGTGGAAGTAGGCGAGGTAGTTGATGTTGGAGAGGTAGTGGAAGTAGGCGAGGTAGTGGAAGTAGGCGAGGTAGTGGAAGTAGGCGAGGTAGTTGATGTTGGAGAGGTAGTTGATGTTGGAGAGGTAGTTGATGTTGGAGAGGTAGTTGATGTTGGAGAGGTAGTTGATGTTGGAGAGGTAGTTGATGTTGGAGAGGTAGTGGAAGTTGGAGAGGTAGTGGAAGTTGGAGAGGTAGTGGAAGTTGGAGAGGTCGTTGATGTTGGAGAGGTAGTGGATGTTGGAGAGGTAGTGGATGTTGGAGAGGTAGTGGAAGTTGGAGAGGTAGTGGATGTTGGAGAGGTAGTGGATGTTGGAGAGGTAGTGGATGTTGGAGAGGTAGTGGATGTTGGAGAGGTAGTGGATGTTGGAGAGGTAGTGGATGTTGGAGAGGTAGTGGAAGTAGGCGAAGTAGTTGATGTTGGAGAGGTAGTGGATGTTGGAGAGGTAGTGGAAGTAGGCGAAGTAGTTGATGTTGGAGAGGTAGTGGAAGTTGGAGAGGTAGTGGAAGAAGGCGAAGTAGTTGATGTTGGAGAGGTAGTTGAAGTTGGAGAGGTAGTGGAAGTAGGCGAGGTAGTTGATGTTGGAGAGGTAGTGGAAGTAGGCGAGGTAGTGGAAGTAGGCGAGGTAGTGGATGTTGGAGAGGTAGTGGAAGTAGGCGAGGTAGTGGAAGTAGGCGAGGTAGTGGAAGTTGGAGAGGTAGTGGAAGTTGGAGAGGTAGTGGAAGTTGGAGAGGTAGTGGATGTTGGAGACGTAGTGGATGTTGGAGACGTAGTGGATGTTGGAGACGTAGTGGATGTTGGAGACGTAGTTGATGTTGGAGAGGTAGTTGATGTTGGAGAGGTAGTTGATGTTGGAGAGGTAGTTGATGTTGGAGAGGTAGTTGATGTTGGAGAGGTAGTTGATGTTGGAGAGGTATTAGAAGTAGGCGAGGTAGTGGATGTTGGAGAGGTAGTGGAAGTTGGAGAGGTAGTGGAAGTTGGAGAGGTAGTGGATGTTGGAGAGGTAGTGGATGTTGGAGAGGTAGTGGAAGTTGGAGAGGTAGTGGAAGTAGGAGAGGTAGTGGATGTTGGAGAGGTAGTGGATGTTGGAGAGGTAGTGGATGTTGGAGAGGTAGTGGATGTTGGAGAGGTAGTGGATGTTGGAGAGGTAGTGGAAGTTGGAGAGGTAGTGGATGTTGGAGAGGTAGTGGATGTTGGAGAGGTAGTGGATGTTGGAGAGGTAGTGGAAGTTGGGGAGGCAGTGGAAGTTGGGGAGGCAGTGGAAGTTGGGGAGGCAGTGGAAGTTGGAGACGTAGTGGAAGTTGGAGACGTAGTGGACATTGTAGAGGAAATCTTGGTTGTAGTTGGCATTGCTGTAGACATTGGTGATTTTGTCGTGAACAGCGCTCTTTTCATTATCCTCGATCCTGTTTTTTTTATTGTTTTTCCTGACTTTGTCAATTTGGTTGTTGGTTTGGTTACTGTAATGCGAGTCTTTAATTTCGTCTTTTGATTGCATGGTATAATATGACCAGTGACCTTTTCTTCAAATGAATAGTAGTCGAAAACAGACACTTCAATTTCATGGTTTGACGTTGACCTTTTGGTTTCTAAATTTTGAAATATGCACTTCTTGAGGGGATTCCCATTGATGTCTATATGCAGATCAGCTGGTTGGCTTCCCAATACATTGAGGTACACCGTTTGTTCACATTTTAGTAGTATAACTAGCTTAGAGACTTGTGGAAGGAAAGAAGCATTAACCGAATTATCAGCGTTACAGGTCAGTGTTACTAGAGATTCCGGCAGAGGACCAGACCGATGAAAGGAGTAGGGCGGGAAAGGGTCAGTTTTCATATTTGAAGGTTGTATTGGATGTTGGCATGTCAGGTTGAACTCCTGCAACACTTTCAAATCATACGAGAGTGCCTCAAACGCAAGGGTAAATGTGTTCGACCCTTCTTCCATCAGACATCGTGTGGACGAATTTCCTTCGTAGTATACGTTGATAACGGCTGGCAGCAAGAAGTAAAGGTCTGGAGACTGCTGCCCCGAGCATCTAGGCTTGACGACAATAGACCCATACAGAGGGTGAATCTCCTTGCCAACAATAAGCGTAGAAGCGGCTTCGGCGCTGCCTGCACAGCTTAGCCGGACTGCTTTATCATTCAAAAACCCACAGCTCGAGTACGGAATCTGAAAAAGGAAAATATCTATGAATGGTTAAGTACTCTTAATATTAAGGAAGGAACATATCGCTCGAACTGCGTTTGAAACAATCTCGCATATAAATTACTATTACAAGCGCGACATTGCCTCAAAAGACTCAAATGACTCAATACTCAAAACACTCAAGTCCCAGAATTTTTTTTATGTCATTTGATACAATTCATAAACAAAATAGAGCCGTTTAACAAGCATTGTTTATTAGTTATTTCAGGCTTTTAGACAGGAGCGTAACTACATATGAGATATAAACTCCCTTGGAGAGAAAGCTTTACAGAGGCAAGACCCGCTCGCTTCAAAATCCCGAGCTCAATCAACTCCGTGTTACAAAGAAATAAATGCTTAATTACATACGAATATTCCCTAAAAAGCATGTGTATTTTGGGAGACAGATGAAGTTCAGAGTCAATCGTTTTTCCAAACTTAAGTAACAGTTTAGAGGAGAGGACTACAAGTGATTTCCCCCGACATATGCACATTAGTCATTGCAAAACTTTTTGATTGAAACATCATTCAAAGTCGAATTTGCCTATTAAACGAGTGAGCTATAAAAGTTGTTTGTCGACTCTTGCAGAAAACATGACTATAATGACGTAAATAAAAAATATAGTCGCAAGCGACAATAAGAGAATTTATTGTATATGTCAGGTGATCACCGTCCGTCTCCCTCTTTGTGATAGTCTATTCCGAAAGATGATGACTGGGTTTTTTCCAACTTTGAGTGGTACTGTGCCTTTAAAGCTTTTTCCGATTTGGTTCAAAACATAATTGGAGCTTCTCGTGGCATGTTTGGCTGTTATACAATAAGCGGTTTTCAGTTTAATCGTGTCTACAAAATCGGTGAAATAAAAATAAATAGACGCAAGCGCAGCCGCATTCACAAAACTTTATTCATAGTGATGTAAACAATCACTTTGAAAGTTTCATGAAAATTGGCTCATGAAAAAAGCTACAGTAGCAAGTTTCATTTAACATCTGCAAACTAAACTTGATTAGAACTGATTATTTCAAAGAAGTTGATAATGCACAGAAACTGACAAATGAATTCTCCACAATGTCATTTTCGTGTGAATTGTTAGTTTATTCATAGCAGTTTTTTTTAAGTAAACGCTACTCCAAGTTCTTCCAAAAGTTTGCGAGTTTTTAATTATATATTCCGTAAAAAGAGAATTCCTGAAACGTTATTTTCCGTACAAAATTGCCAATGTATTTTACTTTAGCAGAATATGTAAAGCATAAACATAAAAAACGGGCTTAAAGTCAAATATTAAACCACATGACCTGTTAAGTCTGTCATATATCTTATTTAATTTGAAACAGTTAATCTTTTTTAGAATTTGAAATTTCTATGAGCATTATGTTATTGTTTGCCATATTCCAGTTGAGTCGTACAGCGCCTTTAAAACCATGGCAAGTTGCACAAGGACTTCTCAAAAAGATTAACAATTTGCTCCAGTCGCGTTGCCTCAAATCCGTTAACAATGAAAGCAACAGTATAGATGTACTTCGTTATCGGATAAAGTATGTCCCGTAGAGTATTGAATAACCTTACTCTCCATAACGGCAGACTTCTCAAAAAGGTGTAAAGAAAGTGAAATGAGACCAAAGAGCGACAGTTAGCTGTTACAAAATACACCTTGAATAATCACAAACAAATCAAACTTCATTTCTTGCCTGCAACACGAATGAGTGGCTGCATGCATAGCTTCAATTAACAGTGTTACTGGTACCATGGGAGCCCAGCGAATACTGCCCGACACCTCAGCTGATTCTACACATAATCAGCCTAATTAAATGAGAAAAAAATCTATCATAAATCTAAAACTAAGATTCCAACAGAATTGTTATGAGTGACTTGTTTGAAATTTATTATGAATTTTCTCAGAACTTTCACATATGTTAGTGCATTTAAACGTTTACCTTATTTTAGGTTATAATCATAGTTATAATGAACATATATGGCTATTTGCGAGTTATTTTTTTGTATTGAATCATAAAGATAGTAAATTAGTCTAAAAGTCCATAACAAATCATCGTTCAATTCGAAGAGTATGGTTTTTATTAATCAGCCCTTGAACTTAAATATTTTCTTAAATTAAAAACTTTGAAAGGTAACTGAATAAAAAATATTTGCCGATTCCGATTCCGAGACGAACTTCTTAAATGAGAATGCGTTGTCTACAATATGTGCAATAATCAGCTCTTTATTGCAGTAATCAAAAAAACGATTCTTAGGTGTATGGCGTTTGACATTTCTAGAATGTGAAAAAGGAAATCAAGATGCCGCCCAAACCACGTGACCTACGACTTCGCCATGATTTACCTTTTTGCTTGTACAGTTACTGCCCATAGTTTTAAAAAAGGTTTACCGGTCTCTAAATGCATTTTGAAAAACAAATCACATGGACTTTCCTTTCTTGCTTTATCAGTTTCGGTCCGAAAGCTTATTGGAGCTTCCTCCCACAAAGATTTACCATTTTGGAAAGTTTGGTTGCAATGGCTGTAGCGGTTTCATGTACACAAAATCGGTGGAATAAAAGTAAATAAATCACGCCAAAAACAAGGATTCAGCCGGAAGGGTGAATTAATAAAAACGCCAAGCTCAATAAGGAACCGATAAGAAATCCCTAATAATGCATTGGGTATTCATAATAAAGGCAGGATGGTGTTCGAGATACGAATCTTTCATGTTTCTGTGCATTTGGGTCAATAGACTACAGTCTGAGACAAGTATGCTTAATTGAATTGAAAATAAGTGAAATAGAAAGAGGAAGAAGTTACTGGAAATTCAATAACTCTTTACTTTATGATAAGACATATGTAGATGAATTAAAGAAAATAATATATGAAACAAGAGAACAATATAAATCATACATAGATGAAACAAGAAAATATGTTTTCAAAATATATGATCAACTATACTTTGAAACTCTTATTGATTCGAGGGCATACCATAAAATATTCATAGTATAAGAAAAAAAGAAGCGGAAAGTAAAAGAAACACTTGAAAAAGATATAGATAAGCTAGAAATAGAAATAGATTCATTAACGGATATTAATTTAAAAACAATGCTACAAAACAAATCAAAGGATACAAATAAAGAATTAGAGACTAACAAAAGCGAAATAAACGGTATACTGTTACGATCTGTTTTACGATTGTAAATTTATCAAATCTATATGGAAAAAATTGGAAGAATGGATACTTGACAAAACAGGACCTTCTATAATCTTTTTTAAAAAGAATATCATCCTAGGATATTCCGAGAAACGAAATTTTGTTCTGAATTTACTGACAATCATTGTGAAATACAATATTTTTAAAATGAAACAGGAGAAAATCCCAAATTTTAAAGAGGAAATTAAAACTGCATATTTTGTTGACCGATTTAACGCCTACACAAACTGTAAATATGACAGCTTAATGAATTTCTGGTCAATTTGTCATAATCTAGTCTGAATTATTAGATTCGTTTTCACTTATTACTATTTTTCACCTACTGTCAGAATTAACTTTGAAAATAAGACTGCATCATATCTTGTGTACATTTATAGATTACTTGTGTAAAATTGTTTTATCTGGAACTGTTATTCTTATGTCCTTTTTCTGTATGGAGTTTTGAAAATAAAAAATTAAATGAAAAAAAAAAAAAGTATGCTTAATCTGATAAAAACTGCTTTCCATATTAAAATCCAAATGACTATGTATTTGTATCATTTTAAATGCCACTCGTGATTTTCATAACATTATTTACCCTTGATACGAACTTAAATGTCATATGTGGTGATATAAATCAAAACATCTTAAATTTTCATGTCCAAAAGACATGACAAATACTGGTTTTCCTTGAAAATCTAAAAACAGCCTTATAAATGCACAGAGGTGTAGATATCACGTCCCATATACATGGTTACTAATTATATAACCTAACAAACACGGTCAACTCCTAACTGCCCTCCTGGCTGTTTTAGATACGTCTCCAAAATTACGTTTGACTGTTTGACGCGCGCCACTGTCCAGTTTTCGATCATAATTGCGACGTTCTACCTTCATATTGTCACTGTACAAAACAAATTAGCTTTAAACAATGTTTCTTTTTGGTAACAGTCGATTCTTCGCGATCAAATGACACCATTGATTAAGTTTGGCATATGACTCCCACAACTCACGGAGTGGCTCTTAAAGGCAAGAAATATTTTTTACTCAGCTGGTAAAGAATACCCCACGTTGGGCAGCAAATGAAGCAGGAGTGAAAATAAAACAATTTCCACTTCCAGCGGGATTCGAACCAAGGACCTCCGGGCTTACAGCCAGACACTGCCGATTCGACCAGAATGATAATTCTGAAACGGGCTTAATCTGTAATGTCCGTCTCTAGCCCGGAAGTCACAGGCTCGAATCACGCAGGAGGTGACAATTGTCCGAGTTATTAATGGAACAAAACAGTGATAAGAAAACAGACAATAAGCACAAGTTATTGAAATGAATGGTATTCAACTCAATGGACAAAAACACATAAGATGTACATCTACCCATCAGTAATTTCAAGTGTAAAATTTGTAGAATTCAAACAACTAGGGCCATGTAGGAGGTGAACAAAGTGTGCAGGACGGACGGACGCGCGGACGACTACGTACTCCAACTTGTCATCGGTATCGAATAACAATTACACTTCAGCTTGCATGCAAGTCTCGTGTAATTTTCAAACACTTCATCCTAGATAACATTGAGTGAGCGAGTGAGTGAGTGAGTTATTGCTTAACGCCGCTTGGGCAATATTTCAGCCATTAGCGGCAGATAACATTGAGCAAAAGTATGTTTCCTGAAGTGAAAAAACTAGAAAGCTGAAAGCCCAAAAGGGTATTCATTGAGGAAGGCCGACATCTGGCTTTGAAAATGTGGATGTTATTGTGGGAAAACAGAATGCATTGGGGAAAGCCCCAATAAGCACAACACGTGACTTCTTTACCATGTTTCATTGAGTTAGAATATGGTTTCCGGTAGAAAACCGTAGAGACTAAGATAATTTTCCTAATTATATAATGAAACTTACATAGTTTCATACAGTTTAAAAACCTAAAAAAGAAAAGAATTTTTCCTTCAACCAATATTCATCTCTCTGGGCTTAATGGTTTTCAGTTCTGGTCTGGAATACATTCAAAGATATTTTACCATGGAATGGAATAAATTTAATCTTATGAAGTTAAAGGCAACACTATACATGCTGACTGAACTAGGGTAATTGTCATAGAGTTCTGATCCGGATACCAAACTAAACGTTTCCATGTAAAACTGAAAAGCAAGGGTAAACGAGTAGCGTGACCAAATGGCAAAAGTGTGAAATATAGGGAGTAGGTATGGACAGACGGACTGTACGCTAGGCGGGGATATAATAAAGCAATACACAAAACAATGGAAAGAAATAGGAAAATAAAGTTACACCAGAAAGAATGAACAAATCTTACTGAATTTTTTAAAGAAATTGAAGTCCCAAAAATCTTAAAAATCAAAAAGAATTAAGGACAACTAAAATATGAATAATTATTGAATATCCTGAAAAAGGGCCGGGGCCTCTGAAACTGTCCTATCCTCTATCATACGAAAATCAAAAGGATTTATGTCCAAAGATGCACGGGTGAATGTACTCGTTTAATATGTTACCATTCAACTCTATTGTTCTCTTTTGGTCGGTAACTGAGTTGAAAACCGTGTTGTGCTCGTGCTCAGGTGGTAAATTTAATGAATACAGGTTTTCAACTAACTTACATGTAAACAAGAACAAAATTGAAGTAGATGTTTCTCATAGTGAAGATGATTCGTAAAATAACTTGTACTTTAGAATAGGAGAATCTACAAATATTTTTTACGAAACCGGGGATCGAACCCGTAAACTCCCGATGGTTGTTCAGAGAGCTAACCACTAGACCAGCGAACACAGCTTACATAGTAAATTTTAATGACCAAATGATTTAGATCTTTTAAGTGATTAAGATTGATTAATTTCGTGAATCTTAAAAGTCCACGGTGGTAAACTTCTAATTAAAGTTAAAACATTTTGAGATTGAGTATTTTGTGGTTACTCCGGTGATTGACCCTAGTTATACTTTCAGTTATTTAGCATCTTTAATTTCAGCATGTTGCACGTGCGGCGCGATTTCCTCAGGATTCTGTCAGCTACCGTATTAAGACTGTCTTTATCTGGAAGTGCAATTATACCATCGTACCAACGATATCAACAAAAGTACCTCTATTATTTCAACGTGTGCTTAATATATTTTTCTAAATGTTTTTGTCCCCGTTTGAAATCGATTTTGATGGTTGAATGGTAAGTCAGTTACCAACTTCGTCGTCGGCTTGCATGAATTGAAACACCTAGGCACGTGCGTTGTAATCCCTCGACACTTCGCGTCTCAGGATCACAATTCGCACGTGCCTAAGTGTTCCAATTCATGTACACCTCCAACTCGGTTGGTAACTATAACATATCATTACCTACATGAATTGGAACACTTAGGCACGTGCGAATTCATGTACACCTCCAACTCGGTTGGTAACTATAACATATCATTACCTACATGAATTGGAACACTTAGGCACGTGCGAATTCATGTACACCTCCAACTCGGTTGGTAACTATAACATCATTTACCTACATGAATTCGCTATTACCTTCTGATTATCGATTTTTGTTTCTGTTGACTGGAATTTCATTCAAGACTTTCTTGAATTTTTCAACTTTGGAACATCTATTGCGAGATGGACAATACTTTCAACAACATCCGATCATGTAGTAACCGGCTTTCTTTCGAATTTAATTCTTTTGATAAATCCAGAGGTTGTAGACAAGATCCCTTTTATATTTCATCTGTTAAGATAGATGGGAAGCCTATCGATTAAACATTACTATAGTAGAAGGATAACTTTTTATGAGGCAGCAGTGAAAACGAATAATTACGAAATAATTTCGATTGCAAGACATTTCCTCGGACGTCAAGAAGTAATACGAACCATGAAATATTGTAAGTCCTCAAGTCCAAATTGAAGATACAACTACTAATATTACAATAAATTTAAAAAATTGAAGATTCAACTAATATTATAATAATATAAATTTTACAAAATATAGTGGGAGACCCAAAAGGATGTAGAGATGCAAACAGCGTACTCAGGCCGAAAACTGAAAGACATATTGCAAAAGGATTTAAACGAATTAATTACTGAAAATCATGGGGAACAAACAAATAATGAATATTTAAGCCCTATGAGAGAGTAAAAGCTTCCTGGCACCAACAGAGCATGACCCACACATCGAGGTCTACCGACAAACTTGCAGAAGAGGAACCATCGATTTTACATATTTTTTACAACTGTAAACTTGTTAAGAGTATCATCAGGTGTACCCATAATCAAAATTTCACTCTAGGTTCAATAGTTTGAGAAAATCTGTCCCCACTGTACACCATAAAACTAAGTCAAAATAAATGACGTTTCCGTGGCAGGTTATGGATAACAAATGTGCAAAGTTTGGTTAATCTGGACCTAACACATTTTGAGGAAATTGACCCGACGGAAGGACGGACGGATGGATGGAAGGACGGAAGGTTAGACGGACGGAATGACCGCTATATACCCCCGCTCTTCGTGGGGTATGATAACCTTCGTTCTTATGTGGGTTGTCGAAATTTATTTACAATGTAATATTATGAAATTTTTCTTTTATCATATTATAGGAAAAATTTAATAAGACAAGTCATTAATTTAACTGATCAATTCAGTTAATGGTTATTAGGTAGGCCCTAGCTTCGTAAGTGTTATGCACTAAATGTGCGATTGTTTCAAAACAAATGTGTGATATACAAGCATTCATTTGGTTGGCTAGAAGGATGTCCTTGCGCTTAATCCCTGGTGTCTCTCCCTTTCTATTAAGAAACACATTGTCACCGATCGAGGGGATTAGTCGTTGGAAGTTCAAAGAAGCTTTGGAAATTGAACGGATAAAACCATCCATTTATCGTGATTATGGTAATCCTTTATCGCTATCGTCATCACATTTGCTCTTTGCGATCTTGTTTTCACTGCTACTTATATTCGCTCATATCTCATACCTTACAAGGACCCATGTCGAAACGTCTCATACAATGAAAAAAACTTATCTTTACATTTGTCATTATCGTCATTCCTTTTTTCTATAATGCATCTAAAAGACGTTATGCTTTGTTGAAGTGAAAGAATCCGTCTCGAATCTAGCGTTTACTAACGGTCCTTCATTTATGTGTACCTCAAATCAAACCAACTGTATAAAGGGATACAGAGTATGTTATCGGAGTCAAATATGTCAAACTCTACCAATGATGCTTACTTATTGAGAAGTAGTGGTTGTTTCTGAATATCACCATCTTAGAGCTTGTCAGTTCAGTATAGAGACAATAAACATGTCTGACTCTGAAAACCGTCTTGTCAACTGCACCATATTAAATCTACATGGCTGATTTTATATGATTTAAACATATTTATTCATGTTTTTATATATATACATGAATGGATTGGCCAACAAGCTCCGAAGAGCTTATATCAAGGCCGCTCCGATACAGTTACATATAAATAAGTACAAACTCATATTAGTGACACATGTCCGATTCACAACTTAGCTTCAAAGATAGTGGTTTTACATGAATACAATGTTGTTTGCCTGGCAGTCAATACATATTCAAGTGCTTAAAAGGAGTCAAATCGATCAGATTTTATTATATATTGATGAATAGACTGATTTTATATTATCATTGAAGATGGATAAAATCCTAAATTTGGCTATATAGATGCAAGTTTAGGGAGGACATATGAACTAGATTCAGGGCATATGTTTTTTCGGCTCTTATGCAAGCCACATAGAAATTCATGAAACATACTGTGTCACTTTAGTGAGTGAGCGAGTTCTTTAAAGCCGCTTTGGCAATGTTTCTGCCACTAGCGGCGTGTGTGTCACTTTAATATCAAATAATGGTCACATATACATTCCCAGTAAGTTGATACAAGTAACAAAACGATTTTATTGTAATTGTAACGGACCAAAAACCATCTATTTATCTAGTTCGTAACAACTACAGTTATAAGTATAAATCTTCGTTTACTAAAACCGATACTTTGACATTTTTCATATGCATATTCCGATTGAAGGACTGAACTTATTAAGAATCATGCACCAACGTTCGAGAAAAACTTTGTATTTGTATATATGACACTGACTAATAATCTTATAACTCATTGAATGGATATCTTTACACTCACCAGCCCCAGCAATGCGGCTACGACAAGCACCCGTACCGACATGTTTAATCCTCTAAAACCTGTGCCCGCTTGAGACACCATCCTCAAAATGAGAGTCATATACCGCGCGTAAAGCACGTGCTTTAAACAGGTAGCGATAGCTGCGTTCGGGTGACGTTTTCCACAAATGTCTCTGTTACAGAACGTGTTTACACTCATTTGTATTTATGTAGACAAGGTAACAATTTCCAAAATACTTGCACGAAAGTTCTGCCAACATTCTAATGTACCGTCTCGACATGACATACCCATGTGCAGAGAGTCTTCAAAAGCTTGCAACTAATGTGCAGCCTCTTATTGTATAAGGATTGACTATATGTCGTGGTCGAACAACAATCTCATTGAAACCAAATCATTGATTTGTTCCCTTGTCTTGTTCTTACTTGTCACTCTACGCGTCACAATACTAAGGAGCAACTCAGTGCTTTGATATCCATCAGATTGGGTCAAACATAAAATGAGTAGAATAAAACAATAACTAGACTTTTGAAACGAAACTATATTTACTTTGTTGTAGTTAGACCGCTCGTGTTTGTTGTTTAGTCATTTCAGGTGTTGATCTAGCCACGCCTCGAAGCGTAATGGTTCAATCAACACCTTCAATGACTAAACAACAGACACGAGCGGTCTAACTTTCTTAGACCTTGGGCAAATTATATCACCTAAATCATTAAGAATAATCTACATTATTTCAAAAACCAAGTTAACATTACTTAACGGCATTGATTGCTGACTATTTCTCAGAGACTCGAAATTGACATCAAAACAAAACCATAGAGCACGTGAAATTCGCGTTAGATCACTTCTGACATTCGCATGTCATTCGTCCGTCATTTGGGCAAAGAAAATAGAAAGGATCAGACGTAGAATTTCTCAGCTCTATCCGACTCCGACGCATGTTTGGACTTCTAAAAGAGGTGTGCTTGTTTCTGAGGTAAGGATTTTAATAAACAACAAATGTATAACGTATTTGTCTTAAATGAACATTAAGGCCTATATTTCATGTTTCAAATGTATTTGGATAAGTTTATTATCAACTGGTTTAGTTTGTATGTATGTCACTAATAATTTCCGATGGTATAATTGTGGTCTGTGTTTAACCATCATAATGTAAGGTATCAACTGAATACACACAACCTCCCAAAATTCTATATATATCATTTTTACATACATAAGATACTAAAAACCTTAATTCCAACATAATTTATACATAAGAAAGTACATAAATACATCATTCCCACATCCATATACATTTACATGCATACAAATACATACACACACATGCATACATACACACATTATTACTGATTAGGTTTGTATGTTTATTTGTAATATATATCTACAATAAGACTTTGTTTATATGTAGGGACGTCTAATCAAGGCGACTTCGACACAAGTAATGCTGACTTTGACAGATCAAATCCTTATATACATATCATTATCTTGAAATTTCAAGATGCTATGTTGAAATTTCAACTTATTTATCTTGAAATTTCAACATTTTCATCTTGAAATTTCAACATTTTCATCTTGAAATTTCAACATAAGTATCTTGAAATTTCAACTTATTATCCTGAAATTTCAACTTAATATCTTGAAATTTCAAGATGGACATGTTGAAATTTCAACTTTTTTCTTGAAATTTCAAGATAAAAAAACAAAACAGATGGCCCTAATATGCCACCGTACTTTAAGCCGTCGGTATTCTTAATAGGTAACATATTATCCGAACATACAATTTTTTATTACCTTTAAGATATATTTGTCGAATTCTGATTGGTCGATAACCAATCCATACGAAATGATGATGGTAGATTTTCCGGGGTGTACCAATTGAGTAGCCTACGGTTAAGACGATGTAATAGTCGACTATTGAGTGAGGGTATGTTGTTGGAGTCAAATATGTCAAACTTTTTAAATTGTGTTAATTCATAGAGAAAAAATGGTTGTCTCTGAAAACCACCATCTTATTGTTGCTCTTTTCAGTATGGAGACAATAAACAGGTTTAAGTTGTAATTTATGATCGAAAACCGGACAATGGAGCGCGCCAATGACTCAAACGTAATTCTGGAAACTGATCTACAGCAGATACAAGGAAAAAATAGTGTTTAATATTCATGTTTATCACACAAAACTGCGTTCCACAGGAGATGTCGTTTTGACAGTAGATTTTGAACAATGCCCACTTACAGTTAAGTTCATGACATCACAATTGTTTTCCATCATCAAGTAATGACATCACAATGCTATGACATCATATACATGACGACGTCCGAATGCTATGACGTCATACACATTAAGACGTCACAATGCTATGACATCACCACACTGAGAGTCTTTGAGTAGTGCAGTGTTTGGAAATCTACATTTTCCACGAAATCGAAATGAATATGATTTTTGATGATAAATAGAATCTCACCCTCGTGTCTTCTGATATAAAATATATCAACACTCGTTGATAAAAGTAAAAATATCCTCGGCAAGCCTCGGATAATTGTACCTTTTATCAACTCGTGTTGATATATTTGATATCAGAAGACGCTTTGGTGTCGGTCAACTCGGCAAGCCTCGGATATTTGTACCTTTCATCAACTTGTGTTGAGATTCTCTATTTATCATCCAAAACTGTGTTCTACAGGAGATATCGCTTGTGGAAGATCAAGTGATATCTTCTAGGAGATATCTTTTTGACAGTAGATTTTGAACAATGCCCTATTACAGTCAAGTTCATGACATCACAATTGTTTTACATCATCAAGTAATGACATCACAATGCTATGACGTCATAAACATGATGACATCACAATGCTATGACATTACTCCACTGAGAGTCTTAGAGTAGTGCAGTGTCCAGAAATACACATTTTCCACGGAATCGAAATGAAAAATGATTTTGGATGATAAAAAGAATCTCACCCTCGTGTCTTCTGATATCAAATATATCAACACTCAGATATCAGAAGACAATTGGGTGAGATTCTCTATTTATTAGATGCACAATTCTCACTTATAAACACCTGTATGACGTTTTTTTCTATTTTCACTGGAAAAAATCCCAATTTTGGCATTTGGAGTTAAAGATGCAAGTTAGAGGCCAATAACTAAATTGAACTAAAGACAGATGGGATTTTGGCTCTTATTTCTGCCAAATAAATTTTTTTGAAACATACTGTCTCTTTAAGACTGCGATTAGTAGGGGAGGTAACCGATGTGACCCCGATCGTCTACCTAGTACAAACTAACCTTCAAGACACTATTGTGACATGACTTGCATGTATCCTTGATTCTTATTGGCTGATTTGAAATATTTCTCTACAATGAATGTCATTGAATACACGCAAAATTAGCTAGGACGGATCACAGCGAAATGATACATCATGTCATCTACATTCGGACCGACTCAAGATTTAAAGGTTCTGATTATCTTAATGATAATAATGTACATGTTAGAATAAAAGGCAATGGTGTGAGGTATTGGCATGAAATAAAATCTAAGAGAAGAGTGTGAATTATAGCATATGAAAAAAATACAGTACGTGATATCAAATAATTTAGTCATTGGGAAAATATCATGAAATAATGTCCATGAATAAAAGCTTAAAAAAAGATAAATTTTGATTTAAAAAATCAATGAAAGTGATATCTTGATGACGTGAGGAAGTTGATTCCAAAGTCGAGCAGCAGCATTACTGAATGATTTCTGTCCACAACTGGTATGATGAGTGTGATATCTTGAGAAAATTCAAATACTGTGATCGAAGAGTTTTGCAGAGATATAGTCATTAACATCTTCGAAAGGTATAATGGTGCGGAGTTATTTTGACATTTGTATGTCATACAGAGGACTTTAAACTTGATTCTCGCTTCAATTGGAAGCCAGTGCAGATCCTTAAGTTCAGGTGTTATGTGACATGATTTAGAAGTTTTAGTCACTATTCTTGCTGCAGTGTTCTCAACCTTCTAAAGTTTATATAGTTGACCTTTACTGATTTCTATCAGCAAACTGTTACTATAATCAAGTCTAGAATGAACAAGCATTTGCACTAGTTTTAAGCAGCATCTCTTGTTATAAGATGACGGAGATGGGAATACCAAGTTTTACAAAGTTTATCTATTTGTTGTTCCATTGTCAGTTCTAGATCTGAATCAATGATGACGCCAAGATTTTTTGCTCGGTCAGCGAAATTGCAGCACTTCGGATTTCAACAGAGCTAACCGGAATGTTACGCAAATTACGTTTAGTGCCTGTTAACAAATTTATTTAAAGACACCCAGGACTTGATATCAGAAGTGCAATCAGTTGTACGTTGCAAAGCCATTTGAACATCTTCTGGCTTGAATATGTTAATCAGGTGAATGTCATCAGCAAAAGATTGATATTCCATGCGAATGTGAATAGCGTTTAGATTCAATCTGTTTAATAACCACGGTTTGTGTTCTATTTTTCAGATAAGACTCAATCATGCCAAGCGCAAGATCTGTAGTGTCAATCTCTAGCTGAAGTTTAGAGAGTAGCAGATTGTGCTCCACTGTGTCAAATGCTGCTGAAAGATCTAAGAGTGTTAACAAAGCAATATTCCCATCATCCACTTGACTTCTCAATTCATTCATAACTCGCAGCAAAGCAGTTTCTGTACTGTGATTGTCTCGGTAGGCAGATTGAAACTCATCCATAAGTCCATTTTTCTGGGGATGATCTTTGAGTCTTATATTGACTGCCTTTTCGATGATTTTTGAGATAAATGAAACATCAGACACAGGTCTATAGCTACTCAGACTGTCAGGATCTAAGTCACTTTTCTTGAGAAGAGGCTTCACAATTGCAGACTTGAGGGAGTCTGGAAAAACTCCTGTAGATATACTTGAATTTACTAAATTGGTAATGAAAGGAAGAAGTATATCTAAGTAATCTATCAACATAGTTGTGGGAATAGGATCCAGAGAACAAGTTGTTTCTTTAGATAACCTTATAATCTTCTCAACTTCTTGTTGACTTAAAGGTTAAAGGTTCAAAATGAGTTCATCACAAGTTACGAGTGCATCATAATTCTCACATTGACTTGACTCACTCGAAGTGTTTTTCATATCACGTTGAACACACCGTATAGGAGCGGTGAACGGCAGGCACTATTTAATAACTGAAAGTGAACTATTTGATGCGCCAGAGGTCAGAACGTTTTGTGTTTTAAGTGTAGGAAAATTGTCAATATCTATATATTCATAAGCCACACTTCCACCAAAATCCATGCTGTAAAATAAAAGGCCTTTATGCGTATTATCTCCAAATTTCTTTCTATTCCGTCTACAGACTAGCCTTTAGGCCTGAAAAACAATGACTTGCCGCGACAAACTGTCCGTCAAAATATTTTAATTTTACATACTTTTAGGTATCTTTGATAAATAAATAAAAATCTAAACACACCAACATTAAGAATATTTATCAAACTATCTTCATGCCAAATTTGACGGCTTTTCGTTGTGCCGTTTTCGAGCTGTCATATTTGAAACCACAACACCATCAAACTCTTAGTGAACGATTTTATAACATCATGGTGAACTATTTAATGTCAAAGTGTTAATTGTGTAGTGTACGCGCTTTAATGTCACCGTCCAATACGTTTTCTAGTCAGAAGGGGCGCTGTATCGTCCATGATTAGTGTATTTACATCATGTATATGACAATCATGTAAATCCTGATCACCTTGATTCTATTTACTCATTTTTTGTTTACCGCATAGTGATTATATTTCTTACCTATGGGCCTTCCATATCCAAAAGTTTTAGCTTTAATATAAAAAAGTGCCATTCCTTCGAATTCTTAACTATTGTTTAATCATAGTTATATTAGTCGTAAACTATTTGCAGATGGAGATACTATAGACGTGAGTGGAATTATTTTGGACGGGTCATTACACCAGACAAGTGCTATTCCCCTGTCAAGAATCTACTCCTGTTAAAAGCTGCTCCCTGAAAAAAACTTCCTTTGTAGTACTTACGGCCAGCAATATGCGTCTCAGAATTGTTCAAGCAGCCACACCCGGTTTATACATGAGAAACATGCAACCTATCGCACATTACATTGGCGACATGAACACTCATTCTAAATTGAAGTCATATAAAGGTTGAGAATGTAAGACCAAGTTTTGTTAAGACGCGGCACTTAAAACCCAGGTTTGGTTTCCTCACCATACTCTTTCTGTAAGATATCAAGAGAGTCTACAAAAATTCCTGGTTTTATGGATTCCTGCAAGGATGTTTTCGCTTGTACTTTCGAGAGTTTTCAGGGAACACGGAGTATGTTGTTTGCGTCAAATATGTCACACTTAATTATCTTATATATATATTTTATCGTAAATTAATGTCTGGTTCTGAAAATCACCATCTTATTGCTGATCATTTCAGTAGGGAGACAATAAACAGGTTCAAGTGGTCGTTTATGATCGAAAACCGGACAATCGCGCTAATGACTCAATCGAAGGAATTTGGCATGGGAAATGCCGCTAACCAAAACATTTTCAGTGTCACTGCAACGCATTTGACATGTACATACTGAGCTGTAAAACGCCACACCACCAATGAAAAGAAGAAAAGCTATATTCTCAAGCGGAAACCGTTTTTGAAATATTAGGATGTTGACTTGACGAAAAGGTCAGACATGGCATGTTTCTGTAACTGACAGAACTGATGGAAGCATGTCACTTAGCATTTGAAGTTCATTAAGGATTCAGCAATTTTGCTGAATCCTTATTGTTATTGGCGTGTTTTATTTTATTTTTTTTTTTTTTTTTTCCACCGATTTTGTGGACCCGATTTAGCCCAAACCGCTAAAGCTACAACACCCAAACTTCGCAGTCTGGTAGAACTTCAAGAGAAGGGGTTCTAATAAGCTTTTGGGCTTAATCGGTTTAAGCGTTAAAGGCACAGTACCACTCAAATTTTCAAAAATTAACATGGGATTTTTTTTCAAAATGCACTTAGAGACCTAAAACTTTTTTTAAATGATAGGCAATTACATTTGGAGCAAAAAAGTAAACCATGGCGACTTCGTAGCATGCATACTTACGCCGCCATATTACTTTTTTTTACTTTTTGAAATTTTCGGACCCCACGCACCTTTGAGAATCTTCTCCTCCGAAGATACTAGCATCTCAGAGCTGAAAGTTACATATGTTGTAGCTGAAGTACTGAGGAGAAAAGGATACTCTAAACTGTTGCTCAAACTTTAATACTTTTTACTCAGCAACCCTTCGAAGTCGGGCGACTTAGCACATGTGAGCATGTTCAAGGGGCAATAACTCAAAAAGTTAGACTCACAAAAGCACTATTTTCTCAGGAATGTGAAACCACTATGGGCACTTTACAAAGCAATAAAAACATTTGTCGCGAACAGTCATTTCCGTTCACAATACTCGATCAAAATTGGTAAAAAGTACCTTTTTAAAAATTAACATGGGCTAATTTTTCAAAATGCACTTAGAGACCTGAAACTTGTTTTGAATGAAGCGTACTAACAGTATCAACAAAAAAGTCAATCATGACGATTTCATAACTATTATAGTTTTTTGGCATTATCAACTTATTTGTTCCAGAAATAGGTTTTCATTATTCCAAAATTCTTGTGAACACGATTCAGCCAAAACCGCTCAAGCTATTACAGCCAAACTTGCCAGTCTGATAGAACTGCATGAGACGAAGCCACAATAAGCTTTTGGGCTTAATCGGCTTAAGTGTTAAAGGCACAGTACGATCTAAAGTTCGAAAAATTAACATGGGAATTTTTTTCAAAATGCACTTAGAGACTTGTAATTTGATTTAAATTAATGGCAATTACATCACGAGCAAAAAAGCAAATCACGGCGAATTCCTAAGTAGCATACTTTTTGCACATTATCAACTTCTTTGCAATAATCGCAATTTCCAGATAAAACATGCCGCTGAAGCTTAATGCATGCACCAATCTTCATGAAATTTTCAGTGAAGCTAGCTAACATTACTATGTTTATACTGAATGTGCTTTTTATGCGCTGAATCCTTTTGTCGTCGCTTGCGACTATATTTTTTGTTGCTTTTGTTGTTGTCATCCATCAATTCATTAACTTTATTTTCTCTGTTTGATGGTCTTGGCGATGCTTAAGAGTTAAAGAGCCACTCCGTGATTTTCATAACATATTATTTACCTTTGATACGAACCTAAATGTCATATGTGGTGATGTAAAATCAAAACATCTTAACATTTCATGTCCAAAAGACATATATATGACAAATACTGGTTTTCCATGAAAATCTAAAAGCAGCCTTATAAATGCATAGAGGTGTAGATATCACGTCCAATATAAATGGATACTAGTTATATAAGCTAACAAACACTATCAACTCCTAACTGCCCTCCTGACTGATTTAGATAAGTCTCCAAAATTACGTTTGACTATTTGACGCGCGCCACTGTCCGGTTTTCGATCATAATTGCGACGTTCTACCTTCATATTGTCACTGTAAAAAAACAACAAGCTTAAAAGGGAGGTGTCTGTTTGGTAACAGTCAATACTTCGCGATCAAATGACACCATTGATAAAGTTTGGCATATATGACTCCAACAACTCAAGGAGTGGCTCTTTAATTCATATGTGAATTGTTTTTTGGGATGAATTCTCCCGAGGCGCATGCGCACTAGCCTCACGCAAAATGGCGGCATGCAGCGTTCGACGGTAAATACTTCGCAAAAAGTTCTAAAACAACGCTGATATATTCTGTAATGGCGGACAAACCGAAACGAAAAGGGGCAGGGAGCAACATGCAAAGTCTCCTCGACATGGAAAAGGAGAAGGAAGCCGATTGGGGTCGAAGTACGCCACACAACAAATCTCTGAGTAGGCCTAAGGAAGATTTTAGTCTAAATGCTGACGTGTCCCATCTATAGACATTCGGAAATGACGAAAAGGTGTCACGATCTTGAAAAGGAACTGGAATTGTTACGATTAGAGAGAAAGAATGTTGAACTTGAGCTGCAAATCCAGAAAGAACGCGAGACACTGTCAAAAATAGCATCAAGCCAGTCAAGACAGAGTTACTTCCCTTCGACCATGTATCCAGTTGAAGAGGAGCAAAGTTCACAGTGTGCCAACTTTGCTGAGCGAGCAGGACTAAGTATCTCCGGAGGTGAGAGTGACTCGTCACGTAAAGTGAAGCACCTTAAAATAACTGATTTTATTTGGGATGAGAAATATGTTGAGGATTTTGAAGTGAATATTGGCAACGGCGCTAAATTGAATTTCGGGAAACGGAAACCCAGAAGTGACCGACATAACCTTAGAGCAATGGGGATATGCAAATTCACGCATAATGCAAGAACTTCATAAACAGGGTAAACTAGAGTCTGTAAACTGCTATATGAAATACACACAGGATACTTTCCGTCTTGCGTCCAGGTATACGTGGCACAGTGTGTTACAACATGACAATGAATACAGGGAATTACAGGCGCAAGAGCAGTTCCAATGGGGAACGTACAAACAGGAATTGCGAGATTTCCGTTTAGTTCCAAAACTTCAACATAACGTTGCAAATGTACCCGTGGTTGATGGTCACAATGGCCGCGGCTTATCATCTCAAAAGCAATGAAGAATGATCTAAACTAGTGGCATTTATTTTTACACTCATTCAATGGGACTGTGAGAATTAAAGACACTAGAGCAATTGAGAGCGTGTTCACTGATGCCTCCGACAACGGGGGTAGTGCCTGTTACCAGGGGGATTATTTCTATATAAATTGGAAAGAGGATTTTCCACAGCTAGCGGATGCCCATATAAACATTAAGGAGGCTGTGACAATAGTTGCAGCTGCATTTAGATGGAGTGAACAGTGGACAGATTAGGGTTTATACTGACAACACTTCAGCTAAGTCATGGGTGAATAAGGGTTCAAGTGCAAGTCCTATTGTTATGAAATATCTGAGAGCATTGTTTTGGCTGAAGGCCACTCATAATTTCAACATTTAAGCTGTGCACATACCAGCTAGGTTACTTAAATATTAAGGCAGACGCTTGTTCCAGGTTGCATGAGCCGGGTATGTTAGGTAAACTTTATGACTGTATGTGTAGTCTAACCTTCCATGACTTTAGCGTGCATGAATTAAAACAACACATGTCTTCTAATTTCCTCAGATCACAGTGGAACTGCGACACGATGCAGGATGGAATCAGCAGTTTTGAAATACAAATGTGCAGCTTGGTCAGCCTCAACGAAGAAGGCCTACTCCACCCACTTGAAGACATATGTACAGTTCTGTAAAAGAATACAGGAGAAACCCATCCCGGCTTCATCTGCTTTGATAAAGTTGTATGTGGCTTATTTAGCAGATGAAAAACAACTATCTTATTCATCAATTGTGTCTTATTTAAACATCGTCACTCAATGGCATCACAGTGAGGGTTTTCCCAGTCCAGTCCAGGAGAACTGGGGCGTAAAGCAGGTTCTCACAGGAGTTAAACGGATTCTAGGCGCAGGACAGTCGTGTGTCTCCTCCATCACACCAGCAGTTCTGCTTTTGTTTAAAGATAAATTGGATCTTAGGGGGAATTGTGTGAAAGACTGTGCTTTTTGGGCAGCATGTTTAGTGGCATTTTTCGGAATGCTGCGACCAAATAATTTCCTACTCAAGGATGTCAGTAGGGAATCGTATGTTCGCCGAGTGGACGCGTCACAGCGCCCCGCTGGTTTTGTGATTCAGTTGCGACACACCTAAACTGTGCAGTTCCGTGAAAGAGTGGTAGAGATACCTATACCATTCATAAAGAATCATCCTCTGTGTCCCGCATCAGCATTGTTGTGTTATCTGCAAATAAGTGGATATGAAGATCCATTAAGCCCTTTGTTCAGCGTTGGTGGTAAGCCATTGACATATATCTGTTTTTACAGCAAATGCGTCAATTGTTACTTATGTGTGGTCTCGATGCAGAGGCATTTGGGGGTCACTCCTTCAGGAGAGGGGGAGCCACATGGGCTGTAAAGTGTGGTATTCCGCTGAAGATAGTTCAGCGACTTCGGTATTGGGCTAGCGATGCCTATACCAGATACATAGATACGCCGATGGACGATTTGAACAAAGCTGTGGCAACCATGGTTAAGAGAGTGTAATTTTTTTAAAATGTTGTTCTCTCTCTCAAGTTTTAAGTATTTGCTACTGCTAACATAGCCAATCAAACGTGTGTATTGGTTTAGTATTATCTTTTATGTATGTATTTTTCTTCTAACCAATTATCTTTTTCTATCATCAACTATAAGGAATTTGGGCTGTTGGGTTTCATAAATACCCTGTTTGGTTTAAGACCTTCATACATGGTCAGATGATCTTGTATTTGCATCAACTCAAGCTTGACTTTCGCATTAAAGTTTTGGCCCAAATTCCTTGTTGTCTTGTTATTTTAATCATCTATGCTTCTCGAGATGAAGAGTAAAATCCTTATTTACAAAAAAACCCCAGTTACTCTGGTTCCCCGGAGACAACAATATCTTTATCAGTATCTTTTGGGACATATTTAAGATCTTTTTCTACATATGTAAGTTTGCCTTTTTTTGTCACATTAACGATTTTTAATGATAAACTTCTTTTCTCTATGACTATCAATGCACTGATATATATCACCCCACAAGTTTTCCAAATGTTCCTAACAATACCAACATTGATATGGTGTCATTTCTATCGTTTAGACAGCGCATCTGAAGTGTAAAAACCTGAAAATAAGCTAGAATGCTACAAAATAAAATAAGATGACGAGTTAACGTTGACAACAAATCGTTCACTACCAGAAAATGAAATCGTTCACCAAGTTAATAGTGCCTGTGTTATGAAATCGTTCACTAAGATTTCGATGGTGGTGTTGTTTCAAATATGACAGCTCGAAAACGGCATAACGAAGAGCCTTCAAATTTGGCATGAAGTTAGTTTGATAAATATTCTTAATGTTGGTGTGTTAAGATTTTTCTTTATTTATCAAAGATACCTAAAAGTTCATAAAATTCAAATTTTTGACGGACAGTTTGTCGCGGCAAGACATACTTTTTCAGGCCTATAGGCTAGTCTGTAGACGGAATAGAAAGAAATTTGGCGATAATAACCATAAAGGCCTTTTATTTTACAGCATGGATTTTGGTGGAAGTGCGGCTTATGAATATATAGATATTGACAATTTTCCTACACTTAAAACACAAAACGTTCTGACCTCTGGCGCATCAAATAGTTCACTTTCAGTTATTATATATTGCCTGCCGTTCACCGCTCCTACGGTGTGTTGAATGACTTTGATCTTGGTGTATTGATTTGAAATATCAAACAGTGACGTTAAAATACGAACAAAGTTTTGAAATAGTCACAACGAAAATATATTTGTCCGCCATTCTCCACCGGGTTTGTCTGTCATTTCAAACCGGCTTACGTGTCAGGCATACCCCGGTTGTAAATAAACTTGTTTGCCGTTTTCGTCATTTCCGGCGGCGTTACCAAATTTAAGCATTGCTTTAGAGTTATAAAACCACAGGCGAACCCGTAGCATAGTGGCGGACACATATTTTCCTAGCGGCTATTCAACAACTTTCTTTATTTTAACTTTACTTTTTGATAAAAAAAAACCCCAAAAAAACCCATAAAATTTAACTCACGTACACTTTGAATGATTATCAAACGTAGTCGTTTTGCAATAAAGTACAGGCCGAAGGCAAGAGTTTTTTTGTTTGTTTTTTTGTTTTTTTAAAGAAACAACCAACGCAGAATGATAATTAAAAACTGAATAAATCAAAACGTTAAATCGCAAAACTAAAATAAACAATACTATAGATCTATACAATGTGTTTTTTTAATAAATTTCAGATTTGCCCTGATTTTTTAACGTTAAATCCCTCGGACTACGTACCTTTAACGTGCTTTAACTATAATAGTTATAAGGGCAAACCTATCCCAGCAGGCACAAGACGTCTTTTAGACGTCTAAATTAGGTCTAAATTGGCTTAGACGTCTATTAGACGTCTATTCGACGTCTTCATTTAGACGTCTAAGCCTAGACGTTGAATAGACGTCTAAAAGACGTCTTAAGATAGACCTGCACTTTCATACAATTTTATTATAATGCTCTAATATTTCAGTCTGAAAGATGTTTCCTTTGCTTATTGAATATAAACAAACCTTTCCAAAATTAGGTATAAAATATTGAAAGATTTCTGTCACTTTACATGAATATTACAATATATTTTGTAGGTAAAGAAAATATTTGCATCAAATAATATATAACACTCAAATGTAATTAATATTTATTAAAAGTACAAATTTATAAGAAGAAAAATTATGAAATGTTCTGGGTGAAGAGATTCGAACTTCAATCCAGATCGAAATTGTAGTCAATGCAGTGCTCTGGGCCATGCAGAGTTGCGACCCTTACATCAGCTTTAATTAGGCGCCATTTTCAATCCTTTGTTCTCAAAAGAGATGGGATTTCTCGATATCAACGCATCTGAAGTGGTGTTCCTTACGGATTTTTTCGTCCACAGTTTAGGTAAGACTATGTTTACTGTATATAGGACACGCTAATTAGTTTTACCTTGTCATTAATCAAGATTCTCATTCGTCGGTATCTTTCCTTTGTTTTCAATTGTCGTGCATCTGATGGTATGTACAGCCTCTTCCATAAATAACTTTCAGCTCGTAATTTTGTGATGCTACTTCAAAATATGTGTGTAGTGTGTTAGTACACATATTTGAAGGAAAATATAGCTTTCTCTATTTTTTTAATGAAACAAATAATTAATTCATGACCAAATTCTTTCCCTAGGTTTTCTGTTACCCGAACTTTCATAGTGATTCAGTGTGGAACATTTTAATGTTCAGATAACTGTCATTTTAATTCACTGCAATTTTCATTTGGTGTCTGTGTATACATTTATATTGAATTTTTCAGGACACGTAGCTTACCAAATATTTAACAGTGTTAACATATATTTTGATTTGAATCTGAATATATAGGTACAAATGTTGACCATGATCATGAGTTGAGATAACAATTAAGGTTTCAATTTATTTTCAGATACTTTGACAAATCTGTTACAAGGACGCAGTCAAGGATACAATTCTCAAGAACGGCGGAATTCTTTTAAGATGCTCTTCGAGGGTGCAGGAAGAAAATGGCCTTGAATCAGGACATTCATACTTTAAGAATTAATCTTCAGCTTTGGACAGTGATATGAAGATTTGACAAATCTGATTCTAAGTAAAGTTAATTTTTCAAAACATATTTAAAAGGAAATATTTTTGTATTATTACAATATATACGTTGATTGCATTAAATAGATTTTTATATTGAATAAATATTTCATCTTATTTGAGCTTTTTTCTTGCTTATTTTCAAGGCACAATTGCTCATCACTTAGTTTGAAAATGTTGAATCTATTCATAAGAAATTGTAAACCTAAACATGTAATTAAGTTACCATATCAAATTCTAAAATGGTATCCATTATTAGTCATTATATTGTTTTAAATGTGAAATAATTGGGCTTAATTGTATCCATTTTCATCTAAAATATGCAATTGTGCCTTACAAAATACAGGTTTTTGTTTGAAGCTCTGAAACCTGATGAAGTTCCCACTGCATAACATTATTATAGTGGGGTATAACACAACCACTAAAGGACATGTGTTAAACTTTTTTCAGACTTCTGTTAAATATTTTGGGAGGTATTTACACTTCTAATAGAGGTTTAATGTAGGTCTAACAAACGTCTAAAAGACGTCTAATAAACGTCTAAAAGACATCTAATAAACGTCTAAAAGACATCTAGTAGACGTCTAATAAACGTCTAATAAATGTCTAAAAAACGTCTAATAAACGTCTAAAAGACGTCTAATATACGTCTAAAAGACGTCTAATATACGTCTAGACGTCTAATATACGTCTAATAGACGTCTACCTTTAGACGTCTAATAGACGTCTAGGCTTAGACGTCTTTCTAGTCCCACAGATTAGACTATATTTAGACGTCTTTAAGACGTCTAGGCTAGACGTCTATTAGACGTCTAATAGACGTCTATGTGCCTGCTGGGATGCTTTATCACTATAAACACACTGGGTTGGAGCAAACTTTATTTCTCAAATAAAGGATAGGCGGCGCCTTTGATGTTTACCGGAACAATGCTATATTTCCTATTTAGAATATGCAACATTTGAAAGTGACATTTAAACTCAATTTCAAAATGTTTTAAAAATGTGTTGTAATAATAATAGTGCGTATTTGTATGGCGCTTATATCCACTAAAGTGTGCTCATGGCGCTAAAAGTATCTTATTTTTGTAATGTATTTTGAAGTTACTAGCTATGCTCGATTCGTCTAAGCTGCGTATACCCCGGCCATGGAACCGGCATACGCCTGGTCAGTATAACAGGATGAAGATGAATCAAGTATGTTGGCGTACACACCGGAAGCAGTCATCTTACCTCAGAGTAGTTTCAAAATACATTTCATCTATATGATATAAATCTTTTTCAATCCATATGCAAGAATTCCGGACATTGGGTCAGAAGGCTGGCCGTGTTCACTGAACCGTGAACATATGATAAATTCTACAGGGTATCAAATTTGACTGCCAATAACTTCGTTAATATTATAGTTAATCAAAATGTATACATCGCTTCTTAAACTTCAATATTCTATCTAAACTTATAACAAATTTCATTATATTCTGTTGAGAGTTTTTTGCTTCAAATTCCTATTCCTATGTAGTCATGCTAAAAGAGGTGGAAATTTAGAAATTGTCCGACTTAGTCACCGTTTTAAACTACTTTATAACAAACATGTCTCAAATGTATACATTGGTGCACTTAGAATAATATATAAGGAAACACTATGCAAAAATTCAAATTCCTTACTTAATGATATATTGCTTCAAAATTGAATTTAAAAAGTAGTGTTTTTGACAATGCATGTACCTAATCGAGTTACTTCCCTTAGATCAGTGACCCCTGACTCCCTTCGCTGCAGCCTTACTATACGTATATAGGGATCAGCATGGTTGCTTTTGACATCTTGTAATGAACAACTTTGTATGAAAATGTATTATTTGCAAAACGTAAAACTTGGTTTTCAAGAATATCGACAGAACGGCTTTAATCACAGGATTTATATTATATCACTAGTAGGTACAAAAAAGTCCCCTGTAATTATGTCATTGCTATTTAGAAGTTTGTAGTAAAGTCGAGCAATTGTTTTGTTTAGGGAACTATAACATTTTAAAATTGTCTTTAAATTACAACTTTAGGTAACGAGGAGACATAAAAAAGAAATAGAGATTTACATAATCATTTATAAACAGATCGGTGTTTCCAAGGCCGTTTTGGTATAGACAAATACTTATATACCTGTACGAGTCATAACACTAATAAGTAGTCTTAAAAGTAGTCATCACAGATCTAAATCATAACATATTCAATTTAGATTAATCAATTGGGTTAGATCTGCTTTAACATGTAGAGTTGAATGGGAATTATTCTCCTGGGCTACATTCAAAGTCTTCCCCTGGGAGGTTGGTTGACAGTAATATGCAGCTCTGCTGCCCACTACGCCTGATATATCTTTGAGCAAGAGAAGGCTTTTCCTCAATCTCTTTTCTCCCTTTGAGTGCGACAATTTTGGGGTCAATGTCGATTTTATTCGTCGCATATAAGTTATCTATTGTTTGTCCATTGAAGTTGAACAAACTCCTTAAGTCTGTAAGTAAATACCGGCACCTGGAATAACATGCAGTGGACCTATGGTGTGATGTTATATCGCCGGTATCCGCTCAGCATGTCTCACAGTAGGAAGATCGGCTCGGCCCTCGTCTTTTGTTTGGTCACTCGATCAACTCCTGTGACGTATTGGCTATTTGTGAGCTTACTTTTATGTAATTGAAATGTTGGTATATTCCATCCTACACGTAAAGTAGTATTCATTAGGAGTCCTCTGAATTTAATTTGCTTTGGCCAGAGATAACCATGCTCTATATAGTTCATCATTTTGACAGACCTTGTTGCCCTGAAGAAACATTGTCTTCCCCAATATATCCCGTCCAAGACGTCAGTGAAGCGTAGCAGCAGATGTAATACATGTGGTATGAGACTTGATGATAAACAGGGGATTATTTTGAGCCCCGTTTTACAGTCTATCAGCGTGAGGTCAACCTTAAATTGGTACATAGTTCGAAACACATGGGTTTCAATAACTATTTGGATATTTTTCAGAAATATAAAAACGAGACTGGTAATCATATATGAATTGTCAATGTTCTGATAAATTGTTTTTAAAGTTTTAATGAGATCGATTAAGGGAAGTAAATACATTCCATCACTTCGCTATATATACAAACTGAAGAACACGGGCATCGACATCTAAAGTTAATTCATGCCATGAAAACGGAAGTTTGAGTGGATAGGGCGTAAATGATTTTTTTTAAAAACTACAATGATACAATCCGGTGTCTCTTTCCTAGTTGGTTTACACAATTAGTTACGCCACATCCAATTTTTACAAGTAAACGATGCAGGGCATTAGACAATCGGGGATCGCTACGTCTAGTAGATATAACCTTAAGCTTAAGTTTCACGAAAGTAACAGTGATTTTATACTTTTGTTCATGAAAGGGTAAAGCGCTGTGAACCTGACGTGTTGACCTCTACTTACTTTATATTTGCAGCATATAGCTTAACATCTCATCGAAATGCGACTCTGAAGTCGATCACTTTACTTCAGTCATATAGGTAAAATTATATATTGAATGTATTATCATCATTACCCAGATTGTGATGGTCTTGTCCTAAGTAAGCAAGCAATTTCATAGATTTATATTTTGTGTGAGTATTTTCAATCATAAATAGGGTAGTCAAATAGCATAAGATTTTACAATGTACCGATGCACTTGCCTAACAATGGTAATAACCCCTTTATTTACAATCAATGTAGCATCACGTCCTTCGTGACAATTTACGTTTCCAAATGTTTAAAGGTACGCATTGCATATCAGCATTTAAAGTACAGAATGTAGTAATCAATCTGGTCTACGTTCTATGCTACAGAGCGATACACATGAAACTGACAATGGAATTAATTTGTTTGTATTATGAAACACATGTCAGAACGTTATTACACTATATGAAGTGTTTTGAAATCATCAAAGTGGTTTCAAAGTAGTAACACCTTGATAAAAGTTGCGGTATTTTAGGGGTTCTTCACAAGGATTACAGCTAGAAGCTTGTCAAATTTCTTCAGTTATGGCTGATGGAGTTAAGGCCCTTGTTTCACGACCCAGTGAACACGGTACCCCCCGGGGTCCTATGTCCGCAATTCTTGCATAGGCATTTGGAAATATGACTTAAAATGTCACTATCAAGTTATGGATAATTTTTAATAATTATACATTTTGCCAACTAAATTATTTTAAGTTGTTATTTGAAAAAAAATAATGATGACTATAAAATAGTTGTGGAACAGTCGCAACAAAATATTTGTCAGCCATTATACGCCAGGTTCGCCTGTCATTTCAAACCGGCGAATTCGGCGTGCTCCTTGGGCCTACGCCGGTTGTCAGTAAAGTGATTCGCCGCTTTCGTCATTTCCGGCTGCTTACGCCGGACAGTTCGCCGGGTTTCCAATCTTGCAAAGAAACTCTGAGGTACGACGACTGCTTTCTGTGCGTTAGCCAACAACTTGATCCTGTTACTGACCAGGCGTACGCCGGTTCCATGGCCGCTGTATACGCCGCTTACACGAATCAAGCATAGCCGTAGCCCTGCGCATGGTCCGTCATGCATCTGTATAGATCGAATTTTCTGTTTCTCTAGTGAGCCTTGAGCAAATGTAACCAATCAACATACACGTAACATCACATTCTCGGTTCATTCAAGATGGCGTTCGGACAGGCTGCTCGTTCCGTTGCGAGAAGATTTTCTACCTCAGCTGTTACCAGAAGCCAGCATTGGCAACAGAAAGGGGTCCCTGGATCGGTAAATTACCTTTGTTAATGTAACTAGTGTGAAAAAGTCTTAAGTATCGCACATTAACATGGATATCACGAAAACATGATTTGAAGGTCAAAATGCAGAATTATTTGGAACATTATGTTTAGGCCTTCTATAATTGTGTATCCTTGAGTATTGATCAATAAGAATCACGTTGGATTTTCACTTCAATAAATGCAATTAATCCACAAAATTATATAAATTAATATTTTCTATATTCTTTAGTTTGAGAGGATAAGATATTATCGATGGTCATCATTTTACATGTATAGTGCAATTGGGTAAAGCTACGCACCTAAGAGTTAAATGTTCATTCTTCCGAGGAAAATACAGTAAATGGAATGAAAACCACAACATTGTGAAAGCTAAGAGCTTCACTGATAATATTAATGTAAACTATAAGTGTCAAAATGTGTTTGTTTCAAGTCTTTAAACGACTAACCCCCTATTCCCATAGGTCAACATGTGTAGGCTAAAGATACACAGGCAGGGTTTGAATACACCTGACATTTCCATGATTATTATTTTGTTAGATTTTAAAACTGTTTTTTGAACTTTAGTTAAGAACAAACTGATAGTCAAATCAATATTTAGGTTTCAATTGACAGTTGTTATGTGTTAAGGCAAACTGTTTGACGATGACATGTTTGTTAGAAATTCTGTCAGTTTTTACCGATATTGTCAGTTCTTTGTGCGACCAATCAGCATTTAAGTCCTTTTTGCCTTTTCAAAAATTCATGATATCTTCCAAATTGCCTCAAGACACAAAAACATCAATCTCAGGCCCCCCCTAAGGAATTGAAGGAAATGCATCAAATTTGAAGGAAAACAGTGCCTAATAGAAGGAAAAGCTTCCATAATGGAAGGAAACCAGCTTAATCGCCAAACAAACACGTCAACATCGGTGAAAAATGGTAATAACAGAGATTTTTTGTCCCTAACGGAAGGAACCTCATCCCACTTTTGAAGGAACATCGGTAGACTTCGGAAGGAACATCGGTAATATCCGTGAATTCTCGGTCGACAGCGGACGAAAAATCTCTGTTATTACCGTTTTTCACCGATATTGACGTGTTTGTTTTGCGATTAAGCTGCATTTCCTACCATTAGGCACTGTTTTCCTTCAAATTTGATGCATTTCCTTCAATTACTCAGGGGGGGGGCCTGAATCTATAACCAGCTAAAACTCATCCTGATTTACTAGGCTAAGTTTTGTGCGAGTGTGTATCTTTGCTCGATCAAAACTAGTATTATCTAGACGTTGTTGATATTTTAGATGACTGCCAAATATCCTAAAAATATGTGAAGCTTATATTCTACCAGGAGACAATATATCTTTAGACATAAAATTAAAATTGTCTGTTTTTCAAATTTTTGTCTATTGAAAGGCACCAAAATAAAGTCTAAACTGAAAGTCTAAAAAGACAGTGTTTGGATGTCTACGGTAGATGATAACTAGACGGCTGATAAAAGTTTATAAGTGATCTTTTAGATGTTTATAAGACGTCTGTTAGAAGTTTATTATCTCCATAAGTCATTCAATAGATGTCTAAAAGATGGATCGGCCTAAGAGACTCCATAAGATGTTTAACGTTTATAATATAATGATAATTATAGCCAATTTTTCTTTAGTTACATTCACAACTGTTGAACTATTGAAAACAATATAATTATAATTGATGAATAACATTTATGATTAAGGTTGATATGGTTGTTTAATTCCATGTAAGTAGATGGTTTTGAATTTGAATGAATCGGTAATTTCAAGCAAAGTGATGTGTATTTCTGCCTTATTAACATTAAAATAAATAAAAAATATTTAGTATAAAAATTCCTTGTATTCATACAACTTTAACTGTTATAAGGCAAAGATATTTCCCTTTACAAAATTAAAAAATTTATGATTGAGTTATTGCAGACATTGCAGTACATTGTCTGGTTTTCAATCATAAATCACAATATTCTTTTTTCATTATACTGAACTGAAATGTTGATTTTCAGCAACTGACAACGACATACTCTGTCCCTTTTGATAAGCCTATGGATCATTGGTGTGTTTCAGAATATTCCATTTGACATCAGCAACCGCTTCAAGCTGACAGGAATGTTTATCCTTTTCTTCTCAAGTGGGTTTTCGGCCCCCTTCTTCTTGGTCCGACATCAACTGCTGAAGAAGTAGATACCTACATATTTATAAGTGAGTGGAAACCAGTAGTGCAAGCTTATAAAGTGTACATAAAACCTCTCATTGTAAATATTTGATGGTTAAAACTTAATAAACAAAATTTGTCCATCCTCTGAGACTTCTGTGAGGCATTATCTGTAACCATTTAACATTAAATAGGCTTTCATTTTAAAAGTTTGCATATGTTACTCCGTACGCATGTTTAGTTTTGTTTACTCACTAAAGTACTCCAACTGTGACTGGACAGTTCCAATGATTAACAAATGATGTCATATTTGTTGCACTGTTTTCTTACCCTATATCATGACTGGATATCATATACACTTTGCAAAGAGGCAAAAATATTTAACATGCCTTCAGAATATTATTATAATATAGCACATATAATAAATTATTACCCACGTGGGACTTCGTAAAGGGGTTTCATAACAATCTTTTATGACACATGTGTCATAACACCTTCGAGTGATTTGATTGGCTGATACATGAGTTTTAACGTTACCGGTACTACTTTCATCAGCTATTTCATTCATGATTTCCATTCATGATTTCCATTCATAAGTTTTCGTTCCTAAGCACACGAAAAACGAGACTTTTCATAATATAATTGAATAAAACTTAATTTTCATTTTGGCTACATGCAAAGCTTTTCTTTCCTTTAATTACTGAAATGTCCGTAAATGAATAGAAAAACGATACAATCTAAATAAGTAACAAAATTCGTCTGCTAGTAGGTCTATCGGGACTCATGTAAAGAAAGATGGCGTCACCCGTAAAAATCAATGATTTGGTCAAAATCTATGGAAAAGGTTTTGGACGAGTTGTGAATGGTATTCGGCCTTTGAACAAGACTTTGTCAAGACTTCTCAGGGGGAAAAGCAAGTACCTAGATATAGACTTACTGTTTTGCCTGTTTTGTCAAGCGTCGCCGTATTGTTTATGTATAGTGACTTGTCCTCTGATGAAGACTAGTTGCAATTGAATGAAAAGTTTCTTTACCAGTTGACAGTTTTTGAGACATAAATTTCAATGTTATTCCCTTTTGAGGCCAAATGTTACGTGTGCCATTCAATACGTATCTTGTTAATCCGTTGTTCCCGAACAGACTTTACCAACGTCACGACGTGCCTGGAGTGACGGCCGACTGACGTTGAGCCGAGATTTAGGTCACGTTTATCAGTTCAAAATGTTGACAGTTTTCGCATGTTTATACTGAATAACAGATTTGTAGCTGAAACCAAGTCTTTATATGAAATGAATTAAATGATTTTTGCTTTCAGTTGTAGTTTATTTTCATGTGTTTCTTTATCAAATGTATTGAACTACATTACGCCAAAGCAGCGTACGTTTTCCGAAGTGAAGGGGTTGACATTCCAATCACCAGTGTAATGTATTAATCCGCATTTTGAGTTTCTCTATAGGGAAGCTAAATTTTACTTTAATTTGACGATGTTTTCATTTTAAAAAAACATGGATAATAAATAGGATACAAAACTCGTTCCCCTTTCATATCAAGTTTATGTCCCTCGTGAAATAATTTTGTTTTGTGCTCATAACAAAGCAAAATTATTTCACTTGGGACATAAACTTGATATGAAAGGGGAAGCTCGTTTGATATCCTATAAATGTTACATAGTGACTGAGTCATTCTCTCATAAAACAAGTAACATATACAGTGCTGTAGATTTGATACCCACTCATGTTAACTATAGTGGGTATAAAAATATGAATACCAAATTGAATTTTGAAAATACTAAATGTCAAAGTAGTTAATATCATACCCACTTTTTAAAAATCATATGTGAATCTCTGATGAGCATGTTAGGTTAATCTACAAAATCTTGGAGAAATCATAATACAACCTTTGTTTTGGTTTGTACAAATAAATATTGTTATTATTAGCATTTTTGACTCCCCAGACAGATTAGATGGGCTTTTTGCATTGCCTGTTGTCTGACATCTAAACTTTTCACCTTTTCAAACTCTCCTCCAGAACTTCTGTACCCCTAATAAGGGCCATAGATGCCACGCCCTAGAACCATTTTTCATCTTCTCCAGAAGAAGCTTAGAAAGCAGAATCCTGTATACAGATTCCTTAATTTATTGAGATTTGGTAGATGCCACGCCCTAGAACCAATTTTCATCTTCTCCAGAAGAAGTTTAGAAAGCAGAATCCTGTATACAGATTCCTTAATTGATTGAGATTTGGTGACCCTTTGACTCCTTAATTGGCAGTGACTATAAGTTAGCACTAAGTTCTTTATTCATAATTTTGAAAGACCAACCAGGTATTTGGTTCGTTATTCATTCTGTACCGGGTACTTGCTTTTGGTTCTCTAATCCAATCCTCAACTCAGGGCAGGCACTGGCTTAGTTATTCATTTTCCTGCAATCAAAGTGGCACTAGCGTGGATGTTTAAGTTTAATCCTCTATGTATGATAGTTGCAATCTGTGCAGTCTCAAAACACCTCCCATAACTCTATTTAGTTAGTACGTTTTATGAAAACATCAATATTTACACAATATTGTGAATAATTCATCAGTTAACATCAAGGCCTTTTTTTATTCATTTTTACAACTACCTATGTGAATCTCAAACTCAGTTCTCTGGAACTGGATTTGTTATAAGAATGATGAACTTTGTGCTGGCACAGGATTTGTTACAAGAATGATGAACTTTGTGCTGGGACTTGGTCTGTTACAAGAACAATGAACTTTGTGCTGGAACTGGATTTGTTATAAGAATGATTAACTTTGTGCTGGAACAGGATTTGTTATAAGAATGATGAACTTTGTGCTGGGACTTGGTCTGTTGTAAGAATGATAAACTTTGTGCTGGGACTTGGTCTGTTGTAAGAATGATGAACTTTGTGCCGGGACTTGGTCTGTTATTAGAATGATGAACTTTGTGGGGGTTTTTTTGTTTTCACTGCCTTGGTAAAATGGGGTGAGGAAGGACACACTTAATATTGTTAGCCAACATAAGGCACGTCCTTAACTATTTTCATAGCCAGTTGAGGAACACTTAAACAATATTACTTGAGATAAAATTTGTTTTATAGCTGTAACCTTTATTGCGGTGTGAACACTGAGGACATCACTTGCACAAGGTCTAAACTCTGAAACTGTTCGTGGTGTAACATATCAAATTTTATTATGAATAAAAATTGTGATTTTACGCCAGTTTGCTCTGTTGCAGGTGTGAATGAGCCGAGTAGAAGAAAGCATCAGCCTGGACCTGAATTCACCTCCACAGTCAGACGTGCGTTAGACAACCTATCTCAATACTCAAGAAGAAACTTTTTTGTGACAATGCACAAATTTGTCTTTTGACTATCGATATCAGCTCTCATATTTCTCTCAGTATTTTACTTTAAAGTTTTGTTTCTGCACTCTTATTAAAAAATTGTGGATTTGAATTCTTTTTGTCTTGCTTTTTAGCAGTGTTAGTGTACATAACCCACCCGGTCTAAATAGCAGCCAAGGCTAAGTCAGTCTACAATTGGTCACATGTCACAGCGAGGTCACGAAAATTTTGTCCTCGGTCAATATCGTTGTTTTTCTGGATTATGAAAACAAGTATTGAACTCCTCACCAGTCTTTAATTGTTTATATTTTGTAAACTGAACTGGAACTAGCAGAAATACATTATGAATACTTAATTATACAATAGTTCATTAATACGGATCTAGGGACTGGTGCAACTTAAAATCATGAGGGGGAAGATGATAAATACATTGCATATATGGATATAAACCTCACTTCGTTTAAGGCAGCCATACACACACACAATCGGTTACCTGCATGATAAACAATAACGACTGGTATTCATAGTGTAATGATACTGTGTGCATATACATAAAAACATTTATGTAAATTAAGATACGATAAAAGCGGTCTGATATAATTACTAACATTGGAGACTATAGTGCACTTTAGATTCAATTTACTCATTTCTAAGTACATGACATAAGTCGTACACATTCACCAAACATGAAAGTACCAGTTTAAATATCACAATTACACTAGATACACTAACTTATACATAGATACATAACTTATGCATAGAGATGAATAAGAAAAGACATATGGAAATCTATTTCATAAATTAAACGTATATACAACATGAGGCTAAAGAATATATCTTACCCCAATAAAGATTCCTTTCCGTGCGGACTTAGCCAGATAAGGTGCAGATAGAGAAATGTGGCCACATTTTTTTAGATAAAAGCACTATGAGAAAGAGTTAAAAGCATGGCCAAGCATGAAACTGACCAGGCAAAAAAAAAAGAGCCGGGGCTGAGACCAGAGTGTCCTAAGCGCAACACAATGAAGCCTATTGCATAACGTAATGGGTCAGTCAAGTTTACATTTAGTACTTTGACGGGTGAATTAATATGCCTTGAGTTCATGTGGAGGATATGGTCTAATGAAGACTGAGGACCATATCTAACTTAAAACTAAATCATTTGTAACTATTGGAGGTTGCTACCCGCTGCATTATTTATGTTAACTAAGTTTCAAAACACTTCAAATTCATTTTTAAAAAAAACTTATTTTGTTTTCAAGTAAAACTTAATGTGTCCATTTTACTTATTCAATGTATTTACCACAAAACATGGGCATTTGAAGTTGGACATTAGTTGAAAAATATTGAAAGGGGTCTTAACTTTATTATGTCTATTGGAGACAATGCAGGGGAAAGATGGAACTAATGTTTACACAACTTAGTCAGATGGAACTAATGTTTACAAAAGTTTCATCTTTCCGCTGTATTGTCTCCAATAGACATGATAAAGTGAAGATACCTCCAATAGTAACCTACAATAGTTTATTCAAGGGTTGCCAATGTTTTACAGTAAATACATCAAAAGGTAAAATAAACACATAACTGTTTTACTTGAAGTCAAAATGAGGTTTTTGAATGAATTTCACGTGTTTTGACACTTAGTCAACTTAAATATGGAAGTTGGTTGCGACCTCCATTAGTTACAAGTGACTTAGTTTTAAGTTAGATATGGTCCTCAAAGTTTCCATTAGTTTGGCACGAGGTACTCGTCCAAGGCAGTTACGCCGTGGACGAGCCCGCGTTCCAAACAAATGGAGACTTTGAGGACCATTTCCTACACGTTGGTTTATGATGTACTAAGAATAATTGCCGAAACGCACTTATGATACTATGAAGAATAGATTAAAACTTACATAATATACATATTGGCCTAAGCAAAAAAATTTACATCTTTTCACAAATCGAATGACGGACCTCTACATCCGAAGCCGAACGCGCTAACCTCTTCACTATCCACGCTCATATATAGAGAATCTCGCCCAAGTGTCTTCTGATATCAATTTTATCAACACGAGTTGATGAAAGTTATAAAATATCTGAGGCTTGCCGAGGATATTTTTACATTTATCAACGAGTGTTGATATATTTGATATCAGAAGACACGAGGGTGAGATTCTATTTATCATCAAAATCCGAAATCCTAGGAGATATCGCTTGATCTTCCACAAGCGATATCTCCTGTGGAACACAGTTTTGGATGATAAATTTGCTTTCTTATATCTTGTGAAAAAAATCTCTTCCATCACTTAATGCAATTAATAGCAACTGAAACCGACTATAAATCAGCAGTATGTCATATTTTACCAACATCCCGCCCCTCCCCTGCCTCTAGGAACACAACAGGAGCATGGTGCCCAGCACGGAGTTTCTCCATGAACCTGACCGGAGTTTTCCGAGTCTCATGGTACGCCATCGTCATGGCTGGAGGTGCGGTTGAACTCATGCAGTTTCGTTTTCTCAGTGACGTCAATCTGGTTTATTTTAACAAATCGGACGATGTTTGGATAATGGCGAGGAAGTTCTTATTCATTCAGGCCGAGCAGCATATTTTGTTCACCAAGTTCACCAAAAGAAGCCATACACATAATAATAATTAAAATAATTAATTTGCATGTTGGGCGATTTTTCCAAGTACAATGTATATGCTCAAAGCGTTAATCAAATACATTGGTAAAAGAGAAAGTATAACTAGATGCAATATGCAGCAAAAAGGTGTGTTTTAACAAGCGTTTCAAAAGAGGTAAAGTCAATTACTGAGTTTTTGGCCAGTGCGAGAGGGTTCAAAAAAAGAGACAGAATGGCCAAACAATTTGTTTCCAAACGATTAAAGTTTTAGAGAAGCATAGATAGTTGATTTTGACTTTGGGAAGGGAGTTGTCTTTCTGGGATTTAATGGTTAAATTATTGAGGGCTTTCATCACGGATACTTCTGTAAACAAAACACATCCGTTCGAATTCAATTGCTGATTTGACAGGAAGCCAATGTTGGTCTTTCGTAACAGGGGTGATATGACAATGTTATTGAGTTCTGGTGATGATTCTAGCGGCTGTATTTTGCAATAACTGCGATTTTGAGAGTAGCTTCTGTGAAATACCATAACAAGAGACTATTGCTGTCATCAAGCTGAGATGGCTAATCCTTGAACAAGGTGATGTGCAGTGCCACGGTCGATGAGATGAGCAAATTTTGTCGTGTTGATTGTTGAAGCGGTGGTATCCCAGAATCAGCTACCGTGATTGTGATGAAGCTAACCTGTTTCTGGAAGTGTCCTGAACCACAAACAACACTTCGGCCTAGTCGTGATTCATTTTTAGCATGTTGTTCACGGTCATCCGAGACTTGACATCTTTCGTGCAATTCGTAATGTGATGAAGATTAGACTTTAGCATATGAACCGTCAAGCCTTTGAGTGTCATCTGCAAATAAAGAGAGTGTTATGTTTATGAATCATTTCTACCAATCTCATTAAAATAAAATCTAACATTTCTGCACAACGTCACGCTGATTATAGATTTCACAAGGCTCTTTTACTCAAGCCATCAGGTTAACCTTTGCCTCAAATTTGACCTCTAACTCTCATTTGCTTGATGCAGATAACGTCAAGCAATCACAATGCGCGTCTCTTAACGGCCTTTTAAGAGATTACAAGTATTATCGCTTTTTAAAGGTACTAGTGCACGCTTTTGCGCTCTAAATTGGCTATTCTAAGGTTAACGAGAACTTATGCATTCACTTAAACTTTCTATCGATGCAATGAAATACTAAATATTCTTTATAATTTACCTGCAATCAACAATGAAAACGTTAAGACAGCCGCTGTCGGCTTGGACATAGCCCAAATCGGCTATTTCGCGTCGAAGCCTTGCATTCAGTTTAGCACAATGGCGACACAAGTGAACAATCACGAAGAAATGATTGGTGTTTTTTACTTATTTTAATTCTAAAACTTTTCGATCGACAATAGTACATAGCCAAAAGTATGACAAAATCAGTGATCTTTTTAGATATTCATACAGATGTAGGCTCCAGCCCGTTGATTGCGCAAACCGTGGTCCAGGACTGTCGAAGTGCAGAGTCGACTATGTGATAGTAATACTACGAAGCTGGATTGTTCGAGTTTCGGTTTAATTATTTTGTTTTGTTAACCGCAATGACTGTTGATGTCGGCCGTTACATCATCAAACATTTACAACCGCGATCCAATGAGGTCACATGCTATATACTACATTTCGAGTGCTATGACATCGAGATTTATCATCCAAAACTGTGTTCCACAGGAGATATCGCTTATGGAAGATCAAACGATATCTTCCAGGAGATATTGTTTTGACAGTAGATCTTGAACAATGCCCTATTACAGTCAAGTTCATGACATCACAATTGTTTTTCATCAAGTAATGACATCACAATGGTATGACGTCATAAACATGACGGAGTAGTGCAGTGTTCAAAAATATACATTTTTCACGGAATCGAAATGAAAAATGATTTTGGCTGATAAATAGAATCTTGGGTGAGATTCTCTGTAAGTTCAAATTTTATCGGTTGATTTATGTAAAATATAATCAATGTTTCGGTTCAACAGGCATTCAATAAAGTTTATGCAAGCACAAATGACAAAATAATTGTACGATGACAGGAAATAATGTCTTGCCGGGCGTAGTGCATCGAGTCGATGATACAAATCATGATCTATTTTCTCGAGTTTGATTAGTTTAATTACCGAAGCATTTAAAGAAAACATTCTCTGACAGGCCGCTGTCCGCAATGGGTTGTAGCACACTTGAATACTTGCGCTCATTGACTATAAACATGAATAAACTTGAATATACTGTTCTTCGCTTTACAGGCGACACTTTCACTTTACAAATCTTGCGGTTTTCCTCACGACGTGAAAATGTCTTTCCAAAAGTCATTTCATTGTTCCAAAAGTCATTTGTTTGGGTTGTTATTACGTTTTCATTTATGTGTGATTAACAAATTTGTATAAAGCTGTCTATGTCATCTTTTGTTTGTAGCAGTGTCCTTATTATTTTTTTTCAGAATTGTTTATTCTTGTTATCCCTTGTTCAAAGTTGTTAGTGATAGTGTGTCGATTAACTTTGTCAGGTGTGTTTCTCTATATAAACTTATAGCGGAGTTGTTAGGTTTCCCTTATCATTTGATCGTTTTGGTTTGGTAACATTGCAAATAAATGTTTTAGTTGCGGTAAAGGTAAGCTTTTAGAATAGTATTTCGACCTGATGGAGTTAGATCTCTTGCAAGCCATTGGTTCATTGAACTCCTGTTTGAAATATAAGGTTAAGGTGTTTTTCCTTTTTTATTATTGTATTTGTTTATGGTTTGTAATCAAATAATAAAGGGATTATTTGGGAGCATCACTGGATAGTGTATTTTCATAGTAATCGTACATTTGTAAAGTAGATAGTGTCGTTTATGTTTGATAGTTTGGAGCTTTGTCCCGACATGACCCTGCATTCCAAAGACCAAGGTTAACATATGGTGATGACAATTTGGGATAAACATTGACACTATTGTCCAAATTAACGCCTTTGGACAATAATTTGGAAAAGTCTTGAGAACTTATGTATGGCAGGTATTTTTACTTTGAACTTTTTCTACCACCTCGTTTGTTTTCTTGCGTGTAGAAATTCCATGATGATGTAACATTTTACAAAATCAGAGTCAAAGAAGGTGTTATCATTCTTCAGTTTTTTCAGATTGAGCTTGGGTGCTTTGAGAACAAATGGCCAAGAGAGTTTCGCGGCTGTGAGTGTGGCCTGATCCTTGATGCACCATTGTTCGCAGGTTGTTGAAAGCTTTGGGACTGAGTAATCAAGTTTCAGTTGAAGTACAAATAATAAGACTAAATTCAAACAGAATAGTCCTCATTACACCAGTTTGAAGTTTCAAAACTTGACTAAAATTTCAGGTTTCCACCAGCATACATAGTCGAAACTCTATGCAATGGTCCAGAGAAGTAGTAAACTCTTTAAAGTAACTTAAAGAGGTAAGTCACAATCCTGTTTTTGATCAAAATGGACATTATGCAAACACGTTGGGATAGGTAATAATCCTTTTTTGCACCAATATGAACATAATGCTAACACAATGGGATGAGTCATAATCCTTTTTTTCACCAATGTGAACATTATGCTAACACATTGGGTGCTATAAGAGCAATGAACTGAAAACAGTTTCTTATTACAAATATTTAGGAGTTATTTTTTCATCACGACTATGTTTGTCAACAGCCTGTGAAACCCTTGCTAACCAAGCCTCTAAAGCATGTTTTCCTATTTACCAGTTAATGAAATGTTACCCAAATCTTTCAATGAATCTTATTTTGTCTATATTTGATACAAAAATGTCTCCAATTGCTTGTTATAGTAGCGACATATGGGGGTTTAAATTTCGAGAAAGAATAGAAAAAGTCCAGAGTAATTTCTTCAAAACCTCTCTGGGTATAAGTAAAAGATCTTCATCAATAGCGGTTCTGGGTGAAATGGGGCGCTGCAATCTCTCTATACTTTATTTTTGTCGATGTATAAGATACTGGTGTAGGTTGATTCATATGGAGTCACGAAATCCCCACACCTGTTTAACATGCTTATTTAAAGCACAGGATAAAGCAGGCAGTGTAAACTGGGCTTCATAGGTTACATTGTTCAGACTGGTTATTAATATGCCTGGATGTTGCAGGAATGTGGAAATGTATCTCAATTCATGACTTTATTTAAACAAACTTGCATAGATTTAGACATCCAATCTTATTATGGGCAAATAGAATTATAAACATTTCTTAAAACATATTAATCCTTTAAAACTATATTTGGACAAGAAAAGTATCTAATTTTTGACATTAAGGAAGATTTGAAAAATTCAGAAAATGCGTTTGAACAAATACACTTCTTATTCTGAATTATTATGTGATCGTTGTAACTTAAGAATTGTTGAAAATGAATTTTATTTTGTTCTTGTTTGTACTTTCTTTCGGGAAAGTAGAACGAAACTCATACCACATCGATTTTGTCAGTTTCCGAACAGCAAAAGTTTGTTGAACTTTCGTCTTGCAAAACTGAATATGTACTGAAAGGTATTGCATTATGTATGAAATTAAGCTCGCAGACCAACATGTTGCATCTTCCTACGCAAAGACTTGGACAGTTCGAAACTGGCAATAGTTAAGCTTTGCGTAGCAAGATGCAACATGTTCATGTATATTAATATTTGTATACATTGTACACTATTCTTACTCTCTCTCTCTCTCTCTCTCTCTCTCTCTCTCTCTCTCTCTCTCTCTCTCTCTCTCTCTCTCTCTCTCTCTCTCTCTCTCTCTCTCTCTCTCTCTCGAAAATCGTGTTGTGAGCGTGTCGATCGTGGAGTGATTGTGAAGTTATTGTGTAGTGATTGTGTAGAGTTATTGTGTTGATCGTGCTTCAGCCTTAGGACACGATAACATCACAACCACAACACAAACACAACACGATCGATAAATTGTCCCTCTTGCAATCGTACTCATGTTAAATTAACACTTTTAGTGCTAAAATTTAGGAACACGACGACAGCTCGAACAGAACACACGATTACTGTACGATCAGGATACAATCGTTACACGATATTGGATTTAATTTGCACCAATAAGAGCGTTTCCCATCAAAAGTTTTCATCATGCACGTGTGCTTCGCGTGTCTTACTTTCAGTCCACATGTCAGCACAAACGATGGTAAGGTTTTATGGTAAGCGTGGGAGACAAGCGAATCGCCACGTTACTGCATGCCGACAATTCTCTCCCCGTGCATACGGAATGTTTTGTCCAGTTGTAGTTCCGTGATTAATTCCTTCGCAACTAATGTTCTGATACAAGCTTTTCTCGGGCTTCAAGAGGGTCCCCCTAAAGGCAAAATATATCAGCAGAGACTCCAATGCAATATTTCAGCAAATTGAAACGCTGCATGCATGGATAACACATTTGTCGTCACACTAGCCTATGAAAGATGCTTTGCTGTGTTAAGAAGACTCAAAATGCAAAGTGCATATTCAATATAATATATTTGTGTACTTTTGAGTTTATTAGATCTTTGAAATTATAGTTTGTGCAGAATACAAAGTTTAAAGATACATAAATGGGTAATATTTGTGAAAACTAACAATGAATTTTCAACATGAAAGTATACCTTTAAATGATAGGGAAGATAAAAGGTTACAAATTACTGCTGCAAGATTTTGATTCAAGGTATGATAAAATGCGACAAGAATTCATCGCAAGCAAAATTATGTGGTAGCCCATCAAAGTTATAGACCTATTAACTGTATACTGCAGAAGTGGCATATCAGAAAAATGAGTGTTTAAGATCTTCATGCTAGTCTGAAGATCATGTGCATAGGGATTATTCAATTTATGTATAATTTTCATACGCAACCGTACGAAAATTTAAATAAGTAAATAGAAATCAACTCCCGAAAACATTAGACAAAGAAATAGTGATTTCACTGGAAATGGAATATGTTTAAATTGGTTTGTTCTCTGTTAGAATGAATCGCAGATTTGATTGTTATCAGTAAGAAATTGAACTGAATCATTATGAACAAAGCAGGTAATAATGGGGATACTTATATTGCGCTGGACTCACACGACATTGCTCTCTCAGGTCAATTTTACAATATTTACCAAAGATTCATGTTTTTAGAATGATAACAATTAATGACCTAGAAATCGAAATGGTAATATGAGCTCAATATAATAATAATAATAATAATAATAATAATAATAATAATAATAATAATAATAATAATAATAATAATAATAATAATAACTAGGATTGCCCAGGCAATACTGACGGTCTTCAGACGCGCACGTTGTCGTAAGATGCTGTTTGTCGTAAGATGCTGTTTGCCTTGAACTCTGCTCTGTCTGTATCGATTGTCAAGTCTGTAGGTCATTTTGAGTAGCGTTTTGAATGTCAGAACTGCAAAGTCTCAAGAAAAAAGAAAATGGCGGCTAAAGCACGTGACTTACGAAGTCGTCATGATTGACTTTTTTTGCCTTCATTCAAATGCGCATCTTTTGAAACTATTTGCAAGTCTCTAGATTCATTTTGAAAAATGATCCCATGTTAATTTGTGAAAAATTGAAATTTGTCATTTTTGAAGTTTCATAAAAACCGGAAATGACTGTTCGCGATCGATATTATTATTGATTCTTGTAGATGTCAATGAGCTCTTGCTGTCCTGTAAAAATCATGCATTTCCTGTCCTAGGTGTTAGAGTTATGTGCCCTTGAAGTTGGCGATTTTGCAGTTTTTGACATTTTCGAAGGGTCACTGCGGAAAAAGTATTAGGGTTACGCACATCTGATGAGTATCCTGAATAGGACAATGCATCAGCTGCATTATGTGCAAGTTTCAGCTCTATCGTGCAAGTATCTTCAGAGGAGAAGATTTTCAAAGACGCAAGGGGTCCAAAATGCTAAAAAATGCAGTAAAAGCAAGATGGCGTCTAAAGCACGTGACCTACAACTTTGTCATGATTTACTTTTTTGTTGTAAATGCAAATGCGCATCTTTTGACGCAAGTTGCAAGTCTCTAAGTGCATTTTGAATTTTTTTCCAATGTTAATTTGCGAAATTTCAAGGGGCTGTAACTCTGCAATGGCGACCGGAAGTGGAAATCGGATTTCAATTGTATAAATTTCAGCCCAGAGGCTATCACGCCTGAAAGATTGGTTGAATTTGCATCAGTAGTTTTCGAGTAATTTGAGCCACAAAATCCGTGGAAAATAATAATAATAATAACTAGGATTGCCTTGTGGGCAATACTGACGGTCTTCAGACGCGCACGTTGTCGTAAGATGCTGTCTGAGTCATACTCTGCTCTGTCTGTAGCAATTGTCTAGTGTCAGTGAGAATATTCACTACTGTTTTGAATGTCAGAACTGCAAAGTGACACAAAAAAGGAAAATGGCGGCTAAAGCACGTGGCTTACGAAGTCGTCATGATTGACTTTTTTTGCCTTCGTGTAAATGCGCATCTTTTGAATCTATTTGCAAGTCTCTAGGTTTATTTTGAAAAATGAGCCAATGTTAATTTTTTAAAATTCGAAATTTTGCATTTTTGAAGTCTCATTAAAACCAGGTTTGACTGTTCGCGATCGATTTTATTATTGATTCTTGTAGATATCAACGAGCTCTTGCTGTCCTGTAAAAGTCATGCAATTCTTGCAATAGGTTTAAGAGTTATGTGCCCTTGAAGTTGGCGATTTTGCAGTTTTTGACATTTTCGAACGGTCACTGTGAAAAAAGTATTAGGGTTACGCAGGTCTGATGAGTATCCTGAGTAGTACAATGCATAAGCTGCATTATGTGCAAGTTTCATCTCTTTCGTGCAAGTATCTTCAGAGGAGAAGATTTTCAAAGACGCATGGGGTCGAAAATGCTGAAAAGTGCAGTAAAAGCAAGATGGCGTCTAAAGCACGTGACCTACAACTTTGTCATGATTTACTTTTTTGTTGCAAATGCAAATGCGCATCGTTTAAAGCAAGTTGCAAGTCTGTAGGTGCATTTTGAAAATTTTGCCCATGTTAATTTTCGAAATTTCAAGGGGCTGTAACTCTGCAATGGAGACCGGAAGTGCAGATTTGCTTGCATCTGTATGAACTTCAGCTTAGAGGCTCTCATTGATGAAAGTTGCATGAACTTTGCATGTGCAGTTATGGTTGCAGGAGCGACACACTTTTTGTACAAATAATAATAATAAGAACTAGGATTGCCTTGTGGGCAATACTGACGGTCTTCAGACGCGCATGTTGTCGTACGATGCTGTCTGAGTCGTACTCTGCTCTGTCTGTATCAATTGTCTAGTCTGAAAGAGCATTTTGAGTACTGTTTTGACTGTCAGAACTGCAAAGTGACACAAAAAAGGAAAATGGCTGCTAAAGCCCTTGACCTACAAAGTCGTCATGATTGACTTTGTTTGCCTTCGTGTAAATGCGCATCTTTTGAATGTATTTGCAAGTCTGTAGATTCATTTTGAAAAATGAGCCAATGTTAATTTGTGAAAATTTGAAATTTTGCATTTTTGAAGTCTCATTAAAACCGGAAATGACAGTTCGCGATCGATTTTATTATTGATTCTTGTAGATATCAACGAGCTCTTGCTGTCCTGTAAAAATCATGCACTTCTTGCAATAGGTTTAAGAGTTATCTGCCCTTGAAGTTGGCGATTTTGCAGTTTTTGACATTTTCGAATGGTCACTGTGAAAAAAGTATTAGAGTTACGCAGTTCTGATGAGCTTCCTGAGTAGTGCAATGCTTTAGCTGCATTGTGTACACATTTCAGCTTTTTCGTGCAAGTATCTTCAGAGGAGAAGATTTTCAAAGACGCATGGGGTCGAAAATGCTGAAAAATGCAGTAAAAGCAAGATGGCGTCTAAAGCACGTGACCTACAACTTTGTCATGATTTACTTTTTTGTTGTAAATGCAAATGCGCATCGTTTAAAGCTAGTTGCAAGTCTGTAGGTGCATTTTGAAAATTTTGCCCATGTTAATTTGCGAAAATGTAAGGGGCTGTAACTCTGCAATGGAGACCGGAAGTGCAGATTTGCTTGCATCTGTATGAACTTCAGCTTAGAGGCTCTCATTGCTGAAAGTTGCATGAACTTTGCATGTGCAGTTTTGGCTGTAGGAGCGACACACTTTTTGTACAAATAATAATAATAATAATAATAAGAATAAACAGGATAATAACAATAGGTCTTCGACGAAATTCGTCTGAAGACCTAACTAGGATTGCCTTGTGGGCAATACTGACGGTCTTCAGAAGCCTATGCATTCATCAGGTGCAATAGTTCCTTGCTTTCTATTCTTTTGGCGGTAAGAAAGAAGTTTCGAGTCAGCATCTAGGGTAGAATTGACAGCAGCAAAATCGGGCCAAAATTATCTTGCTGGAAGCGAGCGTGTCAAAATCCCCGACAAGGTTGCTAGTCTCAAAAGAAAGGTGCATCTGGGCATGCAGTAAATTTTCGAGGGTTGGAGTTCTTTTTTTTTTTTTTTTTTTTTTTTTTTTTTGCATTAAGGCTGGTGATCTTTCTCTCCCCTCTGTCTGTCTGTCTGTCTGTCTGTCTGTCTGTCCGTCCGTCCGTCCGTCCGTCCGTCCGTCTGTCTGTCCTTCTGCGATCATTTAATCTGATAGAAAAGCAATGTTTTGATATCATTTTTGAACTTTCATAAAAGGCGACAGAGACTGTTCGCCACCTATTTCATTAATGATTCGCGTAGATCACAAGGAGGTCTTGCGTTCCTGTAAAAATCATGCAATTCCTGTCCTAGGTTTGAGAGTTATGTGCCCTTGAAGTTGGCGATTTGGCAGTTTTCGACATTTTCGAGAGGTCACTGTGAAAAAAGTATTTAAGATACGCAGTTCTGATGAGTATCCTGAATAGGACAATGCATCAGCTGCATTGTGTGCAAGTTTCAGCTCTTTCGTGCAAGTATCTTCAGAGGAGAAGATTTTCAAAGGCGGGTAGGGTCAAAAATGCTGAAAAATGCAGTAAAAGCAAGATGGCGTCTAAAGCACGCGACCTACAACTTTGTCATGATTTACTTTTTTGTTGTAAATGCAAATGCGCATCTTTTGATGCAAGTTGCAAGTCTCTAAGTGCATTTTGAATTTTTTTCCAATGTTAATTCGCGAAATTTCAAGGGGCTGTAACTCTGCAACGGAGACAGCAAGTGCAGATTTGCTTGCATCTGTATCAACTTCAGCTGAGAGGCTCTCATGCCTGAAAGTTGCATGTACTTTGCATGTGCAGTTTTGGCTGTAGGAGCGACACACTTTCTGTACAAATAATAAGAACGAACAGGATAATAACAGTAGGTCTTCACGACTTTCGTCTGAAGACCTAACTAGGATTGCCTTGTGGGCAATACTGACGGTCTTCAGACGCGCATGTTGTCGTAAGATGCTGTCTGAGTCGTACTCTGCTCTGTCTGTATCAATGTCTAGTCTGAAAGAGCATTTTGAGTACTGTTTTGAATGTCAGAACTGCAAAGTGACACAAAAAAGGAAAATGGCTGCTAAAGCACTTGACCTACAAAGTCGTCATGATTGACTTTTCTTGCCTTCGTGTAAATGCGCATCTTTTGAATGTATTTGCAAGTCTGTAGATTCATTTTGAAAAATGAGCCAATGTTAATTTGTGAAAATCTGAAATTTTGCATTTTTGAAGTCTCATTAAAACCGGTAATGACTGTTCGCGATCGATTTTATTATTGATTCTTGTAGATATCAACGAGCTCTTGCTGTCCTGTAAAAATCATGCAATTCTTGCAATAGGTTTAAGAGTTATCTGCCCTTGAAGTTGGCGATTTTGCAGTTTTTGACATTTTCAAATGGTCACTGTGAAAAAAGTATTAGAGTTACGCAGTTGTAATGAGCTTCCTGAGTAGTGCAATGCTTTAGCTGCATTGTGTACAAATTTCAGCTCTTTCGTGCAAGTATCTTCAGAGGAGAAGATTTTCAAAGACGCATGGGGTCGAAAATGCTGAAATATGCAGTAAAAGCAAGATGGCGTCTAAAGCACGTGACCTACAACTTTGTCATGATTTACTTTTTTGTTGTAAATGCAAATGCGCATCGTTTAAAGCTAGTTGCAAGTCTGTAAGTGCATTTTGAAAATTTTGCCCATGTTAATTTGCGAAATTGCAAGGGGCTGTAACTCTGCAATGGAGACCGGAAGTGCAGATTTGCTTGCATCTGTATGAACTTCAGCTTAGAGGCTATCATGCCTGAAAGTTGCATGTACTTTGCATGTGCAGTTTTGGCTGTAGGAGCGACACACTTTTTGTACAAATAATAATAATAAGAATAATAATAACTAGGATTGCCTTGTGGGCAATACTGACGGTCTTCAGACGCGCATGTTGTCGTACGATGCTGTCTGAGTCGTACTCTGCTCTGTCTGTATCAATTGTCTAGTCTGAAAGAGCATTTTGAGTACTGTTTTGACTGTCAGAACTGCAAAGTGACACAAAAAAGGAAAATGGCTGCTAAAGCCCTTGACCTACAAAGTCGTCATGATTGACTTTGTTTGCCTTCGTGTAAATGCGCATCTTTTGAATGTATTTGCAAGTCTGTAGATTCATTTTGAAAAATGAGCCAATGTTAATTTGTGAAAATTTGAAATTTTGCATTTTTGAAGTCTCATTAAAACCGGAAATGACAGTTCGCGATCGATTTTATTATTGATTCTTGTAGATATCAACGAGCTCTTGCTGTCCTGTAAAAATCATGCACTTCTTGCAATAGGTTTAAGAGTTATCTGCCCTTGAAGTTGGCGATTTTGCAGTTTTTGACATTTTCGAATGGTCACTGTGAAAAAAGTATTAGAGTTACGCAGTTCTGATGAGCTTCCTGAGTAGTGCAATGCTTTAGCTGCATTGTGTACACATTTCAGCTTTTTCGTGCAAGTATCTTCAGAGGAGAAGATTTTCAAAGACGCATGGGGTCGAAAATGCTGAAAAATGCAGTAAAAGCAAGATGGCGTCTAAAGCACGTGACCTACAACTTTGTCATGATTTACTTTTTTGTTGTAAATGCAAATGCGCATCGTTTAAAGCTAGTTGCAAGTCTGTAGGTGCATTTTGAAAATTTTGCCCATGTTAATTTGCGAAAATGTAAGGGGCTGTAACTCTGCAATGGAGACCGGAAGTGCAGATTTGCTTGCATCTGTATGAACTTCAGCTTAGAGGCTCTCATTGCTGAAAGTTGCATGAACTTTGCATGTGCAGTTTTGGCTGTAGGAGCGACACACTTTTTGTACAAATAATAATAATAATAATAATAAGAATAAACAGGATAATAACAATAGGTCTTCGACGAAATTCGTCTGAAGACCTAACTAGGATTGCCTTGTGGGCAATACTGACGGTCTTCAGACGCGCACGTTGTCGTAAGATGCGGTTTGACTGTAACTCTGCTCTGTCTGTATCGATTGTCAAGTCTGTAGGTGCATTTTCAGTAGTGTTTCGAATGTCAGAACTGCAAAGTCTCAGGAAAAAGGAAAATGGCGGCTAAAGCACGTGACTTACGAAGTCGTCATGATTGACTTTTTTTGCCTTCATTCAAATGCGCATCTTTTGAAACTATTTGCAAGTCTCTAGATTCATTTTGAAAAATGACCCCATGTTAAATTGTTGAAAATTAAAATTTTGCATTTTTGAAGTCTCATTAAAACCGGAAATGACTGTTCGCGATCGATTTTATTATTGATTCTTGTAGATCACATTGAGGTCTAGCTGTCCTGTAAAAATCATGCAATTCCTGTCCTAGGTTTTAGAGTTATGTGCCCTTGAAGTTGGCGATTTTGCAGTTTTTGACATTTTCGAATGGTCACTGTGAAAAAAGTATTAGGGTTACGAAGTTCTGATGAGCTTCCTGAAGAGAACAATGCATCAGCTGCATTGTGTGCAAGTTTCAGCTCTATCGTGCAAGTATCTTCAGAGGAGAAGATTTTCAAAGGCGGGTGGGGTCGAAAATGCTGAAAAATGCAGTAAAAGCAAGATGGCGTCTAAATCACGTGACCTACAACTTTGTCATGATTTACTTTTTGGTTGTAAATGCAAATGCGCATCTTTTGCAATAAGTTGCAAGTCTCTAAGTGCATTTTGAAATTTTTGCCCATGTTAATTTTTGGAACTTTAAGGGGCTGTAACTCTGCAATGGAGACCGGAAGTTGAAATTTTTTTTGATTTGTATCAATTTCAGCTGAGAGGCTACTATCCCTAAAAGTTTTGTTGAATTTGCTTCAGTAGTTTTTGAGCTACAGTTTCCACAAAATCGGTACAAAAAATAATAATAATAATAAACAGGATAATAACAATACGTCTTCTGACTTTCGTCTGAAGACCTAATAAGAATAAACAGGATAATAACAATAGGTCTTCGACGAAATTCGTCTGAAGACCTAACTAGGATTGCCTTGTGGGCAATACTGACGGTCTTCAGACGCGCATGTTGTCGTAAGATGCTGTCTGAGTCGTACACTGCTCTGTCTGTATCAATTGTCTAGTCTGAAAGAGCATTTTGAGTACTGTTTTAAATGTCAGAACTGCAAAGTGACACAAAAAAGGAAAATGGCTGCTAAAGCCCTTGACCTACAAAGTCGTCATGATTGACTTTGTTTGCCTTCGTGTAAATGCGCATCTTTTGAATGTATTTGCAAGTCTGTAGATTCATTTTGAAATATGAGCCAATGTTAATTTGTGAAAATTGGAAATTTTGCATTTTTGAAGTCTCATTAAAACCGGAAATGACTGTTCGCGATCGATTTTATTATTGATTCTTGTAGATATCAATGAGGTCTTGCTGTCCTGTAAAAATCATGCAATTCTTGCAATAGGTTTAAGAGTTATGTGCCCTTGAATTTGGCGATTTTGCAGTTTTTGACATTTTCGAATGGTCACTGTGAAAAAAGTATTAGAGTTACGCAGTTCTGATGAGCTTCCTGAGTAGTGCAATGCTTTAGCTGCATTGTGTACAAATTTCAGCTCTTTCGTGCAAGTATCTTCAGAGGAGAAGATTTTCAAAGACGCATGGGGTCGAAAATGCTGAAAAATGCAGTAAAAGCAAGATGGCGTCTAAAGCACGTGACCTACAACTTTGTCATGATTTACTTTTTTGTTGTAAATGCAAATGCGCATCGTTTAAAGCTAGTTGCAAGTCTGTAAGTGCATTTTGAAAATTTTGCCCATGTTAATTTGCGAAAATGTAAGGGGCTGTAACTCTGCAATGGAGACCGGAAGTGCAGATTTGCTTGCATCTGTATGAACTTCAGCTGAGAGGCTTTCATTGCTGAAAGTTGCATGTACTTTGCATCTGCAGTTTTTGCTGCAGGAGCGACACACTTTTTGTACAAATAATAATAATAAGAATAATAATAACTAGGATTGCCCAGGCAATACTGACGGTCTTCAGACGCGCACGTTGTCGTAAGATGCTGTTTGTCGTAAGATGCTGTTTGCCTTGAACTCTGCTCTGTCTGAATCAATTGTCAAGTCTGTAGGTGCATTTTGAGTAGCGTTTTGAATGTCAGAAGTGCAAAGTCACAATAAAAAAGGAAAATGGCGGCTAAAGCACGTGACCTACGAAGTCGTCATGATTGACTTTTTTTGGCTTTGTGTAAATGCGCATCTTTTGAATCTATTTGGAAGTCTCTAGATTAATTTTGAAAAATGACCCCATGTTAAATTGTTGAAAATTGAAAATTTGCATTTTTGGACCTTTATAAAAACCGGAAATGACTGTTCGCGATCGATTTTTTTATTGATTCTTGTAGATGTCAATGAGGTCTTGCTGTCCTGTAAAAATCATGCAATTCCTGACCTAGGTTTTAGAGTTATCTGCCCTTGAAGTTGGCGATTTTGCAGTTTTTGACATTTTCGAGAGGTCACTGTACATAAAGTATTAGGGCTACGCAGTTCTGATGAGTATCCTGAATAAGACAATGTTTCAGCTGTTTTATGTGCAAGTTTCAGCTCTATCGTGCAAGTATCTTCAGAGGAGAAGATTTTCAAAGGTGGGTGGGGTCGAAAATGCTGAAAAATGCAGTAAAAGCAAAATGGCGTCTAAAGCACGTGACCTACAACTTTGTCATGATTTACTTTTTTGTTGTAAATGCAAATGCGCATCTTTTGACGCAAGTTGCAAGTCTCTAAGTGCATTTTGAAAATTTTGCCCATGTTAATTTGCGAAAATTCAAGGGGCTGTAACTCTGCAATGGAGACCGGAAGTGCAGATTTGCTTGCATCTGTATGAACTTCAGCTTAGAGGCTTTCATTGCTGAAAGTTGCATGTACTTTGCATGTGCAGTTTTTGCTGCAGGAGCGACACACTTTTTGTACAAATAATAATAATAAGAATAATAATAATAAGAATAAACAGGATAATAACAATAGGTCTTCGACGAAATTCGTCTGAAGACCTAACTAGGATTGCCCAGGCAATACTGACGGTCTTCAGACGCGCACGTTGTCGTAAGATGCGGTTTGACTGTAACTCTGCTCTGTCTGTATCGATTGTCAAGTCTGTAGGTGCATTTTCAGTAGTGTTTCGAATGTCAGAACTGCAAAGTCTCAGGAAAAAGGAAAATGGCGGCTAAAGCACGTGACTTACGAAGTCGTCATGATTGACTTTTTTTGCCTTCATTCAAATGCGCATCTTTTGAAACTATTTGCAAGTCTCTAGATTCATTTTGAAAAATGACCCCATGTTAAATTGTTGAAAATTGAAATTTTGCATTTTTGAAGTCTCATTAAAACCGGAAATGACTGTTCGCGATCGATTTTATTATTGATTCTTGTAGATCACATTGAGGTCTTGCTGGCCTGTAAAAATCATGCATTTCCTGACCTAGGTTTTAGAGTTATGTGCCCTTGAAGTTGGCGATTTTGCAGTTTTTGACATTTTCGAATGGTCACTGTGAAAAAAGTATTAGGGTTACGAAGTTCTGATGAGCTTCCTGAAGAGAACAATGCATCAGCTGCATTGTGTGCAAGTTTCAGCTCTATCGTGCAAGTATCTTCAGAGGAGAAGATTTTCAAAGGCGGGTGGGGTCGAAAATGCTGAAAAATGCAGTAAAAGCAAGATGGCGTCTAAATCACGTGACCTACAACTTTGTCATGATTTACTTTTTGGTTGTAAATGCAAATGCGCATCTTTTGCAATAAGTTGCAAGTCTCTAAGTGCATTTTGAAATTTTTGCCCATGTTAATTTTTGGAACTTTAAGGGGCTGTAACTCTGCAATGGAGACCGGAAGTTGAAATTTTTTTTGATTTGTATCAATTTCAGCTGAGAGGCTACTATCCCTAAAAGTTTTGTTGAATTTGCTTCAGTAGTTTTTGAGCTACAGTTTCCACAAAATCGGTACAAAAAATAATAATAATAATAAACAGGATAATAACAATACGTCTTCTGACTTTCGTCTGAAGACCTAATAAGAATAAACAGGATAATAACAATAGGTCTTCGACGAAATTCGTCTGAAGACCTAACTAGGATTGCCTTGTGGGCAATACTGACGGTCTTCAGACGCGCATGTTGTCGTAAGATGCTGTCTGAGTCGTACACTGCTCTGTCTGTATCAATTGTCTAGTCTGAAAGAGCATTTTGAGTACTGTTTTAAATGTCAGAACTGCAAAGTGACACAAAAAAGGAAAATGGCTGCTAAAGCCCTTGACCTACAAAGTCGTCATGATTGACTTTGTTTGCCTTCGTGTAAATGCGCATCTTTTGAATGTATTTGCAAGTCTGTAGATTCATTTTGAAATATGAGCCAATGTTAATTTGTGAAAATTGGAAATTTTGCATTTTTGAAGTCTCATTAAAACCGGAAATGACTGTTCGCGATCGATTTTATTATTGATTCTTGTAGATATCAATGAGGTCTTGCTGTCCTGTAAAAATCATGCAATTCTTGCAATAGGTTTAAGAGTTATGTGCCCTTGAATTTGGCGATTTTGCAGTTTTTGACATTTTCGAATGGTCACTGTGAAAAAAGTATTAGAGTTACGCAGTTCTGATGAGCTTCCTGAGTAGTGCAATGCTTTAGCTGCATTGTGTACAAATTTCAGCTCTTTCGTGCAAGTATCTTCAGAGGAGAAGATTTTCAAAGACGCATGGGGTCGAAAATGCTGAAAAATGCAGTAAAAGCAAGATGGCGTCTAAAGCACGTGACCTACAACTTTGTCATGATTTACTTTTTTGTTGTAAATGCAAATGCGCATCGTTTAAAGCTAGTTGCAAGTCTGTAAGTGCATTTTGAAAATTTTGCCCATGTTAATTTGCGAAAATGTAAGGGGCTGTAACTCTGCAATGGAGACCGGAAGTGCAGATTTGCTTGCATCTGTATGAACTTCAGCTGAGAGGCTTTCATTGCTGAAAGTTGCATGTACTTTGCATCTGCAGTTTTTGCTGCAGGAGCGACACACTTTTTGTACAAATAATAATAATAAGAATAATAATAACTAGGATTGCCCAGGCAATACTGACGGTCTTCAGACGCGCACGTTGTCGTAAGATGCTGTTTGTCGTAAGATGCTGTTTGCCTTGAACTCTGCTCTGTCTGAATCAATTGTCAAGTCTGTAGGTGCATTTTGAGTAGCGTTTTGAATGTCAGAAGTGCAAAGTCACAATAAAAAAGGAAAATGGCGGCTAAAGCACGTGACCTACGAAGTCGTCATGATTGACTTTTTTTGGCTTTGTGTAAATGCGCATCTTTTGAATCTATTTGGAAGTCTCTAGATTAATTTTGAAAAATGACCCCATGTTAAATTGTTGAAAATTGAAAATTTGCATTTTTGGACCTTTATAAAAACCGGAAATGACTGTTCGCGATCGATTTTTTTATTGATTCTTGTAGATGTCAATGAGGTCTTGCTGTCCTGTAAAAATCATGCAATTCCTGACCTAGGTTTTAGAGTTATCTGCCCTTGAAGTTGGCGATTTTGCAGTTTTTGACATTTTCGAGAGGTCACTGTACATAAAGTATTAGGGCTACGCAGTTCTGATGAGTATCCTGAATAAGACAATGTTTCAGCTGTTTTATGTGCAAGTTTCAGCTCTATCGTGCAAGTATCTTCAGAGGAGAAGATTTTCAAAGGTGGGTGGGGTCGAAAATGCTGAAAAATGCAGTAAAAGCAAAATGGCGTCTAAAGCACGTGACCTACAACTTTGTCATGATTTACTTTTTTGTTGTAAATGCAAATGCGCATCTTTTGACGCAAGTTGCAAGTCTCTAAGTGCATTTTGAAAATTTTGCCCATGTTAATTTGCGAAAATTCAAGGGGCTGTAACTCTGCAATGGAGACCGGAAGTGCAGATTTGCTTGCATCTGTATGAACTTCAGCTTAGAGGCTTTCATTGCTGAAAGTTGCATGTACTTTGCATGTGCAGTTTTTGCTGCAGGAGCGACACACTTTTTGTACAAATAATAATAATAAGAATAATAATAATAAGAATAAACAGGATAATAACAATAGGTCTTCGACGAAATTCGTCTGAAGACCTAACTAGGATTGCCCAGGCAATACTGACGGTCTTCAGACGCGCACGTTGTCGTAAGATGCGGTTTGACTGTAACTCTGCTCTGTCTGTATCGATTGTCAAGTCTGTAGGTGCATTTTCAGTAGTGTTTCGAATGTCAGAACTGCAAAGTCTCAGGAAAAAGGAAAATGGCGGCTAAAGCACGTGACTTACGAAGTCGTCATGATTGACTTTTTTTGCCTTCATTCAAATGCGCATCTTTTGAAACTATTTGCAAGTCTCTAGATTCATTTTGAAAAATGACCCCATGTTAAATTGTTGAAAATTAAAATTTTGCATTTTTGAAGTCTCATTAAAACCGGAAATGACTGTTCGCGATCGATTTTATTATTGATTCTTGTAGATCACATTGAGGTCTAGCTGTCCTGTAAAAATCATGCAATTCCTGTCCTAGGTTTTAGAGTTATGTGCCCTTGAAGTTGGCGATTTTGCAGTTTTTGACATTTTCGAATGGTCACTGTGAAAAAAGTATTAGGGTTACGAAGTTCTGATGAGCTTCCTGAAGAGAACAATGCATCAGCTGCATTGTGTGCAAGTTTCAGCTCTATCGTGCAAGTATCTTCAGAGGAGAAGATTTTCAAAGGCGGGTGGGGTCGAAAATGCTGAAAAATGCAGTAAAAGCAAGATGGCGTCTAAATCACGTGACCTACAACTTTGTCATGATTTACTTTTTGGTTGTAAATGCAAATGCGCATCTTTTGCAATAAGTTGCAAGTCTCTAAGTGCATTTTGAAATTTTTGCCCATGTTAATTTTTGGAACTTTAAGGGGCTGTAACTCTGCAATGGAGACCGGAAGTTGAAATTTTTTTTGATTTGTATCAATTTCAGCTGAGAGGCTACTATCCCTAAAAGTTTTGTTGAATTTGCTTCAGTAGTTTTTGAGCTACAGTTTCCACAAAATCGGTACAAAAAATAATAATAATAATAAACAGGATAATAACAATACGTCTTCTGACTTTCGTCTGAAGACCTAATAAGAATAAACAGGATAATAACAATAGGTCTTCGACGAAATTCGTCTGAAGACCTAACTAGGATTGCCTTGTGGGCAATACTGACGGTCTTCAGACGCGCATGTTGTCGTAAGATGCTGTCTGAGTCGTACACTGCTCTGTCTGTATCAATTGTCTAGTCTGAAAGAGCATTTTGAGTACTGTTTTAAATGTCAGAACTGCAAAGTGACACAAAAAAGGAAAATGGCTGCTAAAGCCCTTGACCTACAAAGTCGTCATGATTGACTTTGTTTGCCTTCGTGTAAATGCGCATCTTTTGAATGTATTTGCAAGTCTGTAGATTCATTTTGAAATATGAGCCAATGTTAATTTGTGAAAATTGGAAATTTTGCATTTTTGAAGTCTCATTAAAACCGGAAATGACTGTTCGCGATCGATTTTATTATTGATTCTTGTAGATATCAATGAGGTCTTGCTGTCCTGTAAAAATCATGCAATTCTTGCAATAGGTTTAAGAGTTATGTGCCCTTGAATTTGGCGATTTTGCAGTTTTTGACATTTTCGAATGGTCACTGTGAAAAAAGTATTAGAGTTACGCAGTTCTGATGAGCTTCCTGAGTAGTGCAATGCTTTAGCTGCATTGTGTACAAATTTCAGCTCTTTCGTGCAAGTATCTTCAGAGGAGAAGATTTTCAAAGACGCATGGGGTCGAAAATGCTGAAAAATGCAGTAAAAGCAAGATGGCGTCTAAAGCACGTGACCTACAACTTTGTCATGATTTACTTTTTTGTTGTAAATGCAAATGCGCATCGTTTAAAGCTAGTTGCAAGTCTGTAAGTGCATTTTGAAAATTTTGCCCATGTTAATTTGCGAAAATGTAAGGGGCTGTAACTCTGCAATGGAGACCGGAAGTGCAGATTTGCTTGCATCTGTATGAACTTCAGCTGAGAGGCTTTCATTGCTGAAAGTTGCATGTACTTTGCATCTGCAGTTTTTGCTGCAGGAGCGACACACTTTTTGTACAAATAATAATAATAAGAATAATAATAACTAGGATTGCCCAGGCAATACTGACGGTCTTCAGACGCGCACGTTGTCGTAAGATGCTGTTTGTCGTAAGATGCTGTTTGCCTTGAACTCTGCTCTGTCTGAATCAATTGTCAAGTCTGTAGGTGCATTTTGAGTAGCGTTTTGAATGTCAGAAGTGCAAAGTCACAATAAAAAAGGAAAATGGCGGCTAAAGCACGTGACCTACGAAGTCGTCATGATTGACTTTTTTTGGCTTTGTGTAAATGCGCATCTTTTGAATCTATTTGGAAGTCTCTAGATTAATTTTGAAAAATGACCCCATGTTAAATTGTTGAAAATTGAAAATTTGCATTTTTGGACCTTTATAAAAACCGGAAATGACTGTTCGCGATCGATTTTTTTATTGATTCTTGTAGATGTCAATGAGGTCTTGCTGTCCTGTAAAAATCATGCAATTCCTGACCTAGGTTTTAGAGTTATCTGCCCTTGAAGTTGGCGATTTTGCAGTTTTTGACATTTTCGAGAGGTCACTGTACATAAAGTATTAGGGCTACGCAGTTCTGATGAGTATCCTGAATAAGACAATGTTTCAGCTGTTTTATGTGCAAGTTTCAGCTCTATCGTGCAAGTATCTTCAGAGGAGAAGATTTTCAAAGGTGGGTGGGGTCGAAAATGCTGAAAAATGCAGTAAAAGCAAAATGGCGTCTAAAGCACGTGACCTACAACTTTGTCATGATTTACTTTTTTGTTGTAAATGCAAATGCGCATCTTTTGACGCAAGTTGCAAGTCTCTAAGTGCATTTTGAAAATTTTGCCCATGTTAATTTGCGAAAATTCAAGGGGCTGTAACTCTGCAATGGAGACCGGAAGTGCAGATTTGCTTGCATCTGTATGAACTTCAGCTTAGAGGCTTTCATTGCTGAAAGTTGCATGTACTTTGCATGTGCAGTTTTTGCTGCAGGAGCGACACACTTTTTGTACAAATAATAATAATAAGAATAATAATAATAAGAATAAACAGGATAATAACAATAGGTCTTCGACGAAATTCGTCTGAAGACCTAATAAGAATAAACAGGATAATAACAATAGGTCTTCTGACGAAAATCGTCTGAAGACCTAACTAGGATTGCCTTGTGGGCAATACTGACGGTCTTCAGACGCGCATGTTGTCGTACGATGCTGTCTGAGTCGTACTCTGCTCTGTCTGTAGCAATTGTCTAGTGTCAGTGAGAATTTTCACTACTGTTTTGAATGTCAGAACTGCAAAGTCACACAAAAAAGGTAAATGGCGGCTAAAGCACGTGACCTACGAAGTCGTCATGATTGACTTTTTTTGGCTTCGTGTAAATGCGCATCTTTTGAATCTATTTGCAAGTCTGTAGAGTCATTTTGAAAAATGAGCCAATGTTAATTTGTGAAAATTTGAAATTTTGCATTTTTGAAGTCTCATTAAAACCGGAAATGACTGTTCGCGATCGATTTTATTATTGAATCTTGTAGATATCAACGAGCTCTTGCTGTCCTGTAAAAATCATGCAATTCTTGCAATAGGATTTAGAGTTATCTGCCCTTGAAGTTGGCGATTTTGCAGTTTTTGACATTTTCGAATGGTCACTGTGCAAAAAGTATTAGAGTTACGCAGTTCTGATGAGTATCCTGAGTAGTGCAATGCTTTAGCTGCATTGTGTACAAATTTCAGCTCTTTCGTGCAAGTATCTTCAGAGGAGAAGATTTTCAAAGACGCATGGGGTCGAAAATGCTGAAATATGCAGTAAAAGCAAGATGGCGTCTAAAGCACGTGACCTACAACTTTGTCATGATTTACTTTTTTGTTGTAAATGCAAATGCGCATCGTTTAAAGCTAGTTGCAAGTCTGTAAGTGCATTTTGAAAATTTTGCCCATGTTAATTTGCGAAATTGCAAGGGGCTGTAACTCTGCAATGGAGACCGGAAGTGCAGATTTGCTTGCATCTGTATGAACTTCAGCTTAGAGGCTATCATGCCTGAAAGTTGCATGTACTTTGCATGTGCAGTTTTGGCTGTAGGAGCGACACACTTTTTGTACAAATAATAATAATAAGAATAATAATAATAAGAATAAACAGGATAATAACAATAGGTCTTCGACGAAATTCGTCTGAAGACCTAATAATAATAATAAGAATAAACAGGATAATAACAATAGGTCTTCGACGAAATTCGTCTGAAGACCTAATAATCAGGATAATAACAATAGGTCTTCTGACTTTCGTCTGAAGACCTAATAATAATAATAAATATAGTCGCAAGCGACGAGAAAAGGATTCAGCGCATAAAAAGCACATTTAGTACAAAGATAGTGATGTTAGCTACCTGCCCTGAAAATTTCATGAAGATTGGTACATGCATTAAGCTTCAGCGGCATGTTTTATCTGAAAATTGCGATTATTGGAAAGAAGTTGATAATGTGCAAAAAGTATGCTAATTAGGAATTCGCCGTGATTTGCTTTTTTGCTCGTGATGTAATTGCCTATCGTTTAAAACAGGTTTCAGGTCTGTAAGTGCATTTTGAAAAAAAATCCCATGTTAATTTTTCAAAATTTCGATCCTACTGTGCCTTTTACGCTTATGCCGATTAGGCCCAAAAGCTTATTGTTGCATCGTCACATGAAGCTCTATCAGGCTGGCAAGTTTGGCTGTAATAGCTTTAGCGGTTTGGGCTGAATCGTGTCCACAAGAATCGTCGAATCATGACAAGCAATTTCTGGAACAAATAAGTTGATAATGTGCAAAAACTATAATAGTTAGGAAATCGTCATGATTTACTTTTTTGTTTGAATTGATATTACGCTTCTTTCAAAACAAGTTTCAAGTCTCTAAGTGCATTTTGAAAAATTACCCCATGTTAATTTTGAAAAAGGTATTTTTCCCGATTTTGATCGATTATTGTGAACGAAAATGACTGTTCGCGACCAATGTTTTTATTGATTTGTAAAGTGCCTATAGTGGTTTCACATTCCTGTGAAAATGATGCAATTGTGAGTCTAACTTTTTGAGTTATCGCCCCTTGAACATGCTCACATGTGCTAAGTCGCCCGACTTCGAAGGGTTGCTGAGTAAAAAGTATTAAAGTTTGAGGAACAATTTAGAGTATCCTTTTCTCCTCAGTACTTCAGCTACAACATATGTAACTTTCAGCTCTGAGATGCCAGTATCTTCAGAGGAGAAGATTCTCAAAGGTGCGTGGGGTCCGAAAATTTCAAAAAGTCAAAAAAAGTAATATGGCGGCGTAAGTATGCATGCTACGAAGTCGCCATGATTTACTTTTTTGCTCCAAATGTAATTGCCTATCATTTGAAAAAAGTTTCAGGCCTCTAAGTACATTTTGAAAAAAAATCCCATGTTAATTTTTGAAAATTTGATTGGTACTGTGCCTTTAACGCTTAATCCGATTAAGCCCAAAAGCTTATTAGAACCCCTTCTCATGAAGTTCTACCAGACTGCGAAGTTTGGCTGTTGTAGCTTTAGCGGTTTAGGCTAAATCGGGTCCACAAAATCGGTGGAAAAAAAAAAAAAAAACACAAAAAAAAATATAGTCGCAAGCGACGACAAAAGGATTCAGCGCATAAAAAGCACATTCAGTACAAAGATAGTGATGTTAGCTACCTGCCCTGAAAATTTCATGAAGATTGGTGCATGCATTAAGCTTCAGCGGCATGTTTTATCTGAAAATTGCGATTATTGGAAAGAAGTTGATAATGTGGAAAAAATATGCTAATTAGGAATTCGCCGTGATTTGCTTTTTTCCTCGTGATGTAATTGCCTATCGTTTAAAACAGGTTTCAGGTCTGTAAGTGCATTTTGAAAAAACTTCCCATGTTAATTTTTCAAAATTTCGATCCTACTGTGCCTTTAACGCTTATGCCGATTAAGCCCAAAAGCTTATTGTTGCATCGTCACATGAAGCTCTATCAGGCTGGCAAGTTTGGCTGTAATAGCTTTAGCGGTTTGGGCTGAATCGTGTCCACAAGAATCGTCGAATCATGACAAGCAATTTCTGGAACAAATAAGTTGATAATGTGCAAAAACTATAATAGTTAGGAAATCGTCATGATTGACTTTTTTGTTTGAATTGATATTACGCTTCTTTCAAAACAAGTTTCAAGTCTCTAAGTGCATTTTGAAAAATTAGCCCATGTTAATTTTGAAAAAGGTATTTTTCCCGATTTTGATCGATTATTGTGAACGGAAATGACTGTTCGCGACCAATGTTTTTATTGATTTGTAAAGTGCCCATAGTGGTTTCACATTCCTGAGAAAATAGTGCAGTTGTGAGTCTAACTTTTTGAGTTATCGCCCCTTGAACATGCTCACATGTGCTAAGTCGCCCGACTTCGAAGGGTTGCTGAGTAAAAAGTATTAAAGTTTGAGGTACAATTTAGAGTATCCTTTTCTCCTCAGTACTTCAGCTACAACATATGTAACTTTAAGCTCTGAGATGCTAGTATCTTCGGAGGAGAAGATTCTCAAAGGTGCGTGGGGTCCGAAAATTTCAAAAAGTCAAAAAAAGTAATATGGCGGCGTAAGTATGCATGCTACGAAGTCGCCATGATTTACTTTTTTGCTCCAAATGTAATTGCCTATCGTTTAAAAAAAGTTTTAGGTCTCTAAGTGCATTTTGAAAAAAAATCCCATGTTAATTTTTGAAAATTTGATTGGTACTGTGCCTTTAACGCTTAATCCGATTAAGCCCAAAAGCTTATTAGAACCCCTTCTCATGAAGTTCTACCAGACTGCGAAGTTTGGCTGTTGTAGCTTTAGCGGTTTGGGCTAAATCGGGTCCACAAAATCGGTGGAAAAAAAAAAAAAAAAAATATAGTCGCAAGCGACGACAAAAGGATTCAGCGCATAAAAAGCACATTCAGTACAAAGATAGTAATGTTAGCTAGCTTCACTGGAAATTTCATGAAGATTGGTGCATGCATTAAGCTTCAGCGGCATGTTTTATCTGGAAATTGCAATTATTGCAAAGAAGTTGATAATGTGCAAAAAGTATGCTACTTAGGAATTCGCCGTGTTTTGCTTTTTTGCTCGCGATGTAATTGCCTATAGTTTAAATCAAATTACAAGTCTCTAAGTGCATTTTGTAAAAAATTCCCATGTTAATTTTTCGAACTTTGGATCGTACTGTGCCTTTAATACTTAAGCCGATTAAGCCCAAAAGCTTATTGTGGCTTCGTCTCATGCAGTTCTATCAGACTGGCAAGTTTGGCTGTAATAGCTTGAGCGGTTTTGGCTGAATCGTGTTCACAAGAATTGTGGAATAATGAAAACCTATTTCTGGAACAAATAAGTTGATAATGCCAAAAAACTATAATAGTTATGAAATCGTCATGATTGACTTTTTTGTTGATACTAATAGTACGCTTCATTTAAAACAAGTTTCAGGTCTCTAAGTGCATTTTGAAAAAAATAGCCCATGTTAATTTTTAAAAAGGTACTTTTCCCCGATTTTGATCGATTATTGTGAACGGAAATGACTGTTCGCGACCAATGTTTTTATTGATTTGTAAAGTGCTTATAGTGGTTTCACAGTCCTGAGAAAATGGTGTAGTTGTGAGTCTAACTTTTTGAGTTATCGCCCCTTGAACATGCTCACATGTGCTAAGTCGCCCGACTTCGAAGGGTTGCTGAGTAAAAAGTATTAAAGTTTGAGGAATGATTTAGAGTATCCTTTTCTCCTCAGTACTTCAGCTACAACATATGTAACTTTCAGCTCTGAGATGCTTGTATCTTCGGAGGAGAAGATTCTCAAAGGTGCGTGGGGTCCGAAAACTTCAAAAAGTCAAAAAAAGTAATATGGCGGCGTAAGTATGCATGCTACGAAGTCGCCATGATTTACTTTTTTGCTCCAAATGTAATTGCCTATCATTTAAAACAAGTTTCAGGTCTCTAAGTGCATTTTGAAAAAAAATCCCATGTTAATTTTTGAAAATGTGAGTGGTACTGTGCCTTTAACGCTTAATCCGATTAAGCCCAAAAGCTTATTAGAACCCCTTCTCATGCAGTTCTACCAGACTGCCAAGTTTGGCTGTTGTAGCTTAAGCGGTTTGGGCTAAATCGGGTCCACAAAATCGGTGGAAAAAAAAAAAAAAATAAAATAAAACACGCCAATAACAATAAGGATTCAGCAAAATTGCTGAATCCTTAAAAATAAAACACGCCAATAACAATAAGGATTCAGCAAAATTGCTGAATCCTTAAATATAGTCGCAAGCGACGACAAAAGGATTCAGCGCAAAAAAAACACATTCAGTAGAAACATAGTGATGTTAGCCAGCTTCCCTGAAAGTTTCATGAGGATCAGAGCATGCATTAAGCTACTGCAGCAAGTTTCATCTGACCTTATCTCCTAAGCATATTGCGGTTTTTGCAAAGAAGTGGTGAGGAAAAAAATTGGACTTTCATCAAAATCTGAATCACCCTGAAATTCCCAATGTCTCAGCTACATTATTTGAGAGTTTCAGCTCTTAGATGCAGGTATCTTCAGAGAAGAAGATTTTTAAAGATGCATCTCAAAAAGTCAATAAAAGCAATATGGCGGCCAAACTATGCATGCTAGGAATTGGCCATGATTGACTTTTTTGCTCAAAATGTAATTGCCTATCGTTTCAAGCAAGTTGCAAGTCTCTAAGTGCATTTTGAAAAAAAATCCCATGTTAATTTTTCGCACTTTGGATGGTACTGTGCCTTTAACGCTTAATCCGATTAAGACCAAAAGCTTATTGTGGCGTTGTCTCATGAAGTTCAAGCATACTGGTAAGTTTGGTTGTCATAGCTTTAGCGGTTTGGGCTGAATCGTGTACACAAGAATCGGGGAATAATGGAAAGCGATTTCTGGAACAAATAAGTTCATAATGCGAAAAAACTATAATACTTATAAATTCGTCATGATTGACTTTTTTGTTTGTATTGTTCTTACGCTTCTTTCAAATCAAGTTTCAAGTCTCTAAGTGCAATTTGAAAAATTACCCCATGTTAATTTTTTGTCAAAATATTTTTGCTGTTTTTGATCGTTTATTGTGAACGAAAATGACTGTTCGCGATCGATGTTTTAACAGTTTCGTCAAGTGCACATACTGGTCTTATATTCCTGAAAAAATGGTACAATTGTGAGTCTAACTTTTTGAGTTATCTCCCTTTAAACATGCTTACATGAGCTAAGTCGCCCGACTTTGAAGGGTTGCTGAGAAATAAATATTTGACTTTCATCAAAATCTGAATCACCCTGAAATTCCCAATGTCTCAGATACAATATTGGAGAATTTCAGCTCTTAGATGTAAGTATCTTTAGAGAAGAAGATTCTCAAAGATGCATGGGTCTGGAAATTTCAAGTAGTACACATAAAGCAATATGGCGGCGAAACTATGCATGCTATGAATTTGCCATTATTTACTTTTTTGCTCCAAATGTAACTGCCTATCGTTTAAAACAAGTTGCAAGTCTCTAAGTGCATTTTGAAAAAAATTCCTATGTTAATTTTTCGAACTTTGAGTGGTACTGAGCCTTTAACGCTTAATCCGATTAAGCCCAAAAGCTTATTGGAGCATCTCCTCATGAAGCTCTATAAGGCTGCTAAGTTTGGCTGGAATTGCTTTAGCCGTTTGGGCTGAATCTTGTACACAAAAATCGTGGAATAAAAAAAAAAAAAAAAATAATAATAAAACACGCCAATAACAATAAGGATTCAGCAAAATTGCTGAATCCTTAAAAACAAAAAAAAAAACACGCCAATAACAATAAGGATTCAGCAAAATTGCTGAATCCTTAATAATAATACTATTAATAATACTATTAATAATAACAACAACAACAAAAAATATAGTCGCAAGCGACGACAAAAGGATTCAGCGCATAAAAAGCACATTCAGTACAAAGATAGTGATGTTAGCTACCTGCCCTGAAAATTTCATGAAGATTGGTACATGCATTAAGCTTCAGCGGCATGTTTTATCTGAAAATTGCGATTATTGGAAAGAAGTTGATAATGTGCAAAAAGTATGCTAATTAGGAATTCGCCGTGATTTGCTTTTTTGCTCGTGATGTAATTGCCTATCGTTTAAAACAGGTTTCAGGTCTGTAAGTGCATTTTGAAAAAACTTCCCATGTTAATTTTTCAAAATTTCGATCCTACTGTGCCTTTAACGCTTATGCCGATTAAGCCCAAAAGCTTATTGTTGCATCGTCACATGAAGCTCTATCAGGCTGGCAAGTTTGGCTGTAATAGCTTTAGCGGTTTGGGCTGAATCCTGTCCACAAGAATCGTCGAATCATGACAAGCAATTTCTGGAACAAATAAGTTGATAATGTGCAAAAACTATAATAGTTAGGAAATCGTCATGATTTACTTTTTTGTTTGAATTGATATTACGCTTCTTTCAAAACAAGTTTCAAGTCTCTAAGTGCATTTTGAAAAATTACCCCATGTTAATTTTGAAAAAGGTATTTTTCCCGATTTTGATCGATTATTGTGAACGAAAATGACTGTTCGCGACCAATGTTTTTATTGATTTGTAAAGTGCCCATAGTGGTTTCACATTCCTGTGAAAATGATGCAATTGTGAGTCTAACTTTTTGAGTTATCGCCCCTTGAACATGCTCACATGTGCTAAGTCGCCCGACTTCGAAGGGTTGCTGAGTAAAAAGTATTAAAGTTTGAGGAACAATTTAGAGTATCCTTTTCTCCTCAGTACTTCAGCTACAACATATGTAACTTTCAGCTCTGAGATGCTAGTATCTTCAGAGGAGAAGATTCTCAAAGGTGCGTGGGGTCCGAAAACTTCAAAAAGTCAAAAAAAGTAATATGGCGGCGTAAGTATGCATGCTACGAAGTCGCCATGATTTACTTTTTTGCTCCAAATGTAATTGCCTATCGTTTGAAAAAAGTTTCAGGTCTCTAAGTGCATTTTGAAAAAAAATCCCATGTTAATTTTTGAAAATTTGATTGGTACTGTGCCTTTAACGCTTAATCCGATTAAGCCCAAAAGCTTATTAGAACCCCTTCTCATGAAGTTCTACCAGACTGCGAAGTTTGGCTGTTGTAGCTTTAGCGGTTTAGGCTAAATCAGGGTCCACAAAATCGGTGGAAAAAAAAAAAAAAATAAAATAAAATAAAAAAAAAAATAAAATAAAACACGCCAATAACAATAAGGATTCAGCAAAATTGCTGAATCCTTAATAAAACACGCCAATAACAATAAGGATTCAGCAAAATTGCTGAATCCTTAATAATTTATTACCCCGAAAGGAATTCATTTCGTATCGTTACAGAGCTTGAACACAAAGGAAAGGCAACACAGGTTACATGTAATACATAAACAAACACCTCTATATTGATTCAAAGTTCATTTAAAAGACGAACGCTGAAAGAAATTAATGTATTTTTTTACCTCTATTGGTTATATAACGGGGTAATAAATATCTTCTGCCTGAAGGAAGCTTAACAAACTCCCCGTATAAGACATGATCTGAAACTAACAAAATCTTTAGGGATAATAACAAAACTCATTTTTCATAAGATATGATAAATTTACAAAAGATACTCCGGTAATTTGAACAACCTTTTACAAGCGAGATTTGTTGACAATAGATAAAGAACCATACCAATCTTGGATAGAAAAAGTTAATATGCTCAACGAAACAATGATAAAAGAGGGATAGTATACGTTCATTAACATTAAAAGATCGTAGCTTGCGCATGAAAGGTAATCTTTGTTGACAATTTTGGAAAACTGCATAAGTAGTAGCATTCCAATTTAATTTACTCTCTATTATTGTACAGATGCATATCAAATCTTTGTTCACATACCACTGTATCGTAGCGCAAACAGCTATTGATCACTTTAAATTAATTTTGTAGCCAAAAATCAAAATGAATGTTTTTGGGAATTTTGACACCTGGTCACTTTAATGACCTGCAAAAACTGCTATGGTTAACTTTTTGGTATGATATCCTGTGGATCCAATGGGCATTCATTCTGTATCGTAAATTCAACACTATCTGGTTCTTTTTAAAGCTATGATGCCTCAAAGACATGCCAAATAACAGGATATTTGCACTAGGGTACGCAAGCATGTGAACAAACTTTCGGTACGCATACAGGATGATCAGCATGTAGAAATGCGGATGTTTCATAATTTGGTAGGAAGCAAATTATAATGTCCTCAATTATCGTTTGCCTTGGCAAGTTTCTCGATGTCAAGATGTACACTACCTTATGTGGTCTGGAAATTCAACTGCTTTGAATCAGAAATAATGTCTGTCAAACACCATCGTTAGTTACTTGCATATAGCCAGAAGATGAGAGAAAAACTCAGGAAGATTGTCCGAAGATAATGTTAGAATTTGTAATATATGCTCTCATGTCTTTATTGCAATAACATTGTATTTCTTAGCTGCAATGCATCACAGGATGAATAACAATTCTACATTGATCATTAAAAGCAATGGTTAACCTTTTTTGCCTTTGCATAAACTATTTAAAATCGTGCATTAGTGTTACACCATTCGTGATTGCATCGTGAAAGCGTTGTGTCAAATTTGTGTTGATTGTGTTCTGACCGTGTTAGAATCGTGATCCTTCGTGAAATGATTGTACCCACACCGTGTACCTCACGTACAGAAACCGTTTTCACACAACAGATTTTAGTGGTAAATCTACCACTATCCGCATACATCTCGTTAGCCTGGGTAGGTCCATTATATCAAAGGTTAACACTTGGCTGTGTTCATAGTCACACCCTACAGATTCCTCTGACTATTGAGACGTTTGACTGTTCGAGCGTCTGATCCCCTCAACATGCAGCTATCATGTCAAAGAATTATTCCAGTATTGAATTAATTACTTTATATCGACATCTTGTTCCATCTTATTGCAAAGCAGTCGACCTATTAATTTTTATTGGTTTACAATGAGTCAGTGACTACCAAACCCTTCCCTCCCCACAGTGATGGCTCCGTCATCGATTCCTATACAAACCTCTTTTCTAATAAAGCAATTCTCGAGCTTCTGGTAGATTCACCTAGCGGCAAATCATTTCAACATAAACTACCTTGCAATGTTCAGCTTTGATAACACCGCATGCATTGTCAACACAGGCTTATGCAATTGCTGAAGAGATGATTGTGATACCAAAATGTAAAGCGCACATTAGATTTACGCGTAGCTTTCCGAAAGCATTGGGAAACGAACGAGGCGTTTTGAAAGATAACTTTTAAATTGGCGTCGCTGATTGCACAAAAACTTTGATTGCATCCATTCAGGCATCTACATTTCTAGTCCGAGAAACGCTCTTATTGGGACTGAGATTGTACATGAATTATATGAAGTACCTCTTTTGGGAAATCATGTAACTTTGCTTGTTCATAGGGTTTTTAAATATAGGAAACTCGGATTATTATATATCAAATTACATATTACCCTGTTTAAGGCATACTTCAGATAACATTATGTCACGGCTGCTTTGACTCAACCGTATCCTGATCACGATTTCTCCTAAATAAATTCACTTATTTGAAAACTTGAAACTAAAAAAGATGAAAAAATAAGTACCGTTTGACTGACACCAACAGACGTGTTCAGCCTAAACCAATCAATCAATCATCATGACTCTATACTTTTTAACATTCAAACAAGATAGGTAGAATTCGGTATGGATAATGCTTTTAGACATGACGTACGTGTCACATTTGCTTGAAGTAATTAGTTTTTCTTGCTAATTTTGAAAATAAACATCTTTAAATCTTTGAGGAAATGATTTTACGAATTCGGGATATATTCAATAAACGCCAAAACTTGATGATAAAACCAACATAGCAGACATGGTTCCAGTTGTTGAGTATTGACATGCGCCACTGATAGTCTTTAGAGTAGAAGTGGACGGTAGTCCAGTAAGTCTTGTATACGATTCATGTCTGTTGTATACGATTCAGGTCTGTTGTATACGATTCAGGTCTGTTGTATACGATTCATGTCTTGAAAACATGCTAACCATGGAAAAGACGTCAGCGTTGTGCAAAGGGGCATTTATCAATCTGCGAGAAGACCTTGCGTTATCGTTTTCGTAGACAGTGCAGCGCAGTTAGTGATGGATAAATCGAAAGACTGTCGTAAACTTTCATCCCTCTCCTTTCGTGCCTTCTGGTCACAAGTCTTTTTGTTTTTAGATCTTTCCAAATCAAATTACGTATGGACTTATTAAACGCAACTTAGTGCTTTTCAGTCACTGACACGTCTGGTAACGTGTATTTCTGTAATGACAAAACGTAACCTTATCTGTGTTAATAAAACATTGCTTGTTTACCAATTCGGTTCCTTCTTTGGGAAATAAATATGTTTACAACATCTGTGAACATAAAGCGTTGCCAATCACCAAACTGACGACGTCTTATTCGCCTGGTCCATGTCAATTGACGTCGCTGTTTTAGTAGTCTGATAGATTTCGTGGTAGGGTCATGTGTTTGAACCAGGAACTAATCTCTTGTATGGGTGTGTCAATGAACTAAATGTGAATCACTTATATGCATATGTCAAAGAACTAAATGTGAATCTCTTGTATGCGTATGTCAATGAACTAAATGTGAATCTCTTCTATGCGTGTCAAGGAACTAAATGTGAATCTCTTCTATGCGTGTCAAGGAACTAAATGTGAATATCTACGTGTATCTGTCAAGAAACTAAATGTTCTAAGTGTGATTTAAAGTGTATGTTCTGTGGAGATAACAAATATGAGCTAATGATTATTTGTACCCTTCTATAAGATTGCAAAGTCTATTTGACAGATGAATGTCGTTTCCATCTTTCATCATCAGCTGGTCGCCAGAGTGTGTACATACGTCGATACCAACGTTACGCAGGTCCGTGTATCGTGGAGCGAAACCGGTACGGGGGAGGGTCTCTCATGGTGTGGGGTGGTATCACTGCCCGTAACAGAACTGAGCTAGTCATTACTGATGGCAACCTAAATGCAGCCAGATATCGTGATGAAGTGCTTGCACCTGTTGGTGTCCCGTTTCTGCAACGTCACGGCCCCGGCGTCATTTTACAGCAGGACAACCCCGGACCCCACACAGCTCGTGTTGTTCAACAGTATCTGCAGCAACAAAGTGGATGTTCTTCCCTGGCCCGCAAATTCGCCCGATATCTCACCCATTGAGCACGTATGAGACGAAATGAAACGTCAGCTACGCCGGCTTCCCCATGCACCGTCAACGCTTGTGGAACTCCAAAGACAGCTTATCAGAACATGGAATAACATCCCACAACACTTCAATGCTAACCTGTTCGCTTACATGAGGGGTAGATGCACAGCAGCAGTCGATGCAGGCGGAGGTCATACCAGATATTGATTGTGTGTGACTTTTGTGTTTGACCCCTAGTGTCTCTGACTCTCAATGGCACCAAGATTCTTCGATGAAGCGTAAGGAAATTACTCGCGTGGATCACAAATTGATTGATGTGTGATTTATTGACATTGCCATGAAATAAAAGTAGATATTTTTGTATTGTTAGTGCTACTTTTTAGCATGCACACTTTCTTTTTTGGGGGAGTATAGTTAATGAAATGAAAAAATAAACAAATAATTATGTTAGTAAAATGAAGAATTGAAATGAAATTGTTTCGCCAAACTTTATCAGTTATAAAGAAAAAATATCTGAATAACTAATAGACCGATGGTTTTAGTGATTTATTTGTTTAACGCCGCTTGGGACCGATGGTTTTCATACCTGTTTCATACTAATCAAATTGGCTATTTTAAGAAATACCAGGTATGAGGAAATAGGAATACACTTCAACTTTCTATCAATGCAATGAAATACTTATCAATTCTTTAAAATTGACCTGCAATCAACAATGAAAACATTACGACAGCCGTTGTCGGCTTGGACAGATAAAACAAGTAAAGAAGTGAGCACAGCTCACATACCCCCGCTTCAAACTATAGTCTGGCTTTCTTTGTTCGTCTAACCCTCAAAAAGCTTACTTATGAATCATGGTTGATAAGTGTATTAAGTTTGTTGAAGCTAGCATGTATAGTTTAGGAGATATGCTCAGGAAAAAGCACTTTGTCAGATAGTCATTGTTTTAGTAATGTTTCCATGTAAACCGCAAAAAATAAAAATATTTGTTTGGTCTTACCCTCAAAAGGCGCACCAATGGATCATGGTTGATAAGTGTATGAAGTTTGGTGAAGCTAGCATGTACGGTTTAGAAGATATACTCCGGACAAAGAACCTAATCATAAATTCACTGTTTTAGTCATGTTTCCATGGAAACCGAAAAAAATAAAAATCTTTTGTTGATCCAACCCTCAAAAGGCACATCTAGGGATCATGGTTTATAATTGTATGAAGTTTGATAAAGATAGCATGTATAGTTTAGGAGAGATGCTCCGGACAAAGATTTGTGACGGACGGACAGACGGTGTAAACTTATTACCTAATATAGAAAAAGAAAGAAGTGAGGAGACAGAGATAAACTAAAGAGGATAGAGAAAAAGTGGAAGGATAGGGGAGATAATAGAAAGGGTTAACTAGAGAAGCAGCCAGTCCACTTCTTCAAAAAAGTTTCATTATCTTCACCAAATATATATTTTTCAACATCATAGTGAAACTTTATAATGTTCTTTAAATGTTTAAAGTTTAATTCTTTGGTCATACACTTACATCTGTAGATGTACTTTTTAATGATAGTAAATAGAAAGTTGACAAGAATGCTTTCGTTGGGGTCGCCAAGGAGAAATGAGAAGAGATTAAAATCAATATTATTACCGGTTTCATTTTCAAACCATATCCGACAGTTTTCTAAAAGTAACTGCACTTTATAGCAGCAATAAAACAAGTGTTCAATCGTTTCATTTTCACATTCACATAAAATGCATCGCTGATCATCATTTTGCCCAATGGTGTAAAGAAAAGATTTAGTCACAATTATTCTGTTTAGAAGTCGATATTGAAAGTTTTGGATTTTGTTGTCGATAGATGATTTTTGATTAATCTCGAAGCACTTTGACATGTGCTTTTTCGTAACGACATGGTTAATGCTGCTTTCCCATTTATGGCATAATATTTCCAATGAGACCTGATTTTGTTCACACAAGAGTTGGTATATGAATTTGCAATCTTCGGAGCGAATAAGACGTTCTAATAAGTTGCAATTTCGCACAGGAATGATCATAGGGAGAATCTGGTGTTGATTTTTCAAAGTGGAAATATGTTCATTGGGAAGATATTTAAGCAATTTGAAATAAGCTAGATATGTATCGCGTATATTGAATTCATTTTGAATTAATTTATACTCTTTGATTTCACATGTTTTTGTGAAAATTTGATAGACATGTTTAGTCCTTTATCGTGCCATCGGATAAAGAAATTTACATCTTTGTTTGCAACAAAATTCATCAATGGGGTTTCTAAGAAAGAACTGATATCAGATATATCGTCACTTCGCAGTTCTGCGTAACTGGTTATAACATCTCTCCAAAAAGAATTTTTTATCAGTTTACTTGTTCTTTGTAATCCTCGATTTTGGAAGTTGAACAAAGCGAGATCATTGCATGGATATAAACATAATTTAGATAAGTTTTGCCAAAGGCCATCTGTTGATATTCGTTTGATCCATTTGATTTTAAGATATTTATTAAAATTACGAAAGTCAGTCATTTTAAGACCCCCATGTAAATAGTCATTTGTTAACATTTTTCTCTTTATTTTGTCTCTTTTGCCAGACCATATAAATCTATGTAGAATAGTATCTAGACGTTTAAGAAAGTCATTATCTGGGTCTGGGAGGGATGTAAAGAGATGTGTAAACAATGGGAGTATTTGGGATTTTATTATTGTTACCTTTCCTCTTAAAGTTAGTATCCTTGTGGACCATAAGAATAGAAGTTTTCTAGCTTTTTCAAATTGTTTTTCGAAATTCGACTTTATCATATTTTGAAGATCAACATTGAAGATAATTCCTAGTACTTTAAAGGGTTCTTTTGACCAACGTAAGGGGATATGAGGGCAAATTTTTTCAGTGCTATTTTTCTTAGACCCAATCCAAATAAGCATACTTTTATCGTAAGTAATGTTTAAACCTGAGCATGCAGCGAACTTCTTCAAAATGTAAATTTATTCTGATAGGCTTGTCTCTGATCCATCGAGTGTAAAATTTGTATCATCTGCATATTAAAAGATACAATATTCCACTCCATTGACATTGATACCGTTAATTTTTTTTTTTTTTAATGCTTATAGACAGTAGCTCGGCACATATGATAAAAAGGTATGGAGAAACGGGATCACCTTATCTACATCCTCTCCCTAGATTGAAGTACTCAGAGATATTACCAGCATTTATCATTGCACTAACAATGTTATTTTGAAAAATTTTGATCCATTTTCGGAATGAGATACCAAAATTGAAAGTTTCTAATGCGTTATCGATAAAGTCCCATTCAATGGTATCAAACGCTTTTTCGAAATCAACAGTAACTAACATACCGGGTATTTCATTTACTTCGCAATGGTTCATAAGGTCGTATAGTAGTCTAGTATTCCTGTTTGAGTTTCATTGATGATAGTTGGTAAAACCTGTTTCATTCTACTTGCAATTACGCCAGACGCTATCTTATAGTCAACATTAAGAAGGGTGATAGGGCGCCAGTTCTTTAGATATCGACGATCGCGGCTGTCTTTCGGTATACAGGTGATAATGCCTTGCCTTTGAAACGTAGATAATGTTTCGTGTTCGTACGCGTATCGAATTGATCTTATAAGAGGGAATTTAATATCCTTCCAAAAGAATTTATAGAATTCGACGGTAAATCCATCGGAGCCTGGACATTTTTTGTCCTCCATATGTTTTAATACCGCGGAGCATTCTTCCGGTGATATATTCCCTTCGCATGATTCTCTTTGGTCATTTGACAACTTAACATCTATGTCTGTAAAAGTGTTCAAATTATCTGTCCAGTTCGGATCGTGATTTGAAGAATACAATTTTTCATAAAATTTTGAAGATTCTTTTAAGATGTCTTCTTTAGATGTTAAGGATTCGTTTTGAGGTGTGATAATTTCGCACATGCTTTTGTTGACATATATTCTTTTTTCAAGATTAAAAAAATATTCAGTGTTTTTTTCGCCGTCTTCTGACCATTTTGCCTTGCTTCTAAATATGACAAAGGACTTTGTCATAGAGTCACTGTTTTAGTCATGTTTCCATGGAAACCGCAAAAAATAAAAATCATTTGTTGGTCTAACCCTCAAAAGGCACATCTAGGGATCATGGTTGATAAGTGTATGGAGTTTGGTGAAGCTAGCATGTATAGTTTAGGAGATATGCTCCGGACAAAGATTTGTGACGGACGGACAGACGGTCGGACAGAATGAACGTTCAGGCCTACCAAGGTAACGGATCAAATAACCTCCAAATGGAACAAATAACCGCATGAATGGATTAGATAACCTCAAAAACGGTACTAATAACCTCGTCAGCGGTATTAATAACCTCAAAACGGAACGAATAACCTCAAAACGGATTCAATAACCTCGATTTGCGCAGCGCATCCCTACGATCTACCCAGTTTGAGTGAAGGAGCCCAGTCTTTTGTTTATGTTTACGCCAGCGGCTGTCAACAAAGTTACGCTAGCAGTGAAATTTCCCCCCATAAATCAAAAATAAATCATCATAATGTCGTAATTTTATCTTAACCGCGGTGTTCCATTCACTGTCTTTGACCCGATGAGGTCATAATTTGCATAATATGTAGACCAAGCGATCGCGTAACAGGATTCGGTCACGAATAAAATCCCTGTGAGTAGATTTTGTCAAATGTAGATGTTATTTTCATATAGCCCTACAATCAAACTAGAAGACATTTACCACCAGATAATCAAAAAATTAAATCGTAACTGTGTTCGCATGCATGAACCGTGTTATATTACCCATATGGGCGAGGAGACACAGGTGGATATTTTTTTGATATCCGCACATGTGCTCTTTAGTGATTCTCGACGTTGATTGGTCGGTTACCTTGAGAATGAAATACGATTGGTTGACGGGACTATTTTCACGTTTCATTGATAAATAGAACGTGCCGAACTCATGCATCGCCTTTCAAAGAAAAGCGTAGATAGATTAGATGAACAGTCTTATACATTTATTACAAGGTAAAATTCTAACACATAATTTGACACTTAATCAAAATGTTTCGCTATGACTGTAATTTACAAGAATGATAATTTTCCCCAGCAAAATAGTCTACTTGAAAATAGGCGTCGCGTTTGTAAACAAACATGACTGCCATATAAATATTCATGAAACATCAAACCATAATCTGAATATTATCGATACGTTAATGATAACTTAGAATTAATCATAATCATTTCTCAACATATAATCATGTGAAGCCAACGATTGTTCAAACCATACACTTTTGTCGGTGCAAAAACGTGCAGGTCTGACGGACTCGATCTAGTTCGAACAGGCTCGCACAAAACAAACCTTTGCACAATATGGCGTCCTCTCCCACGCAGTATGCAGCTGTAAAAAGTACTCATACAAATCGAGAAACGCTCCGTACAAATTTTGGGCAAACGTTTCGTTGTTGTAATTGTGTATTTAATTAGTTTAACAAAGGTTCATCGACTACACGATAAGTAATCCGATAAGAGTTATCGTTCTTGATACTGGAAACAAGACGTGATTGAAAGCAACATCCAAGAGAAGAAATGTTGTTCAAACTTCAGCTTAGTTGACAATATTGACATACAAACTCGTTTCGATGCTTTCCTTATCTATTTCTCTTCAAGAAATTGCCACTTTTATCTGTTGAAATGTTAAAAAATTGACAGGTTTTTCCAATTTTCATTTCAACACTGTGCGTTCAGACACTCGCCCGTTAGTAAGTAGGTAGTGACGACGACACACATTCACATAATCATATTCATGCGATAGCTTCTAAGAGTATTTGTGTCATGATCTTAATGTGTGTCAAATATGAAAATCATGTTATGTATTATTTGGGTTAACAAACTGTCGTCAGTTTCATGGCCTTTTTAAACAGAAGTACATTGCGTAGCGCTGTTGACTAATTTACTTCCTGAGATGTTTGGTTTTTACACGCGTATGAATACGAATCAGCTGATCAATGTCGGTCACTAGCGTAGTATTGTCGTCTCTTAATGACAAGGATATTCAGTCGTAATTGGTTATTTTAATTGAATATGGGTAATATATAGAATAACCAACTCGGTACGAGTGATTACGGGAAATATCCACTCGTAGAAATAATGTTCAGTCGCTCGCCAAGGCTCGCGACTATGAACATTATTTCAACTCGTGGATATTTCCCGTAATCACTCGTACCTCGTTGGTTATTCTCTAAGGATGTGACGTGAGACTGTAATCGATCGATAGTTTTAGTTGAGTTTGTATTGCGGCGAATTTGACTTTTGCTACACACGCACTAAAATCGTAGATCACAAATTTATTTATCGCGTAAATATAATTTTATTGTACGATTATAATTGTAGAGGTCTTGTTGTTCACTATTTTTAGTTTGGAATGTTGTCCTTCATAGAAGTTGATCCGTTTTCAAACAAAATCCCAAGTGTTAATTCTCAATAATGATTGCAAATGAGAAGGGACATGTTATGGGGATTATATCAAATAATTTGTTTATATTATGTAAATATCACGCGTTTTTTTTTACATTCATGAAAATTTGTAAATTTCAAACATCAAATAAGATTATATTTGTGCTCAATTAAAAAAATAATAACAAACAAAATATGGGTCTGATGATGACCGGCGAAGACATCAAGTGAGTTGTTGACACTTTCCCCGATGCGTTCCGTAGCTGATGTCACAAGTGTGTAGATTGTATTTCACGACTATTCGAGATTAAAAGTAAATAAATCCTTCAACTCTCAGCTGCAAAAATGTATTCTCTCTTTAGTTTTAAATGGAATTTGTACAATATGAAAATAATTTCTCAATATCTTGATTTGAAGATCTCTGTGTGGTGTAACTGATACAGACTTTTTGATCCGGTTTGTTTGGCCGGGGATCGTTTAGACATATGATTCCTGTTTTGGCGATTACAATGAGAGATGGACGTTAGATGATATAGATATAATCGATGTTATAAACTAATATTGCATTTAGAACATATAAAGCTGAATAGATTTCCTACACTTCCGGGTTAAGTTTATAACGATTGATACGTTAATTTGTATGAAATACTATCAGCACGAATTTTCCATTGCTTCGAATTGCCTTGATTTTTTTCTCTCATTTTCAATGCATAAGCAGTCCTTGCTTGCTGGACCGAACTCCCAGTCATGCACCTTAATTATTTTCTGGTACAAAATTTCATTCTGAACAAAATGATGTAAAAAATATTTTTTTAAAAATTATTGATAAACAGCCTACTCCGATTTGGAATATTTAGTACAGATTTTTAACTTGTGAATTTTTTATTTCATTCATCGACACTAGCTTAATTTGATTAATATCAGGGAAAAAAAGAAAAATGACAATATTTAGAAAGAAAAATAATTCATTCAGAGAAATTGGTATTCTAAAAATATTAAATCTTTTGATAATATTCAAGTTTGGTTATATCGGAACAATGTCAACATTGTACTTAACTATATTCTATCTTTATGATGAAACAAGATTTTTTTAAAAATTCTAAACCTTTTGATATCCTCCTTATATTTTGCGTAAACATTTTTTTTTTGGAGTTAGTTCTTATATTTGTAGTAAAATGTTACATTCAACACATATAGAATCCTGAATTTTCCATGTCACATGTCTCATCATTGACTATCCAGCTGTTCATAAACAAAAGTACAAGCCAAACGGGCAATACTTTATAAAGAAAAAATATTTTTTTTCAATTTAGGCAGACTTCAAACCAGCGAACTTCGAAGAAAATGTAGTTTGATATTTCGATTTTTTAAAACTTTTTAGATACATCTGGTTCATTCATTTATTTCACCATTTGCAAATATAGATATGCCTATTCTTGATTCTCGTAACCACAATACATATTTCCAAATTTTAGTAAAATTATTGTGTCGGTGACCAAATCATCATTAGATTACCGTAACTTTTGGATTCAAGTAGGCCTAAATACCTTTAAATTGTTTTTTTTTTATCAGGCAAAATGAGAGCCGCAGGCGTTAACATAAACAAAAGACTGGGCTCCTTCACTCAAACTGGGTAGATCGTAGGGATGCGCTGCGCAAATCGAGGTTATTGAATCCGTTTTGAGGTTATTCGCTCCGTTTTGAGGTTATTAATACCGCTGACGAGGTTATTAGTACCGTTTTTGAGGTTATCTAAACCATTCATGCGGTTATTTGTTCCATTTGGAGGTTATTTGATCCGTTACCTTGGTAGGCCTGACGTTGTAATCAGCGAGGTCGCCCCGTAATCTATGGTGCTGGCGAGTTGCATTTCGCTTGTACGCTTTTTAGATCTCGGAAACCAAAAACTTCCGAATGTCGAACTGCCTAAATATCCGAATTAATGTATTATATGTACATTTAATTTACAATAGCTCGGTTAGTTGGACAAACAAATCAAATCGAATCTATGGAGTTATCTTTCGCAAAGCAAAATCTGCATTCCTCAACGTTATCCTTTAGAAGACCGTATCAATCCAAATGCTTATTCCTGAAAGTTACGTTGAATAAACGTTTCGTCTTTTAGTTTGTAGTAATCGTTAAATAATCTTAAATTTCGTGACACAAATTAACCATAAACATGCTTAGAAACAAAAAACAACCAAAACATGTACAAACACCAATACTAGGCTTCCTGATAATTATATATTAGTCATTTGCGACGTACATATGCTAATGAGATTGACCCTTGTTTCGTCAAAGACTGAAATGTTTTGATTAAATCTGCTGGTTTGAAGCGTGTTAACGGACATATGCAAATAACTTTAACTTGTTCTGTGTAAAATCTAAAATTCTTAAGAATTTCAAATTCTCTTTGCGGAATTATTTGCAAGCTCCATAAAGGCTGCCAAGAGACGCGCATTGTGATTGCTTGGTGCTATCTGCGGCAAGTCAATGAGATTTAGAGGTCAAACTGAAGCAAAGGTTAATCTGACGGCTTGAGTAAGGGAGCCTAGTGAGATCTATAATCTGCGTAACGTAGTGCAGCAATATTAGATTTTATTTTAATGAGATTGGGTTTTAAGCGAACTTTTCATATATCCGATATATACGAGGTGGACTGCTAGAGTGCGTATCGTTACCGTTATCGAGAGATATGCAGTAGCTGTGCATTTGTTGTGCTTAAGAAATATTCGCGTGCTCTAGTGCGCTTAAAATAGTTACATCTTTGGCAATTCTTTTATGCACTTTAAATTTTGTGGCAAACACAAATTCACGTAGGCGTGAAAATGTATACGTGCACGTGCTACTCGCAGGTGTCCTAATTCGCTGAGGTTGAAGTTTTTCGATTTTTAGCTTCATTAAAAATGATCTTTTCCAACATTTGATTTGTGTCAACCAAGAGAATTTACTAAACTCGGAAGCATGATTAAAGCATGATTAAAATTCGACTGATCTACAGACAGCATATTAGATAGTAAATATCTTTATTATTCAATTTAATAAACATGACCCCTATACCCGATGGGTTTCCTACCTTTGTTGGGACTGGTTTCTTCAAACGATCGAAATGTTCGCTAAATACTTAAATTTTCCACTTTTTTTATTCGACCCGTACAAGAAGTAGATATAAAGCTTATAGATTTTTGCGATACCTCATAATGACAAATAATGAAAAATTGACAAACACTCGATTAACGTAAAACAAATATTTATGGATGACATTTTTTCCTTGCGATATTTCCTTATTGTTATTTTGTCTAAATCATTGTTTCCTCTCTCTCTCCCTCTCTCCCCAATAACAAAGATTCAAGAATCTGTATCGAAACGTCGCAAATCTCAAGAGTAAAGAAGTTGTCATCATTACATATGTGTTCTTGAATGCATGCCACTCAAAGTAAATTATGAGGGATGTTGGTTTACAGTGCACTGTACATGAGTCCATTTTCACCACTCTCCAGATTGAGCATAAAGTGATTAGAGAAAACAAGACTCACGATGATTTGATGAGTTTTATTTTACATCGCATATGTACAGGGCAAATCAAGAAATATATCAAATGCATGGAGATATGTACAAATTGGTCGCGTGATATGGAGGTTATTTTATACATGGGATATCAGTTTCAGACTTCCGCGCTGTCAAAAACTGTCAGGTAGAAATTCATGCTGCGATCATCGACATTGACAAAATATATACATCTGTCCAACGCTACTATTCTAGCAGAGGATTCAATTGTACACAGAACAATGTTTAATACAATCGATCTCTCACTTCCAGTGTACTGATTTTTGCCAACAATAGGTTACCATAAAAATACTCACTGACACAAGTATGCCATGGACAAATAAATTATTGTAGGATGCACACTTGCAAAAACAGCAAATTTCCAACTGCCACAGCAGTTGATAATTTACGAAACTTATGAAACTTACTTTAACACTGATGAAAGGTTACAGCCACTCTCAAGGAGGTTTTGAAAAAAGGGTAAAACTAAAAGTTTCAGCATAGTTGTGGTTCAAAGGTAAAGAACGACATCATTTGACACAATCAAAGGTGTTTTTTGTTATCTCCTCCTTATAAGTGGAAGAAGATAAGATAAAATATTCAAAAGAGGCAGAGTGTGTGTTTCGTGCTTGTACAAGTCAATATCCCCCACTTCAAGGCGACTGGAATCCATGTGCTACACAACGCAACAGTTAATCAAAGGGATGGCTAAGCTAATCGTTTCAAGGAAATGCTGTGCAAGGTTAAAAGAAGAGTTTCATTTTATTACTGCTAGAAGACAAACCTATCTACATGCGTATTTCTACATCATATGTATTCGTTTTGATTTCTTGTAATAATTGAATGAAAACATTGAACATGACGAGCAAAAATTATTTAGCACCTCTAAGTCACTAGTATTTTGATCATTTACTGTCGAAAATAAAACGTTCGTTCACTTCTGACAGGGACTGTTGTTGATTTCAATGAACATGTTTGAAGTATGAATGACAACATAATTTGTTTTGATGGTATTATTTCAACCCTTAAAGATGTAAAGGAATCAACTTCTGATGCTGATTATTCACTGTTTACTAAGCAGGCCCTTTAGAGTCACTACAGAACAGTGTGCTAGATGCCTGTCAAAGCTGTCCAATAAACTTGAAGTTTTGTTTCGCTGAAATAATTCACTTTCAATTTTAATACTTGCCTATGCTAAGATGTTCTTCACATTATGATAAACATTTAAAATTTCATCCCCGGGTTATAAAATATAGGCACTGTTTCTTCAGCTCATCCGAATTTTTTAACGATATATAAATCAAAATCCCCACTGCCTAAGAGGGATTTCTAAAAGAGCTGTTCTTGTGAAGACAACAGAAATAGTGGGCCCCTGTGTATATAAACATGATATCTCATAAATGAGTCTGTTAACAAGAGTTTAGCTAGAGCGTTTGGAGAAAGATATAAAAACAGGATTGAAATGGCGGGGACTAAGACGCTCACCAAATCCACACTTTATAATCCCCATGGGTCAAACTATCTGCACTCAAGATTCCGTCTTTGGACCCTTTTGTTCAGGCTAAAATCTTGAAAAAAGGTTTCAAGAGATGCCACACCAGGCCCTCATTAGGGTCCACAGAGACACCAAATTTTCAATTCATAATCTTCCTTGGATAAGGTATCATTACAAAAGATTTCAGCCTTCTGCGATCTTTTGGTCTGGAGAAGATGAAAATAGGATTTTAAGGCATTAAACTGTAACACATTAGGTAAACTTTTAGCAAATCAAGTAGGAAATGGTAAAATAGTATATTTGCTTCACCCCCTCCCCCTATTTGTAGTAACACTTGTTTCAGCACCTCCCCCTATTTGTTGAATAAGAAGGGCACGATGACTCCCAACAGGGGGTTGACTCCAAACAGAAGATTGACGGACAATGAGTTCAACCCTTGACAGGTTTATTACACCACGACTTGGAATGCTTCATACTCTCCAGACTTCTACACAGAGAAAAGGCGTCATGTGGCGTAATCCTTCATGCAAGTTAACACTACTCACACAGAAACACATACATACATTCATACACAGCACAAATTCACCACTGGCACAGAAAGAAACCAGGTCACTCAATCATTGACTACATGCTTTAAAACATATTTCATCATATCCACAAGAAAAACTAGCTTTGTGCACCAACACTATTAAAATAAATAACATTCGCTCTTGTTAATAGTCATCTAAGGGAATGTTATATACTCCAAAGAGCCTTATGACTTCCGTTTCAGATTCTAATACGAAACAGTTATAAACGTCTGTATCAACCTGTATTTACATTCTATTTTGTCTCCAAGCCAAGAGTCCTTACAGAAAATGCTTCCTTCACTTCTACTCATGTCAAATTCTTAAAGGGCCACAGAGTATGTTGTTGGTGTCAAATATGTCAAAATTCATTAATGATGTTATTTTATCAATAAGTAGTGGTTCTGTCTGAAAATCAGTATCTTAGTCTTTATTAGTTCAGTACAGTGACAATAAACAGATAAGTCACAAGAGATTGGAAAACCGGACAAAGGCATGCGCCAATGACTCAAACATAATTTTACAGCAACTAATTTACAGCAGACAGAAAGACAAATATTCATTGGTAGTGTTTAGTAGGTTCCTTAACTAATATCCATGAAAATTGGACGCGGAATTTCGACTGCCTTACATTTATTATAGCTGTTTTTCATGTATCAATGAACACAAGAAATCTCATTTCGAGTTTTATATGTTACACTTTTGAGTGGAATAACGTTTTTTCCTCAAATTCTATTCTATTTGTAATGCATACAAACAATCTGTTTTCTTTTTATGATCTTTGACAATGACGTCACAGGCAAAAAAGAACTTCTGCGGAAACCCACTTTGCTGGACAAAAGAAACATGTGGACAAGTGAAAGATTAAGAAAGTAAAACACATACGTTTCATGTTTTTTTTCTACCATTGGTAATATTAACTTTTATACATTTTGGCAGGGAATTAATACTGCAACTTTAGGCTATCTTTATCAAACCAGTTATCTCGGAGTCTTAAATCTGAGATCTGATTTGTTTTAAGCTGATCAAGTTGAGCCAAACTATTGACATCATCCTAATAGCAAGGTACATGATTTACAGTTGACCTCTTTCTTGTTCAGATAGTCGATTCTTTGGGAAGTTACACTTCTGACGTTGGAGAAAAACATTCTATTGTCATCCAATTGTCAAGTCAAATGAGAGCTGGTAATAATTGGGCGGGCTTGAAATTCTGTTTTGTAGCATAATTTATCATCCGAAACTGTTCCCAAAGGGGAAATCACTTGTGGGAGATGCGGCGGTATCATAGAGGAGATATTGTTTTGACAGTGGATTTTGAAAAATGCCCTGCCATAGTCAAGACCATGACATCATAAACTTGTCGACGTCTCATCGCTATGACATCACAGCATTAGGAGTCTCAGGTAAGGTCAGTAACCAGGGATGTACATTTTTCATGGAAACATAAAGAAAATATAATTTTAGATGATAGATATAATCTCACCCTTGTGTCCCCTAATAGTAAATATATCAACACTTGATTTAAGTAAACATATCCTTGGCAAGCCTCATGACTAAATGACTAAAGCTCATCTGTTTGGTTACTGGGAGAAGTTAAGGTAATACAATGATCAGGTCCAGAGTCCATTGATGGAGAATTATTGGAACGTTTGCCCTAGATTGTCATTGGCTCTATAGCTCATCAATCTTTCATGATTCATTGTATTGAGTCAAGACAAAAATAACAGCTTCATAACAGTTTCACACGCAATGAATCCTTAGAAATCATAAAATCACAATAATTTATCAGTCAAATTTTCAGCTTTGAAATACATAGTACTTACCATTCATTGCTTTAAGTAGATTAACTAATTTACATGGACATAGTGAGTCATAGCAAAACACATTTAAAACTAACATTCTTCTATCCCTACCAACCCCCACCTCCCAGTACAAGTAAGTCATTTCACCGACCTTCACTATGCACTATGCATAATCGTGCAATTACTGAACACATGCATACTGGGTGTCTTTAACCAACCCTGAGTGATTACTCTACACTGGCACCTTGACTAAAGCAATGCTCGCCAGTTAACTTCTTGTTTAGATTTTCTAAATAAATTTGAAATCAACTGTGCCACAGACCAGACATACACTTGGGCTTGTTTGAAACATTATTATTGTATCAAAATGATTTCATTCAAAATTTAACAAAGCCTCTCTTAAGGTTAAACTTTCTTTTTTTTTGCCAACCTGCCCTGACATGTGTACCCCTGCCACGCCCTTATTTTTGTGAAGAGGACAAAAAATTTAAAGATTTCAGTAAAATCCTACAAAGATGATATTCTCAAAATTTGACATAATTCTGAGGAAAATGAGAAAAGATTTAAGGTCGGATGCCCTGGCAGAGGGAGATCAAGACCAAATCTATAAACATTTTACCAAGATGTTATTCTGAACATTTTAGTTTAGCATGTCAACTAGTTTTGGTTTTGGTTGAAAAAGCTAAAGTTGCACCTCTGCTCCGCCTATTTTTTGGGGGTACCACAATGCAAGTTACCTAACTTAGTCTTCATCCTACATAGGTGAATTTTATATATTTATTTTTGTATTTCTAAATCAATGATTTCTGGAGAATAGAGGAAAAACACAGGAACAAAATTACAAAATATATCCCTCAAATCGCTCAGGTGCAAGGTACATGCCCAACAATTTAAGGTTTAGGGTTGCAGCAGTTCTACTAAAGAAATAAAAATCATAATAAATTTCCAGATGCCCGTGGATGAATGACAGATGGATGTCGTACATTGGCCACACCATAAACCCATCTCACTCTTCGGGTCTTATAAGTTAGGTTTCGCTCTAACAAGATGTTAAGCAAATAAATAAATCATGCACTAGAAGTATTAATGAATTAGTGAGAGAGTGAGTTAATGTTTAGGGCCGCTTGGGAAATATTTCATCTATAAGCGGTGTTCATAAAATTGACAGATTATTCTGGCCTGGTGATAAAGAGAGTGTGACAGCTGACAGTAAGATTGTAAAGCAGGTGGGACCAGTGACACTGCTCAGTGATATATTACAGTCGTACAGACAATGCTTCCAACCAGTCTCCAGATTAAGGTTCACTCTTAAAGGGACCATTCGAGCGGGGTATTTTTTGTGGAAACGAAATTCAGGAGGACTTTCCTGTTAACAAACATATATGATTTTTACATGATTCTTTTCACACTAAATTTCAAATATGTACATGAGGTAAACATTTCTGTTGTTCAAGATTTAACAATTTGACAAAGAATCTAGTGTATCGATCAAAATAGAAAAACTTCATGAAATGAAGCCAATCATCGGAGCTACGAATGTGGAATGCATTACTACGAAAAAACATTGTCGTAACTAACAACTTTTTTTATGAATCATTTCTAAATATGCCCCTCTTCTATCAATATATTAGTTATTTCTTAATTTTGTCAATGAATTAGCATAATACAGCACATTTGATTTCTCGCAATGCTAACATTTCAAGATGGCGAATGAAAGCCGCTCGAATGGTGCCTTTAACAGGCACTTCCACTATTTTCAGCTACTGTCAACTCAAACATTCTGCAATATTTCGTACAATTTTTCAACTATACAACATTGTACAAGAATAATCTTAGAAAAGAAAACTAGTTCTTTGCTAATTTCAAAACAGCAACTGCATTTATGATTATCACTATCAAAATAAGATACTGATCATGATACTGAGCTTGATTGATTCTCCTCAGCTGCTTCCTTCACATGACAGCTGCTTCCCTCACATGACAGCTGCTTCCCTCACATGACAGCTGCTTCCATGATGCAACACAGAAACTGCATACATGATTGAATCCAATGAGTGAACACTCAAGGGCATGTTCACAACTAGATGAGCGTTTGTAGGAAACCCCAAATGCAGAGCAGCCCCTAAACTAAGGGTTCTGACTTCCCCTCTTCCGTCTTCTTCACAGCCACAATAAAATGGGAATTTTTTTCTAAATATACTAAAAAGGCAACTGAGCATTAAAGTCAAGAAATTGCACTCATAAACTAGTTGCATATGAATGTCGTGATGTCGTTGAAGTGAATTCTCACAATTTTTAACACAATAAAGTGATTTTAGAACTTGATACTATGAACTTTGACATTGAATGGAATCATTTCCATCTTTTTATGACCTTGACCTTTGACTTATCCTAACAATAACCTTTTGAAATCTTGGTACCTCTCCATACTTGATATATAAGAGCCTCATTGTACCAAAAATTTTCAAGTTACCAAGTTTAAGAGGATTCTTTTAAATGATTACATTACACATGACCTTGACCTTTCATCTTCAATAGGAATATGTCAAAAAGAATTCCCCTGAGATATAATCAAGAATAGGTAATATGAGTTCTCAATATCTTTTTGTTTGAAAATTTGATCAAAGGGTGAATATGGTTATAATCCACATCTCCTGACCTTGACCTTTGATAATCAAGGTCACACAATCAACGGTCACTTTTCACTGACTAAAACGATTATGTAATGATTAAAGGTGTTAATTGTTAAAAAGCATTTACGCAGAATCATGTATAAGTCGTGACCATGTTGTGACCTTGACCTTAGACCAATTGTAGCAAGAAACCTTTTATACCAAACAAGAGCCTAATAGTACTAAAACTTTTCAAGTTATGTTTACAAGGATTTGATTATTGATTTCATAACTCAATGTGAGCATGTCAAAATATGTCTCCCCCCTCGGGTATATGTAAGAAGCTAATACGAGTTCTGAAAACTATAGTGGGAAAAACTTATAGCTAAATACAATGTGCGGTGGTGGCGGTGGAAACCAGACAAAATCTGATGGCAGCCTCGGTTCTCTTGCACTGTGAAGCCATCTATCTAGCCACCTTATCTAGAGTGGAATATGTAGTGGACACCAGTGTTGGTTTGTCCAACACTCAACTAACAGTTAGTTCCTGCAATTTACTGGGCAATCCTTCCTATCCATTCATCAAGTTTACTTTAAAATCTTCCAACAGAATTGTCCCAATAGCCCACCTTTGGACATCTGGGTGAAACTGTGGCTGTTTTTGGAGTTGTATACTACACTGGTTCTTAAATATCACCATGACACCAGAAACTTGATGCTTCAATGCTTCAGATACATAAAACAGCAACTTTTGGCTGCTCTGAAAGAGATCCTTATTTGGCTGGAAAACATTTCCATTTTAATTGCAATGTCATTGTTTTTAAATGAGTTCCACAACACCAATTATCTGCATTTATGACAGTGTGAAAAATCACAGTATTACATCCTTACCATTGATGGTAAAAAATCTTATTTTAAGATATAAGGTATAAATATATCATGTCATGTGTGAGACTTTTTGAGGAATTGTCTTTATGGGACATGGTTACCAAATGTCCTTTGTCCTATTCTTCATCCAATTGTTTACAAGTTGTAGAATGGACGTGTTGTGTTTAAAACTTTCAAGAAACACAGGATCAAGCCTTTTTTGACCAAACTGAAGAGCCCAACACCAAGTTCAGCAAATGTTGGCTGCTTGTGACTTGTGACAGGAACTGATGACGTGCTGCTGGTGTGTTCACAATTCCCTGGCTCTGTTTCAGTAGAGAAGTGAAGGTCTGATTGTGAGGATTCACAGACGACTGCCAGGAGCTGCTTCCTTCTCATTATAAGTGGGTCTGAAACAAGCAATAAAAAAGAAGACTGACGTTAGCAGAAACAAAATTGTTATTAATATGAATATAGGATAACTCAATATTCATTTTGATAATGACTGCTAGTAGCTGGTAAGTTCTGGACAGCAACAAGCTTCAAGCTGAATCTGTCATTCAGACAGCTGACCAAAGTTAAGACTGCAAACAGTCTGGCAGGTGCAGAATAAATATATCAACACTTCTACATCAGAGTACCACAAAGTACTGTAAAAAAGTAAAATCTCCAACAATAATATTTTGCTTATGGTAGCATTTTGACACAATGATTGGTGGTTTTAAATAAATCTTGAAATAAACACATTACATTTGTTGGCGTATAGACACTTTTGCAAACGGTTATTTTATGACAAAGTGTTCATCACCTATATTTGTGGTAAATATCTTTCTTCGTTCGTTTTCTCAATTACGTTCATATGTAAATAACTGATAAATTGAATTTGCCCTGTTAATCAATTTATAGCTGTTCTTCTATTCTCTAGTCTTAGTTTGATAGTGTTGTTATATATAATTACATGGTAGGCCATCAAAGTAAACACTTATTCAAAACTGACATTTCAGGTTTTTACCTTTACTAGGGAATTAAGAAAATGACATTTAGTGTTGAAAAACCTTAACTGATTATTATTATAACTGAAATTGTTTTCAGATGCAAATGATCGTAAGTTACAGTTAAAGAAATATCTAAATTGTTAGTGCCAGTGAAAAATCCTGATGAACCTCCCGAAAAAGGTTGAAAAACTAGAGCCACTGGCTCTGTAGCCCTTTAGGCTATCTATGATTTATTCAGATGAATGACCAGATCCACACTAGGTTTCAGCTTTTTAGGCCTTTTGCTTCTGAAGAAGAAATAGGTTTTTCTAGGCATGGCCCCTGTGGTCCTTATTGAGGGTAAAAGAAGCATCATGACAGAGCTCTATACTACAGTCTTGGTGCCATCAGCAGCTACTGTTTGCTTGGTCACAGAGCTCTATACTACAGTCATGGTGACATCAGCAGCTGCTGTTTGCTTGGTCACAGAGCTCTATACTACAGTCTTGGTGCCATCAGCAGCTACTGTTTGCTTGGTCACAGAGCTCTATACTACAGTCATGGTGACATCAGCAGCTACTGTTTGCTTGGTCACAGAGCTCTATACTACAGTCATGGTGCCATCAGCAGCTACTGTTTGCTTGGTCACAGAGCTCTATACTACAGTCATGGTGCCATCAGCAGCTACTGTTTGCTTGGTCACAGAGCTCTATACTACAGTCATGGTGACATCAGCAGCTACTGTTTGCTTGGTCACAGAGCTTTGTACTACAGTCTTGAAGACATCAACAGCTACTGTTTGCTTGGTCACAGAGCTCTATACTACAGTCACGGTGACATCAGCAGCTGCTGTTTGCTTGGTCACAGAGCTCTATACTACAGTCTTGGTGCCATCAGCAGCTGCTGTTTGCTTGGTCACAGAGCTTCGTACTACAGTCTTGGTGCCATCAGCAGCTACTGTTTGCTTGGTCACAGAGCTTCGTACTACAGTCTTGAAGACATCAGCAGCTGCTGTTTGCTTGGTCACAGAGCTCTATACTACAGTCATGGTGACATCAGCAGCTACTGTTTGCTTGGTCACAGAGCTCTATACTACAGTCACAGTGACATCAACAGCTGCTGTTTGCTTGGTCTCAGAGCTCTCTACTACAGGCATGGTGACATCAGCAGCTACTGTTTGCTTGGTCACAGAGCTCTATACTACAGTCACGGTGACATCAGCAGCTACTTTTTGCTTGGTCACAGAGCTCTATACTACAGTCATGGTGCCATCAGCAGCTACTGTTTGCTTGGTCACAGAGCTCTCTACTACAGTCATGGTGACATCAGCAGCTGCTGTTTGCTTGGTCACAGAGCTCTATACTACAGGCATGGTGACATCAGCAGCTACTGTTTGCTTGGTTACAGAGCTCTATACTACAGTCATGGTGACATCAGCAGCTACTTTTTGCTTGGTCACAGAGCTCTATACTACAGGCATGGTGACATCAGCAGCTACTGTTTGCTTGGTCACAGAGCTCTCTACTACAGTCATGGTGACATCAGCAGCTACTGTTTGCTTGGTCACAGAGCTCTAAACTACAGTCATGGTGACATCAGCAGCTGCTGTTTGCTTGGTCACAGAGCTCTATACTACAGTCATGGTGACATCAGCAGCTGCTGTTTGCTTGGTCACAGAGCTCTATACTACAGGCATGGTGACATCAGCAGCTACTGTTTGCTTGGTCACAGAGCTCTAAACTACAGTCATGGTGACATCAGCAGCTGCTGTTTGCTTGGTCACAGAGCTCTATACTACAGTCATGGTGACATCAGCAGCTGCTGTTTGCTTGGTCACAGAGCTCTATACTACAGGCATGGTGACATCAGCAGCTACTGTTTGCTTGGTCACAGAGCTCTATACTACAGTCATGGTGACATCAGCAGCTACTTTTTGCTTGGTCACAGAGCTCTATACTACAGGCATGGTGACATCAGCAGCTGCTGTTTGCTTGGTCACAGAGCTCTATACTACAGTCATGGTGACATCAGCAGCTACTGTTTACTTGGTCACAGAGCTCTATACTACAGGCATGGTGACATCAGCAGCTACTGTTTGCTTGGTCACAGAGCTCTAAACTACAGTCATGGTGACATCAGCAGCTGCTGTTTGCTTGGTCACAGAGCTCTCTACTACAGTCATGGTGACATCAGCAGCTACTGTTTACTTGGTCACAGAGCTCTATACTACAGTCATGGTGACATCAGCAGCTACTGTTTGCTTGGTCACAGAGCTCTAAACTACAGTCATGGTGACATCAGCAGCTACTGTTTACTTGGTTACAGAGCTCTATACTACAGGCATGGTGACATCAGCAGCTACTGTTTGCTTGGTCACAGAGCTCTAAACTACAGTCATGGTGACATCAGCAGCTGCTGTTTGCTTGGTCACAGAGCTCTCTACTACAGTCATGGTGACATCAGCAGCTACTGTTTGCTTGGTCACAGAGCTCTCTACTACAGGCATGGTGACATCAGCAGCTACTGTTTGCTTGGTTACAGAGCTCTATACTACAGTCATGGTGACATCAGCAGCTGCCGTTTGCTTGGTTACAGAGCTCTATACTACAGTCATGGTGACATCAGCAGCTACTGTACATGTATTTGCTTGCTCTGTACTGCAGTCAAGGTAGTATATATTGTGTCCGCTTGGTCACAGTGCTGCAAAATTAACTTTATGTAGACATGGATCCCTGAAAAGGGCAGATTGGAATTTGAGAGACTACATCACTAACTGTTGAAGCACATAGTACATAGATTAGTTGATTTATTTTCAATACCGTTTAATATTTTGAGTGAACTAGAGTTAAATCTATCCATGAATGGAGCCGAGGTTTTGCTCATTTTAAGTAGATTGTAAACTAAGTGCATCATTCTCATGAAAGCGTAAGCACTGTGATAGATGTATTCCAATTGACTTTGTTGACGGGGTGCTAGGTATATCAAACCACCAGTGCATCTAGAGTAAATAAGGGATTTGAAGCATGTTTTCAAATAACTGGTAAGAAAAACAGTGTCAATTTTATTCCATTCTATCATTAAAAGTATAAGCAGTGATTTGTATAAGCGTGCTAGTTATCTATGTTGACATTATCAGATGAATCATGCATTACGAAACTTGTCATTTAAAAATGGCTCTGTAGTGTTGTGATCAGGCTTTATATTTCACATTAGATAAAATATACATCAATGCAGATCATCAAGTCTGCCAATTGGACTTTCACACAAGATTTTAGCTTTGACTTGTAGTTCCAAAGAAAGCAAACTAGTTTGTGGCCCTTATTGAGGTCTTTGGGTCACCAAATCTCAACGGGATGAGAAGTCTAAAACAAAATTACATCTTTCCAGCCCTTTTCATATATGAGAAGACGATGGTTTTTGGGATGGTCCTTGTGGGCCTTTTTTGGACCCACATGGTTATGAAATAATCCTTATGAGGTGAGGAGTCTATACACAATGTTTCAGGCGTTTCAAGGCCTTTTCTGTCTTAAAGAGAAGCTGACTTGACCTCTGTGGCGCTTTAGGGATGGACTCCCACGGGTGGCCATGCCATAAGCCCATCAGATAACCAAAACAAGGCAAAAGTGAGCACAGTTCACATACCCCCGCCCATAGTTTGATCGCCTGTATGAAATATTAGTTATTTGAAAAACATGGTTAGTCAATCATATCAATGAAGTTGATGTAAAATATTTGGACAGTTAGAGGTAATGATCTCCGAGAAACTTTGAATCTAGTCATTGTAACCACTTAAAGACACATCTGCACCCAACATTCATACAAAATTTTAAGCTCACAAAGAGAAAGAAAGTCTAAAAATTTGGCCATTTTCAGTCAAAATTTAGCACTCTTAAAGTAGGTGAGGTGAGGTGAGTTGGGGTTTAACGCCGCTTTCAAGATTATTTCACTTATATCGCGGCTGCTAGTATTATTGCAGGGAGAAAGCCCGCAACATTATTGTGGCTATGCATTGCGGTGAAACCTGCGAGCATCGGCTGGAACACTCTTAAAGTAACATTAATACCAAATTTGTAGTTTCCAAGTCAAAATTATTTTGAGAAATGCTCCAGAAAACAAATACAAGTCGTAAAGTTAAGCCGTTTTTTTTTATCATCGGTACCATAAAGGTTACATTCATACCAAATTTGAAGTTTTCAAGTCATATCCCAGCATGCAATTGGACGTTATATCAATATTGAAACAACTTCATCTACTGACATTGAAATTTGCAGTGACGTCGAAATCTGACATCATTCAACATTGAACCCTGAAAATTGTGTCAATGAAAAGATGTCAGATTGACAGCGAGATTTAAAGTGTTCATGTGGGGAAAACTTGGTTTTTCAAATGTGTTCTATGCAACCATATTAAGCATTAGCCAATACATGCAAAATCTTTTCATTAACTTCCTTGCCTGAAGTCAAACAAATTTCAAAGTCAAATTGAATTTGGATGCCTGCTGGGATATTTATTGAGAATTGCTCCGGAAATGACTTTGGACCCACGGCAGACATGTGGAGCGCTATATACCCCCTGACTACCTCATAGCAGGGGTATAAAAAAAGATCAAATATAATGAAAAAGCCCCAAGCCTAAAGTGCATGATGCTAAGAGCGCATGTCAGTCTTCTGAGCTGTCGGCACCTTAGTGCTGTCAGTGATGCATGCTGTCACAAGGTACTAAATCTACACACACCTACAAGTATACACACACGGCTCTTGAAGATACAAAGGGAGAGCTTTATAGACAGTCCACACAAATTCCAATTCTTAGTTGTGACCAGAAATTTGTAACTTGAGTAAAATACACTTGAGATGAACATGACAGGGTGATTCTCACAGTAAAAAAGCATTGCAGCATCCACTGAGTCACAACTTATGAGTTATGATTATAACAGAGACCACAAAGTTAAAAGTAAACCAGAAATAGAAATCAGGGAAGTATTTTACATGCATGTTAACTGAATATAAATTGTGCAGTAGAGAAAGAAGATGACAGAGGTTTGCAAACCATTTGATATCTTAGCAAGAAGGTGTGTGTAGCTGTAGGTATGCTGTACATGCCGTGAGATGTGTTACCTAACACTCTGACACCTCCTCGTGTCCAGCCACATCAGCACTGCTCAACTCTACTCTAGAAACGTCTCCAAACTGTCACAACAAAATGTTCAATGTTTTATTCTCCACTTATGTTCAATACGTACACAACAAAAACAGATATCATTTTGCTGCAACACCTTCCCATATATACATTTATCTAAGTGGAGATGTGGAGGATATGTTACATGTTTGGACACAAACAGGTAAACAAAAGGTAACAAATTTCAAAAATATTGTAGTTTATCAAGCCACAAAAATATGCAGTGGAAACATAACAAAGTTGGTTAAGTTGGCTGAAAAATTGAGCTGTATAGCACCAATACAACCCATAGGTAACATTCACACCACATTTGAAGTTTCCAAGTCATACAGGTTTTTTAAATTAAACTCTGGAAAAGAATTTAAAGTCATGAAATTTAAGCCTTTTTGGTCAAAATTTTAACTTTTCTTGGCAGTTGGGAAATTAACTCCTAAAGGACACAATCAACACACAACAGGAACCATTTATACCAAATTTTAAGTTTAAAAGCCATATAGTTTTTGAGAAATGCTCTGGTAAAGAAACAATTTCATGGAAATTGGCTGTTTCAGTCATAGTTTTAAATTTTTGGGGCATTTTCAAGTTTTAACTCCAGGACGGTCCACAGGTCAACCCGAGCCTCAAGGGTGAGTGAGCGTCTTCCTGTCACAGAGTAATTAGCACTAATCACCTCTGGCAATCAGGACAGGCATTAGTGTACACCAATATTTTGCAGTTTACAACTTATGCACAGAATATGCATACATCTATATCACTAATGCCCCACTCGTAGCTGCACGTAATCTACCATTTAAGTTATTTGGCAAATATGTACGTATTCAGTTACATTATCAAGTCAATTCTAAAGACAAAAATTATTCAATACTACATTGCAATAACTCATGAACTATGATATCGTAAATATTCAAACTTAAATTAGAACCAACAACAATGCTAAGTCAAGAGATTGCCTTATTAAACCATATTTCTTCCTCTTTTCTCAGTTCAGAGATAAAAATAACTTCAAATTTTGCACACATTTCTCGTTCATCCATTTACAACAGTACAGATGGAATCGTTTTATGTGACAGCTGACCAGAGATCTTTTCTATCTCTATGCCAACTTTGGCCATCTAAACTTCATTATTTATTGCAGGAAAGTTGTTAATAGTAACACATATTTTATTGCATTATATGATACCCACGCATTAATACAATGGTGAACAATGGGACCGACGATGTGCTTTATTTGATGATACAATCATGCGCGAGGTTGATGACGTCATTTCAGTAACATTACAAATGACGTCATATTGGCCAAGTCCATTGATCAAACTTGAGGGGGCTATTGTCCATCATGGCTGACTCGGCGTCTGTCGATTCGAAACCAAAAGGAGGGGTGTGGGTTTGCAGAGAAAGAAAAGCATGGATTAGAGGGGACATTTTCAAATTCACATTGATTTTTCAATTCATTTGATTCTATTTATATTGGAGCGCCCATCCCTATACATGATATTGAGGCATCATTGTTTTCAAAATGTTTTTGTTAAAAATACCATAATTTTTCAACTGTTTTTATATATAAAGCAAGTCATTGTTAAGGGTATCTCATATAAGGAATAGAAAACTCGTTGTTGTGCATCTGCGCCCTTCGTGTTTTATGCTCCCTGCTATGTTTTATTCAACGCCCTTCGTGTTTTATGCTCCCTGCTATGTTTTATTCAACGATAGATGCACACCAACTCGTCTTCTATTTCTTAAAAAGAGAGCTAAAGTGTGTGCCTATGTCCTAATATACCTATAGTAGCCAATTGAAGCAGAAAATGCGTGCTACAGTGCCTTTAAGACTTCCCTTAACAACTGATACAGTATACCTTATTGATCAATTGTGACATTAAAAAGGAAGAAGGTGAGAATAGATGCTGTCAATTGTTATAAAACTGCATAAGTCTCTATGACGTGGTCACGGCTGAAATTTAATATCAACATGATGACAACGATTTTTGTTTTACTTTCATCATACAGTGGAACTAACTGATAAAACTTTTAAAACTCAACTGTAGTGAGGCAAACATTTTGATGATGTCACATGGCGAGTGCACAGTGTGTTCATGTTTTGTTGCTTGATAGTATCCGTTATATCAATGAACATTTTCAAATTGACATACTATTTAAACAAAGTTAGTTTTGTTATATATATTTGAGGGCATATGACGTGTAGACACCCAACAATTAGCAAACTCTTTTTTTGGTTGATTAATGTTCATACGCAAGTGTCCTGATCAGCTGATAGTTTTGATTTATTTATCAAATAGATAATGGCTCTGTATAATCTATAATTTATTTCATAAATGGTCACAAGGCCATTATAAGGATGTCACAGGGCCTCAAAATCCATTTACTACAATCCTCATAAGGTTATGAGTCTGTACACAAGGTTTCAGTTTTCTTGGCTTTTTTTTTTTAAAAAAAGGGGAAAAAAAGGTTTTAGGCATTGGCCCTAGTGGCCCTTAAGTGGGGTCACAGGGTCACCTGAAATCCATAAATTAGAATCCCCATCAGGCAAGGAGCCTGTTCAAAAGGTTTCAGTTTACTAGGCCTTTTGCTTCTGGAAAAGGAGATTATTTAAATAGGCTTTAAGGCGTCGCACCTGCAGCCCTTAAAAGGGGAACACAGGGTCACTAAATCTTTAAATTTGAATCCCCATCAGCAAAGAATAATAGACTCTCAATGAAGAGCTCAAATGAAGATCTTCTTGCTGTGAGAAACTGCTTATAGACCGATCCAGTCTGTCAATCAAATATCGCATGCGTAATTTCAGCCAATCAGAGAGGCGAAAGCACCCCGCTTATTTGTCAACATTACTTCTGGGGTCAAACAAACTGATAATGGCAACATGTTTCGGTGGTTTGAATACATATCTAAAAATAGAGCCATGGGCTCTGTAGCTCATCAGACTTTTGATAGAAATAGGTGTTTGGGTTTAGACCATGGAGTCATGGGCAGTGTAGGAAAGATAGCCTGTCCCAACATCCGAGTTATTCACAATCAAATAAAAAAGGCCCAAGGGGGTCAAGGGGTCACCGAACCTACAATTCAGAATCCCCATTGTCCAAGGAGTCTACACACAACTATTAAGCTATCAAGACCTTTTGGAACTGGAGAAGAAGATGAAAGTAGGATTTGACCCCTGTGACCCCATTTGGGGTCAAGTGGTCACCAAACCTACAATTTAGAATCCCCAGTGTCCAAGGAGTCTTCACACAATTTTTCAGCTCTCTAGACCTTTTGGAACTAGGTAAAAAAAGATGAAATTAGATTTTTTAGGTTTTGACCCCTGTGACCCCATTTGGGGTCATGGGGTCACCAAACCTACAATTTAAAATCCCCGTTGGCCAAGGAGTCTACACACACCTTTTCAGCTCTCTAGACCTTTTGGAACTGGAGAAGAAGATGAAAATAGGTTTTTCAGGTTTTGATCCCTCTGACCTCATTTGGGGCCATGGGGTCACAAAATCTACAATTCAGAATCCCCATTGGCCAAGAAGTCTACACACAACTTTTCAGCTCTTTGGACCTTTTGGAACTGGAGAAGAAGATTAAAATAGATTTTTAAGGTTTTGACCCTTGTGACCCCATTTGGGGTCATGGGGTCACGAAATCTAAAATTTAGAATCCCCATTTGCCAAGGAGTATGCACATAAAATTTCAGCTCTCTAGAGTCATTGGTTCTGGAGAAGAAGTTGAAAAAGTGAAAAGTTTACGGATGGACGGACGGATGGACGGACGCCGGACGCCATGCCATGCCATGCCATAAGCCGATCGGGTCTTTCAGACCCGATGAGCTAAAAATTACATTCTATGATTCTACACAGTTTTTATAAATCGATGTCACAGCATATGTATTTCTCAAGGTGTTTGGTAACTAGAATTACCGTTAAATCGTTTTAGTAGTGAAAAAGTGACAACAATTAGTAAAAACTAATCGCGAGTCGGATGAGTGCTCGAAATTGAGAAATTGCAAGAATTGTACATTTATCAAAGCGCCCTAAGATAATTCTAACAAGGTGACAGCTCTAAAAGTTTTTCACAATGTCACTTTATGACCTTTAGGTTTTAAATAAAAAACTCTTTTAAGTTGGTTGTGATTATTTTGAGTGATTTTACACGAAAACATTTGGTTAATTTTCAAAAGTTCCATCATATTGTAAACAATGTAAATTACTGTGTTGTGCAAAATATCTCTTAGATATAATTTGAAAATAAAAATAAAACCCAACTCACACACATGATATGATTCTTTAAGGTACTATGTTTTCAAGTATCATACTTCAGGTGGTAATTAATTTATAATTAATTAATGTATATAATGATCAAGCAAGATGTCTCATGAGTTTTCATGTATATGAAACTAGATAAAACAAAACTGGGAAATATTCTTTCCTTTCAGAGTTTCTAAAACTAAAACACTAATTTGCTATTCCATGTGTTTCAATTTAAAGGTTAAATATTTCATTGATTTTATTTTGAAAAAATACAATTTCACAAAAGAAACTTGTTGCAGCTATTGCCAGCTAAAACCTTATCCATTCACTGAGAAATATTATTTATCCCAAGCCAGGTACTATCTTCTCATTTCGAAACCTGGAAAACATGAACAACCATTAATCAAAAGTCAGAAATCTTCTTGAAAGTAGAGAAAAGAATATGTTAAGAATTAAACACAACATCTTTTCTTGTGTGAACTGTGATTTCCTGTCTCTTTTTAGCCTCACTTCATTCATGCACTACTTATTCAATTGTATATTCTGTAAACAATTTAAATCCATTAACATTTCTATGAGAGGCTGTATTTTTTTTAAATTTGAAAATATATATCATCTTTTCTTTTAGGCAATATAATGGATATCTAGAATATAATTTGGATCGATATGGCTAATTCAAGACTCAAAATGACAACTGTCAAATACTTAAAATGGTATGTGTTTGTTCAAATTAATACTATAAGAAGACCTATGTTTATCAATGGGTCATAATTTCTTCATTATTCATTATGGTTATAAATATTTTGATGACTACTTTTGTTGTTGTTGACATTTTCAAATATTTGGCTCTCAACTTTCATGTAACCTGTGATTGTGATTAATGTGATCAATGATATTTAAATATTTCTGTGATTACAACATAACCAATGAAGAATAAATAGTTAAAACAAGTTTATACACAGCCCATTGCATATATTTTTGAACTTTGACTAGCTGTAAACCTTTATTCATAAGATGCAACTTTGAATGATATTTAATCGATATTTTTCTCATAAATTAATAATATATGTGCATAAAATCTGTGGTCAACGTTTAGAATCAAAGCATAGACAGTAAAACACTAAAAGTATTGACAATGCATGTTTGTGTCTATATATAAGAATGTTGACTAGCCTGGAGACCAGTGGGTGTAACACTGACAGTGGCAAAAAGCCTGAGCGACCTTGACCTACAACTACGTATTAATAGTTACTTAATTATCATACGAAGCTTTTTCAACCTAGAATAACCTACTCTTTTTTAGTATAAGTGAAATACAACAATTTGCTGTTAATAGTATGTTGTGTAAGTTTACAATTATGTAGATTGTAGACTCATTATCAGTGAAGGTGTTTGTTTACAAATTGGTCGAGCTTTATCTATCGCTCTGTGATTTGATAAAATTACTTCATAAATATTTAAGAATAAAAAATTATGAATATTATATGGGTTGTTAAAATACAAAGTTGGATAATGTGTAACGACAGAACGACGTCGGTGTAAACGAAAGCCAAACGTTTTGGTTAGTGACATTGTTGAGTTACGCGGACCCGGCTCGCCTGAGCTTGAAACTTGCCCCCCCCAAATATTTCAGCCAATCACATTGTAGGGGGCGGGGCCTAAATGCTCTCAACTGGATCGGTCTATAAGCAGACACTCATATGAGCTAGGCTCTCACTGTGATGATCTCATTAAAAGGACTCAGTGGTGGGTCTCTCACAACTGATGACATGAGCTCTAAAGACACATCAATACCCCATATGAAAAATTCCTTTTAAGTTTCCATGTCACAGAGTTTTTGAGAAATGTTCATGAAAGGATTGCAAATACATTGACGGACATGCCAAGCGCTATGTACCCCCGATCGCGTTATTGCGTGAGAATAAGACTCATATCTAACTTTATAAGTGTTATACTATCAGTTAAGAAGTCTACAAGCTGTCTTATTCCTTATGTTAAAGTCTTATTATACAGAACTAAATTGAAAGGAATCACAAGTCAATTGGGGAAACTCATGAAGAAATTTGAAATGATTAGAACATGTTTTGGGAATCATTTACCTAAGAATAACTTGAACCACAGCAGGGTCCAAATTCTTTAACCATATAACCACAAAGATCCTTGAAAAATGTTCATGAGTTAATTTACTACGGTGAAAAGATAAATAAAATGAAACAATTTTTTTAAAAAGTCAATCAGGAATATTAGGAATATGTAGATTAACTAAATCTTCAAAAACAGGTTTAAGCAAATGGATCACTATATTGTTCATATTCATTTGAATGATTCATCATATCAAGACAATGCAGCTTTTTTTCTCCTTCATTATTATTGTTTCTGGCGATTGTTTTAGGAATAATAAGAAAATGCAAACTCGGACAGCTTGAGCTATCACCATTAAAATATTGTTTTATGAGATATCTGTCATAAGGAAGCAGAATATATCTATGAATTACAGTGCAAGAGTTCATGACACATGTTATGCGACTTCACACACAAAAGAAGTACTTCTGCTTCTCAAGACTACCAATTTTTAAATAACCTTTGAAAGAGTCTGTTTGTAAAATAATTTATTTTCAAAATACGGTATACTTTTTTTATGTTCTTGATTGTCTGTAAAACTAAAAGCTATCTTAACATAAATTTTACTTAAAAAGTACAATAATGTTTAGCAACAATAAGGACCTATTTGGAAAATTATCTGTTAATTTGCTATTTCATCAGATCAAGTTCGTGCTTTAGCTTTAACAATGAATACAATTGTAATTGTCATGCAGCGATTATTTTGTTTTAATCTTCTGAGAACACTGCAAAAGCAGAGCAGCCTTGACACTTACTGTTCAAACTTACTGTGTTCCGCTTTCTTCACAGCCACCATCAAATGGGCATTTTATCCAAATATACCACAAACGATGATTGAGCATTAAAGAGCCACTCCGTGAGTTGTTGGAACATATAATTTATGCCAAATTTAATCAATGGTGTCATTTGATCGCAAAGTATCGAATGTTACCAAAAAGAAACATTTTAAAGCATGTTGTTTTTTCACAGTAACAATATGAAGGTAGAACGTCGCAATAATGATCGAAAACCGGACAGTGGCCCGCGTCATTTAGTCAAACGTAATTTTTGAGACTTATCTAAAACAGCCAGGAGGGCAGTTAGGAGTTGATAGTGTTTGTTAGGTTATATAACTAGTATCCATGTATATTGGTCGTGATATCTGTGCATTTATTATATACCCATGTAAACTTAGGATAGTAATACAAGGGTGCAATACGGAATCCGTCTTCAAATTCCGTATTGCACTCGAGATTCTGTATTGCACCCCTGCCGGTTCTACTTTTTCTGAACCTTGGGACTTCCCAGATTTCCCGAAGCAGCTATTTATAGATATACATTTAGGTCATTGGGATTCCCAGTTTGCGAGAGTTGCACAAAAGCTCTTATAAAACAAGATTGTCATTTCCAAATGTTTTGATTACAATTATAAACAAATACCATGAACCATGAAAATCAGCAGCGAAAGCGTAGACGTGTTATCTTCAACAGTGACTCCGACTAACTGACGGCGCGAGCCAATATGACGACAACGTATTTGAAAATTTTGAAAATGACCTTGAACTTTAAAAGTTACTGATTTCTACACGATTCTTTATAAACAAAATAGCTTGATCATTGTTTGATTTATGCTTTATCATATTAAATCAATTCTGAATTTGATCAAAATATCTTTCTTTTTATCTATTTGTTGTTATTGTAAGATGTGAAAGTCGGACTTGCTATACTTGACGTCATGCGGAGGAATGTGGCATTCAGGTCAATTGCGTTATTCAGTCATCGGCGTACTAATACCAATGTCAAGGTAACCTCAACGCGGAAGTATGTATGGCGTGAAGATGTGTATCGCTACACAACCTTTTATTGTTTATAAAACATATTTTTATTAATTAAGATCGGGTATATAATAAATATAGAACGTCATACTAGTGCATTTTGATGTTTTGTATTGAACTCGAAAATGTCATGGGAGCATAGAAACAACTCGTTCTTCGAACTCGTTGTTTCTCTGCTCCCATGACATCTTCTCGTTCAATACAAAACATCAAAATGCACTAGTATGACGTTCTATATATTTATAAGGCTGTTTTTAGATTTTCATGGAAAAACAGCATTTGTCATTTATATGTCTTTTGGACATGAAAAGTTGGGAGAGAATGGCTTGAACATATATGGCAATAACCCATATCTTGTTACCTTGACCTTTGAAAGTGAATGTCACACAATCTATCATCACTTTTCATGTAATGATTTCAAGAGCTAATAATTAAAATAAACCACTTTTGCAAAACAGTGCATAAGTCATGACCTCGCTGTGACCTTCATCTTTGACCAATAGTCAAAAATCTTTCCAAATTATCCATAGCTGATATCTACCAAATAAAAGCCACAAAACTTCTCAAGTTATGTTTACAAGGAATTTTTACCAATTTATTTCATAACTGGCGACCTTGACCTTCGACTTTCAATGTGAGCTATGTCGAAACATGTTCTCCCTGGGTATAAGTAAAAAGTTATGTATATATAAGTTCTGAAAAGCTTGGTGGTAAAAAGACATAGCTAAATACACCGTGTGGCTGCAGCAGGGGAAACCAGACAAAAATGATAGCAGCCCCAACATAATCGGGGCTGCTAATGACACGTGAAAATGACATGTACAATCGACTTAGTTTATTTTTTGTAAAACATTAAAAGCAGCAATGAGTTTGGCTCATTTCCTGTCATTCCCTTTAGTTCAATGCTGAATTCCATACGCCCAAAATCTCAAATTGCCAGTGGTAAAGTAGAACAACTCATTAGGAATTTGGACTGGTAACATATAATAACTATATGTTAGCAATTTATCCATTTAAATTTACAAACAAATATAAGATTTTAGTGCAAATATTAATATTAGCTATGAGTGCATGTGCTGCTCACAAAATAAAATATGGGTAAATAGTGTGGTCAATTATTGACCCTAAACTTGCTTAAACTTTAGAAATATTTATTATCTTTTCTCAAAAGCGTATCTCATTTTCTGATGCAGTTAAAAATAAATATGAAAAAGTGCAGTCTTCCTTGTCTTTGAAAATGAAAGTATTCAAGAAAAAACAATTATTTCAGATATGATCAATACTATTAAAAAGAAAAACTAGAAAAAGAGCATATAAATCATTTCATTGTGTTCACAGCCAGCGTTGAGTGAATCGATAAATAGTGACATTGAAAATATGCTTTGTGCTAACTTGATTAATTCTTTAGGGTGTTAGTTCAACTAGACATGCATGCCACATATTCTCCATGCACATGTTGTAATGTGTGAGTCAGCCAGTTACTAATGGAGTGGCTGGTGAACATTCATCTAGTTCATGCAGACAAACTTGCAGGCACATACACATGCAGACAGACGAATGGATGGACTGTAGACAGAGGGACGCATAGACAGTCTACTTCTACTACAGGCGAGTGACTTCCAATGTGCTATCAGTTACCCCGGCAGAATCCTCTGTCATTTCAGAAGCTATGTTTGGCTGGTTTGAAATCACTTTTCCATATAAACTGTTTGAGCCAGGTAGTGACATTCGACCAATTGCATTCCTCTGCCAGGTTTGTGCCACGTTTGGTTCAGATTTAGGTCTTTGGAGTTCTGTGGTGATTGCGGGGTGTAACAATTTGGACACAGACAGTGGTTTGCTTCTTGACACCTTCCCCCTTCCTGAGTAATTTGGGCCGTCATCGTCAAGGTCTTGAAGGGAGGTTGCTATGGCAACTATTTCAGTGTCAGTATCACTGGAGCTGGTGGCTGTGGTGACAGAGACTTCTGAGTTAGTAAGGTAGGAGAGTGAACTGTCAGTCTTAGCCTGCTGATAGACATCCAGGGAGTGTCCAGGACTCTCACCCAACCCCATTTGCTGAAGACAGAGAGAAAAGCATGCAGCATGCAAGGATACAGTCTCCAGGCAGGCAGGCAGGCAGGCAGGCGGCATGATGAGGGCAGACAGACAGACAGACCGACAGCTGGAGTTTTCTCTGCTGGCACAGCACTGCTGTACCATCTACTTATTTCACAGACTGGGAATGATCTAATTCTAAACTTTCCATAAATGTATCATATTTCCTGCCTCATTGAGGTTTAAATATCTTAATTGATAGTATAAGGAATAATTTGATAGGTTACTTCACCTTGAAGAATATTCATCTATCACTTTCATTCCTGTGTGAACATTGACAGTGATTGTCTGCAGTTAGGATAATGTTTATTCTGGAAGGTCAGTTATGTAAGTTAAGTATCCATTTCAAAGAAGAGAGATAACAGCGTATTTAAACTCTCCTGGACCTGAACAAAGTCTAAAATATCAATGCCTTTGTGTTTCAAACTCAATTTGAGATGTATTGACAAAACTAAACATTTAATTAACAAGGATTTAAATGACATAAGAGGTATTTAAGTACCAAGACATCTTGCTTACATGTTCATTGTTCAATCTTTCATTTCGACAGATAAATTAATAACTTTTCTTCCACAAAATCTCACATTCTGATTAAATAGATTAATTAGCACAAAGACTAGATATCTGACCAAAAACTAAAAAAATGCCCGCCACCTCAACCATTACCTAGTGAAGCATGCAAAAATGAATACCAAACAAAAGGAAAATTGACAGAAAATCTGACAATATATGATTGTGGAAACATTTTTTGAAGTTGAAATTGCAGAAAATTAATTATTGATTGATATTAATTCAGGCAAAATCTTAGTATGATTACTTGAGTATTTATGTAATTCATTTGCACCTTATACAAAGCTAGCAAAGACTTAAGTAAAACAGCTTCATTTGAACAGATCTCAAACAGACAGTCAGTCAGCAGTCTTTCAGTCAGTCAGTGTGTCTATCAGTCTGTCGGTCAGCCAGTCTTGGACAGACAGTCTTTGTCAGTCAGTCTCTTTCCTCTCTCCAACCAGTCTGTCTGTCAGCAATGTAAAAACTGTCCACCAATACCTAGTCAGGCAGCCAGATTGGTAACTTTAATAAACTACTTGTCCATGTAAAAAGTTACCTGCCCAGCTTTCAACATTTCAAATACAAGAAAAAAGTGAGCATGGCTCACATACCCCCGCAGCTCGTCTGATTTCTTCTCCCTCTTATAAACTCAAAAGTAAACAGTTTATCATATAAACTCCTATGTTATGTGCCATACAGCTAAGATCATCACAAAATAAACATTGCATCAATGAGCTTCACAGGCAAATGCAGTTCATGGTACATTAAATAATTCCTTTTGCCAAAATAATATTTCGGTAATGGCTCGATCAAGAGTATCATTAGGTGTATCCATAACCAAAATTTCACTCCTCTAGGTATAATAGTTTCTGAGAAAATCTGTCCCCATTGGAGCAACAGATCTGTTAATCGCTACAAGTCCAATTGAGCAATCAAGGGCCATAACTCTTTAAAAATAAAAAATTTGGAAATGGCTATCGAACTCGATCAAGAGTATCATCAAGTGCATCCATAACCAAAATTTCACTCCTTTAGGTGTAATAGTTTCTGAGAAAATCTGTCCCCACTGTACACCATATAACTAAGTCCAAAAAATTATGTTTCCATGGAAACGACAATAGAATTACTTCCAGAAAATTAAGAAGTGGTCCAAACTGTAGACAAGGTTATGGTTAACAAGTGTGCAAAGTTTGGTTGATCTATACCTAACAGTTTCTGAGTAAATTGACCGGACGGAGGGATGGAAGGACAGACGGACGGAATGACTGCTATATACCCCCACTTACTTCGTAGCGGGGGTATAATGAAGAAATAAGGATTTCAAACAAATGAACTTTGCAAATACAAACATGTACACTGATACATCATAACTTTTAATGCAAGCTCCTCGTTTTCATTTATCACCAGTCCAATCCAAACATAAGCTCACACATAGCAAGATAAAAGATTACTGTTGTTTTTGTAGGTATTTCATTTAATAAGAATAGAGGCAACTGCTCAGTTACTTGTTTTCCAGTAAGTTTTTCATTATTTATTTTATTAGGTTGAAGACTTGCATACAAAAACAACAGATTTATAACATAAAAAGAATGAATCTTTACAACACTGCAATTAGACAAAACAAATAGCATGCATACTGTTCGGAGTTTGACCCTTGGCGGGCGGGCGGAGGAGAGAAAAGAGAGAAGGGCAACACAAAAGTTACAAATTTGAGTCCTCATGTCAGTTGTATAATGTTACTCTTAAAATTACAGCTAATTGGTTCTGGAGAAGAAGGTTTTAAGATAATTTTAGGGGTGTAGAACTCTGTAAACTAGATTAAAGTTTCCTAGGCTTTTTCTCCAACCCCCCCCCCCCCCCCCCCCCCAAAAAAAAAAAGACGAATAATTGTTTTCAAGATGTGGCTTTTGTGGCCCATATTAGAGGTCACAGGCAGGAATACCGAACAAAACTGCCGTACTGCGCAGGAAATGGGAAAAGTTCACATTTAACACAAATAGATTTCCTTGTTCCCTTAACATTAAAAGATGCAGTGACAGATAACCACACGCATACGCACATTAAAGAAGCTCGACCATATGTATACATTTGAAAGTGTGGACAGCATGCAAGTATTGTTCCTTTCTCATTTATTTTGTTTTTAAAGTTATAATGTACACCTTTTTAACTAAAGATTAATTCATATTTACATCATGAAAACATACATATCTGAATTTAAACCACATTTCGCTCGCGAGGCAAATAATGATTTCCCGAAATAAGATTTCCTAAGTCAGTGAAATACGCATGTACGGTACTGGTCAAATTTTGCTCAGCAATAAATGTTGTAGTCGCCGGGTTTCATTTGTCCAACTTTGCAATTTTTGTTGCAAATTTTATTTTTGGGTGTTGAGGTAATATATTTATATTGTAGTTCCACATTTAATGTAGGCTATTCTGTTTTCCTCCACAGTATGGCAGTTTTGTTTGGCAGGCCTGATAGGGTCACCAAATCTATAAATTAGAATCCCCTCAGCTTATGAGACTCTACTACATAAAGTTTCAGTTTTCTAGGAATCTTGCTTATGGAAATGACGGTGAAAATAGGTTTTAAGGGTGTGGCCTTTGTTACCGGAAACAGGGTCACCAAATCTATAAGTAAGAAACTCATTAGTCAACGTGTCTGTACAGAAGAAGATGAAATAGTGAAAAGTTAACAGACAGATGGGAAAAGTTAATGGATAGACAGACGGACACCATGCCATGCCAAATGCTCATCAGGCCTTTCAGGTCAGATTAGCTAAAAATTCTAAATGACAACTTGATAGGCTGGAAATTAGACTCTCCTACTTTACACTGGTGAGCAGGCAGGCATTTTTACTTCTGCTGCTATCAATCTGTCTGTAAATTAGTCTATCTGTGTGTATAACAATAACAATCGGTATTTCTATCAGTTGGTCTAAAAGTCTCTCTAACAACTTTGTCAGTGTTTGTCAGGCTAACAATCTGTTTGTCTACAAACCTTTCAGTCTGTCTGTGACCTAGGCCATACACTGAAGCACATCTTAATCCTAAACACAGACACAGTAAACTACCAACTATTTACTTTGAGGGGATGGCCGATTGACAAGGTCCCAACAAGGTATCAATATTGAGGTCAAATTTCAATGTAAAGCCATGTATAAAAACAGGATTTATTCTTTAGAAAATTCAATATTGTAGTAAATGTAAAAGCAGTAGCGCCAAAAGGATGTTAGTTCCATGATATATTGATACAGATATTAGTCAAAATAAAGTCTTGTTACTGTAGCAGGATGATTCAAACAACAGTCACCAATTCAGATCATAATTGCTGACTCACCACTTCCTGTCGGTCTACTGGAGCTGATGTGTCCTGTGAGGGGTCATCAAGTGCACTGGCATAGGATGCATCTGTGCTGCTGTTGTTACGTTTAGAGGGTGAAGTTTGTTCAGGGCTAAGTGACATAGGGGACGGCCCACCGTTGTTCACAACTGAGTCTGAAATACCAAGAATCAACTTAACCTTCAAGCAAACTTTGATTTCTATGTTCGAAACAATAATTCACATCAGATCATTTAAAAGTCTTGGAAGAGATCTAACAATGAACATTGATGATGAAAAACATGGATATTGAACCATATAAAAAAAGCTGTTGACTGAAAATATGATATTAGCTAAAACTTGTTGAATATAAAGTATGACAACATAGATTTTGACATATCAACAACATTCATTCACACAACATATTTTATAGAAAAGAAGAAATGAATATAACGCAACATTCTCTGATGGTCCAACATTTGTTCAAGTTCTTGTACTTATTCACTATAAGTTAAAACACAACATGCAGACTGGAATTAGGTATATGAAAACAATATACATACAACATACAATTGTTAATTACATGACATGAAATTAGTAACTTTAAGTATCAAGAAAAATATAGTTGTTACAGAAAACAATTCATGAAAAGACAAACAATATCAAGATACTGTAAAATCATAATATTTCGCGGGGGTTTAATTTTCGCGCTTTTCGCGCAAAGCAATAATGCGCGAATAATAAAACATCGCGAATTATTATGGTTATGAACGTGAAGAAAACCAATAACAGACAAATAATTTGGTTGACACATTTTACTACTCACTGGAATGTTTGGTTCGTTTATTAATGACGAGTCACTAATTAGATCTCTCACAAATGTGTACATCGTACGCCGATATGCACCTTGTTTGTTGTGCAAACACAGTCATCACAATAATCCGGCCTGGCGGAATCCTCTCTTGATCGCCAATATGCGTGTCCTGATGTTTTGATTGCGGTACGCTTGAGCTTCGATTCGGTGCGTATATTTTCGGTTCAGTATGATATTTCTTTGAACGAGATCTCGAGAGGTCACATCATTCAAACACTATTGTTTGGAGTTAAAGATCAAACTAAACCGTTCCGAATGTTTACTTCCGGGAAAACTTGGCGACAGGTATCGTTACCACTTCAAAACTTGAAGACGTTTAATGACAATAAATAAATAAAAATTTGATCATTGACTTTTTGAATAAATATTGTTTTTATAAGTAAATTACTACTAGTTTCAGTGTAATCTTTGCTGCACAGTGCATGTAGTTTTCCTCACCAAATTTTTGCTATTGCTTAGTCGATATGCGCGAAAATTAATCCCCGCGAATCAGTCATTTTTTATGTTTGCGCGAAAATAACACCCCACGAAAATAAATGATTTCACAGTATATAAAAAAGGAAAAGGACTTTTAATTTAGAAGAGCATTGAAGGGGTTGGCCCTTTGGGAACTCACTGAAAAAATTTATACTTGGGCATTGATCAGCACATTTTATCTTAAAATAACAATCACTTGCTTTACAAGCAGAAAGAGTCCACTATACATCCCGCCCAGTGGCAAAAGTGTGAATAATATAATAAACATTAGTAATGAAACTGAATTCTATAATAAATACTCCAAACTCATATTTTACTTGCAAAATGATTGTTTAATACCCTTAGTTTCATTGTGCTTAGTGTTCAGATGTTAAGGTTCTACCCTGGAAACAATATAACTTGTGTTTCCATGGAAAAAGTTGAAATTAAATTTTGGAAAAGTTCAAAAACCAAAAGGCACCACTACACATGCTTATATTCTACATACCAATTTTTAATGAGCCAGGCCTCATGGGTTTTGACACAAAATTTCAAGTATTTTTTCCAAGGAATCTGCCACAAGTAAAGTAGGAGCAAGTTCAAAACCCCCAAAAAGACAAATAAACAAGAAATTGTTCCATATAGCAAGTTTCAATGAGAAAGGCTCTATGGTTTTCGTGTTGTGGTTCAGAAACCAAAACATATGTTGTTTTTACAAGAAGTTGAAAAACACAAAAGGCACAACTGCACATGATGATTGTTTTATAAACCAAGTTTCAATATCTTGGCTTTATAGTTTTTGAGTTCTTGGCCGGGAACGAAAGTCTACGTTGTGTTTCCATGGAAACGGCAAAAAATAAATGAAGGAAAAGGTAAAAAACCCTAAAAGGCACAACTGCACATGATTGTTCCTTGCACCAGGTTTCAATGAGCTAGGCCTTATGGTTTTTAGTGTATGGCCCCTGTGACCCTTATTAGGGTCTATGTATAAAAATCACCATCTGCAAAGGTGTCTGTACAAAAGGTTTCAACTTATCAAATATAGGTTTTTAGGGCATGGCATCAGGTTTCAGCTTTCCAACCTCTTGCTTCTAAAAAAGATAATAAATGGTTTTAGTGTGTAGCCCCTGTGGCCCTTATCTGGGGTCACAGGGTCACCAAATCTATTAAAAACCTCATTATATTAGGAATCTGTTTTCAAGACTTTAGATTTCATGAGTCACTGGCTCTGGAGAAGATGAATATTTCATAAGGTTTGTTTACCTGATGAGTTGGAAATGTTATTTATACGGCCAAAAAATAGGTGTCATTAAAAATATTCATTTGACTGGTATTCATGTGAATTTAAATATTTGATAGATGATGAAACACTATGATTTTGAGTCTACAATTGGCTTAGTTTGACAGGAGAGACGGTGAGGGGAGAGATGAATGTGTGGGTAGACTGCAGAGCATACAATCAAGCTAATAGGTAATGGTGGTTAGATATCAAGCAATGAATTACATGTGCAGGTGCTGGCCGCATTACCCAGAACATCACTGGAGCAGGAGGGGCTGGATGCCGTGAAGCTTGGGGTGCCCTCTGTGTGCTCTGTGTGGGTGGGTGTTGACTCAGAGAGACTGAGGGGCGGCGAAGTGCGACCCCCACGAGTCAACCGTGCCCCCAGGACCACTTCCTCTTGATATGTAGTGGACATGATCTCTGACCTGCAGAAAAGGGGTAGACATAAACACATCAATAGGGGTGCAACAATACAGGAGAGTCACGACCCGATACACATCTCGATACATACAACTAAAACATAATGACACTGAGTATCTTTGAACTAGGCTTGGAGATCTCATAAGAGAGCAGAGCATATCTCAAATCTCAGTGCCTTAATTCATTATTAAAGATTCAAATAACAATAAGTAAAGAACTTCAAATGAAAAAAATGAGCATGTCTAAATTGTCAGTGATCAATTTGATAGTTTCATTGTCACTATACCAGACAACTGAACTTTTCAATACAAACATATTATTCTCAACAAAATAAGTGAACATTGTCAAGAAACATCTTTAAAAAGTAGAGTAATAGAAGTCAAAAATGCAAACTCAAAGTGATATAAAGTCCAATCACTTGAGACATTATTTAAAGTAAAAAGATTGGAAACCCAAAGTGGTTTAAAACTGCTGACATGAATGAAATAGGCCCCTTTTCAACTCGCATATATCACCAGTGTCGGTCGTTTCAGACATATTTAAGACAGACTATTTATAAGGAATGATTTGAGTGGTAGGAAAAACCAAAACCAGTACAATGGAAACTCTGATTGACCGAAGGCAAACGATACGGAGATGTAAACATTTGGTGCTTATATGTCATTTCTCTTTCATCGAATATTACATAAATTTCTATGAAATCCTTTTTATTTCGTAATGATCATGATATTTTTTATTGAATTAAGAGTCATCACAGCCATATGTTTGGTAAGGAAAGCATTTAGAGAAATTCTTAAATGCGCGCGTGGTCCTAATATTTTCAATATGACATATTTCATATACAATGACAGTAACGCTATTCATTTTTCAATTTCATTGTTAAATTTTGCACAGGAATACCTTAGGAAATTACCTGTTTTACATTGAAAAATTGGGTGAAATGTTTTAGAAATATTATGGTAAAGAAAACAAACTTTGTATTTCAATACATTCGTCTTACTGATTGGAAATTATTTCACATAGTCAAGAAAACTTTCAGTTAATTTTTCTAAATTTGGTAGATTTATAATATAGCATGTAATTGAAATCGGATAATATCATCAATATCATTATAAGATGTCATGTGAATCGGGACAAATTGATTGTTAACATTTTTACATTGTGTATCGTAGTGGATGCATTGAGATACATCAAAACATCAGAGAATCGTCTCACCCTTACACATCACCTTCAATTTCCTTGCTTATTTGCTTTGGATATGGTACATGAATTTGCAAGACAAAATAGTAATTCATCAAGTTTTGATACCATAGCTTGAAAAATAACTACCAAATAATAGGTTTTGAGAAAGCAATAAATTGGAACCAGACGGTTCGTGGGGGTTTGTGGGGTGGAGCAGTGGCTAGGATAAGATGTTTAGACTTTGAAAAAAAAGTTAAAAGTGAAAAGTTATAATCTCATAAAATTTTAGTTCATCACCTAAGGAGTCTGTACACAAGGTTTCAGTTTCAGTTTCAGTTTCAGAGTGTGGACCCTGTGGCCCTCAGTAGGAGTCACAGGGTCACTGGAACTATAAATTAGAATACCTATCATAGGTATTTCACTTATATTGTGGCTATGCATTGAGGTGAAACCTGCGAGCATCGGCTTGAACTAGCGAACCATGGATGGTACAGCACTGAAATTCAGTGTAGCATTACACCCAAACCTGACCGTGTGTAGAACAGTTCTCTACTGCAGACAAAGTTGCTGATCCCCTGGCCACATCTAATAATATAACTGATATGAGTATGAAGTTTGATGAAGCTAGCATGTATAAGCTAGGAGATATGCTAATTGTTTTAGAAATGTACCATGGAAACTGCAAAAAAATAGAGTTTTCAGGCCCCCCTAAGTAATTGAAAAAAATGCATCAAATTGGAAAACAGTGCCTAATAGAAGGAAAAGCTTCCATAATAGAAGGAAACCAGCTTAATCGCGAAACAAACACGTCAACATCGGTGAAAAACGGTAATAACAGAGATTTTTAGTCCCTAACAGAAGCAACATCGTCCCACTTTTGAAGTAAATCGGTAGACTTCGGAAGGAACATCGGTAATATCCGTGAATTCTCGGTCGACAGCGGAAGCAAACGCATCTAAAAATAGTTTGGATTGAGCAGTCTCTAGCTTCGGTGAGTGTTGTTTTTTATGTTTTACTGTGCGATTTCTAATTGTATTTAGTTATACATGCTTGCATTGAAAGCGTAATTGAACAAGGAAATGATGGGGTTGTAGAGTTTTGTTATGAAATTGAGTAGTTACGGCGTAATTAGCATATAGAGTCCGGGTTTGTTTACATGAGTCTGACTGATGTAAACAAACCTGGACTCTATGCGAATCGTTTGAGAATTGAGAATCTAGTGAGTTGACAGGCCTGTTTCGAGGCCTGTTTCGAGCCCCTCTGTGACCCAGGATACTGTTGAGTCAACTGTACACTAAGGGTTGTTTTGTCACAATTCTGTACACTTAAGTGAAGCCACCAATCCAGTGGAATATGACAAGATTGTGGCCACATCTAAAAGGGCATACACCTAATTGCAGGTACAGAAATATGCAGTAAACTTGGACAAAATACTGTGACAATTTGTGTTTTCCAGTTCACCAAGCCGTAAAAGGGTGCCTCGTAAGGATGAGCATGGTTGGTAACCTTAGCGTGACAAACAGCTACAAAAGTTGCAAATTTCGAAAGGAGCTTATGTTGGAAAATGGAAGTATATATAGAGGGTACTAAACAACCTTCAATTTAATACTATTATTATTAAACAAGTTCATGTATAGAACGAGCGAAAGCAAGTTCGATACCAAATAATTAACGAGTTTGATAAAAATAGTAGTAATTTGAATGAAGTTTAGTATTCTGTTTATTACTTGGCCCTAGTAATCAAGCATGACTGCTGAAAGTGTACTATATGAAACATTTCCGCGGCTTGGCCGCCATTGTGATGTCACTGCCAACATTGTGATGTCACAACCACACAATATTATGATGTCATATGTGCAGCGGTATTACACTTGTTTAATATCGCCATATAAATATTACACTGTAGTATCTTAAACGTGCGAGTAATAAATGTGTGATATCCAATGCCAGAGAGAAAAGCACCTTTGAGCAGCATGGTTGGATACTGGTGCTATACAAATGTTAATATGTGAGTTTGTTAGGCTTCAAAGCACACTGATTTGTTTTCATTAACTACTGCCACAATACAAAATTGATTGTCAGGACATTGCCTGTTGTGTGTACTTGTTACACATATTAGAACAGGATAGAACTAACACCTAATGCGTCACTGACACTCACCTGCGGTTGATGCTGTCCCCACTCCCATCATAGTTGGGTGACCTCGATGTGTTGGATGAGTTTTGATTGTTGAGAGGTGAGAACTGTGTGCGCTGTGTAGCGGCAGGGTCAGGCAGTATGTCAGGACGACCTCCCATGCTAGACTGATGGGCTGCAAGGGGTCAAGGTACTTGCTTATCCGAAATTTTATACAACTATAATAAGCTTTGTATTCCAAGTTCCAGTCATCTGCAACTATTGCTAAAAGTTTTGACTGCAACCCGATCAATTCATCCTTGTATTTTACTGATAAGAAAAGAAATCTTCAAATTATTATGCATCTATACCTCTACTTGAAATGAGTAAGAACGGGAAAAAGAATAAACTCACGGGGATCGTCAGAAAAGCTGATGGTCCTCTGGGTTTTCTCAGGCTTTTTTTCATACACATAAGGCTCAGCCTGCTCGGGGATGGTTGTCTGCGCCCGAGGCCGGCCTGCTTGACCTTTTTTTTTGGATGGAGAGTGCTTCAGTGCTGAAATGTACACACAAGGATATCTTTTAACTACCTACACAGTGCTACACATGGCTGGTTTCACCATCAAAAGTCACACAAGGAGATGACGTGAGATGCGTAACAAGTTTGGTGTAGATATCCTGTAAAGTTTGGGAGATATGCTGCAGACAAAATGTTATTGTCATTTAAAAAAGATAAAACTTAAATACAAATTTTATCCTCGGGATTTAGGAAGACAAATGTATTAAGTTTGTTGTAGCTTTTATGTTCATAAAGAGATACGCTCCAGTTAAAATGACTGTCATACATTATTTAAGTCATGTTTCCAACAAGACCGTAAAAAAAAATCAATTCATTTGTAGGCCTTACCCTAAAAAGCACATTTAGGGTCCATGGTTAATATGTGTATCAAGTTTCATAAAGCTAATTTGTAAAGTTATATAAGGATATATACTCTGGTCAAATGACTCTGTTAATCTTCTGTAATATCTTTACATATACAGGAAATTGTAATATTAAGTTTTTAAATTGTTCATTCTTATGTGTTAGAGAGATATTAATTTAAGAATGGAAACTTGAATTATTTCAGAGTATTGTTAGTTGACCCCAGATGAAAGACAATTGTTTTCTTGAAGTGGCTACTCTTGTGCAATAGACAGGCTTTTTCGTTTTTGTATGACGTTTGCAGTCAAAATGTCCGCCATGTGCAACATTGAAATCACATTACAAATTGAGCAAAATACACTTGCAATGCCAAGTCTAGTTTCCTCGGACGCCGCTAATGGCTGAAATATTGCCAAAGCGGCGTTAAACAATAACTCACTCACTAGTTTCCTCGAGACATTGACATTCAGTTGAGAAATCCTTTCTATATATTGTATTGTTTGCTTGCACTTTTTAAGATACTTTGGTTTTTGTCGGTCGCTTAGACATGATTTCAATTTACTGCAACCACTCTTTGGAACAAACACGCCATCAGGAAATACATGTGACCACTAATCATAAAGCTCCTAACAGCGAATTGTTTGATCTTTTGACATAAAATACTGTAATTCCTTACAGTTTATTTCTAATGAGAGCAATGCTAAGAGTTAGCAAAATCCTGCCGGTGTAAGGTCATTTCTAAACTCTGCCGCCCTTGCCTTCCTTGGCACTCCCCTGTGAAATTTTGTCAACTTTAACGATTTTCATGAATGAGTAAAAAAAGCATCATTTTCGGCAGAGTTGGTAGGGGGTGCTTTAGACCAAATCTACGAACTAAAGTCTCCACGTAACATTGAAATTTGAGCTTCCCATGCCAGTAGTTTTGGTTAAGGTAAATCACCCGAAATATGCACCGCTGCCACGCCAATATTATCATATAACATAAGCCTGTGACCTTTCAGATTTGTTGAATGATCTATAAACCAAGTTTCATTAAGATAGCCACATAATATATGATCACTTGTAATGTTTGTTATGTAATGACTTAAAAGTGACCACGCATAACCATGTCGGGACCTCTCTCGGACCCTGACCATGACTTTGTAGTGAAAACCTTTTCAAATTTGTACTTCTCCTTCGTTGATATTTTGAGCATATTTGTCTTTTTTTTTAAAAATACCATGTATATCTCATTGAGTGAGTTAAAAAAAATTATATTATCGCGAGTGGTGCAGCCAAGAGTGATATCTTATTAACTTTCAGCCTTACAAGATGAGATAATCAAGGTTTTTGTCAAGTAAAGAAAATTAGATTAGAAGATTAATATTAGAACTTTTAAAATGTTATTAAAAGGGTATTATTACTTCTACATGGAAGAGCAATTATGTTGAGTCCTCACCTGATAGAGGCTATAGCCTTAATAAGCAACAACATGAAATCATATGCGCGTCATTTTGACTTACTCAAGACTGAAAATCATAACAATTTGAATTTACTCACGAGGTGTTATTTTTCTGAATACACGGTTGGCAAAAAAAGATAGGAATCTGTTGGCATAGTAACCAGGACGATGTACTGAGATGGTATCCTGAAAAACAAGTTGATGATAGATTAAAGTTCTGTGCAAAACTTGTCAATTGCAGATTCAGGGAACATTTTATAACAATGATCATTGATCGGAACAAGATTTCTGATTCCCTAAGTCAATAGAGAAAAAGATAAAATAGTGAAAAGTTTATGGACGGACAGACATGCTACACCATTAGCCAATTGGATCTTTCAGATGAGCTAAAAGTAGAGCCATAGGTTCTGTAGCAAATCAGCCTTTGTATTGTTGATGTTTTAGATTAAGATATACACCCATTTGTTCTCCAAGTGAAATACATCAGTAAAATTGTAAACTGTCAGTGCATAAGACGAGACGTCCAACACTAAATTGGAACAAAGTGGATAAAACCATATAACTTTAGTTGAATCATGATCCAAAATAGAAAACGGATTCTTTAAATAAAATAGCAGTTAGGGAGTGACTTTATTTTGATTCATTTACACATTCTAATGTATTTACTTTCTTAATCCTGTGGATCCATGTTAAAAATCTGCAAAATATCATTCCTCACTAACATCCTACCTCCAATTTTGAAGTCTACCCCTTTGCTGTCCACCCATCCCATATTAAGATCAACCAAATCCTTTAAAATGCCCTTGAAAATATATATCAGGTTTCCATCTGCCTGTCCCTGGTCACTGTGAGCCCAATGCAGTGTCCAGTCATTTCATGCTTACATTTGCTTACTAATTGTGCTGCAGATATGAACTTGGACTCGTTTGAACCCTCATTACAAGAACATGATAAAATTGACCATTTTACAAAGCTTTCGAAGATAGAAAGCATTTTTTATTTGCAACCCTGCTACACCACATGGGCCCCTGCCACACCCATACTTTTGTAGGTAGGACAACGAAATTTACTCATCTTGGTCAAAATCATAGAAAGATAATATTTAAAAAAAATTAGATCCCTAACAGGATTAGACTATGGAATGAAATCGAATCATGGTTAAACTCTGCACAGTTAAAACTGGAATTTACAAATAAAACAATCATTTTGGGAATGGAAGGAAAGAACAATAATCCTGTAAATGCAATCATTTTACTAATCAAACAGCATATTTACAGATGTAGAATAAATGGTTTTAGACCAAAGTTGGAGTATCTTAAAAGTGAAATTGTACAATATTACGATTTGTCAAGATATGTATTTATATCTACAGAAACTGAAGAAATATTTTTTCAAGTACTGGTCAACTTTACATATACAACTTGGAAAATAATCAAGTCATTAAGTTAATCGAATTGTACTAGTATATATAGACAATAACTAACGAGTGACGGGGAATGACAGATTATCTTTTCCGAGTTATATTAATTTCGTAATTCTCAAGCCTTGGCAAAACAAACTTTGACAGAAATCAACAGAATCAATAGTTCAATTAGTTTTGACCTTATTTGATTAATGCAATTGGGATATCCATTATCATCTTACACTGCGATTGTCTATTGAAACCCAAAATAGCAATTGTTATTGTGAAAGTTTTGAATAAAAAAAAAAGTATTTCGGGTGTGATTCCAAAAGACTATTACAGTTTTATTTGGAACATCTGATCGATGAATCTGATTTCAGCCCTTTTTTTACCATTGAATACAGGGTTCTTCACTCTCAAAAGAATTTCTAATCTTTCAACATTAAGAAGTGAAATGAATTCAAATAAACTTGCGGGGGAAAAAATTGATCATAAGGCATAAAAAAATCATTTTGTTGATTTGTCTAAATTTACCCCCTAACCAAATAAAAGCGAAAACTTTTGATAATTTCATTAATGTCTATACCTATTTCACATATCTGAACATTTAAGAAAAACCTTCATCTTAACAAGAGCTAATTTGATTTCTTTTTTGCCTCCTGCCTTTTGCCCCACAAAAAACATAAATCAACTAATTAATTTTGTCTGGCCTTACCATAATCTAATCCAGAAAAAATTAACACTTTCCATACTATCAATGGTTTTCCTTTCACTGTCTCAACTGTGTTTTCATGTTCCCTATCAACAGAGTACTACATCTTCCCATGCACTGCTTTAAATTGCACCAGTGGCTGACAAATCAAAACCTTGCTGCCAACCATTCGAAATTCATATTTTGAGTGCAGCTCTCTCTTTGACGAAAAGTTGTAGTTCTCATATGATTTTCTCATTGGCCTATCGCAATCAGTTGCAGCAGCCTGGACAACAAGCACAGAAAAGTTGCAGTTCTCATATGATTTCTCATTGGCCTATTGCAATCAGTTGCAGCAGCCTGGACAACAAGCACAGAAAAGTTGCAGTTCTCATATGATTTCTCATTGGCCTATCGCAATCAGTTGCAGCAGCCTGGACAACAAGCACAGAAAAGTTGCAGTTCTCATATGATTTCTCATTGGCCTATCGCAATCAGTTGCAGCAGCCTGGACAACAAGCACAGAAAAGTTGCAGTTCTCATATGATTTTCTCATTGGCCTATCGCAATCAGTTGCAGCAGCCTGGACAACAAGCACAGAAAAGTTGCAGTTCTCATATGATTTCTCCTTGGCCTATCGCAATCAGTTGCAGCAGCCTGGACAACAAGCACAGAAAAGTTGCAGTTCTCATATGATTTCTCATTGGCCTATCGCAATCAGTTGCAGCAGCCTGGACAACAAGCACAGAAAAGTTGCAGTTCTCATATGATTTCTCATTGGCCTATCGCAATCAGTTGCAGCAGCCTGGACAACAAGCACAGAAAAGTTGCAGGGAAATGCAGCAAGGCCTATCTGAGCAAGTCATTAGGGCTGGCGTATAAATAGGCCATGTGTCGGAAGATGTAGATTGATTGCGACTCATCAAAAGTTTATTACACCCCTAGCCAAAAACAAAGTGATTTTCTGAATTACAGAACATAGACATGCAGGTACATTGAAGCAATAGAAGCAAAACTGACCCCATCAATTACAATTGCCTTCATGGTGTGCTCTAGTTTCTTCTTAAGTCTGTACGACTGTAGAATATCAATGATGCCTAGATACAACAACAGTCGTTCGCCTTTGGAATTTTTAGCTGGAATGCCACCAGGACTGAAATGAAAAAAACAGAGAATGAGTTGAGTTGAATGATAATAACTTTAAGTCCCTTTTACCAATATGATATTGAAAGGTTGTAAGAGCAAATTTCAAATTGAAGGAATGCTTTGTTTTGAAAACGACAGCAAGAGACAATTGACAGTAGCCAATGACATAAAGCATAGTAAACTTCTGCAGTAATGTTGTAAGCTGGAGAAAGGACAAGATATCAGAGAGAGGCAGCTGGAACTGAATTGGTGTTTTGGAGCTCGTGACTGAACATCTTGAAGCGAAGAGAGGGCTTCTGGCTAATGCAATTACAACAGTAAGCTTCCTCAAATTTGAAAGAAGTCGAAGTTCACATTGAGTGACAAGCTACAGTTTCTACCAGAATGAGCTTAAAGGAGTTGACACTTCAAAGGCATATATATACTCACGGAACATCTTCGTCCTCATTGTCTTCTGTCTCTGCTTCCAGTCTTATTGCCTCCATTGCTGTTGAGTATTGAGCGATCTTTGTCTTGAAAGATTTACCTCTCTGCAGTGCTGTGGACAGAAATTTAGTCATGATAAGATAGATCAAATGTCCTAGTGCTCTCAAATCTCAAGAAACTTTTCATAACACTATTTAAATGGAGCTTAAAAAAAGCAGAAACATTACTTTAACAAGCAATCGTCACTAGAGTGACATAATCGTTTGAGGCAAATCATCATTTGAAAATCAAAGAGAAACTAACAATATTTCCAAATCAACAGAAACATAAATGAGCAAGATGAAGTATCTTAAAAAGGTTGAAACTCCATTATATTTTCTACAAAAAAAGAAGAGCTATTGGCCCTGTAGCTTATCAGTCTTACTTGATAAATTGTATCAGGTCAAAGATTTGCATACAGAATACCAGGTTAATAACATGCAATGAGTTGTTACATGACTATACTAATCAAAACATGTGGTGAAAAATTTACTACTCAAGATGTCAGCATTAAATACTGCCTCAAACAAACAAATCTGTTTTCAAATCAGTAAAGAAATATTAAAAACATAAGAAACAAAATAAAGTCAAGGTCACCCAAATCAACTGGCGTCTGTATATATCCCATATGAAAACTTGTACGAGTTTAAAATATATTGGACAATAGAACAACAAGAAGTTTCAAGAAACTTAACCTTATCGTTTTTTAATTCTGGTTCAAAACAAAATTATAAGTGATGTTCCATGTTAAGAGCTAAAAATAAAATAGGACTACGTTTAACAACTAGAAAGTTTCACAGAGCTACATCTTATGTTTTTTTGACTTCTGGACCAGAAACAAAATTTTAGTTTGGTCCAAATTAAATATAGAAAGAAAATGAAAACCCCAAAATTCACCACTTCTTATGAAAATTGTTTCATATACCAAGTTTCAATGACCTATGCCTTATGTTTAGAGCTCTGTGACTCCTTCCTCCAACTCCCAAGGTGATTGTCCTTGACAAGTCCTTGGGGTAACCTTAGTGCAATGTTAAAGAATTGGATAAGCCAGTGAATGAACCATTCCCAAAACCAAAACACCTACAGTGTCGGTGGTCGGGTTGACACCAGAATGGCAACGACAAGATTGATGACATTAAGGATAGAACCTTTTTTTTATCGTGGTGAACAAGTGCAAAATGCAAAACATGAAAAGAAGATGGATGGATGCTTTTGGTTCGTTTAAACCTGCTATGATATGTGCTGCTACATGGTTAGGGTTAACAAAATAAAGATGGATAACTTTTGCAAAGAACAAATGAATCAGAATGTTAAATATCAAGAAAATGGAATAACAGATGTTAGAATAAATATTGGACCGAAAACTTTTGTTGTTCCTCTGATTAACCTTACATGAAAGGTCACAGTTTAATACCAATGCCAGCACAACTAATATTTTGTTTTGAGAAATAATCTAACATTGTCATATTTGGGATCACATCCTCAGATAGGGGTGAAACAGTTCACTACTACAGTAGTTGAACCGCGGGAATTTACCTTCGGTTTGTGCATCGTACATTAACATGGATTTTCGGTTCATACCGCATATTTGATTTGTGTCCAAAATATCATTTTAATAACTTAAAAACTAATAATATTTATTCTAAAAGTCTATGTTCCCATTTTATACTACTATATCTATTATCATTAAACGTCTTCAAGTTTTGGAGTGGTAACGATACCTTGTCGCCATTTTCCCAGAAGTAAACATTCGGAACGATTTAGTTTTATCTTTAACTCTCAACAATAGTGTTTGAATGATGTGACTTTTCGAACTCTTGTTCAAAGAAATATGGCGACTATTGGTTTCATACCGAACCGAAAATGTACCGAAACGAGGGTCCGGTACCGCAATATGCACCGAACCGAAGCTCAAGCGTACTGTTTCACCCCTACCCTCAGATTAAAGCTAACATCAACACTGATGGTCGAGGTCAAGATGGGTGAGTTTACGAGTTGGCAAGCTGCCGGTAGTCGGTGCTGGCGGCGTTTCCTTATTCTGACGGTTTGGGTTCTAATACTACAAGGGACTTAACCACAAAATGTAAAAGAATTCTTATATTGGTTTGCTATCTGAATGGTATGTGTCTCTTAAAAAAAATAATCATCTAAAAACATCCACATTAAGTTCAGAAATAGCACAGGAAACAACTGCTAAAGAATTTTATAAGTAGTTGACAGAAAGTCAAACTGTACGAAAAATTCAAATATTTCAGTGGACACAACTAACGACAAGCTTATAAGTTTTCATGCCAATAGAAAGAGAGCAAAAGAGCCGACACCAGATTAGTTACATTTGCTGCCACCAGAAGGGGTGGGGGCGGAGCCAGTAGTACCGTCACTGTAGGCACTGGGGGTGTCCGGGGGCACAGACCCACTCTCACTCTTCCCGCGTTCTCGTGCCGCTGTCAAGCCCTGCAACAGTATGATAACACCCACTGCAGATCCACATCTGTTCAACTTCCTGTATGTCCCGAGGGCATATGAAGAGTCCATTGCTGATTAATTGCTGAACACTCAATAAATAATGAATTAATGTTCTGTGTTTTGAACAGAACAAAAAGATATCTTTGGAAATTTTTTTGATTTAAAGAAAAAGGATAAAGAGGTTTAAAAGCACTTTTTCTTATTTTTTGATAATCTATTGGTTCAAATTTAACCCATGAAAAACGTGTTTATAAAAAAGAGCCATTGACTCTCACTCTATAGCTCATTGGGCCATCTATAAATAATAATACACATGGTCACGGAATCACAAAAATCTATAAATTATCATCCCCATGAGTGAAGGAGAATATAGACAAGGTTTCAGATTTCTAGGCCCCTAGGTTTATAGGGAGTAACCTCAGAGGCCCTTTATAGGGGTCACCAAATCTATGAATAAAACACCTAATTAGTAAAGGAGTTTGTTCATAAATTTTCAGTTTTTTAATCAATTGTTATGGAGAAGAAGACAAAATAGTGATACATCATTTGTGTAAGGGTATTGGTTTTACGTAGCTTAACCAAAACTAGATGAAGACAATTAAGAACTACTTTTTTTGCTTATAAAAGATTGTCTTGCAAAGGGAAACATTTGGAGAAAAAGATTGTCTTTATTTCCATGTAAAATTTGTTTTTTATGCCTTCGACCCCTTGGTAATTAGCAGCATATGTTAAACGTCATGTTGTAATAGTGTAACTATTTGCATTCGACTGCTACTATGAATATTACCATGACGTCCAATCATTATGAACCAATGAAATCACAATAAGAATGTTTTCTCTTTCAAAACATCACATTTATTTTCATCTTTCGATTTAGAGCAAGGTTGGTTTTTCACGGGACTTGAGTACCTCTAGAGTGCTGCACATACAGTTTTGCTTCTATTGGCACTACTACTCGATGCAATTCCTTTTGTTTGCCATGCCAATTACAGAGGAAAGATGCACGCTTGTCAAAATGTTGACCAATGTTGTTTCTATTTTCACACGTCTGCTAGCGAAAAAATGGACAGACAAAAAAACTGTTTTAATTGATAAAAGACATTCCCGCCAAATTCAGCAGACAGATGAATATTCCAGACAAACCTTCCATTCTCTCTCCGATTAGCTGACCTTACAGATTTGGAGGTTAATTCTTCTAGATTAGTTATTGAGGGTTTTAGGGCCCTACTTTTTTGTGATAGTTTAACAAACTGGATTGGTAGTGGAAACGGTTTAGTTTTATTTACATTTTCTACTGTGAATACCAATGAATAACTCATTCTGGATTAAAGCATAAACGTTAAAGCAAAAAAAAGAAAGCACCGGGTGCTAAATGAAATACAAAATAGGCTTCACTCTTCAATTTTCACCTGCACTGGTGCTGTTTTTCAATGGCCAAATGGACCCTGGCATGCTACACAAAAGCAAGAAATGTTTAAGGTTTGTCACTTACCTTCTCTCGCAGAGACAAGTCCAGGTTGTGGACCCCCACCAGTAAACTGTAGTCCATGATCTTGAAACTCTCCAGCACCTGAAACATGTTCCACAAACACTCCTCAATTTGAACTAGAACTTACATTATCTTGAAACTCTCCAGCACCTGAAACATGTTCCACAAACACTCTAACTGGAATCCTAGAACTTTAAATAATTGGAATTTAAAACATGCTTTCAGCACACACTTCTATTTTTGCAAACTCATTATACTCAAACTCAGCCTTTGTATTGTTTGATATTCAAGATAATAATTGATACATGGTTCTCCAGGTGAAATACAAGATCACAAAAACTATCAACTGCCAGTGCATGAGACAAGATGACATAACCCAAAATTAGAAGAAAATCCATCACACCATATCATATTCCTCAAACTATGATACAAAATGGAAACAAAATAAAAATAATACTGCATAGAATTTGTGATAGGGGGTAGGCTCCATTTCCAGCACCCAGTTCAAATTGTTTAAATAGAAAACAGTAAATATATGAAACCAGATGAACCAAAGTAGCAAAAGGCACCACTCCAGCATTAGATCTAACTACTTGACAAGTTTTGTGACAAAATAATTGGTTTCAGAGATACATAATTATGGAAGAAGGCAAAAACATTATGTCTCCCTTCAACCTTTCTTGGGGGCATAATAACTCTGTCAGGGAGTCACTACATTTTGATTTATTTCCACGCTCTTGTGTTTTGCTCTCTTACATCTTGTGAAAATACTTTCTGTCGGCATAAAATGCATTTAAACAACTAAAAACATTCTGACCCCTACCCCCTGTTTCAAGTAAACATAACAAAAATTACACTATTTTTCCTCTCTCATGACACTTCCTACAATCTCCTCCTCACGTGCTCTCCTCAATACACAGCTTAGACAGAGAGACCCAAGATTTGCAAGGTATACGGTGTAGGATTCCCCAGCCACTGCTATAACAATCTCCTCCTCAAGTGCTCTCCTCAATACACAACTTAGACAGAGAGACCCAAGATTTGCAAGGTATACGGTGTAGGATTCCCCAGCCACTGCTATAACAATCTCCTCCTCAAGTGCTCTCCTCAATACACAGCTTAGACAGAGAGACCCAAGATTTGCAAGGTATCAGGTGTAGGATTCCCAAGCCAACATCCACCAACATGTTTGCATAAAAAAATAAAGAGCTTAATGATAATTCTTCAAATGTAAAGAAACTTTAAAACAAATATCAAGGTCTGAAAAACAAAAAACGGAATGAAATAAAAACCCACCAATTCTGATCTTTTTTTATCCCAAAAGACCAACCACAACTACAATCAATAGACTGTAGAATGTAGATGTGCTCCAGATGAAATTACTGTCATACAGTCACTATTTAAGTCATGTTCGCAAGGGAACAGTCAACAATCAAACAATTAAGCATAAACCACATTCAGCCACTTGCCCTTCCTTCTTACCATTTATAAATAAGGAATAGTCCTGTCTAGCCAATACTTAAACGGTTGACCATTCACATGTGATAAACTTCATTCCATATTGAATATGGATGCCCTGTTATGCTTACCCTGCAGTCTCTCTGCAAAGTCTTGATAAGGGCCTCGTACGTCTCGCGCTCCAGCAGAATCCCCTCCGGGTGTGTCTCTATGAAGTCAAGGTCCTTATATGTTGGGCTTTCCTTCAACCGCTCATGTTTTGACGCTCGCCGCTTATACGTGCTCCCCTTCAAATCGTACTTCTCATGAATCTTAATTGTCATTGGCAGCAGATTGTTCATAACGGTGAAGCGAATGTTCTTTCCTCCACACTGCAAAGGAAGGATAACACTGACTTACCATAATAATACACTGAAGAGTGTTTTTATTAATTAAAATGGATGTCTCCCATTACACAATTTCTCAAAGTTCTTTATAAAGGTGCTCCAAAAACAGGTCTTTATAAAAAATGTCCAAGTTGTCGCTATGTAAACAACAACAAAAACTGAAGAAAGGTCAAAGATCAGTCAAACAGTTTTAGAGTAATGCTCAGGAAACAATTGGAACGTCAACGTTGATTTCGACTCCAACAAAAACACAACCAAAAACAACATTTATTACTCGCCCGTCGAAGATATTGCGGTTAATAAATCTACAATGTTATGCGTGTTGATGTAATAATGGTCAAGCATGGCATCACAATGTTAGTACAGTAGTAATCTTGGTAATTTTCATGGTATTTCTTTGATACAATTCAGCAGTTTAGAAATAAAAAACTAAACTCAGTCCTTTTTAATTACCTTCTTATGAAACTTGCTATCCCCTGCTATATACCAAATCATGATGGATCAGTATAAACTGCACTTACAGAAACAGTCTAAACCACTGAAATTTACCAAAAATGGAGCCATAGGCTCTCTACCTCATTAGCCTTTGTAATGTTATAGGACAGTTAGAAAGGGATCGGTTAGTCTTTCGGTAATCAGTGAGACAAATTTTGACCTTAGGATGTGACAAGTAAAAAACATAGAAATCTGAAAAATACTATAACATTCACAAAATTGTTTGAAATTTGATGCTGCATCACTTCTTGTAGGGCAGAAGACATGTGCAAATTTGAAAAGAATCGCATAGATAGTTTTCCAGCAATAGGTTGGTCAAAAAATGTCCTTGGATGGATGGACAGACAGATGGAATTACTACAGTTGGTATACTAAATTACCCTAACCTAATTAGCACCAGTGAACGGAACTGAAAGGGCAGTGGTCACTAATCTCATCTTATTTCGTTGTTTTAACCACCATTTAAAGTTAACAGTTATCAAAACAACTAAAATCTTCAATTAATCACTATTTTTCTTCATCCTTTGTAATTTGTACCGTTCAAGGTAAAGACAGTGTATAACTGGGATGCCATGCGTACTATCCTACATTATGCGTACATAACTTATGACCAAAGCCCAATATTGTCACAACCAGGAGACGACTTTCACAAGTCTTCTTTCTTATATAACACACAGGTGCCCGTTATGTAATCCCATTCCATTCAATTTTAATAAACATGAAAATTTAATTATCATTTTGATGGTCTCTAATTAAACCCATTAGATTTTACCTGTTGGTAACTAGCGTATCATGTCAATTGTCATGTCATAATGGCGTAACTCTTGGTGCTACTTAGAATACTGTCACAATGTCCAATCATTAGGAAAAACGAACGAGAAAAAAGTGAGGATGGCTCACATACCCCCGCAGCCCGTCTGATTTCTTCTCCCTCTAGGCTGAATTAATATGATTCTGGATAACCTGATTTACTAAAAGTTACTGTAATAGTTTAAGAGTAAATGTGTCCCCTTTGGACCAACAGATCTGTTAATTGCTACAAGTCCAATAGCGCAATCAAGGGCCATAACTCTTAAAAAATAAAATTTCGGAAATGGCTCTCGAACTCCATCAAGAGTATTATCAGGTGTATCCATAACCAAAATTTCACTTCTCTAGGTGTAATAGTTCCTTGGAATATCTGTCCCCGCTTACTTCGAAGCAGGGGTATATAGAGGATATTTAATGTTGTTTGTAAAATACGAGGTTTATTTCAGTGCCACTCGTGAAAATATCAACTTTAACCACGCCACTCGATGAAATAAACCTCGTATTTTACAAACAACATTAAATATTCTATTTATTATATAATCATAGGTAATTCGTTCGATTATTTCAACAAAGTTTGGTTTCCAGAAACAATATAAAAGCCTGAACGGTCCCCGGAAACGCATAACGCAAACGCTTAGAGCGCATAAAAAAGGAGTTCTATCTAAACTTCCATGATTTTATTTAATCTTTCATTGTGACAATTAATAACTTATAAAACAAGATCAACAACAATATCAGTATGTGTTTCAAAACTCTTGCTTTATTTCCATTCGACAAGTAAGATAGTTTGTCGTATAAATAACTGCGTAGGAATATGGAACATTAGTCCGCCATTTTCAAGCATCGCGGTTACCACGACTGCGACAAACTTACAGCTATTAATAATTATTTAAACGTTAAAAGTCCAAGAAAACCACGTAGAAACACTGCGAACGACTTCAACATAACAAAACAACGATTGGAATTGAATGTCACATGAGTTTGGTTCTACAGTTGACATTATCAAGATTATGTCACTGTCAACATACAAGTAAAGAAGTGAGCACAGCTCACATACCCCCGCTTCAAACTATAGTCTGGCTTTCTTTGTTGGTCTTACCCTCAAAAAGCTCACTTAGGGATCATTGTTGATAAGTGTATTAAGTTTGTTGAAGCTAGCATGTATAGTTTAGGAGATATGCTCAGGAAAAAGCACTTTGTCAGATAGTCATTGTTTTGGTAACGTTTCCATGTAAAACGCAAAAAATAAAAATAATTTTTTGGTCTTACCCTCAAGAGACGCACCAATATGGATAAGTGTATGAAGTTTGGTGATGATAGCATGTACGGTTTAGAAGATATACTCCGGACAAAGAACTTAGTCATAAATTCACTGTTTTAGTCATTTTTCCATGGAAAGCGCAAAAAAAATAAAAATCATTTGTTGGTCTAACCCTCAAAAGGCACATCAATGGATCATGGTTGATAAGTGTATGAAGTATGTATAGTTATGAAGATATACTCCGTACAAAGGACTTTGTCACTGTTTATGTCATGTTTCCATGGAAACCGCAAAAAATAAAAATCATTTGTTGGTCTAACCCTCAAAATCACATCTAGGGATCATGTTGTATAAGTGTATGAAGTTTGATGAAGATAGCATGTATAGTTTAGGATAAATGCTCCGGACAAAGGACTTGGTCATAGAGTCACTGTTTTAGTCATGTTTCCATGGAAACCTCAAAAAATAAAAATCATTTGGTGGTCTAACCTTTCAAAAGGCACATCTAGGGATCATGGTTGATAAGTGTATGAAGTTTGGTGAAGCTAGCATGTATAGTTTAGGAGATATGCTCCGGACAAAGGACTTGGTCATAGAGTCACTGTTTTAGTCATGTTTCCATGGAAACTGCAAAAAATAAAAATCATTTGTTGGTCTAACCCTCAAAAGGCACATCTAGGGATCATGGTTGATAAGTGTATGAAGTTTGGTGAAGCTAGCATGTATAGTTTAGGAGATATGCTCCGGACAAAGGACTTGGTCATAGAGTCACTGTTTTAGTCATGTTTCCATGGAAACCGCAAAAAATAAAAATCATTTGTTGGTCTAACCCTCAAAAGGCACATCTAGGGATCATGGTTGATAAGTGTATGAAGTTTGGTGAAGCTAGCATGTATAGTTTAGGAGATATGCTCCGGACAAAGATTTGTGACGGACGGACAGACGGACAGACAGACAGACGGACAGACAGACAGACGGACAGACGGACGGACAGAATGAACGCTATATACCCCCGCTTACGCTGTAAGGCGGGGGTATAATTAGGGTTACTCTAGCGAGTACTGACAGGCGCCGATCAGCTGATCACTCCGACTGAGCGTCAGGTTGGATACCGATACTGCTCGGCTCGACTGCAGATATTTGTGCATACTGTTGAGGGCGACTAGTACTCCCAATGTCGGGCACAATGTTGATTGTGACATTGCCGTAGAATGAATTCCCTGTCATAACACTGGACAAGAAGTTTTGCGACTGCGAGGCGGAGTACGAAGTTGACTGAGAGGAGGGCATCCCTGCACCCGGTGACCTGTCGTTGGCTGGCCTTGAACTTAATGCGGAAGAGGTACGTGATACTAGTTGTGATTTATCCCCGGTCGACAACACATGTGAGATATTCCTTTGTTGATCTGTGTTCAGAGCTGAGTAATTGTTGATGGAATTTACATTGCGATGACCTGAAATTATTAATATGAATAGTTTGTTTGTGTTTGTTTTCACGTTAAAACAACTAGTGCTACTGAATTTCTCTTATAAACAGTATATCTAATATTAGTGAATATCTACTGTAAATTTGAAATGATGCTTCATGTATACATTTATGTTATTTAATTGTTTTTTTAAAATAGTTATGTTAAGTGATATATGTATTTGAATAAACTATCATATGTTGAGGTTTTCATTTTGATATTAGATAATTCAGTCTCATGACAATAAATATTTTTTTTGATTTCAGTGAAAATGGTAAAAATACAAACCTGTCACCTGGATTATTTCTGTAGGTGGCAGACCAGTGTCCCTCAACTTCTGGACGAGGTGCTTTCTCACACTTGAAGGAAGAATATTGACAGGTTTTTAATTATTCCATAAGATGTATCTGTGATTTATTAAATTGTATGAATTAAGGAATTTTATTATATATTGACATTAATTGAATTTAATCTCTAGTTGTTTTATTTTGATATTGTATTTATGTTGTGGAAATGAAGAAAATTCATGAAGTTATTTAGCTATACTTAATCATTGTTTTGATGTATTGATTTTGACAACATTAATCTTAGTGGACTCTCTTAATCTGAAGATTTTAACTAAACCAGTTGAGTGTGTATGTCTTACCTGTAAGGTGTAATTCTATCATTTTCACTAATATCTGTTCCAGATTTCATGCTTTTCATGATGCCATAAATCTTGTTGACACCCATCCCGTTCTTTTTGTACCATGGACTGTCTGGTCTGCCATTGCTGTTGACAGCGAGGAAGAAAGGGGAGTCCGGGTCCAGGGTTTCATTTGGACGCTTGCTGCGGTACACCTTGTAGAGATACACAGGGTCCTTCTCTGCCATTTCAGGTAATTGGTATGCACGTGGCTTGACAGGCCTGACATCCTTAAAGTTTTGTCCGGTTCTTGTTTTTGTCTGCCTTTCTTGACTATATAGGAGATATTCTTCTTCATTGTCGTCCATCTTTAATTCAACGTCTCCCCATCGAAGACTGTGACATTCGAGACCAGTCCTCATTCCAAAGTGGGTAGTACAAATGAGCCACATGGAATTAATGAGGGAAACTGGGTTGCATGTACCAAGATTTCCAGCTTCATAAATAGCATCAAGGTTTTGATCTGTCAATTCAGTTGCTGTTTTTGGTTTATTGCCTTTTCCCATGGCTTTTAGACTCTTTTGTTTACAGCTAAGTGTTTCTCTGGTTTTTCCAAATTGTATGTCTTTCGAGATACTGTAGCCGTATTCTTTTTGTTTTAGGTACCTGTCAATGGATGAGATGAAAGATTTGAGGGAAACCGGTTCATATTCAGTTCCATCCTTCTTACGAACTGCGAGGATGAATTGACAGACAAGATGGTTCAGTTCCTCTGGAGGAATTTCTTCAGGAGACCTCATTTCAGACTTTTCAGTTAGGAACTGCATGAAGACACGAAGATCTCCAGTAGTCTTCCTCACAGTGTTTGTATTCTGGTTACTTGACAAGAACTCATCAACATCAGTTGCAGAAACTGCCTTAAATTTTTCTGAACCATTGGTTTGAAACACTTGAAAGTCCACATTATCAAATAAACTGAGAAGATCATCAGGTATGTTTTCCTTGTTTATTTCTTCCATTATTTTATAGCAGAAGACAAGTTGCAAGGGGAGGTAACTCTCAATTGTTTACATTTGGAAAAGTAGTCTGGCTATTGATCAGTGAAGATATCTGATATTTTCACTGTGACCAGTGAAGATATCAGATATGTTCACAGTAGTTCGATAGATGGTTTATTTCACTGATATATTCCAGTATTTCACTTCTAATTATATAATAAAATGAAAATATTGCACTTGCGATGCAACTCTATAAAGGGGGTGACTTGATCTGCTTTGCTGAGCTGTAACGGAAGATGCCGATAAGCAGTTTCACCCCAACTGTAAAACGGGCATAAAAAGGAAAATTAATGTAAACACTACAGAAGAGATTGGTCTTGAGAAAGATCTTCTACAGATTACAACTAATGTAATTGTTAAGTTCAAACTGACTGCCCATACTAATTAAATGGAAAGCCATGCATATTTCACCTACCTGGTAACAATATAAACCGTAAAACTTGGGTAATAGTGTTCGCGGATTCTGACTTATGTTCTGAAAAAGAAAAAAAATATCCGTTATTTGTAAATAAAGAACACATACAACTATGTTCTAACATGTATACAGAAAACTGAACTACAATTAATATCATTAACATGAATTTGAAAGTCTTGGTCATCACTGATTCAAATAACAAAATATTCAAACATTTCAGTGGACACAACTAACCACAAGCTTCAAGGAAACAAGTAAAACAAAAGAAGGGGGTATAATAAAGACACATCTACAAGATATTGAAAGGCAGTATACAAAAACTGTTGATATTGAGTATAGTAGTTTCAGTAGGTATAATTATGGGTTCTGGACCAACAGATCCATCGGGTCCAGAATCCCTATTTATACCTACTAGTTTCAGAACTAGTTTAGAACACAACCCGAAAGAAGACCAAGTCCAAATCGTTGCCATGGAAACAGGAAAAAGAAATTGAAAAAGAACTCGAACCCTTCAAAAATAAAAAGTACTCTACAGCCTTAGGTCTAACCATGTTCAAAGTTTCGCAAAGTAATACTGAACAGACTGTGAGATCAAACTTGTGAGTTGTAGCGACCTCTGGCCTGAATAAGGTCAAGTTGTTTCCATAGAAACCAGAAATAAAAATTAGCAAAACACACCATTCAATCAAAAGGTCTCATCACATATGCAGTCTCATGAAATAATACTGAATATATTTCAAGATAGAGGGACGAAGAGATACAGAACCCAAATATACAGTAAGATCAAATTGAGAAAGTATCCGGGAGGATGTTTAGTGAGGAAGTAAAAACTGATGGTGATGGAATGGACTTTGGTCAGCTACATACCAGAAAGTATCCAGGAGGAAGTTTAGTGAGGAAGTATATTGATGGTGATGGTATTGACTTTGGTCAGCTACATACCACAAAGTATCCAGGAAGAAGTTTAGTGAGGAAGTATACTGATGGTGATGGTATGAAATTGGGTCAGCTACATACCAGGAAGTATCCAGGAGGAAGTTTAGTGAGGAAGTATACTGATGGTGATGGTATGAAATTGGGTCAGCTACATACCAGGAAGTATCCAGGAGGAAGTTTAGTGAGGAAGTATATTGATGGTGATGGTATGAAATTGGGTCAGCTACATACCAGGAAGTATCCAGGAAGAAGGTTAGTGAGGAAGTATACTGATGGTGATGGTATGGAATTGGGTCAGCTACATACCAGGAAGTATCCAGGAAGAAGGTTAGTGAGGAAGTATATTGATGGTGATGGTATGAAATTGGGTCAGCTACATACCAGGAAGTATCCAGGAAGAAGGTTAGTGAGGAAGTATACTGATGGTGATGGTATGAAATTGGGTCAGCTACATACCAGGAAGTATCCAAGAGGAAGTTTAGTGAGGAAGTATAAACTGATGGTGATGGTATTGACTTTGGTCAGCTACATACCAGGAAGTATCCAGGAAGAAGGTTAGTGAGGAAGTATACTGATGGTGATGGTATGAAATTGGGTCAGCTACATACCAGGAAGTATCCAGGAAGAAGGTTAGTGAGGAAGTATACTGATGGTGATGGTATGAAATTGGGTCAGCTACATACCAGGAAGTATCCAGGAGGAAGTTTAGTGAGGAAGTATAAACTGATGGTGATGGTATGGACTTTGGTCAGCTACATACCAGGAAGTATCCAGGAGGAAGTTTAGTGAGGAAGTATAAACTGATGGTGATGGTATGGACTTTGGTCAGCTACATACCAGGAAGTATCCAGGAGGAAGTTTAGTGAGGAAGTATACTGATGGTGATGGTATGAAATTGGGTCAGCTACATACCAGGAAGTATCCAGGAGGAAGTTTAGTGAGGAAGTATAAACTGATGGTGATGGTATGGACTTTGGTCAGCTACATACCAGGAAGTATCCAGGAGGAAGTTTAGTGAGGAAGTATAAACTGATGGTGATGGTATGGACTTTGGTCGGCTACATACCAGAAAGTATCGGGGAGGAAGTTTAGTGAGGAAGTATATTGATGGTGATGGTATGAAATTGGGTCAGCTACATACCAGAAAGTATCTGGGATGAGTTTAGTGAGGAAGTATAAACTGATGGTGATGGCATTGACTTTGGTCGGCTACATACCAGGAAGTATCCAGGAGGAAGTTTAGTGAGGAAGTATACTGATGGTGATGGTATGAAATTGGGTCAGCTACATACCAGGAAGTATCCAGGAGGAAGTTTAGTGAGGAAGTATACTGATTGTGATGGTATGAAATTGGGTCAGCTACATACCAGAAAGTATCCAGGAGGAAGTTTAGTGAGGAAGTATATTGATGGTGATGGTATGAAATTGGGTCAGCTACATACCAGGAAGTATCCAGGAGGAAGTTTAGTGAGGAAGTATAAACTGATGGTGATGGCATTGACTTTGGTCAGCTACATACCAGAAAGTATCTAGGAAGAAGGTTAGTGAGGAAGTATAAACTGATGGTGATGGCATTGACTTTGGTCAGCTACATACCAGAAAGTATCCAGGAAGAAGGTTAGTGAGGAAGTATATTGATGGTGAGGGTATGAAATTGGGTCAGCTACATACCAGAAAGTATCCAGGAGGAAGTTTAGTGAGGAAGTATAAACTGATGGTGATGGCATTGACTTTGGTCAGCTACATACCAGAAAGTATCCAGGAAGAAGGTTAGTGAGGAAGTATAAACTGATGGTGATGGCATTGACTTTGGTCGGCTACATACCAGAAAGTATCCAGGAAGAAGGTTAGTGAGGAAGTATATTGATGGTGATGGTATGAAATTGGGTCAGCTACATACCAGGAAGTATCCAGGAGGAAGTTTAGTGAGGAAGTATACTGATGGTGATGGTATGAAATTGGGTCAGCTACATACCAGAAAGTATCTGGGAGGAAGTTTAGTGAGGAAGTATAAACTGATGGTGATGGCATTGACTTTGGTCAGCTACATACCAGAAAGTATCCAGGAAGAAGGTTAGTGAGGAAGTATAAACTGATGGTGATGGCATTGACTTTGGTCGGCTACATACCAGAAAGTATCCAGGAAGAAGGTTAGTGAGGAAGTATATTGATGGTGATGGTATGAAATTGGGTCAGCTACATACCAGAAAGTATCCAGGAGGAGTTTAGTGAGGAAGTATAAACTGATGGTGATGGCATTGACTTTGGTCGGCTACATACCAGAAAGTTTCCAGGAAGAAGGTTAGTGAGGAAGTATATTGATGGTGATGGTATGAAATTGGGTCAGCTACATACCAGGAAGTATCCAGGAAGAAGGTTAGTGAGGAAGTATATTGATGGTGATGGCATTGACTTTGGTCGGCTACATACCAGAAAGTATCCAGGAAGAAGGTTAGTGAGGAAGTATATTGATGGTGATGGTATGAAATTGGGTCAGCTACATACCAGAAAGTATCCAGGAGGAGTTTAGTGAGGAAGTATAAACTGATGGTGATGGCATTGACTTTGGTCGGCTACATACCAGAAAGTTTCCAGGAAGAAGGTTAGTGAGGAAGTATATTGATGGTGATGGTATGAAATTGGGTCAGCTACATACCAGGAAGTATCCAGGAAGAAGGTTAGTGAGGAAGTATATTGATGGTGATGGCATTGACTTTGGTCAGCTACATACCAGGAAGTATCCAGGAGGAAGTTTAGTGAGGAAGTATAAACTGATGGTGATGGCATTGACTTTGGTCAGCTACATACCAGGAAGTATCCAGGAGGAAGTTTAGTGAGGAAGTATATTGATGGTGATGGCATTGACTTTGGTCAGCTACATACCACAAAGTATCCAGGAAGAAGGTTAGTGAGGAAGTATATTGATGGTGATGGTATGAAATTGGGTCAGCTACATACCAGGAAGTATCCAGGGAGGAGTTTAGTGAGGAAGTCTGCCTCCTTGTGCTGGACGGTCTTAATGATGAACTCGTCGTCCATGGTGATGTAGAAGATGCTCCCACTGGCCCCAGGATTGGACAGCTCATTCAGCGGGTCATTACAAAGGGACACCTGCACACAGAGCAACATATTTCTGTTCAACTACTGTCTTTACCTCTCCTAATTTTTAATCCGAGTCTGTACACAAGATTTTAGATTTCTGAAATCAATTGTTCTGGAGAAGAAGATGAAAAAGTTAAAAGTTTATGGACGCACACCGGATGCCATGACATGCCACAAGCACTACAATGATGAGCTACAAATCTTTAAATAACAATTCAAATTAGCTTAAGAGTTTGTTGATAACTTTCTAACTATCAAGATCTTTTGCTTTTTGAGAAGATTAAAATACAGTTATAGGACACATACAATGTTGCTTCTCATTAGGGGCCACAGAGCCATCAAATCTACAATTTATAATCCCAAAAGATTTAGGAATCTGTGTATGATATAACGTAATAGGTCTTATGATGGGTCACAGGGTCACCAATTCTATAAATTGGAAACCTCATTGGTCAAGGACTCCATACACAAGATTTCAGATTTCCTGAGCCACTGGTTCTAGAAAAGAAGATGAAATAGTGAAAAGTTTACAGACAGACGGACTGACCGACGGATGCACCTATTCAAGCACAATGCAGTAAATGTAATACAGAATTGCAAATGTACAAGTTGCTCTTCATTCACATTTTCCAAAGTACATACAATTCTCTAAGTACTCTCACAAATAATCTTAACTAACTTTTTTCTATAGATAAGTAACATTATTGTCTATAGAATGAGATTATAGTTGACATTGGTCGCTACAGTACACGTTTTGCAAAGATATAAACATTGAATATCACTTGAAATTTGGACCCTTTTGATGATGTATTAGTAACTGTGTTACTTTTTGACCAAAAGGCAGTGGAGGTCAATCATTGTGTTAAGGTCTTAAATATATTATGCATATTATTTGATAGGATTTAACCAACATGAAATGTAATTATCAAACTCACCAAGGTCGTAATTTGATTATGTTAAGTCTACGAATCGAAACACTAAAGCTCACTGAAATCACAATTCAGTTTATCATTTATATGTGTCTCATGTCCAGGAAAACAGTCCTTTGTCATTTTTTGGACTTATCATTTAGGTCAGAGGTCCCGTGCTATAAAATTGCGGAACTAAATAAAACAGCTGGAGATTGTATTTCGTTTCATTGAACCTCCTTCATAATAAATTAACTTTCGCTTTTGACTAATTCCAAAGTTTGTAAGATATTTGCATATGACCATATCGGTTAGCCAATCACATGACAAGATTCACTCCACGTGCAGATTTAGTTCTCACGGATAGATGACAATTGTTTTTCAAAATTACGAACTAGTATGATGATGAATCGATAGAGTTTTAATGTTCTAATAAAATGAAACTTTATAACACATAATAAGTATTAAATTGACACTATAAGGATAATAAGTGGAATATTTAATCATATTTCAAAGGCCTCTCTATCATTATAATCTAACACACGTGGTATGGATTTACCAAATTTGTAAGACATTAGCATATATGACCATTTGGGTTAGCCAATCAAATGACGAGATGCACTCAACGCTGAGAATTTTTAGTATTTAGTTCTCATGAATAGATACAGCAACTGTCTGATAAACCCAGACCGAGTGTTTTTGAATTCATCTCGCAACCTTGGGTCAGCGTACTTTATTCCAATGGTTCTGAACACTCATGGTGTATGTTGTCCAGAAAAAAACTGTTTGCTAGACCCTGAGGTAGTGAGAAGATCTGTCAATGAAACAACTGAAGCATTCACAATGGGATGAATGCAGCCAAGGTTTAGTTCATCCCTTTGGAAGACTGATCAACTTATCCATATCCATTATATGGGTCATTCTAAAAAAATGGCCACATTTAGACCATGGAAAATACAGAAATTTTATGTATCTAAATGTATGATTTCTTTATTGTTTGCAATGATCAATCAATTGGGAAATCTATTTATGATAATTTGCACACACGAAGGTAATAAAATATCTTAGAAATAAAGTTTACAATTTATCAATTTGAGAAAAATGTCAGTGGTGTAACAAGCAAAAAGTATGAATATTTTCTCAATTTGATGTCTAATAAGGAATATTCTCACTGTTGTCATTATCAAATAAAAGCCTATTTTATCAAATGTGAGTTGAATTATTTGTTTATTTTAAAAACTTAATCATCATTTTGGCAAAAACAATCTTGACATGAGGAAAATACCAAATGTTAGCATTTCATTCTTCTCATCTAATATATAAACGTTAAGACTGAACACGTTTTTCACATCATTACAATAGTTTCCTTCAATTAGCATAAGATTGGATGGTCAAACTATCAAATTAATTTAGGGAAATATCAAAATTTTCAAAAACATGCATGTTACACCACTGATAATTCTGTTACACAACTGACAACATCTGTCACACCACTGAACTTCCTGCAAAATTACTGAAGAAATAAGCCAAACCAAAAATCATATAATGATTTAATTGACCTACTAACTATTGTCAAGGAACCAGTTTCTATCATTTGGCATTATTAAAAAAAAACTATCAAAATGAAACAATTTAATGTAAAATGTCAATGAATACTGTTACACCAATGACACGTTTTGTTACACCAATGACATTTCTTTATAAAAGTTTAAATTAAGTACCTCTTGTTCCTAATTAATAAATTTGAAAACCTCAATAGCAAATTTTGAACAGTAAGATTTTTTAAGGAATGAAAAAGATATTAAAATATATAAAATTGACATTTTGTAGTATTGTACTGACATATTTTGTTACACCAATTACTTGTTTGACCTAACTCTATGAAAATGCCAAATTATATGCATCTTAGTGCTAACTTACAAATTCAAAGGGTTAAATAGAACATTCTTAGCACTATAGACTTTTTAAGTTTTCATGAAAGTAAGCCTAGCATGAATTTATTGAACATATTGTAGTAATAGTGTTACACCAATGACATGTTTTGTTACACCACTGATTTTTAAAACTTAACTCTTGAGTTGCAGCCAAAATAAGTGCATTTATTTGCCAATTGAAAAAAAAATTGAAAAAAATTGAAGGATTCCATGGTACATTATTAAAATGTTAATTAAAAAACTTTTCAGAAAAAATCTTAACATAGAAAGAACAAGTTGTCATAAGAATGTAACACCAATGACATATTTTCTTATACAATTAACCCTTAAGATGCGGGTCCCGGAATATTCCGGGATGAAATTAGCTTTGCCCGCAAGTCCTCTTAGCGGGATGCGAGTAGCACACTCTATTTTTCTCACGCTAACTAATTATGACCGCGGGTCTCGGTAGCGGGTCCCGGAAATTTATTGCCTAGCAGTAGTCTCAGTTCAACGCTTGTATTTTCGTTCCGGCTGCCGCTAAGCAACCGTGTTTTGTTTCGTTGGTGTTCTAAATAATGCGCGAACATGCTCCGAAAGTTATGAGAGTATTGATAATGTTTATCGTACCGAAAATAAACGTTAAAATCACTCAATTTTTCCCCACTCCCCGCCGCACGTGCTAATAGCCTGTGGGCACTTTCTACCCTCTCGCACGAGCTTACCGACCCGCGCATGCTATCGTTTACTGAGACGCGTGCATTTTGACCCTATGCACGCCTTCCTATCGCACGCCCTATGCTCTGAACCCTTGGGCGTATTACAATACCGGTTGGATCTTTTGAAAGAGCAGAAAATTGTCTTCAATTCAATATAAAATACATAACTACGCCACCTGAAATGAAGATACAGCATGTGCCGCAAAAAAGGTGACTTTTACATATTTTTAGTTTTACACCATTTTGTCACACCAATCTTCACATGATGTGGTCAACTTATTTTGACAATTTTTATATTATAAGATAGAGAGAAAGATTGTCTTTCATTCCATGTAAAATTTGTACATGCGCAAAAATAAATAAAGACACAGCAAGCGCCGCACAAAAAGCTAATTTCTCTATTCAAATCATGTAAACTGAACGGCGATTTTGACATGTGCCTTTATTTCGTTTATATCTTCTCAACAGCTAGGCGTATTTTGAAATTGATTACCTCGTGATAAAGAGGAAATAATTGTCTTCGATTTGATGTAAAATAGTTATATGCAGTATATAAAATAAAGATACAGCAAGTGCCGCAAAATTGCGACTTTTCTTTATTCTTTGTGTTTTTACTATTTTCTCGCACTTTATATCACATAAAGTTCTCGGGACATTTTGAAATTTCATATATCAAAATATAGAGAAAAGGATGATCTTTATTTCCATATAAGATTTGTATGTAAACGAAAATCAGTAAAGACCCGACGAGCATTGCGCAAACAGGCAATTTCTCTATTCATATCTTGTTAACCGAGAAGCGATTTTTTCAACTGCTTTTTACACTTCCTATCCATTTAACGGCAGAGCGCATTATCAACATTTTTATATCACAATAAAGAGAAAAGGATCGTCTTCAATTCTATGTAAAATTTGCAAATTACAATGAAACAATAAAGGAGCGGTAAGTGATGTCGCAATCATCAAAATCTGTTTTCAAATACCTGAGGGTACAATCTTTGCAAACTATATATATTCCAAACCAAGCGGTACATATTTATCATTTTCATATCAACGTAAAGAGGAAATAAATACCTTCATTTTCATGTGTAATTTGCCCATATTTGCATCAAAATAAAACGTGTGGAAATTATGCGACAAAAGTCGCGGTAAGGCGATTATCAAAGACTTTATTCACTAGCTATACCCACGTTACGTTGGTAATAACTTCTAATTACAGTGCAAAAGATTGTTATGATTTATTTTTTCGTAAAGAAGAATAAATTGCCTTCAATTCCATATATAATTTGCATGTATACAAAGCGAATAACTTGAATATAATAAATAAAAAAAATAAAGACAATTTCTGTTAAGTGTGAGTGTATTTTTCAGCGGGGATACCCCGCCTGCACGCGCTGAGCGCGTGCGTTTGCCCGGGGCTACTAGCTTAGTAATATTACTGTGGGGGTCAGAACGTTATCGGGATTTATCACTACCCTGCTTTCGTTATTTATATCTTTCGTTTAGGATGGCGTATCGTAATAAAATTTATCGTGAAATATAGAGCAAGAAATTAGCTTCAATTCCGTATATAATTTGCATGTGTGCACTCAGTGATTAAATGATTTTATAATGTTTGAAATGAAGACAATTTTTAAAATTTAGTAAAATTCGTTCCAGACATATTATAAAAATAATTTTTATATCGATGTGAAAAGGAACAATACATCTTTAGTTTCGTTTTGATTTCGCGCATGCGCTCTTGGAATTTATTGAGTTATGGCGCCCGAATTGAAAACAAGTTTACTTCGGTTGTAGAAACCGTTCCAGGGGTGATAGAAATTTCATTCAAAGTGTCAAGTAAGTATCATCCATTTATAACACAGGCTTCGCCGACTAGCTTTGTATAAAACGACGATAACGTCCGTATTCCGCCATGTAAACACGCCATATGTTGTTAAAACGGTCGCATCTGGCGGCGCTGGAAAATTCGGCCACAGGAAACATGAAATCACCTATTGACCAGAATGGAAAGATTGTTCAGCACTTTAAAAACTACTGAAAAAAAAGAACTTCTCTAGCCCAATGTTACATACAAACACCCAACCTAAGAAATCAAATCAAACCTCAAATAAACTTCAACTAACAAGTAACATATATTTCAAAAATCAACTTTGAACATACAAGTAGAATAAAAAAGGAACTTCCCTTCTTTAAAGACTGAACTATTTTCTTCCAGGTTTCTTTTTGGATTAACTTTTCCCCCCCATTGTGTTGGTTCACATTTAACTCCCAAAATCTATTTAAAGCTTTACAAATCAACTATTTTCTGACCAAAATAAACTACAAAATGCATTTATTTATTTTCTATTAAGCTGTCTGCATTTTCTTTTTCAATTGTACAAGTTTTGCTAAATATCTGCACACAAAGAAATCTTCATCACAGTGCTAACGTGTTCATATTTTTGTTTTGCCACATTATTTGATTTCCTTTTTACAATTTGTCGTGTTTTCTTTCCAAGTCAACTTTTTTAAACAACCCCACCCCCCTCTGTCATGGCGTTCATACTCAGGATCTAAAATGGTTCTTACTAAGCCAAAATAACAATGTCAGTGTCGTGACAAAGTAGACACATTCTCAAGATTGAGATCTACTCATACATGTCAAAAGCTTTTGTAATGTTTAAACATCGATATCCATTTATTATACATACTTAATTCTATAAATAAATAAGTACATGTTATTGCTTACCTTATTTAATGAATGAACCTTATGAATGTCAATGGTGTAACATATTTTAAACAATGAAAACATCTTGATGGCCACGTATCTATTTGATATTTGAATTCTTTTTAATTCCTACTGTTACAAATAAGATGACACGTTGTTCATTATTTCATTTGTCGTGTGGTGGTCATTTAAATCATTCAAGTCAAATGATGCTGAAAAAGTGAATGTCATTTATATTCATTTTCACATTTTACCACAAAGCACAAAATGTGTATAGAGAGACCATTTTTTTAATAATTGAGACCAGTAAGAAGATGCAAATGGGTAACCAAGCATCAAAATATAGAATTTGTTATCATTTACAAGTTTTTATCATAAAAGCAGCAAAATTGTCATTGGTGTTACAAATTTGTAAATGGTGTAACAGGTGTAGCTAACCATGAGAAATAAAATGTAGCAATTCTACTTTTTGGTATAACTATTTAGTAAAAGATATAAATAAACATAGAAAAAGAAAATACTTTGGATTAATGTAATGCAAGCAAGTTCATTTTTGTGAAAAATTGTGTTAAAAGGAAATCTTTGTCAGTGGTGTATCAATACTTGTCAATGGTGTTACATTTCCCCAATGTTACACCACTGACTGTTACACCACTGACCCATTCACACTTTCAAGACCTTTAAAGCAATAAATGCACCTTACCTAATGATCACATAACATCAATGAAGATACGTGATATCTTGAAGATGAAGATATAATCATTAGTTTTAACTGACTTATAATATTAAATGTTCTGAATTAGTTCAGATTAATAAATAATCACTGTTACACCACTGACGCAAGAAAAAGTTACGGATCATAGTAGACTTACAAACATGGATAAAACTTCAACAGAAATTCAAATGTGACCTCAATAAAACTTTAGCTATGAACAGTATGTAATCAGCAAAGGGGTCACTCAGTAATTTATACTTTATTCAAGGGAGATAATAATTCATTATAAGAGTTTTATGATTTGTTACACCACTGACTGTGACATTTTGGACGGTCATTGATTTGGTCGTAATTAATTAAAAAAGATTTCAAAGAATCTATTTCTTAAGAATGGGCATTCGTCTCCCAGTTTCACCCCGACGACAGATTTACGCCATGTCATCAGGCTGGCACCATCAGAGCCAAGACCAACGACTTTGTGAATTGGAATGTTTCATTCTAGGAACACATCCTTATTCTTGTCTGTTATGGTGCTAGCGGTGCCATTGTGAACAGTGTGGTTACCAAGAAAAACAGTGTAAGTCTTCCCATCATTTACAATTCTGAGAAACATTATGATTTTTTTTTCAACGGTTATGTTAACAGTCTCGTCAATAATAAAGCCTACAAACTTACTGTTTGAGATCAGTCTTTTTAACTGTTCCATAGTGCTCATAGACAGGGCTGTTTCTATTTCTTACACTGAGTCACCATTTGTACACACAAGGCCACTAAGTGCTGAAAGAAGTTTTTTTTTATTGGAGGTTTATCAAACCATTTAACTTGTTAGCGGCAATGTTTTTTGCGTCATTACAAGGACTCCGTTACACATCGCGGTTATAGCATTGTCACTTGTTTCTACCTGTGCTTTCTGGCAAGCTACAATTGCTTTTCTGTGTGTGAGTGCTAGAACAGCCTTATGATGTGATTGGCTGTCACGATGGTCATTAAGTGCCGATTTCTTTCTGTTAACACTGACTTTAACGAAACCATACAGCTTAATCTTGTCACCCTCCTTTCCTTCCACTAGCCATTTGAAGTCACTTAACCAGTCTTTATTGAATTTTGATGACAATGCTGTCTTACAACTAGATCTAGAGTTCTTTGGAGTTTTTCTCCATCATCCCCATCATGATCATTTTCTATGTTCTCAATTTGAATTTCACTATCCTTCTTACTCTCCCTCAAAAAAAAGCCGGACAGTGTGCATTGTTTTTTACTGGTAGCCATGTTTAACATTTTTAACATGTAACATAAACTCGTAGTATCTCGTAGTATTATCTAAAAATAGCTAATTTGATATTAAAACAATAAGGAGGACAGTCCGAATGTACATGTGCAAATGGCATGACTGGGGCATATGTGCAGTGCATCAGAGTCTATATTTAGATCAGAGATTTCCACCCTAGTTTCAATGCGTTTTGTAAAATGTATTCGATAAACCGATAAAAGGCTGCTCTAAGAAATATGAAATTTACTGGTAGCAAATACCGACAGTAGTTGAAAATACCGGATCACCAAAATTTTTATCGGTAAGAAAAACGGCAATTATCGGGTAAGGGGAACACTGTTATACTGAACTGTTTATTACTCTACATACTGAACTGTTTCTTAATTATTGTATACAATGAACTAACCATGAAATCGTCTGGCTGAATGTTGAAGAGTTCTCGAAAGTACCGGAATGCTATTGGTGCATATGTCTTGAATCTGAAGTCGCTGTAGTGATGCGCAGGCGTCAAGTTGCTTCCTTCACTGCAACACAAAAGCCAAAACTGAGACCAGATGAAGCTGTTGATGTTCCTAATTACACACATCAACATACTGTCTGACGTGCAAAAGCAATGATGAGCACTTAATGAATAGACATTGTAATTTAATCAATATTGCAGAAAATACTACAATTTAGGGTTTTAGTAATAAAAGGCTGTGTAGCTCAACAGCCTTCGTCTTATTGATGTTTTAGATACATACCCATTAGTTCCTCAGATGAAATACTTTATCAGAATTGTACAGTGTCAGTGCATAAGACAAGATGTCTTAACACAAGATGAAGAATGCTGATAAAACCATATATATCATATTCCCTAAATCATGATGCACAATACAAAACAGATTCTTTAAAAGAAATTGCACTTAGGGAGTAACTTTATTTTGATTCATTTACTCTCTTATGTCTCAGATCTAATATTTTGTTGGAATAATCTCTGTAAGCACTAAATGGATCTAAAAACAACTAAACACATGCTTTAAATGAGCAAAATATCATTTCTGATCAAAATTCTATCTCTACCTTCTGACTCTACACTTTGTTGTCAGATCCATCCCAAATAAACCTCAACTATAAGATTATTATTCTCAAAGTTTTTATTGATAGCATGATTGGTGTCTGAAAACAAAAAGACTAAGATTTGACAATGGGTACCTTGTCACGCCAATATCTGAAAAGTGTTAAAGACCAAATATACTAAATACAAAAGTATAGCTTCCTACACATTAACACAATCAGGGTTTTGTTTGGATGAATCACCCTAAATATGCAACACTGCCACATTAAGCTACAAAGATGTTACTCTTAAGTTTTAAAATATGAGCCTCCTCTGCCAGTTTGTTTTGGAAAAAAGATTCTTAAAACTATAGGGAAAATGCTTGCCACACCCATATGAGCCCCAAATCTACAAATTCCTATGTGCCAAATACATCCCTACAAAATATCACCTTTGGGGTTGCAGCAGTCCTGCAGACCCATGGCAAATTTTGTGATTCATTAAGGCGTATTCATATTCGACATTGACTTTACTAATAAAGTACTTGATTGCGGCTTTTTCAAAACACCAGCTTATAAGCACCAGTGAACAGAACCGAAAGGGCCCTTGGTCACTTATGCTCAAGTCTTGCCATGTGACGTGATAGGAGTCGCCCCTATAATCTTGTTATTGAAAAAAACCCAGCAAATCTAGCTGTTTTATCCACCGCTTAAACATATCAAACGTCATCAGAACAACCCCTGCCTTCGCGGAATTGATATTTAATATATCTTGAGTAATGTGTACAGTGCCGATCGAAAGACAGTGCTTTAAGATAATGCTATGCTCACTATCAAACACCATGTGTTCATCAATAGGGGATTCTTAATATTACCTCATGAATATTTATGAGGTATCAGAACTCAAGTGTATGTACTCGAAAACGAGGCTAAGGCCGCTTCGAAACCCGGAAGTTACGTTCCTACAGCATTGTCAAGTCAGTATCCTTTCGAAATTATGCTTTGTTTGTAAAACATTTCGCTAAATTCAACTGCAGAAAGACCATAATCGGATAAGTTTCTACATTTCTTGGTGTAGCAGAGATTAGAATATCATTTTACTTGCAGTTAGAATTCTTTCGACCGATATTTGGGGGTATTCCCATGCTGGGTTTACCGTCATTTTGCACTGTCAGTTGAAATATTTCAATGTTAAGCAAAATATGGATATGAAATACTCACAATAATTTTCACATTTCCGAAAAAAATCAAGAAGTATTTTCATTACACACACTCGTTTACAGCTGGAAAGTGATACATATTTAGTGATCTCTATGTTAAACCTTCAGCGGTTTCAACGTGCCCACTTACATTACTATTGGGTCATTCAGTGCAGACCTCAATGTAAACAAACCAGAATTTCAATTCAGGGGGCTAAAATAGAGATACAAACAAGACCAAATGTGAAATGTTACTATTCATTTGAATATAATAAAAATACATAATTTTGTTAGTTTCTGATGAGGTAAATAACTTTTAATTTAGCTGAAAAATAAATAAAATTTTCTAGCTTTAATAACTCCCAAATAACTCTACTTTTTGGGCCTAATTATTTATAAATATTTATAAAACAAGCTACATAAAAGCAGTAGCCAAATATTTCTAATAAAAAAGATTAGCTTTCCTTTTCATGATAAATACAAGATATATACAGCAAATAAAATCACATAATTAGTTAAAACATTAATGTTTATCATTCAATAAAATAATCACTGTGATATTATTCTGAATTTAAGAGATTCAAATACTTATTACAGGGTCATATTTGGGTATTCATTGAATGTATGTACAAACAAGTAATTGTTCAAATTAAATAAGAAATACCTATTACTTGTAGGCCTATTTTTGTTTTTATAAAATGCTGATTAGCTATAAATGTATCAAAAATCGTAGGAAAATGAGGGACTTCTTTATAGGGTATAGGAAATAAATAGATTAAAGAAATTAAGCCATTGATTTTAGGAATAATATTTACATTATAATTATCTAAACTCTGTTTTAAAATGCTAGAAATTTATCATTATGACTAAAGAGACAGGACAATGTGGAAGTCTTGATACATATTTCACTCCATGTATTGTCAGTGAAAAAGCTGAAAGTAAGTTTTGAAAACTGAAGTCAATCATATGAATTAGGATTTATTGAATTCATGACTTCAGTACTTTTGATATTAGACACTTTAAATAAGTGTGTTTATCTTCAAGGCACAATATACAATCTCTCAGCTAATTTCAAGTTATTTGTAGCATCCACCTTATGTCTACATTAATTGCCAGTTATAAATGTGGGATTTCTACCTAAAAGTACTGAAATTAATCCCTCCCTTCACATTATTGGTGTCATAAATACCCAGTCACCACCTTATATACACCAATATATATATGATAGAATTTTAATTTTAAAAATTTATATTCATGATTATATTTTCCTATTCAATATGATTATAATTAAAATTAATTCTAGCCTATATTAAATTCGTTTTGTGAATTATAAATTAATAATTTCTGAAAAATTATGCTAGGAAAATATTCTTAAAATATACCTATGTACATAAATATATCACTTTTCTTCCAATCAGTTGGTGTCTTTGAGAAGTTCGGTAAATATACGTTTTCGTTTCTTCATTATATTGATACTGCAGTAGACTGTACCATTTTTTTGCAAACATGCCGGTCCCACTACTTGATTCTTCATTGTTTTGGTTTAACAGTTTAAAAGTCCTGAAATTTCGGGTAAAAATAATTTTATGAAGATTTATTTATGCATAACAATTAAGAGAAATTGGCACTGTGCTTATTATAAATGCGGACCAAATGCGAATGCAAAACTCACGTAATATATCTTCGAATTTACCACGAATACAACTATCAAAAACAAAGTTTTGAGGCTATCCCTGGGTGAATTTACTTTCAATTTGACGTTTTATTATCACTCGACATGTTTTCATGTCTGAAATTGACTGATTTTCTTTTAATTCATGCTAATACACTCGTGTAAAGCCGAAGGAAATTCAAATCACACAGCGAATCGTACTATCAAAATGCAGCCATTACGCTATCCAGGAAGTAGGAAGCGGCCTTAGCCTCGGTTTGGATTTGAGGAGGTCATAGGTCGTATGCATGCATAAATATTGAGAATCCCCTATTGCGACGTCTACCCAATGTTGTTACAACAATCTGACTGGGTTAAAAAGACTCATTTCTAATGATGACAAACAGGTGCTCATTATGTAATCTCATAGCATTCAAATTCAATTCTTAATTCAATGGTCTCTGATTACACCTATTGGATTTTCACATCTCGGACTCTTTGGTGTATATGTCAAACTTCCTGACATAATGACATTTTTTATTATAAAGGACACATCTAACGCTTGCGCTAGGTAATTTATCATATCATTGATTGTTGCATTCAAAGACAGAGACATAGCCACAAGGTGTAAGATTTAATAATAGATAACAAGATATGCAATTTAGTACCAAGTTGACATGTAAGCTAAGTAAAAGAAAAAAGATTTTGTACAAAATACGATACAAAGTTCACTACAGTAAACATACATACATGACATTGTATCCAGTTCATTAAAAACTTTAAAATTTTGAGACAGTTTACATTTCATTATTGTTAAACAATAAATAGCCTGCATTATATAAAAATATGTGGTCAATGGTGGTGGATCTCTCACCACCAAAGTTCTAAATGGTTTTGATGTACATCCAACGGAGAAAACAGTGTTGAGAAATAGTCACACTCCAATAAAAGTGGAAATGGTGACTCTGAAGGAAAGTTGATAACATATGAGTAATATACCGTATTTATAAAATCTTTCGGTTATGCTATTGCCCTTATTTTTCTGTTGAAATAGTTTACAATACAGATAAAACAAAAAAGCATCGAGTTTCAGCTGACTCCTAACATGTCACACTGGGCGTGGCTTCGAGTAATGCTTCGATGATTTTATCAAAGCTTTCCCCAGTCTGATAAGACAGATATTCTAACTGTGGTTTAAAATGTGTCTTAGTAGTCACATAAAAGTCTATATTTTATCATTTTTGGCTTTTTTGATTAATATAAGTGAAACGAATACAGATAGTAAGCTGCAATAATCAAAATTATGTTTTAAGTCTCCTCTTTCAGGTCTGATGAGTAAAAAAAATGTTATCAATTAAGCCTACGGGCGCCACACAATTGGCCATGCCATTAACCCATCTGCCCTTTCAGGTCTGATTAGCTAAAAATGATCCCTCCACAAAAAAGTTTTGACTGTAAAGTATTTCGCTAGGAAATAGTCACCAATTCCAATATCATGAAAACAATAATGAAATTTCATAGGACTTCTTACACAGCAAACAAACTTATATTCAGCAGTTCTGTGCATGAGATGCATGAAACTGCAATTGTTCACATTTCACAAATTTAAGTCAAATATTGAATTCGTATTTTGAATAAAAAATGTTTAATTTTATTAAGCTTCGGGGTATATATATCATGGTTTATACAGACAAAACAGAAACAAATTCCAGTACATTTCCAGGACTTTTCAAGGACATTTTACCATTTTTCAAAAACAAATATTTGCAGAAGTATTCATACTATGAATTAGCTTTATTAATTATATTAATAAAACTATATGTTATGTTTTTATCACCAACATCAACACTATCTTCTTTCTTCTCAAAGAAATTTGAAATAGTTGGACTTGTAGACGTAATTAGGTTACTTTCGATTTCGCAGCCCACTCTCCCCCATATTTGAAATATCAATGGTATGATTGCATCGTGTGCAGAAAGCCTTTCTCTTGTCACCAGATGGCTTTACCCAACTAAAAGCAGGAATGCTTAACCATTAACCATGCTTGCCACTCATAACTGAAAGAGTTGACTTGTATCAATCGACAAGCTCTAGTGACAAAATTTTGTTCGATGGCGCCAATATCCAAAGTGCCGCATAACAACACGGAATTTCCCAAATGCAATCAACGTGAGAAGTGGAAATTACCGATTTTGTTGGAATGATTGGAAGCTTGTAGACTGGTTTCGTTTCATTCCGTTTTCTATTAATTTGCAGTTAGTCGGACGACGATAATTCTGTGTTTTAGATTGTGATCGATGTCACAAGAAATTCCAGTACAATTTTGAAAATTTCAAGGACATTACCGCGAAATTCCAGTACTTTTTCAGGACATTTAGTAAGCATTGTAAATTCAAGTACTTTTCCAGTATCAAAACAAAATTCAAGTACTTTTCCAGGCCTGTGCGAACCATGTATATTGCAAAAAAAAAAACAAGTTTGTTTGAGTTTAACATTTCTGATTTTCAGAAATTAACAAGATGTTGAATGTTTAACCTAGTTTATCATCATGTGTTTAAGCCTGTGAATCTACCTTGGGTAGAAGACACTCTCCACAACTGCAAAGTCCTGCATCAGCACATCACGCTCAGGTTTAGCGTTCAGGGCCCCCACACTTTGTCCAATACCCAGCTGGATAGCTGACATCAACTCAGACGTCGGTTTCTACATGTAGAAGCAAACAGCAAAAAAACATTAAAGCAAACCAAGCGTAAATAAAATAAAATGAGCTATCATTAGGTTGACATCAGTGTCCAATCTTGGACTGGAAAACAAGGGGGGATTAGTCGCCCAATGGTGAAAAAAGAGGGGTGATATTAGTTGCTTTTGACATCGTCTCAACCTGTCAACAGGAAGTAATGCGAAATCTATGTTCCATTTCGTTGTGATAAAAATCGATATCCCTGGTCACAGTAAACATCACAAAAGTCAAAAAGAATAAAAACATTATTCAATACAGAAACACAAAAGTGATATGTTTATTTTATCTGATGATTAATGTTATAAATTGTCTCTCAACGTAAATTTGTGCATGCACAGCTTAAGGCTGGTGATTCAGAAACATTCAGAAAGAAGTGAAAAATAGAGAATACTCACAATGACAAACACAATTTAGTGAATTGCTGTAAATTGCAATGAGGTTTAAGAAGTTTTGATTGCTCACTAGGTGAAACTTACCTTCTTGTAGGTAACAATGCCATCATTGTCAACCCTACGATGTCCAATCTTCTTGTCACGGAAGGAAGGAGCCATGGGGGTCCTTGGACCAGTTCCCACCCCTGCAGCATGGGTCTGTTGAGGAGAAAATGTACAGCATGATGCAGGAAAGACTTTTCAATGACATTATTTGAACAGTGATTGGGAAAGACACTCTTGGCAATTTTTGAAGGCTTTTGATAATTTTCGGAATTTTCAATGGACCATTTCCCTTTTAATATAGCAATAGTAGAATTTCTAATTCTAATTGACCATTTTTCAAAAAATGCAAAATGGCCCATGGGCCTTACCTTTCCTAATCCCTGTTTGAATATTAAAAAACACAAACATGGGCTCTGTAGCTCATCAGCATTTGTATTGTTGATGTTTAAACCTAAGATACAAACCTATTAGTTCTCCAAAACAAATCTGAAACAGGGATTGGGAAAGGTAGGGTCCATGGGCCATTTTGCAGATTGGATGAAAAAATGGCCAATTCAAATTAGACATTTTACCATTGCTAATAATGGCCAATTCAAATTAGACATTTTACCATTGCTAATAAGGGGAATAACCCATTCAAAAGGGAATTCGGATCACCAAGGTTCAAGCTCATCCCCACAAATTTTCAACTTTAGCCATGCAACAGTTAATGAGAAGTTGATTATGTGAAAAGTTTGCAGACGACAGATGATGGACATTAGATTGACCAAAGCTGCTGCCGTTTCTGCTTTTCTGGTTATAAGCAAACTTTTAATATTTCCAATATCGTAGTTCATGCGGATTTAATGCAACATTTCATTAAATACTTCCAGCCTTTAAAAATCATCTTTACTACCTGAATACGTAAATATTTGTTAATAACTTATAAGGAAGTTTACTTGAGTGAGGATTGTTAGTGATATTGAGAGATAAGCAGTATATGTCCATTCGTTGTGTTTACAAAATATTGGTGTGCACTAGTACCTTCAATCAATTAGGGCAGATAAATAGTACTTTACTTTAATGAGGTTGACTATGTCCTTGCTATTTGGGCTGTTACAAGAACCTTATTAAAACCAAATACAGAAATGATTATATATAATATGTTTACGTTTGGGACATTTGTTCATAATCAGGCCAGGAACTTTTGGGATACCCAGTAAATGGGCACAAAGGACATAATAAGGCATAGGTTGTCCAAAACATTGTCAAAAGTCTGCAAAAGGGCCCTTAATTTACTGAGTTGATGTTCAAGTTCCTTCAAAGATTATGTTACTTACATCAATTGGTGGAACTTTTGGCTTGGCTCCATCAGTACCTGAATAAAAAGAAATACATTTTTATGCGATGAATTACAATATTAAAATTTAGAATATTATATGTTCATACAGTGATACTCTGCACTATCAATCAAAGCAATTTTTCTTTAGGAAAATTCACACTGCAAATTAATCAGGCCCCCCTAAGTAATTGAAGGAAATGCATCAAATTTGAAGGAAAACAGTGCCTAATAGAAGAGAAAGCTTCCATAATGGAAGGAAATCAGCTTACTCGCGAAACCAACACGTCAACATCCGTGGAAACGGTAATAACAGAGATTTTTAGTCCCTAACGGAAGCAACCTCGTCCCACTTTTGAAGGAAATCGGTAGACTTCGGAAGGAACATCGGTAATATCCGTGAATTCTCGGTCGACAGCGGAAGCAAACGCATCTAAAAATAGTTTGGATTGCACAGTCTCCAGCTTCGGTGGGTGTTGTTTTTTATGTTTAATGTGCGATTTCTAATTGTATTTAGTTGTACATTCTTGCATTGAAAGCGTAATTGAACAAGGAAACGATGGGGTTGTAGAGTTTTGTTATGAATTGAGTAGTTACGGCGTAATTCGCATATAGAAGTCCGGGTTTGTTTACATCCGTCAGATGAAGCCGTATCGCTATTTAGGAAGTAAAAATTTCTCTGAATTGGGACATATAAATTAAATTATCAACTGTACCATTAATAGAAACATTAGCAGTTAAAAAATGATAAATAACATAGAGTTACCAGTTCAGAACTCAGAAGTGTGCAGACGTTTATCCACAGGAGGTGGTTCAGGGGTAGGAAACCCCTCTCCCCTAGATTATAAACTGTTAAATGGATGACCCCCTTTAGGTGCCACCCCTCTCCCCTTTTCAAAATTCCTGGATCCACCAATGGTGTGTATTTATAAATAAAACTATGTGTAACAACCGTTTCCAAAAGACTTTCAAAAGTGACAAGTATATTTTCAGTAAAAAAAGCTGAACATACGATTCAATATGATATGATCTTTGTGGAGTTCTCAATAGCTGTTTCTTGTTCTAAAAAAGGTGATCATGGCCATAATCCTTATCTGTGACTTTGACAAAATGGTAGTAGAATAAAATTATTTATTTCAATAGTTTATTAAAAATGTTTTATTTTTGTGTAAACAAGTTATGGGTAGATGCTACTAGCTTGAATATCAGATGTTCTCGCAAAAATGTTCATAGGGGTTTTCAATACAAGTGCCCTTTCAGCTATGGTTTCGTATTAAATTGGGGATTCTGGTTCAGTCACAATACATAAAGAATGTGTCCCACAGTTCGTTGTTTATATTGGACTTTCACTGTCATAGTATTAGGGAGTTCGCGTCGAATTCCTAAAACCAAAACCCTCAAGTCAACAGTTTTGAAATTGGTGGCAGATAAAAGTGCTTATCATTATGAATTTCCATACCTTAATAGGTGTATAATCATTAAATGAACGTTTTAATCCATCATTTAGTTTTGCTCTCACGAACAACTTAAATTGTGTTTTGTCAAAATGGCTGAATGACCGCCGTGTTGATTCTGGAAGTCCTAAATATAGATTGTTCAATATAAATTTTAACGTGCTTACGAAACAAAATATGCCATATTGTATTTTTTGGTGCTTCAATTAATATGCGTCTTGAGCTTTCAATCACTGCTAGGTTTTGTTTCAATTCCTTAAAATATCACACAATGGAATAAATATAATGTTGTTTACATCACAGAATATGTTGTTGTATTTATCAAATTGTGGTTTCATATCCAACAATACAAAATGAATACACTTTACACATCACAATCACAAATATTATACTATATATGTTATATTATCTTATTACAAATATCACATCTTATCACAGAGCAGATATTGCACATTATTCTATCACAATTTTAAAACTTCGATGGGTTTTATTGATAACAAATAAACAAAAACAATTTCTTTTCTTAAAGTATCATAAACACTTGAAATTCGTAAAAAGAAATAATCATAATTTTCTTTACACAAAAAGGTGACCAAAACTTGCAAAATAAAAAAGGATGTTGTTGTTGTTAATTTAATATAAAACATATTCACAGTACATATGCAAATTAAAAAGATCCTTGTTCCGTCGAAGACTGAGAAATTATAATAGATTCAGTTGTCACAAAGTGGGGTTATGCAAATTATCTCACCTTGCTCTATGGAAATAAATAAATTTATAAGAGTTACTTCGCCATCAACTTGACCATAATGTAAATTCAAAACAACGTACAATGGGCGCGCTCAATATGAATAGTCAAGTAACCCGCCCATATGAAAACGAATCAAACTCAAAGTAAAGCGAGTTTGACTTTCAAATAAATCATATATGTGTTTCACCATTTTTGACCAACTTGTCTCCCTTCTGGTCTATCGTCATTTTGACAGTATCCTGCTTCTCTTTTCCGTCCCCACGTGGTTATCTTTGTTTAAGAGACAAGGGCCAACTACGACCACAGTTTTTTACGCAATAAAATAATAAAGTCGATCTATTAATAGACACAGGAAACACCATTACTAATTATTTATTGAAGAGTTTGAGTCAGAAAATGTAATGTAATGACAAAACAGAACAACATTACAACGATGTATTACAATGAACTTAACATTTTCAAGATATAAAGTTTACACACACGTCAACATAAGATGAAAAAAATATGGTTGACAAATGCCATTTTCCGAAATGTTAAAGTCTACTCCGTAGTTGGCATTACATTTATAATAACCAGAAATGACTTTATGTATATGGAAACGTAAGATATTGTTATCCTGCCCTCAAGCATCATATTTAGTAAAAGCAAAATACGTAAAATATTTACATAAATGTATGTACAGGATTAAAAGAATGCTTGTCGACGCTTTAAGGAGATGTAATTAAAATATGTCAAAATGGTAATCTATTAACAACACAGGAAGAATTGACCAATGAAATCACTAGAAATTAATATTTCCGTAAATATCTGATGGAGAAAAATTCGACGTACTAATACTTCTTGGCTTGATGCTGTAAGACGATATTCCTAGAAACTTTTGATAATATTAGAAGAGGGGAAATGGATTTTTCAAGCGAGCTTTAATAGTCGGATGCATGTCAATTTCTCGCGACTTGCACGTAAAAGTACGAAGATTGTCGAAAGTACGATGTGACGTCACAACCGTGGCCGAATCATTTTGTATGGGATCGAAGAGAGAGGTAGGTCACTCGACGCGAACTCCCTAATAATATAATATGCAATAAATCCCCAATGCCCCGAGCTTCTGACACTCAATTATAGGCCTAATTCTTATGCTGAATTAGGGTAAGCATCATACCAAAGTGCCTCTGAACATGGATTATAATAACAGCCAGATCATTAATTATAAGACATACTTATCTTTTTTTGCATACAGGTTGCCATCAATTAGGTAGGTTACTATTTGAGATGTAAACATCAGACATGTAGAATTGAAAATTCTTTCATGCATGTAAACAATATCTGACCACTCATTACTTTCATTTTTAAGGCGTATATTATCCATGCATAAATTACACAGATATGCATCTTGTCTTATCTCTTAGGAAGTCATTTGGGCTAAGGAAAGAATAGCTGACTGCTAATCATCAAAAAGGTTTTTTTGGCAACCTTAACAGGGCCGCCAAATCTCCCTCTTAGGTTTATTTGAAACAGTTTGTGGCGTAAATTTAAAGTTAAAGAAATATTTAGAGAAGAGTACAAATAAATACCAATTTGGCTGTAATGCAATATCCTGATTCCTGTCCTGTGGGTGTACAAAACTTACTCCGTGGTGTCATGGTGACATTATTTCGTTCTTCTGAGTGAAAACATATTTGGAATTATAAAAACTAACAAAAACTGATGATCACCCGACATTTATAAACATTCCCATACCAAATATGTATCATACACACAGTTATCCAAACACATGTCACCAATATACGATCAATATCACACTCCGGACACACCTCCAAACGACGCCACATTGTCATCGAAACGCTTATATCAGATCCATACATTGAAGACACAAAACATTAAAATATATCTAATCTCACCAGGGGTGGTTGTTGTGGTTTCACTCATTTCGTTACGGTCGTTTTTACCGATATATGTTTCACTGGAGCTAACTTGAGCAGCAGTCGCCATTTTCTTCTTTCGATCATCACAGTTCGTCAGCCCAACATGGGCATGACGGGTCTTATTCCTTCATCATAATGAATTCGTGCATGAGTCAGAAAGAAGCACGAAAGTTGCGTTTTTCGTTGGGTCGCAAAATCAAAAGTTATAGTACGAAAGAAATAATTTCACAACTTTCATTCAGTAGAATCATAACCTGGCAGACATGTCATTGTGCGCATGCGTGGTCAACATACAATTTTCATTACAACTACTCCTCTTGATTAAATTGTTGTACGGTTCAACTGGTAGGAAATCAACACAAGGGTGTCTCCTTATGGCAGATTCATATATACCAATGAGTGTTAAATAACAAACTCATAAATGACACAAGTACGTAGGAAGACTGATGGCCAATAATACTGAATGTCCAGGTCATACAACATGTGTCTATACAACATATTAGTTTGTTTTTTTTGTCTTGTAAACATACTTAGTAGATCTATGTCATATCAAATGTAATATTCTGCCATTTTATAGTATCAAAGTCGGGAATTTAACGAACATAAATATACATCATATAGGCCCAAAGGTTTTTTTATATTACAAATATTAAGATAAACACGAGTCATGAAATGTTTGTGGCTTGCCGAGGATATTTTTACCTGAATCATCACGTGTCGATATATCTAATTCAAAACACACGATGGTGATCATATTTCATTTCATTTGTCACAGCATTGTAATCTAAGAATTTTTAATTAAGAGATATGTATGCATTATGTGGATTTGATTATAACGACATTTATATATCGATTGATCTTACATAAGTGATAAAGCTTCTATGAGAGCCAGTTTTGGATGATACATTATCGTCCACGACACGCTATACGAGTGCCTTAATCCTTTTTTTTTCCTGAGAGAGAGCGGGGGAGAGAATCTCATAAAAGTGTCTTCTAATATCATTTTGTTCTACACGAGTAGATAAAAGTTACAAAATTAATTTATCACTCGACCGTCTAAGATGCATGCAGTGTAATGATTTATACGGCGATATTAAACTAGTGTAATACCGCTGCACGTATGACGTCATAATAGTGTGTGGTTTTGAAGTCACAATGATAGCACCGCAGTCACGATGGCGACCAAGTCGCGGAAATGTTTCGTTCAGTACACTTTCGGCAATCATGCTTGATTACTAGGGCCAAGTAATAAACAGAATACTAAACTTCCTTCAATTTACTACTATTTCTTTTATCAAACTCGTTAATGATTTGGTATCAAACTCGCTTTCGCTCGTTTTATACTTAATCATTAACTCGTTTAATAAAAATAGTATTAAATGGAAGGTCGTTTAGTATCCTCTATATCCGAAGCTTGGCGACGATAATTTCATTTTATCAATAAGTGATTATATATCAAATTTTGATAACAGAAGACACCCAGGTGAAATTCTGCTTATCACTCCTCTTATATATCACTGACCATAAGACTTCCATTGGGTATCTTGAAAACTGTTACTACGGTCAAGTCTACAACGAAGAAGCATTTGCGTTAGTGTTTTAGCGGCATCCCTAATAATCAGATGACTTATTTGACTGATCCAAGGGAGATGATAACAAGAAAAGCCTTTAAAAAGGCTAAGTTGGAGGCACCCTTGTTCGGCTAGGAAATACTGCGAAATCATATATATAGGGTACAAATAGGATAGGATCTTCATTACAGCAAATAAGTAGATTAAGGCCATTAATAGAAAAAAAGACCTTCATTTTATCTTTTATTTAGAAAAAGTTTTTCAATTATTTGTTCATAGCATCAAATAATAGAATAGTCAGGCTAACTTGCAGTTATAAATAGATCTATACAGTTCTGTTTTAAACAACAGTCACCGATTTATCCCTTGGAAATAGATCTATTTTTAGAATATAGGTCACAATTGATAGCGTCCGAATCCAGCACCGCTCGACTCTTTTGCAAATTCATAAATCCATATGTATCACTAACTGTTCCTTCTTTTTGTTTGACAAAAAGATTACTCCAATTCTTACTTATGGGGCTGAAATTTGGGGTTGGGAGGAAAGAAACTCTATTGAAATTATTCATAGAAAGTTTTGTAAATTTGTCCTCCATATCGGGTACAAATCGTCAAATGCCGTATCTTACGGGGAGTGTGGGAGGTATCCGCTTTATGTTTCTTATTATGTAAAGTGCATTAAGTATTGGCTACGGTTGTTAAGAATGCAACGCCAAAGGTATGCTTTTCAAAGTTATAATATGTTACTGTCCATTTCTGAGAGAAAAAGACCAAATTGGGTCAACCATGTCAAATATTTATTATTTCGGTATGGCTTCGGCTTCGTTTGGATAAGGCAAGCAGTGGGAGATCCCGATTATTTTGTTCATGTTTTCAGACAACGTGTTAGAGAATGTTCATATCAGAATTGGCATTCTTCTCTTGAAAGTGATTCCCTAAAATTTTATAATTCCCATAAGTCTTTACTTAGTTGTAAAAATTATTTGTTAAACATAAGTTCGTGTGAACATAGACGTGTATTAACCTTATTTAGAAGTGGATTTCTGAGCAGAAACAATTTGTATAGTAATGACACCCTCATCTGTAAACACTGTTATGTACCACTAAGTGAAAAACATGTATTGTATGACTGTGTTTATTTTGCTAAAGAGAGAGAACGTTTCATCCCAGATTGTAAAAGCAACACTAATGATAATGCTTCAAATTTATGTCTTTTGAATGATAATATCTTTCTTGTTAATCTGGCAAAATTCCTTAAACATGTATTTGAATGTATAAAACAAAAAATGGTAACTCTGTAACATATTCTTGCAATCTAATTTGTACTTTGGGTCTTTGGCCTTTCTACAAATAAAATATCTTGAATCTTGAATCTTGAACTAACTGTTTCTCAACTCTCAAAGATTGCCAGTACAAGATATATTAAGATAAAGTCTAAAGCATAGTTCACTACCTCTATCTTTGTCTGTCGAAGCGATATCCCACAAACTGACTCGCCTTTATGACTTTCTCTACTTATCGACTTGTAGCCGCTTGTTTCTCGCGTGTGCCGTTTGAAAGGAGGGGTTTTTACTAACATGGAATAGAGTTTTCTAACCTTTCATGCGACATTTACGCGTCTTATTTAGTACACGTGCGGTCATGAAGAATTGTACTGTCTTTTGTATTCTTAAACACCACTGTTCCCTTTAAATTTTGAGATTTGCAGAGACAATCGTTTTCCGTATTAAAGGTTGCCAATTATTTCGGAATACCCACATGGTCACGTGGTTCTAAATTTGATACAGATGTGTTCATTGGTTTACGATATTGCCGAAATACAAAGAGGCTAAATATGATTGGTTGAAAGTTCCTTTGAAAATTCCAACTGTAATATAGAGAGAATTTCACCTGTTTAGATGGTTGGAGGCCGGTGGGGCCTCCAACCAATAACACGCCGTGCAAAGTTTATCTTTTTTAAGTTTTCACGGATATCACAGTTCGTGCCTATTAACAACATCTCAGTTTTCTCTCATTAAGTTTTAAGATATTCAAAGAGATCTCTGACTTGATGTAAAAGTGCAGTGCATGCACCTTCACATGTATAAATTGATAAATTAATGATTTTAATGGATTTGATATAAAACTGTTTGGACGACCATAAAAATCAAGAAGTCTCCTACCTTCTGGCTCATGACTAAAATTACTATGTCATATCGATAAGTCCGTTTTCTTTGAGATGACCTGTAAGCCGTTCGTTCACTGGCCATCGGATGATTTTCGAAATAAATAAAACATTTGACACAGGTATATATAGTTTCTATGACCGTCAGGATCCGAGTCAGATTCCTCGAGAAGAGTCTGAGAAAACGCCTTTAGACAAACTTGAAATCAACAAATCAATAATGAAAGGAAGAAATATATCTATGTAAGCCATCAACATAGAATTGGGAATAGGATCAAGGGAAAATAAATAAAAAGCAATTGCTTTGCGTCAATGTGATTCGTTGAACACTGTCATAGAAATTCAGTTATCTGCATAAACTTTATTTCGTGACGTCAGATCATACGATGGGATATAAAAAAGTTTCAATTTTCACAGACACATATCAAAGGTACAAACTTTATTTTGTTCTCATGTTTTTAAGACTTCACTACATAGTCACCATCCAGATATACACATTTTCCCCATCGCTTCTTGACTTTGCGCAGACCGTCTGAATAGAGGACCCCTGATTTCATGGAAAACCAAGCCTCTACCTCTAGAATGATGTCATTGGTGTCTTTAAAACGACGTCCACGAAGTGGAGTTTTCATCTCGGGGAACAAGAAGAAGTCACTTGGTGCAAGATCGGGTGAATAGGGTGGATGAAGTAAGATTCCAAAGCCACAACGCCGTGTCTCCACAACAGCTGCTTGACAAGTGTCAGCTAACAGGCGTACACCTTTGGTGATCTTACCGCGGCGCTTCTGTTTAATGGCATCTCGTAACTTGCTCAGCAGGTTGCAGTAATAAGCTCCAGTAATAGTCTGACCCTTAGCTAGATAATCCGTCAATATGACTCAACGACAATCCCAAAAAACAGACACCTTGATTTTACCTGCAGACTTTTGCGCCTTGACCTTTTTGGGAGGTGGTGACGTAGCATGCTTCCACTCTTTGCTCATCTCTTTTGTCTCAGGATCATATGGATAGAGCCAGTATTCATTCGTGGTAACAGGACGTTTGAAGAAATTCAGAAGCTCCAATTCCTGCCGTGACATGTCCCTTCGATTCTGTTTTTGCAATGGAGTCAGTAACCGAGGAACCCAGCGTGCTGACACTTTGGACATATGCAACTGGTAATGGAGTATGTTCCATGCACTGCCGTAACTCAAACCTGTTTCATGCATTATCATTTGCAGAGTTACGCGGCGATCTCCTTGAACCAGCGTCTCAACCTTCTTGATGACATCCATATCATCAGTAAGTGAAGGGCGTCCACTTCTTGGCTCATCTGCGAGGGACATGTTGCCTGTTTGGAAATTCCTTTTCCATCTCACAACAGTGTCATAGGCTGTCAATTAGTTATAATTATTGTTGTTCAAAGAATCTAACCGTAGGCCTTTTATGATTAATAAGAGAGCTCCATTAGAAGCTGCAACCGATCGTGTGACACCACACAGAAGGCAAATGTCAACAATGCTCTCGCAGCTGTTATAGGGGGATCGGGTATGGGAAATTTGACAGTGATTTTAAATTTCTGAAATCGGCCGATAAACAACTCAAATACCGCCTTTTCAAAACACCAGCTAATTAGCACCATTGAACAGAACTGAAAGGGCGGTGGTCACTTTTAAAGTCATAGTCTCATTTTTGTAAGGCAACTTAACTGAACTAATTATTTTTCACGAACAAAATCTGACCACTAACACAAATATTTCCTGTCGCTTTTGCAAAGATTTTAATTTTTATGCCCGTTTTATAGTTTTGGATGAAGCAGCTTATTGGCGTATGCCGTTTCAGACAGATGAGGTACCAAATCAAGTGCAATCCCATCGCGAGTACGAAACACCGGAAATCTAGTAATCGCAGCACCGATACTTATGACAGACGCATTCTTCGTTGAGTTTACCACCTTTTTGTTATTTCTGTATTTGAAAAGCGTAAGCTATTAGCTATTTTCATGTGCTTGATGGGAAATTTCATGTGTTCTCCGTCACGGCCTTAGCGAAATGACGTGGTAAGGACTAACGCTCGCAAAAATAATATTAGGGTAGGGTAGGGTAGTTTGAACTTCATTATTGAGGGCTAGAATGCCTGCAGAGTTCTGAAAATTGTTGCAAACGCCAGAGGAAAGATTTCTGTGAATGGTGCACCATTTGTCCGGCATTTATTACAATTTGCCTTGCAAAAATGAGACTATGACTTTAAAAGTCCTGCGGCGTGACGTGGAGGTGCCCCTATATCCTCCTTATTTAAAAAAGAACAGCAAATATCGCTGTTTTAGTAACTGTTCAGACATATAAAAAGTCATACAAAAAAACCTCAAACCTTCGATTAATTGATACTTAATATATCTTCACAAATTTGTATTGTTCAAAGCGAAAGACAGTGCTTTAATACGAAGCTATGCATTATCTAATCCGATCGTATTCATACTCAGTTCTTAATTTAAAGGTCTCAAACTATATATATACCTATAGGATTTTCGCGCTTATGACCCGTTGGTAACTAACGATATTTGCCAAATGTCCTGTCTAATGGTGTAACTTTTGGCATTCAACTTCTTCTTAGTAATAGCTTAGAAGATTTTCTGCGAAATATGATACAAATGTTACTATAGTAAACATATATGACATTGTATCCCGTTCATTAACAACTTTAATTTTCTTCGAGACAATTTACATTTCATATCGATAAATACATGATGTAACAATATTTTTACGTGTTATTCAAGTGTGATGAATTACTGCATGGGCGTGGCTTCGAGTCATGCTTCAAATTTTTCTCTAGTCTGATTAGGCAGTTATCCTAAACTGGGGTGTAAAAGGTGGCTAAGAAGTCGATTTAAAGTGTATATTATCTCATATTTTGCTCTTTTGATTCGAATTAAGTGGAGCGAATACACACAATAATTTGTAATTAGCAAAATTATGCGTTACGCCTCCTCTTGAACTACATCAACAGTTTCCAACTTTGTTCCTCGGCAAGGTTTAGAACTGTGTGTTGTCTAATCAGATTCCGTTAGATCAAGATCCTCATTGTAAATGGCATCTATACTGGGGTAAATTTCTGACTTCTACATTCACGGGGATCCAATGGATCCAATGACATTTTGATTACAATACATACGTTGAACGTTGAATTCATTTGCGTATATATAGTGCAGCTCCATTTGTTGCAAATATGTATATTTAGAGCAATGGAATGATATGGTTATTTATTATCCATATAGTTGATAAGCGAGTTAATATTTTAGATACGAGCACATGTGCACGTATCTGATTGGTTGAAATATGACCTTGACCTCTGTGAACGAGACGAGGGACTACTTTTTCCATTCATTATTTTTTAATACGTAGCGTAAACTTCATTCACGGTTTTCAATCACGATGAGACGAGATTACAAGTCGGGAATCATAACAACAATAAACGCTTTCCTTATTCATAAATTGTCACTAGATAAACCAATGTCAACAAATATTAACTTTATATACGTTATTTTCCAGTTTTCCTGCCAAATTTGGTTGTAAAATTTTCACAAGTCTACGTAGCAGCTAGCCGACAATATGGCGACGTTTTCGCCTGTCAACTCTCTTGTTAAAATAGATTGTTGTTAAAATCTTCGACATAATTCAGCCACTTGGAAGTTTCAATGTGTTTGTAATTCGTTAGGAAGCAGGTACAATCGAACAAATTCCTCGTTATCGTTTGAGAGAACAGAGCATTCGGCGACAGAAATTTCGGTTTAGGTTCCGGTATGACTAAACCGGTGTGACTGAGTGCATGTCGCCTCAATTCAAAGTTATTAAACATGGTAAGTTGAATTTCCTCTCTTTCTGTCATTTATCTTTAGCTGAATAACTCATTCTAGCGATCTTGCTTGAACGTCGATGAACACGTTAAAGAGCCACTCCGTGATTTTCATAACATATTATTTACCTTTGATACGAACCTAAATGTCATATGTGGTGATATAAAATCAAAACATCTGAACTTATCATGTCCAAAAGACATATATGACAAATACTGGTTTTCCATGAAAATCTAAAAACAGCCTTATACATTCACAGAGGTGTAGATATCACGTCCAATATACATGGATACTAGTTATATAACCTAACAAATGCTATCAACTTCTAACTGCCCTCCTCGCTGTTTTAGATAAGTTTCCAAAATTACGTTTGACTATTTGACGCGCGCCACTGTCCGGTTTTCGATCATGATTGCGACGTTCTACCTTCATATTGTCACTGTTAAAAAAACAATAAGCTTTAAAATGTGTCTTTTTGGTTACTGTCGATACTTCGCGATTTAATGACACCATTGATTAAGTTTGGCATATTTGACTCCAACAACTCACGGAATGGCTCTTTAAAATGGCCGCGTCACTACTATGCTAACATTTATCTTTCCACAGCGATGTAACAGTTTTGCTATTTGTGAAAGCAGTATTGGTATATTATTTTCTAAACGTAAACTAGTAGCAAATGGTCATATACTTAACATATACTATTTTCCCCAGTATGTTTCTCTCTATTAGACGAAGCTAGAGATCGACTTAAAGGGGGTCAACAACTTTAATTTTTAACTTCCAGTGTTTTATTAGCGAGGCCCCGCGAGAGTCGTAAATCTCAATCAGCGCGCTCTCTACTCAGCCACAGGGGCGTGTATCGCTTAGAAATAGCTTTAGAAAGACATATATACCCATAGACCCTACCCTACTACTATATAAAATCCTTTTATATAGTAGTAGGGTAGGGTCTATGGGTATATATGTCTTTCTAAAGCTATTTCTAAGCGATACACGCCCCTGTGTACTCAGCGGTGTTTTTTTCTGCGCTGCATCCTACGCGCGCGGTTTCCTTACACGCGCGAATTACCCAACCGGATACGCGCGTGAGAATGTCGTTTTTAAAAAATCGTTCTACACCTGAACTGCCATATGAGATATGAGATATAAAAAAATATATTAATCTTTGTAAAGTGAAATCTTTTTTAGTTTTTTTTTAGATTTCCCTCACCTTCTACAAAATTAGATAAACAATTCTGGTACTCTGGTATTATACAGTTGTTTACATTTAACTTGTAAGCTTGGACACTACAAACTTCACAATATTTCTGTCGATATTTTTAAAAGTTAGGTTTTGACTTGTGTGGATATTTTTTGAATTTTCTTCACTATTACTCAATTCCTAACTATTTGAAATTTCTTATAGGGCGAAACCGCATTAGTGGTGGGTTGCCGTTTTTCAAGGGAAGTAACTCCAAAGTCGAATCCAGTATGCAGAGCTATCGGTTTGTTTACGTATTCGCGCTCGCGTGGTCGGGAGGTATGTTGTCTCAAAGCTTTGACGCATTTTTTTTTTTGAAAATCAATAAATAAACAGGTACGTTCCGATAATTGTTAGTTTGTCAAAGAATATCGGCTTCATATTAGAAGACTGTAGTGTACGTGGACCCACTGACTTCATATGCATATCATTGTACTATAATGATGACAAGCCCCGGGGCCCTCATTTCAAGAAATCAAACAAATGTAATTTTAATATTAAACTGGAAGTCAAAACGTGGTCAACACTAGTATAAGAGAAATACTAATGAACAGGTGCCCTTAAGTTTTATTTTTTAAAATTAATTTAAACATTTTCTTCCTGTCGTTATAAATATTTTCCCATCAACATTTAAGAAGGAAGATCTGCATCTTTTGGACTAGGCTTGTATGAATTAGATTCTAATATTTATGTTTTAGTGTAATATATCAAATGTGGGCCCTCTGTTGTCAATCTCCTATAAGCGACAAACTAAGAGGGCCCACATTTTAAAAACCCATGAAATCATGTACTGATATTAATTAACAGATTTTAATCTTGATGTTTTTGTGTAATATTTCAATGTACGTGGTCCCTCTTGTCACTCTACTATAAAAAAAAAAAAATAGGGGGACCACATTTTTAAAAAAGCATCAAATGATGATGTAAATAGAGAAAATATGAATTCTAAAATGTTGAGAATTTTAAATTTTTATTTTTGATTTTGAGGGGAACAAAACTGTTAAATTATAATTGAATTTAAGAAAACAAGAAAGGTATTTGAGAACTTATATTAAATGATTAGTTCGATGAAATCTTACCTGCTTGATTTTATTGAGATATTTCCATCAACAATTAAAAAATCCTTCACTGCATTTTCTTATATAATGGGGAACACTGGTATTTATAAACAGCTAGTGCGTTTTGTTTAATATCTTAAATGTGGGCCCTCTTTTATCAGTCACCTACATGCCACAAAATTAGGGGGCCCACATTTTTAAAAACTATAAAATCATGATTTTGATACAGAAAATGTGGATTCTAACATGTTAAGATAAAAAAAAATTTATTTTCATATTGAGGGGAACAAAACAATTAAATCAATTGAATTTTAAGAAAACATGATAGCATGGTTTTGGATTTTATTGAGATGTTTCCATCAACACTTTAAAAAGTCCTGAACTGCATTTTCTTTTACACTGGTAGAAACAGATTCTGATGGTTTTTGTTTCATATTTGAAATGTGGGCGAACTTTTGTCTAGTCTCAATCGTAGATGGAAACCACGCTCCATCGCAACTTTGTCCTGACCTTGTATCAAATGCATCAACCAATGAACGTACACGGATGACCCATGATCCCTGACCTTCTTTTGACCAATGAGAAAGCCCTGATCGTTGCTATGGCTGTGTACACGATCGTCCTTCTCTCAGTCGGCCAAAAATAACTTGGATCCACATTACTTCGTAGAATAGTTCCCATAGTGTACTTATTTATTTAAATAATGTCGTACTTGATCCTCAAATACAATGTGGGGGCATTACATAATACGTTTAAAGTTATTAAGCTTCAAAAACTGTCTCGTAAGAAATGTGGTCCCCCTCGTTACGGCCTCTATAAGGAGCGAAAGAAGGGGGACCACATTTGAGATAATCTTATCTTGATGGGAAATCATCATGAAAATTATTTACACCAAAAAGGAATTCCTTAGTAATATTTTATGAAAAGATCGGCAAATTAGAATCATAGATATCGGACTTTACAGCAGGGATTCGAAACCAAATTGGTTAGCTTCTAGATGAACCGCACGAGTTATTTCCCTTGCAAAAGGGCCAACCACCACTAATGCGGTTTCGCCGCAGATAGGGGTTTGAGGGTTGTTTTTTTAATATTTGGCAGTAAATTGAATCTGGATTAAACAACTGTAAAATCAATGCACTTTTAATATTGATACAATTCACATATAGTTATCCAACTTTTTAAGAGCATAATTGAACACCAAGTTGACATTTAACAAAGACACTATGTGCACTATATTTCCTAGCTGTCACTGACCTCGCGGTAAAGTATCAGTGCGCAATGACCTAGTTTCTACTTCATCGGTTTCGTATGCTCAATTCATGGTTTTCGGGGCAATTCTTACAAAACTTAAATGGATAATAAAGAAATTATTACACTCGCAAGAGTGCCATATGATATATACGAAACTCGTGTCAAAATGTTGTATTACCCTCGCTCTCGCTCGGGTAATACAACATTTGACACTCGTTTCGTATATATCATATGACACACTTGGTCGTGTAATAAGTAGAGGTTATTACCCGTATGGTTCATCATAAGCGGGTGACATATTTTCAATATGAGCACATGTGCACATATCACTTTTGCCTAGCAACGATTGTTTCAGTGCGAGTTACCGTATTCCGTCGTCTGTGACGTCATGAAACCATTGTTCAAAACGTCACTAGCGCGCCGTCGCAAGTGAAGGAGGCCGTTTTCTGAATATTTCAATGCGTTTTAGTTGGAATAGAATCGGTAATAAAGAAATTATTACACTCGGAAGTGTGTCATATGACTTTAACGGAACACGTGCGACATTTGTGTATAACCCTCGCTCTCGCTCGGGTAATAAAAAAATTCACACTCGTTGCATAAAAGCCAAATGACACACTTCCTCGGGTAATATTCTCTATTGCACTTTATAACTTGCCCGTGTAAGATACGACATTATTACTCGCCCGTGTAAGATACCGCAGTGTAATATTTATACGGCGATATTAAACTAGTGTAATACCGCTACCCATATGACGTCATAATATTGTATGGTTGTGACGTCACAATCTTGGCACCGACGTCTCAATGGCGGCTTAGTCGCGAAAATGCTTCGTTCAGTACACTTTCGGTAATAATGCTTGATAACTGAGGTCAAGTAATAAACAGAATACTAAACTTCCTTCCATTTTATACTATTTTTTATTAAACTCGTTAATGATTTGGTATCAAACTCGCTTTCGCTCGTTTTATACTTAATCATTAACTCGTTTAATAAAAATAGTATTAAATGGAAGGTCGTTTAGTATCCTCTATGTGTAAGATTTATACTAGTGTAATACCGCTGCGCGTATGACGTCATAATAGTGTGTGGTTGTGACGTCACAATGATAGCACCGCCGTACACTTTCGGCAATAAAGCTTGATTACTGAGGTCAAGTAATAAACAGAACGTTAAACTTCCTTAAATATTGAATACTATTTTTAATCGTAAATGATTTGGTATCAAACTCGCTTTCGCTCTTTTAATACCTAATCATTAACTCGTTAAATACAAATATTATTAATTGGAAGGTCGTTTAGTATTTTCTACGTATCTTACACGGTCTCTTACAAATTAAAAGATGACGTTTATTCAACGTTTTTGTTTCCGGAAATAGTCATGTGGATTCATCAAATCTACTAACGCATTATGTTTATGTATACAGATATTGGTACGAAAGATAACATCATAGCTTTCGATTAGGCCTAGACTTATTTGACCAACATACCAAGCCAGTGCAAATTCGTAGCAACGTTTCATACATTCATTCGGTTATGGTAGCTCGCAATACAGAAAACGGTCGGAAATATTCGTTTTCCCGTACAACCCTTACCATCAGTTATTGCCTCAACAGCCCAACCACCATACAAACGAGAGATCTTACCCCGAACTTTATTTTAAAGCGTAGGATAATCTATGATATGAAGCTTCTATATTAACGCAAGTTATAGATTTAATTACCGATCGCCTAAATTGATATCGTTTGAGGTTTCCTAGATTAACAATTATCTATTGCGCGGAAAACAGTGTTACATAAATCCCGGAAGTGGACCGAGCGTCTGTCGTCTATATTTAGTCATTCGAAGCCTTTTGGTTATTGCAATCTTACGAAAAGGAAAAATGCGTGAGACACTGATAGAATATCATTTAATAATATTATAGTTTATTGACAAGGATAATGAAGTCGAGAACACATATACCCAATTATATAAATTACGGATGTTGACAAATTAATAGGCCTACGTACCAGCGTTGCACGCTTCTTTTGGTTATTCATCTATTCAATGATCTTTATGCTGTTAGCCTTTTTATGTTGTTCCAAAATCGCTGTCCTCTTTATTAGATAATTATATAATGTTTCTATCAAACAAACTGTCGGTACTAGTTTACGTGTGCTTCTCACAGATCATTGTTACCCTAGCTGTTTGAGGTGTGGATGTTAAAAAGGAGGCGTAACGCATACTTTTGATTATTACTCTACAGAGCCATAAAATTAGACAAATATAAGCTTTAGTTTGACTACTAGGAGACCTTTTACCCCTCTTTTGAAAAACCGCCTAAACAGACTGGCGCAAGCTAAGACAAAATCATCGAAGCATCAGTTGAATCCACGCCCAGTGTGTGACGTGTTAGTAGTTCCAACTCTTTGATTTTCTCTGTATTTTTAAAGATCGACTGAAATGACCAATGGCAACTTTCGTGATTCATTAAAATGTATTCGAATTTGCCATTGACTTAAATTTGAATTTTCGAAACCGGCCGTTAAAACAGCTTAAATACGGCTTTTTCGAAACACTAGCTACATTAGCACCAGTGAACAGAACTGAAAGAGCCCATGGTCACAGAAGCGTGAGTCCTGCCGCGTAACGTGATAGTAGTCGCCCCTATAACCTCCTTATTGAAAAAGGGACAGCAAATCTCACTCTTTTAACAAGTGTTTAAACATATTAAAAGTCATCCAAACAATTCCAACCTTCGATAAATTGATATTCAATATATGTTTAGTTATTTGTATTAAATTAACTATTTAGGATGTGGCATTGACCTGGATGGACGGCTGGTTAGTTGACTTTTATATGCAGATGACATTGCTCTGCTTGCTGGTGACGAAAATTCATTACAGTGTATGCTTAACTGTGTCTTTTCCTGGTGCAGAAAATGGTGCCTAAAAATTATCAGTAACAAAACTAAAGTTGTCCATTACAGACCAAATTCTACGGCCAAATCACGTTTCGATTCACATGTGGCTCTGAATCAATTGAAACAAGAAAAGCCTTTAAAAAGGCAAAGTTGGAGGCACCCTAATTGGGCTAGGAAATAATGCGAAATAATAGGGTACAAATAGGATAGGATTTGCATGACGGCAAATGAGTAGATTAAGGCCAACAAAAGAAAAAGAACAAAAGACCTACATGCTATCCTCTATTTAGAAAAGGTTATATAGTCATTTCTTCATTGCATCAAATAAAATAGAGTAGTGGGGCAAATATGCTGTTATATATATATATATATATATATATATATATATATATATATATATATATATATATATATTAAACAACACTGAACAGTCAGTCAGTCACCGATTTATCCCTTGGAGAAAGGCGAAAGGGATCTATTTTCTATTTTTAGGATATAGATCACAATTGATAGCGTCCAGCACCGCTCAAGATGTTCGATGGTTTTGCAAATTAATATGTCCACATGCATCAGTTATAAATTCATTGTTTTTAAACTCTCAAGGATTGCCAGGACATGATATATTGAAGTCTGAAGCGTGTTTCACTACCTCTATCTCTGTCACTTAGTGATATTACACTATTTGACTCGCCTTTTCACATTCTCTACTTATCGACTTATCGATAGCTGCTTGTTTCTCGCGTGTACCGTTGTAAAGGAAGGGTTTTTACTAATAGGGAACAGATATTTCCAATCTTTCATGAGAAATCTATGTGTCTAATTTAGTTCACGTGCATTCATGAAGAATTGTACTGCCGTTTTGACTCTTAAACACCATTAATTGCCCTTCACGTTGAGATTTGCATAAACAATCGTTTTTCCTATTAAAGGTTGCCAATTATTTCGGAATACCCACATGGTCACGTGGTTCTAAATTTAATACAGATGTGTTCATTGGTTTACGATATTGCCGAAATACAAAGAGGCTAAGTATGATTGGTTGAAAGTTCCTTTGAAAATTCCAAGTGTAATATAGAGAGACATATCAGCTGTTAAGTTTTTGGAAGCCTTTGGGCCTCCAACCAATAATACATGCATATAAGACTACTTGGGTATTTGGTTACATGAACGCCTGAATTTAAATATTACAGCTGAGAAAAATTGCAATCAGCAATCCTATATAAGGCTGTCCTGTATCTCCAAACAACAAATTGAAATTATCCGCTTTTGGAGGAAATTAAATATTGCTGAACCATCAAGACTGACAAGTTGTATTAAAACCTGGGCCTGTATTTTCGAAGCTCTCTTAGCACTAAGATAGTAGTAAATACCATACATTATCATTGGCATACGACTATCTTAGCGCTAACAGAGCTTCGAAAATCCAAGCCCTGGTCGTTAAAATTTAGAAAGTCCTGGGATAATTCAGTTCTACGTTTCATTAGACTTGTTAATTCTCCAATTCATAATGTGTTTTCTGTTACCTATAGGGAGTTTCTAACAATTAGAGAGAAGGTAATTAGCATAGATCAGGAAAACTGATTACGTGGTCTATGGAATAATAGACAGACTAATGGTAATAAGCTTAGAACATTTAGATTGTTTAAAAACACTTTGAAAGTTTCACCTTATGTTCGCTCAGTTTCTGACCGCTCTCAGCGAAGCATTTTAGCAAAAGTAAGATGTGATTCTCTCCCGTTAGAAATAGAATTAGGTCGCTTTTTTCGCCCGAAAAACCCATTAGATCAACTCATGAAGTAGAGGATGAGACACACTTTCTAACTACATGTAGTTTTTATTCTGATACCAGATAATCTTTATGGTTAAAAGCCCAAGCTATTTATAGTCAATCTATTAATCTGTCTCATACAGACCAAGTCATTTTTCTCATGCATTCCCCCAAACTCTCCCAACCACTTGCCGCTACAAGAAACGCTATGTTTAGACGAAGAAGGGTTCTCATAAAATAATGAATTTTAATTATTTTAGCGCTGAAGCGCTGTTAGCTATTGTTAATGTGATTCATAATGTGATTTAGTGTCTCATAGGCCATTCCTGGCCGGACAGCGTACCTTTAACATATTATTATTATAACTCGCTCCGTGAATGTACGCTGTGTGGCACTTAAATAAAATATTTTTCTTCTTCTTCTTCTTTTATATTTTTCAAACTTACTTACTTAGGTTGAGAGGTTTACGAGAGCTTTCCAGCGAAAGCTGATGTCACGACCGGGCCGCAGCCTTTAAAAAGAGGCCGGAAGTTTCCGAAAAGTGGGGAGACAAATTTTGAAGCCTGGTCTAATAGGTGGGGGAAATAATTTTTGAAATTTGGAAATTTTGAATAGTAAATATGCCTAAGGTTGGGGAGATGGGAAGGGAAGGAGAGGGGAGGGAGGTGTGGTATGTTGTGGTTTTAGTTTTTTTTAGAATTTTGGATGTTTAGATACGGGCCAGAAGGCCCGTGTCTTTTAAGTATGTGCCTAGGGCGTGGTGTATTTGTGGTTTGTTTAGAGGGTTTAGGATTTGATGAATGTTTGTTGGGTTTAAGCCACTTGTTGCGATTGTGGTATTGAGTGTGTTGCGTAGTGTGTGCACTGAGTAAGTATGTGTTGTATAGTTTCTGGGTGTGGGCAGTGTGGGCAGTTTGGGATGCAATATGTTTCTGTTTGTGTTTTTGTGTGTTGAGGCGTGTGTGTCCTGTTTGTAATTTGATGATTGCCCTGTCTATGTTGGTGTTTTTGGAGTATATTATTTGTTTGCTGTTAGCCTGTAGGGCTGATGGCCATAAAGACAGATTGGTCATTTGGAAGCCTGTGGTAGTATGTGTGTTGCTCGGGTTGCCGCATGTCCGAGTCCGAGTCCTGTGGTGCGTGCCTCGGGGTCCTTGGACCCGTCGGTGTATACATGGCACCAGTCGGGCCAGTTGTCCTGTATATATTGTAGTGCGGTGGTTTGTGCATGTTGTGGGCTTTGATTGTTTGTGATTTTGGTGAGATGCGTTGATTTTTGGTGTGTGTGTGGGGGGGGGGGGGGGGGGGGTCGTATGGGGTGGTGTATGGTGTTTTGTGCGGGTAGGTTGATGTGGTGCATGTCTGCCTGTTGTATGAGTGTTTGTATGCGTGTTGCGATGGGTTGATAGAGTTGGCATTTTTTAGATGTTACGTATCTTGTTTTAGTTTTTACGAGTTGTTGTATGAGGGGATCCTCCGAAGATGCGGCCCAGAAGCTTAAGGTGAGTTGATCCCTTCTGATTAGGAGGGAAATTTCACCAGTTAGTGCCAGCAGTGCTTCGAGGGATGTGATGCTTTGTGCGCGTGTAGCTGTTTTGAGTGCTTGGTATTATATGCTGTTTAGAGTTTTGATTAATTTAGGTTTTAGATTGTTGTATATTGGTGCGCCATAGTCCATTTTTTCCAAACGAAAGACAGGGTTTTAATACAATGCCATGCGCACTATCACATACGTCGACGTCTGCCCTATGTTGTCACAACAATCAGACTGGATTAACAACTCTCAATTTTATGACAAGCAGGTGCCATTGGGACCGTGCCATTATGTAGTACAGACGTATTAAAATTCAAATCTTAATTTAATGGTCTCTTATTTGACCTATTGGATTTTCACACCTTGGACCCATCAAAAGGATTATTTGTCAAACGTCCTGTCCTAATGGCGTAACTCTTGGCATTCGACTGCTACTTAGTTTGTTGTACGACGTCCAATTATATATTCAACCAGTAAATTAAGAGAAGGAGATCTACAACAGCCAAATTAAGGCAATAGCATTAGATTTCATAAATACGGTATGTTACTGCTGCATGGTTTCAACTGGGTCATTCCATTTAAAATTGACCAAAATCTGGGGATCGCCCCAGTTGATATAATAGATTTTGGAATTTTCAATTTGAATAGATGCTACTGTATCTTCAGAGACGGGAAATACAAATATTTTGTTCATATTCAAAATACTTTGCGTTTGGCATAGCGTGTTAGGATACGTGGGTCTTCAAAATGTTACGTTTTTGAGAAAATCCCTCAATAGCTTTAAATGTCTCTTACGTGGACAGTTCTACACTTAGAGGCTTACAGTTGTTATATTAGATAGAATTTGGAAAGAGTTATCCATAAATATAATATTCGTTTTAAATTTTTTAAATGTATTTGGTATTAATAGCTTTGCAAAAAAAGTTTAAAATCTGCAAAGTTTAGTATTAACGTTTTTTTACCGTTTTCTTGTCACTTTTTTTGGAAGTCGAAGGAATAAAGTGCACCAAACATGCTTCGATTCAAGCTGACTGTAGAAAAAGGCGCGTGAGGCAAGTGATTTACTAAAGCAAACCTCAGATGATTTTACCGACGCTTTCATAGTATGACATCTCTATGTTTGAGATATTCAGGAGGTTGTCGATCAGTGAAGTCATAACAAATCACTTTATTTGAAATTCCTTGGGGATCAACTTACCTTGTTATTTGCTACCGAAAAGCCCGAGAGCAAACTCTTTAAATTTTTGGCAAATTGACCTGTAGCTCTCCAGAGAAAGCTTGAAGTATCTCAGTCTGATGTCAACATCAACTTTGCAGATAACATGATCAAAAGGCAGTGTCACCTTTGCCTTTCGTCTTGGCGTGTTGAACGTTTGGGGATCGATTCTATTTGGAATCAGAACATCAATGATCATGTCTTGCTTGTCATCATCTACAGTCATTACGTTTCCTATTGTCCAATCATGATCGATCACGACAGCAAGGGTAAGATCCTGGTGTTATCTTAGTTTTTCCCTGTTCATTTCTTTCTTAACGTTTCTGTTGTTCACTGTAAACAATTACCGTATTTTAAAACGGTATATTGCCTGGCAGCTGGTTGCCAGCAAGTTACCGTTTTAAGAAACTGTGACCCCGTAGATACGGTACAATCCTGTAGTTACGGTAACTTGCTGGCAACCAGCTGCCAGGCAATATACCGTAGATACGGTACAACCCTGTAGTTAAGGTAACTTGCTGGCAACCAGCTGCCAGGCAATATACCGTAGATACGGTACAACCCTGTAGTTACGGTAACTTGCTGGCAACCAGCTGCCAGGCAATATACCTTAGATACGGTACCACAGGGGCGTGTATCGCTTAGAAATAGCTTTAGAAAGACATATATACCCATAGACCCTACCCTACTATATATAGTAGTAGGGTAGGGTCTATGGGTATATATGTCTTTCTAAAGCTATTTCTAAGCGATACACGCCCCTGTGTACGGTACAACCCTGTAGTCACGGTAACTTGCTGGCAAACAGCTGCCATGTAATTTACCGTAGGTACGGTACAATCCTCCAACTGCCAAGCAGTATACCGTACTAAGATACATAGATACGGTACAAACACTGTATAGATACAGTAACATGCTGGCAACCAGCTGCCAGGTTATCTGTCGTACATGTAGATACAGTAAAGCCCTGTATGTACATGATTCTGTTGCCAAGCAGATGCAATATACCATTGGTACAGCACAGGGATGAGAATAGAAATAACTGAAGGTTTCCCAGGGATCTACAAATTCAATCAGTCTGTCTTAACTTGACAAAAATGCCAATAGAACATGCAACAGTGAAAATAGTTAACATTAACTTGTCTCAAAAAACAACATACCAATTGAGTTAAACATAAGATATTTATTCGGAAAAGACAATCTTTAGTAACCCAAAAATCACAAAAGATATGTAAATAAATCATCAGAGCAGGAGTTTTTGCATCAACTTAAAGATATAAATTTTGTCTGCAGACTAGAATGTGCAAAAACTCTCTCAAACATTCTTGGTACACCTCATTTAAAAATCCAACATCAAGCTAAAATTTCGCAAAATGGTCAAAACTCTTATGTTAGCTTTATCAACGGAAATTTATGCTGGTATTTTAAAACTATCTTAAAAAATAAATCTGAGTAACAATGGAAATATGACAATACAAAGGGACTATTTTCTTTGTCATGTATCTCATGTTGAAGAACCAAGTTTTTGGTGAAATTAGAGTCAAAAGTAAAACTCGGTACTTAACCTGAATAACCTCACTGAGCTTTCGTTATAACATCGTAAAAACCAGAGTCATAAAAAAATGAGATCCAATAGATGAGCCAGCTTTCACTGACAAAAATTTACATTAGAAATATAGGTTGCAAACTAAATAAAATCAATCAAAATTGATATGCCAATAACACTTGAATAATAGAATATTGCTATTTAACTAAACATATACTATACGTATAAATCAATACAGTCAAAAGTTATGGCCAAGATGTTTGGAACTCAATAAAATTATGTTATACTGATATTCAAACATGATTATTTTTCACAGAGTGTCATTGGGGATACTTATATAAAACTGGACGTTCACAGAAGTGTCACTAGGGCTCTACTCGAACCTGGAAAAAGAAGTTGCAATGCCATTGATCATTCCAGCAAAATGCTTAAATATTTCCCAAAAGGCAAAACTAACAATAAAATCTCTGATAAGAAGCTAAAAGGACTTCAACAGACTTTCATCATTTATGATGTATCCAAAGGTAAAACAATGAGACACAAAATAAAAACTTTGACAGTTGACAGCAGCATGAATATAAACAACTACATAATACCAAATGTAAATAATCTAAAAATCCGTAAACAAAATAAAATACCCTTTCAAACACCACACAGTGCCAAATATGTGGCCTATCGCTGGATAAAAACGTGGTTCCGAAAAATGGCGCCCATCAACTACATACCCGGATTATATCCCATGATGCAATTCGAAACGGTACTTTACCGTATTATATCCCACAATTTACTAAAACAAACATGCATTACCGTCTTTATGCTATTGAAACAGTATTTCGCCGGTAAAGTAAATCACAGTTTCGCCCTGTATGGGAATAACGGTAGATCGACAGTAGGACAATTTTCTTTACAGTGATGCACCGTAAAAAAGAACAACGGTATTTTACCGTATTGAAAAAACGGTACATGGATTGTTAATTCAACGGTAATTGTTTACAGTGTTGATATATTGCTTTGTGACACACGATATATGGCCAGTTTTGTTACATTTTTTTGAATGAATGAATGGTGACTTTTTGTCCCGGGAAAAGTTCAGCATGATGAAAAGCGCATGTCTTGGTTTTCAATTTCCGATTCAATCTCTTCATTTTTCACGAACACAATTTTTGTAGCAGGAATGGCAATCACTGCCCAATCAAACAGTTGTTTTGGAGTTGCAATTTGGTTCTGGAAAGTCGCATGGAGACTGGCTGTTGCTGCAAGTCTCTTGATTGTCCCTCTTATCCAGTCACAAGCATTTTTGCCATGACTAGTTTCTTTTAGTTCAAAGTTCTCTTCGTGACACAGAGATTGACAGTTTTTGTAGTTTTTATATTGACTTTCAATCTTCATACAGATTATTATCACTCAAGCTTTCACATTTCGTTGATACTGCTTACAGAAAATGGACCATATCCTGAAATCGCTTACAATTTTACCGAATTTGAAATTTGCATATCTCAGGGTATTTCTTATATATCTGCAAAATGAAAACGTATGCCGCTTTGGAATTATATGAACAACCTATAAACAAAAAAATAACAATGAACAGCAAAATTTTAATTTTTAGCGAAATTTTTTCTGCAAGTGGTGTATTTTATAGAATTGCGTTACATGTCACAATTAAACAACCTTTACAGCAAAACCAATGCGAATATGCAAACAATATTTTGTTTTTGTAATGACATTGAATTTACTCTGGTTGGTGTGAAAATGATAGAAATGGTGACATCAACTGGGAGGCTTTGGTCGAATTGAGCTGGAATGACCCAACTTTCATTCTCAGTCGTCATATCCACTTTGATTGGACGGTGACCATCCTTGGACGCGGTTTTCGTAGGCGGGTTTATTTAAAGAAAACGTTTATAACTTCGGCGTTGAGAGATCCACCACTATTGGATAACACGTATTGTTATATAAGGTACTTCTCGATGTAAAGTTTTAAATTGTCTCGAAAAAATCAATGATTTTTTTTATGAACGGGAGACATGTTGTATATCTTTTTTGTAATGACATTTGTATCATATTTCCCAGAAAAAATTCTTTTCTTTCACTTCACTTTCATGACAACGTAGTACTTAAGTGGAAGATTCGTTTGTTGTGAACTAACATATATTGTTAACTTATATAACAATATGTATATGCAAGCGTATTCTATTTTATTCATATGTATACATTTAACCATTTCAGATGCAAATGTTTTAATGTGCCTGGTGGGCCAAATGGCCGGATGCTATGTGATATTGTTTTAAAATGCCATGCAAACGAAAATTAGCATGTGACACAAAAATAAAATATCGTTCTCGTTCTCTCTATGCTCACGTCACGCGGCAAAACTCAATCTTCAGTGACCACAGGCCCTTTCAGTTCTGTTGACAGGCAAATTTGAATACATTTTAATGAATCACGAAAAGTGCCATGGGTCATTTCAGTCGATCTTCAAGGCGTAAGAGGTAATACATTCATTAAATGTAATAACTGCGGTAAATTGTAATGAAAACGCGAGAAGATGTCATACTGCGGTAAAATGTAATAAGCTACGGTAAAATGTAATACAAACTAGCGTGGAAAATTGTAAAATAAGTGTGAGGTAAAATTCAGTAAAATGTGCTCTAAATTCTAAAACAATATGCGGTAAAATATAAAACTCTACCTACATCTTTTATAAATTTATTTGTGCCATCACTGTCAATTTTACGTATTTGATTAAATTTGTAATACTATATTTTATTCTTTTGGCTAATATTCGAGTTTACCAAGATATTGATACCCAGTTACTTAATTATATTAAAAATACCCTGTAAAAGAATTAATCTGAGATAGATTAATACCAATTTCTTAAACTGTATTATTAAAACTAAATTCTTAAATTTAATTGCTTTGCTAATACGTTTGTAAAGATATACCTCCTGTTGATTATAAACAGATTTTTAAAAATCATTTTTAAAATGTATATAAATTTGAACACGCTACATATTGTATTCTAAAAATGGCTTGTGATTCTATTAGCTATCGACATGATCTAATGTATGTAGATTATCTCAAGTCCCTTTAGTTATGTACTGAGCAACAATCAAATCATTCAATAATTTACCTTTATAGATGTTAACATGCTTTGTTATGTTCACTTGTACAACTTTATATACAATGTCTATAATTTGACGTGAAATTTATCGTCGAAAATCATTAAAACTTTCCGTATCTCGCTTTCATTCTCTCTAATTTTCTCGCTCTGTATCTCGCATCTGCAACGAGAATTGTGCAGGGATAGAAAATAGAAAAATCTTGATGAAACGAATGTTATCAAAAATAATTGTACCAGTCGCGGTGGATATAGCTCGACCATTTCAGCTGCTTATTAGAAGTTTGTGATAAAAGACCTCTTAAAAAAAAGAAATTTATTCAAAAGGTAAAGGCATCATGTTGATCACGTCATCTCGTATCCCTGGCTGTGTGGCGTGCTGGTACCAAACTTTGTGCCCAGGAAGATGGCAGCGAAACACACAAGGAATCCCAGCACCACCATCCCCATAGCGATTCCGGCAAGTGATCCTGCAGACATACAGGCAGACAGACACTCAGAGCACCTGTGAGTACTGCAAAGCATTGTTAATCCCTGTCCAATTCATTTAGGGAATTGAAAATCGATTTCACTTCTTATTTCTTTGAAAATGTAGATTTGGAAATCTCGAAACGCAATATGTTCATACTGCATTGCTCAATTCCTTACCAGAACATAATGTATTTTATGAATCTTTTTCTCACTGCCTAAGTCCGGACTTGCTGAATGAGTATCTAGACTGTACTCCAGGTTCACAGTCACGGAGCAGGACCGGTGAAGCACCTGGGAGGGAGGGGGGGGGGGGGGGGGGGTGTGAATAATATTGCTTACATACGTTGTCTTGTTATTCATTGTTTTTACCAAAAGAGCCTAACAGACAGAGTTTTTCAATAATGTTGGCCTAATGGCCTAAATTGCAGTTACATAATTTCAGATATAGGTGGACAGTGGGCTACCTGAAGGAGAATATTCGATGTTGACAGCATTTATAATCATAAATATGAGACGTTGATGCCTAGAGATAAGAATGATTTTGAGTAAAAGTGGGCCAATTTAGATTGTACCTAAGCTGTAGGTTAATGCGGGTATAAACATATACATAGCCTATTGAGAGTGAACCTAAGCTCCATGTTAATGCGGGTACATACATAAACATAGCCTATTGAGAGTGTACCTAAGCTCCATGTTAATGCGGGTACATACATATACATAGCCTATTGAGAGTGTACCAAAGCTCTACGTTAATGCGGGTACATACATATACATAGCCTATTGAGAGTGTAACAAAGCTCCATGTTATTGCGGATATAAACATTTACATAGCCTATTGAGAGTGTACCTAAGCTCCATGTTAATGCGGGTATAAAGATATACATAGCCTATTGAGAGTGTAACAAAGCTCCATGTTAATGCGGGTACATACATATACATAGCCTTTTGAGAGTGTACCTAAGCTCCATGTTAATGCGGGTATAAACATTTACATAGCCTATTGAGAGTGTACCTAAGCTCCATGTTATTGCGGGTACATACATATACATAGTCTATTGAGAGTGTACCTAGGCTCCATGATAATGCGGGTACATACATAAACATAGCCTATTGAGAGTGTACCTTAGCTTCATGTTAATGCGGGTACATACATATACATAGCCTATTGAGAGTGTACCTAAGCTTCATGTTAATTCGAGTACATACATATACATAGCCTATTGAGAGTGTACCTAAGCTCCATGTTAATGCGGGTACGTACATATACATAGCCTATTGAGAGTGTACCTAAGCTCCATGTTAAGCGGGTATAAACATATACATAGCTTATTGAGAGTGTACCAAAGCTCCATGTTAATGCATCTTCCTACGCAAAGCTTAACTATTGCCAGTCTCGAACTGTCCAAGTTAACCCTTGCTGCCGATACACGACTTTCCTGTGCTAGCTCTCTAGCTCACTGCAAAGGAATTTGATGGTCCAATCAGAAAGCTCCTAGCAAAAGCTACATCCGGGGACTCGAACAAACATGGCTGCGCCCATGTCGCAGTCCGTCGACTGTACGATTTGTAAAGAGAAAGTGTTGCCTCCAAAGCGATAAACAATATATTCAAGTTCATTTATGTTTATAGTCAATTTGCGTCATTATTTTTCTACAACCCTGTATCGGACAGCGGCCTGTCAAAGAATTTATTCTTAAATTGCTTCGGTAAACTAATCAAGCTCGATAAAATTGACCATGATTTGAAGCACCGACTCGATGCACTACGCCCGGCAAGACTTTATTTCCTGTCATCGTACAATTGTTTTATCTTTTGTGCTTGCAAAACTTAATTGAATATCCGTTGAACCGAAATATTGATTAAATTTTACATAAATTAACCGATAAAATTTGAACATCTCTCGATGTCATAACACTCGAAATGTAGTAGCCTGCGACCTCGTTGTATCGCGGTAGTAAACGTTACTCTCAACAAACTTTACTTCTTGCAGTCAAAAACCAGGTATGTTGACGTGTACCATTTAAATATCATGTCGTCAATAAAAAAAAATTAAAAAAGTAAAACAATTGTTATATTTACTTCCATTTTCACTGATTTTACTGGGTCATTTTCATGTTTGAAAATATTACTTTGGTACTTGGTATGTGCTTTGATATAAAAATTATTCTCTCTCCGTGAAATATTTACGTTTGGCTTGTACGTCTGTTTGTGAACAGTTGAATAATAAAAAATGAGACTTGGACACATGATAAAGATAGACAATCGTTATTTTCTTGATATGGTGTCAAAGCTTACCAACTAAAAAGGTGTGCCCGGTAAAACTAAGACAAGTTAAGACCATTTTTGTAGTAATTGTGCCAGAATATTTTTCGTAGTTTTGCAAATGCTTTTATCTAATCTTAATATCAACTAAAATTAAATTAAATTTATTGTAATGATAATATTACTTTGTTTCGTTCACAGATATTAATTTATCAATTAAATCATAATTGCCCTGAAAATAGGGCACCTCTGTTAATATACATTCCATAAACAATATATACTATTCATTGTATGTCTAAAAATATTTTCTCCCCTATAAATTTGATTTTCACATATTTTCCAGGATAATTTTTCAGCTATTTAAAAATAAACAATGTGTAAACTGTACTTTTTTGATGATAAAATACAATTATATAATGGTAACGACCACGATAAATGGGCCTACGTACTTCCCTTTGAAAAATATAAGGGGCGCAGTCATATGTTATTTATTTACCAATACCGATCCTAATAACAACAAAAACTTCTTTTCCGTCCATCAATACATTTATAACCTGAATCTTCTTGTTTGAAAGGTTTGCAATGCCAACTTCTTTGTAACCTGAACAAACAGGTCACTTTCAATGGGCGTGGCCATTTTGATTATATCCCAAATGACACGGCGTCGCCGATTGGCCATAGTAAGGGAGGTAACCTAGATAACTAAAACTCGCCAGTGAGGGCGCTGGTATCAAGCCAGAAAAGTCTTGTGTCGGCAGCAAGGGTTAACTTGGACAGATCGAGACTGGCAATAGTTAAGCTTTGCGTAGGAAGATGCATGTTAATGCGTGTATAAACATATACATACCCTATTGAGAGTGTACCTAAGCTCCATGTTAATGCTGGTATAAACATATACATAGCCTATTGAGAGTGTACCTAAGCTCCATGTTAATGCGGGTATAAACATATACATAGCCTATTGAGAGTCTACCTAAGCTCCATGTTAATGCGGTTACATACATATACATAGCCTATTGAGAGTGTACCTAAGCTCCATGTTAATGCGGGTATAAACATATACATAGCCTATTGAGAGTGTACCTAAGCTCCATGTTATTGCGGGTACATACATATACATAGCCTATTGAGAGTGTACCTAAGCTCCATGTTAATGCGGGTACATACATATACATAGCCTATTGAGAGTGTACCTAAGCTCCATGTTAATGCGGGTACATACATATACATAGCCTATTGAGAGTGTACCTAAGCTCCATGTTAATGCGGTTACATACATATACATAGCCTATTGAGAGTGTACCTAAGCTCCATGTTAATGCGGGTATATACATCTACATAGCCTAATGGGAGTGCACCAAAGCTCCATGTTAATGCGGGTACATACATATACACATAGCATCGAATTAAAACACTGTCTTTTACATGGAAAGACACAACTACTAAAGATATATTAAATATCAATTGATCGCAGGTTGGAGTTGTTTGGATGACTTTTAATATGTTTAAACGGTGGTTAAAACAGTGACATGGAAGTGGAAATATCAGTTATAGGACACATTCTTAGGAATGAGATATTTCTTATATTGTGCATGCTTATTATTGATATAAATTTGGAAATTTCAGTGAGTGAAAGGGATTTCAAGTTATCCCTTAAAATCAGTGATTTCATGAAAACCCTAGTTTCATCATCTAACTGTAACATATACATAGCCTTTTGAGTGTACCAATGACACCCGTTACCTGCGCTGAAGCCTGACCCGGCGCCCTGACACTGAGTAAGGGCACTGAGCTGCAACCCGTCTGCCTCGGTCCTAATCACGAACCCCGGCAGTTCTTCATGTGACTCCATATGCCTCCACTGTCCTTCCCCTTTGTGTTGCACATCCTCTGTTTCTTTACTCTTCTTCTCCCAACCGGTGTCGTCTTCCTTTTCGGTCGTAATAGACGGACCACGAGTCGTTGCTTTATAACCCCAAAGTTGGTCGGAGTAAGGTACTGCTGTAAGATTGGTGACCTGAAAGCATGCAGTTTTAGTCCTGGCATAAAATTTTAGGAAATGTATAAGAATGATATGCAAAATGCAAAAGATATCTAATTATATAAGTAACATCTAATTACTTTACCAGCAGGTTAATGTCATTCTTCAACATATTAATTTCTATCAATTAAAATTAGCAGAAAAAGGAATAGATTGTTTGGCCTCTGAAGTAAAGGTAATATTATTCAGCATTGACTTTGGGCTCTCTTGGGTTGTGCAAGGTGTCGAAAATGTCGAAGGATTTCGTCATATGTTCAAACAACGATGTAGGGATGTTGAAAAACAGCCATGGATTTAAATTCTTGGGAAGTATTCTGAGCTGACGTTTTATCAACAGATTAATGAATCCAACATGTATGAAACGTATCTATAATCGGTTAATGTTTATGCTTTTCGCATTGCTCTTAATAAATTCCGTTGCTCGTATCATAATTTGATGATTGAAGTAGGTGTAATATTAAACCAGAAGATAGATTATGCCCTTTGTGTATAGTACATGTGCAAGAAGCTGAATTTCACTTTTAATTACAATGTCTGTTTTATTCAGATTTAAGGAGAAGTATTCTCCTATACTATTATTGTGCAGCACGCATCTCTGAAAAAATCTATCTCACTTTGTAAAAGAGATAATAACTTGATCATGAACAGTCTTGAAAAGTGTATTTTCCATGAACGTGCCAAGTAAGTTTACTCCCGCCTATTGCTTATTGGTCCTCCATTCACTGTATTATTTGTTTTTGTATGATTGGTAATATGGGCCGGTGGCCTTATTTACTTTTTGAATTAACCTTTCATCAGTAACATTATGCATAAGTTCACATTAGATCGACATGTAAATCATAAATTCATGTTTCATGAAAAATCAAGCGAAAAAGCATTTTTTTAAGTATGCCATAGCAGCACAATATATTAGGATATGGTCACCAGTTCTTCTACGACAGCATTCATTGTGGTTACCAGGTCTAATTATCGACATATGGATATGAATTTAAATATGATTTTTGATAGAAATTGATAAAATAACATTTAATCGAAAAGGTTATTGTCAGTATGTGCGATTAGTAGTAAATATGTGCCTTATTTAAGTAAATGAAAAATAGTTTACCCATTACCCACCTTTTTTGTGGGTGAATGAATGCCTGCCAAAATACTCATTAAAACGGTAATTGACGTTCTTTTAGAAATATATAGTACGTTCAAGGAAGTTTTTACTGATTAAACGGTACATTGTTACTGTTTGCGGGGGCGACTTGGACGACGAGTTTTCCTTGCTTCACGGCCGTGGTGAGGTGGGAGGCTGCTGTGGCTAGCGGGGTCTGGGCCGGGAAATTGGGCACATCGCCGTGGAATGGGGCCACGTCCAGTAGCTTGAAAGTGACCAGGATGTAGGCGTCGTTGTGGTCAACCTTGTGGACAATACCAGTCAGGTTTTTTTATTACACAGCAACATTTTTATTTTTGAGAGAAGCTCATTAAGTAACTCATTTAGAACACATATTCTAGATAAAGTGAACAAAATGAAAACACTGAAAGTGAGCATCATGTAAACCAATTGAGAATATTCCTGCTTTCATAAAAGTGAATTTTGAAAACCTGTCACAGTTACAATGTAGTGTTAGAACATAACACTAGCCACTCGTGTCCATTCCATCAATGTGCCACACTAGGTAGTAATCACAGTCACATCTAGTTGGTTTGTCTGAGTACTGGCACGTCTAAGTTATGGGGGTAAAAAGGTTAAGCATCCCTCTGATTTTTCTCAGAGAGGTTAACTTTACGGAAGTTTGGGGGTTGCTTAATGTTTTTGCTGTTTATATTATAATTCATAAATTGATGAAATCATATATTTATCATATATTTTCTTAATTCATGTAAAATCATAGTTCAGCAACTTTCACAGAAAAATCTGTCAAATACTGTTTTTTGTGAGAACAAATCAAGTAAGTGTAAATTTCTTTATTTCTTCTATTTTATTTTTATTATGATATTGAAACTAATTCCTGTGTTTTTGCAAACATGAACGTTTTATCTTTTGATCATCAGGCTTTCAGTTAAGTTTTGTTAAGTTAAGTCCGATTGGATTTCACCATGAATTGTCACTGTTGATTTGGTGTCACAGATGGCTCATTTGTTTTCGGTTTTTGTAGATACTGACGAGAAGTTTACCTGATGTACGAGTGTCCACAAAATGTATGTTGTAGACCCTACCCTGAGGGTTTTGATCTGATTTGGTTCCGCCCATTGTCGGAGATTTTGGATTAGGTAGAGAAGGTGGTGGCTTCGTCAGCTTTATGTTTCGGGAGCCTGCTGATTGTGACAGGTAATCAGGAGTTCGTCTTGCACTTGGAATGAAGTGAATGAATCCAGGCAGGGTGTCCAGCGAGCTGACCACTGCATACACACTGATATCCAAGTGCGCCCGTAACGCCGAGACTGCATTGAAGTGTTTGACGGCCGTATCGGAAAAATCGTGTGAGCAGTGTGATCATCGACATAACCAGTTACTGCTTATCTTACAAGCACAGATAGCATATCTTCAGGGTGAATATACGGCTCTGACGGTCCAGCCGCAGTTCGACCCTACCGTATGAAGATTTCTTAGATCTCTGCAACGGAACACGTCATCGTTTTCTCCACAAGCTCTGGATAACCCGAGGAATGCTGCAGGACTTTGAGCCGTGTACCGCCGGTCGAGAGGCCGTGGAGGCTCTTTGCGATTAAAGATCGTCGGTCCGGGGACGTTAGGATATCTTCAGCTAGTTTTCTGGTGGGAAGCGTTAGGAATGTTGATAATAGACGACAAACGCGTCTCTTTGGGTCCGTGACATCAGCATTTAATGACGTCATCAGTCTGTGTGTACAGGTTGCCATGAACAGGCAAGTCGTATTCAGACAATGTCGTTACAACTTATGAAGCGCTCGTATAATATCAATTACAATACTGGCAGATATACGGGCGGTGCTATCCAGTCTCGTTACCAGGAGATGTATTCATAGTTAATATATTCTGCTTCACTATGACAGATATATAAAATATCGTACATCGTCGGGTTCACCTATTACTCGTTATCTTCACTTGATTAAACATTTGGAATTTTCGAATGCTGACTATCGGCTTCACTTAGAATCAATATTCGAAAATTCCAAATGTAGCATGGTTTTCTGAACTAGATAAAAAAAACTACCTCCAAATAACTTCCTTCATCGATGCTTAAAGTGACACAGAGTATATTTTATGATTTTTCATATTGCTTAAATAATACCCCCATAGACCATTGGTCCTTGGTGAAGTTCAAATCGCCTACCTACACTTCCATCTTTATCTCTGAAAATGACAAAATCACGATATTTTTCGGTTTTAATGAAAATTTGGACTCGACCACATAATTGTTCAAAAGACCAAATTCTGGGCCCAATTTACATGACAAACGATTGAACAGCTCAAATGTTTAACTTATATCATATTCGTTCAAAAAGATCTTGAAATTAATCCGACCATGGCAATTGGTTGGATTTATGATCCGTGACTAATGATTGTATTACAGAGATTGTACAATATTTACAGGTAAGAGCGGTTGAATGACGTACTGTTAGCTCTGCGACACGCAGGGGAGAGACGAAGGCGGTAGTGACGAGGGACCAGACCACGACCGACTTGAAGTACATTTCGTCCGATAATACGTGAAGGGTGAAGTTACCTGAAACACAATCTCATTAAAAGCTGGTCTTACGTATAAGCTATCTAGGTATAGCTCGGCATGATCTCCGTGACCTTCCACTTCAATTGGTCAAATCTCGGCTCTAACGAGTGTTTCTATACAGTTGTTTTGATAGCAAATGGACTCATTACTTGTGTGTAGGTTTATGATATGATTTCCCATAAACACAACTAAGGCACCTGTGAGAAGGAGTTTGAAGAATAATCTGTGTTGGGCAGTGTAGCAGGGACTCATGTCGTAGTTCAGGATACTGCCATATTGCGTCTCCTCATAGTCGTAGAAGTTGTAGTGGAAATGTTCAACCTAGTCATCAAACCAAACAATAGGACAAAGGTCTGTGAATAGAGGCAAATAAGTTACTCGCCTTGTGGAGTATCAAAAGAGAGCCAGAAACAAAAGACAAACGGACGCACATGGAGACACGATGACGGAAAGTTTGAGAAGGAAGTAATTAGACATTACCGGGTTGGTGTGTATGGTGACGATAATACCGACCGGCATCTGGGACTGTTGCTTGTAGCCTGCGTTGGACTGCCATTTCGTCTGTAACATCACTCATTAAGAGTCATTCGAGCAACATGTGTTGATACGTTGCATAATAATAAATAATTATCATGCATTCTTCACTGACAGTGACATTATGTAGATTTGTAACTACAATAAAATACGTCGTCTACAATTCCTTTTGACTGATTAAGATACAAAAGAAATATTATAAAGTCAAGAGTGGTATGACGTTTATAAAATTATTTCACAACTGCGTTTTAAGACCATTAACTGCTTTTGTCATATTGTAGTGAATATGAGTCAGTCTGTTTCAAATCCACCTTGTTCCGAGGTCTAAAGCTTTAAAATTTGACTCTGATAACAGCTTGGTGGCATTTAAAGATCGACTGAAATGACCCATTTCAACTTTCAAAATTCAACTTTGACAGTGACTTCACTTTAAATTCCTAAAATCGGCCAATAAACAACTTAAATACAGCTTTTTCATAACACCATTGTACAGAACCGAAAGCTTCAACTGAAGCGTGAGTCCGCAGGGGCGTAGGAGCGAATTTGAAAGTGGGGGGGGGGGGGGGGGGGGGGGGGGGGGGGGGCTTGAATTAAAATTTTGTAACCAAAAAAAATTAGGACATAATACTGAAGTCAGTTTAATTCCTTGTTTGATTGAATGTTTTAGTTCTACCCTCAGAGTAGTTTTAGAACTACCCTCAAAGTAGTGCATAGTAACTGTTTTGTAACAATACTAGACCAGTTATTGGGAAATATGTAATAGAAAGGGGAAAATAGTCATTTTGAAAAAAAAAAACATTTCGAAAAAAGGTGTGGGGGGGGGGGGATGCTAAGCCCATCCAAGCCCCCCCCCCCCCCCCCCCCCCCCCCCCCTTTTCCTACGCCCCTTGTCCGCGTGACGTCATAGGAGTTGTCCTGCTCATTGAAAAAAACAGCAAATCGCGCTGTTGTACCTACTTACTTATATTGGAGATTTTACAAGCGCTTCCAGCGTAGCTGATTTCGCACTTGTAACGCAGGTAAAATAAAACGAAGAATTTTGATTCCGTTGTTGTAATTTGTAATTAGACATTTTGAGATTTGAAATGAATTCAGTTAAAAGGAGAAGAAAGGGAGAGAGAAGGAGGAAGAGAAGAGTTTTGTTTGTGGTAACGGTGTTTTGTGGAGGATTAAGGTACTGTTTGTGCCATATGACACTTGTATGTAGTTAAGCGATGCTTTTAGCCTCTTGTTTAGAATGTGATATTTTTTTGTAATTGTTTGTATTTGTAAGCCCTATTTCGTTGCTTGGTCCGCCTTTTTCGTTGCCGAAGACGCCGACATGAGCAGGTAAGGTACTTAGAGGAACTTAAATTTAATTTTAGATTGGTAGTTTAAATGTGTTGAAGAATTTGGGAGATGATGCCTGAACGGTTTTTAGTGGATTTGTATTTTAGAGCTTCCAGCCCGCTGCGTCTGAAAGCATTAAGATTTGAGAGTGTCGTTGTATGAGTGGATTATGAAGTACTACAATAAGAGCAATACGCTCTGCTGTAAATACAGACTAGTCATTTGGTAGTTTGTGTGATGTTGGTGGGTGTTTTATGAGGTGAATGTGATAACGGAAACTCTGGTTTGGGCCTCAGGATCTTGTATGTACTGTAATAATGTTGCTTTAACGTGTTCAGGGTTTTGTTTGTCTGTGGTTTTGGTGAGGTGAAGGTTTATGCGTGTTTCTGGGAGTTGAGGTGTGAAGATTTGTATGTTGTTGTTTTGTGGTAGTGAGATGTGTTTGAGGTTGTCTTGTGTTATGAGCTTGTTTATGCGAAAAGAGATTGGAGAGATCAGTGGGTCTTTGTTTCCTAGTGCTGTGTCGCGAAAGGATAATGTTAGGTTTAGGCTGGTAGAACTTACAATTTCCGTACCGTGCACGTGTTGCGATTTTTAGAAATTTATATTGGATATAATTTGATTTTGCATTTAGTGATGTATTGAGTTTATTATATATAGGGGCGCCATAGTCCAATTTGGACCTAATCAAGGATATTTATAGTTGAATAAAGGTTTGTTTGATGGCTTCCCAATGCCGGAGATCGCACGCAGGACAATTAGTTTGGTTTTGGAAGCTGATTTTGCTAGTTTTAAGGTATAGGTTGGGGAAGATAGGGCGCATTTTAAGTTTAAATACTACTCCGGTGTATTTAATTTGAATCCCCATTTGTTAGCACATTTGTCGACTTTCTTAGAGGTTATTACAACTAACACAGAGGGCGCCGTTTTCTGCAAATTTGTAAGTACTAACTGCTTTGGAGATTCCCTCGAAAGGGTTATTAACCATGTTGTTGAAAGTGTGGGACTTCTTGATCGAGGCAAACAAGATTATTTAGTATGGAGGGGGCAGGGGTAAAGCCACTCTAGTCCTCGTTAAAGTCATAGTCTCATTTTTGCAAGGCAAATTTTCATAAATGCCGGACAAATAGTTCACCACTCACAGAAATCTTTCCCCTGACGTTTGCAACAATTTTCAGAACTCTGCAGGCATTATAGCCCTCAATAATGAAGTTCAAACTACCCTATCCTATCCGAATATTATGTTTTTTGCGAGCGTTAGTCCTTACCACGTCATTTCGCTAAGGCCGTGACGAAGAACACATAAAATTTACCAGCTGAATATCCAATGAAAATAGCTAATAGCTTACGCTTTTTCAAATACAGTAATAACAAAAAGGTGGTAAACTCAGTGAAGAATGCGTCTGTCATAAGTATCGGCGCTGCGATGACTAGATTTCCGGTGTTTCGTACTCGCGATGGGATTGCACTTGATTCGGTACCTCATCGGTCTGAAACGGCATACGCCAATAAGCTGCTTCATCCAAAACTGTAAAATGGGCATAAAAATGAAAATCTTTGCAAATGCGACAGGAAATATTTGTGTTAGTGATCAGATTTTGTTCGTGAAGAATAATTGGTTTAGTTTAGTTGCCTTACAAAAATGAGACTATGACTTTAAGGGGATTATTTTAAGGTGGTGTTGTGGGCGATTTTTTACCATCGCCTCAATTACCTTACGTAAGTTAGAAGTTAAGGACATCGCTTTTGTAACCATCGTTTAAACATATTTAAAGTCATCCAGTAGTCAAAGTCAAACCTTCCATCAATTGATATTAAATGTAATTGGTATTGTTCAAAGCGATCATACGATACGATAACTAGCGGTATATGTCAAACGCCCCGTCATAATGGCGTAACTCTTAGCATTCGACTGCTACATTATATTGTCACGTATATTGTCACGACGTCCAATCTTTATGAACCAATGGACTTGTAGAATATACATTCAACCAATAGATTAAGAGGAGTTGGAATCATGCTTTTCTACTGATATAGACAATCATTTGAAAACGTAGATTCTTTGGAATGATTACAAAATTTCTTTAGGATTATATAGGATGTTTCTAACGCTGGCGCCAGGAATGTTAGTATATCATTGATTGTTATATTCAAAGACATCGCCACACGGTGTGAGATGTACATGTAATATTAGACAACAAGATATTTCTGATAACCACAAACGAATCATCCACTTTAGCACTAAGTTGTCCCGAAAGATAAGTGAAAGAAAAGAAAACTTTCTACGCGATATGATACAACTGTCACTGCAGTAATGTTACATTGTCTATTTTCGATACATTTTACATTTGATATCGATAAATACCCGGCATTATATAAAAATACGTGTTATTCAATAGTGGTGCATCTCTCACCACTAAAGTCCAAAAACGTTTATCACATAAATCCAATGAGAAAACCGCGTCCACACTCCAATCAAATTGCAAATGACGATTGAAAAGGAAAGTTGATATCATTAGGCAGTATAGTATATCGTTTTTGTAATTTCTTTCAGTAATGTTATTACCCCACTTGACTGTTGATTTAGCTTAAAATACAGAGAAAAACAACTAACTCGAGTTTCAGCTGACTCCTAACACGTCGTACACTGGGCGTGGCTTCGAGTCATGCTTCGATAATTATGTCAAAGGTCTCCCCAATCTGATTAGACGTTATCCTAAACCAGAGTATGAAAGGTCTCTTAGTAATCGTATAAAAGTGTATATTTTCTGAGTTTTTTTGCTCTTTTGATTCGTATAAGTGAAACGAATACAGATAATAATTTCAAATAATTGGAATTATGCGTTACGCCTCCTCTTTAAGTTTAACGAAGGTTACTTGCCCCTGGCTACTGACACCGAAGGCTTTTGTAGGAGTCTTTGCGACTGGCTAGCTGAGGCTGCGTCCGAATGATGCGAGTTGCGGGACTTCTTTCAGGCCAATTCAATCCCTTATAAAATGAGTTCTAATCACGATAGAGTCGAAATTTAAAGCTATTATCTTTCGGAAGACAGACTGGGATGTGAGTTTATAGCTATGAGATCAGTATTTAGTCTTAGGACAGCTTAGGGCTACTAACGTACCGTGGCGAAGTACCACTCCCAGGTTGTGTTGAGCGGGTTCCCCACCGGCCAATCCTGCTTGTCCGCGATCCACACGTCACACTCTATACCGCGCACTGTTCTCTGTAGCAATCATCAAACTGATACATTACACCCTTGAGAGCAGTTTAAACCGGTGGTTCTTCAACAGCATGTGTATCATCCGTGAGCATTGAATGCCAAATTGGCTCTGATGTCGCTACGGACACATCCTTAGAAAAACTAACCTGATCTAACCCAGATTTTGTTTGTTGGCGCTAATGGATCAAACAAACTGTAACTTTTTTCAGCAAACTGCAGTTGAGAATTAATTGTTAATTCTGTTGTATATAAGCGATTTATAACCCTGAACTCATATTTTCGAAGTTTTCTTAGTGCTAAGATATAGGCCTATTGTCTTTAGCCAATGTTAATGTATGGTATTTACGACTATCTTAGCACCAAGAAGGTATAAGATTGATCAAAATAAAACCATCCGAAGTTTACTTGTTCTTGTTTACAATCTTCGTGAGAAATCAATTCTCCTTCAATATATTTATGAAATATAATCTCATTAAAATAAAAGACGGAAGATGAATCTTTGCATATCAGTTCATTACCAACCGGTTTCCCACAAATGTGACCATCAGGGCATTATTGATGTTGTGCTTTGCAAGTAGCGTAATTTATGACGTTATTTGCATACCACTGAAAAAAATAAACAGAAAGGTACAGGTCCCAGTTACTCAGGTTTTGTTCGTGGAGAATGTAGACTTTCAATGCCCTGGTACTCAGAATGTGGGGTATTGTCCATGCATAATGTACATTCAATTTTCCCTGATACACACAAGGTGACGATTGATTGTGATGTGAACTTACCGTGCCCTGGTACTCAATAGGCGAGGTTTTGTTGGTGAAGAAGAACTCGGAGCTTGTTCTCATCCGGACTCCGCTGCCAGCCCCTTCCACATCGAAGCCCGTAGCGCTGATGGTCGACACCCGGCAACTGCTGTTCTTATCCGTTATGATGTACGCCAGGCCTGCTCAATAACGAACTCTCACACTATGTACAATAACATATGATCACTCTGTAGTGAATGCTCCACTATTTACATTTACTGAAATGAAGTCATTGGCCATACAGTTACCATGAACGTTTCCGTCATTGCAATATCCGTAAAAAGGTCATGGAACTTCACAAGCCATTACTCGTCATAATAATGTACTGCATTGTATTATTTCAACGGAAATATTAAACTTGTGCACTACTCCTAAAACTCCTAAGTTACGTATTTTTCGTCCACATGATAACACTTTGATTATACACGTGAACTCGCTTTAGCTCGTTTTACACCGAACCATTAATTCGTTGAGGTATTATCAAGGAGTTTAGAATCATTTGTATACCGAGAGTGACCGACCTGTGTTAAAATCATGTATCTCCGTGGTTCTCACGTTCTGGCTCTGACCGAATGTGCTTGGCCTGTAGTCTATCTTTACTAGGTGCACGTCCTCGTTGAACGTCTCCTGTAGACGATAGGCAGTTTGTTAAATAGTACATTCACAAACTGATCACATACACATAGGAAAACTATAGGCCTCCGGAGTGATTTTGTTGAGGGGCAATGATGAAACATTCCTTGACAATGCTGAAAGCGGTGACATAATCAAACATATGCACCCTTATTTTGATCGATCTTACACAGTGACACGTTATGACAGAATAGAAAACTGAATCATTCACTGTTATACTTGGGAGGGAATTGCTTTTATAAAAGTGAATAAAAGTGTGACACTATTGAGCACTTAATTCGATTGGTGAAAGTGAGTTTTTGAATATGGAATTAGTTCATGAATGGACCTATGTGTCCACAAAACGTTTCTAAAAAAACGGTTTTAATCCTTTGGAGTATTCCCGTAATAAGATTGATTTAGAAAGATAGCTCTGTAATCCATGTTTCATGTCTTGCTGCCTGCAATTCCCTCAGGTTATATATACACTATAAGTATTTCTTGTTCTTTCTTTTGGAACAAGAGAATTAGTGAGCACCGCTTTTTCATATAACCACGCTTCCCACAGTGATCAAAGAGGCGTAAACTTATGTAAGATTCCATCAAAGTTTATAATCATATAGGTCTAACCTACATCATGTACATGTATGGATTATATAGGTCTAACCTACATCATGTACATATATGGATTATGGTTTACCCGCCCGTATCATGAGGTTGGTGAAGGAAGCATATTACGCTTAACAAAAAGATTTCCTTATTTACTCACTGTTTCAGTAATGCTTCTTGGAAAACCCAAAATATTAACATTCTTTGATGGTTTCAAGGACCTTGGTTGACATGGGATATCGCATTTGGTGATGCAGGCATGAATATTTGGGGAGGTAAGCTCTGGACAAAATGATCTTCTCATAGTCAGTGGTTTTAAAAGAGGTTGAAAATCTAAAAAATAGTTTGAGAATACAAGACCGAAATATTCACAGGGCTAATCTACACATCACAGTAGAATTATCAAAAATTATCAAATTCTTTACACACTTAGTGTCAAAATTATGTTTGGAACAATCATGACTTCTTCATACAGCCAATTGTAGAAATAAGAAGTCGAAAATCTAAAAACATATTGTAATGACTTCGTTGTATTCTCGCCTAACGCCGACTGTTTTAAACTAAATTTGCGGGTGTTGAAATGAATCCCGGAAATTTTACAAACGCACCTATTTATCTTCTAATTAGAGGTACACGACCAAATCATCTAGGGTTAATTGGGATAACACACGTCAAGCTTCGTAACATTGGAATAATTAGTGTAGAATTTAGAAGAGAAACAAAAAAACCCTGACAGACGGACATACGGATGGACAGACGAGCTAACAGCTAGACTAGATATTAGAAACGAACCTATAATTTCTAATATAGACATTGGAATTCATTTTCATTAGTTTCCTGTTTCATAATTCTTTTTAGAACACGATCTATATATAATAGAAACAAAAAAACATACAAAGTAATTTTAAAATGTTGATCCAGTTTTTAGATTTCATAAATATCAATCATATCGTAAACAATGTTACTGAAATAAGTGATATTAACTCATCGAAGTGTTAATATTATACTGGCTGTTATAGCTGTTTAAAGGTCGATAAAGTAGCTTAAATGCATTTACATTGTATCATAATATGAAGGAATGCCATTTTCGTTGTACTTGTCGCGTAGACTGTAAAGAGTACCTTCATGTAGGTGATGGTGTCTCGCTCGGGCACTTGTACCTCGGCCCCGAACGTGAAGGACTTGGCCGGCACTGGGGGCTTCACGTGACTTCTCATTCCTTGGCAGTAACTGCCAGACGGAGTCTAGTGAAAACATAACGTGAGAAGAATTAAGTCATGAGCATTCACGCAATGCCATATCTTCTTGAAAAGTTTGGGGAAAAAGTTGAGTTTATTCATCAATAGAAGGTACTTTACCTCAAATCTGGAAGACTGTCCGTCAAGCTCATGGGTGAAGTCAGTGAACTCGTACACGTGGTGGAAGCTGGTTGATTCGCCATCCTGCCATCGCCTGCCCCGCACCTCACAGCGAACGGGTACTTGACTCAGATCCTTGGGGGTCACGTACGCCGGGCCTGCAACGACACATCCAATCACAAAACATCCAGTATATGTACTAGTCCTAAGTGAACCAGAAGTCTTCTAGCAGCAGATTAGATTACCAAAACATTAGTTAAACATTTTGAGAAAGTTTGAGCAAAAACTCATTTACATTGTGGCACGTGATCCTGAGCATAGCTCAGTTGACGTGAAGTTCAGCAACATCAGCAGCAACTCCCTGGATCAGTAAGTCACTTCTCCTTGTCTGTAGTGTGTGTAGAGTATACGTCTAATATTGCATCTCAACTGCTGCAAGTGTTTAACCCGAATGAAATGTTGAGATGAAGACAACACAAAATGGCCAGCGCAACCATTAATTGAGACTGTTCACTTGGAGATGTGGGAGTACATCAGAAACTATGACTCTGTTTCTATGGTATAATATAGAGGATATTTTACATTTATTGTCGAATACTCTATATAACTCATCGAGGGAAGTTGAAATTTATATTTCACGATTGGCGAAGAAATGAGTGTAAATATATTATTTTCTACTTCACGGGATGAGATGAACATGGTATTCGACGAGAAATGTCTGTTTATTATGCTTCATAGATGTCAAATAAGACAAACTGGTAGAGGATACGGGCAAGGCCATTTGGGGTGGCGTTTGCATTTAAGTGAATGAGCGATGTTGCAAGAACATGTTATCAGACATAGAACTTTCTCAGTGTCGTAAGACCCTCGTCCTTACCTCGCGAATTCGGACACATATTTCTTGTGTACGTTCCTCCAAGTGCTAACTACATGAATGCTGCTTCAATTGTTCAACATCATATCCAGAAACTCGATTCTGTCACTCCCGATGACCCAAAATTTGTTCTTGGTGACTTTAACACCTAAACGTTGAGTTGTGTTTTGCTGACCTATGAGCAATATTAAAGTGTGGAATTAATTTGTTAATTACTGTTTAAATTTACAGTTCAAGTCGCTATCTGGCATTTATGTTTTATTGCCTTATTGTTGGTCACCTCTCTTTGACCGTAAAGTTATCAGCCGGCCTAGGTCAAGCAGCACCATTCCCAGGGTTCAGGGGTATGGAATCTACCCCCCCCCCCCCCCCCCCCCCCCCCTTCTTGGGGGGGCAAGAAGTGATGGCGGGAAAAGACTGACCAATAGCAGGCTCCCTTTTGGTACCAGAGTTTCTCACTACAGTCAGTCGTCGCATTACAAAACATACTTGCAAATGGACATTGAATTGAAGAATATTAGAGTAAAGTTTTGAATTAAGCTTTGGCTTAAGTTTATTAATGAAAAATAATTCCTTTTCCGCCAAGCAATTAGATTCAGTGGAATCAACTTTGTATATCGGGAAAACAGAATACATATTTTTTCCACATGTTTCTAGATGCGCACTTAGAGGGATTGTGCGATTATGCTTTTGTTTAATTTGTGAAAGATGAAGATTCATTCTTCTTTTTAACTTTAGCTCTGTTTTCTCGATATATATTTCCTGACATATATATATACATCGCTTTAAAAGCTTACTTTTATTTAGTTGTAGTTAGTATAGGAGCTTTGTTACATTATATTACAAAACTACATTTCATTATTATTGTATAATTGGCAATTGATATTTATCTAATAATATCTCATTATTATTAATTACTCGCCTAATTTGGCATTGCTTCATGTTATGTAATAAAAGCTCTCATTTGTCCCAAAACCTATTGCTTATGTCTTTTCTTGTAAAGGTATAATTTAAAGTGTTGTACTCGGAAAGAAAGAACAGTTGACCTTGTGACGGAAACATGAAACAGGCGTACACAGCGATTGTCAAACCTCCAGATGGATTATTTTATCTGTTTTTTTTTTATACCAACGAAATCTCCGACACTTTCACTTAGGAGATAAATCTGGTGTGTTTGAAAGTCAGAGACATGTTATACTGGATTGATAGCGCAGCGGGAGGTTTCAATTAAAAATTTACGCGCCATCCAGTATAATCCGATCATAATTATGAAAATGTTTCCAACCTCGCCTTCTATTTTGCCTAATGATCACATCTGCTTCCCAAATAACTCTCCTTTTTAGGTCGATTTATAGCTTCTTTAGGGAGACCAAAGGGTTGCGTAAATAAATTAATAAATTAATAACACATTTCAAGATTTAAAATTCTTATAAGTTTAGAATGAATTTAATAAGCCAATTGAACGATTTACAAAGTAATCGAATTTAATATCGAAATCTATTAAAGGCCTACGTACATGATTCCTAATATTTCAAACACTATTTTATTATCATAATGGATTATTATTGCTGAATAATTCAAATGAATCATGTCAAGTCTAATCGATTATTATTATTATCTTATCAAGGAACTGATAAATTAAAGGTAAAAAGTCTTTTCATTTCTATACTTGCCAAGAACAAAACACTTTTCGTTACGTGACAAAAACATGCCGCTGTTTACAAAAAATCATATGTTCTATTGACGGAACTTTGAAATCAAGGACTAATATCAAACTCAGATTTTATTAAGCAGCATGAGATTTATTTAAGCGATCTAAAGAAGATAACTGTGTTTGTTTCCGAGGGAACATCATTGAAGAACATCTAATTATTAAGCTTTACGTTTTACGACTCAATTAGGCTTTCATGATAGGTATGTAAAATTATGCAGAGTTTTAATTCTATAAACATCGTTAGATTGAACACAACTGGGTTGAATCAAGCAGAGACTTATACCAAACGGTTTAACAATTTGGAAAACAATCTGACTGTGATTATGAAAATTATTTTTGCAATTTACGATTAAAAAGCAATATCGGTCAAACCCACCGGGCTTGTTCAAACATTCGTTCAATTATATTTCAGCCACTAAAAGACTTGGAATGACTGCAACTGTTTCTTCCAAAATTGTTCCTTTAAATAATTCATATAAGTTATATGATTTAATTTAAAGGCCATAAGGGATAGCTTGTAACATTTGAAAAAATCTTCTCGGGGAGGTAGATTTAACGATTAAAGAAAGCGCCAAAATACCTCAGACATCTCCTAATTTATACTCTTATAAATATTTTTGCACTTTCATGGTTTGATAAAAATGATTTAAATGTTTCTCGGGCATCGGCGCATCACATTTATGTATTTGCAAGTTATACTTTTGTATCGGAAACGTCCCAAAACTTAGACAGCCATATCTTAGACAGCTGAAAACAACAACATTTATGGTAGAGTGCACGGCAAATCCTTCGGCTGTTACCTATATCTGATAATGGACCAGTCCATGTTATCAGGAAAAAGAAAGATATCATAGAATTAAATTCAAATTTATTCACAAGTATTTCAAACATTTATCATGGATTCAATATTTTACCAAAACAAATAAAGTACTTTTCCTCTGTGGTTTCATTTCAATAACATTCAAATACAGAAAATAAATATAGAACTATTTGCTCTGTTGTAACAGTATTTTAAACAGATTAAATAGATTTATCTTTAGAATATTGATTTAAACATTCAAATATCAACATTAATTGATATTAACTCACAGATCCAGTTCAACAAATTTGATTCTTTCTGTACAGTTTCTACAATATTTAACCAATGTGGAGCAAAGTGTCCGACTGCATCTAAGAACTCGACTTCGGTCTTCTGCCCTTGTTTTCATTATCATGGAATATTATATTTTCAAATAAAAATATCTCATTATTTCAAAATTAATCTCCCTTTTGATCATTGTAAGCTAGGGGAGCACTAATTAGGACTGTTCCATTTCAGCCATGGGTGTTAATTAACCACTTACTCAAGTGTCTAAGATTTGGCTGTCTAAGATATGGCTGTCTAAGTTTTGGGACATAATCTTTGTATCGCATATAACAAAATAATTACCACATTGTTACTGCTAATTCAAATCTCTTTTTTCTCAACAAAAAGATAAAGTCAAGAACGACGATTATGATGTCTTGTATGCTGAACAACTGTAAATATTATGAGAAAGTTAAAAAAAAAAGTATTCAATTGAAAAGCCACGATTTCAAGTTAGAAGTATTGTAAAATAAAATGAATCATCTGCGTTTTTATTTTTTAAAATGAATTTTTAATGAATCAGTTTCCGAGATGTATCTAATTATTTGTAATGTATTACAGTAATATCAATATCGAGATTTTGAAAATTCTAAATATCTAAGCCAGGAGTTTACACGGTAAGATTTACTGTCAGTACTGGAGTTAGGTCAATAAACGGTTAAAACTGTCCGAACCTTTGGGAGTCTATGGGTCTACTTCAATTCTTATGTAGGTTAATATTTAAACAATTTTGCTAAGGTGGATCGAAATCATATTACTTAAATTTGACAGATTAGTTCACTGATCAATATTCATTTCATATTCAAAAATACATATCTTATCTAAAAAAAATTCAGTTACCCAAGACCTTGTATTGCTTATTTAACAGTTGTAGGGATACGGTAAGCTGATGTCCCAGTGATCTATTTTCTTTATTGAAATAAGATTAAAAACATGAAATAATTTGATTTTATGATCCACTGCTTATTCTACTTAACTATGCACTGAGTGCAGTGCTGTAGACAATAACGTTGCGCCGCTATGTCGATAGCTTTGTTTGCGATCCAAGCCTCGTTCTCGTTATCAAAATTGCGTCGCGTGAATAAGGTCTATTGTGTGAAATTTTTAACATTAGACCTCAGTTTGGAAAGCTTAATTCCGCCATGTCTTCTATTTGTATACAAATACCGGATCCCCTCAAGGTTGTGTCCTTTCACCTGTTTTATTCACTTTCTACATATATATCATGTATAACAAGTTCCAACTTGAGATTGTAGATGAATACAAGTACCTTGGTACAATAATAGATATAGAACATTAAATTGGAATGCTAATTCAAATTCAAATTCATTTATTCTCAAAAACGCCACCGACGGTGGTACATGAGCATAAAAATATATAACAAAGAAATATACATAGTTTCCAAGATGAACAAATGAAATTTTCATTTAACGAGTAACAAGAAACTGAAGATGGGTAAAAGCATTGAATAAAACATTCATGGTCACAGTTATTGTACAAGCAATGTAAATCAGGATTTAGTTAAGATGATCTTTATAAATTTCGATAGTTTTTTCAATTTTTTGGTATCCTTATTGGACATTAGTTGTTTGAATTCGAAAAGGTCTGCCCAAATAAAATAATAATTGTCAATGAGCTGTACCCGATGGTGGTGAAGAGCCTCACACCTCAGTAGGTAGTGAAACTCATCACCAATAGCGGGCGAGTTACACAGATTGCACGTAAGTTCTGTTTTAGGAAATTGCTTTCCTGTTTCAATTGGTAGTTTGTGGTTGCTGGTTCTGAATTGTAATAATGGCATGTATATCGATTTATCAAGATAGAGATATTCGTCAAAAGCAGGGTTTTCCTTAAATAATTTGTAGTAAAAACCTTTTGAGCTGGTAGTTATTTCTGATCTCCATATTTGGGTGAATTGATCTTTTAGGATTGAATTTACCATTGAAACAAGCCATGGTGTCGAGCAACTAGATGAGTTATAAAACATATGAAAGGCCGCAGTTATCGAGGATATATTTTATCGAGGATAACCAGGGGTTGAACTCTTAGGTTCAGTGCCATAAAAGAATACATAATCTCGGAGAGCTTACGATTCGAGGAAGATGAAGCTAATTTATGCCAAAAAGATAACATTCTCTTGTAGATGGTTATGTACAGTGGAAACCTTCCGAACTCGCCATACCGCATAAATGAAGGCGTAGGCACTCTAAGACATGCTGCTAACTTAAGAAATGTTAAATGAACCTTTTCAATAATATTCAGTTTTTCATAGCCCCACACAACCGTTGCAACCGTAGCAACCGTAGATCATGATAGGAACAACCATAATGTCAAAAGCAGTTAGAAGGCAATCTAAAGGGATACTCATATTTCGAGCTTTCTTAAGTAATACAAACATGGCTTTTGTTGCACTTTCCAATAATTTTTTATAGCTTTTACTAGTCGCCTATTTCTATGAAAAATAATACCAAGGTATGTGTAATCATAAACTACAGTAATAGGATTGTCTCCGATTGTAAAAGAAGACTTTGATCTGTCTGCAGGACCGCTTCCAAATATTACAATTTTTGTTTTCGAGATATTTATATTTAGTTTCCATTTTCTGCAGTATTCGTGAAAATTGTTTAATGAAGATTGTACATAAGCTGGGTTATCATTTACTAGGACAGTGACATAAAGAAGCGATATAAACTTAATTATAAAGACAACTTTTCACTAGTGATTGACTCAATACTCAACCCTTTGAACCTCGCTCTTCTAAGAAAGTATCAAGATCATTTATGAATAAAGAAAACAACATAGGGGAGAGGTTTTCTCCTTGGCGAACACCTGAGTTACAAGGAAAAAGTCTGATATATCATTATCAATCTCAACAGCCGATTTTAATTTGCAGGTACATACTTTTGACGAGTTGGAGGAACCTCCCTTTTATTCCGTTTTGTATAAGTTTAAACCACAGACCTGCTCTCCAGACAGTATCAAACGCCTTAGTAAAGTCTATAAAAACACAATATATTTTCTTTTTCACCTTTTTGAGGATTTGATTTAGCATATGCTAAACAAAGATATTATCATTAGTTGAGAAACCTTTTCGAAATCCAGTTTTAGCAGAGTGAATGATATCATTTTCCTAGAGGAAGTTAGTAAGTCTAATGTTCTTTATACTAGTAAATAGCTTACCAAAGCAACTCAATATAGTGATAGGGCGGTAAGAGTTTGGATCCTTACGATCCCCTTTACCCTTATAAATTGGCTTTATGACACCCTTAAGCCATGCATCTGGTAATTTTCCGGGGCTTAATATTAAATTAAAATATTGTTCAAGAAAAGGGAGTAGAATATCAATCAATTCAAATCAATCAAATAATCATTTTCAATCAGATCTGGACCAGCAGCTTTGGTCCTCTTTAACAATTTAATCGCCTTAGTAATTTCATCTTTTGTGATATCGGCATTTAGTGTAGTACGTAGTATCGTAGTTGACAGTTTCAGCGCATTCGTCCGAGGGAATATCATCTCCTTGGTTGTTTTCATTCAAATCCCTGTAATAGTTCGAAGGTTTCGGCATTAGGTTTAACAGAGTTTTTCAGAATTTGTGTTAAGCAGTTTCCAAAAGTCTTTTGGTGAATGATTATTTTTCTTCCTGAAGGTCATGTAAAGCCCAACTCACACTACGCACGAACATTACAATTTGATCGTACTGGTATCGTATTGTGTTTTTTACGATCTGTTATGTGAAAACGGTTTCTGTGCGTGAGGTACACGATGTGAGTACAACCAATGCACGAAAGGTCACGATTCTAACACGATCAGAACACAATCGACACAAACTTGACACAACGCTTTCACGATGCAATTACGAATGGTGTAAGAATAATGCACGATTTTAAATAATTTGTGCAAAGGCAAAACAAGGTTAATCATTGCTTTTAATGATCAATGTAGAATCGTTATTCATCCTCATCATGAGGGACTGCATCTATGAAAGACAATGTCATCGCGATAAAGACATGAGGGAATATATTACTAATTGTAACATTATCTTCGGACAATCTTCCTGAGTTTTTCGCTCATCTTCTGGCTTCATGCGAATAACTACGGATGGTGTTTCAAAGGCATTCCTTCTGATTCAAAGCAGTTGAATTTCCAAACCACGAAGTTTACATCTTGACATCGAGAAATTTGCCAAGTCGATCGATAATTGAGTACATGTTCATTATAATTCGCTTCCTACCAAATTATGAAACATCCGCATTTCTACATGGTGATCATCACATTTCCTAGAACTATATATGAATATTGAGCGCCCAAATTACCATTTTGGACTTCTAGGTCATTAATTGTTATTCCAAAAACGTGAGTCTGTGGTAGAAACTTTACAATTGGCCTGAGAGAGCAATATCCAGCGCAATATAAGTATCCCAATTGTTATCATTTGTTCAAAATCATTCAGTTTAATTTCTAATTGATAACAAGTACTTATGTGATTCATTCGAACAGAGAACAAATAAAAGCATTTACCACTGAAATAACTTTTTCTTTATCTAATGTGTTCGGGAGTTGATTTCTATTTACTATTTTCTATCATACGATTGCGTATGAAAATTACACATAAATTTTATAACTCCTATGCACATAATCTTCAGAATAGCATGAAGATCTTAAGCACTAATTTGTCTGATATGCGATTTTGCAGTATACAGTTTATAGGTCTTTGAGCTACCACATAATTTTGCTTTTATTGCTTTTATAATAATTGTCGCATTTTATCATACTTTGAATCAAACTTTTGCGGGGGATATTCGTAACTTTTTTCTTCCCTATCATTTAAAGGTATACTTTCGTGTCGAAAATCAATTGTTAGTTTTCACAAATATTGCCCATTAATGTATCTTTAAACTTTGTATTTTGCACTCAAAACTCAAAAGTACACAAATATATCATATCTAATTGCGCTTTGCACTTCTTTACACAGCAAAGCATCTTTGCATAGGCTTGTGTGAAAACAAATATGTTATCCATGCATGCAGCGTTTCCACTGGCTGAAATATTGCATTGAAGTTTATGTTGCAACATTTTGCCGTTAGGGGAACCTGTTGGAAGCCCTAGAATAGCGTGTATTAGAACTTTGGTTTTGTCGGAATTATTCACGAACTACAACTGAACAAAACAGTCGGTATGCACGGAAAGAGAATTGTCGGCAGTAACGTGGCGATTCGCTCGTCTCCCTCGCTTACCATCAATACCTTACCTTCGTTTATGCTGACATGTTGACTAAAAGTAAGACACGCGAAGCACACGTGATGTAAACGTTTTGATGGGCAACGCTCTTATTGGTGCAAGTTCAATCCAATATCGTGTAACGATTGTATTCTGATCTTACAGTAATCGTGTGACTCCGTGTTCTGTAAGAGCTGTCATCGTGGTCCTAATGTTTAGCACTATAAGGGTTAATTTAACATGGGTACGATAATAGTACGACTGCAAGAGAGACAATTTTTCGATTGTGTTGTGGTTGTGTTGTGATCGTGCTGTTATCGTGTCCTACGGCTAACGCACGATCAACACAATCACAACACATACACGTACACCACACAATCACTACAACACGATTTTCTGAAATCAGGAACATGTTTGCGATTTGAACCAATCGTGTTGGAAAAATAGCACGATCAGTTCAATCACTGTACGATAACCACACAATAACTCCACAAAAACAACAAGATGACTACACGACACTTTCGTACAGCGATCGTAGTCGATCGTACGTAATGTGAGTTGGGCTCAAGTGATTTCTATGACTTTTCATAAATTTGTTCATACATTGTTTACAGGCTTTGGAAATTAGTCGTAGTTAATCTTATGCATTTCAGACTTAGTTTTCTTGAATTTTGTTTTCGCCTTGCGAAATCTTTTACGCATTCTTTTACATTCATAGTGATGCATTTGTACAAAAAAACGGAGTTTCTTTTACAAATTTATCGTATCTTTATGAAAAAAAAAGAATTATAATCCCTAAAGATTTAAGGTTTAAGCTTCCTTCAGACAGAAGATATGTTTTACCCCGTTTGAAAAGCAATAGATGTTAAATAACATTCATTCCGTCTGTCTGTTGAATGATCTTTGAATTAAGAGAATGTGTTTGTTTATACATCACATGTAAGCTGTGTTGTTTTTCCTGTATGTTCACCAGCTCTGTAAAGATACAACATGAATTTCTTTCGGGGTAATAAAGTATTATTATTATTATTATCAAAAATACCTAACCTAATACTCAAATACATAACCTTTTTCATAAATGTTCATTTTTAAAGTTAACTCGATGTCCTGGTTGCTGAAAGGTATGATGTTTATCTTCTGTTTCTAGCAAAGTGACAATCACTCATAGCTGACAAACTGCCCAATGGTTGAATTTTGAAACCCGTCAAAACTTGCTTGCGCATGGCCGTTGGCGTATGATACGTGAAGATGCTTAAACCAACTCGACCAAACCTATAGGTTCCATCTCCCCTTAATCTGCAGGGTAATATAGATTGATAATAGGAGTACCTCGAGGCTCCGAAGTCCTATTCCACACCAGACAAGCTTCGAGGGTCTTTCGTAACTGTCACTATCTCCATGGCGATGTGAGCAACACAAACTTCATCGGGTGTCGAATGTGTATGCTTGATATGAGATACTAGACTGTTCTAAACGATAAAACACAAATAGTAGGCTTTTATTTGACCTATTATGCAAACTTTAGTTGATAATCATATACCACATAGTTGTGTCCTGTCATATTCTTATCCAACGGGCATAAATATGCCGGGTATTAAAGTTTTCATAATGGTCATGGGAATTACAGTTTTTCTAAAAATAACTCGAGATCTGATTGGCTGACAGAACTATTCCTATTCACTCTTTTCAGTGAGTCTACACGTGTCAAAGAGACTTCAAAACAAACATCGTTTTAATTTCGTATGGAATAATATGAAACGTAGAATTTTTTTATATGTGGTTGTTTACTTTTTCGTTCATTTAGGATTGTCTTCCTCAATATATCATCCACAAACATGTTTTGAATTGCTGAGACTACATGTAACTGCGCCATGACATAATCGTTGGTCGTCGCGCATGAATTCAGTAACCTAGTTCACTTGCAACTCACCTTCACGATGATATTTTCCAAAAATACCCTAAATATTCTTAGATTTGACTTGGGTAAGAAAAAGGATTACCAACTCGAAGCTCTTAAAATACAGCAGTGACGTCATTGTATTGTTTCAATCATACATTATCCTACAAGAATCTACTGCTTCTATGTGGACAATTGAGCAATAATAATTTTGAGATGGTCCCCGGAAGGGAATTGGTTTCATTATTTGATAACACAACATCATCCTCTGAAGAAATGTCTTCGAAGTGTGGATACTCGGCCATGTCTTCCCACTCAACAACAAAATTGCCATACATAATGTCTAAGTTGAATTAAGACCACCTTCCTTTTATACCAAATCCCAAGCTGATTGCGGTTTCAAACGTCTTGCACGTGAATTAAGCTGGTAACGTTGCACGTGCATTAAGAATGTACTAGCTAGATGGATACATTGCACGTGCATTAAGAATGTACTGGCGAAATGGTAACGTTGCACGTGCATTAAGAATGTACCGGCAAGATGGTTACGTTGCACGTGCATTAAGAATGACCGGTGAACGAGTTGGGACCATCTCAAATTTTGTTAAAGGATTTTGTTTTATTGAAAAACGTTTTTTGTGTTATAATTATGCAATGAAATACGAATGTTATTATCATAAACCAAAGCAGGTCATACAAAAAACACTTTAAACTAGGCTGTATTTTAAGTCAGATAACATACTCGTAACCGTACATTCGTGAAAACAATGTCCTCGCCGCTTCGCGGCTCGTACATTCTTTTTCACGAATGTACGGTTACTTGTATGTTATCCTTAACGGAATTACGGTTTATCTGTCCCTCGTGAATAATTGTGATAAATTCCTCGCTAAAGCCCGAAACAATAATCCACTCAGGACAGATAAACCGTTATACCTCGCATCTTGTTGATTATTCTTTCAATATCGTCGATCTCGAATAAAGCCTTAGGAAAAAGTTCTAAGTTTCCCTGATAAGGAAAGATATTCTTAACAAGGGCAAGATAAATTTACAACTTTCCTTATAGTCTTAGATGTATTTTGGTTCCATATTTGGAACTTATCTTCCACTTTTTACGAACAAAAAACATTGTGTGTACCTGAGATCTGTTTGAAGGAGTGCTGCTGTCAGCGCTGTGTAGTTGAATGTTTTGTGAAATAACAAAAGACACCTATTCAACTAATATTTGGGATACTTGGATACTGAATGATAAAAGGGCTGATGATTGTGATGAAATGAAATTTGTACAAGATTTATTTGTCAAGTTTATTTTTTTACTTAAAATGAAACCAATTACAGTTAATAGCATTCCTAGTGTACACAAGCCAACAGGTGAAAGTTAATAGCATTCCTAGTGTACACAAGCCAACAGGTGAAAGCGACTACAGAGGCTATTTTTTAATGTAAAGAGCCGAAAACTTTATTTAACTTGGTGTTTTTTTGATCAGTAATGTAATAGGTAAATAGGTGAGTCGAGATATAGTCAAAGTTGATAATCTATAATGTTCTCCTACTAAAAAGAGGGCTAACTGAGGCGGCCAGTTTATCTTTAGATTTTGAGTGTTTAATTTTTTACCTCTGTATTCAGTTCACCCATAATAAGCACTCCAAAGACATGGTCGTTAAGAATTGTTATTGGATACTATTAGGCACAAACACTATTTTACTTTATACTATTGTGAAGGTTTACAATCCTTTCTTTAGCTTGTGTTTGCATAGTCAGACCCTTTGAAATAGGTTATATAATCTGGTTATTAAATCCTACTAAAATGGTTCTTGCTTTATTTTTAACATCAATTTGTTCTATTTCATCAGTGTAATATGATTGCTTCATTTGCATTTAGCAAAATAATGATTTAACTTCACATTATATTTGTTCTAATTTACCGTGCCAAATCAGTAGTAAGATTAAGTGGTCGATTACGTTTCAGTTAGCTACATGTACTCATTATAAGACAATTCAACAACTGAACAAAGGACTTGGCCATAAGCTTCATAAGGTGCAGCGGTGTATAAGTGAACTCTGCTTTACGTCAACATGAGTGTTCTTGGTGTGCGGACAACTTACGTGAAAAGTACCAGTGCACCGTCATGGTAGCATCCATATCTTGCCAGTATAAACAGGAGCTCCACTCGTCACACTGGATACCGCGCACTGTCTGCACCCCCAGGTACTTCTCGGGCTGGGAGCCGCCGAACCGCAGCGCGCCTGCCGCCGTGTACATTCGGTCTGTCCCGTTCGGAGACATCTTTGACCCAAAAATAAACCGGTTCGGCGCCTTTGTAATGTCATTAACCGTGCATTGGTAAGCTGAATCTGAAAAGAAATGTCGTAAAGCGTCTTTTATCTGGTTGATAAATACAGGATGTCTATGTTTTCTAGATTTTCTATGAAACGAAAGTAGAAACGACAAAAGGTCTGCATCCCCCTATCACGGCACTAACCGATTTAGTTTTTCATTTTACGAGGTTCTATACTTTTTTTAATCTGTTTGATGAATTACCAGGCGATTCTACATGGTCTGCTCTTATTGACTTACTTTTTTCAAACACACTTAGTACCTTTTCAGATTTGCAAACTTTGACTCTCCATTGTGACAGGAAATGACTGTTTATTCTGAATGACCGTATTCCTGTCTAACTGTCATGCACAAAACAGGATATTGGGTTGAATTCTATGACCTGTATGTATGAAACATATCATGCAGAGACAAAAAACTCAAGCGTCCATATAACTCAAGCGATACAGGGGTCATGATATATAGTATAATCGTCACAAACGAAGGAGATAAAACAACTATCCTACAACACATGAAAACTACCGGTCGCCTTCTGTGTTATACAAAAACCCTGTCCAATCATCAGATGTACTAGACTTAAGTTTGGTGAACTGATCATAAAGGAAGAATATAACACAAAAATTTCGAATGGAACAAGAACAGTCGTGATCGTACTGGTTAGCGGTGTAACAACGACGAGTTGGTTGATGTTGTAGTCGTAGAAGCCGTACACCTTGACCCCGCTGTCGTACTGCTCCAGGGAGCCTCTGTTGTCCGTCTCGTCGTACCACTCTTTGATGTCCGTCGTGAAGTTCTTGTCCACGATGTTGGCCTCCACGCGCACACTGAACTGTTTAGGCAGGTACGGCCGCTTGTGTGTCAGATCTGAACGAGTATCGATACGCTTGATAATGTATAAATGGCTTTATAGTCAGGAAAGGGATCTTTCTGTAAGTAAAATCAACATCCGGCTAGCTACGTTAACCCGCAGTTGTGATATTTCAGTTAATTCAGTTTCTTGTATACTCATTTATCCATGGCAATATTGCAGCTTTCCTATCAAAACTTACCCCACCCATTTACAATCATTGCGTGATTTACTCTTTTTACACATCTTGTGAAAACTCCATTTCCCAATCACACTACAGTGCTGATTTTGAATTACACAAATTACATTAACATTTTACGGTTTTATTCCTCATCAAAAACAAGAAAATGTAAAAATTTGGCATTTAGAGATAAAAATTAAAGTTAAGGAAAGCAATTTGAACATATGCACAACATATTTTATGAAATTTGGTTCTTGTTTAAGCCACATACAGACATCATAAAACATATGTCACTTTACGGGCAATGAGGGTAAAGAATGTCGTGCCAATATTTGAGCTGGTTTCGGACCAAATGTACAAGTTTTGGTCCTGTAAGTTACACTGCAAGGTACGAGATATCTCCCCACAGCGTTGAGAGTTCCAAAGTTCTGGTGCAGCATTGATGGTTGACGCTTAACGCTCAACGCCGGCCGCCGAATGACGCCATGGGCCCTTCTTTACTTACAGGCCTGATTTCAATTTGTAAGTTTCATGATTGAATATATTGACCAATATGTTTTGCCATTCGTAGAAAGAAAAAGTACGCATTTTAAAAACAAGATAAATGCATAATTCTCTGTTATAGATATGTATACTGTCAAGGAATTAACCAGGCCAACAAAAATCATAAGCGTGAAAGTTTAATCACTTTACGAACTGCAAAGTCTATATTGACAAATAAAGTTAACCCACCGTTCTCACTCATCGACAGTTGTTCACAGACGTCCTTATCCCATCCGTGCATTCCAAGTGTTACCCTTATGTTCGTTGCTATGGCAACCAAGAAAACAGCGCCCTTCATGCTGTTGTTTCTGGAATATAATACCAACACCAAAAAAAGATTTAGTTCACAGTGTGCCACTGTTACTGTGCAGGCTACGGTGAATGCATGCAGGCACATGGTGGGATTACTCTTAGAAGAACAAGGAAAGAGCATGCGAGGCAGCGTGCGAGGAGACATCAATTATGAGTTCAAGAACCATGACGAGTTCGAAGATCTACCGTTAGCAATCATAACCAATACAAAGCCTTTTATCCCCGATACGTGTGTAGGGGTGTACTATCAAATTAAGTAACTGGCTGATGATCTTGAATGAAATCTCGCAAGAATAATAACTCTGGATCCATTAAATTAAAGTCACTCAATTGCAGTCTTTTTAACAGGACATAAACAATAGAAAGCCTCTATAGAGAGAATAAGGTCAAATCAAACAATCAGATAATTTGCATTATTTAAATTGTTAAGTAAATAGAACATGTACCGCAGTGTAATTCATATTGAAAGAAGCCTCTGTAAAAATTTTAAAGTAACACAAACCGTATATAGTGAACACCTTGAGGGCGATTCTTTTTCGAGTCCTTCTGTATTATGGTGCTATGTTAATCAAGAATACTGTCAATTGTTGGGATATCATATTGTGAGTGTACGTAGTGCTCATGATGTACGGAATTTTACATTCCTTGTTTTCATGATCTTCCTGGTGTTGCTTCGATCATTTACCGCATTTGTGGCACCTGCTAGGTGTAAACCGACTGCCGAGAATCTTTCCTGTGAAGGCTCACTTGAGCTGGAGCAGAGGTCCTTGTCCTCCTTGTTGCGTCTGCAGTGATACCAGTGTATGGTCTCCGTCAATTATGAACACAGGTTCCCTCCTGCTTGATGTCTCCTAGCATCCGTAGAGGAACCTGTTTTCATAACTATATCCTGCAGTATACTGGACTTTAACATTATGGCTAACCCATTCTGTACTTGGCATTTCCTGACTTAAAAATAATGTGTAGCTAGCTATCATTGTTTAAAAAATACTGGTGCCGTTCTGCAGATTGATCCTCAACATGTTATTACTGTGTTATGTATACGCAATATCTATTTCATAACGTTACATGTTACTACTACCTGAATAATTACTAAATACGTTGGTTAACAAAACTTAGGCCAATTCAGATGCCAATTCCCTGCCAATTCTATCAACATCCTAATGTCCAAAATACCTGTCCAACCGCTAACCTCGACTTTATCACGTCTCGATTTTCGTTTAAAGATTTTTCAACAAAATAAGAACTGGGCATGATTTTTTTTAATTTGTCCAATAAGCACATTTAATTAGCCTTTCATTAAGACAGCGTAATTATCGGCTGTGAAAAACCCACCTGGGCTGGTATGTTCCCAATGTGCCTACAGCCCAGTTTGCCTACACTGCTATCAAAACAAATCCATGCATGGGTGGTTTGTGTATTGGGTTCCTCCAACCTATGTTTGATAATGGACTCTTCCACTTGATCCATTTGAAGTAAGTAAAACGAAATTTGTGGGCTAGGGCCATGAAATTCGTGTGTGGCGTAATAAACAGACCGGACAGAGTGGCGCATCATTATTTCAAGTGCAAGTCCGCCTTAAATAATTGTTTAATTACCATTGATGTGGATATCTTTTTTACACCAAAACGCTTAATAGTGTTATATCGTTAAATGATTTATCTAACTGACTTGAAAATATTCGTTAATTATCGCTTTTTCTGTGATATTGTTACGATAGATGTTTAGATCACGAAGCAATGATTCTGTTTATGACGTCACAAAAGGGCGTGTGACCAGGCATGCATTCACTGGTTTGTGGCCAGATAGATCTAAGTGGCCACAAAGTGGCATTCAAAAACGGCTTTCATTACCAAACTGAACACATTTGAGTATCGACGCACTATATACAATTTTGTAGTGAAATATGTTTGTGGATATGTAAACGTTAAACTGATGAGACTATTCACCACGTAAGTGTAAATGTTCCTAATTTATAAAATGTTTTGATAAGTATGAAATGCCGTTTGATCTGTGTGCCATTATATGTGATTTCGAGAATTACTTGTTTGTCATCTTCCGTTCACTGAAAGAATAAAACCACTCGCATGAACCCACCAATACCCACGTCGATCATGCAGTGAAGGGGACATGCAATCTTTACATGGATGCAGTTAAAGAAGAAATGTAATGTATTATTTTTAAGAATGATATATATATATATATATATATGAACCAATTCAACTTTTCATATATATATATATATGTATGTACATTAGCTATCGGAGCGAAATTGGTACAAAACCGAGACAATAGAAACGTTAATGAGGCTATTATTCGATCTATTTACATCCCGTTTTAAGAATACCCTCGAATTGGAAAGGCGAACGGTTTGAAAAATCATTGAAGCTTGACTGACACGCGCACCGCTGGTCTGGTTGTGTCGTGAGGGTTGTGTCCCAAGAACCAGACACTCATTTCGCCGACGCAGTAATTCGCCGACAATTAATGAGGGCTCAATTAACATCAACCCCACAGACATAATAGAATGGTCCTCAAAGCCGGAAGAGAGTATACAGAGACATTGACAAATCGATGTCATCAACTAGAAAAGCAAAAGACTAGTGCTAACAACGCCAAAGTTGTTAATCACAAATATTTATTAATGTTATAAAATAATTATATCTATACCACTCATGTTGTTATCGAATAAATATATTGGGTCTATCCCACTATTCTAGTAGGGGTCACAGGAGCTAATTAAGTTGTTTAATGAACCTATAAAGTGTCTGCGAAATGAAACGTCGGCGTGTTGGGAGCCGACCGTCGTGAGACGGCGTAGAAGGCAGATTTTAATTTCTCTGTAGGTTAGGTTATATCAATATAATAGCCAAAAAGCAGGGACAACGTCATCCAAATAATAGAAAGTTAACATCTTGACGATATTTACTTTGAAGTTCACAGCTGGTAGGGTAGTTACAAGCCTTGATGTTCCGTCGGCGAGTGTACACGGGGAAAGAATTTTGACTCTGTAGCTATCAAACCGTTGCTTTCAGTCAAATAAACGGAAAATCATCCCTTGATTATAATTTTGACTGCATAAATTTGGAAATCGTGAAATGTTTTAATAAATACTTACCTTATATACTGTTTACTGTCGAATATGTCAGGATGTTTCCGCCGACCCGATCCACATGATAACAAACTGATAGCCCTTCTGAGGACCTCAAACAGCGTTATCTCTGTATACACGTATCTATAAGTGTTATCACATTGCTCGCTTTACAGGGTACGGTCAGAACAGTCAAAAAGTCAACATATCAGCTGGAACAAACTGCTTAACAATTTAATGGTACAAATTGCAAGATAGGAATCATTATAAATCACCTATTTTAACCATGGATAAGTATACAACACCTAGATTAACCATGGATAAGTATACAACACCTAGATTAACCATGGATAAGTATACAACACCTAGATTAACCATGGATAAGTTCAAAACACTAGATTAATCATGGATAAGTATACAACACCTAGATTAACTAAGGATAAGTATAAAGCACCTAGATTAACCATGGATAAGTATACAGCACCTAGATTAACTAAGGATAAGTATAAAGCACCCAGGTTAACCATGGCTAAGTATACAACACCTAGATTAACTAAGGATAAGTATAAAGCACCTAGATTAACCATGGATAAGTATACAGCACCTAGATTAACCATGGATAAGTATACAGCACCTAGATTAACCATGGATTACAACGGATATCTGCTGTCCTTGACGCATTGCACTGGCTACCTGTGAAAAACAGAATCGAGTACAAAATCTCTCTCCTAACATTCTATACAGTGCGAGGATACTTTCAAGAGAAAGCTGAAAACTTTCCTTTTCCCAAAATAAACTTATGAAAGCACGAACCGCCCCATGGTTAATCTAAATCTAAACCTAGATTAACCATGGGGCGGTTCGTGCTTTGTATCATCAATAAAACGTTTGATGATTATTTAGCTAATCTAATTTTCGTCCAGCATTAAAAAGTCCATTTTAACAATGGTTCAATATTCAGCACCTTATCTCATTATAGCTCAGCAGTTAGCACCACGTCTGACTATGGTTCAATATTCAGCATCTGTTTTCACCATGATTCAATATTCTGTACCTATTGTAACCATGGTTCAATATTCTGCCCATATTTTAACCATGGTTCAATATTCTGCACTTCTTTTAACCATAGTTCAATATTCAGCATGTAGTTAAACCTTCTTAGTATTCAGAACCCATTTTAACCTTGGTTCCGTATTTATCAACTCGTTGAATCACGGCCAAATATTCAACCATAGTCTAAAATTAGTTCAATTTTCAACATCTATCGTAACTCAGTATTCAGCACCTAGTTTAACTCTAGTTCACAAATCAGCACCTAGCGTAACCCTACTTCAATATTCAGCACCTAGTGTAACCCTAGTTCAATATTAAGCACCTAATGTAACCCTAGTTCAATATTCAGCATCAAGTGTAACCATGGTTTAATATTCAGCACCTAGTGTAACCCTAGTTCAATATTAAGCACCCAATGTAACCCTAGTTCAATATTAAGCATCAAGTGTAACCATGGTTTAATATTCAGCACCTAGTGTAACCCTAGTTCAATATTCAGCACCTAATGTAACCCTAGTTCAATATTCAGCGCCAAGTGTAACCATGGTTCAATATTCAGCACTTAGTGTAACCATGGTTCAGCACCTAGTCTACCTTAGTAAAGCTCTTTGTGTAACCACAGTTAAGTGTTCAACATCAAGCTTTGTTTAGTATTAGCCATGGTTCAGTATTTGCACCTAGTTTAACCTTTGTTCAGTATTCCGTACCTAATCTAACCATGGATATATAAGCACCTTGTTTAACCTTGGCTAAGTATTTAGAACGTATTTTAACCTTGGTTCTGTATTCAGATCCTAGTTAAACCATGGTTCTTTATTCACCACCAAGTTAAACTTGAGTTGAGTGTTTTCCGCCTATTTGAACTATGAATAAGTATTCAGCACCTAGTATAACCTTGGTTCAGTATTCAGCACCAAGTTTAACAATGGTTTCCTATTTACCACCTCCTTTAACCATGTTTCAGTATTCAGAACCTAGTTTAACCTAGTAATCAGCACTAACTACTCTAACCATGGATCAGTAATCAGCACCTACTCTAACCATAGATCAGTAATCAGCACCTACTCTAACCATGGATCAGTAATCAGCACGTACTCTAACCATGGATCAGTAATCAGCACGTACTCTAACCATGGATCAGTAATCAGCACCTACTCTAACCATGGATCAGTAATCAGAACCTACTCTAACCATGGATCAGTAATCAGAACCTACTCTAACCATGGATCAGTAATCAGCACGTACTCTAACCATGGATCAGTAATCAGCACCTACTCTAACCATGGATCAGTAATCAGAACCTACTCTAACCATGGATCAGTAATCAGAACCTACTCTAACCATAGATCAGTAATCAGCACCTACTCTAACCATGGATCAGTATGCAGCACCTACTCTAACCATGGTTCAGTAATCAGCACGTACTCTAACCATGGATCAGTAATCAGAACCTACTCTAACCATGGATCAGTAATCAGAACCTACTCTAACCATAGATCAGTAATCAGCACCTACTCTAACCATAGATCAGTAATCAGCACCTACTCTCACTATGGATCAGTAATCAGCACCTACTCTAACCATGGATCAGTAATCAGAACCTACTCTAACCATAGATCAGTAATCAGCACGTACCCTAACCATGGATCAGTAATCAGCACGTACCCTAACCATGGATCAGTAATCAGCACCTACTCTAACCATGGATCAGTAATCAGCACGTACTCTAACCATGGATCAGTATTCAGCACCTACTCTAACCATGGATCAGTAATCAGCACGTACCCTAACCATGGATCAGTAATCAGCACGTACTCTAACCAGGGATCAGTATTCAGGACATAGTTTAACCATTGTTTATATTCTTGAAAACAATCGACATTCCAATTTTGTTTCGAGACATTTTTGGAACTTAAAACATGTCAATATACACTATCCGATGATAGGAATTAAACCTATTTCATATCAGCATCTTATATTCAAAGAATAAAACAATTAATAGTCTTCAATAAAAATCAAAGAACAGCTCAATACATATGTACATGTACACGTTTTGGCAGAAGTAGAGGTCTTAAGTAAAATAAAAATGAGTTTTAGTGATAAAACTTGGTAAACAGCATCAACTCATATCTGTCCTTTTGTCTGTTTTTCACTTATTTCGATATCACGCTTGAGTGATCGGCACAACACATCAGTAACATATTGTCCGCTTTTTGATCAAAATCGCGACTTTATACCTTTTCTTCATTAACCAAAACTTTATTGTCTCAATACAAAACCAACTAACTTCAATGTTATACTTTATTCCGACAGTTATTAGTTTTCGATCAAACGACACTATTAATAGTGTTTGGCATATTTGACACTAACAACAGTACTTTGCATGGCCTTACGTAATTGAGTAAATATTCAAGAAAAAGAAAATCAAGCTAATTTCTTTCAATGAAACATCAAGCTAAGTGTTACTGTTTTGAGAAAATATTTAACTGTCTATGTATCATCCCAACTTGGGATCGCGTCCCATCTTAAGTTGGGACGTCCCATCTTGAGATGGGACGGCGGATACTTTAACATGTTTATAATATTCTTATTCTAATGTTGAATTTAGTAATAACATGATAACATGTATCATTTAAATAAGCGCTTTAAGGCCCTGGAGAGATATTTTGATTTTATGTTGATTTTCATGACTTATTGGCTATATCTATCTCTCATCGCATACGAGTCTTTCATCATAGTACAATACGATTTCAAAAGTAATTCTTATACAAAATTTTATAAATTATTTCATTATATTCTTAAATATTTTTAATTGTGACAGCATGTTAAGCAAATAAAAAAATAAATATACACTCAAAACCCACTCTTAGTGAATACCAAGAATGCTAATGCGTTGTAATCAGTTCAATTTCTTACACATAAACCGTTCCGTTAAGCAAGATTTCAATGTACTCATTGTGTTTGATAGTCGAAACTAAGACTTTATGTTTCTTAAACATAATTCACAAACACTAACCTATAAGTGGTGTTCCGTCAATGCTTACAAGATGTCCAGTAAATAAATCCAGTTATGCCTCCTCATATTTCCGGTCGAACCTGATCTGATCAGTGTCGTGGTGCAAATGGCAAACATACCTGTTTGGTAGTTCAGAGAAGGGTGTGGGGTGGGTGGAGGGGGGAGGGGGGTCCGAAAGAAGGGATTTTGGTAAACATCCGGTTCGGTTCAATCAATCTTTATTCAGTACTGAAGAGGCCACAGGCCTGTAGTACATTACATGTATAATGAGTATAAAGTCACTTATCAGTTATTTTCTAATACAATCTTTCTTCTTAACGCCATTGCAAAATATATGTACATCGCCAAATTCTGTAATAATAATGTGTTATTAGCTGTTAACAATAAAATTAAATTTCGTTCACTAGGATTTCTATAATAATACGGTTTGAGATACTTTTTTCGTAGATCCGCATAGACAGGGCATATAAGTAGGAAATGTAATTCATTTTCTATCTCATTTCTGTTACAAAGTTGACATATTCTATTTTCTCTTGGCACACCTGAATATCTACCAGTTTCAATGTATAATTCATGGGATGAGCAACGAAATCGGGTTAGGGCTACTCGAAAATTTTTTACATTAACTTTTGATAAGTAGTTTTCAAAACATATATCAGATTTCCATTGATTGTAAAATAAACATTTAGTTGACAGATGCAATGATTCGGACCATGATTGTAAATACATATCTTTCAATCTTTGGGTAAATGATGAAATAAATTGGGTAGGGAATTGAATATTATCATCGTTCCATATATAACCATATCCCGTTTTGTTCAGCAATTCTTTTATGTCCGTCACCCAATTTCGTTTCCCATTTTCGTCGTACAGTTTCATCATTTCATAACACATTTTTGGGAATCTATGACATGGCATTTTCTGTAATTTTAACCAGTATTTTATGGCTCTAATAGAGGAATATATAAATAAGGGATATCTACCTAATTCTCCATAAATCATAGTACTACAAGTACTCTGTTTTACCCCAAGAAATCTTTTGCATGCATATAGATGAACTCGTTCGATACTTTCATAATGTCTTAATCCCCATATTTCAGATCCATAAAGAAGATTTGGGCTAATCTTGGTATCGAAAATTTTGAAAAATGTATTTGAAGACATATCACCCAAATATCTCATATATTTATAAACTCCAATTAAAACTTTGACTGCTTGCGCTGATGTAAGTTTTGTGTGCTTTGACCAGGCAAGAGTGTTAGAGAAATTTATGCCGAGGTATTTATAGACATTAGTTGTTTGAAGTAGGTTCCCTTGATAATACCATTTTTCCATTTTAGATAATTGCCCACGGTTCGGTTATGACACCAATACCTGTGTGTCACCTTCCAATTAGTGACAAGAATAGGTACCAATTGTACATGAGCATGCTTGTAACACTACAAAGGTACACGCCAAGCGTTTGTTGTTTTAGTCAATGATTATCATTTATATTTATCAAGGCATTGGCCCCTATCGGCAATATCACTGATAGGAAGCAGACGTGATCAAACCCTAACCAAAAACAACAACAAATGTTTATGTTTATTGTTATTGCATTGTTATTCGATGGAAGTTTTTTGACCAAACTGAATATATTCAAAATATTTTTTTCATAAACAGAACGATTATGATGTAAAGTAACCAAAATGAAATCTAACATCATCCATTGATTATTTATGGGGAAAAAGCAGGCTTTTTTCATAGAATTTTAAAAAATTTAGAACATAGTTTCCAAGATTTACAAAAGAAGATTATGGTTTAAACATATTTAGCCTTACACTACCTACGGTGGGCAAATTGGTGCCCAATCATTCGTCCTCTGTCATGCCAAGCTGTAACATTAACATATTCAGTCTATTCAGTGCTGGATTGTAACGGTGGAGAGTACCTTAATTTCTGCTTATAGAAGGTTTTTGCATGGATTATTCATTTCTTTGTATCAGGTACGTTTTTTAAATATATATTTAAAAAAAAAGCGATTTATCACTAGTGTTGTAAAACTTTGATCTGTATTAGAATAACTTCATATCTTTGATTGTTAAAAGTTTATACCACCTCTTTGTAAATAAACTAAGATACAAAGATGTCTCTGTGAAATGTGGAGCCGTTTGGTTTCTCTCTGTTTACAGATGTTTGATCTACGCATGTATTGGTCGTTTGAAAAATGCTGAAAACTATTATCTAAATATAAATCTATATATTGATCTGATTTTGTTATGTCGCTTAACAAATGTGATTCAATCAGTAATCAAATGGGACTTTAAATAATTGTTTGAGTAGTGTTGAATCGTTCGTACTCGATATTAGATAAAACCGAGTCAGAAAGTGAAGTAAATGAACATCAAATCAAATTTTCTCCGTAGACGTGAAAAGAATATAACAGAATTATCTAAAACATGTTTTACTGACACAATTCATTATAAAATATGAATATTATTAACATGTTTTAGTATCCCCCGACCCATCTCAAGATGGGACGTCCCAACTTGGAATCCCAAGTTGGGACGCGTCCCATCTTAAGATCGGGCGGATCCGCAGTTGGGATGATACATCTATACCTCGATTAATTAAATGACTGAAACATAAGAAAGTTTAACCTTCAAGACAATTATAGAGGTGATGCTTCTGTGGAAATGAAAAATAATATGATTTGGGTGACGTCATGATCAAATTATTTTGATTTTTGATTGATTAAATCAGTCTAAAATATACATTACATAAATATATCTTAGTTTAACTTAAGAATTACAGACTGACAAGGAAATCTTTTACATCAGTTCATTACCAATCGATTTTAAACAAATGTGATCATCAGGTTAGCTGTTGTTGCTACGATTGTAGCGTTAACAATGACAAGGAACGTTATTAATGATGTTATATGCATGCCACTTTTATAAGATATACAGCAAATGCGACGTCAACCTTATTTAGTATAATGTACAGTTCAGCTTGGGCATATATCATTTATAAAAGATAGTTCTTTGATTTCCCTTAGCTCTTCAGCCTTTGTGCATATTCAATATATTGGACAGATTGCAAACTAGGGATGTAAGTTTCATATTCATCTATATGCGCAATAATTACTTAACATCTATACTTTGGAGTTTTAATTCGAGGTTTATTTACCCGCACTCTAGTCCTACGTTTTCACTGAATAAAATGACGACACGCGTGATGAGGCACTATTGTGGGCGGAGCTACGGGACTGTGACATAGAAAAAGTCTTGTTCTCCATTATATCGATCTATAAGTGTCAGGATCCCTTATGTTTCATCTCATAATTTGTTTAACCACTGACTGGCTCATACATGGTTTGAAAGTTCACCTATAAACTGTAGTATAGATGTCGTCGACAAGGTCTTAGGTTTATACAATTTTAATCGTACCATTCCAACCGTTTATCAGCCAGTGAACAAAGACATTAGGAAATGTATCTCTTATATAAGCCATCTAGATTTATATGCATTTATTTATACCAGTAAATACTTTTTGGTCAGCATTGCTTTCCTTGAACACACACTTGTAGTACAGTTATAAAGACGTGTGTTCTTTCTATCTAGTCAGTCAATCACCATTATGTAGCCTACATTTTGTTGTTCCCAGGACACTGAACGATTACGGCCTAATCCGTCGAATTTTCAAAAATGAACTGTACCTATCCGTCGAATAATGCTTGAGTGATTTTGTACCGATCGGTCGAACCTTGGCGAACAAGAGACACTCGGAGAATCTAAGTTAATTAATGAAGGGGTGTAGGGATTGTTACAATCATTACGATCGCTTGTTTACATGAGAAGGTCTTATTTTCTTTCATATTTTTATATTTATAGAAATATTATTGATAGCTGTACACTGCAATATTATCTTAGTAAATCAGTCCCCTACTTATATAGAAAGTATTTAGCGAAATTTCGACTAAGCTCACACAATCTTGCAATTGAAACTGGCAGATACTACAATGTAACACTAATGAAAGAAAATGTACATTTTGTAAAGATACTGTTGAAGATGAATTCGATTTCATATTATTATATAATTATGTCCATGTTATATTGATTTTAGACGAGTTTATATTAAACCTTATTATTATCTACGTCCTTCCGTATTTAAGCTTATCCAATTATTAAGTGTTAAAAATGTAAAAGAACTCTGTAACCTAGGGAAATATTTGTATAAAGCCAGTTGCTTAAGGAATGAATTGATTGTTAGAGTTTCGTGATTTTTTGTACATTCTCCACAACATAAACCTATTATTATCATTGTTTAGTCATTATCCACCTGTACCAATCCCCGTCTTTATTATGAACTGATTATCTGTAAAGATAAAAGTGATAAAGAATCTGAATCTGAATCTGAATCTTATTTTCTTAGACGGATAACGGATATATTACCGAGTAATCATCATGCTGTAAAACTCATTTCTGTTTATGTAGACTGTAAACTTCATACTTTGAGTAAGGTTATCAGTCGAATGTTTTATTGTTCCTTTGTGTCCCTGATATTCAAATACATGTATGACATATGCATCATCGCCTATTTGGATTTTGTCGGACAATTACTCGGAGTGTGGTAGATTTGGACTGGTCGATAAGTCTGTCACATGTAATGTATAGAATGTTTATAATGTATGAAATGTTTATATGATCATGTATTCATTCATAAAATACATAATACAAATGAAGATGATATATGTCATATACATCGACGGCACGTTCGTTTATATGGATAATGTATTCACTCATCAAATACAACGAATACATCGTAACATCAAATGATCAGAATGGTCAGTCTTAACACCCCTTTTGTCTTATTTTGGAACGTTCCAACATTATGTAAGCCAATCAACAATTTAAATCACAGTACCGATCCGTCGAACGGATTTTTCTATCCTAAAACTAGAAATTCGACGATTAGGTATGCGACCCACTGAACGAGTCTCTTAAACATGGTTTTCTCTGATTCCCGGATCCCACAACGTGTTATTAAAGTACACAAATTGTTATAAGCTTCTTATGTGACTTGTAGCCCACGCGCTTACCTTAAATGAACATCAGTTCGGCAAAGAAAACGAAATCTGAATGATCAGTCTTTTACAGTTTTTTCGTAAATTCTAAATTCAACTTTCGAGATTGTTTTTACACAGAATTATTTACTGTTTCTATTATAATTTTCAATAGTAATATATAATTATCATTCTCTTCAAGACAAAGCATCTATTAGAAACATAATCAATTAGCTTTTTTTTATCGTAATCGCTCAGCTGAAGTAACCAAACTGATTCTAACACGAAAATCCGACCTAATGGACTTGACTTGCATCTTGAAGAAGGGGTTACGCGGATGGGGGATATGTGTAAATATATTTATATCATATATGCTTAAAACATGATTGTATATCAAAAAGACGGCCGCGGCCTTCGGGGATCGTTGATTATTTTACAATATTTATACAATGCTATCCATGTTTGCTACGAAGTACCCGTCAAATGAGACGCAGGTAATAGAGCTGTGGTCTAACAATCAAGGTTTCTTGACTCTCATACTATCAGAAGTTTCTTTTCATACGTGGGACGTTTTTGGCATTTATCATGCCTGAAGCAAAAGACCACGCTATGTATTATGAAAGAAGGCAGCAGGCACATATACGTCTACGCCTATCCTAGACGTCTAAGGATAGACGTGTAAAAGACGTCTTAATATAGTATAATCTGTGGGACTAGAAAGACGTCTAAGCCTAGACGTTGCTAAGAAGTCTACAGGTAGACACCTGTAGACGTCTATCAGACGTTTATTAGACGTTTATTCGACATATATTAAACCTCTATTAATAGTTTAAATACCTCCCAAAATATTTAACAGACGTCTAAAAAAGGTTTAACATGTGTCCTATAGTTTTTGTGTTATACCCCAGTATAATAATATTATGCAGTGGGAACTTCATAAGGATTCAGGGCTTCAAACAAAAACCTGTTTTTTGTAAGGCACAATTGCATATTCTACATGTAAATGGATACATTTAAGTCCATTATTCCAATAATTAAAACAACATAATGACTTATAATGGATACCATTTTAGAATTTGATATGGTAACTAAATTTGAGGTTTGGGTTTAAATTTTCAAAATTTTCAGGCGAAGTGATGAGCAATTTTGCCTTGAAAAAAAACAAGAAACAAGCTCAAATAAGATCAAATATTTATTCAATATAAAAATCTATTTCATTCAATCAACATATTTAATTATACTGTAGAAATAACACAAAATTCAAACTTTACTTAGAATCAGATTTGTCAAATCTTCAGATCATTGTCCCAAGCTGAAACGTAAAGGGTAAGGTCCAGATTCAAGGCTATTTTCTTCCTGCATTTTCTAAGAGCAAGTTAAAAGACTTCCGCCGTTCTTGAGAATTGTATCCTTGATCGCGTCCTTGTAAAAGATTGGTGAAAGTATCTGAAAATAAATTGAAACCTTAATTGTTATCTCGACTCATAATCATGATCAACATCTGTACCTATAAATTCAGAAAATCAAAATATAAGTAAACACTGTTAAATATTTGGTAACCTACGTGTCCGGAAAAAATCAATTTGATAAAAAAATAAATGTACATAGACACCAAACAAAACTTATATTACTAACTTGAAACTAGTAATAGAAGCACCTATACATAAGTCAACTATTATAAAAAGGTTACTTACGCAGTGAATTAAAATGACAGACTGTTAATGAAAATGTTCCACACTGAATCAGTTTCTCTGCATTTATTAAGGGTGTATTGATAATATTCCACTATGAAAGGTCGGGATATAAAAAATCTATATATATAAAGAATTATTTGGTTTAGAATAAAATAGAGAAAGCTAAATATGTTTCAAATATGTGTACGAATAAAACACTACACACATATTTTGAAGTAATTACGAGCTGAAAGCTGGAAGAAGGGGCTCTACCATTAGCTGCACGACCATTGTAGACAAATGAAAGATACCGACGAATGAGCATCTTAATTACTGACAAGGTAAAACTAGTTAGCGTGTCCTTTATACAGAAAACAAAATCTTACCGTAAATAATAGAAGAAAAAACCGTAAGGAACATTACCCCAGATGCAATGATATAGCAAAATCCCATCTCTTTTGAGAACAAAGAAATTGAAAATGGCGCCTATTTAACAGCGCATGCGTTAGGGTCGCAACTCTGCATGGAAAAATTATATGTGCATTGCATTGACTACAATATCGATCCGGATTGAAGTTCAAATCTCTTCGCCTAGAACATTTCATTTTTTTCTTATAAATTTGTACTTTTGACAGATCTGTAGGATGTAATATGAATTACATTTGAGTGTTATATATCATTTGATGCAAATATTGTCTTTACCTACAAAACATCTATCATGTTAGTAAAAGAAATCTTTCAATATTTAATTCTTTTTTTTTAGAAAGGTTTGTTTATATACAATAAGCAAAGGAAACATCTTTCAATCTGAAATATCAAGGCATTATAATAAAATTGTATGAAAGTGCAGGTCTACCTTAAGACGTCCTTTAGACGGTCTCTTCAACGTCTACGCTTTCACGTCTAAATGGGTACGTTGAATAGAATCTAACCAGATCTAGACCTAATTTAGACGTCTAATAGACGTCTTGTCTCTGCTGGGATACTTATACTTATACTTATACTTATACTTATACTTATACTATACTTATACTATACTTATACTATACTTATACTTATACTATACTTATACTTATACTATACTTATACTTATACTATACTTATCAACACATGGGACTTAGTTATTCATTACTAAGAATCCAATTCCTCCAGATGCTCTTGTGGCTATTTGTGTAGAGAAAACCAATTTTGTCCGTACCATTTGTAATTTTGCAGTTATATTGTTTCGTCTTTATGTAAAATGTCCCACATAAACCTAAAATATCACAGTCTAGAACATCAACAAAATCACACTTAAAATTAAAATTGACTATGTTTTTGTCATTTTTCTTAAAACTCTGGATTTCCATATACCAAGCCGAAGACCCTATCTACGCTTCACATGTGCGCCCTCATTTGCTGTTCTTAGTTTTCCATTTCTGGTAAGTCAAAGATTATTGTCCTTGTCTAGTGTTTTCATCATTAGTCTCATATTACCTTCCATTTTCAGTTCCTTTCTGCTTTTAAAGGAGTCAATGTTAACCTTGTCCATACCTTTCATGGTTTTCAGTTTATATTTGGGTTTTGATACATTAATCTTTTGCTCTTCATTTTCAAGTACACATTTAACATGTCCAGGGTTGATTTTGTCTATCACATTTCACAATTTTCACCTCTTTTGAATCAAGGACCTTGTGAATTAAAGCTTGTACATCTTTGGTCAGGTCTTGCTGTGATTCTTTCTCACCTTCAGGCTTCAACCCTTTTTATCACAATCATCTTATTTTCATTTAGGTCCCCTGTTTCTTAACGATTTCTGCGTAAGAGTTTTCAATGATGTCCCTCTTAAATTCTTCCCTGACTTTGCCAACTTCAGATTCAATGATCTGACTTTTTAAAGACACTAGCCTTGTTTCTAGATTAATTTTAAGATCACCCATACGTATGTTTACAGATTGAACTGCCCCTCAAAGGTCTGTTGATAGTTCAGAAACAGCATTTAATATCAAAAGTTCAGTGTTCTGGGTTTTTTTTGTTCAGAAATTCCTTCGGCATGTTTAGAGTTCTCCCTCTTTCCAGTATACACTTCAGTTCCCTCTACTAGCACGGGCGTCACGGCGGTGGCCATTGCCACTTCAACAAAACCTGCCTCACTGTTCATGTTCTTACTCAGTACACCACTATTTATCTCTCTGAAGTGCGAGTTTCAGCAAATGTATATTGTATAAGTTCTAAGTGTGTTGTTGTCTAGCAGTTTGTGATTGCAAATGCGCACTTACACACACTTTGAGCAAAACTATTCTTTTCATAAGTGGGACGTTTTTGTCATTTATCATGATTGAAGCAAAAGTACCACAGTCTGTATTATTAAAAAATATACTAACAGCCATCCTGGCCGGGACAGATAAAGAGCACTGGATTCTTGAAAATAAACCATTGTTAACACAATAGAGTGATGTCATCACAATGAATTAATAATAGTTATTCCACTGAATGAAGATAAGTGCAGGTCCCGTCCCGTCCTGTTTGTGATAACAGTTATCTCAGTTTATCTGATTCACGGACTGCTCGCTCGTTGTACCAGACCGCCATATTGAATCGCCACAAGGTAGGTCGCTCACATCCAACACGCGATTTAGTCATATAGTCCTCACTCTCAACCAGCCTTTTAAAATGATAGACAAATAATATCCTTATAAATCTTTAAATTTGATATTGATCGATTTACCTTCCCGAAATTTAGAAGAAAATGTTTGAATAGAAACTGTTTAACGTAGGGAATGACATTAATGATATATTCAGATATCACCCGAATATACTTTTACATATGTAAAACAAACACTATCTAAGTTCACACCATCAGGTTTATCAACAGGAAAAAACGTGGTTGATCTCTATTTGATAGTAATATCTACCATGAAGTCATAATCCTTGGAGCGGTTTATTTATTTCAACACCAAAGACCAAAAATCGAACTAACAGTAAATGTATAGGTCACTCAAACTATTTTGACTGATAAAGTGTCAACCAAAATTTGAAAGCAGACGAATACAGGCTACACGGCGATCACTGTCAGCCACAATGCCGATGCGGTGGATCAGCCCTGCCATGGACATCGTGCTATTCACTCTTTTGTTAACACTCTATGCGCCGTGTGCAGCGGATAAGAAGGGATGGGACACGGATGTGTGTGTGCAGCTCCCCACCAGTCAGAATGGTGAGATAATATGCTGGTTTCACAACTCGTTTCAGATCACTATATCAGCAAAGCTTAACCCTTCTCCTTTGTTTGTTTTCTCTTCACGACCAACGTTGGTACAAAATCATTTACACATACATGTATAAAGATAACTGAAGTATACACATTGAACTAAATATTGAAACAACTGCAGTGTTATGAAAATTTGATATTTGGATCAATCCACATTAAAGTGTTTGTTTAAACAACCAACAAACTCTTCAGTAATTGCGAATTTTATCATCTTAAAAGAAGTCATTGACAAAGTTAAGACATTGTTTTACTGAAACAGCAATTTTCGAATGAAAGGTGGATGTAGACAGTGAGCGAATTCACCACATTACCGATGAAACAAAAACAAGAAGGAAACTCAGTATGTAGCTTAACCCATATGAACACGAATGATTGCCGCAGTATGTCTCATCATGGACTGAACGAAAAGCTAAATTAGGCCATTTGTTCCAGTCAGGTTTGGTAATGCTGCTAATGCTTTGTCTGAACTGTTCTTGGTATACCTGAAAAGTCTTTATGTGGCTATTTGTGCTACAGAACTTAAGCAAATGTCAAAAAGATATTTGTGTTGCAATACTTTCTACCATGTGCATATACAATGAGAAGGTAAATTCTTTCAGCAATTTTTTTATTCAGCATTTACATATGTTTCGAATTCAACAAAAAAGATCATGACTGATATTCTTTTAAACTAATGATCATCTAAACTAAGAAACTTATCGAATGTTTTCTTATATCAGCAAATTATAAACAACAGAACCGAATATGAAATTCATCTGCTATTCTTTGGGAGTTACAGAGCGGGAGTTTTCTATTTTCAAGTGCGTTGCCCATTGAATGGTCAGTTTGAAATAGGTTAATAGTGTTTATTTTTTAAAAATATATCTAAATTAAGATTGGTTGATAGTGATTTGTAACGGAAACTAAATCACGCAAATGATTGTAAATGGGTGGGGTAAGTTTTGATAGGAAAGCTGCAATATTGCCATGGTTAAATGAGTATACAAGAAACTGAATTAACTGAAATATCAAAACTGCGGGTTAACGTAGCTAGCCGGATGTTGATTTTACTTACAGAAAGATCCCTTCCCTGACTATAAAGCCATTTATACATTATCAAGCGTATCGATACTCGTTCAGATCTGACACACAAGCGGCCGTACCTGCCTAAACAGTTCAGTGTGCGCGTGGAGGCCAACATCGTGGACAAGAACTACACGACGGACATCAAAGAGTGGTATGACGAGACGGACAACAGAGGCTCCCTGGAGCAGTACGACAGCGGGGTCAAGGTGTACGGCTTCTACGACTACAACATCAACCAACTCGTCGTTGTTACACCCTTAGAAGGTGAGTCTTTGTAGAGTTGTCGCAACATTTGAACTTACCTTCTGACTTCACCTTTCATAATACTTATTTATCAAATTACTATCGAAATAAGCACTGCATTGAGTTAAAGTAATTAATTTGAAAACACGCTCGATATTCTCTTCTAGATTCAAATTTCGGATGTCAAGTGACGGACCTGTCGAAAGACCCAAACCGGTTTATTTTCGGCTCAAAGACGTCTCCGAACGGGACAGACCGAATGTATACGGCGGCAGGTGCGCTGCGGTTCGGCGGCTCCCAGCCCGAGAAGTACCTGGGGGTGCAGACAGTGCGCGGTATCCAGTGTGACGAGTGGAGCTCCTGTTTATACTGGCAAGATATGGATGCTACCATGACGGTGCACTGGTACTTTTCACGTAAGTTGTCCGCACACCAAGAACACCCAGATACACTGGAATAGATTAACACCCAGCCTTACCTAACAACATTTTAAAAACTTGCATGATTTGGCAATGCCCTCTTGTAGGAAAAAGTTTAGCAAACCCTGGTGTTTCTTGTTAGTTCCTTCACTCCACCTGTTTTATAAAGCGAACAGATAGCTTGAAACATACAAGTACACATGTTTTCTCCACTATGAAAGATTTTTCAAAATGATATGTAGCAAAAGGGTACAAGCTTTTCCCAAGCTCTAAAGCAATCCGCAAGGTATAACACGCGGAATTCTTAATCAGGTGATTGTATTAGCCTTGTTGCAGTAAGACATCATTCTTTGCCAGCCCTACTACGCCTCAACCTAATAGCCTTTCTCAAAGTTTCCTGGATTTTATTACTTATCGCAAATGGGGGGACTTAAGATTTTTGGAGTAAAAATGCAGCAGGACATTTATTTACAAACGCCATCAGCCATGGTGCTTGTTAAGGTGGTAATGTTCTTGTTGCAACTGCAACAGCAACACATTTGAGAGTTAAGCGGCCTGCTAGTCCGGTTTCACCGCTCTGCCCCAGGTACCGACTGGATGACGTCCCATGAGCTCCCCCAGGTTCCCGTGCGATGTGTGGTGAAGGGAAGGATCTGGAATAATGGGGTGTCGGCCAACTTCAGCCACATCTACGAGTTCTCCGAATACCGCGACGGTCTGGACGGAGAAACCAAGAGATTCGAGGTGACTTCTTACCAATACATAATACCATCGGGTAACGCTCGCTTTCCACTGTTGCCAATTTCATATACAAACTTATATATATATTTTTGGGAAATGTTTACATTGAGCCTAGATTGTATTATTTACTCTTTTCCTTTTATTTCATGATTATATTGTGTCATCGTTAGATAAAATCAATATTGGGAGACGAATATGGGTTAATTATATCAACACTTTAACCCTTTATGATTATACTACTAGTATGTTAATTCTTTTATTTGTTCTCAGACACCAGAAGGCGCGTACTGCCAGGGCATGAAAACTCGCCTCAAACCTCCCGCACTTCCCAAGTCCTTTTCCTTCGGGGCAGAGGTTCAGACACCGGAGACGAAGTCCTTATTCTATGTGAAGGTAAAGTAGAACCCCAGTTAAACAGCGCATTTGTCTGTGATACGCGCATTTGTCTGTGATACGCGTAATGAAATTGAAAAACCGCTAGGAATAGATGTCTTTGTATCAAAGTCACCCCCAAAAATTCTTATAAGCTACCGAAAAAAAAAGAATGCGGAACTTTCAGACCTCATTTTGTAAGGATTTGCTGATCCAAGACCCCGATCTTGTAGCCTATCCAGAAACCAGAGTTCCTCAGGGTTTTATTTACTCTCTACGAAAATGACTTTGTTAGTAATAACCTCAACAATCTAAAAGTGACGTTATCTGCCGATAGTGGGACTCATTCAAGAAAATGGAATACTTTCAATGATAATATAAACAATTTTGAGATAGTGAGAGCAATTGCTAAAGTGAATGTCAAATATAAAAAGGACTTTTCATCAAATTCAGGAACAACCAAAGCATTGAAAGTCCTGTCTGAATAAATAGTTACAATAGTGACAAAGTGGATGATTACAAGCACCTCGGCATACTTAAACATAGTAAATTGAATTGGAATGCAAAGTTAACATTTCAAGCGGACGTCACACCTAAACACCATAACAGTTGGTTACTGTTGAATGATTCCTTGTCACTAGACTTGTGAATTTATGTGCGTAAGGTTGTACTTAGATGTGTATTACATCCTTCCGAATTCTCAAAATTATATGTACCTCATATTGAAATAGATACCTACGCATCATTGTATCTAATTAAATATTATTAGGTTTAAAAGCTTTAACCATGTTCCCTTACATGACATAACTCGACCAAACCCCAATGACTGCTTAATTTACGTTTTGTAGCGTTTCCCAAACTTTTATGGGCTTGCCTTCCAAGCATTGCAACTGATCCCGATAGTCTACTGATTAATTTTACGATAATTGCAACTTTCGCCGATAAAAACGATGCAGAAAACACGAATTTTACCGGATTAGCAGCATTGTTCAAACTAGCCATTGAAGGAAACTGGCAGAACTGGCGGGGAAAGTTCCCTTTGAAATGGACTGGGAATAATCTGTTATTGCCAAGTTCACTGGAGAAGCATTGATTTTTAAAGAAACATCAGGTATTCTACTCAGCTATAAGTGCCTCATCTGTATATTGGCCTTAAGAATTAAATGTTATTCAATCATAAATTGCCTGAATCGTGGTTTTGAAGGATGAAATGATTTCAACGTGTTTATTTGTGTATTCAGTCGAACCTCGTTTATCCGAACGATTTGGTTACAGGTGAAAATCGACCGGATAGCGAGTCGTCCGGTTATCTGAATCTATAGATTCCAGTATTATTTCTCTGGTCTCACATGTAATAGGTCAATAAATCAACGTCGACAATTCAAGCTTATGTGGTTGACTATCACTGTCAGAAAATGTACACTTTTATATTTGTAAATGTACATAAAATGACATCAAGTACACTTACAGAAAATCAGTAATCGTAATCTGCTTCTGTTTTAAGTTAGGTAGTTATTGCAATAGATCCATCCTTAATTTAACAGATTGTTCACACAGTGACGTTTGCGTAGTCACATCTTTTATGAAAGTAACAAGTGACAAGTGACGAACGAGATAAAGTCTCTGTTCAGAGTCTAAGAAAATGAACAATACAATCTGTATGTACATCTAAAGCATGATTGTGCATTCCTGTTTAAAGTGTATGATAAAGCCTGTTTGTACCTATGATTGTGCATTCCGGTTTAAAGTGTATGAAAAAGCCTGTATGTACATCTAAAGCATGATTGTGCATTCCTGTTTAAAGTGTATGATAAAGCCTGTATGTACCTATGATTGTGCATTCCGGTTTAAAGTGTATGAAAAAGCCTGTATGTACCTATGGTTTTAATTATACAATATAGCTCGTATATACCTGCTGGGTTTTTTATCGATGATAAAGTACATTGTATGTGCGTATCCTGATCGGTCTGTTTAGATTGTACGGTAATCCTGTTTGACCTGCTGGTTTGAACGATATAAAATAGCCTGTATATACCTGCTGGTTAGGATTGTATTAAAAACACTTATGTTCCTGCTACTTTAGATTTATGATAAAACCTTATGTGCCTGCTACTAAAGATTGTATGATACAGCCTTGTGTGCCTTCTATTTTTTTTATTGTATGATAAAGCCTAGTGCGTAACGGCTGGTTTAAATATATATAATAAAGCCTTATGTAAATGCTGGAATAGATTGTATGATTAAGGCTCATGTAGCTGCTTGTTTAGATTGTATGATATAGCCTGTGGGTAACTGCTTGTTTGGGGTGTATTAAAAGCCGTATGTAAATGCTGGTTTAGATTAAAGCATGTAATTGCCTGCTTGTTTAGATTGTATGATATAGCCTTATATATCTGTTGGTTTAGACTGTATGGTAAAGCCTTAAGTATCTGCTGGTTTAGACTGTATGATATATCCTTATGTATTTTCTGGTTTAGACTATATGATATAGCCTAAAGTAACTGCTGGTTTAGATTGTTTGATGAAGCCTGACATTTGCCTGTTGGTTTAGATCATTCGGTATATCATAATGTGCCTGCTGGTTTTGGCAGGAGTCGTACGACCAAGGAACGAAGCTGGTGCGCATGGACTACCAGCCTAACGGTTTCGGGCAGGTGGAGCAGGTCCAGATTCACGACTTCAACACAGGTAGTGTGCCAATGTGATAATATTTGTTGTACAACTTTCAAATTACAAAGTTCAACCGACTTTGTCTGGCCTCCTAGGAGAACACATCTTGACAACTGCACTTCATGTCAAAACAACATCAAGTTAACCTTGACTTGCAGAAAATATTCTTTCAATTAAAAAAAGGTAATGCTTTAGGAAAAAGTCAATATCCATCGTCAAGTCAATCAATTCACATTTCAGTCTCTTTAAAATCTACCCTCTTCCCTCGAATCAAAGTATCAATGTCATGTCGGGAGGCAAACTGAGAGACACTTCAGAACGATCTTCAGCACAGATATTGGTGTCAGAAGGTACACCTGTGGACCATACTTTATAGGATTGCTATAATCGTTCATTTTAAACTCCATGATGTGATTGGTACACTTATGAATAGGTTTTTTACTGAACTAGTAACAGAACTTGCGCTGATAAAGGTGAGGGAAAAAGGAAACAAGTTCGTATGACGGTACTATTTCAATAAACAATAGTGTTATTAGTGTTTTTTAAAATTATTCCACTTAGTTTGTGGATCATTCGTAGCCCAAACGGATGATTTCACTACAGGCAAACCTTCTGTGTTGGTAGACCTTATTGAAGAATGGGGAAACTTAACTTTTGGGCAATAATTAAAGGCCCACCCATGCCTCTGCGTTCCAGGTCTTGCATATAACATCAACCCCAAGTCTAACAACTGCTCCGTTACGCTCATCCAGTCATCAGGCTTCGACTCCGATACTCAGGGCTTGTATGCTAAAATGAGGAGCAGCGCTGAGTTTTTCTTCACAAATTCAACCTCGCTCATAGACTATGAAGGAATGGTGAGTGGTCTTTACTACCTTAAAATGTTTCATGGACTATGAAGGAATGGTGAACAGTGTTTACTAAATTTATCTCATTCATAAACTAGAATGAATAGTGAGCGGTCTTTACTCAATTTACCTCATTCATAAACTAGAATGAATGGTGAACAATGTTTACTAACTTTACCTCATTAATAAACGAGAATAAATGGTGAACAATGTTTACTAACTTAATCTATTTCATAAACTAAAAAAATGGTGAGCAGTCTGACATATCATCATTCATTTCCTAGAGAAAATGATGAACAAATTACATCTTAGACACCCAAGTAATGATTCTGATGGAAAATATTACTTAGAGATCCTATCAAAATTAAGTCATGTATATTAAATAATTTTTAGCTTTCTTTTCATGAATCTATATAAACTTTATATATAAAACATTATATTCTGGACAGAATAAATCCGGGATCATGAAATGTTTGACGACGCCGAATTTGTTTATCGACACGAGGTGACAAACTTCTAAAAGATAAGAAGAACACAATTCTTTAACCAAGAGACGGCCGTGAACATTATTGACAGCCGGTCAAGAGACTGATTAACGAGTACAATAACGCATTAGAAACAAACAAAAGACACATTGATATTGGGTATGGCCACCACCATGCCCTAATAACTGATTGGCATCCACGACGTTTTGTTGTGGGATATTGCGAGTGCATTTTCAAGGTCATCAAGAGTCTTTGGCTGGTAAGGAAGCTGTTAAAGCCGGTGATGTAGCTGGTTCCACACGTGCGCAATGGGATTAAGGTCAGGAGACAGGGCAGGCATCTCCATACGTTGAGCTGTCTCCCATTCAAGATTGCCATTCACCATTCTGGCAAGGTGTGGACGATTATTATCATCCATTGTAATTCTTGACTAACAGCTCCTAAATAACCTGACAATTGGACAAAGAATCTTATCACGAAAGCCGATAGCATTACGTGCTAGATGTCGTATTGCTGCCATCTCCGTACGGCCAGCAAGAGAAATCCCACCCCAAATCATGACCGATCTACCACCTGACCGATCTGGCAGTAACGTGGTCTGGTCTTTCTCTTGTACAACCGTCCAGACAGAACCTGGACCCATTTGTGAAAAGAACTTGCTCCAAACGACGCTTATTCCAGTTCACGTTGTTGACGTGCCATGTCCAGTCGGATTTGTCGATGACGTGGGAGGAGTCTTTGCCTGACGGTTGGTCTTTGAGCCCACAGATTGGCTTGATGGAATCTGTTTCTTACATTCTGGGGTATAATGTGTGTTTAGTGGCAGTATTGAACTCTCTGCTGGAGCAGGTGAAAAGCGTCTTAATGATATATCGGTCCTGACGTTGTGTTGTGGAACGTGGTCTTCCATATTTTGACCTTTCATTTTCTTGGAACCTTGTCTACAGGCTGCAGATGACACTCTGATACACACTTAACGCTGCAGCATCTCGTCGCGTTCTTCCTAACTGCCTGGTTTCGCTCATGAGCCTGAAGATGGCGTTTTCATTATTGTTTGAAACGAAGGTTAATCATTCGCTTCTCTTTACAGTGTCATACAGTTGTTCAACAGTGAAACGCATCAACTCATCTGGAGCAGTGAAATGGACCATGTGTTGTTCATGTTCTCGTGCACGTGCCAATCGTGAAAAGGCATGTTACATGCAGTACCTACTCCACTTGTTGCATTTGTGCAACGTACATCACATAACATTTTGTTCTGCGAACTGATTTCATGATGTTTCTGCGGACTGATAGACACCTAACGGGTAGTACTCCCTGGCTGCAATCAACTCTGTGAGGGAAAATGAGGCCCCTCCTACACTCCTCACCAATCTGTGTGCCCCCTCCCTCCCCCTCACCTGCCAGGCTCCTAGGGACGCCACCCGTCAGATTGCTTCACTGCTGCCTCTAGCAATTGTTGAAAGGGTCATCGGACTGAACGATATCAATCGACGTTAAATAGTTTGTTTGCTTTAACAAATTCAGGGCAATGTGTGAGCTTCGTGGTTAAAAACCCGCTAATCGGGTGATACAGGATATGATATAGCCAACTCCAAAACACAACTGCTGATATCACAATGAACTATATTATTGTTATATGATACAATGAATTATGAAGCTGGATAGTATAATGCTTGGATGAGTACTTCTTCTTTAAAAAGTACACCATTGCAACGGAAGATGATCATAGTAAGAATGTCGTTACAGGTGGTGAAACAGGTACATCCACCCGTACGAAAGAGTGCTATCTGAGTAGGCGCTAACTGTCACTAAAAAGTGTACAAACTATCAAAATATGTTTAGGGTTTTTTTTTACAAAGGTTATCATTTGATTTAATTTTCTTATAATGTTTTGTTAAAAGTATCAAGTAATAATAAAATATTAAGGAATTTTTCAAGCATTTTTGGTTTATCACGAGGGTTAAACACAAGAACCTGCATGTAATCATGGGACGTTCTTAAACTGAGCATCGTGTGAATATCAAAATGGTCATGAAGAAGAGGTGAATGCGACCGAATAACTTAAACGTATGACCAATGTGTATGGGAGAGAAGCCCCTAAATATTCTACTGTTGCAAAATGGTCAGCTGAGTTTAAGCAGGAACGATGAACCAAGGTCAGAAAGGCCTGTTGAAGCCATTACAGATGATATGTTTTCACGGGTCAAGGGCTTAATCATGTCTAATCGTAGAATTAAGGTGGACAAGATACTTTCAGAGTTTTGTATTCACATGAAGGTGTTTCACTATAATTCATGAGCACTTGCACACGTCCAAGGAAAGATAAGGAAAGATAAGTGCCACGAAACTTAAATGCACAGGATCGACACCAGAGAGTTGAATCTAGTCGTGAGCTCTTGGAAATGTACAATGCCGATCCCGATAACTTTCATGCCTTTCATGTTGACTGCTGGAGTTATGCATCTTCCGGACAAAGTTCCAGTGCACAAGAGTCGTACGACAAAGGCCGCAATTCAACAATAAGTATTTGAACAACTTAACCATCCCCAATACAGTCCCTAACTGGCCTTAAGCGACTTCTATCTGTTTCGCAATTTGAAATCACACTTGCATGGTACAAGATTTGGCGATGGTGATGAACTCAAAGCTGGTACTGAGGCGTGGCCAGTACGCCAGTCAGAAGACTTCTACCCAAGGGGCATAAACAGTCTCAAAGACATATCTGCAAAGTGCTTCGAGGTCCAGGGATAGTATATTGAAAAATAAAATCATTATCACAACCATTGGCTTCTGTTTTATATCCGCTTCTATGAAATTATTAACCTCCCCTCATATTAATGTTAAATATTTATGTAGAAAAGAACCTTCGATTTGTGAAAATAAAGAACTACATTTGCAAGCAAGATCCATTCATCTTTTTTCGCAGACCTCGCATTGTCAATTGTGAATAACTAGCCGTAACAGTCGATACTTCGCGATCAGATGACACCCTTGATTAAGTTTGGCATATTTGGCTCCAAGAACTCGCGGAGTGGCTCTTTAATATATGCTTGTTATGAACCTACTGCAAATATTCAACCGTAGTCATAATAACAAAACCGGAACACTTCATACTTTCGTTTCGTTTCGTTTCGGTCGGGCGGCCGGGCACATGGGACTTTTCAACGCTGTCACTAAATCAACACTATGTATCCACAGAGGACAGTGCGTGGCATCGAATGTGATGTGTGGATCGCAAACAAGAACGACTGGCCAGAAGGCAACCCCGCCAACACGACATGGGAGTGGTACTTCGCAAAGGTGAGATTCAAATCCTTCTTTCGGTATTATTACAACCAAGAACTAAACTAGGAGAGCGTGGAGTGTTTCATTAGTTGTACATCACTACTGGTGAATCCAAATTATCAAATTTTGGATTTTATGGACATGGAATCTTGAAAAAAGCAATACCTTAGGATTACCTGCCCAGATTTGAAAATGGAGGTACATGTTTATGCTTGAAGTAATAATCCAGTAAATGTTTTTAAAAAATCTAATAACGTTTAGCACGTTTGAAAAACTCAAATCACTCCTAAAATTCTTTGTCCCAAAGCAAGAGTGGCAGTCTAACGCTGGATACTCTTTCGAGTCACAGATGCCAGTGGGGATAATCATAAGTATGCACACGGAACCGGTGAGTTCGTTTTTGTCCTGTTCACTAGTTGAACATACCGTTATGTTACCGTCATGACTACAGTGATTAATTGAACAGATATATTTATCGACTAATACAATTGTCAATTCAAACTGATTTCTAACCTTTAGTATCTGATTTTGAGGTTTTAAAAACAGTTAAGGGATTCATTGCATCGGGTTATATCAGTTTTTTTTATACTTCTTACAATAAATTAGGCAACAAGGATATTTTTTTCACCAAAAAGGTTATTAACATCCTACACAATAAACCCAAAACATGCAAATAATACAACATTCAGGTGTTCAAAACTTTCAATGTTGCTTCATTGTTTTCTGAGGAGTATATTAACTATTTCAAAGTACCATTTGTGGCCGTTCTGAATACATTGCAGCCCTTCCACTACCACTACAGCATCTACGACTACGATGAGTCAGCTCCATACATCTGGAACTACGACATCAGCATGTGCTACTCCTCCGGTCACAAACACTTCTTCAAGATGCTCCTTAAAGGTATGTCACTTAACTGAAACCAGTGAGCTTGAGGACAGCTGTATGTCACCAATCTGATTCATATGAAATGATTGATTCGCTACCTAGTCTTACACCTGGTCGTCACATGTCACTCATCTACGATCTAAAGACATCTCGTAGAGATCCGTGTTCACAGAAAGTTATCATATTACCTGTCACCATCGTGCTTTTTCACAAAGTAACTTAAAAGTTAGTTTAATTTAAAAAATAGTTCACCGTAACTGAAATAGCCCGAATTGAAGTTTTCCGAATGTTTGCTATATAGTTGCGGGGCAACCCTCATTAAGTAACAGTGACGCTGTGACCATGGCTAACATGACACAGTATGTACCGTGGAACAATATGATATGATTTTTCGTATAATGGCCAGCCTTACAAAATGATTGGCTCACTAATTCCCGTGTTATTTCATGTTCAAAGTTAGTCCCTTACGAATAGAATTGTCCATCAAAGTATAATATGTATATATATATATATATATATATATATATATATATATATATATATATATATATATATTCCTTATAACAAGTTCCAGTGACTTGAGTATGATTCTTTTGAGAATATACATCACTTTGTTACTTATCCAATATTTCACAGCATCAAGTCCGACTTGAAGATCAATGTCGTTTTAAAGATTTACCACTTCAAAGCTTAACAAATTACTTTTTGGATCTGTACTTTCCGGGATGTTCAGGAAATCTAGATCATCACGTATATAACTTTTAAGGTTTTAGGAAGATATCAATGAAGTAGCTGAGTCGTTGTGTTGACATTCGGGATCTCCGACAATTGGTCAGTAAGGTCTGTGGTTTTTGTAGACTGATAACTTCTAAATCTTGTGTATCAATTTCACTTTTGATAGTTATGTCTAATGTGATTATCACTACCGATTTTTATTCTGGGGTGTAAGCATAACTACAAATGTTTACTCTCGACTATAAGCGTTACTACACGTGTTTTCTCTCGACTATAAGCGTTACTACACGTTTACTCTTGACTATAAGCATCACTACACGTTTACACTCGACTATGAGCGTCACTACACATGTTTACTCTCGGCTATAAGTATCACTGCCGTTATTTTCTTTCGACTATGAATATCACTATAAATGATAATTCTGGACTGTAAGCATTACTACACATGTTTACTCTCGACTATAAGCATCACCACACATGTTTACTATCGGCTATAAGCATCATTACACATGTTTACTCTCGACTATAAGCATCGCTACATGTGTTTATTCTCGACTATAAGCATCACTACACATGTATACTCTCGACTATAAGCACCACTACACATGTTAAATCTCGACCATAAGTTTCAGTACAAATGTTTACTCTCGACTATAAGTGTCACTAAAGATGTTACTCTCAGCTGGAAGTTTCACTACAGGTGTTTATTTTCGACTATAAGTTTAACTACAGATCTTTAATCTCGACATAAGTTTAACTACAGATGTTTAATCTCGACTATAAGTTTAATTACAGATGTTTATCTCGGCTATAAGTTTAACTACAGATGTTTACTCTCGACTATAAGTTTAACTACGGATGTTTACTTTCGACTATAAGATGTTTGTTCTCGACTATAAAATGTTTATTCTCGACTTTAAGTTTCACTACAGATGTTTACTCTCGACTATAACTTTCACTACAGATGTTTACTCTTGACTATAAGTTTCACTGCAGATGTTTATCTCGGCTATAAGTTTCACTACCGATGTTTATCTCGGCTATAAGTTTCACTACAGATGTTTACTCTCAGCTATAAGGTTAACTACAGATGTTTTATCTCGACTATAAGTTTCACTACAGGTTTCGACTTTCGACTATAAGATGTTTACTCTCGACTATAAGTTTCACTATAGATGATAATTCTCAGCTGCAAATATCACTATAGAGGTTTACTCTCGGCAGTCGGTAGTACAAAATATGTTGCTCTTTGACGCAGGTAGAACTACTTTTTTTTATTCTGTAGGGAACTTCACGGCGGACGTCCTGAGCGATGAAACTCTTTTCATCTCCTACATCGTTGACGCTGTGGTTAAACAGACCAGTGTTTCGCCGCTGAGAATACAGGAAACTGATGTAAGAGCTCCTATGGCAGAGTATATATACATTTTATGTTAAGAGCGACGTGGTTTTTCCTAATAGATTTTTAGACAGAAATGTAGTAAACGGTTTTATACAAGAAAATATATCAATCCAAATTTTGTAGATATGATATAAAAGGATAGTCCTATCGGATTATTTTTTGTGGAAACTAAATTCAAGGGGAAATTCCAGCTTATACATGTATGCTTTTAGTACATGGTTATAACATAACGCAGTTGAAACATTTGATTCAGGGTAATATTTGATTAAGATGTGAAAACCAGATTAACGACAGCGCACACTCAAACAAAAATGAAAAGTGAAGCCATTGAACCTGACAGGGAATTGCATAATAACGGTATCGTTTGAGAACGCATTAATTTAAGAGGTCATTTCTTAGTCTCGTATCACTTATAAACGGATAAAAGATCCAGACCACTCTTATTATCCAGAAGACATCGCGGATGTACACTAAAGAGCAGGTTTTTTTTTATGAAGTACCAAAGATACCGGAAGTTTGTGTTATTTTCACTTGTTGATCTTAATTACTTTGTTTGTTGCTGGTAAATTTTAGTTAGGCATGCAAGTCGAAAAGGTGTTTCCCAGTTCACGTCACCCTTACAGCCCCTCCAGTTCGTAAAACCTTCCATATCGGCCATCGTAGTTTCTTCGTTTTTGGCTTTTGAACAACTCTTCTTCAACAAAATTACCTTCAGACAATTAGGCTAGTTTTAGTTATCGACATAATGATATCATATCGCTCTCACATTATATCTATATACAGAAAACATAATAATTAATTAGATTATGCTTCGTATTAATACACAATTCATTAATGATTCTTAACTGCACTTGGTTGTTGACATGTGAGCTGTTATGATTTTTTTTACGTTTCTATAACTCCCAGTTAGACCACAGCGACAAGTATATTAAGGTGACCTTCACCATGCTTGACGTGGCACCGTTCGTGGGTGACGTGAAGAACTTTCCTCAGCAGACTTCTCTGGCCGCGGCTGTGAACTCGTTAAATCAGGCGCTCAACTCGGGCACCCTCGTCATTTCTATAGAACCAAGTGCAAAGATGGGGGTGAGTTCGTATGACTTCACATGCAGTTTTGTTCGACCTTTTCCCGTTTACCTGCATTGTCCTCGTGTAATCCTGAGTTGTTTTCATGAAAATGTGGCGAGATCGACGTGAAACTTGTCTTTATAATTGAACACGCCCGAAGTACAAACCTTAAGAGGGAACCAAATGCGATCATATGCGGTCATATTCTCCTTTTTAGATTAAGTTTAGAGAGTGATTTTGATTCCAGTTCCATGATATGTGTAATGCTTCAGCCTATTCAACTGACTGCCATCCCCTTTTCGGCGGATCTCTGGGGCTACAAGATGATGACGATAGCGCCGCTCGTGACGTCACAACCCGACGACGAGTCAGTAGATCCTGATGAAGAGCAGGAAATCTTTCCTGACTCGGGTTTGCCAACTGAGGAAGAGGATGTTGCCGAGCCGGAAGGGAGGGTGTACAAGCGCTCTGCTGAGCAACAGGGGCTTGGACAAAGCGCTCTAGAGTTTTGCCAGAACCCTAGAGGATACAGTTCTGGTAATTGGACAGCTGTATAACTTTCAATACTTTAAGTTTCATTTCATTGTTTGACCGGAGCATAAAGATTAACAATGTGGATATAGGGATTTGATAGTATTTAAGTTGGTTTCTAGAACATAGATAGTCGCTATACTGCCATCTTGTCTTTGGTCAACAGCTCTATATAAATGTGTTGAACCAACAGTAGAATGTATATCCTCTCTTTGTTGTCCAAAAGTTTGTGAGCAGGTGACATTAGTGAAGAGCATATCCTTACTGTGTTGTCCTATAGTTTGTGACAAGGTGACATAGTGTAGAGCATATCCTTACTGTGCTGTCCTATGGTTTGTGACAAGGTGACATAGTGTAGAGCATATCCTTACTGTGTTGTCCTATGGTTTGCGACAAGGTGACATAGTGTAGAGCATATCCTTACTGTGTTGTCCTATAGTTTGTGACAAGGTGACATAGTGTAGAGCATATCCTTACTGTGTTGTCCTATGGTTTGTGACAAGGTGACATAGTGTAGAGCATATCCTTACTGTGTTGTCCTATGGTTTGCGACAAGGTGACATTAGTGTAGAGCATATCCTTACTGTGTTGTCCTATAGTTTGTGACAAGGTGACATAGTGTAGAGCATATCCTTACTGTGTTGTCCTATGGTTTGTGACAAGGTGACATAGTGTAGAGCATATCCATACTGTGTTGTCCTATAGTTTGTGACAAGGTGACATAGTGTAGAGCATATCCTTACTGTGTTGTCCTATAGTTTGTGACAAGGTGACATTAGTGTAGAGCATATCCTTACTGTGTTGTCCTATGGTTTGTGACAAGGTGACATTAGTGTAGAGCATATCCTTACTGTGTTGTCCTATAGTTTGTGACAAGGTGACATTAGTGTAGAGCATATCCTTACTGTGTTGTCTTATAGTTTGTGACAAGGTGACATAGTGTAGAGCATATCCTTACTGTGTTGTCCTATGGTTTGTGACAAGGTGACATTAGTGTAGAGCATATCCTTACTGTGTTGTCCTATAGTTTGTGACAAGGTGACATTAGTGTAGAGCATATCCTTACTGTGTTGTCCTATAGTTTGTGACAAGGTGACATTAGTGTAGAGCATACCCTTACTGTGTTGTCCTATAGTTTGTGACAAGGTGACTTTAGTGTAGAGCATATCCTTACTGTGTTGTCCTATAGTTTGTGACAAGGTGACTTTAGTGTAGAGCATACCCTTACTGTGTTGTCCTATAGTTTGCTAGCAGATAACATTAGTGGAATACAAATCATCTCTATGTTGTCATGAAAAAATATCACCTCTGCTGTTGCTAACGGTAACATAAATGGAATGCATGCCCTTTTTGTGTTGACCTGAAGTTTGCTAACTGGAAACATACCCTCTCTGTGTTATCTAAAGGTTTGCTTGCAGGTTATATTGGTTGAATGCACACCCTCTCTGTGTTGTCCCAATGTTTACTAACGGTAACATTATTGGAATGCATATCCTCTCTGTGTTGTTCCAAAGTTTTCTAGCAGATAACTTAAGTCAAATGCTGTAGTGTCCTAAAGTTGACATCAGGTAACATCAGTAGAATGCATATCCTCTCTCCCTAAAGTTTACATCAGGTAACATCAGTAGAATGCATATCCTCTCTCCCTAAAGTTTACATCAGGTAACATCAGTAGCATGCATATCCTCTCTGTGTTGTCCAAAAGTTTGCTTGCATGTAACATTAGTGAAATGCATATCCCCCTGTTGTATTAAAGTTTGTTATCAGGTTATGTTATAAGAATGCATATCCTCTCTGTGTTGTCCAAAATTTTGCGAGCAGGTAACTTTAGTGGACTGTGTATCCTCTCTGGGCTGTCCATTAGTTTGATAGAAGGTAACATTAGTGGAATGAAATTCATCTCAGTGTTGTCCATACGTTTGCTAGCCAGAATCAGTAATGGAGTCTTACCCTCTCTGTATTGTCCATACGTTTGCTAGCCGGAATCAGTATTGGAATCCTTACCCTCTCTGTATTGTCCTAAGGTCTGCTAGCCGGAATCAGTATTGGAGTCTTACCCTCTCTGTATTGTCCTAGGGTATGCTAGCCGGAATCAGTATTGGAGTCCTTACCCTCTCTGTATTGTCCTAGGGTCTGCTAGCCGGAATCAGTAATGGAATCCTTACCCTCTCTGTATTGTCCTAGGGTCTGCTAGCCGGAATCAGTATTGGAGTCCTTACCCTCTCTGTATTGTCCAAGGGTCTGCTAGCCGGAATCAGTATTGGAGTCCTTACCCTCTCTGTATTGTCCAAGGGTCTGCTAGTCGGAATCAGTATTGGAGTCCGTACCATCTCTGTATTGTCCTAGGGTCTGCTAGCCGGAATCAGTATTGGAGTCCTTACCCTATCTGTATTGTCCAAGGGTCTGCTAGCCGGAATCAGTATTGGAGTCCTTACCCTCTCTGTATTGTCCAAGGGTCTGCTAGCCGGAATCAGTATTGGAGTCCTTACCATCTCTGTATTGTCCTAGGGTCTGCTAGCCGGAATCAGTATTAAAGTCCTTATCCTCTCTGTGTTATCTAAAGGCTTGCTAGCCGGAATCAGTATTGGAGTCCTTACCATCTCTGTATTGTTCCAAGGTTTGCCAGCCAGTTTCATAACTGAAGTATAAAAATTCGCTGCGTTGTCGGGAGGTTTGCTAGTCGATATAATAATTTGAGTCCAGATTTTATATATGTTTCCCTAGCTTCCCTAACCAATATCCCAAATGAGTCAATGCCGCCACTGTGTTGTGCCAGTTTCATCGGAGTTCAATTCCTGCTGAAAGCCCCCTAGCCGGGCCCATCTTCTCTGCGATATACGAAGGTTTGCCAGCCGGTATCCCTGTTAGAGTCCACGCCCTCTTTGTATGGTCCGAAAATCTACATACTAGTATCGTAATTAGGGTCCCCATCCTCTGTGATAACCCTGTGATATTGCTTATGCTATTCTGTCCCCAGGCTCCCTCGCTGGAATCGCTATTGGAATGCTGATCCTAGGATTTCTTATCTGTTTTGGAGCAATCTTGCTGGGCTCGAAATATGGCAGCTTCACGAGTAAGAGTCAAGGCTACGAGATGACGTGATGACTTCAATAATTCTATTCTTCGACTGACATCCGACTGTGTACATAGTGATAGTGATATTACATACTAACTGGTTCTTTTATGAAAAATAAAAAAGTATGATTTAATGTCTTGTATTCTTTTTAATTTCATAACTTTGGCATGAGTTCAGGGAAATTTAAATTTTAGTTTTCAGTAAAGGCTTACGGCATTGTAATATTATAGCATGTTTCCTGCCTATAAAATCTGATGTATTTAACTTAAAAGTAACAATACGGTGTTTGAGGAGGAAATGGGTTATTGTGAAAATTGGGAATGGAAAACAAACGGAAAGTGCATATTTACTATCAAGTAAAGCCAACACTTTACTATTTTTTAATCCTTTGGGGAGAAATGGGGAAGAGGTTTCCGTTTCTGTGAAAAACAAAAACTACTCGATGAACTATTTTACATTGCAATTAAGGCTGCTATACATTTTAAAAGTGTATGTATGGCTAACCTGATGATAGGAATGACCTGCATGTGGTGATATGTGTACAGGATCTACATCATGATGTACGAAAAACACTGCTCTTTACAGTATGGCAGGGCAATTTTAACGGGATGTGATTTAACGCACTTCTGCGTTGTCTTAAGTATTCTCTTAAGAGTTAAATTATGACTCCCCAATATATTAACCAGAATATACTTTGCAAATAATGAACCCGATAAGAATGAAACGCACCTTTCCTGCAGCGATCTTCCGATTGTCGCTGTGAGAAGAACAAACACAGACAACGTACACTGACATTTATAGCTCTTTTAATTTCAGTTTTTTCCTCTACAGTTTTATACAGATGTTTGAATTCTTGGAATATTTGGATGGACGTCCCGGTCGTTGAGTGTACATGAATGTATTGCGTTGTCCAGACAAATGTGATGTGACTTCACTCCATACTTTACAGTGGCTTCTAATGAGAATAGCACTTTACATTTGTCTCTCTACGACACCCAAGGTGTACTTAAAAGTCCTGGTGAAGCGAAAACTTTTTCACAATCCGTATTCGTGGGAAAAACCAATTCCACTTTTTGTATTATTGTTTTGTTTTGTTATTGTATTGTTACCCGAATATTTTGGTTTTTCCGTATTGATACGGAGTAACAATTTCAATCAGAACTTATAGCTTGGAAACATGCTATAATAGGATATGGCCAGGCTGACATTATTATGTAAATTCACTTCCCTTCAGTTCAAGCAGTCGCAGATTATCGTATTTTATTTTATTAAATGGAGACACTCTATATCCCCCTTCAGAACACTCTTCAAAGTGACTTTAAAGGGATATTTCTATTTTGCAGATCCATTTTTTCACTTAAACGTCTCTCTGACTTGCAAATTAGGAGACAAATCCATTCTGTTTTATATTTTGGGGTTGTTCACCCGTTTTAATTGTTAATTTAGGGGTGAAAAATGCACGACATACAACCCCAAAATTAAAAACAGAATGGATTTATCTCCATTCTAACATGACTTATGAGAAAAATAATGAGGAACCTATTTGCCTTGCGCAACAACAATGTGATTAGGTCGAACCAGTGCAGACCAGTTCCACTTGCTTGAAAATAGTTCTATTTTCAAAGAACACCCTTCAATAAAAATAAATATCAAAACATAAACCAACAACACTCAAGAAATCATCAAGTTTATCATAGTTGAATACACTGTCTGGAAATGTGGTCACTTATGAATGAGAGGGGGGAAAGGGAAACAGTTTGTAAAGTTGAAGAATAACGTATGTCTCCTCTGTTCCCTTGACGAATCGCTATTACCGCGCGTTACGGTACGAAGCGAGCCCGGTTTGGTATTAAATTTAGCGATAAAAAATAAACAAATTCGACAAAAAATAAACCACATTATGGATTTAATATGGTATTCTCAATGTCTGTATAGAATTGATTTAAAATTTATTTTGCTGTTGTCTGTAAGGCGATTAAAAGAGTAAGTTCAGCGATTTGAGTTGGTAAACGTGCGCGAATGAATGTGAATCGGTCGTAAATATTTAGAGATGATTATTAGCGAAATAATCACTCCAAAATTGATTTTGGTAACCAATCAGAAAGCAGTATTTTCATTCTAGTTTTCGTGTCATGTTAGAATGTGTAACTAATTACACCCCTAGCTCATGATTAGAATTAATTCATGTTTTCATTCATAGAGAATGATTAATTGTTAACCTGAACTCGGTGCCCTCTATGAAATATCTACAGGTGTAGCATCGTCCGTCTCTACACTCTGTTAAACAAGTTTTGAATTTACACATACTCCTGTAAATAATAGAAAATTGGGTAAACATAAAACACAGGAATTTCCCAGCAAAACTATTTTGCGGCATTGAAATCATACTCAAACTACTGTAAACACGTTAAAAATTATAAACGTGGTGATCTAGATTTCCTTCATAACGTCCCTGATAATACACATCCAAAGAGTACTTTTTTGACATTTGGTGTTGTAAATCTTTAAAGCAACATTGATGTTATAGTCGGACTGGAAGCTGTGAAATATTTGATAAGTAGCTATAGTGAGGCACTATAAGGTAGATTCTGAGAAGAATTCATAAACGAGATGTCAACCAATATTTCCACTCGGTTTCCGGGCTTGCTTTCATAGTTTTAATCTGGTTTCCTTAATACTTGAAACCACATGAATTTTCCCAGATCCAATTATTTTAAAGACAATTGGCGACGATACATTTATGATTGTTTCATATCGTGGCCGCTAGGTGACGAAAACTTATTTGAACAACCTGAATGGAAACTTGTGTTAACAATGGAAGAAAGTGATACAAATATTCAATTCTTTGACACATTATCAAGTCCAACAACAGACTCGAAACAGATATTTACTAAAGATGTACTGACACATAATAGTAACATTTTTCGTCTTTCGGTGATTTCATTCGTCATGATGTTATATATTTCTGTGTATTTGTTTCTTCAGGGATGAACGGAATCTTGTGTTTGTTTAAGATGACTTTTTCCTCCTTAGTTATCCACTGAAGGACATAGTTGCATAGTTCTTGTTCCGTATTAATTGCTTCGGACTTTGTGTCGGCACTGGGGCACCTTAGGCACGTAAACAAAAATGGCAGCAACCTATGGAGGTATAGTTCTTGGATACCTTGAAATTTAAAATGTCAAATATTCCATTCTTTGACACGTATATTATATCAGGTCAGTCAACAGACGCGAATAAAATTCACTACATGTGTACTGATACAAAACTGTATCTCCATATCTCGTCGTGTTACCCAAGTTGCCTAAAACGCAGCATTCCGATCAATTTGGCAAGACGAATTCGTATGATGGTATCTAACTGTTGATGCAAAAACTTCAGGCCATGAGACTCGCAGTATTCAATACGAGAATAAATGACATTGTTCCGTGGAATAACTGTTTCATTAGCGTTGAACACACTGGCCATTTTGACTTTTACTTGACGACTTTAATATCTTGTGAAAAACAGTTTCTCAGAAACAAATGAATTAAAATACATATTGCAGAAATATTACTGAAAGAAAGAAATTACTTTTTAAATACTTTTAATGGAATAACATGAACTTTAAAAAAGTAAATACTGTATCTCTGGCTGTAGATCCATGGTTTTGACTGTTTCCACTGGTTTATTTTGGATACAGAAGTTTGGCCATTCTGATTTATGATCATGAAGTAATTTCTGTCCATGAAACCAGGTGTCAGCTTGAGGTAGTTTCTCTACACGAATGCCTCGTTATACAATGTCAGCTGGGTTACTGCTAGTTTCTATAAATTCCTACTCTGATGGATGAGAATAGTATTTAATCAAACGAACTCGTTGGCCGAGCAGAAGTATAACTGATGCTGCTGTCAGTTCAAGCCTTGAGATAGTGACTATTCTTCCTTGTGCTAGCCTTGACTTGCCCGTAAAGAAGGATACATGGATGTTGTTATCTTCATCCAATAGACGTAGGTATGATGCACAACCGTAACGAAGGGAATTTGCATCTGAAAAAAGATATGACTGCCTGGACATAATGTTACAAAACTCAACTGGCCCTAGAAATCTATGTTTTCTCAAATCATCAAGCCGTGGAAAATCATTCAACCATTCTTTCCATCTGTGGTTCAGTTCAGGTAGTATGTCATCATCCCAACCCAGTGTTTTGTTCACACAGAGGTCCTGTAAAATCTTCTTTGCAGGCAAAATAACAGGATCAAGAGGATCATAAAGTAAGGACACGGTTGATGATATTCCTGTCCTGGTCCCTGGCTTGCTGGGTAGATCTTTTGAAAAGCCGATCATATCAGTGTTGATGTGCCAATTAAGACCTAGTGCTCGGTCTATTGGTATTTCATCGTTATCAAGGTCACAAGTTTGGATCCGCTTTTCAAGATCTTCTGCAGAAATGGACTTTAGAACAAAATCCACCTGTTGTATATGCTAATTGTATATCCTTTTATGAGTTGGATAGTGTGGTCGTTTTTACCTGCAGACCTGAGCAAGTCATCTTCATAAAAGTTCATTATAATGGTATCAGCGACTTCAGTTCTATATTTCTTCTGTTTTTTCAGCTGGACCTTTGAGAGCAAAGTTTGATATACTCTCAGTTCTGATTGCAGATTGTCATTCGGCCACTAGAGGAAACGAAGTTGATCATGTTGTTCAACTGGTACATTTACTTCATAAAACATCGCCTCAATGAAGGCTCCGACTAGTTCAGTCCGGAATCTTGAAGGACACCTTTGAGAGAGTTTGTAAAGTCCGGTATGAGAATGTTAATTTTATCAAAAGAAAACGCCAAAGAAAATGTTAAAAGCAATGCTTGAATTAGGAATGATTTGTCACAAATACTACTCCTCCAAAGTTTCGAAATGTAACAGAAGAAATTGTGGAACATTTCCATACATTTTTGAAAATTCCAGTATAAAATTGCTAAATAGAAACGAGAGATTTTATGTGCGCTAAAATATTTATATGTCGACAATGGTGTTCCGGTGAATATCCTGGCAAACTGAGTGCCTAGGGGACAGAGTCCGAGTCCATAAACAACATAACTGATTACTCCGAGTTTACTTACTGTTTGAAATATACATGTAGCGAGAGCCCAAGATATTTCACCTGACAATTACTGAATTTACAATAAAAAAAACCCACAAAAATGTTGAGCCAATCTCTACATATTTATATGATACTATAATACTCTTTGAAATATGCCTTCTAGAGAGAATCCAAGAAAACATGTACCGTTTATACATAATGATAATATAAAAATGTTGAGTAAATCTTGACAGAAGACTGCCAAGGACAACAAATACACAAGTTGAGTATTACCCTATTTATCTACATGATAATAGATATAAAACACCCAATGAAAATAGATATACATACTACCCATATATCTATAAACATACAAATGAATATACATTTACCACTATAGTATCTGAATATAAATATTCCAAATTCTATTCTAAAACAAATAAAATCACTTATTAGATCATGTTATTAATAATTTCAAATAAACCCTTCCCCAAGTGTCTTTGGTATCGTCTGCAGGTACGTCGCTATCATACATATCTATCAATCTATGTATCTATGTATATAAGTGTCTGTGTGTCCGTGGATCAGTCTATGTATTTATCTAGTCATCTATCTTGCTATCTATCTGAACTTCCAGGTAAAAGAAAGGTTTCACTCATTTTTCAAGTCTATGAAATAAAAACAAACACTGATATGATAATTCTGACGATTGGTATATAACTAAAAATCCTTTTCCAATATTTTCTTAAACATCCAAATATCGGCATTTAATTTGCCCAAATACACAAGGAAAGACACAGGGGTCAATATTAAAAATTACACAAATGTGGAGTTAAAACATAATTAAGTGCAGAGAAACTCTCAGTAGTCACAGGAATCAGGGAATCTGCCACAGGAATCACGGAGTCTGTTATCAGTATTGTGTGTGACCACTCTGGGCCTCAATGCAAGCAAGTACATGCCTTCTCATTGAAGAAGTCAGGCGTCGGATGACGTCCGCCATCAAACCAACAGTTTCTTTTTGACCGGTTCTCTCTGACACTATGTGTGACGTAATGCCATGAGGTCCTAACAAGTCCTTCAAGCGCTTGAATTTAGCATAAAACATTTGCAATAAAATTGTTGCGTTGCTTTAAATTTATTCATGATTGATTTTGATCCGTTTTTAGTTTTTATAAACTGGTCATTAAACTAATTTACTGATTTTAATTTTCACCAAAATTAGTATGCAATCAAAGGCATCTGTTACAACAATGAGAATTGTGTTGAGATTTGAAAACAATTCAGATTTGCCTCAGGGCAACGTTTTAAACACAAACTCTAATTTGGTCAAATAATGTCATGAATACATACCAAGATATGTTATAAGGTAGAAAATGTTAAACAAAGGTAAGTAGAAAATGTGTCTGAATCGATAGCAAAACGGGACATGACATGGTCGAAAAACGGACTCGGTAGCTCTCAGCAAGTTCCAGATGTTATATTAATATGTAAATAAACAGCCAGGTAAGGTTACAACGATCGTGATATCATCGTTTATTTTCTTTCTCTTCGATGAACCTGTAGTTTGATGGTTAAAAGCATTAGGTTGCAGTTGCCTATAAGGACAGCAACCAAACCTTGTACGTTTTCATGGCGAAAAACGGTCTGCTACCATACATAAAATGTAACACGGTATATATCATTGTATAGATAAGTATCTTAGCTATAATCAAAATTTCCATTTGAGCTTATTTGAAGGACTAGATTGCATTTTAAGTCGTTGTAGAGACCCCGTCATTCGGACTCCTAAATTACTCTTAGGGCTAAATATGTAATAAATTAGAAAGGGCTTTTGACAGTAATTTTTCATATATATAAATTTCTTTTTTCCAACGGTCTGTTTATCTATTCCAGTCTTTTTCTTTTTTTGATCACCCATAAATGTATTTCATCAACAAACTAGCCTAACATATATTTTTTATTACTTATAAACAATGACTTATATGTTATGATTTCAATCATACATCCCAAGATTTGAACTACAAAGAGAAATTAATATGCTGAACGGAGGTACTCCTGTCAACTACTCCTTCTATTTAAAAACAATTAAGATAAGTGGCCACTTTGTTTAACACAAGAAATTGTGTGATAAGTTAGTACATTGATCCAGCAGACCATTTACTGAATTGATGAAATCCTTAAAACTTAAAATCTGTAATCTCCTTATTTTTTCAGTAACACTCTTGTTTATTGATTTCCTGACAAAAGTTTTTCTAGATTACAGAAATAGGTTTTTCTCCCTTTTCATATTTTATAAAGTTTTTAAGATTGTTCGAAAAATAGATTACCTGCAGAACACTCATTCAATTTAACAAAATTTCATGGCTGAATCGTAACAGAATAGGTGATAAGGTAAACCTAGGTGCTAAATACTGATCAATGGTCACACTAGGTGCTGAATACTGATCCCTGGTTAGAGTAGGTGCTGATTACTGATCCATGGTTAGAGTAGGTGCTGATTACTGATCCATGGTTAGAGTAGGTGCTGATTACTGATCCATGGTTAGAGTAGGTGCTGATTACTGATCCATGGTTAGAGTAGGTGCTGATTACTGATCCATGGTTAGATTACTGATTACTGATCCATGACTTAAGAATATAAAAATATATGTATCTTTCACAATCATTCACAAACACCAACCTATACGTGGTTGATGATGAGGATGGTGAGATTGGAGATTTTACAAGCGCTTCCAGCACAGCTGATTTCGCACTTGTGTCCGTTAGGACCTTTTGTAAAGTTTAAAAAGTGGTAAATTTTGAGCCAAGTACCATAAGAGGTAATTTTGAAATTTTGAAATTTTAATATATTAGGTAGAGAGGGGGATAAGGAAGGGGGCCGGGATTGGGGGAGGGTGGAGGAGGGTGGGGGGTTAATTTATGTTATATGATTGTGAGGTATTTAGATACGAGCCAGAAGGCCCGTATCTTTGATGCATTTGCCTAGAGCATGGAATATTTGTGGTTTGTTGTGTGGGTTGAGGATATGTTGTATGTTGTGTGGGTTGATGTTGTGTTGTGAGAGAGTGGTGTTTGGGCTATTGCGGTGTGTATTGTAGTGTGCACATTGTGTGAGTTTATGGCTGATCGTTTCTGTTTGTGTGGACATGTGGGATGCTTGTGTCTGGTTGTGTTTTTGCGTTTATTTGTATGTGTCCTGTTTGGAGTTTAGTGATTGCCCTTTCTATGTTTGTGTTTTTACTGTATGTTTTGAATTTAGTGAGTGGTTTGGGGTGAAGTGTTTTGGTATGTTTAGCAATTATATGTTTAGAATTAGTGTTTTGTTTATGCCATATGGCCCTGATGTGTAGTTTAGCGAGGTTTTTAACCTCTTGTTTAGAGTGTGGGAGTGGATGAGTAATGGTATTTAGTTTTAGGCCCTCTTTTGCTGCTCTATCGCGATCGGCTATTTCGTTGCCGAAAACACCGACATGAGCAGGAACCCATAGGAGTTTTATGGTTTTACCCTGATGGTTAAGTAGTTGTATAGTATGTAGGATTTAAGATATTATGCCAGCGTGGTTTTTGGTAGATTAAGATTTAAGTGCTTCCAGCCCACTAAGTGGGTCTGAAAGGATTAAAATGGTTAGGATGGTTGAGTATTATTGGATTTTATAGAGCTGCCAAAATAGCCATAAGTTCCGCCGTGAAGACGGATTGGTCAGTTGGCAGCTTGTGTGATGTGGGTGTGTGGTGTGTGTTCTGATCCTTGGATCCGTCGGTGTATATGTGGCTCCAATTGTGCCACTTGTCTTGTATGTATTGAAGTGTAGTTGATTAAGCATTGTAATTGCTTGTGATATTGGTGAAATGCAGGTTAATGCGGGGTGGTGGGAGTTGCGGTGTGAAGTATTGTAGGATGTTGTTTTGTGGGAGTGAGATGTGGTTGAGGTTTGCTGGGTTGATGAGGTTTGTTGTGCTTAGAGATATTGGAGATGTGAGCGGGCATTTGTTTGCGTATGCCGTTTTGTGTTTAGATAGTTTAGAGTTTAGAAGATTGGAAAATAGTGTATCCTCCAAAAAAGCGGCCCAGAAGTTTAAGGTGAGTTGGGCCCTTCTGAATTTGAGGGATATTTCACCAGTTAGGGATTAAAGCGCTTCTAGGGAGGTACTGTTTTGTGTGCGTGTTGCTAGTTTAAGTTATTGGTATTGTACAGAATTAAACTTAGGAGAAAGTTTGGTGTTGGGGTATCATAAATGGGGGCGCCGTAGTCAAATTTCGACCTAATAATGGATATATTAAGGTTGATTAGGGTTTGCTTATTTGCACCACAGCTTGTGCCGGAGGTGGCACGCAGGTCTTTTGTGCACCTAGTGATTAGATCTTTGGCGTGGGCATCCCATGAGAGATGTTCGTCAAAGATTAGCCCTAGAAATTTGGTTCGTTTATTTGCAAAACTAGATATATTCAAAAAATTTTTTTATATACAGAATGATTATCATGTAAAGTAACCAAAATGAAATATAACATCATCCATTGATTATCTAAGGGGAAGTGGAAGTCTATATTCTCAAATTAAAAATTTAAGAGCATAGTTTCCAAAATTGACAAAAGAATATTATAATCGGAGTTTGTTTGACTTTGAGTGTATTTAAACCTTGTTTTACCTTCACAAGACTTTTGACCCAAACCAGGGTACAAAGTTGAGAAATGTTTTTTTTCTACTTCACTCGAGGTAATGTATGATAATCTGGCTCCAGTTTATTTGAGAGATTTCATACAAGGAAGAGTATTCCAAAATAAGTAACTATTATCTCAGAGATATTCTCAATCTATTTTACCATGCTTTGCTTGTTATAGAATTATGAAAGGACAGACACGCATTTTTTTAGTCAAGGATATGACATAATGACAGTTTTATACGGTAAAGTAACATCAGTAACATAATAGATTAAATCATTCATCAGTTTATTAACAGAAGAAACAGAATTCAAAATTACTCAACCCAAGGTTATTAAAATGATGCTGTTTTCGCTGAGTTTTAATTGTCTATAGTTTCCTATTATTCAAATAAAAATATGTTTAAACCATAGACACTTTTTTCTGTTCATGTTCTGTTGGGTTTTCATCAACGAAACAATGACCCTATCAATATATTTATGATTCTCTTCAAATCCTTAATTTCTAATAATAGACCATCCAAAAAAGTACCAAGCTTCCAGTTCATGCAAGAAGAGATTCATAAATATTATCTATTGACTAAAGCTGCAGCTCTTATTGACCCAGGCATAGACAGATTTTATAAGTTCTTATCATCATGTCATCTACTTTTCGATGTCTGAATAGCATATTCATTTTATGTAACCATCTCATGTATGAAAATGCAACAAAACAAAAAATTATAAAAAAAGACACTTTGAATTTTAACCTCAAATAGGTGAATTATTAATTGGTTTCATTTCTCCAAAAATATAGAAAGTTATAAAGCATATACAGGCCGATTGGCTATTTATGAAAATAAAAGTTCATCTGGGCGACTTGTATATACCGGGCACCATTTCACTCGCAAAATTGGAAATGGAGGTTTTTGACTTTCTTCTTGTTATGAGTAATTGTTCCACCAATCTTTAGACATTCAGAAATTTATCGTGACATGCTCCTTATCAACCTGACATGCTCCTTATCAACCGTCCAATCACTATTTGGGGCAATCGGTCCCACTCCTCTTACAGCGCCACGGTCAATTATTGAAGTGTTGTCGGTTGATGTTGACGCCCCGAACACGTCTCCGGATCATGTCCAAGACATGCTCTATAGGGAAAAGGTTAGGACTCATGGATAGCAAATGCTTATGGACAATATCAATCCAAAGGGAAAATATAATATGCAAATTTTGTAATCTTATTGAATTAGAAGATGAATATCATTTTGTTTTCATTTGCTTTGTTTATAATTTTCTCAGAAAGTTATACATCAAAATATATTTCCTTGTCCATCCAAACCTTTTTGAGTTCGCAGAAATAGAGAATCTCACCCAAGTGTCTTCGGATATCAAATATATCAACATGAGTTGATAAAAGTTAAAAATTTCCGAGGCTTGCCGACACGAGGGTGAGATTATATTTATCATCCAATATCATTTTTCATTTCGATTCCATGGAAAATGTGTATTTCTGAACACTGTACGACTCTAAGACTCTCAGTGGAGTGATGTCATTACTTGATGATGCTAAACAATTGGGATGTCATGAACTTGGCTGTAATAGGGCATTGTTCAAAATCTACTGTCAAAGCGATATCTGCTAGGAGATATTGCATAATCTTCCACAAGTGATATCTCCTGTGTAACACAGTTTTGGATGATAATTGTTGAATATCATACAGTGCCGCAAAATCTGTCCATGTATGTTTACTATCCCATGTTATTTAGATTAGAATATATCACGAAACATAATATAAATTACACTTAATTGTTGTCAACATAATAGTTAGTATGTATTAGCATATGCAAGTATTGTACTACATGCCTGTGGCCTTTCAGTACCGGAAATAATTTGAATATAGTGACCCTGGAGTAAGTCATTCACGACACGAGCGAGGTTGGCACGGGCATTATCATTTTGAAAGATGAAATGGTTACCTGCACGTTGAGCAATGGGCAGAACTATTGGTGCCAGAATGTGGTCCGGTAGTGACCCTTCCTTGAACAATATGCATGTCCGTTCTGCCAGTCATGATGATTCCTTCCCACACCATAATACACCCACGCCCCAATCTGTCATCCTCACGTTAACGTTAGATTGACGCTCATTTCCGCGTCTCCAACACGCCCATTTAGTTAAATCCAGAGTTACCTCGGGTTAAGTAGAAGAAAAAAAATCTCAACTCTGTACTCTGCTTTGGGTAAGAAATCTGGTGAAGGTAAAACAAAGTTTAAATAAACTCAAAGTCAACAAACTCCGAATTAATCCGGACTCATCTGAGAACATTACAAATCATAGACGGTTTCCCCAAGTTCTACGCTGCCATCACCATAGACGCCTGTTTGCCACGTGCTGGCGAGTGAATCTGGCACAACACGCGGTTGTAACGCATTCAAATGGGCTGCATGTAGTCTATTTGAGCCTTTTTGGGGTGTAACTCGAAGTCCTGTTACTTGGTACACGTTTACAGAAAGCTGTTTTGCTATTTATGCTTGACTTCGCAGCTTCTGTGTACGAATGTATCTATCCTTGGCTTGTGTAGTGGTCCCAGGACGACCTGGATAGATTAAAGGTCCATCATCAACATTTGTTGGTACCGGTTAAACAGTCACGGACTGTGACACATTAAGTATGTTGGGTACTGATCGCTGTATAGAACCCGTTTGAAGCATGCCAATAGCACATAGGGGTTCGTCATGTTGAAGACGTCTCATTGCCAATTTAACGCAACATACTAAAGCAAAGCTACGCTAAGTAGTAAATGTTATGCAAGATGAGATGGAAAGGTTAACAGGGATAGGATAAACTAGCACGCGACAGTTTTCATCGGCAGTATCATAACTTACATAGATATTTGCATTTAAATATTCCCTCCTTTTCTTTTTGAAGAGAATATCACCTTTACTCGATTGTCATTATGCTAATCAGCTATTTTGTCACTTTGCCATTTTGACCTGATCATTTTGTCTTCGGAAGTTTGATCTCTCCCTTTTTGCATTTTCATGATTTTGCTGCGACCAAATTACGTGAAAGTGCGATTTTCATTTCGCCTCCAGCTCACATGATTACAAGCACAAGTTTTCGTTATACAACCAGTTCATGTGATTTTGAGAGTTTCTGGGCAATTTAGAACATATTCTGCAATTTCAATTTGAATTTTTTTTCGTATTTTTGACAAATAATGAAAAAGTACCTCACGGCCATCGTACATATGTGTTGTGTTATTCTCAAACTTTAATGTTTTCAACTAATCAGGAGGGAAGGTTTTGAACTTCAAATTTAGATTCCCTTAACATGGGCTGATGTGATTGTTAGAATTCAGCGGATTCACATCTCGGATCAAAAGAGGCGTAATTAAGGATTTTAAAAAAATGAAAATTGACTTGGGTTCATTTGTAAGTGCACCGAAACATGAAGTACTGAGTGACCGAAGATTTGATGAAAACGGTATGTGGTACATTAAGCAATTATCATGTCTCATGTATGTACTTTATAAAATCACGGCACAGAAGTATGTAAACGCATGTGACATGAATCTAATTATGTCCCAATATACTTACATATTTCATGCACATCAAACAACATGATTCAAACCTACGTAACTAATGTTATATCATTGCTGTAGAATGACAAGTTAACTATCGCTGTTGCAATGAATACATAAACATAACTACAAATAAGAACGTGTATTAATTGAATTATACTTAAATAAATTTTACAACAATCTGCGCATTTTATTTATCTTAAGATAATTATCTTATTCTTAAGATGTAATCATGTACATGCAACATTATGTGCTTTTTAACAATACACGAATGAAAAATGAAATAATTTTGCACAATCAGTTATATACTCATAATTATTGCATGATTCACACTTCATGCAAAAAGGTGCACACTAAAGAATCTATCAGCGTCATAAATACATCTAAAGTACGGTTCATGCATACAGGTCTGTATCAGATATAAGTACAAATTATGAATGATATAAACTATACAAGACAATCGACGACGTGAGAAATAGATAAAGAAGTTGTCATCCATATCACTGTCTTGTATCACTTCACCAACTTCCTAATGCCTTTAAAGGATATAAACAAGTGCTAAATGGTCTGTTTTCTAAGCTTAAATAAACACGTATAAGAATATAGAGAAGAACATATAGCTGATAGAAATGTAGTATTTAATTCCATAGAAAATGTACCTAATTCCATTCGACACCAAGTCAACAGTCCTGTTTGACTGAAACCAAACGACATGTGCTGCCATAATCAGTAGTTTCACATAAACCAAACTGATTTGCATTCTTGCTCAAATATTGAATGAGTGTAAGATTCATAGGCGTCCAAAAAATGCCAAAACATGGTGATGCTTTAAAAACGTAAAAACAATGGTTGACGTTTGGCGTGATTGCCATCCGTGTAGTGGACATTGTTCAAGGTGTTGGGGGATGACAGGTGGCAGTGTTCGGATTTGTAAAAAAGGGTACTTCAACAAGTGTTCTATTGGATACATGTCTAATGAATATACTGGCCACGGTAAAGCAACAACGTACATGTAGGCGTTATGCAAAGGGGCATTGCCAGTCTATCTGTGTGAAGATCTTGCGTTACCGTGTAACGAGACAATGCCAGGCGGTTTTTGTTAGATAAATGGAATCACAACTGGTTGTAAACTTTGAACCAAATTTAACGCATTCTGGTCAATAAAAGTCTTGTGTTTAGATGGTCACACACCTCTCCTCAACATGCAACGCACCCATATCCAATGGTATGGACTTGTTTCTTCTTTACCAGTGATGTTCAATATGCGCCTGCATATTCTGTCCGAGCGATTGTCCAAAACGTTTTGTGTAAATAAAAGATTTGGAACATACTTAATCAATCTAAAATCTTCGTAAGTTGTTAACTTCATTTAGGTTTGATTCACGTGATGTAGAACCAACTGTAACTAAATGCGGCGATTCACGTTGTCTAACATGTAAATATATCATAGTCGGCTCTTCTGAAGACTGTACATATGAATGAAAGTAGAGTATTTTCTGTAAGACAAAATCTTAATTGTAACAGTAGAAATGATGTTTATGTCATCAAATGGAAAACAGAAATGAAGTTACAATTACGCATGAATTTACACCGATGTTAGAGTAATCATCCAAAACATCATACAATTCCATTTGGGTAAACATTTGGTTGAGTGTGGAATGCAAATTTTCAGTTTTCCAAATGTATAAATTAAATAAGCGTTTAGAAACAAAAAAAGCAGATTAATAAAAGATTTTTCGCCAAGGTTAAATTCTAGCACTTAATGTTTTGCCGTATATGTAGATCACTAGCCATATTGTATATATATCATGTTGTACACGAAATCTGTTTTTTGTATGGCCCAAAGAGGCTCGTTGAACTGAAAGCGCTAGCCTTTAGAATGGATTGTTTTTACTTTTAACTTCCTATTTTTCAATATTTAATACCTGGGAGCCGTGTGAACTATAAACGAACTATAAGCGATAATTAGGTATGAGTGTCGTGAACAAAGTATGTCATGGGAACGAATACGTCATTGATATTCTTTTGATTACGGAAGTAGCGAAATCAAGTTTATCAAAATAAACCTCCAAGCATTGGCACTTTACAAGCTGTCGTCACATTTGGAACGCAACGTAATATTTTGCCCCTAGGGATCGTATGAAAAATATGAATGTCGATATGATTGCCCTCTTAGGAAATAAATCAATAAAACTATTGACGTGCATTTATTTTGTTGACTGAATAGCCATATACACAGGCGATATTATGCTGCAAATAAGAGAATGTAAATTTTGGAATATGACCATTTAGATAGTGTCAAATCATGTTGTTTCATATTTTGTCATCAGTATATGTATAACATATAAACCATACTTCACGTCCATGTAACCTTTCACGAATATGGACAGTTGCCTTTCTGTTTTGGGGAAACACGAGTCTATTTACAATCCTCCACACGATTTCTTGATATGTGCATAGCATATCAACATGAGTTTTTTTTAGCACAGACTACCGAGCTGCTATTTACAACTGATTTGTTAGAGCTCGCGAATATTTTCACAGAAAGAAGGCTTCAGAGTGGTCATAAATATCAACACACACACACACTGAGGACTAAAGAAGTTGGTAAACGATTAAATAGTGAGTTTATCAAATTTTAGAAGATTGATGTAGATAAGCATGCTTGTTGTAATAAGTTGTGAATTAGACAAAGAGACCAAAAGGGATAGCTGGGTAATTACATAGATTATTTCGTTTTAAGACGAAATCAAGAAAATAAGAGCAGAAATAGAAATTCCGTTTCAATATCCTATCGTAAAATAAAATATGAGTTTATGGCGCATAACGGACATGGTAAAATGGATGTATGTATTTTTTTTGGGGTACTTTTCTTTGGTAATGGCTGGCGCGTTAAAGTGGTCAATTCACCTATTGTGAAATAGAAAATGTTTGTTACCTTCAACTATTTTTTTGGGAAAAAACACGAATCTTAAAATACGAATCATATAAAACTTTTCTTAAACTGTAACTAATGTTATATTATGTTTTGTACAAGTTCTTGGTATGGTAAGTACAAAGTCTATTCTAAGATCAATGTATGTCATTGGATACCTACGAGCTTTGATTGATTTATTATTATTGACATGTGCTTAAATATCATGTTTATGCTTACCTTGTTGAAACACCAACATTTCCCACACTTTTCTTTTGAAGCTTTTCTTAACGTAGATCACACAGATTAAAAAGGTACACAACCTCGAACCTAACCCCAGGGGGCGGGTATTAGCGTGTGTGAGTTTTACTAAAATCGTAAAGCTTTTTGGTGATTTGGCGTTCAGCCGTAGCGATTGCTTTCTCTTTTTGTTGCATTCCAAGCAAGTTGATAAAAAACCTGGGGACTCTCGGGACGTTCGAGGCAGATCCCTCAGAGGAGGATCTGGGTCGGCTCCCGCTTAGTGAGTCTGTGCAGGGCGATGAACCAAGGATGAGCAGGCCACCATTGAGCTCGTCTAAGCTAAGGGGCGTTACTTCAGAGGCGTCAATCTCCTTTCACTCTAAATAGAGTTCGTCCAAAACCTAGGCTTTGTCGGGAACCGACTTCCCCCCTTAATTAATGTTACTACATAGTCTCTGCAGACAAATACAGTCTTTGTTTTCTTCACATGCATATTGCCAATAGCATCCTGACCAATGATAATTTCCAATGTCTTCTGCACCTATTGGAAACACTCAATAGTTCGCCGCACAGATGAATGGTGGTCTCCGACTAAGTTGAAGAACTTGGTTTTTCAGCCTGCACAAACATTTTCGTTCTTGGGTCACCTGCTACCGTTGCGAATTGCCTCATGTACCTTCAAGACATGTGTTGGGAACATTGGAGGGACTCGTCTCACACTCAAAAGACAGTCCTTCTCCTCCTCGTCGTCTTAACGTTCCCTTAATTGAACCCCTCACTCTGGCTACAAGACCTAAGCCATGGTTGCCTGAGTGAAGTGACAGAAGCACCCACGAGATGGCTCTGAGGACAGCATCCTCAACTTCACTGACAACAGTAGTGACATCCGGTCTTGTTTGGCACATTTAATTGAGCATAAAATAAATTACTCTAAAAGAAACGTAGGGGATATTGAAATGCAAATACCTATGCAGGTTATAACATGATTAATTGTCATGAACACTTGACATGCTTTGAGAGTATGTTCCCGGATGAAGAACTTATCAAACATAAAGAACCAATGAGCTGCACGTGCGACACGTACACGTGGGAGGGGTTCATTGTCAAATTTAAAACTTCAAGGAAACGTTCATGAAAACTGCCGCGTGCTGGTTTATCCTATCCATGTTTACCTTCCTATCTGTTCTTGCATAAAACTTACTCTTTAGTGTAGCTTTGCTTTAGTATGTTGCGTTCAATTTGCAACAAGACGTCTAAAACATGATGAACCTCTGCGTGCTATTGGCATGCTTCAAATGGGTTCTACATATTACATTAACATCATCTGTTAAATATTTGGCGCGATGTCTATCTGCCTCGGTTAATTTGTTTGATGGACAATAAGTATTCATTACGGAGTGAAGCATATCAATTGCATTCAAAGAAAACATGGAATTCATTTTCAACAACATTATGGTCACAATATAAACAGAAAGAATCAGTATCAGAAATAACATCATGTTCTTCTTACGTTAAAGATTAACTCTGAAATCATGGAGACATTTACACATTGATGTGACCAGGTTTCTATGTTAATTTTTGTTAAGTTTATAGATATATGTTTCACACTGGAATAGATCTTTTATATCGGAATAATGTGACAAAGATGATGAGGTTTGTACTTTTTCTATTGTATCTTGATATTTCACTCCCCAAATTTCAGAACCAATAAGTCACAATAGGAGACATTTTGGAATAAAAGAAGTTTACAAGCAGTTTGGTAGTCAATATGTCTAATTTTACAGCATTATGTAACTGATCTCAGTGCTTTTCGTGCTTGCATAGTTAGAGTTTCACACGAATTGGTCCATATCAATCTTAATAAAAAAACATACAATACCTAGATATTTGTACTATTTCACAGTTTGAAGATTTATATTGTTATAAGTCCATTTTCAGCGATTAATTCATTTATATCAAACCAAAATCTTATGCGTTTTTCTTTAAAGGATGTCGATTGTAAATATCTTACCAGAAACAATTGAGGAGGCATATGCCTTTATAATAATAATAATACTAATGATATAATATATTGTATATTTTTCTCGTGACCCTGCTTTAAGTAATGGGATTATCATACCAACATTTCTACTATCTGTAAAACACCCTTGTTAAATAATAAGAGAAAGAAGGGCAAGAAAATTGAACTAGTCAACTTCATAAATTCAGGTGGAATGCCATCATATTCAGGCGCTTTGTCAAGTTTACAATTTGTAGTAATTTCAATTATTTCTATTCCCGTGACAGTGCTGTTTAATATATCATTGGTAAGCTCATTATCACGATGTTCGCATAAATCACACGTGCAGTTTTCAATAAAACTATAGACTTCTTCGTGAAAACTTATTTTCACAGATGTTTGCAATGATTCGAAATATAAGAAAACCCTATATCCGGAGTAGTACTCCTCATCCCTTTATCTGACATCTGTCGAGATTTCAAACTGATTTAAAGCCAAAAACAAGAAGTGTCCATGTTCAAACTGATGTTGTTCCAGAGTTAACGATTCATGATATAAAGGAGAAAAACATGATGTTTTATACAGGTCTCCAAGACAAAGGCACCTTTAATGTATTTTTTTAAGAAATACCAGTGAGCAAAATGATTCGGACAATTCAGCAAGTGGCAGACAAAGGAAATTAAATCCTATAGATGAATTTTTCATGGTGTTAATGAGACTGAGGTTGTGATTACTTGAATCTGATAAAGTAAGGCGGTTCAGACTAAGTTTAGCTACAATCAGAAATGTGTTTAACACCTAATTTGAAAAGATGTATTTAAAACTCAATTTTTTCTTTTGGTGGACACCCAGGGATGCCGTGCAGGCCAATATGCCAAAATCATTCAGAGAGGTTATCCATCAACTTGTGTCATAATAGATTGTATAGAGATTTTTACAGAAAGTCTAACATTACTTTTCAACAAGTCCCTTGTGTACTCAGATTATAAAAGTCATACTTCATGGAAAGTTTTAGTCGGTATCAGTCCGAGTGGGACGATTACATGTGTTAGTGATCTATGGGGAGGGAATACCAGTGATAATAATTAGCCAGATCAAACTTTTGGATTAATGTGACAAGGGTCATGCCATAATGGCTGATGAGGGATTCCATATTCAAAATATGTTAATTCCAAGAGAGATATATCTTATCATTCCACCAAAGAAGTGCGTGCCATGGAGCACATAACAACTTTAGGATTTTACAAGGCATTGTGCCTTTGAGTATGAGTGCCAACTACAACTTATTACAAAACAACCTAAAAATCAAAGATAGAATTGAGAAAGACAATCAAAAATATCATAAGACAAGATTTGTTTCCACATTATTTTAATTACATAAAACAGATGGGGACATATGTGGTTTTAGTAAGACAGTTACCCGCAGCTATACATTTCTTCTTTATATTTGATGTTTGTACCTTGAACATTTGTATTAAATCATACCCCCACAAACAAAATAATTGAAGTATATAGCTCCCTGCCCTGTCATCTATTTGTCAATCCAAGCACAAATAAATATATTCAACAGGTTTTGTCAGACGCTATCTTTTAAACAAGTTTTTATCAAATTTTGGTTAGCCCAAATATTTTTTGATGGATTGAGTCAGAGACTCTTTATAATTTAACTGTTTTCACAAGTATATGCAATTGTTTCTTTTTAAGACAGTTTCATCGCCTACTTGCATTTCCAACATTCTTTAAAATGTACACTTGATCATAGTTTATTGTTAAGAACAAATGAATAACTTTTCAAACTTTCTCTGCAAAGACATTAGAATGCCAAGTCTCATTTTCTTATCTCTTCATCATTTGGGCTAATGAAATATAAACAAGAAGACAAATATGTTAGTATGAGAAATCCATGTGGAGGGAAGATAATATCTGTGCCACTTTTGAAATGGCTTTGGAAATATATACACTTATATTTTAAAAGAAACTTGTATTTGGAATTATATTTGGGTGTAGCTTTACTAGCTTTAAATGTTTATCCCACTGTCTAAAGGAATAATTAAAGAACTATTACAACACGATTGTACATTTTGTGATGAATGCAGATGGAATTGAAGGATACATTTTATTTTCTTCTTGTGCAAGAGTAAAAATAAAATAATTTTAAAATCCCTTACATTATTCATTAAAAGGAAGATATACAACTCTTGCAATTATTCAAATGTACAATTGAATTTGTGTGTTATGTATATCTTTGAATAGCATGTGTATACTTTATTGTACTTGTTGCCAGGTGCCCTTCAATAAAGAATGAAACTCTTTCTCCCATGTTTATGAGAAAATAACTTCAGTAAATGTTTAGAACTATTTGAGACTCTGTACTTATAGTTGTATTTGTGATAAATACCATATCAATACCCCACAGCAGAGTTGTCATATTTTGAAACATGTGTACATTTTACAAATTTACACTGTTCATCATTGAATAAATAAACATTTTCAATGAACAATTTCATGTCATGTTTAACACATCACTGGAAAAGAGGAATTCCCCTCTTAACTCGCTGTTCAGAAAACAGTTCTGATTAAACACAGTTCATAAAGAAATCATTCAATTTTATCAACATCCCTTGCCAAAGTCCTGAAGTGAAGATCACACCCTCAATACAAATGCCTTTAAATCGCCAAATGACAAAGTCACATCGCGTCCTTCCTGTAATTCTCACTTGTCCCTGAATCTGATAATAGTAATAATGAGAACTTGTTAGGCGTAAAAATCATCCTTTGTTAAAGTACAATAAAATTCCTTGTTCTTGGCAGCATCGTGAGGGCTGTCATGTCTGTACTTGAAAGGACACGTGATTTCTAATAAGCCTTCAGGACTGTCATAATGCACAAATACAAAATGCATCAGGACTGGCTCCAAGATGTGAGTAAGATGGATTGATACACAGTCCATAGTCCTTGACTTTCATAGGTGGATGACAGTCTCTACTGACCAGCAGGTAAATATCGCTTGCCCGTTACTCATCCTGTAAACCATGAGACACTTGCTTTCCCTGGTACGGCACTGCATATCCTAGTAGAAGCTTGAGAAGATTATCTGGACGGTTTGTTGGCTTTCTTCTGCAGATAGTTCCAAACCGTGATGCAGTCAATCTACCAAACCGAGCTTCAAACCACAAATTATTACTTGACTGGCCTAGAGTTACATCATATATTCTCACACAATCTTTGGGAGTTACATTAAGCTGACGGAAATATGTTTGAAAACAATCTGTGCATTCTGGCCCTGGAAGGTCTGTATTATTTCTGTAAAGTCTGTCAAAATTATGTAATGATGGTATGCTCTCTTCTGCAGCATTTAGATTAGAACACACAGGCTGATTGTCACTTTTAAATGGAGCAAAAGTTTCAAGCCAGGCTGCATTTGGATTTACTGCTATCACTTTTGTTTTAAAATCCAAATGGTCATCAATAGATTAATCCTCACCCTTATCATTTGAAATGTCACGATTCAATAAACTGAACAGAAGACGCATATTTTGCAGATCGTCTAGCAAAAGTTCTCTGGCTTGACCTTTTTGGAGAATAGGCTCTAGGCTTCACCCAAGAGCATGCCAGGGAGGTGGGAGCCAACTTTCCTTCACTTTGCTTCCTGGTGATGTCTGTCAGTGCTATCATCAAGGCGGCAATATGGTTCCATGTTTCCCATTCACTGCAATAAGAAAGATAATCAAAAGAAGTGATCAAACAGAAAACTAAAAATATTTCTTTAGTTCTGTTATCTATATCATTTTAGCAAGAGGAAATAGTATGTATAACACATATTTAATGGGAATTCACACTATTGTCAATACTGAATATTTACAAAATATATTTGAAACCAACTATTGTTGATGAAATATAATTGTTCATGTATGAGTATATGAAAAACTAGGATACATATAGCCGACTTTTTTTTCTATTCTGAACATTACACTTAAGTAAATGACAGTTGAAGGGATAAATAATACAATAAAATTAAGAGATATGATACACATTGCTATATTTGGGCAACGATGCAAGTTAGATATACTTGTCAGTTTTTACCTTAATTTGACAAAACTTTAATTTAATAATGGTAATGACAAACAAGGAATATTTGCCACATTCATCATGAGCAATATACTGTTCTTCTAACGATAATTTACATGATTAAAATCATTCATCACCGATACGTACCCTGCCAGACATTCACATCTTGCAGAAAGCACATGGTCTGTCACCTTCGAAACACATATCCAGCTGTTATAAGCAGGTTTCTTCTTTGAACTTGAGCCAGGAAACGATGGCAAACAATTTCATTTGATGAAACAATGACTGGTGTTATCACTCATTCTGTGGTACAGAATATTTTGAATATGTCCGTCATAATAAAACACTTGCAATTGAGCCTTTCCCAATTGTTTTTTCGCTGCTAAAGCCTCATGATCAAAAGTATTTCTACTGAGCACGAGATGATCATAAAGTTCCTTTTCCGTAAAAGTTAGAAATGAAAGACACTGTGATTTCCATCCTGTCAAATTATTGAGTTCGTGCAAAATTTCGCTTAACGGAGTTATAAGTCTTTGCTGGTGTCTATCAGCATCACGTTTCTCAGTTTGCTCCTGCCTGTCAACTATGTCATCAAGACCATGCTCCATTACTCCACGAACCCGCTCTAAATGTTCACCTTTGTACCTGACACCGGTAAATCACGCTCTCGGAGAAATTCTTGCAACTTTGACTCCGTAATCGGCTTACAATTGTTATTTTCGTCTGTCAAAAATGCATTAAAAGCTTGGTCCTCCATTATGCATTTCAAGCATACGCGCCGGAACTGGAGATCGCTTAGAGGGGATAAATCTGCTCTTTTTTCCCTAGTGGTTTCTAATAGAGCCTATATATAGAAGTATACATTTATATAGCATTATAATCATTATCTCATTGTTGAGTTAGTAAAATAATAATTGAAGATACACACAAGCAGTATGTGTTCTGACTCAGTTCTAGTTGGGACAGACATATCCACCATATTTTGAAATAAACAGGGACTGATAACAAACTATACTTGCTATACTCCAGTTAGCAGGAGTATCACTTGGAGTACGTCCATTTACAATATGTATGTTCATAGTTTTGCAAAGACTAAGCATTTGAAGACAATTTTTTTTCACAACTGTGTCGGTGGACAGTCTCTCTTTTTCATAAAGGGTTCTTCATATCATCTACTGGTATGTTGTTCGGGCCATAGTCAAGAATAGAATCTTCATTGTTTGCTGTTCTCGCATTACGATCTCAACTTATAATGAAGGTCGAGTTCATGCCAAACACAGAGAAGGTCAGGAGGTTAAGATCAAAACTCTTCTCATTTGTGGATAACGCCCGTAGTGAGGGCTGTACAGCCTTCCTGAGCTACGATAAACTCGTTATTGAAGTATTCAACAACGAGCTAGAGCAGATCGGACAACGCCGAAACTGGATTCAGATACCCTCATCTGCACAGAAGCACAATGTTGACACTCTGACGGGAGATAACTCGAACACTACATCAGACAGTGAGGGAACTGCATAGGAGCCCGGCCGTGGCCCCAGTGATACTCAAATGCAAAGGTTAAATAAGAAAGTGATTATTTTGGGGTAAACTTGATGTAATCCTTTAATTAAATTTAAATTGATCCATTTGACTGAAAAAAGATCTGATAGTAGAGTAATGATCCGTCTAGGTTAATGAAGTTTGTTACCTATAACTCAATTGGTCAGGATGAATGATCGGTTCTATCATTCAGCCATGCTCACTGCTTTGGTTGTTAGAAAAGTTTATGCTCCGTTATTTTAATTAAGATCCATTGTTTATATCCATGAAATAGCAATGTACAGATGGTAAACACTTATATAATGCTGAGGTAGATAGAATTCTAGTTGATGAAAAACATGTGTTCGTCTTTTGTAGAACTAACTACATAGAAACAGCGATACTATTTTCAAAAGAAACATTCAAACTCATTGATTCGGAGACCAGTCAACACCGACAGCACCTATCGTACCAGCAGCATAGCTACTTGACTGTCTCGCCATGCTACATCTGAAAAATAAGTCGAAGATATCATGGACATTATTTTATACATCACCAAGATAAATTCTGATTTATCTCACACTTTTTAGCTAAGTAAGAGGATTAATTAATAGAATTTCGTTGAAATATATTTGGAACCTTTGAAACAGTCAATGTTCTCTTGAAGCTCATCTAATCTCCCACCGTATATGCCATGCATGCGATTTGTTAATATGATTTTTACTTTTGTAAAACTTTATCTTCGCAGCCCTGTCGAGTTCAGGATATATGTGACAATTCTTTTGCCCGGAATAACATAAACAGACACAATATTATATATTTGAGCCTTCACATTGCAGTGTTTCAAAATACGAGATCTGATCTACGCATCTCCGTTTTCTGTCCTGTGCACTAAATAAGTCCTAGTGACCAAAAGCTTGCCTTTTTTTTTATCCGAAGCTAACTATGCATAGCAACAATCTGATATCTTTTCAGTTTCACTGGTTACTTGTTTGGTAACCTTTGAATAATGGGTTTTCGTTAATTCATTTCAATTTTTAGAGGGTTTGTCAATAGATTTTAATAAACATTGCTACTACTAGGGAAAAAAACATAAAGATAATCAATGAGTTTGAATTGTTATCAAATTATCATGATTGCCAGCCAATATTTTCATAATAAAAAAACATATTTTTAACCGTTTCTTAAAGAAATGAGTGAGTGAGTTGGGGTTTAACGTGCTTTGAACAATATTTCAGTTATTAAACACGTGGATGACAAGCATCCAAAAGAGAGTGGACAGATAAGGGAGAAAGGGATCGACAGGTTTCTTAAAGAAAGATTTGGTTATTTAACTTGTTCATTCTTCCCAAAGAGCGGTTACTTAAGTGACATCTTCCATAAAAATGTTTATGACTGTTGAAATAGCAGCTTGTGCGATCAAAAGAGAAAAGGTTTCGTTGTAAATAACAATTAATCGTGTTTTTACGATCTTAATGTATCACTAATAAACAGGGTTTATAATTTCGACAAACTTGTGGTGCCAACAATCTTTGCTCATGATGATGATAATTCAAAGTTTCCATTGTGTGTTCCAGAAATGCCCCAAGAGAGAGAGAAATGGAGTCACAAGGCGGATGGTATCATCACCCTCTTGGCTTTCACAGTAGGGGAAGGAACGGTCCTTAAGTTTCCTTATCTGTGTGCAAGGAACGGGGGAGGTCAGTTTTGTGTCTGCTGTATATGGTGTCACAATATGGAATGAAACAAGGATTTACAGCTTGATTAAAGGAAATATATATCTTCCCCCTAACCATAGCATAAATTCAGAACAACACACGTTATACATTACCCAACAAATACTTAAACTCGCTGAACACAACGCTTGAACAGTGTAAAATACTGATTGTACATTCAATGTTTATTACAATATACAAGTGAGTAATGTGCTCACCAATATTACTTAAACCATGAAATTTCCCTATATGAACCTTCATGTTACAACACTGTAGTTGTGGACAAATCAATCAATACTCACGTCATGGAAATACAGCAATTGACTTACTCACTCAAGCTTCCCGAATGACTTAACCCAGCAACCTTTCAAACCACCTTTTATTACTTTCACGCATGCTTTCCCTCCCACACTACAGTTCAACGGCATTCAGTCAAACCAAATTATATTGTGACCTTGACATATGGTACAGAGTATTGTTGTGTTAGGCAGGGGTAAGTTATGGGAGGTCAGCATTGTGTCTTGCTGTATATGGTGCGGGTCAAGCAGGGGTAGGGGTTTGTATTAGCTTAGAGGCAGACTTGTGACTAGAAAGTTTCTTTAATGATAGTATTTGTAAACCTTAAAGTACTCTATCATATGTTTTTAATGAACGGGTTTTAATGATTTGTTATAAAAATTCAAATGATTTAGTGCAAAATAGCACTATTTTCAGGTACTTTCAGACTCTCTGATTCTTATGCAAAAAAAGAAGTTTTAAAGTCAACTACACGTATCACGATATAGAGACAACATCAGGATACGTATATCGTCAAATCAAGTTTATCGAAGGAGAAGGCCCTCAACTCCAGTATGGTTATGCACTGCGGCGAATCATGCGACCATAGGCCGGAACTAGCGAACCATGTTTGGCTCTGCGCTGAAATTCAGAGAAGTATTGCACCCAAACATTACTGCGTGCAGAACAGTTCTCTGCTGCAGTAAAAGTTGCCGAGCTCCTGGCGGGATTCAAACCACGGGCCTCTCGATCCGAATCCGAACCCGCTAGCCACTACGCAAAGAACCAGCGCTTTCAGAGTTTATGGGAATATATAATGTTGAATATCTACATTTTTTAACAGTGAGACTGGACTTGTTTCAGTCCACAACGTGAAGAGATGGACATATAAGTGTCAATCATCTCAATCCGTCATTTTGGGTCCTTATTTTTCTTTATGCTTTCGAAAATATATACAAAGGATATCGCCCTTGCAGCCTATCTTGATATTTATGTTTGTTTATTGGAGTGCCGCATAGTTATCTTCTTAAGGGATAAACTGTTTAGAAGTGAAGATGATACAACTTTTAGATAACGTTGACAATGTAAATTAATATTGTTTAGCAAATTATTATAAAATTCATTATAACATCCATTTGTAACCACAAAAAAGTTAATGTTTTGATAGTTTGTTGATATTTAGTAAGTTGTATATGAGAATAAATGCAGTGATATAATCAATTAAATTTACATAAATAATTGAAATTAGTTTGCTAGCGATTAATAATGAGTCATCATGTTGTTAATACTTCTAGTTCAAATAACACCTATTTGACCCCAACAACATACTATGCGTCCCGTCAAACAAATTTCTGTCTTGTTTTCCAGGCCTCGCAAGGTTACTTCTTGTGTACAGACGTATTTGGTTAATGTGATTTTTTATTTTTGCTTTGGTGCACCAGTCCCTTCTTTGACAATAACTAAATGAAGCCTGATGAGCTACACAGACATTTGTTTTATTTTTGATGACTGTAGGAACCACTTGCTATTCTGAGTTTAAATCTCTTGTATAGGCCTTACTTTGTTGTCAATGAAAACTGACAAAAGTATTTTTAGAATATTGCACTATACTTGTGTCGCAGAGGTCTTGGGTGCCTTATAACAACACAAAAGGTTGCGTGGTTTGATGTGGGTTTATTTCATCTCTTATGTCATAAATGATGCCCTTAAAACAAGAACGATAATAACATAAGTATATGCATGGATGATTAAGCTGTTTTGATTACAATAGATTATATAATTAATTACTACATTTGTGAATATACATGGAAGTTTTAATAACAATTCAATTAACTCATGTCCAGTTACATGACATGAGTTATACATATTTACCAAGCAGTAATGTACTAGCCTGAATATTAATAACACACAAGATATATAAAATACCTATGCACAGAGATGAATAAGAATAGACATAGGTTAATCTATTCCATAATATAAACATATATACAACATGAGGCTAAATAATATATCTTACCCCAATAATGAATCCTTCCCGCGCGGACTGTGCCAGAATATGTGCAGATAGAGAAATGTAGCCACTTTTATAGATAAAAGTGCTAAGAGAAAAGAGTGAAAAGCATGGCAAAGCATAGAAGCTGACCAGCCGAGAACAATAGCCGGGGCTGAGACCATAGTGGCCTAAGCACGAGACAGTGAAGCCTATTGCATAAGCTAATGAGTTAGTCAGAACAAGTGTGCATTTAGTACATTGTAGGTTGAGTTTATAAGATTTAAATTAAGGTTGAAGCAGATTTATAATATACTTAATATAATTGCTGAAATACACTAAGGATACTAAAAATAAGTTAAAACTAACTTAATAAATATATTAGCCTTAGTTAGATATTTATATCCTGTCACACTTGTAATATGCTTTTTGTCATTAAGGCATATAGTATATGCCATATAAAAAGTAATGTTAACAATATATCATGAATATAAGCTATTGCCTCCAATATTTTTTACATCCTGAACGTAATGAAGCTATCAGGATGAAGCTATCAAAGCTATTGACATAAACTTATACTTACTCGTCTGATTCCTTCCAGTTCAAAAGTAATATATGCGATTACTTTTAAATTCAGGCATGGGAGAGGGGGCATGAAAGGGGCTAATGGCCTTCCAAGCCAGTGTTTGAGCGGGATGAGCTGCTCGGAAATTTGCTGTTATGCATGGCCTCCCTCCTCTGGACAACTTTGACAGCCAAAAGCCCTCAAAGTCTCGGTTCTCGGTGACTCGGTTCTCTCAAGGGAGAGCCTGGGTGCATGAACTAACAACTTTTTCATAATCTTATCCCGATTCGAAATGACTAGAAGGTTGAAATCTTATGCACAGACTGACAGATACATCGGAAGTGACACCTCTAATAAGGGGTCATCCCATAGAGTTCCTATTTTTATATTTTTTTTCCAGAAGAAGCTTTAAAAGGTTGGAATCAGGAGCACAAACCCTATATATAAGATGGATATTATTAATTGAAAACGGGTTTTACTTATTGTAATCCACAGGAGTCAAACTTTATAAATGTATGTCTGTTGTTTTCTCAGGGACAAACATTTGACGGACCCCAGCAACTGAGACTGTAAATTGTGGCAATTTAGAATATTTAACTTTATTTGAGCAACATTAACTTAAATGACAAAACTTTCAAACAATAGTCTGCAAGGCTTGATTTTAATCAGATTGTTTTTTATAAGGGGCGAAACGTAAAGTCCTCAATTTATGAAGCAAAGCAAAGGAACATATATGGTCGTTATTGTGTACATAGCGCATTGGGGAAGGTGGAAGTAGACGCCAGCTTAACCGTTGTGAATGTGAAATGTAACGTGAAATGTAACGGTGTAGACGCAAGAAATACACAAGATCATTACTCGCATCCACAGGGATTTATTCGTTGGTTTAAGTAATACAGTTGACGATATTCGTATCTCTTTGAACATTAAAGGCGTTGAGTGGATGAGGTTTGAAAAACTAGAATAGAATAGAAACATAGCTTTCATTACTTATATTCAAAATATGTAACTGTGAATTACAAGATACAATGCATTGATGAAACATTCTCAACAATATTTATCTACTATGACTTTCATACGAAAGTTATCTGACAACATTGCACAAAGTTATAGTTAACGAGAGGCAATGACAATTCCGATGAACAATATTGAAAATGCATGTTCACTATAGAAGAACAATGAAGCAAAAGTAATGCAAAACTCCCATTTGTGTTCCTGTTTACAATGCTAAGTTTACAGTCAGAGGATGAAGTAGCAGTAGCACTGTGCTACTGAGACATTGATGAGACATGAAAATATTAAATGGTCAAGAAATATTTATGCACATTATGATAATGGGAATCTTGGAGTAGAATATGTAGATAAATAAATGTATATGAATTTTGCATTTACAAACGGTGTCAATTCGTCTTTCTCCAGGGGCCTTCTTGGTACCGTTCCTGATATTCACAGTTCTGTGCGCTCTACCCGTCTGTTATCTCGAGATTCTCATTGGTCAGTACCACCAGAGAGGACCCGTCCAGGTTTGGCGTCTCTGTCCCGCCTTGAAAGGTAATGCTGTGGCGGTTTTCTACTAGAAATTCACTGCCTTGTCGAGAAATATGGGAGTAAAACCACGTGTTTTGGGAGAATACAAAACAAACCAACTTTGGTGTGTGGATGGAGTGTAGTCTTGATAACAACATACAAATTAATTTTGGAACATGTTAAGAGCATATCATAAAGATTTTTCAATTTAAAGACACCCATCCTCTTACAGTTAAATCGATTACTTTTCAGCGGTTATATTATGGTTAGGGTTTTTAAAAACAATTCCTCACTTTTAAAAATAATATATCCACATAGGGGTACGATTAGCGGAAATACTTCATAACACAGTTATGAATAAATATTAACAACTATTTAGGTTCACATCCACCTGAAAAGAGCAGAAAAAACGTGTTTTATAAACACTTCCGGAAAACAGACGCCAAACGTTTTATTAGCCAATCAGGTGCTAGGGGGTTGTGACGACATAGACATGACTCGTTAACGACTGGATGATCTGTGTTATTGTTTACATTATACATTCGTGAACGTATATATTTTCACTGATTGTACTTATAAAAAAGCCCGTAAGTCACCAAAGCTATTAATATATATATCAATACATCGACATATTCTGTTTGACATTAATTAACTGTTGTTGTTGTAATTTGTTTGGGTTGTTAATCTCCGATAATGCCGATTGAGTGAACCCAAACTGCCGCCATTGTGACTGTTTTTTGTTTGAACACCTAGACAAATCGACTATCTCCCTGTGTAGTTGATTGACCATTGTATATGTAGAATATTTGTTACTACTTTGAGCCATTTTAAAGTGTCAACCCAATATCGTAACTCCGTGTTTCTGCTTTGCATAACTGTAACAATGAGATCTCGCTTTTGATGGACTGCCTCTCGGCAATTTCCGGAACTCATCATTGGGAAACGAGGTTCCGAGCAGCTGTATTTGGCCTTATTACCCAGTTATTAGTGATAATGAAGATCAAATCTTTGATGTGTTTAGTATATGTACCTCTTGATTCGCGATTTGCCACCTTCATAAAAATTTAGAGTTACGTACTAATGTATTTTGCATAGTAAGGATACAGATTATTGTTGTTTTGTGTGAGTTAATGGTCAGTGTTTGAGATAAAGAGTGTGGTACTAATCTAGAGTGACGTAGGCCAATATTATAAATAATAACACAACATTTATTGTTAATTGTGATGTAAGTTAAAGACTACTTGGAAATGTATTGAAAATATGAAATTCTTTTTCAGTTTTAACTTTTTCAACCAAATAAAAATATTAACGCTGAAAAGCATATTATTTCCATTTTCTTCAGTACTTAAGTACCGGTATTTTACCAGAGAGAGGTTTTTACTTTCCTAACACTACTTTTTCCACACCAGACAATATAGTCATAAAGTTATTGCCTAACAGTCTACATGAAATGCCACACACCTGTACATTATGGCAATTAAGCAATAAACTTAATGACCTCAGCACCTGGCACATTTCTAATAGTTAATACACAAGGCAATGATTAGTTATCTAAACTATCTTCACACATGATCAAAAGCCTTTATTGAAACTTGACGAAGCTAATTAGGTTTGTCAATACACGTGACACATGACAATATATTAACAAATCTGTATTACTAAAGATCTTATTTCATACTGCAATGTTTATCAATATCAAATAGGTCATAAATTATCCACTGTAAGGCTACATAAAATGGTAAATGTTTCTCCGGGGCAGCTTTATGACTTTAATTTTACTTTTTGTTGCTTCTAAAATGACGCTGTAGCAAGAAATTTAATTTTTCATAAATGTTATAACCAAAACTGAAGTGTCAACATACAAACATAAGTGACTTGCCCATATTTTTGTATGTATCCTTAGAGTAATCAGCACAACAACAAAAAAAATATCCCAAAACTAGTAATGTAACAAACTACAAACCTGTCACTGTGTATCATTTACAGATCTATATATATATATATATATAAGAAAGAGTAAACATCGGATGGTTCTGACTGGATCAATCTTCTTTAATACGATACGATGAATTCATTTCGACCAGTGTATCGGTCTTTTCAAGTATGTTTGACAAATAAAGTATACACATATTTATAGAAGGAACAAGACAATAAATTCATACATTCATATATGTGAATGGGTAATTGGTTAATCAGTCATTCGTTGCCAATCACGTAATAATAGCCTCAGGCACCCCTAATTGGGTGTGACTCGAACACAATGGGGTTGTTCAGGGTTGGTGATTCTGCAATGTTGCATTAATCACTGATGGGACCGAGAAGTGCAATTAAACACTCATAATCCAATATATCACAATAGTAATCGCTTCCTTATGTGAGCTAACAGTTCAATGATGGAGAAAACTTGTTGATAAAAAATGTCTCTTTTGTTTCAAGAGTAATGGTTGTATTTTCTGACTTTGTATAAACTTTGTAGAAAGGAAAGATAGCAAAATTTCCATTATTGCAATTCGCAATGTGTTTGCTTATCTTCAGATGGCGGAGGTTAGGGTCATTAATTTGTTGTTTGTGAACCCGGACTCGTGCTTGTAGATTACTAGTTTGCCCTATGTATGTTAGTTTGCATTTTGGGCAGAGAATTGCATAAATTACATTTTTTGATCTGCAATTCATTGTGTGCTTAACTTGAAAGGATTCCCCTTTCTCAAATTTGAAGTTTTTGCCTTCCATAATGATAGGGCAGGTACCGCATCTTTTATCCTGGCATTTAGTAACTTCAGCTTCAGTGTTATGATTACTGAATTTTGCTCTAGTCAGTAACCTTTTCAAGTTATTTGGTTGCCTTTTGCTTTTAATTATGGTATGTTTTTCAAGCATATCTTTTAGCTTTTTATCTTGGGTTAAGAGACTTAAGTTATTCTGAATTATAGGGAACATATTTGGATTGTTTGGATTGTGGGTACTAACAAATGTTATAGTACGTTTTTGTTCTAATTTTTCTTTTGGTTTTCGCAATTCCAATATGGTGTGGTTGGTTGCCTTTTCAATACCTTTGTCAATCATATTTTTGGGGAAGGCCCGTTTTTGCAGAGCATCTTTTAATTCTTCTAACCTTTTTTGCCGTAACCTCTCATCCTTAATTATGGTGCATATGCGCCGTGCTAAGCAATAAGGTAGATTTGTTTTGACATGCCTTTCATGTGAACTCTTGAAATGAAGATAAAGCTGTGAGTCAGTGGGTTTATGGTAAATATCAGTCAATAGTTTAGTCCCTTCCTTTATGATTAGGATATCTAAAAACGGGAGCTCGTTATGGTTTGTTTCAAATGTGAATTTTATGTTTGGATGCATGTCCTGCAGTATATTGAAGATGTCTAGAATGTCTCCCTTAGATGTTTGCCATAATAAAAAACAGTCATCTAGGTATCGTTTCCATTTGGATATGAAATCTGTTGTGAATTCATCCCCATATATGTCTTTTAGTTGTAGATACAATTTTTCCTCTAGGTAGCCTAAAACTAAATTTGCATAAACAGGTGCGAATTTTGTTCCCATAGCTGTGCCTAAAATTTGTAAAAAAGGGATATCATTAAACTGGAAGGAGTTGTTTTCCAAGATAAATTTAGTTGATTCAATGATAAATACTTTATCAAATCTACCGTTAAGATTTTCAGGGTGTTTATCAATCCAGTATTCGAGTGCTTCTATACCAAGATCATGAGGGATATTGCTGTAAAGGGATGTAACATCAAAGCTTACCAACTGTGTATCATCCGGCGTATGATCCGGAATATAATTGAGAAAGTCCAAATCGTCTCGAACATAACTTTTGATATTTTGTAGGAAGGGCTGGAGAATGATATCAATGAAATTGCTTAACCTGTGTGTCGGACAGGCTGGTCCAGCTACTATGGGTCGAAACTTTAAATCAACAGGTCTGAGGATTTGAACATATTCTGAGTTTTGAAGTTGAATTTGTGTTTTTATAATTTCAGACTTGTGGATTTTAGGAAGACCATAGAAATTACTTGTTATAGAAGCACTCGAATACTGGATTGATAAACACCCTGAAAATCTTAACGGTAGATTTGATAAAGTATTTATCATTGAATCAACTAAATTTATCTTGGAAAACAACTCCTTCCAGTTTAATGATATCCCTTTTTTACAAATTTTAGGCACAGCTATGGGAACAAAATTCGCACCTGTTTATGCAAATTTAGTTTTAGGCTACCTAGAGGAAAAATTGTATCTACAACTAAAAGACATATATGGGGATGAATTCACAACAGATTTCATATCCAAATGGAAACGATACCTAGATGACTGTTTTTTATTATGGCAAACATCTAAGGGAGACATTCTAGACATCTTCAATATACTGCAGGACATGCATCCAAACATAAAATTCACATTTGAAACAAACCATAACGAGCTCCCGTTTTTAGATATCCTAATCATAAAGGAAGGGACTAAACTATTGACTGATATTTACCATAAACCCACTGACTCACAGCTTTATCTTCATTTCAAGAGTTCACATGAAAGGCATGTCAAAACAAATCTACCTTATTGCTTAGCACGGCGCATATGCACCATAATTAAGGATGAGAGGTTACGGCAAAAAAGGTTAGAAGAATTAAAAGATGCTCTGCAAAAACGGGCCTTCCCCAAAAATATGATTGACAAAGGTATTGAAAAGGCAACCAACCACACCATATTGGAATTGCGAAAACCAAAAGAAAAATTAGAACAAAAACGTACTATAACATTTGTTAGTACCCACAATCCAAACAATCCAAATATGTTCCCTATAATTCAGAATAACTTAAGTCTCTTAACCCAAGATAAAAAGCTAAAAGATATGCTTGAAAAACATACCATAATTAAAAGCAAAAGGCAACCAAATAACTTGAAAAGGTTACTGACTAGAGCAAAATTCAGTAATCATAACACTGAAGCTGAAGTTACTAAATGCCAGGATAAAAGATGCGGTACCTGCCCTATCATTATGGAAGGCAAAAACTTCAAATTTGAGAAAGGGGAATCCTTTCAAGTTAAGCACACAATGAATTGCAGATCAAAAAATGTAATTTATGCAATTCTCTGCCCAAAATGCAAACTAACATACATAGGGCAAACTAGTAATCTACAAGCACGAGTCCGGGTTCACAAACAACAAATTAATGACCCTAACCTCCGCCATCTGAAGATAAGCAAACACATTGCGAATTGCAATAATGGAAATTTTGCTATCTTTCCTTTCTACAAAGTTTATACAAAGTCAGAAAATACAACCATTACTCTTGAAACAAAAGAGACATTTTTTATCAACAAGTTTTCTCCATCATTGAACTGTTAGCTCACATAAGGAAGCGATTACTATTGTGATATATTGGATTATGAGTGTTTAATTGCACTTCTCGGTCCCATCAGTGATTAATGCAACATTGCAGAATCACCAACCCTGAACAACCCCATTGTGTTCGAGTCACACCCAATTAGGGGTGCCTGAGGCTATTATTACGTGATTGGCAACGAATGACTGATTAACCAATTACCCATTCACATATATGAATGTATGAATTTATTGTCTTGTTCCTTCTATAAATATGTGTATACTTTATTTGTCAAACATACTTGAAAAGACCGATACACTGGTCGAAATGAATTCATCGTATCGTATTAAAGAAGATTGATCCAGTCAGAACCATCCGATGTTTACTCTTTCTTATATATAACTTTCCTTCACGTGAGAAACCTACTCTCCTTTTTTAAATATATATATATATATATATATATAGAAAAACACATTTGTTGAAGAAAACCAAGATGATTTATTCACAAGTACTTTCGACCATAAGGTCTCATCAGGTGAATGACGTTGAGTCGGTTATGACGTCATGATTAACAATTATGACGTCACAATACATTGCATAGATACATATGTTGCGTAGATACATTACATACATATAGACTGCATGCTACATATGTAGCGCATTACAAAACATACTTGCAAATGGACATTGAATTGAAGAATATTAGATTAAAGTTTTGAATTAAGCTTTGGCTTAAGTTTATTAATGAATAATAATTCCTTTTCCGCCAAGCAATTAGATTCAGTGGAATCATATATATATATGCACCTTATTTCATTATAGTCTCCAACATGTTGAAATAACTATTTAGTTCAACCCGATTAATTTTTCAACCCCATATGCAATCAAATACTAAAAATTCAAACAATTGTTAGGGTTTGAATTAATAATTTCTGCGACTAATCTAAAGAGACATAAATTCATACTGCAGATAAAAACTCAACATTCCTCTGCAAAATCATCAATTATAGTCAACTCCCCCAAAAGTTTCATGATTATTTATCCCACCTCCCCCTGAATAGAATTTTGAATTAGCTTATCTTTCAAATTCCTTACCCTCTTTCGTTCCCTCTTCTCAAAGTATTCCGTCCGTTTTCTCTTCCGATATGGTTGACTGTCATATCTCGCTGGGCCTGTTATCATCTTTATCTGTTTATTAACTGTTGGCACGGCATTTTTGACGAGTATTTTCCTTTGTGGGGCAAGTTCAAAGTCTGTTTTGAAATCGTAGGAAAGATCATAACAGTCCTCTGTGAAATGATCGGAGCAGATGACAGGCCTGTCATTGGGACTCCACTTCGCTCTTTTCTGACTAACAAACTTTGTCCAATTCGCGAATTGGACAGGATCCTTCGTAAACCGATGCAGTTGAATGTCTCTTGATATCTTATTAGTACAGTTGGCAGCAACGCAGGAAGAAGGCATGTCTCTTTCGCAATTAAAACGTAGACGAATGCGACCCATATCTGCATTGATATATACTTGTTTACAAACAAACGCGGAGCGAGTCCTGTCTATGACGTCACGTCCGCTGAAGGAGAGCTCAGGCCACTCTAGGGACTTTTTTAATTGGGCTTTCGAGGCGGCCAATTTCTACGCACTTTGAACCGTTATATCTTTTTAATTTAAGGAAGCATCGAAACTCTGTTTGGTGTTTTATTTACTTGATTATAATATTACTGCACAGATCATACAGCTAGAGGTTATCCAAGAGATTACTCCACAGGTCATACAGCTAGATGTTGTTCAAGTGATTACTCCACAGGTCATACAGCTAGATGTTGTCCAAGAGATTACTCCACAGGTCATACATCTAGATGTCGTCCAAGAGATTACTCCACAGGTCATACAGCTAGATGTTGTCCAAGAGATTACTCCACAGGTCATACATCTAGATGTCGTCCAAGAGATTACTCCACAGGTCATACAGCTAGATGTTGTCCAAGAGATTACTCCACAGGTCATACACCTAGTTGTCGTTCGTGAGCTAACTACACAGGTCATACAGCTAGGTGTCGACCACTATATTACGCCAGAGGCCACCCAAATGGTGGTCATCCTTTGTATTCCAGATTTTTCTATGATTTCAAGGACAACGTCACTAATAGTATAGTCTTTGATTGTATATGTTGTGGTAGCTCTGGTAAGCGCCTCTAACAAATCTATCTTTTCTCAGTGATATGACTTCAGTATTTTCTGTTCTTTATTATTTAACAAATTGATAAAGTTCTGTCTTACATGGTTGCTCAAAGATTCTGGTTTCTACATGTTCTAACTCTTGTGTTTGCATCAATGTTTTATCAACTGGATCACGCTGTATCTTCATTTCTTACTTGACTATAATCTTGATTTTATGTTTATCATTGTTATTAAATCAGGCACTGCCAATGTTCTGCGACCCGGTCTTACTACCTACTTTTAAATAATATTTTAAAACAATTCATTATTTTCTATCAACAGGTCTTGGTCTTGGCTCTGCCTTAGTCTCCATCTCATACGGGTCCTACACCTCGGCCTACTTCTCCTGGTACGCCTACTACCTCTTCTACTCCTTCTTTCGTGTGCTCCCCTGGTCCACGTGTGACAATCCCTGGAACACTGAACACTGCTTCACCTCTCTCAGCAGCCGTTCGGCTAGTATCGAGAACACAACTTTCCTCAACTTTACTGGATACAATTACACCCAAGGTGGCTTTCTGGTCGACACAGGCTTCAGTAACATTACTGGCAACAACGTTAGTCAAGATGACGTCCTGAAAATATCTTCAAATCACGTGAATAATGGATCGTATTTGGCTTTCTTCAACAACAGTGAGAAGGCTAGCGCTGCAGACGAATTTTGGAGGTAGGGGAAACTGACCGAGGTTCAGACAGTGTAATGATTCAAATAATTTGTAAGACTGAATAATTTATAATTATCTGAAGAAAGTTATTATCAGCAAACAAACTTATCAACATTTGAATATTTTATTTATTTATTTCTCAATATGTATAATCATTTCTAAATAAACCGAGAATAACGTTTTTTATTTTCATATATCAATTCGACCGAGGTTCGGACACTTCTGCCCTAACTTCATGCGTCCCTGGCTTAAAATATTTATCAAACAGGTTTCAGGCATCTCAGTGAGAAGTCGATGTAAAATAATATTATAGTTTTTTCGGACACATACATTAATTTGTTATTGATTCAAAGCATGTTTGCCCGTTTTAAATTATCGAAATCTACAACAAGCGTCGTTACAGAATAGAGACGTCACAATCACATTTGTAGGCATTCGACGTAAATACGCCGTTAGCGCTGTGACGTATGTTAGAATAAATCATTACTTTTACGTGTTAGTCGTATATTTATTCATGTTCACTCAAGTTTTGTTTAAATTTGAAGTGTCCGAACCATGGTCATAACTAAGGTAGGTACCTCTAAAAACCTATTAAAAACGTTACCAACACTTAAAAGTTTATAAAAAGAAATGATTAAAATAAGATATTATCTTTGTAAATGTGAAATATAGTCAAAGTGATCAATGTTGGTTTATGTCTGCCACATTTTGCATGGGTTTTCTTAGTTGAGTAGCAGAGTAGCATTTTGTTGTATAATGATCACCTTGTGAGTGAATATCTAGACCCTAGATTCTACATGTAGAACATGAATTAGAAATTTTAAAATCAGACAATTCCTCAGTTTGATTTCATGTTAAGGAGTTGATTAGACTGAATTTCTTCCATCAAATCCGACTCACAAAGTCGAAAGAGGACATACCAAATTGATTCAAACAAACCTATCGTACGTTTCAAGAATAAAACCCGTTTATAACACAATAAATTAATTGACTAATAAAAACCAAATGGCCCAAAAAGTACTTAAATTGTCTATGCAGAAGTTTTAGGCGTTTTGTGATGTTCCCTGCAATAGTTCAACAGTAAATGATATTAATGAAGTTCTCTACAAAACTGTATCCATAATATATTCACATCACTTCAAAATGTGATTATATCATATTGGCTACCTACAGCTACTTCCTTTACATTTGTTTAACTTAAACAAAGCTTTTTAACAAAATATTAAAAAAATTTCTATCACCTCTGTGGTTAAAAGGTCCGTGAAATCAGCTGCGTTTTGCAGGTTGTATTTCCTAGTTTGTCCTTTTCCCCTACGGCGGTCTCAGGACAAAGCTCATCTTACTCTTCCTTATATTGCGTTAGTGGGGGAAGAAGAAAAAAAGGCTAAGATGCATTGCAGCCGTGAGAAGCTACATGTCTGTAGATAATGACTTACGAGAGTCAGTCAATTCTAGCGTCCCAGTCTAACTCTGCACTTTCCCGACCTGTTTTCAATCAAAATGACGGCTAATCTGTATCAGGATCGACTTCTTCGTTCTACTCCAATGCGAGTCTGACAATCAGACCCAAAAGGGACCAAAAACCAAATGGTGAATTGCACACACATGAAGGTTTTGAACTCCTGCTATACCATACAACTGCCATATTTTCGACTCATTACCTTTGCTTCAGTCATTCGGTTCCCATAAGTAGTATAGTGCCTCTTGACCTCCAGGATGCTCCTCTGCACATTCCGGCCCGCAGTAAATTCTGTTTTGTTCTTCAATACAAGGTCCCACATCTTCAGATATCCTCTTCCCTTTGGCTTTTCACAAGAAAGACCAAACCGCTCCAGCAGTATCTGCATGTTTGTCAGAAAACTAGGCGGTGATGGTCGTCCTACTTTCTTGTTCGTTCATTGTTTGATCGCGTTAATTTTCGGGTACACCAATAAACACTGGGTTTTTTCCCCCAGCGTTTGTTTTTACTTTACATTTTAATTAGGGCAATCTTATGGTAACAGTTCTCTGTTTCTTACCATACCGCGTTCTCGTTCTGGGCTGTCCTTCACATTGTCCGCATCGGAGTGCTCAATTCAAGAAACAGAATTTTTTTCTTTGCTTGCGCTCCGATGGCTTAGCTTCCCCTATTGTACTGCTCAAACCGGCGCTCTAGCGTGGCAGGCTTAGGGCTCAAAGCCACCCATCTCTGTGGTCCATACAACTGTGCAACCCATCTCCTTGCTTTTACATTCTAGGCAATGTTGCTTTTAATAAAAACTGATAATTTTTTAGCATTTTGTTATACCTACCTTGTTGAAAAAACAACAGATATTATTTTCACCCCTTTCTCTTTGTTGCTCTCTTGCATTAGGAAAGATGATGTCACAGTTGTCACGTGACTCGGACTGGGTTATTATTCCTTTTCAGTCCATGTGATCTATGTTGAGGAACGCTTCACGGCGAAGCATGGGAAATGTTGGTTTTTCAGCCATTAGGTATTGATAAAAGATGTTTCAATTTGTTTAATATATATTTTAACATCTAAATAATTAAGTTCGAAAATAAAAGATTTACAATACATTTAATTTTAGGACACAGCATTTAAAATGTAGGCGCACAAATCTTTATTTAGTAGCAAAATACTTTTTTGATAGAATAAACAATAATCTTAGACGGTTTCATTAGACATATCCTTGTGCATATCTTTGGTTTCGACAAAATGACCCAGACCCAGGGTATGGCCAATCTCACTGTGTGAGTATCAAGAGGTTTTGCTTGCAGACTGAAGGTGTTGGAGCTGTCCACTGGCCTGGAGACAATCGGGGGGTTGAGATGGCCGCTAGTTGGTTGGCTCACACTAACCTTCATCTGTATGTATCTTATCCTCTTCAGAGGGGTCCGAGTCTCGGGAAAGGTGAGCTTTTCCCCTTTCAGACAGAAGATGCGATTAATATCAAGATTAAAGATCATATATAATATTGTTTAAAAAAGGAATTTATAATTGATTGAGGATTGTCACTTTAGCAAATCGAATCACTTTCGCATTCACTGGTCGTCTTCAAAACAAAGCATAAATGCCTAGGCTCTGTCTTGAAAAACAAGAAGATGGTTTATTAGTAAAAGTTTACATTTGCAAGCGAACAATTAAAAGATTAGCACTTTATTGAAGATTTCATAAGAATTTGATGTATACAGTATTTGCAGGCCCAATACAATCAATAGAAAAATATGGTAACGACCTTGGCAGGTTCTTTACTGAATATTGTAGGGCTTTCTTCCAACGGGTTATGTAAATAAGTGTGACATACCTCAGCTGATTGACGCAGAAAAAGTTTTATACACAGATGCTAGTCAAAGGTGTTACCGTAGAGAGAAATGTATCTGATTCATATGCTAGTATATTCTACATAATCATATACCAAATGCTCTATTTTCCTGCTTTCGACTCTCTTCGGGTAACATCTTTACGTATGTGTTCATTCAGCGATGTCGCTATTGCTATGAACCATTCGTAAAATATTCTTTTAGAGAAGGAATTATAATCTTATTATAATGAATGATTCTTCTTCAAATATGTTGACAAACGTAATGAAATATGCATCTAGCATAAAATATTGAAATAACATTTGATGTAAATTGAACAATATACCTGAATAGGTTTGTTAAGCAACTTGGTTAGAGCATTATTTCTCTCTCTGTCCAAAACAATATACCATGCATCGCCCATTGTTACGTCTTCCTATGCTTACTACTGATTGAAACTACCTAATGTGTGATGTACAAGTAATCCCTTCTCATTTAGCTCAAAAGATATATAACTTTTCGACTTTCATTCATGATGATTTCAAAATCCCATAAAACAGAAGTAGCACGTTTTGATGACTTTCAAAGATTTAATTCTTAATTTTAAGTTAAGTTATTCAAATGTATAACCTTCAGAGGGTCAAAACATCTCGTTACTCAACCCGATAATCCGTAGAGAAAAGTACCGAGCATCAATCAATTTTTGTGTGAACACGAATTTTCATTGGATGTATCAAAATGGATTTGCATAGCTCCTTCGATCACGGTATGTTCGGGTTTTTTGGCCGAAAAAAAACACTGTCTTGCAATTGAAAACATCGAGTTTCATCTTAGTGAGATCTATTCATCCAAAACATGCTTATCCTCGCTTCGTCAATATTAAAAATTCTCAGTTCTAAGCAAAGAAATTAACACCAGTAGTTTGTTTTTGCTTACCTTTCTTTTTGAGGCTGCTGTATTGATGGACAGGAAAATCTTCACTCACAAAACATTCTTCTTGTTCCAGATCGTTTACGCCACATTTTTCCTCCCGTTAATTTTGCTGACGGTTCTCTTCGTACGGGCACTGACGTTACCGGGGGCAACAGACGGACTTCTTTACTACATCAAACCTGAGTTCTACAAGTTGAAAGACTTCAGGGTATGTGATTGGTTACCTCCAATGAATAATTACAATAAGACACTAAAAATAAGCAATAAATCGATGAACTCATTATTTCCGAAATATTAAAGTTGGACTGTAATGTTCAATTCTACTGAATGTATCAATCACTTCAATGCTTTAAGAGAGACAGACAAAAGTCAAGACTTGAATCCTTGGTTATATATATGATCTATTTCAGTTATTGGGATCAGTTCGTTTGCAATCTTAGGACATTTATTTTAATCTACACTCGTTGTTAAGATCAGAAGTAAAAAAATCCGATGCCGTTTGCCCATTTTACTATCTAAATGACCAATAAAAAACCCATCCTCATGAATGAATCTTCCAGATTGTCTATGTATGTTCAGAATGATGACAATTTTATGGATAAACAGCTGAGTTGTTCTGAATGGGCGATGTTTCGACGAAGATTCTAATGTCATATATACTAATGTCATTGTTTGACTTTAGAACACTCTGTATAAAAAGCAACCGTAAAAGTTATTTGGAGAATGTTAGACTCGTTTTAGCAGCAAAACATTACCTTACTTCTTTCCATGATAATTGTGTTGTAATTATTTACACCTACAGCGCATAGATAGGACCATCTAAACTTTTTTATTTGCTTAAGAAGCATTACATTGAAGCTTTGTTCAGGGGACTTGACAAAATTCGGTATAACAAGGACGTCCTCTGACGTCAGTTGACCCCAAACATTGACCGGCCAGCATCAAATACATGCAGCATGACAAATCATTCACTACCTTAGCAATTCTTGAAATGACTTTTATAAACACATGAATGAACCTCCATAGAACACCGATGTAAAAATCTCGTATGTCATGCACCTTTAACAGGTGTAAAGGTACCTAAAAGAATATAAGAATGACCATCACAGTGGATGAAGAGTGGGGAGGAAATTTGAACGAGATTTCATCGACATATCAAATCCTTCCCTAAAGGATAGCAAGAAGGTTATAATGGAAATAGTAACCATACAGAGAACTGACTTCAAATCTACCTTTTTGACTAATGAAGAGACATACACAACTTAAACGTTGCAGTAAAAAAAATCTTATTTATCATAAAGTGTTTCTAAACTGAGCAAAAATGAAAACTTGACACTTAGTATTTCTCGCACGAAAATGTTAAATAGAGAATACTAAAGGAATGGTAATGTGATAACATTTTTATGCAACGAGTGAATGGAATTTGGTATCAGACGAACGAAAGTGAGTCTGATACCAAATTCCATTCACGAGTTGCATGAAAATGTTATCACATTATCATGAGTTTAGTATTTTATTTATTACTCATCCCCACTTATCAATATTTTTGATGAATTAATTGTCAAAACAACAGTCAGCTGTTCGCGGAACCGGCGTAACAATATCAATCAGTCAAACGAAACACAGAACAGAATAGTTCGCTGATTGTTGGGTGTCTACATAAGTGACTCGCCTAAAAACATGAAACAAAAATCATTTTGGTGAACAAGTATTGCATTTTTAAGAAATTCATTGATATAACAAATGCTAACAAGCAACGAAAAATGTCATGCCATTGTGCCCCCGATACGTGAGTCGTGACGTCATCGGAATGTGACCTCCTTCTAGGCATGTCAGTTTTAAAAGTTGGCGTAACGTACAGCGTGAACAGTTGATGGGAATTGATAACATTGACATGAGTAACAGAATTGTTGATAGGACCAGCAAATACTGAACTAAGGGAACGGGAGTTGCAAGATGTCATGTTCAGATTGTGTGCTTGTTGAGGGGGAACCGACAGGTTGGATGGAACAGATTATGGAAGGGCCAGGCTGTATGGCGTGGAACGGCCGGCAGAGGGGGGACGTAAACACAACTTGCGACGGTACAGAAGTTGGGCGAGTGATCATAAGACTATGTGAATAGTGCTGTTTTTCAGAAATATGAGAGTGATTATTGACACTTGTATATTTTTTATTTCTGGATATTTGATCATGTCTCGTTGAGAATGCAAAATTTGAAAGTCGCCATTTTCTAACCTACAAGTCACGTGATTGGACGATGTCATGTGAGGTTCGAAAGTAGTTCTGGTTGTTCGCCCGAGATATGGTATCACACATGTGTGTTACCAACTCATTGTTATCTAATGAGTGATCTCACCATGGTTGAGTAATAATATTTGTTTTAAATCAATTATAGCATTCGTATGTTGTGCACGTTTGCTTTAACGTCGATAACGTTAATGACGTCTGAATACCCTCCCAAATGAATTTCACAGAATGAAGAGAATCGATCTGGGGTGATCAGTAACGATTCTGTCCACCTGTTGCGTCTCGGACAGCCACACAATGTCTCCTCATAAATCTTAGATTGTTAGAGAGCACTCCCCGAGGAAAATGTCGCCATTGCTCAACAAGGTGACCTTGAAGATCTTGCAACGTCTGTGGTGGTTCACCAAACATCTTCCTTCTTGTGGAAGTTGCAGTTACAAATCGGTTGCGAAGATGACGAAAACGTATTGCTGCATCTTCCCGGAGGGACGTCAAATATGACGCTTCTTTACCGAAAAGATCAACATTATAAGACAATCATTCCAAGATTGTCAAGATACCATTGGCGACCAATTGATTGCAAACTTTCCCCCTTTTTCTTCCTTTAGACCTGTGACAGAAAATGAGATGCTCAAACTTGTCTCCAAATGTCCAGCAAAATCTTGTTCTCTCGACCCGCTTCCAACCTGGCTTTTGAAAGAAACCATTGACTCTTTAGTGCCCATCTGGACTTCCATTACAAACAGCTCACTTAGCCAAGGTGTCATGCCTGATCAACTTAAAACAGCAAGTGTTACTCCTCTCATAAAGAAGAAGAATCTTGATCAAGAAGTGCTAAAAAATTACCGGCCAATATCTAATCTGACTTTCATCTCTAAACTGATTGAACGCGTTGTTGCTTCCCAATTCAGAGAACACATGGGTAGAAATGGATTATATGAAGAGTGTCAGTCGGCTTATCGCTCCTACCACAGTACGGAGACAGCACTACTCATGGTTCAGAACGACATCTTACGAGGCATTGACAACAATGGAGCAGCAATCCTTGTATTGCTTGACCTCTCAGCTGCTTTTGACACTGTTGACCATACTGTGCTTCTCTCCACCCTTGGAAACAGATTCAACATCCAAGATCTTTCCTTGAGCTGGTTCACCTCGTACTTAACTGACCGGAAGCAGGCAGTCGTCATCAAGGGTGCAAAGTCAGAAGAAACATGCTTGAGGTTTGGAGTCCCCCAGGGTTCAGTCTTAGGTCCTCTCCTTTTTACTTGCTATACTTCGCCTCTTGGTGTTATTGTAAGATCCTTCAACCTGAGTATGCATCTCTATGCTGATAACACGCAAGTCTACTTGTCATTCAAACCATTGCAAGCATCTTCCACCAGTTTCTCATTTTCAAGACTAGAACAATGTGTCAAGTGCATAAAAGGATGGATGTCAGCAAACTATCTCAAACTTAATGATGATAAGACTGAACTGATTGTATTTTGTCCTCCTCAAATCCAGAAGAAACTCCTGCTTCCGAAATTTTACATCGGTGATTCTGAGATACATCCTCAACCACAGGTTCGCAATCTTGGTGTAGTGTTCGACTCTGTCCTAAGCATGGACCCCCACATTCGCAATGTGTGCCGACAGTACTTTCATCTGCGCAACATTGGTGCGATCCGTCGATACCTAGATGTGAAATCCTCTCAAGCTCTAGTACAAGCATATGTAACATCCCGCTTGGACTACTGTAACTCTTTGCTTTGTGGTGTGCCTCAACAAGTCCTTCACAGGTTACAGAAAGTACAGAATTCAGCTGCTCGATTGATCTGCAAAACCAAAAGGAGAGATCACATATCTCCATCCCTGAAAACTCTTCACTGGCTGCCCGCACGATTCAGAATCCACTACAAAATCCTGTTACTTGTTTTTAAGTGTTTAAACAATTTGGCCCCAAAATACCTTTCGGATCTTCTAATAGTGTATCAACCCGCCAGAACACTTCGTTCAAGTGACCAAACTCTTCTGAAAATTCCACAGACACGAACCAAGTCATATGGAGATCGATCCTTCTCCAGAACTGGACCAGTCCTCTGGAATAGCTTACCATCCAGTTTAAGATCAGAACTTGAGTTGTCAAGCTTCAAGGCCCAACTCAAAACCTACTTATTCACTTCTGCATATATGTAATTGGACTCAGACAGTGCTTTTGGGCAATTTCATTGGAAAAAGGCGCTATATAAATCTTTGTATGTATGTATGTATGTAACTGTTCCCTGAGATTTAAAATTGTTTCTCGTGAATAGTTAAAGGCTCTTGCCACAGTGACCACAGACAGACCATCATTGAGCCTCCCCATGGCGCGTTGGCGTTCTTCATTTGTAAGATGCAGCATTGCCGAAAGCTCATAAAAATTAAACTTTCAATTTGTTTTTCCAAAAGAGCTTAAATCCGCTTACTCAGTTCATGCAAACATGCATCGATGGACCTCATGATTTTGTGTTTGCACGTGCATTCACAGTTTTCCGATTCTTTTAGCTACAAAGTCAATGATTGCATGTGATTTCACAAATTCCTCACATTAAATGAATCAAAACCATTGCTTTCACTACAAGTAGTGTTTAAAATATTTCAATGAACAAACAGACACGATTTCATAAATGTACCATTAATTATATCTAAAAACGTCGCCCATACAGAATAAGGAAAATGTTTATCAATAAAAATGCCATTTAAAGGTATGTTTGAGAATTTAAGATCTGGATGGAGGCCTGCATGTTTGCTCTCTACTCGATGGGGACAGGGACTGGGTGTATCGTCAGCACAGCCAGTCGCAACAAGTTCAGGTCCAACTGCTTCAGGTAACACACACATTGTATGGTGTCTTCACATAGTCTTAACGGGGCAAGTTTAGTGCATATGATCGAAGGGACCTGTTTTAGCTAAAACAACAGTCGATTCCAATCTTTTTCATGCGATAATTCTTGCGTGATTTGAGACCTTTCCTTGTGGTTGCCCGTGACAATTACTAGGACAAAACAATGCGAAGATATAATAATCATTAAGTTGATTTCTCCTGCATCGGGATGGGTTTGGCAAGCATCCTAAATATATCAATATTTCGAATTAAAGCTTCATGGAATAATCAGAACCTCTCCAATGTTTGACTAATAGCTTTATATGTAGGACAAATGATAGAATATGGGATAGTAACGTTTCCAAAATAAATTTCAAAGAGACCTTGTTACATTCATACACTTTTCTTTCACTTACCCTAGACTTTTCTATTATTTATCTTAGACTTTTGTTTTGGATGCACAATGCATGACAAAGTCACACTGAACGCAAAATGGAGTTTCAGCGATTCGTAACGGCGACATCAACAGCAGTTGCAGCCCTCATGTTTTCCGCACAAGAATAATTCTTCATCGATTTCGTATGGCTGGTATACAAGCCCACCGCCCCTTCAGTTGAATGGCTTTGACCCGTTTGAACTGTCAATGTGATAACGATGGACAAGTACTGTACATCGGTGGCAGCGACATGACTGGGAGAGGGTGCTGTTTACAGAGCAGGTTTTGCCTATTCCGGAACCATGGCAGGGTTCGAGTTTATCGACAAAGTGACGAGCGTCTCTGCGAATATGACTGACCAGCGATACATCGATGAGGTACTTGGACCTATCGTTGTTCCTTTCATCCAACAGCAGAGAAGATTGATATTGCCATACCGTGGTCAGCCAACTCACCAGATATGAACCCAATTGAATACCTTTTGGATCACATTGACCGCCATACGAGACAGCTACTGCCAAATTAAAACAACAAGCAGAAACTTTAGCAAGCTCTGTTAAACATGTGGAACAGAATCCCTGTTGACGTCATCCGACACCTGACGACTACAATGAGGAGGCGTGTATATGCTTGCATTGATGCCCAGGGCTTGCTATGGATGATAGACTCCGTGATTCCTGTGACTACTGAGAGTTTCTGGCCACCTTTTTTTTAACTTCACATTTGTGTAATTTTTAATATTGACCCCCTGTCTCTTTCCTTGTGTATTTGGGCAAATTAAATGCCGATATTTGGATGCTTTTTAAGAAGAATATTTGAAAATTATTTCTGTTTATAAACCAATCGTCAGAATTTACATATCTGCGTTATTTTATTGACTTAAAAAATTAGTGACACCTTTCTTCTACCTGGTAGTTTATTTATAAAAATACCAGCAGACATAATTGACAAATACACACAGTCATTAAGTCATTTACTGCAAGCTCTGCGACACAATAACAGAATTGCCACCTAGCTGCAAGCTGATCTCAGTACTATGCCTGGGGTCAATGTTTCCACACAATCTGTGCGTAGATGACATTTTTCATGCAATACCTTGTGTTGAAATCGCCTTAAAGCCTGCTGACTGTGGTGCACGCGGAGAGTGCGCTGCTAAGAATGTTGACTAGACTGCTCATGACTAGAACCCTGTGTTGTTAAGGGATAAGTTTAAATTCTGTCTCGAATTATAAATGGCCGAGAATTTGGAGAAGACAAAGGCAACGTTTGGCAGATGGTTACATTTTTTAACATGACATGATAGAGGGGGGTTCAGTCATAATAAAGAGTGGAATCATATAGGATGGAAAGACTGATCTGCATAATCTTGGAAATGGAACCATGACTCGTAATCAGTACAGGGTTGAGATCATGGATTCTTATGGATGAGAATGCCCGTCCAATTGTGGTGAAACAAAACATTGAAATGGAAAAAATTAAACTGATGGAAGGGCCTGCTCGTTTGCCGGATATTAGTTTAATAGCACATGTGTGGAACATTCTCCAAAAAGCATTGACTGACCGTGCATTTCAACAAAGCACCAAAACAGGAACTCGAAAGAGCTCACATTTAGGAAAAGAACTGTGTCCAACAGCAGCAGATTCAGCGCCTCATTAGCATGAGAAGACATGTGTGTGCTAGAGGCTCACTTATTGACTCGATAATCCTTGCTTTTGACCTATTGTTGTCTTGATCTGCATTTACATTTTTGTTCCTCGTTGGTATATGCAGGTTTACTGACAGCTTTTTACAGCAGAGCCTGGATGTAAATGAACATGTTCTGTATTTTTTAAAAAATAGTATCAAGAATACATTCCATATGATCCTTTGCAAAAGTTGAACAGAATATAATGAAATTGATATATCATAAGACCTATGATAATGGCAACATTATACTGCCTTGAAATCAAATATCACTCAATCTCTTGGCTGCCGGAAGGCTGATTATATCAATGTATACAGCTGCTCGCCTTGATCGAAAAATATCACAGAGAGGTCCACTCTGTCCATGGCCTTAGAAATTAAATTGTAAATTTCTTTCCTACCTTTAAAACACTTTTTCACACAAAAAATACAAATGATAATAGTAATGATATGAAGGAATTGGATAAAACAATAAGTCTACAAGACTAGGTCAGACAACAGATAATAAACCATACCAACAATGGAAGGAAAAAGTTCAAATGCTTTCAACGAAACAATGATAAAAGAGGGATAGTATACGTTTATTGACATGACAAAGATCGTAGCTTGGGCATGAAATGTAATCTTTGTTGCCATTTTTTGAAAACTGCATCATTATAAGCATTCCAATTTAATTTAATATCTTCTATCTACGATTGTGAAAAGGTACTTATATTCATCTACAATATCAATGCTGGAACTATTTATACAGACAGGGCTTGTAAAGTTTTGGTTGTTCCTGAAATTTATGATGAGTACTTAAGTTTTTTTGACATTCAACTTAAGAAACTGTTTCTCACGCCATGTCACAAAATGATAAACATTATTTCTGTATTCAAATTAGAGAACCTTGCGAAATTAAGGTTTACAAACTGAGGTTTAAAAGGTAAGAAATTCTCAATCCATAATTTTAGACTGCAATTTACACACATATTAAATACTTTCTTGAACAAGATATTGGGCTGGATGGTATTGAATGCAAGAGAAAAAATTTAAATACATTTTCACATAGGATTTTGTAAGTTCTAAATTTGCTTATACTCTCCATTTAAAATACAGAGAATAGAATCTCCATAACCCCTTCTTGCTCTATGTTAAAGTGCCTAACAACACCCAATAGGAAGTTTAGGAAACATTTCATATCATTTGAAGTACGCAACCAAGAGTATATGTATGTTTTGATACTTGAAAACTCCAAATTCTCATAACCTTTTCAGGTACGTGAGGATCTCTTTGTTTACCTCATAATCCATTGATGAGCAGATAATTATTTATTTGCAGGCAATCACTGATACTGGTGTTCGGTGATGCGCTTATCACTATCTACTGCGGGTTTGCAATCTTCACGTTCCTCGGACATCTCGCCTGGATGAAAGGTGTAACTCTTGAGCATTTCCAGTCTGATGGTAGGTTCCCCTCTATATACCAGGGTTGATATAGGTAACACTTTCGGTCTTATGGTAGGTTCCCCTCTATATACCAGGGCTGATATAGTTAACACTTTCGGTTTTATGGTAGGTTCCCCTCTATATACCAGGGTTGATATAGTTAACACTTTCGGTCTTATGGTAGGTTCCCCTCTATATACCAGGGTTGATATAGGTAACACTTTCGGTCTTATGGTAGGTTCCCCTCTATATACCAGGGCTGATATATATATATAGTTAACACTTTCGGTTTTATGGTAGGTTCCCTTCTATATACCAGGGTTGATATAGTTAACATTTTCGGTTTGATGGTAGGTTCCCCTCTATATACCAGGGTTGATATAGTTCACACTTTCGGTCTTATGGTAGGTTCCCCTCTATATACCAGGGCTGATATAGTTAACGCTTTCGGTTTTATGGTAGGTTCCCTTCTATATACCAGGGTTGATATAGTTAACATTTTCGGTTTGATGGTAGGTTCCCCTCTATATACCAGGGTTGATATAGTTCACACTTTCGGTTTTATGGTAGGTTCCCTTCTATATACCAGGGTTGATAAAGTTAACACTTTCGGTTTGATGGTAGGTTCCCCTCTATATACTAGGGCTGATATAGTTAACACTTTCGGTCTTATGGTAGGTTCCCCTCTATATACCAGGGCTGATATAGTTAACCCTTTCTATCTGATGGTATGTACCCCTCTATATACCAGGTTTATATAGTTAACCATTTCTATCTGATGGTATGTACCCCTCTATATACCAGGGTTTATATAGTTAACAGTATGATGGCATGTACATGTTTGTATACCAGGATTGATATTGTTAACCCTTACAGTCTGATGGTAGGTACCTCTCCGTATACTAAGGATGTTGTAGTTCCACTCTGTTGGTACGACCCATTCTGTATACAAAGGTCGACATTGAGGTGAAGAAGGTAGGTACCATTCTGTTTACAAGGATTGCTAAACTTGCCATTTGTAATCAGATAGTAGGTACCCTTCTGCATACAAGGTTTGCCATTGTTACCATTTCCAGTCTGATGGCAGGTACCCTTCTATGTACGAGAGTTGCCATGATTTACATTTGATGGCGATCTGGGTAACATTCTTTATACAAGCTTCTTTTTTATCAATACTTCCAGTTCAATGGTAAGTAGCATGCTTCACTTCACTTTTCGAGTCTCATGAAAGGTTCTATTCTGAATGCGAAGGTAGTTTAGTAAACACTGCTAGTCACTTTGAAGGTAGTTCAGTAAACACTTCCAGTCAGTTTGCAGGTAGTTAAGTAAACACTTCCAGTCAGTTTGCAGGTAGTTTAGTAAAGACCTCTAGTCAGTTTGAAGGTAGTTTAGTAAACACTTCCAGTCAGTTTGAAGGTAGTTTAGTAAAGACTTCCAGTCAGTTTGAAGGTAGTTCAGTAAACACTACCAGTCAGTTTGGAGGTAGTTTAGTAAAGACTTCCAGTCAGTTTGAAGGTAGTTCAGTAAACACTACAAGTCAGTTTGCAGGTAGTTTAGTAAACACTTCCAGTCAGTTTGCAGGTAGTTCAGTAAACACTTTCAGTCAGTTTGCAGGTAGTTTAGTAAACACTTCCAGTCAGTTTGCAGGTAGTTAAGTAAACACTTCCAGTCAGTTTGCAGGTAGTTTAGTAAAGACTTCCAGTCAGTTTGAAGGTAGTTTAGTAAACACTTCCAGTCAGTTTGAAGGTAGTTTAGTAAACACTTCCAGTCAGTTTGCAGGTAGTTTAGTAAACACTTCCAGTCAGTTTGAATGTAGTTTAGTAAACACTTCCAGTCAGTTTGCAGGTAGTTCAGTAAACACTTTCAGTCAGTTTGAAGGTAGTTTAGTAAACACTTCCAGTCAGTTTGAAGGCAGCACACTGTACTCCTTGTGTCGTTTAGTGAAATATCCGATGGTAGATGGTTTTGTTTTTCGTTTCAGGGTTCAACATAGCCTTTATGGTTTTCCCAGAAGCTGTCACTTATCTCCCTTTCCCCCAGCTCTGGGCTATCATACTTTTCATCACCTTCATTACGCTAGGCCTGGATACTACCGTGAGTAGTTCACCGACTCATTGAAGATCATTCTGTCCTTTTTAACCTTTTCGAACGCATCCCTTGATCTTAAAATATTCACTAAATATTCTTCTCTACTATTGAACTGTCCTCAATACCTAGCAGCTGACATGACTCATTTTGAATCTCTTAAGGCCAAATTGGCATTGTTTTACTTCTGTACTATTTTGTTACTTTAATGGAAAATTCATATCCTCCGTTAATTGTCTCAATGAAGTCGAAGGACAATCCTTACTTATTGCTTACTTTGGTTAAGCTGTTGACCTAGAAATTCAATCTTTATTCAAGTAAGCGATTGCTCACAGTGTTAAGCTGTTAACCTCGATATTCAACCAAAATCAAGTAAACGATCGCTCACTTTAATTACGCTGTTGGCCTGGATATTCAACCAGTATTTAAGTAACTGATCGCTCACATATTGGTTGTCCAAACTGCTAGTTATTACTTCGTATGGAAAAATATTTTGTGTGTAAGACAAAATGCAATGTGTTACAATTTGCATAGCTCATTAAACGACCAACGGTTTTTTTATTGGCCATAGAATTTATCAGATTGAAAGGTGGCGTAAGGTAAATTGTATTGCCGTTGAGTTCCTTAAGAAAAGGCTTTGATTTGAATTAAATGCTCATCACGCATTGATGAAATTTCATTAGATAATTAACTACATCTCAAACCAATTTTTCTATTATTTTGATTGCTCAAAACCCCGGTTTAGTATGAGTGAGTATCCTCGATGATAAACCCATTTATCTTATGGTTTCATGTTTGCCATTGAAAATGTAACATACATGTACACTGTACCCATGTGTCAACCTACTATGCACATACCCCCTTTGGCCGGCAGGTGCCCTGTGTGGAAGTGATAATGACTGTACTGAGTGACAGCTTCCCGCGACTGTACAAAAGACGCTGGCTTCTGGTTGCCATGGTGATGCTACCGATGTTTGCGTTTGCCTTCCTCTTCGTAACTCAGGTATTTCATTTATACATAAAGTGATTAAGTGTTGCCACCCTCTTCTCTAGACTGATTAATGATCCGATTTAATTATAGACTTTCAGAAATTATTAATGTATCAATAAATATGAAATACAAAAAAAGAGTAAGAAATAGGACAATTAGTCGAAAGAAGCCTTGAATCTATATCTTAAAATTATCATCTTTCAGTTTATGAAGAACTTTCTTTCAAATAATGTTACTACCTTTAGTCATAGGCATTTATAATCGAAAATGTCCACGAAGAATCTCTGTTAATACTGCGATACGAAGGTTAGTTTTTTATTGTTGCAATGTCAAACTTGTCATTTATTCAAATGAATAAATGTTTCATAGTAAATCACTAGGTAAGATCTGATATGAGCCTTTACAAACGGAAAGGCACTTACAAAACGTTGCCGCGTAATCATACAAATTCTAAACACCATATGCAAACATTTCAAATTTTTACTAGATAAGAACGTAAATCTTCCATTTACTTCAAGATCTTGTTGAAGAATATCATAAATAGCTGGGTACTCGAACTACAGGCCTTGCCACTGCCAGTATTTCCCTTGAAATTGTCATGTCAGCATCTTAAATCCTTTATAACATGCACACAAACTTGAATATTTTATATAGATTCAAAATAATACCCTTTCACGTTGTCGTGTTCTTAACCTGTGTTAAATATGCATAAAAACGAACTATACATAGTCAGCTTGTGTTGCAGGGCGGGATATATGTAGTCATCCTGGTCGACTGGTTCTCCTTCGGTCCGCCCGTCATGGTGTTCGGGCTAGTGCAGATGGTGGTGCTCGGATGGATGGCGGGTGAGTTGCACCTCATCTTTTTTCCTTTCTGGTTTACTATTTGTTTGGAAAATTACATTTGCAGTTAGGCTTTAGGTATCCAGATTAAGAAGTCAGTGTTTCTCTATGGGGTCAACTCTATCTCAGTTGTTTCACTCGACGGTCAGGCATTGGTCCATTATCTAAATGAAATTTGAAACAAAATAGTTACAGTAGCATTCAAGTTTATAATTGTGAATAGCAAATGTTACATCATCATGTAATGGAGTTGTGTACAAATTGTCAATTCACTTCCTGTACCTTAGCACAAATTTGTCTTCGGGCTTTTTGTGAATTTTAAGCTAGTTATCACGTATGCTATCATTTCCTGTTATCGATTAAACGCTTTCGAAGTTAATTATATGATTATTTGCATTAAACATTTTCTTGTTCTCTATCAGGTACACCACGACTTGACATGTACGCTTTACAGATGTATGACCGGCCCATACCATGGATGTTCAAAATGATGATTAAATTCATCACGCCTCCGTTACTTCTGGTGAGTTCATAACATACACCTGGAAAAAGCTATTGCAACGTCCTTTCCTATCTTGAACTTTGACATTGTTCTGCAACCAATGACATGGTTTGAATAATGTGTTACCATTACAGAATATATAGGGCCAACTGCCTGAAAGACAACTTTGGCGTCTTTTATTTCCATGAGGATACATTATGCTGCAGTGTTTTTTGTTAATGTGGTTTGTTAAAACATATTTTATTCACATGAAAAGGATTAGGAACAATTTCTCAAACTTGGGGTAATTTCTCCTTGAAATGTACAATGGTAATTAACCGTTTTTAATCCCAGGTGACATATAGTTAAGAAAGTAGCATAGGAAAAGAAAAAAAATCACATAGAAGATTATTGGTTTGCTACATTTGTTCAAATCGCTTTGTCTCACTAATGAATGGTGAACTGTTTTGTTTTGACATAGTGTTAAGTCTGCACTTCCTTCTAGCAAAATGTCATGGTTAACTGCAATCCCTACTAATGTACAAATGTGCTCAATAGGTGACACGAATTTCAATCTCTGTTGTTTATACACAGAACATTCAAAGACGTAATGATACGAGTTCTCTACAAGATAAACACAAAAACAACGTTGTTAAGTTTTAATTTTAATTACTGTCTTTGTAATGAATGAAGAGATTGTTGCTTCCATACACGTATACTTGGTTTTACCTCAGGGAAACAATTAACTAGGTTTGGAACATTTTCAATAAAAAAAACATTGGTTTTTTAATTAATTAATGACATGAAATCATCAGTTGTTACAGTATTTCCCTAGTGTATGATATGGTTCTTTTAGACGAATTTCATAAGACTTATTGTTATTATCTGAATCTTATGAGAGGTAATATGACATAGTCTGGGACACCTATTGTCAATATGACGATGATGAAAATTGGCCTGTGTAGTCCTCAGATTTTATAGTTCTCTATGCACTACGAGTGCCATACGAGAACCAAACTTTACAATAGCCTACGACTATCTTAGCACTTAGATGGCCAAGATAAGTGCTGAAAGGTCTAAAAGGGTTAGATTTCAGTTTCTCGCTGGTTAATAATTGCAGTTTGGACTTGCTGAAAGTGCTTTTTGAGATGTTAAGTTGACAAAAATTCATTTCTTTTACAATTGAACATTTGATTCAAAACACCTACAACAAGAGAAATACTTGGATCCCATTTTGGATCCTGTTTTACCTTAATTCAAAGAGACATCTTTTATACGTTATATATATATATATATATTTAATAAGACATTTGCTTATATACTCTCCAATTCAATTCGACAGTGCTTGTATTCCAATGGTTAAGTCTATAAAAAGCAAAATTTCATAACGGTTCATAAACATAACGCACCTATGTAAGAACAAAGACTAAAACAGAAAATAAAATATGCTGTGTGTGGCGCAATAGTGGTAGTTGGCCGTTTAGCAAGGGAAGTAACTCGTGCAGTTCATCAACAAGCTAACAAATCTGGTGTTATATAAACGACCATAATTGCACTATTTTAATTGATAAATACTTTATGGGAACTATTCTACAAAACAAAGGGGATCAAAATTATGTTTGGCCGATTGAGAGAAGTACGATTGTGTACACAAGCATAGTACCGAGCAGGGCTTTCTCATTGGTCAAAAGATGGTCAGGTCATGGATCATGGATCATCCCTGTACGTTCATTGGTTGAGGACAAAGTTGCATAGCCATTAGGCGCGGTTTCCTTCTACGTTTGATAATGATAAAAGAGGGCCCCCATTTGAAGTATTAAACACAAAAAATAACATCTATTTATACCACTGTATCGCATTTTAGAAAGAAAATACCGTTAAGGATTTTTTAATTGTTGATGGAAACATCTCAATAAAATCAAGCATGCAACAATTCATCAAACTCATAATTTACTATAAATTCTCAAAGATCTTTTTGTTTTCTTATAATTCAAATAATAATAATGTTTTGTTCCCCTCAATATGAAAATAAAAATGTAAATATCTTAACACGTTAGAATCCACATTTTCTATATGTACATCATGATTTGATTGTTTCTTGAAATGTTGGCCCCCTTAATTATTCTGTCGCTTAAAGGAGATTGACAACAGATGGCCCACATTTGAAATATTACACAAAATCTAGATATTAAGACCTGTTTATATCAGAAGCACATGATTTGTAAAAATGTATATATCTTAACATGTTAGAATCCACATTTTCTCTTCGTACATCATGATTTGATGGTTTATTGAAATGTGTGCCCCCTAATGTTTTCGCTTATAGGAGATTGACAACAGAAGGCCCACATTTAAATATCACACAAAATCTATTCACAATGAAAATGCAGATCTGCTTCCTTAAATGTTTATGGAAACATATTTATGAAGTCAAGGAGGAATGGTTTAAAAAAAGCTTAAAACAAATCAACGTAAGTAACTATCTTAATAATAGTGTTGACCACGTTTTGACTTCCAGGTCCACATTACCGTTCATGTCGAAAAATGCTATTCTTTTTGGAAATGAGGTTCCCCCTTTTCATAATCTTAGTACAAGGATATGAATCAGTGGCCCAACACTACAGTCTTCAAATATGAAGCCGATGTTCTTTGACAAACCCACAATCATCGGAACGTACTAGTCTATTTATTGTATTTGATTAGAAACTGCGTCAAAGTCTTGAGACGACACACATCCCGACCAAGCGAGGGCGAGAATACCTAAACAAATCGTTGGCTCTTCAAACAGGTTTCGACTTTGGAGTTACTCACTTTCAAAACGGCCAACCACCACAAATGCGGTTTCGTCCTAAAGGTTAAAGCTGTCTGGTGAATTTTCATTAATGCAATTAAAATTAGTTACATTTATCAACTATTTTTATTTGACGGTGTAAACAGGTCAAATCAGTAAGGGGCGGTAGGCCTGTATACCAGCCATACGAGGTAGACGAAGGATTGATCTTGTGCTGAAAACATGTCCGAGGGCCGCAACCGCTGTTGATGTCGCCGTTACAAATTGATTTCTGTGGTGAATCTGTATGATGTAGCGATCTTTGGCCGCAGTTGTTACCTTCGGTCTTCCCGATCTTGGTCTGTGTCTTGCCTGTTTGCTGCTAACTTCTGATGGTGGTATGGCTGCAGTTGAAGTTTCTTGCCATTTGACGTTGGGAAGCCCCCAAAGTGGACATACCAATCACTTTGTCACGTTGCGCTTGCGGAAGTCTTTCCAGTCTGACCTTTCCAAGGGTATTAATGCAACATTTCTGCACATGCATCACAAATCATGCCTCAAAAACACGATTTGCACGTGTTTGTGAATGCACAATTCCAGTGGCTGCGTTTGATGCGATGCCTTTGTGTGGAGGAAACGATACAGAAATATTATCATTTCCTCCTTAGAAATAAACCTGGTCCAGTTCTCTTTATTTTTAATCAAACAGTTGGTGATTCACATATGTTTTTGGACATTTTATGAAAGATAATAATACAGACTTATTGTGACTCAGGTAAGGCACTCAAATCACTTGAAAGAATACAAAGTCAATTTTTATGATGCATTGATGCTGTAGAATATTAAGTACATTTCACCTTTGATTGTTCACACCATGCTTAAATATTAATCAAATAATACCTAAGTCCCTTGCTTGGAAATAAAACAAATTGTGTTAAATAGAAGTTCTTAAATTATTGACTGCTTGACAATTCTTTAAATGGTCATTGTCACAAATCAGTTCTTTTCTTCTGGAAACGTTCTAAAGTTGTATATCATACGTTTGTTAATGAGTGCATATCGGAGCAGTGTAGAAGGGCTTGATACTGGACCAAATTCTGTATTGATATATAATGCAATGATTAGTTATTGGATCTACTCTTTTGTCAAGTTTTTTATTCTTCAGTTTAGTTCAAGCATAGCACCTAATACTAGTGCAGGTTTTTAAAAATGTACATGAATGCCACTTCTTATACAGTTCAGCATATTTTCTTAAGGTCAAGAGTATTTTCTGTTATCTGCAACCTGAAACTTAAAATCAAACAAGTCATGTCTACTTAATACATATGTATTTCTGTTTAAATTCTTTGATGCGATGTATTGTTCAACTGAAAATCATATTGCAATTATTATATGTGCACAGTATGTGTTAGTACATGTATAAACCGAAATGCATGTAATATTGTACACTCCGATACATTAGCTCTGTCTAATTTTTTTCTGAGTGGTAATCAGTGAACAGCCTGCATTTGGTAAGTTTCATCACCTTTGCAACCTGGAGGCAAATGTCACTTAGTGTACGGTTGGGTCACCCTCAACAGTGGTGGTGTCTTGTTTATTTTATTAATCTTCAATACATTTTACCTCTTGCAATTAAAGATAGTAGAGCTATTAACCTCAAAATGTGTTGTGAGACCCCTTGGTTTATATCTTATTTAGACATAATGATATGTTAAGTTGCTATAAACAATTCATTGATGAACCAATATTTACAAAGTGATGGTGTTAATGATATACCAAACGAGAAGTAAAGGTTCTAAGAGATCTATTGAATAAACTGGCTGTTTTTTGTAAAATATACGTCAATTAAAAGAAACAAGTCTTGTTCAAGAGAATTTATAGTCTCCATCAATTCCTGTTACCACATTTGCCACAAGGGTGACTGTCGAGTGATGTTCTTCTTAATCCTCTGATACTTCACTATCTTCATCAGATATCATGTCTTCATTATCTTCAGTAAAGTCCTCTACCCAGGGTTTATTTTCTACAGTTTGGATAATTCAATGTGATATATATTACAAGTGTGTCCTCCTTGTCCTTGTATACTTCTGTCGTCTTTGGTCTACATTGTACATGTAAGTGCATCCTTTTCTTTAAAAAAAACTACAAATCAACTTTTCATTTTGTTATCTAGCTATTATTCAATGAGCCCAGTTTTCAAATAAAATTTTCTTTTCTCCTCATCATCGTTTTCAACATGTCATCCATTTCAGGACATTGTTTATTATGCAGACGCTTTTTTAGAAAGACTTTATTTGTTTCTGTAAATGGTTTGATCCTGAAATAAGGTTACAGGTTTTCTCCACTAGTCAGCTCTCTATGAAGGAAAGACTCTCCAAATGAGTTGAAATCTGTTTTAATACTGAAAGCGTTAGGAAGAGTAAAACTGAGTATGATGTTAATGGTTTTTAAATCAACCAAAATTTATTGATAAGATTTCTGGATTACCAAATGAAAAGGTCAATTAAATATTTTCAGGATATATTTGCTTTTACTTAAGTCACGATGCGGTGTTTATGAACTAGACTATCAGTACCAAATAGTGACAGACTCTTCTTTGAGTGGGGTCTTTGCTGTCAAACAAGTTTTGATAAGCAACATCACAGTATTTTATAACACTTAAAGATGTTTTTTTCTGTTCCTGGACCTCCTTTCATTCTTGTTTCCTTTGACCATTTTAAATTTGCCAAGTTCTTTTTCTCTTGGGCTTATGCATGCTCAACAACTGGTTGAGTGGGAGATAAAAAGTTTATTCTGGTTGCGTGGATAGCTTGGTTAATCTTTATTGTAACATGACTTCGTTGTATTCTCGATTCTGTCTGGTTGATTTGAAAAGTTACCCTATGTTGAATGACAATGAATACCTGAAAATTAGCTAAGGCGAATCCCCGAAAATTGATACATCACGTGTACTAGATTCGGTCCGACTCAAGATTTTGTTTTTTTTGTTTTTTTAAAAAAAAATGAGTGACTTGCGCCAATTTGACAGTTGTCAAAGTCATTTTTAAATGGTCTATGACGGTAGATATCAAAAATAAATCTTAATATGACTTTAAATTTGAAGAACAAAATTATTTTCAACTGGCTATCTTAGTCCAAGTCTGGGGCCTTTTACCGTGCGGCCGCCTTCTTTCGAATGTCGTTTTCATGCTATGACGTCAGGAAGTAATACCGTTTTGATGTCACAATGTTTGCGTCACTGTCTTGGGCTAGTTTAAGAGTTTTGGTCTTGGGGTTTTACGATTTTTTGTGTGAGCTTTATAATTGTTGACTTCGGTCTCAATTTAAACAAGTATGTTGTAAGATCTCGCTGTTGCAAATGACAGTATGATATTTGTAATGAAATTCATGCCTGGAATTCACATTAGGTTAAACCTTAACACACCTCTTAAAGAAATAAAACAGTCGCTAAGGCCTTTCCATGCGAAAAATTAGTACACAAAAACAGAGTTCGCTCTTTAACTTCTAATAACTAACGGTCATGTTACAATATCGATAAATAGTTACGTTTGTAAATTTCGGGATTCATTGTTATTCAACGGCTGCAAATTTAAGCATTTAACTAAATGTTTGCTAATTCTTTTCATTTCCTTTCTTCCAAATGTTTTTAACATTCTGTTGCGAAGTTCCAGTGTTTTGTCTTCAGATATCATTCCAAATTGTTTCCCACCTGTCAAATTATACATGTTTAAGCTGAACATGCAATATTTAGAGATTATTATCCGAAGAAGTGCGCATTCAACTTTTACGAAACGAGTGTGAATTTTTGTATTAACCGACCGAGATCGAGGGTTATACACACATTCGCACGAGTTTTGTAAAAGATATATGACACACTTCCGAGTGTAATAATTTCTTTATTACATATTCTTAGTCAATCTTAGACGCATGGAAATTTCCAGAAAACGGCCTATTCATTTGCGACGGCCCGCTATAGTGACCTCATGAACAATGCTTTAATGACGCAACAGACGATGAACTGAGTTAACTCGCGCTAAAACAATCGTTGCTAGGCATAAGTGATATGTGCACAGGTGCTCATATTGAAACTATGTCACCACTTATGATTAACCATATGTGTAATAAATAATAATAAGTAAATGTTTCCGTATCAGGAACGTAATATATTTTGTTTTGTTGATTCATTTTTAATCTTTCTGTTCAAATGTTTCTCATGATGTTTCTCGGAGGCAGTTGTTTCCCTTTATTGTCACTTAAAACATTTGCAGCATTATATATTGATTGTGTCTATTTCAAATATATCAAATCATCTTTATTATATTATCTTAGTCTTTTACTGACCACAAACATTCAATCCAGTAATTCAAGGGTCCTAGGCTTCATCCCCTTTCTCTCTTAATCTCTAGTTATTTGCTTTAATTGAATTGTCAAGTCCTTGAACGATGTAAGTCTCTTATGAAACACTATCCAACCAGATTTTACAGGGAATAGTCTCTCAGTTCTCCCAACTAATTTAGAGGTAGAACATTGTATCATTGTCAGAATTCACAACCATGGTCTTCAAATATTGAATACATATTGGCTCCCACTTGTGTTTAAACACTTTTGTTACTATACTCCTCTGAGTGGTTGAAAACTCCAGGAAGCTAAATTGGACAGGACCTTCCACTATCATACACCTCTTATGTCAATGTAAATAGCATCTCTCCATGTCCTCGCTTCACTGACATATTTCCTCTTACAATTAGATGACAGTTAGGGTCCTGAATTGTAGACAAGGTTTTATCTTGGGTTTTCACTTTGTGGAGTTATCTTGACAGTTTTAGATGATGACTGATAGAATGGCAAAATGCAAGATGCCTTACATCACAGGTAAGCTGAATGCAATAAGCAGAGGCCAAGGTACTGACCACCTATCAAATATGAAAAATCAAAATGGCAGGAATAAAGGACTAAAAGTGAACCCTAAAGGAAAAAGGTGAAATAAACGGGACTATAGATTCCAATTTCATCATGAGGACAATGTTGCTTGTTATATGTTTTCCTGTGAGTCCTCATCTAAAAGATGACTTTATGATCAGTTCTCATTTCAATAAACAATAAGTCTTCACATATACATGTAACTATTCATTCATTTGTATAGTACCGATTTCAAGCTATGCTGCTCAAAGAAGCTTTATTTTTATTTTTCTTGAAACAAACTTTCTTTTAAGATCCATTCCCTTTGGAGTATGCAACTTTCGCAACTTTGGCGACGTAAGTTTATCCACTTTACTTATAAGGTACCCGTTCATAGATGGATATACATTGTACATTGTCAAGTATACTGTAATGTGTATCAGAAACGAAGTGTTTGCAAATTTTCATGTAGTCAATATCAGCTCACATGTCGATGTTTATGTACTGTACAATAGGGATTGTGGCAAATTTTCAAGAACCTGCCCAAAAAATTGCTACCAAAGCATTTAAACCTTTTCAAAGGTGGACTGGAACCCAAAACCTTGAGCTCGCTGAACGCCAGAACGTTGCCTTGCCGTCTCATCAACAATTCACCTTGCTAAGGCAGTAGATAAATTAAATTAGCCTAAAAATGTAATGCAAACGTCATATTTGTCACACATACATTTTCGAAAACATCCGATAGACGCCTGGAATTCACGATTGCTAGCATCTTTTCCTTAAAGCCACTTTTTGCCAATATTGCTAAAGAATTTTACAACTATTTACAATATTATGGATGTTAATAGTAAATTGATTTCAAAGTATGAGGAATCGATGTCTACTACTGAAACATCTCACTACCAATTTAAGTCCAAAATAGTAAACATTACTAAGAGTAGAGCACCAGTGATAACTTGAAAACAAATATTATCAAGAGTGATGAATTACAAAAACACAAATATATTTTATGAATTCTGAAATATTTCGGTCAATCATTAATTTCGAAACTTGTCCATTGTCATAGTTTACATTAACTGCATTTATTAAAGCCAAAATATATCAGTTATCACATTGTATTTTGTATTTCATAATTAACAGTCTTGAATGCAATCGATGACTTTGTGTTTGAGTTAAAACTGGATCTAATATTCTTAACTGCAGCTGCTAAGTGTATGTCGGACAAAAGCAGCATAATTGGCATCTGCCAGGCTGCAGTAGCTTAGTATCACAGCATGGGTTACAGATCCGTAAGTCCTCCTAGCATAGATCTCAAGTCTAGAGCCCTTAACGTCTAACACTGTACTGGACCTATCATAAAACAATACTTTAACACTAGATCCATAGTTGATGGATTGTAGGTGAGTCTGGTAAATAACACTGAAAATCCTTGTGAACAAGTTCCCAGTTAAGTGATGCAAAATTGTCCCCTTTATCAAAGAATGCAGATACAATACCACAGAGAATGCATTATATAAAAATAGGGTGTAGTTAATGTCGTAATGTGTAGTTATTAAAATTGAAGAAATTTAAAAAGAGTTCATAAGTTCTCAGCCATCAATGATAACTTTATAGTCCAACTCTGACTCTCTCCATGCTCTACTTGCTTGTTGGCTTTAGGACCAGTTATACTTTTTATTCTCATCCTTGATAGACCTTAAGCCAATCAATTGAATATGCTATCGACTTTGATAGCAGCATTCTTTGCTTCTTCAATCGTCATTGCAAAAATTGAACATTTGACAACACGTTTCTTAACTTTTGAGCATAATTGATGTACGTTTCTCTTTTAAGGTAGGCATGTGTCAGAGAATCTAAACCAGGTATAAAGAGCTTGTTTTGTGGATGGCAATTTAAACGAAACGTTCATGGGAAAACAATTCAGCAGATTCCTCATATTTCTATGCATCTTCTGTCAAGTAGTTATTAAGTGTTGGTTTTCTAACAGAGTTAAAAAAGACCTTGTTCCAATTGACCTTGGTAAATTGTCTGTATGTTAACCTCTAAACATGGAAAACAAACGTGTCTTCATCGTATTATTCAGACCAGTGACACTGGCACAGATTCCCTGGTCTGCGGGTAACACAGGTTCAGACAAATACAGATACAATCATCCAAGGTTTATCTTCATTTAGAAGACAGGGGTCTCAATAGAATTTGGTATTGCAGCGGAAGTATGCTCCCATGATAGATTTAACTATAATAGTGAAAATCAAGTGAAAATGGGATTTTATGATAAACTAGTACCCATAATTCTAGCTGTTTGACTTGAATGAAATTGACAATAAACTGTGGTTCGTATGTCAAAGCAGAAATCAAGAAACATTATCATAATGCGTTCATCCAATTTATCTTTTGTATTATAAACTTGTATTTACAGTTCGATAACGAGACATAGATGATCATAAACAACTACATAGAGAGACAGACAACGAGAAAGAACGTGCCGTCATTCTGAGGAAAATGTCACCGCTATATTCATTTTTTGCAGGTGATCTTTACATATGCTTTGTATGACTATCGACCACCGAAGTACGGAGAGTACTTGTACCCGGGGTGGGCAGCAGTGTTGGGTTGGTGTATCACTGCCACTGTAATCCTACCCGTGCCTGTCTGGCTGGCGGTCAGTGTGTGCAGGGCCAGAGGGGACACCTTTATACAGGTGATGTTGCATGCTTCCATGTCCATGGGTTGTTGATATTCTTAGCTCAGATCTACTCGTACTGACTGTTACCATTGCATATGATTATTAAATGAGAATTCATTTAAAAGATTGATTCATCCTTCTTACCATCACGGTTGTATAATGGTATCTAAAACCTCATCGCCTTCTGATATTCATCAATTCATGATACTTAGAAATCATTCACTTACGATCTCAAATCGAACGAATACAGATATCTGTATGTGCTTAGTTTTATTGAAAAACATACTGTTTCGATTTCAGAAAGTAAAAGCTCCGTTTCAACCGGAATGTATTGAAGCAGTTGACGCTAGGAGAAACATAGAACAAGGGGCCAGTTTTGTTTAGCATTTAGCACGACTTCTATTGTCAACACATCATCATGGCAAACAGTGTTGAGCAATTGAATTACTCTGCATGTGTTCAAAGAATTTCGTATATTATTGATTCTTCACTTTGGGCTTTTTAAAACTTATAAAAATGAATTCATATAGGTAAACCATGCTTACATTTAGATTGAAATACATACAAGTTCAGATACTGTCTAAATAAGAACATTTAAAGGTAATTTTTCATAATGTCGTTTTATAATTGACACTTTGTGTTGTTCATATAATATTTGTTTAGTGAAAGTAATTGGCTTACTTTTAATATGGGTAATTAAGTACTCAATATTCAAGTCACTCTGCGGATCAGACCTACGTACAGTACACAAGTGATGAAACTTTTGGGATGTTGTCATTAGTGTTTGGCATCTCACTCTGTTGATCAGACCTACGTACTGTATCCAAGTGATGGAACTTTTGGGATGTTGTCATCAGTGTTTGGCATGTCACTGTGTTGATCAGACCTACGTACTGTATTCAAGTGATGGGACTTTTGGGATGTTGTCATCAGTGCTCGGCATGTCAGTCTACTGGTCAGACCTACGTACTATACAAGTGATGGGACTTTTGGGATGTTTTCATCCGTGCTCAGCATGTACTTTGTAACAGGAATGACTCTTTACCAAAAAATGGACAAAACATTTCGCCTTTTTCAGTTTTGTACTTTTGAAGTAGTTAAAGGGCTCAATGTCTCAAAGTCTCTAAAATTAATTTATTTTTCACTAAAAACTAATAAAGACAGATCTATGTTACTTTCAAAATAGCCAGAATTTAGTTTATCATACAATCAATAGATAAAGTCAACCTTATGTTAGGTTTATTTGTGGGGATTGTTCATACACTGTATTTTTTTAATCTTCAGTATTCCTAACGTTAGTTTTGTTTGTTGGGATTGTTCACACTATATTTACCCATCTTCAGTATTCCTAACGTTAGTTTTGTTTGTTGGGATTGTTCACATTATATTTACCCATCTTCAGTATTCCTAACGTTAGTTTTGTTTGTGGGATTGTTCACACTATATTTACCCATCTTCAGTATTCCTAACGTTAGTTTTGTTTGTTGGGATTGTTCACACTATATTTACCCATCTTCAGTATTCCTAACGTTAGTTTTGTTTGTTGGGATTGTTCACACTATATTTATCCATCTTTGGTATTCCTTACGTTAGGTTTGTTTGTTGGGATTGTTCACACACTTCATCTTATCCATCATCAGTAACCAATACGTTAGTTCTGGTTTTTGTTGATTGTTCATACACTATATTTATCCATCTTTGGTATTCCTTACGTTAGGTTTGTTTGTTGGGATTGTTCACACACTTCATCTTATCCATCATCAGTAACCAATACGTTAGTTCTGTTTGTTGGGATCTATATTAAGTATTCCTTACGTTAGGTTTGGTTGTTTGGATTGTTCATACACTATATATATCCATCTTCAGTATTCCTTACGTTAGGTTTTGGGGAGGGGGGGGATTTTTATACACTATATATATCCATCTTCAGTATTCCTTACATTAGGTTTTTTGGGATTTTTATACACTATATTTTTCCATCTTCAGTATTCCTTATTTTAGGTTTGTTTGCTGGGATTGTTTATACACTTTATTCATCTATTTTCAATAATTATGTAATACGATATTCACCTTAGATTGACTAATTAAACCATCGGCCATTAAAAACTTACGAGTTTTTGTGAAGATAAAGAAGAAACCTATCAAGGATAGTACTCACAGTATTACAGGACCACGGCTGACAGGCATTGAAGAAATATGTGGTACAAAATGAAACTACTGAAATATCTTGATAATAGTTTTAAACAGCGCATTATACATGAAAATATTAACTATTAATACCGATGGGAGCTGAATATATAGAGCTTACATAACTATTTATTGCAGGATGAGAAATTTCAATTTTCTTAAATTGACATCATGTCTCTTTCTGGGAATGACACAATTTTTCTTTACTTTCATTCATATGTACAGAAGAGCCGATTATGATATTTTTACATGTAAATCACTGTATTTAGATACAGTTGGTTCTAACTCACTTGAATCAAACTTGGATAAAGTTAATACCTTATGAAGATTTTTAGGTTGTTTAAGACTTTTCACAATTTTTTTATTTACACAAAACGTTTTCCATTTCTTTACTTTGATGTAAAATAGGTAAGTTTTTGTCAATTATTGCAGCAGCGCTCTGATGGTTAGGGTTAAAGGTGGAAACAAACGGGACAAAGTTTTTATCACACTGTTTATTAGATTTAGGATCTCTAACACAGCGGCTTTCTGTACACAGGATAGTTTTGTATTAAAAAAAATTCTTTTCTTTTCTTTTAAACGTTCCCTCTTTTGTGTGTCATCTGTTACAATAGCACAAATTCTTCTAGCGAGACAGTACGGGATGTTACGCTTAAAGCATGATTTGGATGACATGATTGAAAGTCCAGATATTGATGTGTATCTGTAGGTTTATAGTATAGATCCATCTCTAACCGACCGTCCTCTTTTACAACCACGGTCACGTCCAAAAGATTCAAATAAGAGTCACTTGTTTCCATAGTGAATTTCAAAGATGGACTAAAAAGTTCAGGATACAATGCAACATACACAGTTCCTCTTTTGTTCCTATAAATGGCATGAAACAGTCATCCAAGAATCTTTTCCAATGCTGTTCAACCTGCATATTCTGTCCGAGTGATTGTCCAACTTTCTCATAAAGGAAAGTTTTAAGGTATCCCAAAACCAGGGTTGTATATGTGGGAGCAACTTTAGTTCCCATAGCGACGCCTTTAGTTTGTGTATAGAATGCACTATTAAAATAAAATACATTATTGGATATTACAAGATCAAGAGCATCTAGAATAATCCTGTCTGAAAACCTGGAATAATCCTGTCTGAAAACCTGGAATAATCCTGTCTGAAATATGCATATGCATGTGTTTAACCAATATTGTATAGTGTATTAACGTACAACTATACTATACTTTTGTATTGTATATATATATATATATATATATATATATATATATATATATATATATATATATATATATATCACGAAATAACAATCAGCCATCTGAAGCCATTGCTGCATCATGTTTTCAATACTTTATTTATGGTGAAAAATGTTTCTTTTATTGTACAACGATATTATAGGAAACATACTGCTTTGATAAACAGCCGAAAATATGTACCTTTTTCAACTGACAAAATTACATTAAATTAACTCCGGATAACGAAACTGTGTTTTGGGTTATGTACTTTGATTAACGCCATGGACTCGTGTGTCGATCTTACAGGAGCCCCAACAAGATTCACGATTGCAGTCCAAATGAATGGTTACGAACCAATGGCTAGGAGCGGGGAGACAGAGTCCATACACATGTACCGCCACCTGCCACTCTGTTCATCACAGTTTACAAGACTCGCGCTGTATCTATCTACGTCACTTTGTTTTCCTGTTGCAATTTGTTTTATTATAAAGCGATTATCTGTGAAAATCACGAGTGTTTGATAACAAACTGCCCTTAAATCATGGAGCATTCACTCCTGTTATTGCGGAGATGATATAGGTCCGATTGCGGTAAAAATAAAACGATTTAATCATACAATGAATTCAATACAATTTTTGTTTCTCATCTCGTGGCTTCACCACTTTGTATAAAATAACTGCACACCTCAACTCATTTTTCAACAGAAAACAACTATTCTTTAACCAGTAGCGGACACTGTCATGCTCACACAACTATACTTTCACCAGTAGCGGACACTGCCATGCTCACACAACTATACTTTCACCAGTTGCGGAAACTGTCATGCTCACACAACTATACTTTCACCAGTAGCGGACACTGCCATGCTCACACAACTATACTTTCACCAGTTGCGGAAACTGTCATGCTCACACAACTATACTTTCACCAGTAGCGGAAACTGTCATGCTCCCACAACTATACTTTCACCAGTTGCGGAAACTGTCATGCTCACACAACTATACTTTAACCAGTAGCGGACACTGTCATGCTCACACAACTATACTTTCACCAGTAGCGGTCACTGTCATGCTCACACAACTATACTTTCACCAGTAGCGGACACTGTCATGCTCACACAACTATACTTTCACCAGTAGCGGAAACTGTCATGCTCACACAACTATACTTTAACCAGTAGCGGACACTGTCATGCTCACACAACTTTACTTTCACCAGTAGCGGAAACTGTCATGCTCACACAACTGTACTTTCACCAGTAGCGAAAACTGTCAAGCTCACACAACTGTACTTTAACCAGGAGCTGACATTGTCAAGCTCACACAACTGTACTTTAACCAGGAGCTGACACTGTCAAGCTCACACAACTGTACTTTAACCAGGAGCTGACACTGTCAAGCTCACACAACTGTACTTTAACCAGGAGCTGACACTGTCAAGCTCACACAACTGTACTTTAACCAGGAGCTGACACTGTCAAGCTCACACAACTGTACTTTAGCCAGGAGCTGACACTGTCAAGCTCACACAACTGTACTTTAACCAGGAGCTGACACTGTCATGTTCACGCCTTCTGTGGTTGTCCATTCATTTGTACAAACGTCATGCTTCCAGTTTATTTGCTGAGCATCACACCTGTTCATTAACAAAGCATATACTTGTAAAACATGTATTCCCTTAAACAAAATATTAGATAAAGTGAAACAGCAATTACTTTGATATAAAAAAGATAAAACGAATGCAATACCATAACATTTTAGTTCATGAAATACTGCTGTAAGGTGACAGAGCACATGCAGATTTTGCGTTGGCAAGCCCTGGCGAGATTTGGCTATTGAAAGAACATTGTTATTGAGACACCCACTGTAACCGGAGGGTTGTTAATGGCGTTTACCGTATGGTTGTTGATGTTGTTAAGCGTATGGTTGTTCATGACGTAAAGCGTATGGTTGTTCATGATGTAAAGCGTATGGTTGTTCATGACGTAAAGCGTATGGTTGTTCATGATGTAAAGCGTATGGTTGTTCATGACGTAAAGCGTATGGTTGTTCATGACGTAAAGCGCATGGTTTTCATGTTGTAAAGCGTATGGTTTTCATTGTATAAAGCGTATGGTTGTTAATGGCGTTAACCGTATGGTTGTTCATGTTGTAAAGCGTAAGGTTGTTCATGCTATGAAACGTATAGTTGTTCATAGGGTTGGGTATTGCCAGAAAAAACGTATTGCGATATATTGCGATATTTGATGCCGTATTGTGATACGCATTGCAATATATTGCCAAAAGTGCAATTGGGTTTTGGGACTTGATTACTACCAAAAATTACAAATGGTCACTTGAAACAATCAATAGTTATTCTGTTATCATATTCATGGCACGGATTTAAATAAAAAAATATTTAACACAAAAAAACAACAGATATGTTACATTTGTGTCAAATTTTTTATTGTTTTCCAAATCTTATAGTTGTTTCAATAGTAGGTAATAGCACTGAATCCTTGTCAATTCAAAGTAATAGTCAAATACGCATTTATAAATACGAAAGTCGGTGTCATCGCATGTCGTTCGCAAAGTTTTTGTCCCTCTGTAATATTTAACTTCTCCGTCACATTGCCACATTGCTAACTATTTCCCCATTTCCAAGCCTATTCAAGCTGAATTTTTTTTCTAAATTACTGATTTCGCCTTACTGTTTAATTCTTATTTTCGTGAAAGTAGCGTGTGTTCGGTCGCCATTTTGTTTGTTTACAGGACAACGACTGTCAACGAGATTTCATTTTTTTCTTGGTATCGTTTAAACATCAATCTAAAAGATTTATATCTTCGTTATATGACTAGTAAACATTCTCAGAACGATTAATATAATATAATAACAAGGAAATTCAAAACGTTTCAATATATTTTTTCATGTTACGGAAGTTACCGAAAATGCTCACGGAAATTGCCGAACGTATCGCCTGTACCGGTTCTTTGACATTGTACCGCGATACGATATATTGAGTAGTTTGAATCGCAATATACCGGTATACCGGTTATATCGCCCACCCCTAGTTGTTCATGGCGTAAACCAAAGGCGTTGTTCAAAGTAATCCTCCTATTTTAGTATATGTTTAAAAGCGAATTGTAGGGTATAGTAAAGAAACTAATGAACTAGCAACTATCGTTTTTGTTTGAACATTTGATTAAACACATCGTTCATAACTCAATCATACTCAATCAATATAATAGAAAAAACTACAAATATGTTCGATTATCGATTTTTATTATCCTATTGCGATTTCTACTCGAAACGTTATGCATTGAGGATATCTGTTCCAAGATGATGTCAGGATTATTTTTAATCAGAAAATGACTTACCCATTGCAGTAGATACGTGACATTTCTCCTTTGCTGTCTGCCTAGTAAACATACTTTTGCCTGTGACGTGGCAAACATAACATTACAGTCCTTTTGTATATGCTCTGAGCACACAATTGTGTGATTGATTAGGAAAGTGAGGCTTGTCTGAAGAGAAAGGTTTTAAGGTTTCTTTTGAAGGTTGGTATGGTGCCTGAAAGTCGGATCATCTTAGGAAGAGAGTTCCAACATGAAGCAGCAGCAAATTGTTGCAGCTGTTCTGACTAAAGGCACACTTAGGAGCTGCTTTGATTTTGAGCGCAGTGAACGACTGTGGATATAGAGTTTCAGTAAGTCCAAAGGATAGGAAGGGGCTTGATTGTTCAAGCACTTGTAGGTGAGACAAAGAATCTTGAAAGTGATTCTCTGTGAGACTGGGAGCAGAGAACTAGAATTTTGGTGGAATCAACTGTCAGGTATTTTCTGATGCTTCCGATGTTACTGAGTTGAAAGTATGAAGTTTTCACAAGGTGGTTGACATGCCTTTCAAGAAAAAAAACGTTGGGTCGATGATGACCCCAAGATATTTGACCGAATCTGATACGGTAATAGTGCACTGTCCAAATGTGAGGAAGTTCAAGTCTGTATATTTCAGTTTTGCTTTGGAACCAATCAGCAAACATTCAGTCTTGGAGTAATTTAACTTCAGCTTGTTCCAGGACACCCAATCCTTGACGTCATCAAAGATCATGAAACTCGTCCGATAGTGCATGTTGATCAAGATTGGAGCAGCAGCTCTTTCCAGAAGTTTTGATAAGAATGACAGATTTGAAACATATCTGTAGTTTTTAGTTCGTATGATTCTAAAGATGGCTTTTTTAAAAGAGGTTTTACAATGGCCGTTTTCAAAACTGATGCCATCAGAGCTGACTAGAGGCAAACATTTATGAGGGAGACAATTACTAGTAAAAAATATCCATGTTCTGCAGGGGAAGTTTTGTTGGAATCGGATCAAGATAGCAGGATGTTGGCTTAGATCTCTTGATAAGCTTGAGAACTCCTGCTTCAGTGAATGGTTCAAATTCACGCAACATGGTTTCTGGTTGGACTGGTTTTTCATGCTGGGCAGTTGGCTGATGGCACTCTGGAAATGAGGATCTGATTGCGTTGATCTTGTCCATGAAGGATTGTGAAAACGTATTTGCTTCAACAACGATGTTTACGACACAGAAGAAATAGTTGTTAGTCAAGTAGACATCTGGTATATAGAAGAGTGACAGAAGGAAGAGAGACAGAGCCAAAGGAACACAATGACAGAGACAAAACGAAAAAATGACACAGAGACATGAACTAAGCAAAATGATTGACTTGCAGATACATGTAGACTAGGAGACAGAAACAAAGCCAGAGAGAAAAGGATTCAGAAAAATAATGAAAGACTTTTCTTTCTGTTTATTTTTTGGTGTTGTTCTTTATCAGTAAAATATGGACTTACCGACTGAGGACATACACTTTATCTGTGGAGGTTCCAAGTTTATACAATCATGTAGCAGGACTAGTTTTAAGAAAAGTTTGGTTCCAATAGATAATTGTATTATGAGTCCCAATAAATCATCGAGTGACACGCATGCTCGAAGCCCAGAACTAGTATCTTGATGCAAGGATAAATGTCGTTCCCTTTTCGTTACAATCTCCTTTGGAGTATTCAACCGAGCAGCGAATTTAGGCGCTCTATGAGTAACTACCACACGACCTTTAACGCTCTATAGTACAAGTGGGAAAGATGTACAATTTTAATCCTACCATTACTGTGCAAAATACCCAATCCTGATTGGCTACTGTGAAAAATCTGGTTACACGGTCTTCTGTTTACTTCGTCCAACGTGCAAGAATAAACTAGTTGGCTAGCAAATATTTTCTCAAAATACGTTCTTGTTTGCCGGACATTTTAACAGAAGACATCATTATGGTGATTTACATTGCTCAATACATAATTTAATTCAATTAAATCTAAGTATGGAAATGTTAATTCATCGCGGTCAAACCGCGGTCAAATCGACAGTTTACATTATATATTGTTAGGCACATGGTGTTATGCTTCTATCAATACATGTGAATACATTGTCTTGATTTATCAAAGTGTTTCAAAACATTCTCAGATAAAATATTTTGTCTAAATTGTTCTAGTTTGTCGTTATTCCAAGTGAATTTAAACGAGCATGAAGCGCTCGTAACTTCAACGTGACCGGGAGATAGGCTGACTCTACTCTGGACGGTATAGTGAGATCTCTGACAAAATCAAAAAGCGGCGTGGAGGCTATAACATATCACGCTAGCTCCGTTTGATTCGATATCTGTAAAATCCCCAGTTTCTGAGACAGAATCACATCTCCCGTTCATGATAAGGATACTGAGGATCGAACATAGATCAAGCAAATGTTTACCAAAGTTGTTAACTTTCTTGTCGGCAGAAAAGCGCCTATGATTGACAATAGTCACGTTTTATATCAATATAAGAATGATTTTTGTTTTCTTTGTATTCTTAAATATCATCTTCAACAAAGTCTTGCTTTGGCCGGCTACGTACATTAAAGTCGCCGTCACACATACAAACATCTGGTAAACCTGACAATAATTCTCTAGAAAAAAATCTAGAAACATAGTTATTCCATTTTTACGATCCAACGAAGGCTTATTATACTTTTCTTCGTGGACTTTTCTGGTTTAATATAATTACAATCATACAAAAGCTTAAGGTCACATTTTACACTGGAGTAACGAGCGTTTATTCCAAAAGCTTAAAGGCGTCCTTTCCAAAAGGAAAGAGGCACCATTCCAAACTTTCCATAGAAGGAAAGAGGCGCCCTTCCACACCTTTCCAATGGCTTAAAGAATGCCCTTTCCAATGCCACTTTGGAAAGAACGAATGGCAAGGGTTTCCACAGCCTTTCAAACTGATTAGCACCTTACTTGTCTGACCAAGAGTAATGTACCTTTATTCTGTTTGTCAAAGTCGTCACGTTATGAATATTTTTAAAAGTTTTTTGTTTGTTGATTAAGTTAACCTATAATTATTTTTACATTTTGAAAATATTTGTTTTGTTTGAAAGATTGATTTTTTTTTAAGACATGAAATTTAATTTACCTTTGAAAAAGAATTAAAAACTTTTTTCATCGCAATTTTTTAACAAATGAAGACTTTGATTTTAAAATGATAATCAAATCCTGCATATTATTATTTTATTACAAAAATTGTATGAATCATCTTACTTTTTAAGGATTGACTTAAACACATGAAATGAATAAGAGATACAGAGTTTGGAAATGGCATCATTAAGAATAAAAAGAGATTTAGAAAATTGTATGCATTTTCATTATAAAAAATGTTAAGAAGACAATTTTTGGCAATGATTATCATTTGTTCGCAACAAGTTTGTTTGATTTCAAAGGTAAATGGCGACCTTTATCGAAAGTGAAGTTTGAAAGATTATCAATGACAAAGTACATACCCGTTTCAAGCGTTAGAAAAAGTAATCCATGAATTGTTTGAAACTTGATTGACTTCCTGAAGATCCAATTAAATTTGGGTACCTTTCCAAATGATTTACTTTTATCAAGTGATTGTAGGCATCGATATATAGCATAGCAGAAGATTTTCTTCTCATTGGTTGAATGTATTTTCTACAAGTTCATTGCTTTATAATGTTTGTCGTTGTTTAGATGTACTAATTAGCTGTGTAATGCCAAGAGTCTTGTCAGTATGAACGGATGTTAACATAAACCGCCATTTAGGAAAGGGTCCAAAGCACAGGTGTAGAAATAATAAGTGCTAATAGAGACAATTAATTTAACAATGAAATTTGACAGGAAATAGATTACATAATAGGCACCTGTTTATTATGACAACATTAGGACCCAGCTATGGACAATACGCATTGAATCCTATCAGTGTCTTGTGATGTGCAATTGAGTCGCCACATTCTAAACTCAGCATGAAGTGCATAATTTGACAAAACCAGTTTCATAAATAAATATCAAAACTAAAAAAGTTCTACAGTGTAGTGTAATTTCATTTTTTTATTTGGTCTTTAAAAATTCCAAGCTTCATAGGTTCAAAAATCAATTGGATAAGGTAAAAACTATTATGTATACAACAAATCAGAGTTTTTAAAAGGAATATAGAATGTTGATGTAATAAGAGCATTGTGAAGATGACAATATCCCTTGTCAATCGTTAACTTTTATATCAAACAAGTAAATACTGGATCATATAACGAATATTTGTACTTTAATGTATGACTACATTCATGCATGTTTATGATTGTTCGATATGTATTTTGAAAAGATATATTTGTCTCATAAATTATCAATTCAGGAAAGTATATTCAAAGGCATCTGTTCACTGTCTAATTATGGAAACATTAAGATATGTGTATGTAAATTGCAACTTGCTTTATTCTTTATTCTAAGTTAAATTGTTTATTTTATGAAAAGTGGTACCTCATCAAAATTCTTTTAATTTAAAACATAGGTCTCTATGTTGATTAACATTTTTTGACTTGATACCTCAAGGAAAATAGAAAAAACAGCATGTTGTTATAAACTAATGGTAAAATTCAGAATATCACTAAATATTTTAATTCCAGAGGAAATCATATGAGGTGTGTGTGCTGATCTATTCTTTTTATTTCAGCCTCTCATATGTTTTGATTTTTTAAATTATTATTTTATAAATTTATTAAGATGTATGTTCATCCTTTTCGTGCCTTTAATAAAATGATTTTGAGTGGTCATTCTCTTCTTCTATGTCATCATGCAGTCAATGTTATGTTTTTCAATGAGTGACTTATTCTTCTTAGATTCGCATGGGCAAATTTAGATTTTATTAATGTTATGTTGTTCTGATTTAAGAAAAATTAACAACTGTTTCTAAAACAATGAGTCATCGTTAGCGTCAGATAATACCATTTAGCATCTTAGACCAATATAACCTATCAGACTATGACCAGTTGTCAGCTTCAGGTATTAAGCAGGTGTCAACCGTGCTGTACAAACACATGCAGGTGGCTTGTAGACAAGTGACCATGTATCAGTTTGTTTTGTCAGGATGGTGTCTCTCGTGTCTTGAAACAACAGGATACACTGCTTTACTGTGTCCTATTATCAAATGAAATTTGAGAGGTTAAATAAGAAATTATCAAACTAATTTAGCACCGGCTCTATTTTTCTCATAAGGTCGCCATTATTGTTGAAATGTGATAGCTGGATGTAAAGATTGTGTCGTTTATCTGTTTAGCCACTGATCAGTAATTGCTGTATGTTCTGTTCTTAAGCTAAAAAGGACTTGGATATTTATGCTCTTGTGGATACATTCACTGAAAGGTACGTTTCACATGTTTAACTGATCAAGTAACACATGCTTTATTGATTTATGAAATGAAGTATATGAGACAGCTTTTCACTTTTACTGAACTTAATTAAGCACTTTGCGAATTCGCTACTTTCAGGGTAATGCACTTTGAGCATTTATTAGTGCGTGGAAAAGCGCTATATAACTATTCATAAAATTATTATAACAAATTATGTTAAATAACTATATAATAAATCTCTTAAAAGACCTTTATAGACAAGTGAATTATGTTATACAATTAAATATGATACTGTTTCTTTATATATGCCACTCAACCACTCGATTTAATACATGTTGAATTACTAACGTAATTCACAACAACTTCTTAACAGCTTTTCATTTCACTAGCCTCCTAGTTATGAATTTTACAATAATTATTGAGAATTATCTTTCCCCGTCCAGGATTAACACAGTTTCATGATCTCGAAATTTCATGAAATCAAATTCATGTTTCAAATAAGAAATAAAAAAAACCTTTTTCAACGATACTGCTTAGAATGATAAAAACTAAAAGTGCGATTTTATGCGCGCTTCATTGACTTAATCGATTTGGAAAGATAGGCAACGGAAAGGCGACCATTCCTTACTGTGGAAAGGACGCCTTTCAGTTTTTGGAAAGAACGCCTTGCCAAATGTGGAAAGTTATGGAATGAACGCGCGTTACTCCAGTGTTAGATCAAACAAGGTTTTGTCTAATATGATGAATAAGCTATTCTCAGTTATCTTTTCAATTTATAAATAGAGTTCCCATTTTACCAGAACAGTTATTCCACCAGAAAGTCTCCAACAATGTGATATTATTTCAGCTTCCTTGTTAATAGACATGTAATCAAGAAACTAATTTACTAGATCAATATCAGTACACCAAGTTTCGATTAAGCCAACGATGTCGAATTGTTTTATATAATGTACGAAGTTGATGTCTACTAGTTTCGGTTTTAAACCCGATATATTCCAAAATATAAAATGAACAATGTCCTCATCAGTTGTTTTATCAGCATTTATATCCTTACCGTTAGATTTTCTTGACTGCGCCGTAAAATCCTGGCCCTGACCATCCCATTATCTGTACTGAGTCCTGTAAGAGCGACGGGATCCTGATCTCAGTTCACGACTGCCATCTTGATTCTGTCATGTGCTACCTTGTTAAGTAGAAGATCGCTGTGTGTCTTGTTGTGTGTTTGTAGCACTGTCTTGGTCGACAGCTTTCTGTGGAGCTCCTGTCGCTGTGTCGATGTTAAATCATTAACGATTCCGACACCTTGATCTTTTAGTGCCATTTATCCTCCCAGTGGCACATCTTCACTAACACTGGTCTAGGGGAGTCGGTCTTCCTTCGATATCCTGTGGGCTCTTTCAATATCACACGGGACGAGGGGGATGAGTTCTTTCACTTCTCTGGCCTTGTTAAGCATCTCCAGGACTTTGGTCTTGCCTTCGTGAAGGTCTCTTTGTTTGACGCCTCAGGTATACCATACAGGACCATGTTTCCTTCTTCCCTTTGCTCCTGATCTTCGATCCTATTCTCCAGATCGGAGAAAAAACCTTCCAGATCGATCGTTCTCTCATGCAGTGTGGTCATGGCGGCTCCAAACACATCCTGTTCCTGTTTGTTATTTTCAAGGTCTGTTTTGAGATTAGCTGTAGCTTTAGGTTAGCTGTACGTAACCAATCTGATTCATATGAAATCATTGATTCACTTCCTAGTCTTAAACCTGGTCGTCACATGTCACTCATCTACGATCTGACGACATCTCGTAGAGATCCGTGTTCACCGGAAGTTATCATATCACCTATCACCATCGTGCTTTTTCTGAAAGTGACTTAAAAGTTCAAACATCGTTTTTTTTATTACACTGTGAAATGTAAACCGTAACTGAAATAGTCCGAATGAAGTTTACCAAATGTTTGCAATATAGTTGCGGGGCAACCCTCATTAACGTACAGTGACGTCGTGACCATGGCTAACATGACACAGTATGTACCGTGGCACAATATGATATGATTGGTTGGATAATGGCCGACCCTACAAAATGATTTGAAAAAGTCGATCGTGAGTAACGGTTAACAAAATTCCTTAGGATTATATGTTTCTAACGCTTGGACCAGGTACATCGTATGTTGTTATATCATTGATTGTTAAATTCAAAGACAGAGACATTGCCACACGGTGTGAGATTTTATATTAGATAAAAATGTATGTAAGTTAACTTCAAACGAATCGTCCACTTAAGTACTAAGTTGTCATGAATGTGAAGTGAATAGTGCGCAATATGATACAAAAGCAACTACAGTATATATATTACATTGTCTCTCGTTCATTAAAACAACTTTCATTTTTTTCGAGACCATTTAAAACGTCATATCAATCATTACATGATATAAATACATGTGTTATTCAATATTGGTGGATCTCTAAAGCCCAAGTTCTAAACATTTTGATATAAAATCACCCGATAAAGCCACGTCCAGGGATTGTCACAGTCCAATCAAAGTAGATTTGACGACTGAGAAGGAAAGTTGATATCATGAAGCAGTAATATATCGTATTTAGGAATTCTTTCTGTCATGCTATTGCCTTTATATGGCTGTTGAATTAGCTTTTAAATACATAGAAAATCAAAGAGCTGGAGTTTCAGCTGACTACTAACACGTCACACACTAGGTGTGGCTTTGAGTCATGCTTCGATTATTTTGTCAAAGCTTGCGCCAGTCTGATTAGGCGGTTATCCAAAATAGGGTTATGAAAGGTCTTGAAAGTATTTGAATTAAAGCGTACATTTTCTCACTGTTTGGCTGTATTGACTCTCATAAGTTACAGGAATACAGATGATAATTTGTAATAATCAAAATTATGCTTGAATCATCCTCTTTGTGATCATGTTCGCGTGTCTCATTGGGCGGTTATCAAAAACAGAGGAATAGAATGTATCCTTGTAGTCGAATTAAAGCGTATGTTTTTAATTGTTTGGCTCTAATGATTCTTATAAGTGATACGAATACAGAAAATAATTAATATGTTATTTTATATATATAATAATCAAAAGTATGCGTTACTTATCTTTAATCTCCACTGTGATGGCTACTTTAGATGGTTATAATTACTCTCAGCTGGAAATATCACTATAGAGGTTAACTCTCGGTAAAAGATAGTAAAAAAGATCTTCCTTTTTGATCGTTGACGCTGTGGTTAAACAGACCAGTGTTTCGCCGCTGAGAACACAGGAAACTGATATAAGAGCTCCTACGGCAGTGTATATATACATTTTATATAAAGAGCTACATGTGGTTTTTCCTATATAGACAGAAATATAGTAAACGGTTTTTTTACAAGAAAATAATGATATCTTTCCAAGTATTGTAGAAATGCTATGTAAAAGGATAATTTTTGTGCAAATTTTGTGCAAAAATTCAAGGGGACATTCCAGATTATACATGTATGTTTTTAGTACATGGTTATGACATAACCCAGTTGTAACATTAAACTCAGGGTAATATTTTGTTTGATTTACATTAAACAACAAGATCACCGACAGTGCACAATCTGTAAAATAAAACAAAAATGAGAATAAATAGCCTTTCTACGGCCTTACAAAGCATTGCTGATTAGTCTTACCGTAAATTATTTGTAAATAATTGGATATCATTTCAATACATAAAGTTTATTTCTATAAATGTTAAAAACTAGTAAAAATACAGCGCCTTTTCTTTTGTCATTTCCCCGAAAACAGGTGTCGGATATGTTGCTTTCTAAGCAAACTGCTGTGTAATTATGAAAATAACAACAATCGACAAAGCATGCTTAATTTTCCGATAAAGGAACAAAGAACCTGACAGGAAATTGCATGTTTGAGGGCGCATACATTTTAGAGGTTATATCCTAGTTTCGTATTACTTTTAAACGGCTAAAAGATCCAGACCGCATAGATTCTGCTATTCAGAAGACATCAAGGGTGTAAACTAAAGAGCAGGTTTTTTTTAATAAAGTACCAAACATACCGAAATTTCTTTTTATTTTCACATGCTGATCTAAATTACTTTGTTTGTTGCTGCTAAATTTTAGGTATACATGCAAGTCGAAATGGTGGTCCCAGTACACGTCAACCTTACAGCCACTACAGATGGTAAAACCTTTCATATCGGCCATCGTGGTTTCGTCGTTTTGGGCTATTGATCAATTGTTATTCAACAAAATTACATTGAGACATAAAGGCTAGTTTTAATTATGAACATAATGATACCACATTGCTCTCACATCTATTTATATATACATTATACAAAATACATTAATTAGATTATGCTTCGTATGAATAAAACTCATTAATAGTTCTGCTCTGCACTTGACATGGCTTCAAAATAGACTGTATACATGTGAGCTGTAATGATGTTTTTAAGTTTCTACAACTACCAGTTAGACCACAGCGACAAGTATATTAAGATAACCTTCACCATGCTTAACGTGGGCGACGCGAAGAACTTTCCTCAGCAGACTTCTCTGGCCGCGGCTGTGAAGTCATTAATTCAGGCGCTCAATTCAGGCACATTGGTCATATAGAACCAAGCGCAAAGATGGGGGTGAGTACGCATAACACGACGACGAATCAGTAGATCCTGATGAAGAGCAGGAAGTCTTTCCTGACTCGGGTTTGCCAACTGAGGAAGAGGATGTCGCTGAGCCGGAAGGGAGATTGGTGTACAGGTGTTCTGCTGAGCATCAGGGGCTTGGACAAAGCGCTCTAGAGTTTTGCTGCAACCCCAGAGGATACAGTTCTTGAAATTGAACAGCTCTAAAACATTAAATATTTTAAACTTTCATTTAATTGTTTGACCGGAGCATAAACATTAACAATGTGGATATAGGGATTTAATAGTATTTAAAGTCATAGTCTCATTTTTGCAAGGCAAATTGTAATAAATGCCGGACAAATGGTTCACCACTCACAGAAATCTTTCCCCTGACGTTTGCAACACTTTTCAGAACTCTGCAGGCATTCTAGCCCTCAATAATGAAGTTCAAACTACCCTACCCTACCCTAATATTATCTTTTTTTGCGAGCGTTAGTCATTACCACGTCATTTCGCTAAGGCCGTGACGAAGAACACATGAAATGTCCCAGCTGAATATCCAATGAAAATAGCTAATAGCATACGCTTTTCAAATAAGAAATAACAAAAAGGTGGTAAACTCAACGAAGAATGCGTCTGTCATAAGTATCGGTGCTGTGAATACTAGATTTCCGGTGTTTCGTACTCGCGATGGGATTGCACTTGATTCGGTACCTCATCTGTCTGAAACGGCATACGCCAATAAGCTGCTTCATCCAAAACTGTAAAACGGGCATAAAAATGAAAATCTTTGCAAATGCGACAGGAAATATTTGTGTTAGTGGTCAGATTTTGTTAGTGAAAAATAATTAGTTCATTTTAATTGCCTTACGAAAATGAGACTATGACTTTAAGTTGGTTTCTAGAACATAGATAGTCGCTATATTGCCATTTTGACTTTGATCAACAGCTCTTTATAAATGTGTTCCAACTAGTGTGTATTTCCTATTCTCTGTACTTTAAGGCATGTTATTATCATACAAGTCTCAAACTAGGTTGCCTAGCCGGTTACTGTATAATTATTGATGTTAAAATCCTCTCTGTATTGTCCCAATTTATGCAAACATAATCATTGGAGTACACACTATCTCTATGTTGTCCCAATTTTTGTTAACTGGTATCAGTACTGGAGTTCAAATACCCTCTTCGCCATTCCAAGATTTGCTAGCCAGTATCCTTATTTGAATTCACACCCTCTCCGTGTTATCACAAGGTTTGCTACCCGGTATTTTTAGCATTATTCAAGCAATAATCCTCTTCGCGCTACGGCAAGGTCTGCTACCGTGTATCAAAGTGACAAAGAGTATGTTTAATAAATACTTATATTGATTGAATTAAAACCTGAATTCCTGAGTTAAGATCAAAGCACCTTTCTAAACGTGTATTTTTATTTCCAAGATGCCAAAACTGTTACATCGTCTTGGTGATAATCGAAAAACAGCCAGAAACGGATAAAAAGTCGAAATTCTTTGTCCCAATTACATAAATATTTGTTAGATATAATCTTCTTACCACTACAAAAAAAATTTTTTTTTGTATCTGGTGTAAGTTTCGAAAATTAGGTTAGAGTTGTTGTGGCACGTGGCACTGTCCGGTTTCTGATCACAAATGACAACTTCAAACTGTTTATTGCCATTGTACTGAACTGGTAAGAAACATCCACCACCTCTCGACATAATAATACGGTGTACACAATTTGACTTATTTGACTCCATCAATGCAATGCAATGCAATGCATATTTTCTCATTGTGTTGTCCAAAATTCTATTAGAAGGTAAAATTAGTGGAATGCATATCCTCTCTGTGTTGCCAAACGTTTGCTAGAAGGTAACATTAGTGGAATGCATATCCTCATTGTGTTATCCAAAGTTTGCTAGCAGGTAACAAAGGTGAAATAAATTTCCTCTCCGTGTTGTCCCTAGTTGTTTTCTAGCTGGAAGCAGTATTGGAGTCCTTACCCTCTCCGCATAGTCTGAAGTACTCCCTTTGTTGTCAAAAGGTTTGCTAACCAGTAGCATAATTAAAGTCCCTATACTCGCCGCGTTGTCCGTAGGTTTACCATAATAATTATAATAGTTCACTTGTAGAGCGCCTTTCCAGGATACATATCATGCTAAAAGCGCTTTGAAAGAGAAGAAAAGTTCAAGAAAAGGCTTGTAAGAATTTATGAGTCTTTAAATGTGCTCTGAAAGACTAGTAAGTTGGGAAAGTACGTAGTTCTAGGGGAAGATTGTTCCACTGATGGGCAGCTGCATGGGAGGATGCTTTCGGTCCATAGCTGCACAGTTTCACTCTTGGCACAATGAATAGGTGTTGGGATTCAGAGCGGAGGGATCTTGATGGAGCGTAAGGCTGGGGAAGATCGCAGAGATAGGAAGGAGCAGTATGGGAGTGACACTGGTAGGCAAGACACAGATGTTTGAAGTTAATCCGTTGTTGAACTGGGAGCCAATGAAGGTTTTTAAGAATTGGGGTGATATTAACTGATTTTCGGGAAAGAGAAACCAATCTGGCTGCCTTATTCTGGAGGGATTGGAATCGATTGATGACTGTTTTTGGAGAACTGGCAAGGAGACTGTTACAGTAATCTATTCTTGAAATTATGAGTGATAAAGTCGGTACTTTTGTTGCGTCCTTTGTTAAACATGTCCTGATTTTACCTATGTTGCGCAACTGATGATGACATGACCTTGACAACTGGTTGACGTGTTTGTTCTGGTCGAGATTTGAGTCCAGTAGTACTCCTAGATCCTTCACGCTGGAGGACATGCGAACAGATGTTTCTCCAATCTGTATAGTATCAAGTTGACACTTGGCAAGTTTGTTTCTGGGACCTATGAGCACAGATTCAGTCTTGTCATCATTTAAAGGATTTTAAAACCCAATTTTATGTTATTTAGTTTCGTTATTGTGCTAGATTTCAAAGGTAAATGCAAGCCCCCATGTTTTTACGTAAATTTTACAAACCCGCGCTGACACTTGTGCGCCACTTTGCGAATCCTGCTGGCCGATATGCAAAAAGATCGGCAGCTTTCGGCACCTTCCGTAATGTAACGTAATAGTGGCCCGTCACTCTCGCCCAGGCGTGAAGAACTGCAGTAGGCCGATGTCAAGCAGTTCAAAAACATGCTTTTGGTTGGTATATTCCGACACTTGTGACATGTTTTACCCCCAAAATATACGTCAAAGACATTAAATCAATGTCGGACGAAGTAAAAAGATCGTTTTTTAATTTTTTTTCGATATTTAAAAATAAATTTATTTTGGATACGAATCTACACTAGGCCTATGGCTATGGTTCGTCATATCGACGTTTAAAATTCGTTGTGCCTTTGTCGTTGTGTTTATGTTTTTTATTTGGTTTAAGGTAGATCTCTATTTTCAATAAATGCAATAAAATGAATGTACATATTTACTATCGTTACAAAATTCTAGGGCTTGAAATTATACTGACCGTATACTGAATCTAGACCCGGAAGTAAGACAAAAAGTAGATATATATAGTCACAAATTATTTTTTTATAAAAACAATAATTTACATTAGACAATGAGATACTGGAGCTTTATATGTAAATAAATAAACAATGTTGATCACATGAATTTAAAGAGATAATTAGCAAATATAAGTGTTGAATTCTCTTTAGAATACAGACAGTAATCCCCTTTATGTTTTTTTCAATATCATGATGTAAATATATACCCCTTATGGGAATTTTACAAATGATAATTGATTGTTGGAAGGTGAATGAAAATAACAATTATGTATATGTAAATATGTATCATTAAATTACAATGATTTTGGGAATACTTAGTTATCAGAAAACATGTGTTATTGAAGTGGTTTGTTTTGTAACATATCTAAAAAATATTTTTTCTCATATTTTAATTCAACATGGAAATTACCTGAACATAACTCCCATAACAACCTGCAATTTGTATTGCCTGATTAAATTGTTAGTCTTAAATTCTGACTTGAAAACAGAAATATCATCACAAATTTGATTCTTTGCCAAACTTAAATCACAGAAATCAGATGATTATGTAGATGTAGCAATAGACAGGCATATTGAATTTGTCTGCTAACATAATCATCATTTCAAACAAATTTACAAATCAAACAAACTTACATGATAAATGTCAAACATATTTACCGTATATGTAATATTTTTCTATTAATATTCCGTTTGCTGTCCATTGCCTAGTTTTATCTTTGCTACTAGATATACTATAAATATGGAGAGAAAAAATTCATTCAGCCTAGCTGTCTGATTCTGCAAACTCGGACAGCAGAAAAAGATCAGAATTGATTAATGATATTAGCTTATAAACTAACCCCCCCCCTTACAGTAAACGATCGCAGTTTCAACAATAATAACACATAATAAAATCCATTTGTCATAAAAACAAATTCATAAAGATATTTCTTCACAAACTGTTAGTTAGACAGTCGGACGTTTCGTCACATAGGTCTAGGCCTTGATTCGAAACGAACGCAGAAACTAAGGCGTCCAAACTTATTTTAAACTTATTTCATTTGTAAAATGTTTCTGTAAAGGTATGAATTTGCTATGGTTTGTTGTTTTCAATTTGTAGTATAGTTGTACAAAAAATATAAACCGGCTCATAACCCAAGTTTCGGGCTACATGAAATAAAATGCTGATTCAAATACGATTTCACTCGCTACATAGTCGGGTAATGGCCCGGAACACTGATTATAAAATAGGAAAATAATGTATCGAATAGAATTAAGTTTTTTGTCGAATAAGTTCATAATTGGTTTGTGATAGAATATGTAGCATTATATGTTTATTTCTAATGACAGTTACATCAAAATTCGGCTTTATAAACTCACGCCGAAAAACTCCCTACGTTTACATGTCAACAACTGCACACTTCCGGGTTCGTCGGGCTACTATTACGTCACTAGTACGTGCGCTCATTAATGTTCGGTTGTTGTCGGCTTTCGCTCGGAAAGCGTGACATTGCAAGTTTACCACGAGGGATTTTTTTTTTATCTGGGCGATGTCGTAAGATGTGTTGTATGATTGAAACATCACGTATCTAATCACAATAGTTTCTAAGTGGGGTTTTAAAATCCTTTAAGCGCAATTTGTTAACAGTCATCCAAGCTTTGATGTCTTGACAACAGTCTGATGTTTGTTTGACTGATTCACGGGCAACAGATGGATTTGGCTTAAAAGAGTTTATGACCTGCACGTCATCAGCATACATATGGTGTGGTAGTTGGTGTTTCTGATTGATACCACTAAGGGGCTTGGTATACAAAGTAAACAGCATTGGTCCTAGGACTGAACCTTGGGGAACGCCATAGTGGAGATCTGTACATGATGACGTTACGCCATTCACTGAAACTTGTTGAATTCTTTTGGATATATATGACTTGATCCAATTCAGTACTTGTCCCTGTATGCCTAACTCATTTCTTAGACGTGTGACTAGCTTTCCATGGTCGATGGTATCAAAGGCTGCACTTAGGTCCAAGAGCACCAACAGTGCTACATTACCCTCATCCACACGACACCGCAGTTAGGTAGGTATCTTACTTGAGTCCAAATTTTATCTTTGTTGTCCCAAGTTTTTTTATCATACCATTTCAGTCCCTGTTGCCATTGTGCTGTGGCAAGATCTACCAGCTGGTATCATTATAGGAGTTCAAATCCTCTCTATGTTGTACGAAAGTCTGCTTACCCTTTGTATTGTCCAAAAGATTGCATGTAGTACCAGTAATGTGATGCTAATGCTTTTCTGTCCCAAGGCTCTCTCGCTGGAATCGCTACCGGAGTGCTCATCCTAGGATTTCTTATCTGTTTTAGCGCAATCTTGCTGGGATCAAAATATGGCAGCTTCACGAGTAGGAGTCAAGGCTACGAGATGACGTGATTAGATGTACTTCAATTACTTCAATGTACTTCTAATTATTGAATGACATCTAACTGTGTACATAGATATATTACAAACTGATTTAGGTCTTTTCTGAAAAAAAAATAGTTTGATTTTATGTCTTGTATTCTTTCTTAATTTATAACTGTGGCGTTTGTAAGACGTTGGTATGTCATGAGTATGAGTTCAGGGAAATTTACGTTTACCATTCAGTAAAGGCTTGAATTGATTTATAAATTCACTTTCCTTCAATTCATGCAGCTTTCAAGATTATCGTATTTTATTCTATGAAATATAAAGTATCTTCCATGAAGTTTAAGTCATTGCACCCCTCGCACATGAGTACAAAGAATTTCTTTTCTGAATGGCAATTCATGTTTTCTTTCAAAGAGAGAAGCGTTTATCGTTATCTTTGAACTCGGCGCCCTCTATGATATATCTACATGTGTAGCATCGTCCGTCCCCTCAAATTGTTTAAAAGGTTTTAAATTACACATACTACCATAAATGATAGAACATTAAAGTCATAGTCTCATTTTTGTAAGGCAACTTAACTGAACTAATTATTTTTCACGAACAAAATCTGACCACTAACACAAATATTTCCTGTCGCATTTGCAAAGATTTTCATTTTTATGCCCGTTTTATAGTTTTGGATGAAGCAGCTTATTGGCGTATGCCGTTTCAGACAGATGTGGTACCGAATCAAGTGCAATCCCATCGCGAGTACGAAACACCGGAAATCTAGTAATCGCAGCACCGATACTTATGACAGACGCATTCTTCATTGAGTTTACCACCTTTTTGTTATTTCTGTATTTGAAAAGCGTAAGCTATTAGCTATTTTCATTGGATATTCAGATGGGAAATTTCATGTGTTCTTCGTCACGGCCTTAGCGAAATACGTGGTAAGGACTAACGCTCGCAAAAATAATATTAGGGTAGGGTCACAGGCCCTCGGGTCATTAAAAAAAGTTATAAAAAATTGTTTTAAAAAATTTAAAATGTTTTTTTGAGAACACCCCCTGAATAGAATTGTACTTTTGTTAATAGTATATGGAAAGGCCAGACACTCCATTCGCCCCCACCCGCTTTCTTGACCGAATGCTACAATAAATACGCACGCAATCAATATAAAACTTATGCAGACATGTTCTCAAATGATTTGCCTTTTCTACTCCATCTCACTTAAACAAATAAATCTTTGGGGTTATTTAATGAGGACGGTCGAAAGACGATTTTCACGCCCAACTTAATGCTGATGGGACAAATGGCCGCCCGTCACATTGACCTTACGGGGGTGTGGCCGCAGCGAGAGATCTCATTGGTTGCAAGACGGAGAATTAGAGTTACCTGTTCCTAACTTTGCGTCAATACAGTATCTATCATTGATACAGCATTCATCCCCTAGTCTATCTTTGATACAGTCTTGATCTTCATCCCCTAGTCTATCATTGATACAGTCTTCATCCCCTAGTCTATCATTGATACAGTAATCATCACCTAGTATTTTATTGATACAGTATTCATCACCTTATCTATCAATGATACAGTATTCATCCCCTAGTCTATCATTGATACAGCATTCATCCCCTAGTCTATCATTGATACAGTCTTCATCCCCTAGTCTATCATTGATACAGTATTCATCCCCTTATCTATCATTGATACAGTATTCATCCCCTAGTCTATCATTGATACAGTATTCATCACCTTATCTATCACTGATACAGTATTCATCACCTTATCTATCACTGATACAGCATCCATCCCCTAGTCTATCATTGATACAGCATTCATCCCCTAGTCTATCATTCATACAGTATTCATCCCCTAGTCTATCATTGATACAGCATTCATCCCCTAGTCTATCATTGATACAGTATTCATCACCTTATCTATCATTGCTACAGTATTCATCCCCTAGTCTATCACTGATACAGCATTTATCCCCTAGTCTATCTTTGATACAGTCTTCATCCCCTAGTCTATCATTGATACAGTCTTCATCCCCTAGTCTATCATTGATACAGTAATCATCACCTAGTATTTTATTGATACAGCATTCATCACCTTATCTATCATTGATACAGCATTCATCCCCTAGTCTATCTTTGATACAGTATTCATCCCCTAGTCTATCATTGATACAGTATTCATCACCTAGTATTTTATTGATACAGTATTCATCACCTTATCTATCAATGATACAGTATTCATCCCCTAGTCTATCACTGATACAGCATTTATCCCCTAGTCTATCTTTGATACAGTCTTCATCCCCTAGTCTATCATTGATACAGTTTTCATCCCCTAGTCTATCATTGATACAGTAATCATCACCTAGTATTTAATTGATACAGTATTCATCACCTTATCTATCAATGATACAGTATTCATCCCCTAGTCTATCATTGACACAGTATTCATCCCCTAGCCTATTATTGATACAGTATTCATCCCCTAGTCTATCATTGATACAGTCTTCATCCCCTAGTCTATCATTGATACAGTATTCATCCCCTAGTCTATCATTGATACAGCATTCATACCCTAGTCTATCATTGATACAGTATTCATCACCTTATCTATCATTGCTACAGTATTCATCCCCTAGTCTATCATTGCTACAGTATTCATCCCCTAGTCTATCATTGCTACAGCATTCATCCCCTACTCTATCATTGATACAGCATTCATCCCCTAGTCTATCATTGATACAGTATTCATCCCCTAGTCTATCACTGATACAGCATTCATCCCCTTATCTATCATTGATACAGTATTCATCACCTTATCTATCATTGATACAGCATTCATCCCCTAGTCTACCATTGATACAGTATTCATCCCCTAGTCTATCATTGATACAGTATTCATTCCCTAGTCTATCATTGATACAGTATTCATCACCTTATCTATCATTGATACAGTATTCATCCCCTAGTCTATCATTGATACAGCATTCATCCCCTAGTCTATCACTGATACAGCATTCATCCCCTAGTCTATCATTGATACAGTATTCATCCCCTTATCTATCATTGATACAGCATTCATCCCCTAGTCTATCATTGATACAGTATTCATCACCTTATCTATAATTGATACAGCATTCACCCCTAGTCTATCATTGATACAGTATTCATAATTTGTTCAAATATTGAGTAAAGTCATTTAAACAATGCATCAGTTTTCAAAACGTAATCAATCTTAAATACAAGACTAACCTCGTTTTAGTATTCAGCAGCTTGTTTTCACGTGAAGAAAATATGTAGACGTTTGTTTTGCCGTTGAATGTAGTGTTACCGAATTGCACCTGATCTGTTGCAGCATTGCAACGTTTATCAAATATGGAGTTTTCTTTGGTTACTTTCGTTATTTTCTACAAACAATGACCAAATACTGAGTTGTGTGGCCTTTCTCCTCTCAGCACAATTCCACGATTTTAAAATAAAGTGTTTTGTAAAAATGTCTTTGTACCGTTTTAGGAAGCTATGACGCATATCAACGGGCTTAGGTTTTTAAAAATTCAGTAACTAATGAAACGTTAATACATTTGTGTTTTCGTCTGAGGAATCATGACTTCAATACGCAGTCGGATACAATGCACATGGAAAAAGTAGGGAACAGGTATAAAAGGCCCCTGTATTCTTTCTTTGATATCTAGCCTAGTTTACATGCAAGCGTTTGACCCTGGGTCAAAATTGCCCCTGGGGTCAAATTTAACTCCCTGGGTCAAATTTTCTCATATAAACACCATTTGACCCCGGGGGCAAAATTTTCCCCTGGGTTAAATTTGACCCAGCTCATGAGGTGGATCAAATTCACATTACCCCAGGGTCAAATTTGCCCCCAGGGGCAAATGCTGCATATAAACGGTTTATAGACTTTTTATCCTATGCTAAAATGAATACATGAACACCCCTTTCAGTAGTGGACACCACCCATCTATAAATAGATCACATGCAATAGTTTCCCGCCTCTTTCACCTCACTTTTGAAAGCAAACCGATACAACATGCCACCTAAAAAGCGAGCGAGGGGTAATTCATGGGTTGATGATGAGACTGAATGTCTTTTGAGTATCTGGGAAGAACTGCACATACAGGCACAGCTAGACATCCCCACTAAAGCTGACAGTGCGGTGTATAATAGATTTAGCAAGGAAATGAAGGAGAAGGGTTTTGATAAATCAGCCATTCAATGTAAAGAGCGAATTAAGTACCTGAGAAAGAGTTACAGGCAGTGTAGAGATAAACTTAAAAGAAGTGGTCATGCACGAAAACTCTGCAAATTCTATGCCAAACTGAATCAGATATTCGAAACACGGCCAGCAACATCGCCAGGAAAAGTCCGACAGAGCCTGACCAACCAGCTTGAAGTCGCTGACAGAGACATCTCTGATTCTGAGTCTCTTGGTGTGGAACCTTTTCAAAATGATGATGATCTTGACTTACAAATTGATGACGAGCTAGAGCCACCGGTTGATCAAGGTGATAATGGCAATGAAGATAAACGTGAAACAAATGTGCGAAATGATCCAATTAATGACAGCAACGAAGAAAAGAAACAACAGAAGCCTGAAAAAGCAAAACAAAGGAAGAGTAGAGCAGAAACATCTTTGGAACTAGTGATGGATAAATTCACCAATTCTAATGAAGCAATAGAATCAAAACAGTTGGATATTGAGAAGAAGCGGATAGACCTAGAAGACGAAGCTCAGAAGAGAGAATATGAAATAAAGAAAATGGAGAGAGAAGAAAAACTAAGAAGTGCTGACAGAGATCACCAGCTCCGAATGATGGAAATGATCATAAACAGCCGTCAGCTTCCACAAGCTCATAATTCTGGTCATTTGCGTCCCTATGATTCGGTCTTCTCGAACACAACATCGCCTGAAGGGAGACGTGGATCGGCTGATGATGCTAACTTACAAGATAGCATCTACCCCTCTTCAAGTCAAAGACGCTCACGAGGTTCTGTGTCACGTGACCAAGATGGAAGCACTTACTACAACATGTAACAATTACCTTCCATGACATTTGGTTTCATATTTCTGTTGCAACAGCAGCATCATTTCTTTTAATGCAATGCATCTGTCAATACACAGCTAATTCAGCGTTATGTTTGGAAAATTTGTTTTATCGTTCAATTTATGTTCCTTTAACTTCAGTAACTTTTAATTTCATCATTGTACATTCTCATTAAATAAGATAGAACTTTCATGCTGAGAACGCAGCAAGTTACGAGTTTATTTTTGACAGCGGAGTTGAGTATGAATGTAAATTTGATCTGCTTTTATTGAGATCGATCATTATTTAAAGATGTGAAAGGGTTACATTTCTAAATGTATAATTTTTGAAAAGTTTTTGTTTATATTATTAAATGTTACTCCATGACCTTGTGGACATTTCTCAGTTTTGTTCCTTTGTCTAAAATATGTGTCTTAAATAACCATATCAATCGACATGTTTAAAAGAAATATAAAAGAGACTTTTTCAAATTGCTTTAATTTCAAGTTAATAAAATGAATGAACAGAATATTGACTTTTCCTTGTGTGTTAAACAAAGAAATAGACAAAATTTATAATGCATCTAATAAAAAGCTTTCAGCATATGATAAATAATCTACAACTCAGTAAACAAGACAAGATTGTGCAAAAATCAACAAGTTTGATGACATATCTTGACAGTTTATACCAGGGTATTGCAGCATGATTTAATAGAAACAGTTTTACTCGTAGGTTCTTACTCTGGCAAATTGTAATGTCAGGGCTCTGCGAACAGCAACGCCACTCAGGTCTTGGTTGACTTGCACAATATTCTATTGATCAATTTCATTCTCGGCAATGCCATCCAGCCAGTTGGGTTCAAACTGCTAATTTTTTCTGTTTCACAAATATTGTGCAATGCTACAGCAGCTGCAGCCAGAGTTGGAACGAAATTGACATCGACATCAATCCGCTTCAGGAATCGTCTCCCGCGTCCTTTAAAACGACCAAATGTGTTCTCGATCGTCATTCTGGCGCTACTGAGTCTGTAATTGAAATATGACTCCTCGGCTCCAAGGTTTGCTCTGTTGCTGTATGGCTTCAACAGCCATGGACACATAGGATAAGCAGGGTCGCCAATAAGAACGACAGGCATGTCAACCTTCGCATCATCAACACCAACTTCAACATTCCACTCGGGAGAGTTCGGCAGAAGTTGCTCTGCTGATGCTCGCAAAGCAGAGTTAGCAAAGACCCGTGCATCATGCACGCGGCCAGGCCAACCAACACATATATCTGTGAATCTGTATCTGTCATCACACACAGCTTGCGTTATTATAGAATACTACCCTTTTCTGTTCACATAATCTGAATGACACACTTTCGGTCCTATGATTGGTATGTGTGTTGCATCGATTGCTCTAGCACAATTAGGGAACCTCCATTTCAAAGCAAAGCCGGACACAACATCTTTGAGCTCAGCATCTTTTGGAAATCTTACCACCAGTGGGAAGATGTGCGTGTTGATTGCTTCACAGACTTCGTGAATGATAACACACACAGTAGATTTGTGTATGCCAAAAAGATTGCCCACAGTGCGATATTCTACATTAGTAGCCAAGAAATACAGTGTAACAGCAACAACCCTATGTTCTACAGTCAAACTCTCTCTAACACATGAGTCACTTGTGAGGTAGGGTCGCAGCTGAGTGCACACAGAGTCAAACATGTGTTTTGAGATTCTGAAGTTTTCCTTCCACTGAGTGTCATCAAAGCATTGCAAAGCAATATGACTCCACCAGTGCCTGCTTCTTTCCTTCATCCAGAGTCTTAAGACTGATCCAGTCAAAGCAAATACGATGCATTGAAAAAAGCGCTGTCGCTTTCGTTTTCTGTACAGAGGTCTGTAGCTGTCCATAGTTAAATCACAACTGCATAAATCTTCAAATATCTGTGCATATAAATGATCTGTATTGTTAATGATTTGACCCTGGGGGTCAAAATTAACCCCGGGGGTATTTTTGACCCTGGGTCAAAAGAGTGCATATAGAATGATCAAAATCATGATAAACAGAAGAAGAGCGGGAAAGGGCCATTGCTATATTGAAATTGAGTCGACTGACAGAGACGTCGCTGCTGCATTCGCCCATCATTGTCTTACCAGTCTAAGGTTGCAGACCTACAAGGGGGAAACAATCCGGGTAGCATCGTCAACTTCACCTCATGCACAGATTTCAAACAGCGACGGCAGCACTTGAACGCCGACGTCCCAAGACGATGAGAAGAGACTGTAACAGTAAGGATTGAGACGTACTTGCCAATGCTACACCGCTAGAAATCATAGGATTTACAGATCAAATACGCCAAATAAAAATTTAATGACCAGAAAACCATAAGCTTTTTTTAAACAGGGAAATTCCCAATTTTATAACTAGGTGAAAATTCAATTGAAAAATGAAGTCGTTGCAGTAAATTGAGCTAGCTAATCAACAACAATGATGCATCATGTGCAGTGCTTTGTACAGTGTGTTTTGCAACAAAAACTTGAAACTGGTGGAGATCAAATGAATTGAAAACAATGATTTGTCTCTATTTGAAAGTGAATTACAGACATAGGGTGACGTATACAGAATCTGGGATGTTTTCCCTTTTGGTTGGATGGGTTTTGTCCCAGACAATATTGACACACTGACTGCTGAAATACTTTTGACTTTTGACTAAATTTATTACATTCTATGATTTCATAGTTTTTAGGTAACAAAATAGAAAACTTCCTGACATTGTTGCCTAAGAACGATGTTTTATATGATGCGATGTATCAAAGGGATTTGCATGAAAGGAATATTATTATTCCATTTCCATCTATTTATTCATTTTGACAAACATTGAAACAAGATTATTCTGAGTTAGAGTTTCCTGTCCTGGAAAGTAAAGGAAACTATAGGAAACTCCTGGCCTGTCCTCATGAAATTACTCTCTTTTCTCCCCCGAAAGTGATGCAGCTGACACGTCGACTTGGACCAGAGATGTAATACCTTGGCACAGAGCGGTTAACAGTCGTCTGGGTGATAGGAAGGCACTTTGTCGTGACAAGAGGTCGTCTTGGTTTGGGGCGGAATAGGGGGCATCTAATCGCACAGAGGTATATTAACAGGGGCCTATTGCCAGTGATAGCCACATACACGTCAGCAACTTATTTCTGCATTGATGGATGAATGGAGACAGATACTGCAAAAGTATACATACAAGGGATCCAGAACAAGTGCATAGTCACATCGATAGTGAAGTGAAGAGACGCATGTAAAAATGTCAAGGTCACCAAGATAAGCAGTAATCATATAAAGTCGTCAGAACAGTATACTTTACTTTCTCATTATTTTTGGCAATAAAGTATATATGTAAGACTCAAATCCATGGCAGGCCTCAAATCTGTGGCGGATTTACAAATTTATGGCCGATTTTCAAATGCCAGACATTTGTACCTTTTTTGTATTTTTCTGTAACGATTAACCAAACCTTAGGCTAGACAAACTTACCTTAAAATTTGTCGACAGGAATCCAAGGGTTACAAAAGATAGTCTTTCAATATCTTAGGGCTAAACAAGACAGACTCACCGAGGGCTAAAAAGATCATACAAGATAAACAAAATTGATGTGGCGTGAAGCCGCAAATGTCTTATTTATAAGTACGTACATGTAAGGTATTGTTTAATGTATTTTCGTAACTGGGATCTGGACTCTTATTATTTGGTCGTAATCTGTTTTCAGTATCTCCCTGTGACTTCCCTAATTATTTCGCTAGCCTTATGACGGGAACAGTTAGCTATTATGATGTCATAGCACAATGACGTCACTTAGCATGACGTCATGAAACAGTCAAACAATTAAATGCGCCGCAGACAAGGAAATCTGCCATAGATTAGAGACCCACCACAGATCTGAGTCCTACATATGTTTTACGATTCACAGCAAAATTACCATAACATTCACAAAGAAGACACAAATGGGTCATTTACAACACTGTACGAATAAATTGCATCTTTAAACTGATGAAATAATGATCTAGTACATACACATGTATTCCCTTCTTCACAAAACCCTGTTTACTATCACAAAAATGGATAATTGCCTTTGTGTTTTGTGGTTAGGGAAGTATAAGTTTAATCCTCCACACGAATTCATGATATGTGTATAGCATATGACACAGACGTGATTATCAATGACCACCTGAAATGCAAATAACAACTGAATATTTTCGCAGAATGTAGGCCTAATAATGATCATAAATGTTTCAACACAGACCGAGGACTAAAGAAGCTGGTAAGTAATGGCAAATGTATTCAATTTAGAAGATTGATGTAAATAAACATGTTTGTTGTAATACGTTTTGAGTTAAATTAAGTGATTACAAAGGATAGCTAGTAACTCAATACGTCGATTATTATATTTTAAGACAAAATCCAGAAAATAGGAGGGGGAAAAATTCATTTTCGATTGGATATTGTAAAAAGAAATATGAATTGAACGGACATAGTAAAATGTTTGTGTATGTCTTTTTTCACTATAGCGACAATTTGACCGATTGTTGAATCAACCAACGTTTCTTACTCCCGACAATTTAAAATAAAAGTTGTTATTACAATTATTTCATAATGTTGCCAAAACCTTTCCTGTTTTTGTTTTTGAAAAACACCATCAGTACAGTACGATCCGAAAACAAATCATATAAAACTTTGATAACAGTTCAAACTGTAAATCATGTTATATTATGATTCCTATATTTCTAGTTCTTCGCATGTTAATTACAAAGTGTATTCTAAGATTAATGTTTTTAATTGTTTATCCACGAGCATTGATTGACTTGAACAATTAATTTTTTTTATCAAATGTCATTTTAATACTGACCTGGTTGAAAATTTCCTATGCTTCCCTTTAAAGCGTCTCTTAACATAAAGCACACAGATTAAAAAGGGATGCAAACGGGTGACTGCTGTGACGTCATCATACCTTTATGGAATCGAGCATCAAACATAACCCTATGGGGATATAAAGGGCGGGAACTTACGTCTTTAAGATTTCCAACTACCTAGGTAAAAACGATATTCAACCCCAAATGGTAAATGTTTTACATACTTAACAGGTTTGAAAAAATAACTCATAAAGCTTCTTGTAGGTCAGTGGTTGAGCCGTAGCGATGGCTATCTCGTCTTGTTGCATTCGAAGCGAGCAGATTAAAAACCTGAGACTCTCTACACTTTTGAACGAACCAAGGTAGAGCGGGCCAACAAGGAGCTCCTTCGAGGCCTCTGATGACATGAGTGGTCTGCAGGTAGCTACCATTCGAGAGAGAATGGCATGCGGCTGACAAGTAGAGGTGTCAATACCCTTCCAATTTAACTAGAGCGCATCCAACACCTCCACTAGGCTTGGAACTGGGGAAGCAGCTGACAATTGATGCATGTCACAAACATAACAGAGTCCTCCCGAACAGGTGACATCCTTTCTGATAAAGGTCCCAAATCTGCCTTTGAAAAAAAATCCCCAGGAAAAGATTACATTTGTAGATTAAGGTAAAACATCTTAAGAAATAAAGTTGAACTGATGGTTATTAAGTTTATTCACAAACGCTAATGTATTTTGACATCTTGTTCATACATTCATTCATACATACACTTAGTGAATTACATTAAACACATTCAATATACATCTATGCATTTAGTACTAAAAGTTATTTTTTGATGCAACATACATTTGCTTCTTGGCTCCTACATTGTACATCATCAATACATATTTCCTGACTTTTACTCAATCCGATTCTTGGACACACCATGTAGACATCCTGGAGTAGATGTAGATATAGGACAAACACTGAAGAGACGACGAGAACACCAGTTGACAGCACATGATAGTGTACTGAAGGTAACAAGGACAAACGCGAACGTGTAAACATGCACGGCATGCACGGAGTCGCGGCCTATGCTACTAATGTGTTAGGGAGCGTGACACCATGAAACGGGAACATATCATTACATATCTCTGCTTTAACAAAACACGTATATTTAGGAAGCGCACTGCTTTACAGATAACAATCAACAATTAATACTAAGTCGCTGCGGTGGACTAGACACACGACTGTATCTGGTGACAACTGGTCGAATGAACACTGGTGTATCACCTGACGCGGTCACTGGTCTTATGGTCGACTCCACATAAAAAACTGGAGTGTCAAGAGGAGTTCTCTTCTCTTCTGACATCGAGGTGCAAATTCTTCGACGACCATACCTCGTGTACCTCAATTTCTGCACTGATCATTGCGAATTGTGACTCAGTAACAAGGCTCCAGTTCTGGTAAAATCCTTGTATGTCGGTCAAGGTAGAATTTCTGCTTTAGTTTGTAACTGAATTTGCTTTTCAAAACCTTATTATATAGAACGTCAAACTTTCAGCAGGCCATCATGTTCTTGTAGGATAGCACGCAGACGCCTCCACATAAATATAGCATGTGCTTGTCCAGCAGAGTGCTTCGATACACAAGTATTCGCATCTGTGGATCGCGTTCCTTCAGGATGACTCACTTCACAACACGTACAATTAAGTCTTTTCAGTCAACCCATCCAACTGTGGGTAATTTTGACTGTACAAAATCCAAGTCATGTGCAACATCTGAAATTCTCGGCTGCGGAATAGTGGCATGGGAACTGGGACGGCATGTTCAGCAAATACTGTTTTTAGTGCCAAAATGACAGTCCTTGACAAAGATAACGTGCATGGTGTTTGATAGGTAGTGCACAATTCTACAGTCCAAAGATATGAAAATACCATATCGACATAGGCCTGGACACACTCATTGTGAGCGTCAGCCGTGAACATATATTTACCAATTATAGACTCAATTTTTACATCTTGCCTCTGCTTTTGGAGCATGAATCTCTAAATCGTCAAGGGACTCTCAATCATTCAGCGATTTATTGAATATGGCATTCAAAGACTTATGGTCTGTTTTAACAGACACATGACAATTCACAATTGGTGACACCATTCACAATGGAAAGCACTTCTTTTTCTATTTGTGCGTACCTGGTTTCAATAACTGTGAGTGCTCTAGGGTCATATACAACCGGCAACCAGTCTTCTGCATGTTTCTGTAGCAGAACTGCACCCAAACCATTCTGCGATGCGTCAGAAAACATCTTGATCTGTTTTTTAGGATCGAAGAACACTTGTTTTTCAAGAACATCCTAGCTTGCTCCTGTCTTACCGGCCACTGAAACTCAACATTCTTGTCAATTAATTCTCTGAGGAGCTGAAATTCTCAGACAAATTTGGAATAAAGTTGCCCAAGTAGTTCACCATACCTTAAACCCTTTGAAATCTTCTTTTACTATGGCTGAGTCAAGACAAGATCGCCTTAACTTTCCTCTGTTCCCCTTCAAGTTTTGCTTTCTGGCAATCTCTTAAACTTTGAACAACCTAACATGGTCTTGTACAATCTCACCAAAAACAAATACCAACTAATCTGTCAAGCTTCCAAACTCACATGTTTTCGCCCTACTTTTCAATTCTGTAACGTATTGCTCTATCTTCTCTCCTTCTTGACATGTAAAACATCTATGCCGTTCATATGTTATGTTTCTCTTTGGAATGCAATAAGCTTCAAACTTTTTTCAGTTTCATAGAATTGGCTGCATCATAGAAATGTAAAGTGTATATTTCAGGAGCATCGTTTTTGTTTTAATCTTGTCAGGTTTCCCATCTTTACAATCAGCAGTCAAAAACAGTGAAAATCGTTGTTCAGCACATCTAAGTGACCATACACTATTGTTGCCATCTTCTAAATGCACCTGTAAGTGATTGGTAGCCAGTTAAGATGTTCTAACAATGGTGCATTGTTTGACAGCACTGAATTCTTGAGAAAAATCTCTCTTTGACAATTCTGAGTCATCTGCACATTTTCAAACTCTCACCTGAGAGTGGTTTTACATATTATGTAAAGAGTGCTTTTCCAACAAAAGGGGTAAGTGGGTTCTGAATGTATAAATATTTACTGATTGTGAGTGCCAACTCACGTAGGAACTGAAACACGTTAACACTGTGCCTGAAAAGGCATATATAATTTCAACGCCTCACAACAAAATCGAATGGTCAAGCCTATTGAACACTGCACTTAGATCTAGAAGAGACTTCGGCAAGACTTTCCTTTCATCAACCTTGAAAAGCAAGTTGTTAACAACATTAAGTACAGCAGTTTATGTGCTGTGATTCTGCCGACAAGCTAATTGATGTATTTTCCGAAGATCTGCACAGCGGGAATGTGTTAGCAACATTTTCAGGAAAACCTTTTCCAGCACCTTGGATATAAAGGGTAAATTTGACCAGGGCGGAAATTGTTCATGTTGTTACGATCGAGACCAGATTTCTGTAATTGGGTTTTCACAATTGCCTCCTTGATTCTTGCGTGGAACACAGCCAGTTGAAAGAGATAACTTAACAATAGAAGTTATCACAGGACCTAATTATCTAATCTGGTCTGAGCTTCATATCTTATCAATATTCAAGAGAAATTATATCGACAAGCCCTACTTAATTTTAGATGTGGTAATCATAATTTAATGGTGGAAGTAGGACGCAGAACTGGTATTGATATTGAATGTAGATTATGTACTCATTGTTCACGTTATGGATTAGATTATGTTGAAAATGAATTTCATTTCCTATTGGTATGTACCGCCTTTAACGATTTACGTAAAAACTATATCAAAAGAAATTATACTGTAAATCCGACAAGGGAAACTTTTCGAAACATAATGAATTCCAATTGTCAATCAACTATTGTAAATCTTGGTAAATATATATATTTTGCATTTAAGCTTTATGCTACGCTTCATAAATGAATTGTATTAGAAGTGGTTATCACTCATTTCAATTGTACATAGCACGAAATGTTGATATGCATATCTAATTATTCTTCGGGACGAATGTTCATATGATTATTATTAATTTTTTTTTTCAAAAACATATATATTTTGCAAATGTTATGTATGTAATGTCCTATGGGCCTGTGGCCTCTTTGACAGAAATAAACTATCTATCTAGATTTTTATCTTGTACTTTAGACGTTTCGCAAAATTTGTTTACTTTTTCATAAAAAATCACCAGATAGCAATCTGATGTTTTTCGTCATGATAAAACTCTTGGATGAATTAGGACGAGAACTTTCAGCATACGCATTACAGTATGTTGGTCTGCAGAGTCCTGAATTGTTTCAACCAACAATAGACTTACATCGATACGCACCAGTCTACAATGTTGCCGTGGTGATGTATAGGTTTATCCACTAGGTGGTAGTGACCATGTTCATCCAGTGTCAGAATTGTTATCCTGATGAAAATTAAAATCTCCGATTACATAAACATTACTGGGACATGCAGTATAAGCGCTTAACAAATCAGGGAAAATTATTTTTAAAAATCGGAAATGAACATTTTGCTCCTTCAATTTGGCGGAGGCCTGTACTAGCAAGATGGAAGAACCCCCTCAAGGAAATTAACATCTTATTTACATTGCCAATATTTCTCACTAAATTACTGTTGCAATTTTCAAAGACAAAAAATAAGTGAAAATCCAATGATATGTTTTTCTACTTGTATTATGTCATATTGAATGACCGATAAACAGAGCTGTAGCAAAATAAGAGCAATGTGACTATGAGGGTAATGTCAAATAATTAGCATGTTAAAAATGGAGTCATTAAGATTATAATAAAAGTCATTTTGAGTTAATTCATTTTCTCTTATGAGATGATTATACTTCTTTGACAGGCGTTCTAGAAGTTAATGAGATGAACGATAAGGACATTTTTTTATGGATAGCAACTTCTTTATTCTGTGAAATCGACGTTTCGACATATAGCGTCTTGTTGTTGTCAAGCAACTATTGTCTTTAGGGAGTGAAGAGAATATATACATGAGTTTTATATACAGGAGAAGAGTTGTATATACAAATAAAAAGGATTGATATACAATGGTTGGACAGGCGAATGAGCTTGATTGGAAACCAATTGGAAGCCAGGTAGATGATTTTACAATCGATTAGGTTGATGTACTAAGCTAAGAAGATGTTAATGTTTATGGATTGAGTTGATGTACACAGTGAATAAATGGCTTAGATGTAGTACAGAATAATGCTAATTTCGAATCATTATTCCTGACTGATGCCTGCTGTTCTTTGATTCTGTGGGTGAGTGGCCATGCTGAACGGGGCAGTTTGTTGACGGGAGGCTTAATCACAGGTATCGTGCCAAAACTTAGACAGCCATATCTTAGACAGCTTAAAACAACAACATTTATGGTCAAGTACACAACTAATCCTCAACCTGTTACCTACATTTGAGAATGGAATAGTCCAAGAAAATCTATATCTCAAAAGTTTTGTTTTGATAATCAAACTTGCATCAAAGACATGCATTTTCAAATGAAAACATCTCAAAAGTTTTGTTTTGATACTCAAACTTGCATCAAAGACATGCATTTTCAAATGAAAACATCTCAAAAGTTTTGTTTTGATAATCAAACTTGCATCAAAGACATGCATTTTCAAATGAAAACATCTCAAAAGTTTTGTTTTGATACTCAAACTTGCATCAAAGACATGCATTTTCAAATGAAAACATCTCAAAAGTTTTGTTTTGATAATCAAACTTGCATCAAAAGTTTATGTCTATTAAGTTATATTTATGTATGTTTTGTTCGTTCTATGTCATCATTTATGACTTTTGAGAAGATATTTGACTTGACTTGACAAATGAAAACAACTCAATAGTTTACGCATACCTTTCTGTTTTCATTATCATGGAATATTATATTTTCAAATAAAAACATCTCATTAATTCAAAATTAATGTCCCTTTTGATGCTAGGGGAGCACTAACTAGGACTGTTCCATTTTAGCCACGGGTGTTGTGTTAATCAACCAACAACTCGAGTGTCTAAGATTTGGCTGTCTAAGATATGGCTGTCTAAGTTTTGGGACATAACCTAATCACAGGGTTGAGGGTCTTGGTGGTGAAGGTCGCAGAGCGCACAATTCATTCTGTTTCGGCAATCATTGGTTATTCTCTCCTGTGATAGAATTGATATTAATATCTCGTCATTACATCGGTTTAAAAAACAAATGATGTCAAAGAATTGTTTAGTTTTACCGGTTCTTATCAAATTAACTTGACGATCTAGCCAAATTTTGTATCCCATGATGGCATCCCTGCCTGCCTAGATGCATCAAAGTAACTATATGCAGTGACCTAGAAATCGGAAACGAGATGACTTTAGCAGGCGGCCATTGGAGTTTGGCAACTCACCTTTCCTTAAATATTTCTTGAATGATTTAAAAAGTCATGATTGATACATTTTTAATCATTCAAGAAATATTTAAGATATTTTTTAAATCATTCAAGAAATATTTAAGATATTTTTTAAATCATTCAAGAAATATTTAAGATACCTTTTAAATCATTCAAAAAATATTTAAGATACCTTTTAAATCATTCAAAAAATATTTCCGTGCGCATGTGCGAGATTGACAAGACGTGTCTCATCTCGGCTCTCGCAAATTTGAATTTTAAAGAATTTTAAAGAAGATTTTTAACCAAATTGAATGTGATCTGGTACTTGGGACTGAGTATATATATTAATCGTAAGTCAATAGTGGATTTTCACGCAAAAACTGTGAAGAAAGTGCCCATTCATGGATCGTGTGTCCTCACAAGATTTCATGGACTCAGTCATGGCAGTTCCCGCCATTGCCGATGTGTCAAGTCGATCCACAGAGGGCTGCAAAAGGCATGTTTCATCGGAGGAAAGTGTCAACGACACAACACACAAAAAGAAAAAAGGTCAGGATCTGAATAATGTGATGCCTGTTGTTGAAAACTTGAAATCAAACTGTTCATCATCATGCACGAAAACAGTCGCAAATTGTACTCGACGCAGTAAAGAAGTTAAAGGAAAGTATGAATGAACTTTTTAATTCCATGGAAGAGAGAATATTGTCTAAAATGAAGGTTTGTATTAATGAAGAAGTGAAGAAAATTAGAGAAGAATTAACAAGTCAGGTGCGGGATGTAAATAGGCAAGTGACCCAGTTACGTGACCAACAAGCTACTGTGAATAAACGAATTGCGCGTGATATAGAAGATCTAAGTTCAGCGGAAACACGGACTAACTCAGGTGAAAATTACTCTTTACTACTTAACATTGCGGTGAAAAACTTGCCGGAGTCACACACAGAAAACTTGGTCGGTAAGGTGAATGCTATGATTAGAGAAGGACTGAAAATTAGAGATGTTGATATAGAAAGTGCAGAGCGAAAACCATCATCAAACAGCCGGTATGATGGTGTTGTTGTGGCTAGGTGTCGGCCACTAGATGACAAGAAGTGCATTTTGAGAGATAAGAAAGCACTTAGAGATAGCAGGAACTATAAAAATGTGTACATCGAAAATGATAAAGCTGTACAACAACGTATCCAGGAATCCAACATCAGGATGCTGGTTTATGCAGTTGGAGGAAACCTTCGATACAACGGGGTACGTACCCACCATGCCGATTCTGATCGACAGGGCAACCGGGACGGCGCGTGGACCACAGTGCGACGGGATAGAGGAAGCAGTGGAGGATACAACAACCGCTGGATCGGCAACGACAGTCAAGAACGACGACGTAGAAACAACGCTGACAACACCCGGGACGAGAGAGAAGCACGTGGTGGTGTTGACAAACAGTGGAATAAACTGTGGGTTTTGGAACATTCCGGGCTGGACAAGTAACGGTCGTCAGACGTGGTTCGGGTGGGGTGGGTTTCCTTGTGAAAAAAACTGTACTTGATATGTATAATGTTGACATTCTGGACAATGATATAGAAGGTATATTGCGATTGAAACTATGCCATAAGACATTTCATGAATATGTATCAGCTATTTGTGTGTGCTATCTTTCGCCTGAAAATTCTACACGTGATGTAGAAGCAGCTGTATATTATGAAACTTTGTTGTCACAGATTTATGATTATCAACGTTATAATATACGATACATTTGTGGTGATTTTAACAGTCGATGTGCAGACCTACTCGACCATATTGAAGGCGTGGACTTTTTGCCGAAGAGAGACGTTATTGATATGAGTGTGAATAACCATGGTCGCTTGTTGTGTGATTTTTTAACTAGTGCTGGTAAGTGTGTTGTAAATGGGCGCACTGGTATGAATGATTTTACCTATGTAAGTACAAGAGGTACATCTGTTGTCGATTTCTGTTTTTGTAACTATGAAGTGTTAGATTCAATTATAGATTTTAGTATTATTCGTCCCAACTCGCTCGTAGAGTGGGCGGGGCTGGAGGTGTGGTCGATGCGGAAGCTGTATTGAAGTTGGGTCATTCTATACTTGTGTGGAGTATATCTCTTAACTGAAGTACTTCGGGAAACATACAGGATGATGATGTGGACCATGCATATCGTATGAAGTATGATACCAGACATATCCCAGATTATTTCTTCTCGGCACGAGAGATCCAGGACAAACTGAATGACATCATTTCGAATCTAGATAAATCTCAACAGGAACAGTGTGACTTTTATGTGTTTTAAAGATACAGTTTTAGATGAAATGCGATGTCAACTCCCTAGCAAAAGAAGGATCCTGTCCTCTAATAAATGCAATCAGAAAAGGAAGATAAAGAAGGAATGGTGGACCCCTAACCTCTCTGATATGTGGAATGACCTTTTGCATTGCAGAGCGAGACTGGTGTAGTAGTCGAGGTCCTAGGAAAAGAAATCTGAAAGCTGTATATACCCAAAAACGGACCCTGTTTGATAAAGCGGTGAAAGCTGCAAAGAGGCTTCATAAACAGAAAATATTGCAGGATTTGGAAAACCTTTGTGACTCTGGGTCAAGAGAGTTTTGGAGGTAAAAAGGTAAAATTGGTGTTGGATATGAAAGAAAAAAAGCAAGTTCCAATGGAACTCCGACTAGAGGATGGTAACATCTCAAGAGATAGAGATGTTGTTCTTAATACTTGGAAATGTGCCTACGAGACTTTTAAAAAAAAATTGTAATGATGAAACTATGAGTGATAATGAGTGTATTGATTCCTAAGGAGACAGTTGTTATCTTAACAGGGAAATAATATTACAAGAAGTTCAGTACTCTCTTATTAAAGCCAAATCGGGGAAGGCTCCGGGGTGTGATGGGATCCCAGTTGAGGTGAAAAAGAATTGTGAATCAATCAAGTTTTTACATAATCTCTTCAATGAATGTTTTAGAAAAGGAATCATTCTGAATGAGTGGCCTAAAGGTATTATTAACCCTATATCGAAGTCAGGAACTGAAGACCCGTGTAATCCCCTGTCATACCGAGGCATCACATTGGCATGCTCGACATATAAACTGTATTGTGGTATACTGAACAGTCGACTTAGTGAACATATTGAATATAATGGACTACTCTGCGATGAACAGAATGTTTTTAGACAGAAGAGATCAACGACGGAACACATTTCAACATTTACGTCATTAGTGGAAACAAGGAAAAGTATGGGAAAAACAAACGTTGGCTGGTTTTATAGATTTTAGAAAAGCATATGACTGTATTGACAGGGAAATTATGTGGACAAAACTGAGCGATATCGGTATTATAGGAAACCTGCATAACGCCATTACCTCACTCTACAAAAACGTACAATCGTGTGTTCAGATTAACGGTTTATATACCTCATTTTTTAATGTCAAGTGTGGATTACGTCAAGGATGCTTGCTTTCTCCGATGCTTTTCAGCTTATACATGTACATACATGATCTGATTGTTACTTTTAATGCTGTTGGAGTCGGTGTGATGGTGAAGGATAAGTGCATAAGTGTTATGGCCTATGCGGACGATATAGTTATACTTGCAGAAAATGAAAAAGACTTAAATACTCTCTTGCAGGCGCTGAACATCTGGTGTGATTTGAACAAGATGACAGTTAATTCCAGTTTAAGTCCAAAATAGTGCATTTTAGAAGAAATTCTGTGGAAAATGCTAAATTCAACTTTTGCTGTGGAGACATTAATCTAGGTGGTAGAAAGCTATAACTATTATGGTCTGTTGCTAACCGAGCACTTGGACTATATCATGTATATGCGGATGGGAAAGGCAGTGGCAGTTCGGCAAGTAGAGCCCTTGGATTTCTCATGTCAAAGTACATGTACAAAGTAATCGGTGGTATGCGATTTGTTACTTTCAGCAAGCTATACGATACCATGGTTTGGGCCACTATAGACTATGGAGCTGCTATTTGGGGAACATTTAATATACCTGCAATTAATACAGTCCGCAACCGTGCTATGAAGTTTTTCATGGGAGTAAAGAAACACACACCAAACAGTGCAGTTGCGGGGGATATGGGATGGGTGCCATCGGTTGTCCGACAATGGAAGACTGTCTCCCGTTTCTATATAGTTGCAAGTGATAGATGTCCAGATAGACTGTTCTCGGTTGTGTTTGAGTGGGCGAACAGGAAGGCGTTAGCTAACAAGCGTAACTGGAACTTTCGTATCCATAGCAAGTATAGACGTTTGGAGTTGGACCATTTCATCCCCATAGACAACACTTTCTTCGTTAAATCTATGACCTTTCTACAAATCGCTCGGCGTTGGCGCCACAGGGGCGTGTATCGCCGAAAATAATAATAGTAATATATAATGAAGAAAAAAAGGGTATCTCTACTATATAAATACTAAAGGGATGTAACGCCCTCAGACCCCTCGTCTTGTTCCGGGACGAAATCAACTTGGAAATTCAATATAGATTAATATAACAATATACACACATGAAGCCTGATAAATTCCCTTTCGATAGAATGTGAAACAATCAAAATCGGTTGACTTTTGACAGAGCTACACTGTTTTGAAATCGAAAAAAGTATGTTTTCTTGTGAGTACGCCAAAATCCTGCCTCACTAAAACATCGCTTTCAAACTGATAAAATACGAATTAAACACTCGAATATGTACTATGCACGACAAATACAACTTTATCGCAATCCCCTTGCATTCCGATTTCGTAGCGTGACTATTCAAATGAAATATTATGTGATATATACCTTGTAAGCGAGCTTTTAATGCATTATATGCGGTTTCGATCGCTCGAGTCTGCCATATGTTGACCTTAATATCGGAAGGATAGCGCAGAATACTAGCGGCTCGCTGATATGCTAAACATTAATTCTTCGTAACTTCACTACAGAAGAGTTAATGTTTAACCAATCAGCGAGCCGCTCCTATTCTATGCCATCTGTCCAATATTGAGATCAAATATGGCAGACTCGAGCGATCGAAACCGCATATAATGCATTAAAAGCTCGCTTACAAGGTATATATCACATAATATTTCATTTGAATAGTCACGCTACGAAATCAGAATGCAAGGGGATTGCGATAAAGTTGTATTTGTCGTGCATAGTACGTATTCGAGTGTTTAATTCGTATTTTATCAGTTTGAAAGCGATGTTTTAGTGAGGCAGGATTTTGGCGTACTCACAAGAAAACATACTTTTTTCGATTTCAAAACAGTGTAGCTCTGTCAAAAGTCAACCGATTTTGATTGTTTCACATTCTATCGAAAGGGAATTTATCAGGCTTCATGTGTGTATATTGTTATATTAATCTATATTGAATTTCCAAGTTGATTTCGTCCCGGAACAAGACGAGGGGTCTGAGGGCGTTACATCCCTTTAGTATTTATATAGTAGAGATACCCTTTTTTTCTTCATTATATATTACTATTATTATTTTCGGCGATACACGCCCCTGTGGTTGGCGCAATTCAGATGCGAGGTGGCTCCAATACGAGTCGAAACGGGACGTTATAGCAATATTCCTGTAGCTGAGAGAGTTTGTTTCAATTGTTGTAACACTGTTGAAAATGAGTGTCATGTTTTATTTTATTGTCCACAATATACAAATCTTAGACGAGAACTTTTATCCAAGAGTGTGGAAATATGTCAAGATTTTCGTACTTTTAATTATTACGAAAAGTTTAGGTTCGTATTGTCCAGTCCTGATGTTGTAATTATTGTTGCCAAAACCTGCAGACTTAGAACGAGGGAAATTTGTTTTATGTAAAGTTTTAATATATGGTACCTTTCAACATGTTTTACACTTTATCGTATGTAACCCATGTTTATTTGTTATTATTTTTTTAGTCTCTCTTAACCTATGTTTTTTATTTGTATATATGTTTGTAATGCTAAGAGGTGAGACTTTAATAAAATATTTGTCTGTCTGCCTGTCTGCTATAGTACATCTCGTTACCGATATCTATGTATATTGTTAAACCTGCCATTTTGATTACAGTTTTCGTTCATAACCAGCCTTATAAATCTTTTTTTTTTCGTTTACTAACGAGAGTGTGCATGTATCATCCCAACTGCGGATCCGCCCCATCTGAAGATGGGACGCGTCCCAACTTGGGATTCCTTGAGATGGGACGGGGGACACTAAAACATGTTAATAATATTCATATTTTATAATGAATTGTGTCAGTAAAACATGTTTTTAGATAAATTTGTTACATTCTTTTCAAACCTACGAAGAAAATTTGATTTGATGTTCATTTACTTCACTTTCTCACTCGGTTTCATCTGTTATCGAGTACGAACGATTCAACACTACTCAAAGAATTATTTAAAGTCCCATTTGATTACTGATTGAATCACATTTGTTAATCGACATAACAAAATTAGATCAATGTATAGATTTATATTTGGATAATAGTTTTCAGCATTTTTCAATACACGAGTAGATTGAACAGCTGTAAACAGAGAGAAAACAAACGGCTCCACATTTCACAGAGACATCTATGTATCTTAGTTTCTTTACAAAAAGGTGGTATAAACTATTAACAATCAAAGATATGAAGTTATTCTAATACAGATCCAAGTTTTACAATACTAGTGATGGATTGCTTTTTTAAAAATATATATTTAAAAACGTACCTGATACAGTGAAATGAATAATCCATGCAAAAATCTTCTATAAGCAGAAATTAAGGTACTCTCCATCGTTACAATCCAGCACTGAATAGACTGAATGTGTTAATGTGACAGCTTGGCGTGACAGAGGTCGAATGATTGGGAACCAATTAGCCCACCGTAGGTAGTGTTAGGCCAAAACAACATATGGAGACACCATAAACCCATGTTGTTTTAACAAATTATTATCTTGTTTAACTACTTGGCGACTTGGTTGATTGTATCAAATGTTTTATGCATAATATACTTTTACAATTTACATTTTAATTATATACATATCTAATTTTATACTACATACCGAAGTATGTATCTTACAATCTGTATTACTTATACTTACCTTCTTAGACTATACCTATGTTTACAGTTTGTGTAACCCTTAGTGCATCTTACACTACCTTTTTAAATTAATTTTACATGTTTTACCTAAAGCTCTTAAAAATGATATGTAGTCTCTCGTAACCCGTTTTGGGTGGCATTTGTACTTTTATCTTAGTTGTATACTTAAAACAAACATTGTAATCCATGTTGTACAAATGGTGAGACTTTAATAAACTATATTGTATTGTATTGTAAAAAAAAATTAAAAGTTCCTATTATCGAAGTCTGGTTCCCCAAGATATAGATATTTTCAACTAGTGCCAACTTAGAGTTTGAATATTCCCTAGTAAATCATATCAATATACTAAATTCTATCTTAACGGCGAGTGTTAACGAATTCCTAATAATATCTGTTTATCATTTCCTAAATGATGCCAACAGATTTTTAAAGTTCTTTACTAAAATTTGTACAAAATTTAAGGTAGACAAAGCTAAATATAAATTTGAGTTTAGTAAGAATAATTGCAAATGTATATTTTCACCAATGTACTTGATATCTAAATCGTTTTTTGTTTGTTTCAGGAAAAGAATTTATATAGGCATATCCGCCTGTTTGTTAATCCTTATTATTTATCATTATTAAATAAAATACTGTTTAAATCATAGTATTATACTTACTAACCATTATATGATTACACATATTTCATACTTTCATACAATGAAATATGGTAATATTTTACAATAAGCAATGACAGTTTCAATATCAAATTTGTATAAGAAATGACAGTTTCTATGTCAAATTTGTATAAACAATAACAATATGAATCATTTGGTCCTCTGAAGATATTACATTAGTACATGTATGTCAGCACAAAATAACTCGATAATTGTTAGTATATCAATAAAACTTCATTGATGTGTATTTACAAACCTAATGACTTTTTTTCGGGGGGGACATGTTAAGTAGCATTTTTAAAGATAACAAAACGATTAGTTAAGTAAACTTTCAGCTGTAAAACAACAATATTACAATGAAATGTAATTCTTCCCTCTCACCTACTCATCTTATTTGACTCAGTTGATCAGTTGATTAACTTATTAACAGTAACAACACACAATAATTTTCTCAATTCAACGCTTCTAACAAGCCTAGGTAGATGCTTGTACATATAAAAACAACCTTTTCATACTGATCAAAATCATATGTTACCTCGGTTTAAGTAGAAAAAAATAATTTTTCTCAACTCTGTACCCTGGTTTGTGACAAAAAATCTTGTGAAGCTAAACAAAGTTTATTAATGAACTCAAAGTCAACAAACTCCGTTTATAATCTTCTTGTAGTACTGGGTGCCTATTCTCGAAACTATCCTAGACCTAAGATATCCTAACTTTGATCCTAAGCTCTGGGATAAAATCCTAACCTATTCTGGAAAACTCTCTTAGCGCTAGGATATCCTAACTTAGGACAAATACTAGGATAGCTTTTGACCTGTCCTAACTAAATCCTAGCCAAAACAGATATGGTTTGGTATTTGTTTTTTAACCATTTTTTCTGTGCTGCCAAACAAGCCAACATTATCACATCAATCATTGAGTTTATAGCTTTTTGTTGTTCATAATAAATATGTTTTGGTAATAAATAGACACTTTTGTTGTAATAAACACATATGTGTTCAATTCTCACCTCTTCTTAGTTACCCTAGCCCATTTTATTCACAACATTGCCCTCCTCTGTCACTTTACTGTAAACGTCAATGTCAAGGCCAATTTGTAAAGGGAAGTAACTTCTGTTTTAAGTCCAAGGTGAAGTCATGTTGGACTGGTTGGAAACGAGAAGGTTGATCATCTTGCTAAGTCATCACTAACTAAATTTCAAATTGATATTGATGATATCTGTCCAATTCCAAAAGACATCTATCCCACCATATATAAAGCAATTGATGAACAGTGGCAAAATGACTGGGATTGTGGAGCACTGCAAGGCATATGTACAGTTCACCCCCAATGGTTAGGATTCATATCAAACTACGACGAAAAAATCGAAGAGAATAAATCATCCTCACTCGTTTGAGACTTGGCCATTGTGGCTTAAATGCTTACAGGCATATATTAGACAAATGTGTATCGCCATTATGTATCAACTGTTTTACCAACAGCCCAGAAACAGTCTTCCATTTTCTGATAGAATGTGAAGGTCATAACAATCAACGTGAAGACCTGAGAGAGGTTGTTATGTCTAAATCCAACGTCTTCTCATTGAGATCTATTCTTGGAGAAAATCTAATGTTTGGCATTGTTCAGAGATCACTTTTAGATTTTGTCAAGAATACAGGCAAATATGATAGCATATAAATTTTAACTGTTTCTTATTTTAATTTCATTTTAACCACTACTTTAAATGCCGGGCGCATTTTTGGCCCAACGTCGCCCTTAAATCCACCTAAGATATATCCTAGCTAGGATACTTTTGAGAATAGGCACCCTGATTTCTAAATTAGCATGACGAAATTGTCTTTGCAACATTGAACATCTTAACCGAATTGTGTTGCAACTGTACATCGTATTGGTTTGACTTTGTGTTGTATGTTTGATGTTTCAAAATATATTTGTTATTGGTGCGGCATTAATTTAAGCTTCCAGATTGCTTGCAAATCTATATTCTTTTTTTGAAATGAATAAAATATGTTTAAACCATAATCTTCTTTTGTAAATCTTGGAAACTAAGTTCTAATTTTTTTAAAAATCTATTGAAAAGCCTGCTATTTCCCCATAAATAGTCAATGGATGATGTTAAATTTCATTTGGTTTCTTTACATGATAATCGTTCTGCTTATGAAAAAAATATTTTCAATATATTTAGTGTGGCAAAACAACTTTCATCGAATAACAATACAATAACAAAAAACATAAACTTTTGCTGTTGTTTTTGGTTAGGGTTTGATCCCGTCTGCTTCCACCTATCAATGATATTGCCGATAGGGGCCAATGGTTTGATAAATATGAATGATGATCATTGACTAAAACAACAAACGCTCGGCGTGTACCTTTGTAGTGTTACAAGCATGCTCATGTACAATTGGTACCCATTCTTGTCACTAATTGGAAGGTGACACACAGGTATTAGTGTCATAACCGAACCGGATGTTTACCAAAATCCCTTCTTTCGGACATCCCCCCTCCACTCCAACACACCCCCCCCCCCCCCCCCCCCCCATCTCTGAACTACCAAGCAGGTATGTTTGCCATTTGCACCACGACACTGATCAGATCAGGTTTGATTGGAAATACGAGGAGGCATGACTGGATTTTTACTTACTGGACATCTTATAGGTTAGTGTTTGTGAATTATGTTAAGATACATAAAGTTTTAGATTCAACTTTCAAACACAATTAGTATATTGAAATCTTTCTTAACGGAACGGTTTATGTGTAATAAATTGAACTGATTACAAGGCATTAGCATTCTTGGTATTCACTAAGAGTGGATTTTGAGTGTATAATTGAATGTAATTTCTTTTATTTTTATTTGCTTAACATGCTGTTACAATTAGAAATATTTAAGAATATAATGAAATAATTTATACAATATTGTATAAGAATTACTTTTAAAATCGTATTGTGCTATGATAAAGACTCGAATGCGATGAGATATAGATATAGCCAATAAGTCATGAAAATCAACATAATATCAAAATATCTTTCGAGGTCCTTAAAGTGCTTATCTAAATGATACATGTTATCATTTTATTACTAAATTTAACATTAGAATAAGAATATTATGAACATGTTAAAGCATACGCCGTCCCAACTTAAGATCGGACGCGATCCCAAGTTGGGATGATACATGCAGAACTGCAGATTATTTCATTGAAATCAATGAAAAGGAGAATAGGCGCCTATATATTATACAAATATTTATTCGGTGGTTAAAAAACTAATTACACATACTCTGATATATTTGGAATAATGCATAAGAGGGATTTTAATAACTTGATGTTGTAACTTAAAAAGACACTGAACAAATGTAACATTGTTAAATTCGAGATCACAGTATCTCATGTATCTGCAATAGCACTTATTCTTGTATTTTTCGATTCGGTTTAGTTCGGATTCAAACTCACACCCTCAGGGCCAGCCAACACCGCCAGCACCTGCCGTACAGTATACATATTACGATTTATTTCACACTTTCTAGCTAAGTAAGAAGATTTCGTTGAAATATAATTGGAACCTATGATACATTCTTTTTTCTCTTTCAACACATCTAATCTACCCATCGTATATACGATGCATGCTATTTGTTCATACATTTATATGCTTTTTATTTTTGAAAAAAACTGTATTACCTTATAGCCGAAGACACAATTCTGTATATGCAGCTAGAAGCAATGTTATTTGATAATGGAAAGAGGTATAACATTGTGAGATACCATTTGAAAGCTGATGATGTGTGCAACAGAAATAAAATTGTTGTGTTGATTTATTTGTGGACAATTTTTTTTAAATGAAAAAAAAAGTTCATGCTCTGAGGTTCTCAAAAGTTAAGACATATACAATTAGTTGTACACTTGTCATGGCGAATAGCACCTTTAAGCTGTCTGCATGTGTGACTTCCTGTCAAGCTGTCAGTGTAATTCTTACTGAAAAACATGTTTACTTTTGGTCAGAAGATCAGGAACCTCCTCCAGATTGATTAAGGTAAGTGCATGTTTATTTTGATTCACATATGAAGCCATTTAATGCCTGTAATAGCTTATATGTTATTTACTGTTGATAGTGTTGTTGACAGGTTTAGCCTACGCATTATGCACTAGCTATTCTCAAAGTTTTTTCCACAATCAAACTTTCAATGAAATTGATATACTTCTTTTAAATGTAAAGATATTAGGATAGTTTGTCTTTTTAGCGATGTTTTCTCTCAGAAATTATCAATTTGCTTTTGTTTTTAGCAATATAAGAGTCCAATGAGAAACTGTTATGAGGGGCCCAATTCGGGATTGATTATTTGCAATGACATGTTATGCCTATATTTCCAATTCATTTCATAGGTTTTTTTATGGATATTCTTTGTGAATTTTTATTTGCAGTAGTGAAATAATGAATTTGTATCATTGTAAATTGAATTGATAATCTGAACGAATTATGGAAATTACACAACCTTATAAGGGCCCCACCAACTCTTGCAGGAAGTTTACTCTCTACCAATAGATAATATTTCCCCTTCAACATATTTTTTTAAGACCCTAAGCTGGAGTCTCCATATATTTAATTCATCTCTTTAAGATTTCTGATTCAATTTAATTGATTTTATATATTCATAATCAATAATTGTTGAATAAATTATAAAGTGATAAAATTTATTTTCATGATGTTATTTTATTCTTATTTTAATAGCATAATTCTTAATGTTTGTAAATTATCAAATGTCAAATTTTGATTTCAGACAACAGGTCAATACTTGGAGAGGTTTCCTAACTGTGTGTCTAGAAGACATTATTCTAAATGTAACTATTCATATTTTGTAAATTACTGATAATTTGTAATATATTCATCTGTTATTAAATTTTTAGAGCATAAGAATTTAATCTAACAAGTATTTTTTATCAACACAGTGAGTCATTACTCAAAAAGGTTCAAAAGAGTCAATTTGTAAATACATGTTAATTCACCAGGTTAAAAAAAATTGTGAAAAATTACTCATGTTTAATATATTTTTTTCCAGAATACATTAGGGTCTACTAATTACAGTGGGAATTCATTACATTCTGTCATAGAAGAAAAAAGTTACAGTGTGTCCCAAAACTTCTCTAAAAGGTAAATTAAGTAATTTAAACACAATTAAATCTTAGAAATTCTATTTTCTTTTGTATCGATTTTTGTTTGTTTAAGATTAAAAAAAGGTTTTTTTTAACATAGTTTTAATGTACATTTATATTAAATTGAAATTACAACTCAACATTTTTTAAGTAAATTTAAATTATAAGTAAATAATAACCAAGTGTATTGAACCAATAAAAAATAATGACCTAAGTCTAACTCTATTTATTTGTACCAGATTACACTATAGTGACCTATATTTTGTACAAATGTTTTGGTTTATTATATAATTAACTTATATGCTTTTTATTTTTGCAGATGACTGTCAAGAATGGAGGAGATTCAGTGTAGCCCAGTGAAATTGAGTTCTGCAAAGAAGAGGAGAAAAGTACTGAAGTTGGATGATTGCATAATATGCAAACATGGAGGCAATTGTATTCTTGCAACATCCCAGGGTGTACAGTGTCTTCTAAAAGTAGCCAAGCAATTCAATGATGAGGTGTATGACAGGCTTCTTTTAACCTATGGGGACTGTCTTGATGAAGACATTGAGCTATACTACCACCGTATATGCTATCAAAAATATACCAGCAGAACCAACCAACAACATTGGGTTCAACCGCATGATTCTACAGTGGAAACAGTATCATCAGATTCAAACTTCAGCACTGAGAAACAGTTGAATAGTATTTCAACAAGATTGTCAGCCCCAATATCATGGAAGAACTGTTTGATTTGCGGCTTTAAGAAGCACAGAGGAAACAAGCATCTGCATGTCATTCAATCTTTTGAACGAGCACATGACCTCTTACAAGCGGCAAAAGAACGGCAAGATGATTATGTATTAAGTAGAATAATTGGTGAAGATTTGGTTGCAAAAGAAGGATTGTATCATGAAACTTGCATGAAGAAATATCTGAGGTCAGTCAGAAATACATCAACCTTTGAGCAAGAATCAACAGCGAAGCAGTTAACTCCAAGAACTTGTGCTTTTGAAAGATTGATACAAGAAATCGAACCACTGCTCTTTGAGCAAGACAAGGCTCTAGGATTACCTCTACTAATAGTTCGATACAATGAACTTGCACTGGAGCTAAACGAGGCCAAGTTGATCAGCACACAATTAAAAAACAAATTATGCAGTCATTTTGGTCAGAGAATTACTGTTCAGACAATATCCGGAAAAGGAAGTCCAAACATAATTTTAAACAGCAAAATCATGTTAAGCGATGCAATTCTTGCTGCACAAGAACTTAAAGAAGAACTCACCAGACTCCAATACAAAAGTCTTTCAGATACAGATTTGCTGTCGAGCTGTCTCACTGATGAGAAGAAGGTTCAAGAAACCCTGAGAAATGCTGCTGCAATTCTAACTCATGATATGAAGAAAGTAAAGAGTAATGATTACTTCCCATCTCCATCAGATATTCAACAAAACAGTTCAGAAAAATTTGTACCCTCTTCATTGTTCAATTTCATAAAACTCATACTGGATCCCAAGGCATATGAATCAACAGAAGATTATGCACCAAGTGAAGAAATAAGAAGAAAGGCTGTGACAATAGCTGAGTGTATAGTTCACAGTTCTAGGAACATAACGACTCCATTTCATTTAGGCTTGGCTGTGAAACTTCACCACAGTTACGGATCAAGACATCTCATTCATACACTACATTCTTATGGACTGTGTGTCAGTTACTCGGAATTAAGACTTTTCTTGACCAGTGTGGCTGAAGAAGAACTGAAGAAGATTGAGAAAGGAACATACAAACCGTGTGGAATTGTACCAGTTTTGGATGGTGGATGTCTGATTCAAGAAGGGGATGACAATATTGATATGAATATTGAAACCATTGACGGAAAGAATACCTTCCACTCTATGGCTCGTGTGATCTTTCAAATGAACATTAAAGGTATCCACAACACTGAACATCAATTGATTCAACGAGGGAAAAGTAGATCCCTACATGTTTCAGAAAATATGAACGACCTAATGAACCTGCTCCATTATGACAAACCACCCAAGAGACCAGAACCACCTCGTTATGCTGATGCCTTGAAGCTAGTTGAGAGTACCATGAAACCAACAAGTTCAACAAAAGATCTTATGTGGGTGTTATTGCGTATGCTGCATCGCAATGTACTACCAATTTCACTTAAGTGCCCTATAGAGAAACAGAATATTCCATTTTGGACTGATTACAACAAGAAGCTGGTAGAGAGAGAGGTACAGTACACCACTGTATCATATGCTCCATTGATTGATGCCAAACCCACAGACCCATCTACAGTGTTTACATCAATGGTGAGATGCATGGATATGTCTAATAGCCTTGGACAAGTCAATTCAATCCAAACAATGGATTTGCAGCTTTATGCCATAGCGCAGAACATTAAATGGAGCCAACCACAAAGATTCAAGAACCATATATTACGACTTGGGGGATTCCATGAAGTACAATGTTACATTGCAGCGATAGGAAAATTATGGGGTGACGCAGGTCTTCTAGATCTGCTCGTGGATTCAGGAGTTTATGCTTCCATCACTGCCGAACAAATGCTCGCAGGGAAACAGTATCACAGAGCTGTGTGTGGACTGACTTTGACATATGAAGTGATGATGCAGGCATATCAAGTAGAGTTTTTAAAGTGGTGCAAGTTGAACAATCACAGTACTAGACTGCAGAAGATATGGTTACAAGCAGAGGAAATTGTGACTGGATCAGTGGATAAAGACAAAGTTTCAGAGATGGAAGGTATGGTGCAGTCTGCCATGGAACCATTAATGAAACTCTTCAATGAATGCGGAACAGAAAGGTCACCAACATTCTCATTCTGGTTGAATTTCCTTCAGGCCATCCAGATTCTGCTATTGAACATCCAAGCCGAACGTGAAAGCAATTGGGATGATCACATTGCTACGCAGGGAGGTATGCTGCCATACATATTTGCAGCAGATCGGACAAACTATGCCAGATACATACCAGTCTACATCATGGACATGCTGAAATTACCTGAGGCTATTAAAGAAGCTTTCAGTGAGGGACAGCACACTTTCAGAGAAAAGCCAGGTAAATTTAATGGAATCTGGTCCGACATGGGTGTTGAAAAGACTGTAATACGGGACGCAAAGAGTGATGGTGGTGTGATTGGGTTCACAAGAAAACATGGTGCGCTCTTGCGATGGACAGTGACACGCCATTTGATTGGAGTATACTCAGCCACTATGCAGGACAGATCTGGTGTAAAGAAATCTGAAGATCCGGAAAAAGAAGAACAATGTAGCCCGACATCAAACTGTAGAGACGAAAAGCATTTGGAAGCGATGTACGATCATCTTACAACTGCCATGTCCAATCCATTTGACCTACAACATCCAGATGTCCTCTTCAACATTTCAACTGGGGCATTTGCTTCTCCTGAAGTTCAGCAATCACTTCTGAATGCGGTTACCCAAGGAAAAAAGAAAATGGAGACTTTCATTAGTGGCACTCTTTCAGAGGGAGGTGAAAGATCCTTTTACCAACCAATATCAAGATCTGGTGTTCTCACTTTCACTGACAAGAAGAAAAAGACTAAACTCTTCACTCCTACTGGCGTCAGACTCGTACACATCAGTTCAGAGATGGTCTTCAGGAGAGCCCTTTGTCTTGTGGACTGCAGGAATGACATATCTCTCAAAACAGTCCTTTCACATCCCATTGGAGCTGTTCCAACATCACTCTTCAGTGAAGATGGCACAATGCATAAAACTGTGAAATCTGACCTCATGACAAAGCTCGAAGCCACTTCTAAGAGTGTGTTTAATGTCGCAGAGATGCCCTCACAAAGAAACAATACTGTTTACATCAGAGATGCCATGGCCATTATCCGATCAATGAAGTTTCCAAATCATTTCACTTTTGACAATTTGGGAGACTTGTACATTTCTAATTTGACAAAAGGGTTTGCACATGCTAACACAATTGTTGACGTCTTTGATCAATATGATCATCCTGAGTCTATTAAAGCTGTGGAGAGATCAAGGAGAGGTGATGCCAGTGGTGTCAACAAGGAGTATCATATCACCCCAGGTCGCCAGGTCCCACACTGGAACAAGTTCCTCCTTTGCTCGGCCAACAAGAGAGAACTCAACAAGTTTCTTTGTCAAAAAATGGAGCATATCATCCCAGGAAAGTTGTCGCAGGGCCAGGAAGTATTTGTAGCTGGGGGTTTTGCCACTGGTTCTGAGACTAAATGCATGACATCTGATGGCTCCACCCATGTTGAAGACCTGTCCTGCACACATGAAGAGGCAGACACCAGGATGATTCTGCATGCCATGAACAGTGATAAGTCATTTGAAGAAGCAGGCATAAAAGGTCAGGTCATTATCAGATCACCAGATACTGATGTTCTTGTCTTGTGTGTCCATTACTTCTCTATTACTTCTCAGATATGAAGAATATTGAACAACTCTGGTTTGAGACAGGAGTATCATCGAACAGAAGATATATTCCTGTTCATGAGATATGTACAAGCATATCACCACTGATGTGTTCTGCACTTCCAGGGATCCACGCTTTAACAGGCTGTGACTCAACTTCAGCATTCTTTGGGATTGGCAAGAAAACTGTCTTCAAAGTGTTGGCAAGAAATGACAATCTTTCTACGGGCATTGCCTCTTTCGCTGGGGACAATGTTGAAGATGCAACAAACGTTGCACGTAGAATTGTAAGTGGACTTTATGATTGTGGAAGAAAACATCTTTCTAGTCATGAAAACCTGAACGACATGAGACTTAGCATGTGCAAGATGAAGGACATTGATCTCGCTAAACTTCCCCCTTGTGAGGACACGTTTGTGCAACATGTTAAAAGGGTGATGTGGCAAACACGTATTTGGACAAATGCACACATACCAAAGCCAGAACTCGGGTATCCAGATAACTTTGGTTGGAAAAAAATCAATAATGTTCTTGTGCCTGTTTATTTCGAAGGTCAATCTGCATCAGAACTTCTGGACTGCTTGGTGTGTACCTGTAGACAATCGTGTTCAAAGGCAAAGTGTTCGTGTAAGCTGAATGGGTTATCCTGCATTGAACTGTGTATGTGTAAAAATGATTGTGTCAACACAATCAGGCATGAAGATGACAATAATGATGAGGAATAAAGATGAAGAATAATGACTGACAGTAAGTGCAGAAAATTTTGCAATGACATTGTGTCACAGCCATTACGAGTTTCGCTGAAGATGCACCTGATCGTACCTTAAATCACGTTTGATTTATTGATGATCTTTCAGTTGTGAAGTATCTATTAAATAGTACAAACATTAAAAGAAGAAATTAAAACTTGAAAGTTCAATATTTGATTAAATAACTTTATCTGACTAAATATATAGTGTCGTTTTGAAATTGTTTTAATGATTTTCGGGATTTTCAAGGTATCACCTTTGACCTCTTTTTTTAAAAAATTGTCCATAATTAATCTACCACAACATATATATTCTGAATCAGTGGGTTCTCAGCTTTCAAATGATATATGACATAGGTATACCTCTCATTGTTATCAAATGACTCCCAAAATCTTGACCCGTTTCCTCGGCTATTATAATTTTGACAATCCTTGGTAACAACAATCTTTGCTCATGATGATACTGATCCAAAGTTTAACTGTGTGTCCCTTCCAGAAATGCCCCAAGAGAGAGAGAGAAATGGAGTCACAAGGCGGACGGTATCATTACTCTCCTGGTCTACACAGTAGGGGAAGGAACGGTCCTTAAGTTTCCTTATCTGTGTGCAAGGAACGGGGGAGGTCAGTATTGTGTCTGCTGTATATAGTACAGGGGGGAGTATTGTTGTGTGGGGCAAGGGTAGTACTTATGTTCCGTTATCTGTGTGATATATGGTGCACAGAAGTTTTCCTTTTTTTAAGACTTATGAGTAAAAGCATCTTTAATGATAATAATCTGATATTACTCTGTTATGCGGCTTATTTCAAACAAATGTACGTGTTCAGGTTTTAACAATATGTAAAAATTCTCAAATGATTTAATACAAAATAGCATTAAATTGACTATCGCGCCGTCTGCCTTCATCTAGTTCAATAGAAACCTATTTAGTTCTATTGATTTGGGCGGGTCAGTAAGATTGATCTAAATGGTCGAGACAGACCTGCCAAATACTGGCCGAATACAAATCGCTTGAGACGAAATGCTGCTCAACAGGGACGTGGTCAGCAACGGTTTATGTAAAGACGGCACTTGATTGATGTATAACAAGAGACGAAACGTTGGTGCAGTTGCTCTACTCTTAGACAGGGGAGGAACACGTCGACTATCAGTCAGTTGGTGAGTCACTATCCTTCTTGAAATTTATCTTTTCAATAAAGTGTTTGAGTTCTAATGATAAGAAAAGTTTTCATTAAGTTTTGAAAATTACGAGATAAGAATTTAAACCTACTGTACCATTAAGATGAAATTGTTCAGGATACATCAGAATACACAATGAAGTGGAATCTATGAAGTTGATTTGTGTACAGTAGGCATATGTAGAAACAGCACCAAACTTTGGACATGTATAAACTGTCAATTGAAACATTTAAGGAAAATTGGGATGGGTGGAAAAGAGAATAAAAAGTAATAATGAATACCAGGGCCTCCTTGAATGGAACTTGTACTTGTTTGATTTACAGACACCTTGAATTTTATGCACACGCAATTTAAAAGTCAAGATTACTTATCACGATACATAGACTGTATCACGATACTTATACCGTCAGATTGATTATTACCATCACGTGCACGATGCACGTAAATCGTTACAACTCGTTTTAACCACAAATATCAATTGTTTAGAGTGCAATTCGTAATCCCATAATAAGGTTAACAAGAAGCAACTTTAATAAGCCAGGTTTACTGGTTGTTTTATTTACGTTTTTTTTCTCGAATAGGCGCCCAAACGCAAGGTATCAGCTCTTTGAGAGTTGATGGGAATGAGTAATGTAGTGAGCCCGGACTTGCCTCAGTCCACATATGAAGAAATAAACATGTAAAGTGTCAAGCATCTCATTCCGTTACTTTGGGTTAATACATTCCTTACTGTATCAAGACTCCTTGCCTAATGAGGATTATATTGGTGACCCTATGCATGGTCATAATTCGGGCTACGTGGGTCATGCCCTCAAAACACAATTGCTCGTGTTCAGATACCTTGGCTGATGGTGATTATAATTCATTGCTCTTGTAAAACTTTGATCCTAATAAAACCCAGATGGGCTACATTGCTGTCTTGTTTCCAGATGCCAAAGGCCTAGCAAGTTATTCCTGTGTAAAGAATTGGGATGTATCATTTCGCTTTGGTGGCTCTCTTCCCCTTTCTATAATATTTATGAAGCCCGATGAGCCTCAAAGCCGAATGTTTTATTTTTGACGACTTCCAAACCGATTGCTAATCAATGTTTGAATTTTTTGTATCAACTTGACTCTGCTGTCAATGAAAAGTGACGAAGGTTTTTTTTTATGAATAATAACTATACAGCTGCATACCGAAAGTTTGTTCACTTACCACTGAATCGTAGTGCAAATATCTTGGAATTTGGGTTCCATTTCCTCGTCAAGTGAATAACTTCAGCGCAGCTGACAATGGATCAGCCGCTGTCCATGTGTGAAATAGCCATTCCTAAACTCATTTTGGGATCGTCTGGTCTCTCGTGCAAAAATTCGGATTTTGGCAAACCGATATAGTTAAATGATTTCGTTAAATGTCAAATGAAATATCGACTCTCTGATATTAAAACCAACCTAATCACATTTTCTTTATGCTAAGGAACAAACGTGACTAATTTTTAAAGAAGTTGATAACTAATAAAGGATTTTGTGGAGAAAAATAAAAATTAGTGTTTTCGGAATTTTGACCCCTGGTCACTTCAATGGTCTGCCAAAACTGTTATGGGTAATTGTTGGGGTACGAAAAACATTTGTCTTTAAGAAGAATAGATCTCCATATCTGTATTGTAAATTCAATGATATACGTTTCTTTTATCGCAACCCTACGATACTTCAAATGCATCTTAAATTACATGAGATTTGCACTAGTATATGGTATGTGAACAAACTTTTGGCATGCAGCTGTATACTTGTAATGTGCTATTTGTCAATAAGGAAATGTATGCTATATAAATAAAGTAATGTTAACAATATGTAATGGATATATGTTATTGCCTCCAAATGTAATACTATAATATTTTGTAATCCTTATAAATTTCATGAAGCTATTGGGACATTATCAAAGTGCCTTGAATTGACATCAACTTATAATTTCTCGCCACCTTATTTTAGTCTAAAAGTAATAGATGCCTTACTTTAAATTTCAGGCATGTGCGCAGGGTTATCAAAGCTACCAGCGGTATACGCAGCAAGTGTAAGAGCGGGGCTAGATGCTCGGAAATAAGCTGCTATGTAGGCCTTCCTCTTTTCTGGAAACTTCTTTGCCAAGATTGCAATGTTCATCAAGTGCTAGACTATTATTGATCCAAGTCCTTCAAATTTTCATCGAATCCAGCAAAAGTTTAGGGTAGTTACCATGCATGCAGGGAATCAGTTTTCTGCACCTTAGCTCCACAATCAATAGACCTGGGGTGTCAATTTTTCAGTAAAATATCTTTGTTTAAAAGAGACTAAGTCTGTAGGTTTTGAACTTTTTTCGACTTATCTTCATACAGGCATTGTGAGAGTAACTAAATATTTAGCTTATCCGTCCTGACAGGTCAAATAGCCTTATGGCATATAATAGCATCTGGCGTCAGTTAGTCCATCGGTTAACCTTTCACACTTTCGACTTATTCTACAGAACCCTTTGGTGATAGAGAAATTGTAGATTAAGTGACTCGGTGGCCCTGAATGAAGGCCCTTAAAGTCTTATTTTCATTTTCTTCTCAACATCTTGAAGGCTGGGATCATGTGCACAGGGACCTTGGCCAATCGAGATGGTAGATTTGGTGACTCGGTTGCCTCAAGAGTGGGCCTTGGAGCATGAACCAGATCTATTTTAATCCTCTTCTTCAGAACCAAAATGACTAGAAGGCTGAAAAATTACCCAGACATTGGCCATGAAGGATTATAAACTGTAGACTTTAAGAATATGAAAGCCTCTAATGAGGACCACGGGGCTATTCTCTGCTGTTCCTAGTTTTATCTTTTTCTCCAGAAGAAGAAGCCTTAAAAAAATCTGGAGCAGTCACTGTATAGTCAATTGGTATTACTTATTGACACAGAAGTCAGCCATAAAAAAAATTTGTTTTTTGTTTTCTCAAGGACAATTATTTTATAGGTCTCAGTAACTGAATGAATTATGACAATGAAGATACTTAACGTTGTTAAATTTTTGATAATTGCTTCAAGAAAATGTGTATAATGGTTTCTTTACGTATTTATGATAAGACTGATGATCTACAGAGCCATGGTTAATATTTTCCATAGTAAGGTCCACGTGAATTGCTGTTTTGATTTGTAAATTTTAGTGTCCTACTCCAAAATAAAAGATGTGGCAGGGGTACAGGTATATTCTCATGATCAAATGCTGGATGTAGTCAAATAGGAAAATTCGTGAACTTTCAAATGGGGTAACTTTTATGTCTGTATATAGACAGTATAACAAGTATTGGCTATTGACGAGAAACGTAATTGTTTTGTGTTGATTGAATGTACTGTGCTATTTCAGTTGAATAAAATTATCATCACCAGAGAAAACATTATTGTTTTTTTGTATGACCTCAACTGATTCAAAGATTTATCTTAATGTTATCTGCGTTCAGACATATTTGTAAAGAATAAGCTCACCATTCATTACATCTTTAAGTTTTGAACTATTGATTTCAAAATAGTGGCGGCTCCAAAAGGGTGTTAGGACACCCCCTGCATTTAAAGAAAAATCCGCTTTACGATGGCTGAATCGCAAAATAACATATGCTTCTTTGAACTTGTCTTCCTTAAATTCTTTAGAATGGAGGTGTGTGTGTGGGGTTGGGGGGGGGGGGGGGGGTTATTTGGGTATTGTCTGTATTGTATTTATGAAGCATTGGAACATAGATAAATTGCGTCCACTTGTTTATGGCGCATTGGGGAAGGTGGAAGTGGACGCCAGCTTAACCGTTGTGAATGTGAAATGTAACGGTGTCAATTCGTCTTTCTCCAGGGGCATTCTTGGTACCGTTCCTGATATTCACAGTTCTGTGCGCTCTACCCGTCTGTTATCTCGAGATTCTCATTGGTCAGTACCACCAGAGAGGACCCGTCCAGGTTTGGCGTCTCTGTCCCGCATATAAAGTTTTTATTAGGATAAGGCATGTTCACTTTGGGAAGACTTCTAATAATCAGAACCCGTACTCCATGCATGACACATTAACTTATTCGTTAGACAGACCAACCATACCAACCAAACCATATCAGTGTATCATTAAAGATGACAGCCAGCTACAAAATAATCATAATTTCATTGTGGGAATCCTATGATAACTTGTTTGATGAAATAGCTGTAATTATTGTTACCAAATTCTTGACGCCCAACATCAGCTTTTTCATTCTCTCCCAACAGAGGTAGCTCCGTAATAAATTCCTAAACAACCTCTGTCTTAATTTAATACCAAGGTTTCTCGGTCTTCCGGCAATTTACCCTAGCGGGACAATATTGCAACTAAAACTACCTGGCATTATTTCACCCAATGAAAACACAGAATGCATGAATCACATATTTGTTGTCACACATGCCTATGCAATGATGCAGTCACTAAATGAGGTGTATGTGTTCTGGTGAGAAGACTCACAGTGCAAGGTGCATATTCGAATAAAGTTTAGCTTTTGGATAGCTTGCAGAAGTAACGTAGGCGTTTTGAATTATAACTTTTGAAACTGCGTGGCTGATTGCACAACTAACTTTGATTGCATCGAATCAGGTTTCTACAATTCTAGACCAAGAAACCTACATATGAAGACAGAGGTCGTATAGAAATTTATGACGGAGATACTTCTGTGGGGAGAGAATGCGGCTTTCTGTTTACGTGTAATACTGTGTATAATCGCCCGTAAGTCTCAGCTCCCAAAACCTAGATGAAAACGGAATACACTCATGTTCTGAATTAAAGTTCACAAAATGGCAGCCGCTCACGTCAGTAGTTTTCTCACCTAGAAAAGTTTACTGCTGTCATTTCATAAAGCGTATAATCAAATTACATTTGTGTACCTAAATTAAGCAGTAAATGTTTCTTTAAATACACTTTACGTTTTGCATTCACAATCCGGGTATTTTTAGTTTGTACTCTCTACCATACCATATTGTCATAAATTTAATACTTTCTCCATATTTGTCACTTGAATTATTTTTTCAAGAGCCAAACGACTTTGAAGCTCAAATACTTCAAGTCAAGGAAGCGAACTCCAAATCGTATCGCAGATTCGGGATTGGGCTGCCCAACTCGGATGAAAGTTGTTTATATCTTAAATTTCCAAAGAACGAAAATATTTGTATATCTCTTGGTTACACAGATATACAAGATATGTCATAATACATATCATATAAATTCCGGCTAAATTTACTAAGTGATGGGAACTGAAATGAGATAAAGATTGTCAACAACCCTTTACTGAAACATTAAATAACGTAGTTTAGACTATCCAAAGATTGAGTTTTACAGATATCTTTGTAAAAAAATCGCTTTGTGATCATTATTCTTTAACATTTCAATGGAAAAAAACAAACAATGGTAAAAGATTCATTTGAAAAATTAATAAAAGATGATATATTTACTTCACTAATTATTGACGTTTTCATGCATTGTCAAAAGAAAAATCCTTTCCATTCCTTTAACCAGTTGAAATAGAATTTTGCCGTCTTAAAAATGAAAAGATGCTCACATGATACATACCTGTAATTTAAAGAAAGGCTTGCTCAAAAGTGTAAATTTACCAAAAACAATGGCCCAAAAAGTTGACGTTGTGTTGACGAGCGATTCGTCCAAATGCATTTTCTGCCAAAGCATGTGCAGTATGGGATCGTGAAGGTTTACATGCAGACACGTCTGCTTTAGGGGTATAAAAAGCCATATCAGCCGCTGTTCATTCAGACTACACAACATCGGTACAGTGACCTGAAGAATGCCAAGACTGAACAGAGCGTAACGCAACAACGCTATTGGCAGACTAGCGAGCGACGCAGCGAGATGTTGCAACACACTTTGGCGTATCCAGACAGACCATCTCTTCATTGTGGACCCGTTTCAACACCCGAAACAGCGTTGGTGATGGGCCCAGGTCAGGCAGACCAGGGGTGACTACTCGGGCCCAAGATCGGTACCTCCGACTGCTCCACCTTCGGGACCGCACCAGGACAGAAATGTCAACAACAACGCAGATACCAGGCCTGCATCGAATTTCCGACCAAACGGTACGCAACAGGCTGAGAGAGGCTGGACTTTTTCCACGACGACCGGTTCGACGTCCAGTTCGTCCAATTCGTGCTGCATGATTTTGAATTTTCCGAAGTCGGTCAAACTGTTGTTTGGATACTCAGCAGAGACGGCTAGTGCAATAGTCAATTCTAGAAAATATAAGTGATTTTACGAGGAGAGCTGCAGTGTCTTGATTGATGAGATGTCGAATGTTGCCAATGTTTCTGAGGTGGAAGTGACAGATTTTACAAAGATTATTAATATGGGATTCCATTGTAAGAACTGAGTCGAGAAAAACACCAAGATTATTTACGCTTGGAGAAATGGGAACTTCTGAGTTTCCCACAGATACGCTTTTGATTTGAGTCATTTGTAGTTGCAGTTTAGGGCCAAATAGGAGAACTTCTGTCTTCTCATCATTAAGTTTTAATTTATTTTCCGTCATCCAAGATTTGATTAAAATGAGGCATGTTTCCAGTTTTGCTTTTGCTTGTGTTTGACTTGTTGGTAAGAGTTTAAAGCTATCCATCAGCTGGGAATCATCAGCATAAAAATGTCTCGACACTTGTTGTTCGGATATCAGTGAGCGAAGCACTTGTCTCTCATAACTCCATCGGAGTGGCATATGTACTTTTTATCTATTATGAACACAATTAGTCTTATATGTGTATACATGGTGAGGCCTTAATGAACCATCTGTCTGTCTGTCCGTCTGTCCTAATACCTAATATTTTGAATTATCAAGTGGTAGGTATGAGAATTATCCTTCCTGTCTATATCCTGTCTATACTGTACTTCTTAGATAACTGTAAGTTTTATGTTGATTTGATATATGGGACATAATGTTAATATTATATTCGTTTGTTCAAAAACATAAAATGAATGATTACATTATATAGTTTACCTTTAATCTTCATATTTTCTTAATTCTTTTTTTCTAATTTGTTACAATACAAATAGATTGCTTCATATGTAAATTTCTATATTCCAAATAATGAGGCGTCCAAATCTCAAAAAGTGAACGTACATAAGATTACTACGTCTTAAGGATAGTGGTCGACGATAACATTACTGCAGATAAAATCTGTCCAGGAGATCACTCCACAGGTTACACAGATAGAGGTCGTCCAAGAGATTACTCCACAGGTTACACAGATAGATGCCGTCTAGAAGCGTACTCCACAGGTTACACAGATATAGGTCGTCCAAAAGATTACTCCACAGGTTTCACAGATAGAGGTCGTCCAAGAGATTACTCCACAAGTTACACAGATAGAGGTCGTCTAGGAGATTACTCCACAGTTTAAACCTATAGACGCCGTCTAAGAGATTACTCCACAGGTTACGCAGATAGAGGTCGTCCAAGAGCTTACTCCACAGGTTACGCAGATAGAGGTCGTCCAAGAGCTTACTCCACAGGTTACACAGATAGAGGTTGACCAAAAGATTACTCCACAGGTTACACAGATAGATGCCGTCTAGGAGATTACTCCACAGGTTACACAGATAGAATCTGTCCAAAAGATCACTCCACAGGTTACGCAGATAGAGGTCGTCCATGAGATTGCTCAACAGGTCATACAGCAAGTGGGTATCCACGAGATTACTCCACAGGTCACAATAACAGTGGTACTCCATTATCTTCCGGATGTTTTGAATTCTATTTTAAGGACAAAGTCGCAAACAGTACACTCTTTGATCATATATGTTGAGGTTCCTCTGGTATATATCCTTACAAATAAACATTTTCTCCCGGTTTGGTTTCTATATTTCTCTTTAGTATCGAAGAAATTGTTAATGTTCTGCTTTACACGGCTGCTCCAAGATCCTGCATTATTCATTTTCTACCTCTTGCAAAAGTTCTCTTTTTTTTTGTGCATCAATGTTTTTCCACTGGATTTGATCATCTTTCTATCTTCATTTATTACTTGACTGTTATCTTTTATTTTTATGTTGCCAAGGTCCTGCAACCTGATCATCATTACCTACTTTTGTTTTATGACATGTTCAAAGAAACAAAAAGGAGTTGATACAATTCATGTAATTAATTTTTATCAACAGGTCTTGGTCTTGGCTCTGCCTTAGTCTCCATCTCATACGGGTCCTACACCTCGGCCTACTTCTCCTGGTACGCCTACTACCTCTTCTACTCCTTCTTTCCTGTGCTCCCCTGGTCCACGTGTGACAATCCCTGGAACACTGAACACTGCTTCACCTCTCTCAGCAGCCGTTCGGTTAGTATCGAGAACACAACTTTCCTCAACTTTCAATAACGTTACTGGAAATAACGATAGTCAAGATGGCGTCCTGAAAATATCTTCAAATCACGTGAATAATGGATAGTATTTGGCTTTCTCCAACTACAATGAGAAGGCTAGCGCTGCAGACGAGTTTTGGAGGTGTGGCAAACAAGAAGAATTTAACTGATATATTTTGGGGTTTTGAAGTATTAATGCAGAGTAGTAAATACATATGCCTTAAAGTTATCAAAAAGAATTTAACTTTGGTTATCATTATCGATATTAGTTGTTAGTTAACAGTCAACAAAACGATTCCTTTCTTTTACACCGCAATTTATTTTCTTACTTCTCAACGGGTTCAAGCTGAAAGTCACAATAGATAAAAACCCGGCTTTACAAAGGTTGCATTAAGGTTAATGTATAATACATCTTCACATTGGTTTGAATACTTGTTGGAAAACTTTAGCAATTAATTGAGGATTTGTTTACATTTTATCTGAGACAAATGTGAGCTGATAAATGCCAAAATAATCTAAATTTTTACTAATTTCATATTGTACATGTTGTAATTGCACTATTCGTACAAATTCTGCGTAGGAATCAGCTTAAATATGAGGTTAAACATAAGCTTCTACAACAAACAGGCAGTCCATGAGCCCCACTCACATACCATGTGCTTTTGGCCTAACCATATTAAGCAAAACACCATTTATCTCCCTTAATGCAATCACCGACTCCAGTAAACCCTATTGTAGCCATGTCATGCAGCTGTTATTCTCTTTATAACTGAAACTTAACTGACCTGAAGACTTTTGAACTAAATTAGCTAACACTATTTCAAACCTCAAATTTGACAGACAAACTAAAAGGTGTTAAATACAGTCAAAAATATATGTTGAACATGAACAAACTGAGAACTTTGAAACTCGATCATGAGTTTCTTCTCCTTCCAATATCAAGGCAAAGTTTTGGTATTGTGGTGTTCTTTCCTACAGTGGTTCAACTGAACATGGTATAAATGAAGTTATCTTCAAAACTGTACCCACAATATATTCATCACACTTCAAAATGTGATTTTATAATATTGGCTGCCAACAGCTGCATCCTGAACATTTGTTCATCTTCAGGGTCTTGACAAAGTTTATTCCTTTTACATTCAGCACAGCCCCTGGTGGTTATCAGATTAAATTAGGGCAATCATACCGATCTCCGTTTCTTATCATACTTAAGAGGTTTGTGTGCAGATACATCGGTGTTGTGCGTGGGCTGTACTTCACAGTGCGAGACCACTTCCGAGCGCTCAATTAAAGAAACGGCATTTGTTCTTTTTGCTTGGGTTAGCTTCCCACAACCGTGTAGTAGGCTGCCACTCAAACCAGCGCTCCAGCAACTGTGCAGCCCATATCCTTGCTGTAATACTCTAGGCAATATTGGTTTTTAAAAACTGAAAAGTTTGCAAGCAGTAAGGCTTTTTTTCAGTATTTCCTTATTCCGACCTTGTTTCCGCCCTTACTCCTCCTTAAGGTTTGGTTTGTTGCTCGCTTCCATTAGGAAAGATGACGTCACAACTGTCATGTGGCTCTAACTGGGTACGCTTCACAATCATAAGGTATTTAAAGTATGCTTACCAAAATTGTGAAATATATGTGAATACTTCAATAATTAAGTTCCATAATAAAACAGTTAGCATTTATAATCTAGGTAAAAAAATCTTTCTTTAGTAGCAAGATACTGTTTTAATAGAATAATCATTAACTAAGCCATGTAGCAGACGGTTTCATTAGATTGATCCTTGTGCATTTCCTAGAGTTGGGAAAATTTAATATTGAATTGCTACCAGTACCGGGAAATGGGCAATCTCACTTTACGACTATTTACAGATTCTGCTTGCAGACTGCAGGTGTTGGAGCTGTCCACTGGCCTGGAGACAATCGGGGGGTTGAGATGGCCGCTAGTTGGTTGGCTCACGCTGACCTTCATCTGTATGTATCTTATCCTCTTCAGAGGGGTCCGAGTCTCGGGAAAGGTGAGCTTACCACTCTTTCAGGCAGAAATCTGATTGATAACAAGGTCAAAGATTTTATATAATATCGTTTTCAAAAGCAAGTTTTTGATTGATGTTAAATAACCACATCAAAAGATATAAGATGTATGGATTAATATTCATTTTCTTTCTTAATCAACCTATTACGGATATGATTTGTAAAGGTATTTCAAATTTGTTTTTTGTTAAATGCTATTTACATAACAAACATGAAACATTCATTCTACCATACAGATTTAAACTCTCTACGGTATCTTCACATATGTGTACATTCAACCATCACATTGTCAACCCATCTCTATCGCTATGAACAATGCAACCAATATTCAAATATTCGTTTAGAGAATATAATCTTACTCAAACGAATGGTTCTACTTCACGTATGTTGACAAACATAATTCGAAATCATTTCTGTGATTAAGATATGCAAGTAACTTTTTATGTAAATTGAACAACATACCTGAATAATTTGTTAATAACTTTGTTAGACCATTATTTCTCTGCCGGTCAAAAAAAGTATGATATAACATGCATCGCCCATTGTTACCTCTGCATACACTCACAACTGATTAAAACTACCTCATGTATGATGTACAAATAAGCCAACTCGCGATAATTGAAAGTGAAACCCTACTCATTTGGCTGTAATGATAAATAGATTACTTTCATTTATGATGATTTCAAAATCCCTTAAAAAAGCAGTGTTTCGTTAAGAAAGATTTCGTTCTTAAAATTTTCCCCATTCATTCCAAACGTTTTATTTTCAAAGGGTCATTACTCAACCCGATCATCCGTAGAGAAAAATACCCAGCATAAAGCAAAAAGCACATTTTTGAGTGAACACGTTTTTTCGTTGGAGGTAGCAAAATGGAATTGCATAGTTTCATCTATCGTTTGAAAAACACTGTCATACAACTGGAAACATCTAGTGTCATCTTAGTGAGATCTATTTATCTAAAAGAACATGCTTATCCTCCCTTCTTCAATAAAAATTCTCAGTTCTAAGTAAAGAAATTGACACCAGTAGTTTGTTTTTGCTTACCACTTTGTTTGAGGCCGCTGTATTGATAGACAGGAAAGTCTTCACTCACACAACATACTCCTTGTTCCAGATCGTTTATGCCACATTTTCCCTCCCGTTGATTTTGCTGACGGTTCTCTTCGCACGGGCACTGACGTTACCGGGGGCGACAGACGGACTTCTCTACTACATCAAACCTGAGTTTAGCAAGTTGAAAGACTTCAGAGTATGTGATATGTTTACTGTCCCATGAATGATTACAATAATACAGTAACAATAGCAATAAATCAATGAAATCATTATTTCATATTTTTCTTACTTCATGTTTTATTGTAATGCAGCTGTGTACCATATGTCAATTCACTTTCTGTACCAAAAAAGGGTCCTATAAGGGCGTCACAATAGACTTAAAGCAATAGCAAACAGCTGCTAACTCAGTTTATTACCCATATCGTTAATCATAAGCGGTGACATATTTTCAATATGAGCACATGTGCACATATCACTTTTGCCTAGCAACGATTGTTTCAGCGCAAGTGACCGTATTAAGTCGTCTGTGACGTCATAAAACCATTGTTCATGACGTCACTGTAGCGCGCCGTCGCAAGGGAAGGAGGCCGTTTTCTGAATATTTCCATGCGTTTGAAATGAAATAGAATCGGTAATAAAGAAATTATTACCCTTGGAATTGTGTCATATGACTTTTACGAAACTCATGCTCTCGCTCGGGTAATACAAAAATTCACACTCGTTTCGTAAAAGTCATATGACACACTTCCTCGGGTAATAATCTCTATTTACGATTCTGCAGTTTCTTGTAATCCATTAAAGACTTTAAAGGTAATGATATGAAATTTTGCATTAAACATTTTCTTGCTGTCTATCAGGTACACCACGACTTGACAGGTGCGCTTTACAGATGTATGACCGGCCCATACCATGGATGTTCAAAATGATAATTAAGTTCATCACGCCTCCTTTACTTCTGGTGAGTTCATGTCCTTTCCTATCTTTATTTTGACATTGTTCTGCAACCAATTCAAAGTCATGGTTTGAATAATGTGTTACCATAACAGAATATATAGGGCCAACTGCCTCAAAGACAATTTCGGCATCTCGTTAGTTTCATGAGGATGCAGGTGGTATAGTATTCCCCAAGTATATATTAAGGTTCTCTTTGACGAAATTCATGAAGAACAAACATGGAAGACTTACTGTTATCTGAATTTATGTAATGAGAGGAAATATAACAAGCATGGAAGACCTATTGTTGATAAAAGGATGATGAAAATGGGCCTCAGTAATCCTCGGCCTAGATTTTCAAAGCTCTCTTTGCACTACGAGTGTCTTACGAGTACCAAACTTTACAATAGCCTACGACATTCTTAGCACTTAGATGGCTAAGATAAGTGATTTTAATGAGGAAGATTTCAGTTTATACTCGTTTGTTATTAATTGCAGTTTGGAAATGCTGAAAGAGCTTTACAGTGGTTTACTTGGCAACATTCGCAACAAGGAACACAAAACAACTACAAACACAGCAAACAAAAATCAACTGTTTCGGAACACATCACAAAATTTTCACTGCACAAAATCAATTTGGACACACAGCCAAACAACAAACATGATTACACTCAACGCCTTCCGCTGAAGGTATATTTTTTTAACAGTTTTTCGGAAACATACATTGATTTTTTATAGATACAGGTAATGTTTTCCGATGTTAAATTCTCGAAAAGTACCACATGCGTCGTTACAGAATAGTGACGTCACAGTCACAATTGTAGGCCTTTGATGCAAATACTCCGTTAACGCAGAATCGTATGTTTTCAAAATAAATTATCTGGACATACGTGTTAGTCCAATGTTTGTTCATGTTTTCTGAACTTTGTTTGACTTAATCAAAACAGTACAAGTCCATTAAAAGAAAATTTAAGAAGTGTCCGAACCAAGTTCATCCGAAACCAATAATGAGAAAAATTTGACTATTTGGTTTTTATACTTTGTTTATGAATACAGTTTAAGATATTTTGGCGCTTCCTACATTTCCTAACCTAAGAGTCAACATTTAGATTGAAATAAATAGTTCGCAATTTTCTATCTTGAATCCGTTAGTTGTACCTCCAGGCAAAACTTCGATTAGAAATATTACTTAGAATTTAATGCTTATCAAAATGAATGAATTAAAAATCACACTGAGAAGATACTTGTAAAACAAACAGATCGCAGGAGTCGCACGTATTATTGCAGACAGACAGACAGATAATATAACAACATATATACAGTACAATAAAAGGAATATCCGAGCCACCCATTAAGGGTTGTGAGAGACTATAAATCTAAAATATAAATGTACAAATGTAAACCTTAAAATGTAAAGAATAAATATATATTACTATATGCTATAAGTAAGATATATGGTAAAATTAAGCACTATGACATACATTGTAAAACATCCTTCATTTTTTCCAACAAAAACTTGCAAGTTTTGGCCGCTCAGAAAAAGTACATTGCGTCTACTCCTACTAAAAGGTTTGCCTTACTCCAAAATTGATAAGAGGAACCATGCAGAAACAGTATTTTCATTCTAGTTTTCGTGTCATGTTAGAATAAATTATTGTCATTTTGTTAGAAATTTATTTATCTTAATAATGTTTTTAACATACAAAGTGGAAATAAATTTTTGATAAATATGTATCTAGGAAACAAAAATAGTTCATCACAAACTGTTTGGTTTTATATGACTTCATCAAACTGTTGGTGATTCACATAGGGTTTTGGACATGCTATGTAAGATAACAATTAATATCTTTTGACGAAGGACTGCAATGTCTCGAGATAGGAATTCACATTACTTGTATTGATAAATTGATAGAATACAAATTCAAAAATGCACTCTGCCACCCCTTATACTGAGGATTTGTTCTGAAACGTCAAGAGTATTGAATGGCATTTTCAACCTGAAACCTTACCTCAAAACAAATGATATCTTATTAATACCTTTGCATTTCTTTTTGAAACCTTTGTTGTGATATATGTATTGTTAAACTGAAAGTCAAATTGCATATTATAGTATTGCAAAGTTTGTAATAATATATACTAGTATATACTGATTAGAGCTCACTAAATCTACACATGAATGGTTCTCAGTGAAAAGCCAGCTTCCTGTAAGTATTATCACCCTTGCAACCTTGGGGCAAATGTCATTTAGTTCAGTCACTCTCAACAGTGCTGGTGTTTTGTCAATTCATTAACCTCCAATCCATTTTATCTCTTGCCATTAAAGATGGAAGAGGAACTAACCTTGATTTGTTTCTGAGACCCATATGTTTCAATCTATTATAGACATAATAGATGTTACATTGCTATAGTAAACAATTCGTTAATGAACTAAAATTGACAAAGTGATGATGTTAATAATATGTCAGATGAACAGTAAAGGTTCCAAGGGTTCTATCCATTGAATTAACTGAATTAACTGAATTAACTGGCTGTTTCTGCAATATACTCATCAACCTGTGGGAGTAATTAAAAAAACCGAGTCTCGTTCAAGAGATTTTTTGTAACCGTGTAGTTAAGAAGCTCCACTTCAGAGACCCATCCTGTTGCCACCTGGTGGAATGCTGAGTGATCTTCTTCATTTCTGATACTTCACTATTTTCATCAGATATCATTTCTTCATCATCTTGAGTAAAGTCTTCTATCCAAGGTTTATCAGAAATTAGAATAAATAGAATTGTTGTAAGAACACCACTGGAATTGTTTGACACCTGTATATGGTACCAGTATTATATTACGGATGTGAAGTATTTGATTGCAAGCAGTGTCTGAACACTGAGCGAGTACATCGTAAATGTTGTACACATATTTTAAGTGTTAAAAATTTTACATGTAGTTTGATAGTTAATATGAAATATCAAATATATCAAAGCAGATATTTCTAAAACTTACCTTACCGCGTCCATCCTACTTACCTGTTGTATTATAAACTTGTTTTTGCAGACGGACAAAACGATATACACCTACACATAGAGACCCACTGAGAGAAACAACGTCCTGCAAATCTGAGGGAAAATTTCACCGCTATATTCTTATGTTTTGCAGGTGATCTTTACATACGCTTTGTATGACTATCGACCACCGAAGTATGGGGAGTACTTGTACCCGGGGTGGGCAGCAGTGTTGGGTTGGTGCATCACTGCCACTGTAATCCTACCCGTGCCTGTCTGGCTGGCGATCAGTGTGTGCAGGGCCAGAGGGGACACCTTTATACAGATTATGATGCATGCTTCCATGTCCATGGGTTGTTGATATACTGGATCAGATCTAATCGTGCTTACTGTGTAGCTTGCGTTTAAACTTTTTATGTGAATTTGTTTTTAAAAAGTTCACAGTCTGTTGAAATAACAAGCTTATGTTGTAAGCCACTTTAATAGAGCAATTTTGTAGAATTTAGCTATTAAAGTTTATAGTTATGGAAAATACTAAGGTGACATATTTATATTCCTGAGAAAAAAAGAACTGTTGCACTCAAAGTTACCACAAAATTCCTGAATACCTTTGCATCAGCAGAACGTGTGTTAGGAATTACAATAACAACCATTAACTTAAATGAGAAAAGTTTTGTTGCAACAGGCTAACTGAAACTATTTACATGTGTGTTAGTTTATCAACAAGTGTTAAAGCGTTACAAGGAAATATTCTTCTTCATCATTCTTAATGACCTTAAGCCGACAGCAGTAAAGTAGCTTTCAATATTCATTTATTGTCTTTCATCACAGCTATTTAATTTTTGATATTTAAAAACCATTCGTCTTTCAAATGAACACCAATTCATTATAAACATACGACCTCAAATACAACGTATACAGATATCTATATTTTTTTATTGAAAAACATACTGTTTCTATTTCAGAGAGTAAAAGCTCCGTTTCAACCAGAATATATAGAAGCTACTGACGCTAGGAGAAACACAGGGCAAGGGGCCAGCTTTGTTTAGCATCTAGCACGACTCCTATTGTCAACACATCTTCATGACAAACAGTGTTGAGCATTTAGATAACACTCACGTTTTCAAAGAATTTCGTATACTATGCTTTCTTCATATTGGGTTGGGTTTGTTTTTTTTAAAATGAATTAATATTTGTAAACCATGTTACATTTAAATTAACATAAATACAAGTTCAGTTCACATAAAGTAAGTTTTATGAAACCAATTGACTGACAGTTAGACTGGGCATTCAAGTACTCAATAATTGAAACAACAATGCCTTCAAAAATGGGTTATTAGATGGTGCTTCGGACATCTTTTCCTAAAGATGCAGAAAAGCATTTCACCTTTGATCAAACCTACCTACAGTACACAAGTGATGGGTTCTTAGGATGTTGTCATCAGCGTTCAGCATGTCACTCTGTTGATCAAACCTACCACCAGTACACAAGTGATGGGCTCTTGGGATGTTGTCATCAGCGTTCAGCATGTCACTCTGTTGATCAAACCTACCTACAGTACAAACGTGATGGGCTCATAGGATGTTGTCAACAGTGCTCAGCATCTCATTATGTTGATCAAACCTACCTACAGTAAACAAGTGATGGACTCTTGGGATGTTGTCCCCAGTGAAACTCTGTTGATCAAACCTACCTACAATATACAAGTGATGGACTCTTGGGATGTTGTCACCAGTGTTCAGCATGTTACTCTGTTGATCAAACCTACCTACAGTACACAAGTGATGGACTCTTAGGATTTTGTCATCAGTGTTCAGCATGTCCAAGTCGACACTACTTTGTAACAAAATATTAATAAATATTTTTTGGACAAAATGGTTCGCCTTTTTTCAGTGTGGTGCTTTGGAGGCAGTGAAAGTGCTCAATGTTTCAAAGTCTCTAATGTAAATTTTCATTTTCACTTAAGTCTAATAGAGGCGGATCTATGTAACTTTCCAATAGCCAGAATTTAGTTTATCATACAATCAATAGTGTTCTCGACAGGATAAAGTCAACCGCTATCAGTATCAATATGGTCATATAGGGTAAATTTGCAAATTACAAAGATCAAGGTTAGAACTTCTTCTGAAAATAGCGATGGCATTAACATTTTGAATGCTTTAGTAACGGGTAGCGTCATCAAAAGCAAAATGATATGGTGCACGCATAAACATGCACGAAAGAAATAATTGTCTGGCTTCTTTTGGCATACAATTCAAGCAGTGCTTAAACACTGCATTGGCGAGATGAATGAAACCGAGCGAACAATCTCTTTCAAACTTGTGCAAATGTTCATACACTAGATTTACCCATCTTCAGTATTCCATACGTTAGGTTTGTTTTGTGGGGATTGTTCACACACTGTATTTATCCATCTTCAGTATTCCATTCGCTAGGTTTGTTTTGTGGGCTTTGTTCAAACACTTTATTTATCCATCTTTAGTATTCCTGTACCTTAGGTTTGTTTTGTGGGGTTTGTTCAAACACTTTATTTATCCATCTTTAGTATTCCTGTACCTTAGGTTTGTTTTGTGGGGTTTGTTCAAACACTGTATTTATCCATCTTTAGTAATCCTGTACCTTAGGTTTGTTTTGTTGAGATTGTTCATATAATTTATTTGTCTATCTTCAATATTCCATTCGCTTTGTTTGTTTGTGGGGATTGTTCACACACATTATTCTCTGCACTCTATGCAAATGAGTGGGACTTTCTTAAATTGCTTTGCTACGTTGATGACATTGCATTGCTGAGAGTCCAACCATGTTCCACACGCACCATACTGATGAGGTCCTAAAGGCCGAAACAGATTGCTGTCCATGAAGAGTATATCGAAACATGTAGGAGAAAATGTTGTGTGCTTTTGTTTTTTATCAACGCTTTTAACTATGAAGACTGTACACTTGATTGAACTTTCACCTTAAATATATATAGGGAACAGTTACATTCAATTAACTCCGGATAACGAAACTGTGTTCTGGTTTATGTACTTTGATTAATGCCATGAACTCGTGTGTCGATCTTACAGGTGGACCGTGTTGCAAATTTACATTGGGATGAAAGGTGATATACTCGCGTCCATTATATATTTAGAACCATGCACATTAATCTGTCTTAGAAATAAAAGTAATTACTTGCAACATATTTGAAATGACCACGTGTAAAAGAAAAAAATTGACTGAAAAGGGGAAGATTCTTTCTGAAACAGGCAGCCATCATTTTAATAGAAGCGTTGATTTCTCCACTTTTAGATTTCATTGATTTCATTTTATCTTCAATTAAGAAGCCCTTAGAAGGTTCACGATTGCAGTCCAAATGAATTGTTACGAACCAATGGCTAGGAGAGGGGAGATAGCCAATTCTAAAAGCCGAGTCCTCTCCATGACAAAGTCCATTCACCGCAACTTGTCACTCTGTCCATCACAGTTTACTAGACTCTCACTGTATCAATCTACTCGTACGTGACCTTTGTTTCCTGTTGCAATTCATTCATTATAAAGTGATTGTGTGTGAACGCCCGGGCACTTTCAATTGAAATAAACAATTAGTAATTACTAAAAATAACAGTTGACATGCATCTTATTTCAGTGATGAGTGTTTGAACTGACCTGAAATCACAAAGAATTCTGTCGTGTCTGGCGATGGGATGGATCCGATTGCGGTAAAAATAAAAAGATTAATTCATACAATGAATTGAATACAATACAATTGTCTTTTGTCTCATCTCGTGTATTCACCACTTTATATGAAATAACTTCCCACTCCAACTCATTTGTTAACAGAAGACAACTATACTTTAACCAGTAGCGGTCACTGTCATGCTCGCACAACTATACTTTAACCAGTGGCGGTCACTGTCATGCTCACACAACTATACTTTAACCAGTGGCGGTCACTGTCATGCTCACACAACTATACTTTAACCAGTAGCGGTCACTGTCATGCTCACACAACTATACTTTAACCAGTAGCGGTCACTGTCATGCTCACACAACTATACTTTAACCAGTAGCGGTCACTGTCATGCTCACACAACTATACTTTAACCAGTAGCGGTCACTGTCATGCTCACACAACTATACTTTAACCAGTAGCGGTCACTGTCATGCTCACACAACTATACTTTAACCAGTAGCGGTCACTGTCATGTTCACACAACTATAATTTAACCAGTAGCGGTCTCTGTCATGTTCATGCCTTCATGGCTGTCCAATCATTTGTACAAACTTCATGCTTCCAGTTTATTTGCTAATCATCAGACCGTTCATTAACATAACATATACTTGTGAAAACTTGAATTTCCTTAAACAAAATATTGGATACAGAGATAGAATAAGAAGGTAAAATGCAATACACGTAACTTAACAATTTAGTTCATGAAAGAATGCTGTGATAAGATGACAGAGCATATGTAGATTATGCATTGGCAAGTCGTGGCGAGATTTGGCTATTGAAAGAACCAATGCTATTGAGAAACCCACTGTTCATGCGACTGAGGCGTCCTAGTCAGTGAACTTAAAGCCACTAAACGAATACTCACAGCCATATTGCAAGTTAAGGAAATTCATTTACACTCTGGAGTTTAAGCTGTACACGTTTCAAGGTTTGTCAAACTTATTATATAGAGTTATTAGAATATATCCGCGGTCAAACATGCTTAGATTCAACGCAAACCCAATTTGGACGATCGGAAAGTTGCATTTCGATAATTACTGTAAATAAATAAATTTATGATTGTAAAAGGGATCTCTGGTTTTTATTATGAATATAAAAAATTACTAAATTCAAACGGAATCCTTAGATAAAGATTTCATTTCATTGTTATAGAACAAGTGGGTAAGATGTCTCAACGTCTGCCCCAGGGTTGGGCAGGAAATTAACCTTGCAACACTCAGTCGAATCAGCAGTGGGGCGGATCACCCACCAATCTTCATTAAACCGTATCGTTTGTTGCTCAACTTCCGCGCAGACAATGTTGCAATACGTAAACGTGTTATTAAGAAAACAGAAAATGTGAAAAAAGTGAATGTGCAATGAAGATAGGGGACTATGTGACAACATACATGTAGATTCGAAAAGAAGATACAATTACTTTACAGATTCAAAAATAAGGATAGTGGTTTATGTTCTAATGTAGATCCGAAATGAAGATTCATGTAGATGTTTATGTCACAATAGTGAAATTCAATGTATTATGAAAATAGATGTCTGTGTTACAATAAGTAATGTGTTATTAAGGTAGATGTCTATGGTTCAGTATTGAATGCGAAATGAAAATAGTGGTCACTGAGTTTAAAAATCATTGTTTATCATTGGACGAGCCTTGTACGAGAAACGAGTCTGAGACGACACAAATTTCCATATTCAAATTTAGGATTGTACCAGTTTGATAACCATTCTCTCCACTGACAGAAAGAAAAGTTCTATATACAAGTTGCACACTTTCGCTCAACAGTACCAGTAGCTGTGTACATTGTAGGATATTATATGTCATTTATCCGTCACGTTGAACAGTCTTTCCTCGCTTCCTCGAAAATGGTGCTTGGCTTTGATATTAACTATTGGCGTACATTAGTTGAGTGTATTTCTATCCGTGATGAATGATTTCCTACATGATAACGACATCACAAAAGATAGCTTTGTGAACGGTTGACTCTTTATATGATTCCTTATTCAATTCAACGTTGGACTTCCATTCAGATCTGTACACCGAGTTGAGTGAATAGCCTCCAACACACTGCAGTAACGGATCTCTCACAAACTATCTCTTGTATCACTGAACGTTTCTGCCGCAACCTGAATAGCTTTTGATATCCACTTTAGTCATATGACTCAACAAACTCTTTTACAGTAAGTAGCACACCTTGAGTACGTTATGATATAGGTTGTAGGTTAGCTTGTAGAATAATGCACGATTTGACGATCATTTACATAAAAATGTGTTAGATATAATGTCCTGTATTCTGAAACTTATTACAAAACCACTCTTCATACATTTCAGCGCCTTTCAAAGTTCTGAGAATGATGATATGCGTGTGCTTTTGTATCATTATTATATCGGTTTCAAACGTGCATGCTTTAAGTAATCTTCTGTTATTCCTATAGAATGTATTATGTAACGTAATTCATGTAATATCTAGTCTGCTTTTGCTAAACGTTTCATATGGACTCGCTATAAGAGGAAAATATTAAAGAAAACAAGACTTGATTTATAATGTACCAACTAAAAAAGTCATAGTGGTACAGTTTTTCAACTTCGTGTATGATATCGATTTGATATTATATACCCAACGATAAAGAACGATATTTGATCATAAACATTTTGAAGAATTTGGACATATGATTAAATATTTAATTTCAGTTTGTAGAATTTAATCGTGTGAAGTTGCATGTATACGTCTTGTACGTCTCTATTACTATACAACAGAAAGAACCATTATGTTCATCATATTTTACTTCATTTCAATGAAAGATGTATTCGACTGTTTCCACTGTATCCTGTCTCCGTGCTCTCTCCTTCAGTGTTCAGTCAATGACATCTCTTGAAGTTTCTAATGTTGAAAATATACATACCAACTTATTGATCGGCTCAAGTATGTTTAGGTCTTAAAAATATAGTAAAGCAATTGCTGAACAGTGTAAGACAGGTATAATTAAACCAAATAAACTGAATAACACCATTTACAACATTGATCATTCAGCTTTTACTATTTCTAGGGATATATAGAACTTACTTAGAAGATAAAGATTTTTGATGAGGTAAAACTAAACAAAACATTTTCTACAAAGCGTTTTACAACAATGATAATTTGTAAAATGAGTCCTTCCAAGGGCTACTAGATCAAACGGATCGCAAATAGAAGCCACCGTAATCTTCCATCAAACGCCATTGCTCAAAGGAAAAAAGACTACACATTATTCACTATATCTTGGACCACTATGAATTGAATTAAAATGACACGCCCATTACATCGGGTGCGATCTGCAACCAACCTGCTTAAAATTAGAACCGGTAGAGCGAGTTTTTCAAAAGATACATTGTGAAATGAAGACAAGTTATATCATGGTATCTAATGAACATGTAACGATATTCACGCCAGTTCTTAGGCGGTAACGGAGTGTAGTAACAGTCTTATCGATACCGTCATAGTTCTTACAGTTCTTGCTCTGGGATTGAACAGGAAGAAAGGATTAAAGGTAGGGTTATGTGCTGAAGTGACCGTTTCCATATGTTAGGAGTGTTGTTGAAATTGATATCAATTACGGTTTTTAGTATTTATGATCTAATGCTACGGAACACAACAAAAATCCAGAGAATAATTCCCTATTTCATCCAATATTTGCTTTAAAGAATAGTTGAGCATTGGGTATTACGTTTACTCATTTCTCTTAATTTCAAGTGGGGAGGATTAAAGGGAAAAGGCTTAAATATATTGAATAAAGGCAAGTAATAAACAGAATAAAAAGCCTTCATCAATATTTCATTAAAGACGTGACTGATTTGGTATCAAACTAGCTTTCTCTATTCATAAGCAAAGAATCCTTTTTATATCCCTTATAGGATCTTAAAAGTTTGAGACCTTGTCTACAAGGATGGGTCCGGTTCGAACCCCGGACCAAACCATCAGCATAGTGCTGCTAGTTCTGCTATGTGTACAAACATCACACGAACAGATCATAGGTGAGTATAAACGGATCATTATCCTTAAATCAACAATGTCATTTAGTTTCAGGTGCTGCTGCAATGTCACACTACAAAATTTGTAACGACAATGTTTCATCTATGGATTTTGAATCTAACGCAAAATCTAGGGATTTGTTACCTTATTGGAACATCTTTGGATTTTTACTGTTATGTAACTATGGGGATGTGGAACTGTTACGTTAGGTTTAGTGATTTGGTACTGAAATGTTACAACTGATATTAGAGATTTGTTACACCGACGTTACGTGTAAGGATTTGAAATTGACTTGCTTTATCAAGGAATTTGATTGAAGAAAGAAATCCTCACCCATCACGTGTTTCCCATTACTTCTCTCAAATTGATAGTAATCACATGATTAGAATGTAGTAAATTTATCATAAATGTTGTGAAACATGAAAATGTTCAGAAACGAGTTAAATCTTTAATGATTCAGAATTGTGTTTCGAACTTTAAATATTGAGAAATACTTTACAAAAGACACAATTACATTTCATCCCCCAAAAATGTTAACGACGATAAAGTGAAAACAGAGAATGTTCGGGGCATACTGTCAATGAGAATTTGGATTCTTGCAATAGGTATATATTTCCATTCTTCAACAAGATCATTTCAGAACTCTTCTGGAGTTGTTGCATTTGTTTGTGCACTATAAACAGAAATGGCGACCTGCAGCTAGTTACCTTTTTCTCCCAACAGAGGTAGCTCCGTCATAAATTCCTGTACAACCGCTGTCTTAATACGAAGGTTTCTCGATCTAGAAAGGTAGTCCGCTGTTTGATGCAATCAAAGTTAGTTGTGCAATCAGCGACGCCGTTTCAAAAGTTTTCATTCAAATCGCTCAAATTATTTCCGTAAGCGTTCCAAAGCTAAAAATATTCGAATATGCACCTTGTACTCTGAGTCAAACCATGCCCTCTTTTAATTAGGTGATTTTGCGATGTATCTTTCAAATTATTTTTTCAGGTTGACACTATATCAAAAAATAGATGGTAGAGATAATGTGTGTCACGTCATCTGATGCATGAATGAAACAAGATCATGATAGCGTTTTTCCTCTTTTCAGACACAAGGGTCTTAGGGATTGTACAATAGGCAACATATGTATAACCGTTATGAATTTCGACATATTAAGCAGCATGGAAAATCTAAGTTGTTTTGTTTTAAATGAATAAGCTGGCAAATAAAACCAATGTGTTCTCATAATAGTATACAAAATCTTTGACATACTATGAATATCTATTCATTAGAATAGTTTGGAAATTAATCTGACCTGCATAAAGTATCTGACTATCAGTATCATGCAATCCTATCAATACACACATGCCAGTCTCTATACTAATAACCAGTTGAAGGTTCTCTTAAGTGTTAAAAGGAATGCTTCATAATTTGAATGTAAAATATATGTTGTATTTTATAATTCCATTAGTGTTTTAATTGAATTTTGTGGGGTTTGTTTGTTATTTTGTTATTGATGTAATGAAAAGCACATGTTATACATCTCCATTATGAATTGAGACGCTACAGCTGAGTAAAATCAGTTATATTTACTTCTAATACTATTAATGTACTGTCTTTGAAGGAATGTTTTATGGGACAATTAAGTTTGAAATGAAGAAAACTGTCAACTTTTGCACGAAAGAAGACTAAAGGGAGATAACTGACATGTAAATCTGTATCGACCAAGTGTCGCGGACTTCAAGTAAGACATCTTGCATATGCCGAAGGTTTGATCACTGATTTTTGATACAATTCAACAAAATGCCACTGTTGAAGGGCATGAACAGTTCGAAAGAGATCAGTCTGCGCGATTAAAATTATGTGATACATGTCTACATCAAGCCCAATCAATTTGTGACGGGTTATTTTATCCAACATATCTATTTATTTGATATCTAAGTAATTAACCAGCAGGGTTTTTTTCAGGTATCATTAAATCCCTCACGTTCTTTTTGTTGTACCCGTTGTGTCGAAGTCGATACAATATCGGGAATAAGAGAACTGGTGCCCTTTCTTTGTGCTTCCATGTGACACGATCCTAACTTCCTGTTACACACGGTACATGTAATTACAACCTACCCGTTGAGACAGAGGTGGCGCGGAAACCCAAAGGAGGCGAGGACATGCCACCTCTGTAGCTCACCGACGGTTGCTGACGAAATGCATTATTTAATCAGATATCATGCCTTAAGTAGTTTTAGAGCTCAGTTTATACCAGTTTATTATTCAAATTGACCAAACCCTTACAAACTTAATCTACTCCTCGATAGTAACAAATTCCGATTTTTAAAGAACCTCTCTTTGTTCATCAAATGCACTTTTTTCACATTTGTAAAAGTGTATATGCTGTTGTATGTTACTTTTTATGTTATGCATGCGCAATCCGTATCTTTACTTCTCTTTGTAAAATTGCTCATGTACCACCGTGTTTGGTTTTAGAGAATAAAGAATGTGAATGTGAATGGTAAGCTACAGTATGTAGATGCTTCCGTATCAACTTTGTTGACATATTTACCTCCAAATCGTTCATCACGTCATTTCGTAGGTTGGTCGCTGTCCAGAATGAATAACGGTGTGCTGCTGGCGTATGAAACTTTTGATGCCGTCCCCACGTCCCCACGTCCCCACGTCCTATTGCGTTGATATGACCTATGCCAGTCTCTATTATTTTACTTTCTCTTGCTTCATAAATGGTTTACATTCTATCTTGCAGACCGTTGTGCTGATACAGACACCTTCACTGTAACGTTTCCAGAGGCAGATAATAAAAACATTATCAATGGTGAGCTGTTTTAAAATGTTTTAAATCACTGCTGTATGTATATGGTACATAACGTCAGAACGGTACACACTCTCCGTGATGGGGATCGTGTCGTACATTGTAGTTACTTGTTGGTACAGCGATTATCCGCATACTGACATTGGCCTATCAATTTTTTTAGACAAAATTCATAATACGACAAAAAATCTAAATTAAAAAATCGATTAACATTTTCTATGAGCAAACTTCTGCGAATTTTCATTCTTGATGGTAGGTTGTAGAAAATTGTAAAAAAATGTTTTACGTATTTCTATAAATCGAGATCACACGAGGTGGATATGGAAAGTATTACGCCATGAACTTTTGTATTCCTTTGGTTTCCAGTTTTGGAGAATTCTGAACTTAAAAATCATGAATGTTACACCACGTCTTAGTTGTGCTCATTTACTTGTAATAAGATTAACTTCTCTTTAAATGCAATATTAGAATTCAGAATAGAAATAAACACGGGTTAATGATGTTATTTCTTTACTCAATCTTGTTGATCAATTTCGTCGCATCTATGCTTTATTCGAAACACATGCTGAGTTTTCTTTTTATTTCGTTTGAGCAAAATATTGTCCTGTACCTGTTGTTGATTGAGACCCTGTCGTCTTCTAGCTGACCCGGAGACGTATCGGATATCACTGCAAGTGAACGCCGACACTACAAACATGAAATTCAACCCAGAACCAGACGTTGCCCCGAAGATAGATCCCTTCAGTTATTTGTCAATAGTTAAGGGGTCTAAAGACGGCAGAAATCAATGGTTTCTTCAGTTACGCGAGCCAGTGAACCGTGATGTAAGTTGTGACCTATCATTTGCAGGATTTTAAAAGAAAATGAGAAATAATGGGATAAAAACAATTATACCGACTAATCATCTCCTTAGTTGAAAAATGTCATTGATAGCTAAGGTGTCCTTTTTGTCTCCGTGTCTACAGGGAACAAGGCCGGATACGTTTGATGATTTGCCAACCGCTGATTTTGCTATAATCTGCAACGACACGGATGTAAGTTGCGTTTAAAGTCACTGTATGGGAAGCAAATTCACAGTTGTTCAATTTTATAAGCGTTTATAGAATATGAATTGAAACACATGTTGTAAGATTTACGATTACATTCTTTAAAATTCTTTACTCGTCTTTTTTGGGATTACAATGTCTGCCATAGTACAGATTCTGTTACGTTTCTATGAGGATTGCCTTGCTATTGGAAGCAAACCCCTTAAAGTCAGACTCGCCTCACCTCTACATACATCAGGGTCAACAACCCATTGTCAAGTTAGTTCACAACTAGCAAATTTCTTATTAGTGTTAATTCCAAGATTTGTCAAATCTTTGCTTTCAGACATATTACCGCCGTCTGAGAGTCTTATTTGATGACGTAAATGACAACGCCCCTGTGTTTTTACAAAGCCCTTACAGAGAAACCGTTAATGAGGTAATATACTAATTCTATACACTTTCTGGAGTTAAAATGAATATCATTTTCGTCTCTTCTCCAGTATGAGTATGACACTGAGCCAGAACATAATGTTAATGTTCTCAACTTCCACGACTCCCCTTTTACTGCAGTCGACTTCAATGTTAGAACAACGGTTTATGTACTTTTTCTCAACATTGACAAACCTGCAGGTTTTTAATCGAAGTGGAACTTGTTTATTGTACATGTACTGGTTAACTTTAACTTTGCTTTTTTCAGTACGCAAACCTGCGATTTACAGACAGAAGCTTTATTCAGTAATGTAAGGCCATATGACCTATACTACAATAGTGGATTACATAGAAATATTAGAGTCACGTGGAAAACCATATAAAAGATTATTTAAGTCGTAATTCAAAAATCTTTTTTTAGGAACAATGGAACAGGTAAATTTGTATTAATGTTTCTTGAATTCAGCAAATGTATCATTAATTGCTCATTTTTATAAACAGTTGCAACCATAGGAAGGTATTTATCTCTTAGAGTTTGGTAATGTTTATAAATTTATGCAACCCGCGATTTATCCAATACTATACCCAAGTCAATCTAACTTGAAACAACTGCTTCTACCTGAGTAATGTACATATCGTATGCCTCAAATGCAGCCTACTAAAGAAGGATTTTGTCTCAACTCTTACGGCTTATTTATGTCAATGTCCCTTATACTTACACGATGTCAATGCTTATGCACAGCTTAGATTACCGGGAACAACGGTGTACCAGGTATCAGCCACCGATCTGGACAACGGGGAGAACAAGGACATAGAGTTCAGCGTAGAGCCCTACACAGACGATCCGGTAAGTACACCGACGAACCGGTCATTACACAGACGATCCGATAAGTTCACAGACGATCCGGTCATTACACAGCTGATCCGGTAAGTTCACAGACGAACCGGTCATTACACAGACGATCCGGTAAGTACACAGACGAACCGGTCATTACACAGACGATCCGGTAAGTTCACAGACGAACTGGTCGTTACACAGACGATCAGGTAAGTTCACAGACTAACCTGTCATTACACAGATGATCCGGTAAGTTCACAGACGATCCGTAAGTACACAGACGATCCGGTAAGTACACAGACGAACCGGTCATTACACAGACGATCTGGTAAGTTCACAGACGAACCGGTCATTACACAGACGATCCGGTAAGTACACAGACGAACCGGTCATTACACAGACGATCCGGTAAGTTCACAGACGATCCGTAAGTACACAGACGAACCGGTACGTACACAGACGATCCGGTAAGTTCACAGACAAACTGGTCATTACACAGACGATCCGGTAAGTTCACAGACGATCCGGTAAGTACACAGACGAACTGGTCATTACACAGAAGATCCGGTAAGTTCACAGACTAACCTGTCATTACACAGACTAACCTGTTATTACACAGATGATCCGGTAAGTTCACAGACGAACTGGTCATTACACAGACGATCCGGTAAGTCCACAGACGATCCGGTAAGTTCACAAACGAACTGGTCATTACACAGACGATCCGGTAAGTTCACAGACGATCCGGTAAGTACACAGACGAACCGGTAAGTTCACAGACGATCCGGTAAGTTCACAAACGAACTGGTCATTACACAGACGATCCGGTAAGTTCACAGACGATCCGGTAAGTACACAGACGATCCGGTAAGTTCACAGACGATCCGTAAGTACACAGACGATCCGGTAAGTTCACAGACAAACTGGTCATTACACAGACGATCCGGTAAGTTCACAGACGATCCGGTAAGTACACAGACGAACCGGTCATTACACAGACGATCCGGTAAGTACACAGACGAACTGGTCATTACACAGAAGATCCGGTAAGTTCACAGACTAACCTGTCATTACACAGACTAACCTGTTATTACACAGACGATCCGGTAAGTTCACAGACGAACTGGTCATTACACAGACGATCCGGTAAGTTCACAGACGATCCGGTAAGTTCACAAACGAACTGGTCATTACACAGACGATCCGGTAAGTTCACAGACGATCCGGTAAGTACACAGACGAACCGGTAAGTTCACAGACGATCCGGTAAGTACACAGACGAACTGGTCATTACACAGAAGATCCGGTAAGTTCACAGACTAACCTGACATTACACAGACGATCCGGTAAGTTCACAGACGAACTGGTCATTACACAGACGATCCGGTAAGTTCACAGACGATCCGGTAAGTACACAGACGAACTGGTCATTACACAGACGATCCGGAAAGTTCACAGACTAACCTGTCATTGCACAGACGATCCGGTAAGTTCACATACGAACTGGTCATTACACAGACGATCCGGTAAGTTCACAGACGATCCGGTAAGTACACAGACGAACTGGTCATTACACAGACGATCCGGTAAGTACACAGACGAACTGGTCATTACACAGACGAACCGGTAAGTACACAGACGATCCGGTAAGTTCACAGACGAACTGGTCATTACACAGACGATCCGGTATGTTCACAGACGATCCGGTAAGTACACAGACGAACCGGTCAGTACACAGACGATCCGGTAAGTACACAGACGAACTGGTCATTACACAGAAGATCCGGTAAGTTCACAGACGAACTGGTCATTACACAGACGATCCGGTAAGTTCACAGACTAACCTGTCATTACACAGACGATCCGGTAAGTACACAGACGAACCGGTAAGTTCACAGACGATCCGGTAAGTACACAGACGAACCGGTCATTACACAGACGATCCGGTAAGTTCATAGACGATCCTGTAAGTACACAGACGAACCTGTCATTACACAGACGATCCGGTAAGTATACAGACGAACTGGTAATTACACAGACGATCCTGTAAGTTCACAGACTAACCTGTCATTACACAGACGATCCGGTAAGTTCACATACGAACTAGTCGTTACACAGACGATCCGGTAATTTCACAGACTAACCTGTCATTACACAGACGATCCGGTAAGTACACAGACGAACCGGTAAGTTCACAGACGATCCGTTAAGTTCACAGACGAACTGGTCATTACACAGACGATCCGGTATGTTCACAGACGATCCGGTAAGTACACAGACGATCCGGTAAGTTCACAGACTAAGCTGTCATTACACAGACTAACCTGTCATTACACAGACGATCTGGTAAGTACACAGACGATCCGGTAAGTACACAGACGAACCGGTAAGTACACAGTCGAACCGGTAAGTTCACAGACGAACCGGTAAGTTCACAGACGATCCTATACATACAAAGATGATCCGGTCATTACACAGACGATCCGGTACATACAAGGATGATCCGGTACATACAAGGATGATCCGGTAAGTACACAGACGATTCGGCACAAACAAAGATGATCTGGTATGTACACTGATGATCTCGCAAGTACATAGAAACTTCGGAAAGTACACCGACGATTCGGTAGTACACATCTGATCGATCAAAAACACAAGTAACGAAGTACATACACAGATGAACCGTTACGTACACAACTGATCTCTGATCCGTTACGTACACAGCTGATCTCTGACCCGGTATGTACACAGCATAAGTACAGAGGCGCTATTAACGAACATTATTGTTCCCGTACGTATACAGTTGATCCTGTACACAGTTGAGAACCATGAGAACACTCAGTATTAAATGTGAAGTTTTGGTATCAAGTTTGCGAAGTTTGTCTAATTAGAGCAGATACGATTAAATCACGGGACATGATAATATAAATAATGATTATAAGACGAAACTTATATCTGCAGTGTATCTATCGAGTAACTGCCTATGTGTACATAATCCTAAGATAAACATAACATTTATCATGTTAAACCTAAATGACCATCCTTAACTTAATTTATGACATATTGGATCTATCAGATGTAAATAATTCGCAAATTTGTGTATATTTTGAATAATTTTATTTGAAATGTTATTTCCATAAAATGTTCCATATTTCAGACATTGGACGGATATTCGTTTTTCTTTATCCCGGTACCAAAACTAGGCTACGTGGAGACGACGAAGCTGCTTGACTTTGAGACACAGAGGACATACATCGTCAACATCAAAGCTACTGTAAGATCAGTCTGGATTAATTGCATTACTGTAGAAAACTAGATATATTACCGCGGGGTCATTCAGTCATTCACTCCCTCACTATAATTGTGTTCTGCCACCTCCTGTCCCCATCCTTTTTACTGTTGACAAACTAAAAGTACATCTCACTTCCATTTCTTCCTTTTTACTGTTGACAAACTAAAAGTACATCTCACTTCCATTTCTTCCTTTTTACTGTTGACAAACTAAAAGTACATCTCACTTCCATTTCTTCCTTTTTACTGTTGACAAACTAAAAGTACATCTCACTTCCATTTCTTCCTTTTTACTGTTGACAAACTAAAAGTACATCTCACTTCCATTTCTTCCTTTTTACTGTTGACAAACTAAAAGTACATCTCACTTCCATTTCTTCCTTTTTACTGTTGACAAACTAAAAGTACATCTCACTTCTATTTCTTCCCTTTTACTGTTGACAAACTAAAAGTACATCTCACTTCTATTTCTTCCTTTTTACTGTTGACAAACTAAAAGTACATCTCACTTCTATTTCTTCCTTTTTACTGTTGACAAACTAAAAGTACATCTCACTTCCATTTCTTCCTTTTTACTGTTGACAAACTAAAAGTACATCTCACTTCTATTTCTTCCTTTTTACTGTTGACAAACTAAAAGTACATCTCACTTCTATTTCTTCCTTTTTACTGTTGACAAACTAAAAGTACATCTCACTTCTATTTATTCCCTTTTACTGTTGACAAACTAAAAGTACATCTCACTTCTATTTCTTCCTTTTTACTGTTGACAAACTAAAAGTACATCTCACTTCCATTTCTTCCTTTTTACTGTTGACAAACTAAAAGTACATCTCACTTCTATTTCTTCCTTTTTACTGTTGACAAACTAAAAGTACATCTCACTTCTATTTCTTCCTTTTTACTGTTGACAAACTAAAAGTACATCTCACTTCTATTTCTTCCTTTTTACTGTTGACAAACTAAAAGTACATCTCACTTCCATTTCTTCCTTTTTACTGTTGACAAACTAAAAGTACATCTCACTTCTATTTCTTCCTTTTTACTGTTGACAAACTAAAAGTACATCTCACTTCTATTTATTCCCTTTTACTGTTGACAAACTAAAAGTACATCTCACTTCTATTTCTTCCTTTTTACTGTTGACAAACTAAAAGTACATCTCACTTCCATTTCTTCCTTTTTACTGTTGACAAACTAAAAGTACATCTCACTTCTATTTCTTCCTTTTTACTGTTGACAAACTAAAAGTACATCTCACTTCTATTTCTTCCTTTTTACTGTTGACAAACTAAAAGTACATCTCACTTCTATTTCTTCCTTTTTACTGTTGACAAACTAAAAGTACATCTCACTTCTATTTCTTCCTTTTTACTGTTGACAAACTAAAAGTACATCTCACTTCCATTTCTTCCTTTTTACTGTTGACAAACTAAAAGTACATCTCACTTCTATTTCTTCCTTTTTACTGTTGACAAACTAAAAGTACATCTCACTTCTATTTATTCCCTTTTACTGTTGACAAACTAAAAGTACATCTCACTTCTATTTCTTCCTTTTTACTGTTGACAAACTAAAAGTACATCTCACTTCCATTTCTTCCTTTTTACTGTTGACAAACTAAAAGTACATCTCACTTCTATTTCTTCCTTTTTACTGTTGACAAACTAAAAGTACATCTCACTTCCATTTCTTCCTTTTTACTGTTGACAAACTAAAAGTACATCTCACTTCTATTTCTTCCTTTTTACTGTTGACAAACTAAAAGTACATCTCACTTCTATTTCTTCCTTTTTACTGTTGACAAACTAAAAGTACATCTCACTTCTATTTCTTCCTTTTTACTGTTGACAAACTAAAAGTACATCTCACTTCCATTTCTTCCTTTTTACTGTTGACAAACTAAAAGTACATCTCACTTCCATTTCTTCCCTTTTACTGTTGACAAACTAAAAGTACATCTCACTTCCATTTCTTTGTTGAACTCAGACAACTTGGACTCTTGAACGTTGCAAATAAAATGTGTGAGACGACTTGCAAAGATAGCCGCTGTAATATATATCTTTAACACGTCTCAACATTGAATCATAGCTTCATATCAAGTTATATGCTCCAGGGTATCCATTCTACCATTCCACTCATTTGGAGTGTGCGTAAATAGAAAATCTCATCCTCGTGTCTTCTGATATCAAGTATATCGGCGGATATTTTACTCATATCAATTCATGTTGATATATTTGATATCAGAAAACACGAGGGTAAGATTATTTTCATCATCCAAAATCATTTTTCATTTCGATTCCTTGAAAAATGTGTATTTCTGAAGACTGCACTACCCCAAGACTCTCAGTGGAGTGATGCCATAGCATTGTGACTTCATAATGTTTATGACGTCATAGCATTGTGATATGTCATTATTTGATGATCTAAAACAATTGTTATGTCATGAACTTGACTGTAATAGGACATTGTTCAAAATCTATGGTCAAAATTATATCTCCTAGGAGATATCGCTTGATCTTCCACAAGCGATATCTTCTGTGGAACACAGTTTCGGATGATAATATATTTTTCTGAAACCTTATGTCCTATGAAGCGTCACGCTTAGATCGTCTTTGGTATATCCTTGTAGAGATAATCCCATGAGTTAACTGCCTTCATCTTCATCGTCGGTATGTTTTTGCTTGTATGCCAGCATGAACTAAGACTCCCAACATTTTACAGTGAAGTCTTTTGACGATTCGGTTTTGTTTGACTTCTTCAGAAAATAAACTTCCATTTAGGGCAATCCTCATATGACTTGGTGCGACATCAATTTAGGACTGCTGGACATGAGAACAACCAAACCTTATCAAACCTTAGTGAATCCCTAGAAGTAATATCGGGATTGTAAAGGAATATGCTTCCTCGGCACGACCACCGATGATGTTTCTGTAGATTGACTGATAGCTGATAGAGGGAATCTCAGCAATGTGTGGAACGAGTGTCAACGAGTGCCGATATATTTGATATTATGAGAGGAAACGACGATGAGATTCTTTTAATCATCTCATATACTTTTTCATTTTCTTTCTATGAAACATATTACACATTTCTTAACACTTCACTAATAATGTCATGTCGCTCTGATGTCTCATGTTTATGACGTCATAGCAGGGGGATGTCATTACTTGATTATGTTAAACAATTGTGGTGCCATGTACTTGACAGGCTTTCTTCAAAACCTACCGTCTAAACGATATCTCCTATATCTTCCACGTATATATCGATAGTGGGACACAGTTTGACGATAAATCGTTATCGTTGCATAATTGACACGATATTTCCTCTTTGAGAACAAACGTCACCGATGGGTTTCAATTGGTACTTCATAATTATTCATAAACTGGTAATTTGAAAGTGAGAAATATATTATTATATATTAAGATAATTATTGCATTCATCACACGTGTTCTACTTATATGGAATATCGTGTCCCTACGAATATCACAAAACTGATACTTTATTTACCATATTTCCTCAAAACACTTGGTCATTTACTATTCACTCATCATTACGTTAGTATACTGCTAGAGTAATCTGCTTTTGATTGGCCATTTTTCAAAAGGGAATTTTGTGGCTATTGCTAAATGTTTATATATTTTATATTAATAAAACTAGATATTCTGTTATATAATATGAAATTGAGAACGATTTATATTTTATATTAATAAAACTAGATATTCTGTTATATAATATGAAATTGAGAACGATTTATGCATTCTATTTCCCATTGATAATGTTAATCCCTTCGAAACTTTAATGAATAAAAGTAGATATAACTAAATTGGACATATCTAAACAAAATCATGTACTCTCTTTCCAATTTCTGTTAACTATTGAAACATAAAAACAAAAACTATAGCCCACTCTTAAGAAGGCCCCATGATTCTTGAAAACAAGAGGAATATATATCAACATTGAGAAATGCAACTTGGAAAGGAGGTGACATCTGAACCATCCCTGGACATGCACTCTTAGGCTGTCCAAATAGTGTAGTCATTTACCATAATGCTAAACGGTATCAGTGAAAACCTGCAATCAAAACCATCATTATGTTAAAGGACAAAGGCGCCAGGCCCCAGTCCACCATGACGACGCTCACTATCAATGTAACGGATGGAGACGATCAAGATCCAATCTTCCAGTACCCAGCCTGCCTTATACTCAATGGGAAGTGTTTCGATCCCCGCTACACTACCAACATCCCATCGGGCACTGTGAGTACCGTATCGCCCTCATTCAATTTTTCACATAATTCTGACCCATTCTCAAGGGAATTATGTTAATAATTTGAGGATCTTCTTTCATGACCATATTTCATAATACCGTATTTTTTAAGCTTCAATCACGAGAATTAGTTATGGTTTATATTCAGAAATGTTCAGTCTGGATGATGATGAATTGTTAACATTTATCTTAGAATATTCAGTACAAATGAAGAGTATGTGAACAACTTGGCTGAAAATTTGCACTTTATGTCCATCATTTTATCTAAAATATGACTAAATCGTTTTATTGTGTAATTGTTTTTTGTGTGAAAACACTCCTCAAAAGGCATTGGCTATTTCGATGGACTTGTATACAGCATTTGTGTTACTCGTTGTGGAAAAAGGTCCTAGTCATGTCTGAATTAGCAAGACTTGAAACAGCGTTACTTACTAGGGACACCACTAAGAAACTTGTATAGACAAGTAACGGTATCTAAAGATTTAGTAATATTTCAGTTTAAAGTTTAGACAAATGTGGGTTTATTGTATGACAACTACAATCAACCGATGAGGTCAGAAAAGAAAAAAAAAGATTTTCAGCGATGAAGTATCAAATTTTCAGGATGGACAGCTGATATTCTCACCAAAAGCTGCTTCCAGTGACGGGGGCACTGTTGTCATCCAAGCAAGGGACCAGGACACTCTCAACCATCCCATCGAGTTTAGGATTGAAGCAGGTGCGTCACATTGATTTGTGAATTGAATAGTGAGATCAAATATAATATATACAACCCCATCGAGTTTAGGGTTGAAACAGATACGTCACATCCATTTGTTAATTGGAATAGTGAGATCTAATAAATTATATACGATCCAATTGAATTTAGAGTTGAAAAAGATACGTCACATCGATTTGTGAATTGGAACAGTGAGATCTTTTTTTTATTATAAATTTTTATTTTTGAATCTCCATACAAGACAACATAAATAACATATTCAGTTCAATACACAACAAGATTACTTTAACACAGTGTTTGATTTACAAGCAATTGTTTGGAAAGATAGGTACATTCTAAACAGAAGTGTTAAAAAGAAGATTAAAAAAAGGTCATGACATGGCGACCAGAACTTTATGAAGTTTTCATATTTACAGTTTGAGTAGGCATTAAAACGGTCAACATAATATATTGTTTTAATGTCTTCTTTTACGTGTATAAAGTTTGGTATTTTTTCATTTTGTATATATTGTATTTTACGACAATCATCATCAAATTTAGGACATAGTTTCTCTTTTCGCCATAACCTAAAATAACGTTTTCCCTAGTAAAAATTATATGAGTTCCTGTTTTTTCAAAAATCCATTCTCCAAGTTTTTCCCAAATATTTTTGATGACCTTACATTCATAAAATAAATGTATAATTGATTCTATCTCGGATTTGCAGAAAGTGCATTCATTAGATTCTTTGTATTTCATTTTAAATAGCAGATCATTTTTTGGCAGAAACCTATGCAGTATACTGTATTGGAACCAAGAATGTTTTACGCTGTTGTACGACTTAAACGTCAATTTGTCTATCGTTTCCCATGTTTTATCATCAATAGGTTCAATTAATTCTTTTTACCATTTTTCTCTGTATTTGAAAGGTTTTTGTTTTTTTCTAGTTATGAGTAAATCATAAATGTCTCTACAACCCTTTGGTTCTCCAATAATGTTAATAGTGAGATGTTAACAGAATGTTTACGATCTTATTGATTTTACAGTTGAAACATGCTCTAAAATCTATCTTTAAGGGTTCAATCTTGTTTACAGGCTCATTGGCAAAAAGCCAATATACGTATCCATTCGGTACCCAAAGTTCGAAAATGCCATGATGACATAATCTAGATTTATATAATTGTGATAGTCGGCAAATAGTATGCCAAATCTTCACCAGTAACGCTGGAAATCTCGTGCAAGTTCAAGGTTCCCCTTTATTTAAAGTTAAAGGTCCCTCAAGAAATATATATCATTTACCCTCGTCAAGGTACGGGACAAACCACAATTACGTCACAAGGGTTTTATGTTTTATGTATTTTTTATGTTGACATGAAAGCGGAAGCTCGCCAGCCTCCATAAATTCTTGGGGTTTTTTTATATTACAGTGGACCCAATCACTATCTTTGACAACTTTGAGGTGCGCACATCCAACGAGAGTTTCCCTCTGCATACGGCGACAGTAACGGTGGTACGGGGGATCACTAGGACTGATGCGCTGCGGGAGATCCGCCTGGTTCTGATGGTGAGCACGCTCATGTCACACAGATAACTCGTAACACTGAATGACAGTAACTATGCCCTACATACATGCGGTGTTTTCGTGGACCAGACCACTAAATAGGCGCAGTGGTTTCGTGGACCAGATCTGTTCGTAGACGCAGTGGTTTCGTGGACCAGATCTGTTTGTACACGCAGTGGTGTCGTCGACCAGATCTGTTCGTAGACGCAGTGGTTTCGTGGACCAGATCTGTTCATAGACGCAGTGGTTTCGTGGACCAGATTTGTTAGTACACGCAGTGGTTTCCTGGACCAGATCTGTTCGTAGACGCAGTGGTTTCATGGACCAGATGTTCGTAGATGCAGTGGTTTTTTGGACCAGATCTGTTTGTACATGCAGTGGTTTCGTGGACCAGATCTGTTAGTAGACGCAGTTGTTTCGTGGACCAGATCTGATTGTAGACGCAGTGGTTTCGTGCACCAGATCTGATTGTAGACGCAGCGGTTTCGTGGACCAGACCACTAAATAGGCGCAGTGGTTTCGTGGACCAGATCTGTTCGTAGACACAGTGGTTTCGTGGACAAGATCTGTTCGTAGACGCAGTGGTTTCGTATACCAGATTGTTCGTAGACGCAGTGGTTTTGTGGACCAGATCTGTTTGTACACGCAGTGGTTTCGTGGACCAGATCTGTTGGTAGACGCAGTGGTTTCGTGGACCAGATCTGTTCGTAGACGCAGTGGTTTCGTGGACCAGATCTGTTTGTAGACGCAGTGGTTTCGTGGACCAGATCTGTTTGTAGGCGCAGTGGTTTCGTGGACCAGATCTGTTTGTAGACGCAGTGGTTTCGTGGACCAAATCTGTTTGTAGGCGCAGTGGTTTCGTGGACCAGATCTGTTTGTAGACGCATTGGTTTCGTGGACCAGATCTGTTCGTAGACGCAGTGGTTTCGTGGACCAGATCTGTTTGTAGACGCATTGGTTTAGTGGACCAGATCTGTTCGTAGACGCAGTGGTTTCTTAGACTAGATCTGCTCGTAGACGAAGGAGTTTCTTAAACCAGACCAGTTCATAGACGCTGTGGTTTACGCAGCGGTTTTGTCCAAGCTTCCTACATGCAGTTCACATGATCTGTTAATGCTGAATATTTTTAGTAATTTTATATCATTTGTTCTTATATTGAATATGTCTTGTCACAGAAGGAAATCATGGTGAAATCGCGTTTTCGCAAAAAGAATTAATTATTTTCTCCGTATTTTTTTAATAGCGGTCACAGCAATAAAACATTAACACACAAACGAGAATTCTTTCTATTTTCATTTTTCACAATACCTACACAATAGTACACAGCATTCAATCTCTCGGCTTTATTTTTTTGTTATTTTATAATCTTGATAAATGTCAAATCATACAAAGAACTATTGACAATTCCAGGCAGTAGAACAGACAGAGAGACGCCACTCCGCTGCTGCAATCATCAGCATCACCCTGGAGCCTGTAAACAACTACCCACCACGGGTCACAGCAACAGATCGGCTTAACACAGGGACGATCAGGGAGGATGCAACATCTGGGTCCTATGTGAGGGACTCGTCCGGGGAAGATGCTCTCAGACTCATTGTTACAGACCTGGATGTTGTGAGTTGAAATAGACTTTTGTCTTTGTTTTAGATTCAAAATTACATATCTGAAGTTTTATTTGGAAATTAATGCTAGTTCAACTTTTGCTGTGGACCATGTGGGGTTTTTTTTATTAAAACAAGTTCATTTTAATGTACATATGAAATTATGAATGGACATGTGTGACGAACACATACAGCCATCCAGTGGTGTCTGAATCAGTCATTTACAAGATGCAAAGCACGTGCATTAGGAAATTTCAAATAGGGGTTGTCATTGCAGTCTGTATGGTAAGGCCTTTTGTTACGTGTGAAATGGTGATTTGGCGGTGTTGAAGGAGACATTGGACTATTGAAGAATTGTATAGACGAATTTGAAAGTTGCAAAAAGGGGCGACACAACATGGAGTTGGCGAGGAACTCAGTGTCAGCCAAAGTGCCATCAACAGGGCTTGGAGTCGTTTCCAAATTTTTTATGCTGCTGTCAGACGACATGATGGAGGTCGTGAAAGATCATAACGCCACGTGATGACCATTTTCTTCTACTGCAAGTTCTTCGACACAGCATCAGAAATGCCTACAAGCTGAGATATGATCGCCCTACAACACGCGGGGTCAACGTTATCTCACAAACTCTGTGTAGACGATAGCATGAGAACGGTTTGCATTAAGAAGACCATATGTTCGAAATCCCTTAGCTCCAGCTCATTTTGGTGCACGTCGAGGATGGGCTGCTGAACATGTCGATTTGGCTGACTGGAGGCCTGTGTTGTTCACTGATGAGTCTAAATTCTGTCTCGACTTTACTGTTAGACGATCAACGGTTGGTAGATGGTAACATTGCTGAATATAACAGGTATGGAGATGGTATAGTCATGGTTATGGGTAGAATCAGCTTAGATGGAAAGCTGATTTTGTTATGCAACTGCAACAGAGCATCAGAAATGCCACCAAGATGAGGTCTGATGTACGTATCATTCGTAGGGTCAACGTTTTCACAGACGGGGGCAGCGTTTGGTAGATGGTAACTTTGCTGAATATGACAGTGATGGGAGAGGGTTAGTCATGGTAGTGGTGGATTCAGGCTGGGCGGAAAAGTGCTCAGCATGTTCTGAGAATGGCACCATAACTGGTATTCGTGCAGGGATGATATCTTGGATGTTTACCTGTTGTTGGAACTATCGGGATCGACAATGCCCGTGAACATCGAGCTAGAGTGATAGATCAGTACCTTCGAAATTTAAACAATTAAGCGTATGGAGTGGCCTGCTCCTTCACCGGATTTTAATCCAAAAGAACATATATGGAACCTTTTCCAAAAGGCATTGCTAGACCGTGTGGTTCAACCAAGCACGAAATAGGAACTCAGAAGAGCACAAGTGGAAGAATGGAACCGTCTCCAACAGCAACAGATTCGCTGAGGAGAGACTTACATACACCTTATTGACACATTAATGGCTCCATAATCGTCGCGTTGGCGTTTTTTTTTATATTCAGGTGCATTCACACATTTCCTCTTGGTAGTTTCTTCAGGTGTAATGCCAGCGAACTTTATCTGAATAGTGTAATCGATCTCTGATTTAAACATATTCATTTATTGAAATAACATGTAAGTTGATGACACAATAAACTGCCGAAGCGCCATAAAATATCATGTACAGACAAAGCATAATGCAATTCTATGATGGACATTGTTGGGCATCAGTATGATGCAAAATGTTTGTTACGTTTCTTTTGAGCTAGAAAAATATATTTTGCAAGATTATTGAGTACAATACTATTTGTTGATGTAAACAGTGAGTTGAGCTTGTTATCAGATGGGATTACATAGTAATACTATTGTATGAGATCTGTTCTCAGGTTATTATAAAATGGACATTCAAGGCAAAAATGCAATTCAGATTCAACAGTAAAACACAAAAAGGGCAAAGACGATCTTTATGGTTAAGTTTTAGGCGTCTACCATCGGTTTCTATTTTCAAAAGTCTCAAACCAATAAAACAAATTACCCTGTAAACCATATCTTTGATTTATGTATGATGCCTTCAAAGGCTTTACTCACATCACAAAAAAACTTTTAATTCTTTACCTCTTTCTACCGCTACAGCCATGAAATAAAAAAAGTAGAGTCTCCTGGAGTGAAAACCGATTGGAGATGATCAGATTTGTGTTTGAGATTATCTCTGAAATAATAGAAAACATGTTTAAAAACACACTTTTAAAAGATCCTGCTAGACACCTTGTCAGCGCAACGGGTCTATGATTAGAACGTTCATTTGTACTTCCTTTCTTATGAATACGGACAACAAACTGTGCGGAAATATGTTTTCGGTAGGGAATAGGGATACGCGATTTTCTGGATAACAACTTCTTTATTGTGAAATTCACGACGTTTGGAGAATATACTTAATCCTTCATCAGGTTGGATGTCGGGGATATAACATCGGGAACATATACGTGTGTATATATACTTTCAACATTGATGAGGCAACCTAATTAGGTAGATTAAATAAATAAGTATTAAATACAATGTGTATTTTTCAGTAAAAACATGAAGTAATTACACACATGAGCGGCAGGCTTTATTAGTAGACAGTTTTATTGGTAAATGAAAATTGGATGTACTACTAGAATTAAAATTATATTACAACTAGTAGAATAAGAGGGTGGCCCAATTTACACAAGAAATAGGGTTGATTGTGTTTAGAGCTGAGTGGAAGCCATTGTTAAACACATGTAAGTCATATTCAAATATCAATTCATTATGTTTACAATATCAGTGCTATCGTCTTACAGGTTGTTGTTACTGAATCAGGAGGAAACGATCTTAGTGAATGTTTTCTTTTCGAAAATTTGATAATCAGGCGCCGCCAGATCATTTTTACCATGTTTCTCGCTTATGATTTTAGCAATTTTGTACTTGTACAATTGTTTTGCATTTTATAATGAAGATACAACTTTATTTCTGTACAATGTAAACTTTGCCCAATCGGAGGGTGAATTATACTGTTAAGCATTCTAATGACAACGATTCGGTTTATAGAACAGACATCGAGTTTCAGTATTCATCCACGGAGCATCCTTTGGCCTGATGGTAACAACTTGTCAGGCACAAGACTGTTGCTTAAGTTTGGTTAGTTGATTAGTTAAGTTTTCTACTTGATTTACGTCTCCAGGGGCAAATCTCTTGTTTCACTCAAAAGAACTACGTTTATTACTAAGAGGAACAATGCCAATTAAACAATAGTTAGTCTGATTCAAATCGACCGTGTTTCGAGGAATAAAAGTTTGTAAATATTACGATAGTCATCATGTTTTCTTTTGTAAATAACTTTATGGTAAGTTTTTTTTTGAGTAACATATATAGGACAATGATTACTACATACAGGGTGCAGTACCACCCATGGTTCGCTAGTTCCAGCCGATGCTCGCAGGTTTAACCGCAATGCATAGTCACAATGGTGTTGGGATGGCCCTGCTAATACTAGCAGCCGCGATATAAGTGAAATAATCTTGAAAGCGGCGTTAAACACTCACTCACTCACTCACTCACACTCGCTCACTCACTCACTTCCATACAGAGTGGAGTACACCAGAGTCTAGTACAAGCCCAGCATGTGAAACAAACATAACATCAATCAGAATACTAGAATTAGTATCTTTGTAAACAGTAGATTTGTGATAATCCATTCAACAGCTTGATTTCTTCTATTCTGTTTAAATCAGTAGTAAGGATGTTTTCATAAAAGTCCCCAGTTATTATTGAAGTCAAACCAAGATCTACAGCATGAGTATTCGATTCATCTATCAAGTCTCAGTATCCATTGCTTTAGTCTGCTGTATGAAATTTTCCAATTAGGTTACTCCGTTTTTTACTTGTAATTTCGATCCACATGCAAATCTGAACGAAAACCGGACAATGGCATTCTTACAGTTGAAGGCGCTGACACATCAAGCATCTTGTTTTTGTACTGTTGTGCTTGATCGATATTTCATATCAACTAACGGTACCCTAAGTTTAACTTGCTATTATTTGATCATTCTTCTCTCACAGCAAATGTATTGCTGGTTGGTAATTACATCATCATAACGGGTTCAATATAAACACGCATTGTGTTTGCATTTGTTTAGTAGTCGATTGAGACGACTATGAATATATATATATACAATCCTGTGTTACCTTACCAGCTGCCTGGCGACCCGGCCCAAGGCTACATATTCACCGCTCCTGATGACAGCCCATTCTTCGTGGACCCTGAAGGATTCGTTCGACTCAAGGACAATCAGCAGCTGAACCGCGAGACTCAACAATCTCACAACTTACTGGTAAACTTCTTGAATCATTGCGTTACTTTACTAAAACATTTCATGAATATCATTGGGGCTTCATACCATCAATACCATCAAGCATTCTCGTAGGTGTGCGTTACCTCAGACTAGTTCCACATTGGATTATCAACATGTTAGAAAAGCATAATAACACCCAGGTTTGAACCAGTAAAAGCTGTCCATTCAGATTGATACAAATGTGTAAAGAAGAATGACGCAGAAAGGACTCAGGAGATAACACTTTTTTAAGTGACTCCCCAGTGAGCGACTCCAGAGTTAATCCTGATTATAGTGACCCCTCTCAAGTCGTGCCTTGTATTTCAGGTAGTAGTAAGCGATGAATCAGACTCCCGGTTGCAGAGCGCCATCCGTCTGACAGTGACAGTTTTGGATGTGAACGACGATGCCCCGGTGTTCATAAACACAGACCAATACAACGTCCAAATAGAGGAAGACACCTACACTCAGCCTAATACTGTGTTTCAGGTGATTCACATGTGGTACACTAGCGATGCAGTCATATCTAATTGTTTTCTGAATACGATGCTTCACGAAATTCGGCAGTCACTATTGTATATGCGACATGTATATGATAATAATTACAAATAATGCACTAATGCAATGCAAAGTCATAAGAGAAAAATAAGGATGTTGCACTAGTTTTTGACCAGCAATATCATTTGCAGTGTATTTGATATGGCACAATTATCAAAAATGATCAAAGATAAATGCTTGAAGGACAATGGAAAAATAATTATTTTGGAATACATACAGATATAAATAGTCCTTGAATTGTTGCGCTTGATCTCCCCTTTTTTCGAAGGTGCCTTCGTGGAAAATGAAACTTAGCAATATCAAAAAAGTTGTTGCTTCATTTAGGATATAATGTTAGGACTAATTCTTAAATAGAAAAGAAGTATAGTTCGAAAATGGTTTCCAGGTCACAGCAGAAGACGCTGACGCTCCACCGAGTAACATAATTACATACACAATACAGTCAGTATCCGACAATGCTGGGGACAGGTTCACAATAGACGAGACCAGTGGACGGATTTCTGTACAAGGGACATTCCTCGTTGGGGAGGAACTCGCCGTCACTGTTACAGCCACTGACAGCGGCTCACCGACCAGGAGGTAGTTTGACAAGGGAAACACTCTTTTTGTAATAGCATAGGCATCTAAACAAACGCAACTTTTGCCACTTGTGTATTCAAGTAAGTGACATCGGATCAACCCCCAAAATTTAACATTGTTATTCAGTCATGGGTATTCTCCGTAACAAACATTATATTTAAGCGTTCTTCTTGAATAAGGCAAATGTATGAAGTTCAGTTACACACATCTAGGCTTATACATGCATGGCATCTCCCTATTACTGCAGTGTGATGGGTGCAGAGTTAATACCTGTCTCATTTAGATGTCAGCAACTCTTTAATGGAAGCGTTCATCCGATCACCTCCTCAACAGAACAGTACAGCTCTCCAGGCCACTCTGGCAGAGGGAGAAGTGTTCCTGCTTATCCTGACATTTCTTCCAGATACAGAGTTGTGCTCACAGCTGCAGTATGTTCTCAGGACCGACAGCGGCTCTCATGATTCATTAGACCGGCAGCGTATAAGTGAAGGTGTTAATAATATAGCATCCTCGTACGTGGTGCACACATTAACTCAGTACCATTTGCATCAGAATAGATTTGTTGATCACATTTTGATGTTTGTTTAACGATTTTTACTTTTAGCAATATTACCAGTTAACATCACGGGTCCTGCTTGTCTAAAAATGTGCGTTTCATTTGTTGACAATAAATTTTTTTACATTGTATGATACTTTTCATTTCAGCACTACCGATGTCGTGTATTTTACTATAATATCGTCTGGGAACAAACCACCTACATTTGCACAGAGCCAGTACACGGTAAATGTGAGCGAGGGAATTGCAGTCAACCAACTGGTCTTCACGGTGACGGTATGTAGAATTTGTCCATGTCCTTTGGCCTCAACAGTAGAAGCTTACTGATTACAACTTTGTAGATAGAACATTTAGTAGGTAGACGAAAGTGACACTGTTAAGCTTCTTCTTATTTATTCTTGATATGATCATCACATTCGGACTATCGAAGTTATCATTGGCGTGTTTGCAAAATAAGTAGACTACATTGGTCCACATTGAAGGTAGACTAAAGAAGATGAATGTCTTATCCTATGCATGGTATGAATATGAATAACTCGAAAACAATTTCTTTCTTACGTGAGCACCAATATATTTTGGGTTTAATACTAGTATTTGATCCAGTCAATAGTCGGGCTGACCAGCGTGACATGTAGGTTCCTGAAATATTTAACTACCCTTTGACTTAATGAATAGCAATACATTGAACTTCTTGATATTTCCTGTTGTTCTGTGTATCTGCAGGCTACTGATGAAGACAGCACAAGCCTTACCTACAGCATTCGTAATGGTCCATTTCGTATAACTGAGTAAGTATACTTGTGCTTTTTAAAAAGTTTCCTACTGATTATCATAAATCATATCTTCAACCTAAAGTAAAGAGGACCTTTAAATTGTCTGAAATATTGTGTTATTAATGGTGCTATAGTTATTATACAGAGCGTATTCCCAGGAAATTACAATCACAATGCTTCTCACTTTCAGCAAAGGGGAAGTGTACAACACAGATACCCTAGATCGCGAGGCGCAGCCTACTTATAGTCTTGATGTCAACGCAAGGGACGAAATTTTGGTGCGGGTATTTTTAGATTGATTATAATTTTGCTAAGGCAAGTTAAATATTGATAAATGAGAAATTATGGTAAACATTATATTCAAGTTAATAAATAATATTTATTTTAGCTTTAGTCATCTGTAAAACATCTATGTGTACTTTGTTGTGATTTCATCACATCTGAATCACTCATACTTTTCTAATTGTGACCCTTTTTCCTTATATATATATATGTTTTTCTGAATGTACTGCAGATGGCAACAACTCGACTCCGAGTCATCGTCACCGACGTGAATGATAACAGTCCAACTTTCGTAAAGAGTGATTACACTTTCTCAGTTGATGAAGGAAATACAATAATTGGGACGATAACTGTAAGTTGAATATTTATGGATCGATATGTTAGTGTACAATCTTTCATTTGGTCAATAAGTTGAAATAAATAATTCAATTGTATGTAATTTGACGCTTGCAATGTTTATGATGTTTGTAAAATACGTTAAAAATTACCTCAATGCCTACATGTCCGAAGGTCAAAATCATATCTTGTTGCTGCTATTTTGAATTCTGCTGAAGATCTTTCTATTCCACGAAGTAGATGAGGATTAATGGTTTGAGCTGAGTGTGTCCTTCCGTTCGAGTCAAAGGGGACGTAATATTTTCAAAGAAAAAGTTATACAAGATAACCAAATGTTGGGTCTGTCTTCTTCAGTGACAAAAAAGAATTCGAATGAGCGAAGCGCTTAATTATGCTTTCCTTAGTTATAACATTTGGTCTGTTTATAAGCTCTGTTAGGGGAAGAAAGGAAAATTTCAATAACTTGATGGATTTTGAAAATTATATGAATGCAAACAATTTCCCAAAAGTTATTGTCAATGTTTCGTTTGTGGACTAGGTATCATCTAAGGGAAATGTTTTTCTTTGAAAACTTTCAGATGATGTAACGAAATTTAGTATTTGGCTTTAGGGTATCAATACACAGATGCTTTTTTAAAACGAGAAGCCTTTTCATATGGAGTTAATAAACTCCTACCGTTTTTAAACTCTGATTTAGGACATTTAGGAAAAGGTTGTGAGTTATGATGAGAACCAGTCTGGCGGTGTATTTGAATGAGTTTCTCATGTTGTCATTTGCGCAGGCCACGGACAGGGATGAGGCGAACACACCCGAGTCCCGAGTGAGATACCGCATACAGGAAGAGACCAGCAGGTAGGTTGTCTGGTCACCTTGTGCCCAACTGTAGTCGGCTATCTCTCTCCTGTCATACAGATTCAAACTGTTTCTTATTCAAAGTGGTTTGAAAATGGTTGAATAAGGATTTCAAGAGGATTTTATATTACTCTAAATTTTCATTTTAAAATATCTAAGTGTTGAAGTTCTTCCTTAAAGCTTCTTTTGATTCATAGAAATGCAGTCTTATATCTTTTTTTACAATTCTTTCAAAAAGGCTTTCATATTCACTTAGAATGCTTTAAATGCTTTAAATGATATATGTACACAGTAAAACACCAATATTCAGGTGAAGAATCGGTAGTTATATACAGCTATCAGGCATTGGAAATCATAGAACACTTCCCTGGCTTCTACACGCCCCCTGTTAATTTAACAATGAAAGTAACATTAGTAAGTCTTATGGCTAGTGAGACTTGTTATTTGAAAAACATTTCAAAGCCGATCAACAAACCGATCGATAATAGCTGGCGGTAGTATTAGACGTCTATCTAAGAGTTAGGGACATCTAACTTTTATCTTTGTTATGTCGTCTTTGCGAATTGTATGGACCAACAAAAATTTCAATTGGTGTTGTATTTCTTAAACAAAAGCATTGTTTCATGCTTCCAGATTCGAGGTAGATGAAAGCACCGGCGCTATCACTTCGAGAGAGCCCCTGGACTATGAGATGCAGCAACGACACAGTATCACAGTGCTGGCAGTAGACGGGGGTTCAAACAGTCGAACGGGGGTCGCCATCGTCACCGTCATCGTAGGGGATCTTCCAGATTCAATACCAATTTTCAGTCCAAGCAACTATGAGGCTCGAGTACCGGAGGACATCACAATCGGCTCGTCTATACTAACCGTGACAGTATGTTATCATATCTTAGTTATTGGTATTCTTCATCTTTATTGGCAGTAGTTCAGGCCACATGGCCCATGGTACAGTTGTGATATAAAATGTATAATTGTTGTGATTGATATTCAACATTCACGAGATTGCTGGTTTTGAGGGAATAATCATTTATAATGTATTAGTTTATATTTCTTAATTCAACACCTCATAAGGTATGTATTTAGGTTATTGTTCTGCACCTTGTAATTGTCTCCAAACGTGAAGAAGAAAAGCAAGAAGAAGAAAAGTGAGACGTGGACGTTACAGCCGTATAAGAGAATTATCAAAGGTCTGTATTATCCATATAATGTTGCTGCAGGTCCCATGCTCTAATCCTCAGTGGAAGTATTTTCTCCTTCCCAGGCCACGGCTGCTGACAGATCTACCCGCTATGTGATGGACTCTGAAGGCACGCCGTTTACTGTGGACCCGTCCACCGGTCTGGTCCGCACTAGCATCATCTTAGACTACGAAACTGAGGACCAATATACGTTCAGAGTTACCAGTGTCAGTGGCAGGACGACCGCCAACTCTAGACAACACACTGCCACGGTCACTGTGATCGTCACAGTTAGTATACTGTACATCTCCTGGACACGCAGATTCAGACAGACATCTGACACTGTTAACTTTTATGTCATATTTGAAATAAAACGTAACCGCAAAGAAAACTTAAGAAATGGTTGGAAGGGGCTTTGATTATCTGTTGTCCTTTTAGAAAGAGCTTTATAAATTTATTTCATGTGAATGAAGTGTTTTGTTCATCAATGCCAAAACATTCAATGTCGAGGATATGACATTTTACGTGCAGTTACAGTTATGTCCATGTTTAAATTAAGGATGTTTTGAACTTCGAATAAATTGTCTTTAGTATCAGTTCACTATGAAGACCAATGTCTCAAGCACATGTTAATAAAGGTTTTGTAAATCAGGATGTGAACGACCTTGCCCCAGTACTGTCTATTGAGGACGAGACCCTCACGCTATCGGATGACACAGCTGTCGGCACACGCGTGTTTGATGTGAATGCCACCGACGGGGACCAGCTTGTTAGTACACCTTGGGTTTACACTTGATTAAACACACAACTTGAATTTCTACCTGAAAGTCGATGGGCAAAAATATATCACTCTCCTGAAAATATCGGAATAACTTACAATTGTAATTGTCTTCTGCTAATTGATTTGTCTTTCTTGATTATCAGTTTGTTTTAAAGCTTCCGAAATCTACCAATTAGGTGGTTTATGTCTAATGATTTATTTTCTTCAAGGACGTTTCCCCAAATACGTTAAATGTACCGAGAATTTTCTCTTGAATGTCCAATAGTCCTTTTACTAGACACTTTTTCATCAGTGATTTTTTTGCTTGATATAAAACTTATTAGCCAGACGCTGAATATTTAAAGAATGTATTTATTGGATAATGTAGTTATGCCCTGTCGAGGAATATATCTTATCTAACCTGAATTGCATATGTGATGGAAATTTTCAAAGCATTTTTACAACAATTTGACTCTTACTGTTAAAAGACTGTCTACATATTTATTAGATGATTTAATTCAGCCTTCAGACAGCAAATGATTTTCTGTGGAATAACGTTTTTTTTTAAACAAGACTTTTGTTTTAGAAGAAATTAAGTAGAGTGTAATGTTAGTTCTTGTTCGTTCATTTTGAAAAGTCTATGCACATTCATAGAAGCTGTTAGCAAATTGTTGCAGTGCAGTTCACATCTCCACGTCTTAACGTTCACCATTGTTGATCAATACTATTTTACGTAATCTAGTTTGGAATTTTGTTAAAGATGACATATTATTTTTTTTCAAACAATAATGAGATTTGAGCCAATCATTTATTCCGTACCTTTGTGAACTAAGTATGATATTGTTGGGAAACAATATAGTTATATCTAGACCAACAATAAATCACCATCAACTGCTTCATCAAATTGCTTAGGTCTTTCTACAGTTACTGCATTCAGTTTCTTATCTATAGTGAGAATAAAATATACTGGACAAAATAAGTTAAGGATACTGAATTTCTATGATTGATATTACATCAGGTGCTCACTGTACAATATGTTATTATCAATAATTTCCGAATTTTCATATAACCCTTATTATTTTTGTTTTATGTAGTTGTTTTCAACTACTTCATCCCATGTCTTACGACTCTCACCAGGGAAGCCTGAACCAGGAAATCCGGTATTCCTTTTCGTCCATGAGCCCTGAATCAGGACGGGGAGTGTTCTTCATCAAAGAGCTGACCGGGGAAATAATCCTTATAGCCCCTCTCACCCAGGACGTGTCCATCCAGACCTACACAGTAGGTGGCGGCGCCTTCTAAATAATGGTTCAACAACACCACCAACAATATATGTTCTGTTTGCTATTTTTGCATGCGTCTTTCAATTCTAGATTTTCATTGTTAAGCATTTTGGCAAAAACTAAAATTAAAATGTTGATAAATGTGCATCGCTACACAGCAGCATGGCAACACAGCCATACAGCACCATAGCAACACAGTCAATCATCAGTAACATAGTAACACAGCTATTCATTAGCAGCATTGCAACACAGCCATTCATCAGTAGCATGGCAACACAGCCATTCATCAGTAGCATAGTGACACAGCCATTCATCAGCAGCATGGCAACACAGCCATTCATCAGTAGCATGGCAACACAGCCATTCATTAGTAGCATAGGGACACAGCCATTCATCAGTAGCATAGTGACGCAGCCATTCATCAGTAGCATAGTGACACAGCCATTCATCAGTATCATAGTCACACAGTCATTCATCAGCAGCATGGCAACACAGCCATTCATCAGCAGCATGGCAACACAGCCATTCATCAGTAGCATAGTGACACAGCCATTCATCAGCAGCATGGCAACACAGCCATTCATCAGTAGCATGGCAACACAGCCATTCATCAGTAGCATAGTGACACAGCCATTCATCAGTAGCATAGTGACACAGCCATTCATCAGTAGCATAGTGACACAGCCATTCATCAGTAGCATAGTGACACAGGCATTCATCAGTAGCATGGCAACACATGCATGCATCAGTAGCATAGTGACACAGCCATTCATCAGTAGCATAGTGACACAGCCATTCATCAGTAGCATAGTGACACAGCCATTCATCAGCAGCATAGTGACACAGCCATTCATCAGCAGCATGGCAACACAGCCATTCATCAGTAGCATAGTGACACAGCCATTCATCAGCAGCATGGCAACACAGCCATTCATCAGTAGCATAGTGACACAGCCATTCATCAGTAGCATAGGGACACAGGCATTCATCAGTAGCATAGTGACAGCCATTCATCAGCAGCATAGTGACACAGCCATTCATCAGCAGCATAGTGACACAGCCATTCATCAGTAGCATAGGGACACAGCCATTCATCAGCAGCATGGCAACACAGCCATTCATCAGTAGCATGGCAACACAGCCATTCATCAGTAGCATAGTGACACAGCCATTCATCAGTAGCATAGTGACACAGGCATTTATCAGTAGCATAGTGACACAGCCATTCATCAGTAGCATAGTGACACAGCCATTCATCAGTAGCATAGGGACACAGCCATTCATCAGTAGCATAGTGACACAGCCATTCATCAGTAGCATAGTGACACAGCCATTCATCAGTAGCATAGTGACACAGCCATTCATCAGCAGCATGGCAACACAGCCATTCATCAGTAGCATAGTGACACAGCCATTCATCAGTAGCATAGGGACACAGGCATTCATCAGTAGCATAGTGACAGCCATTCATCAGTAGCATAGGGACACAGGCATTCATCAGCAGCATACTGACACAGCCATTCATCAGCAGCATAGTGACACAGCCATTCATCAGCAGCATACTGACACAGCCATTCATCAGTAGCATAGTGACACAGGCATTTATCAGTAGCATAGTGACACAGCCGTTCATCAGTAGCATAGTGACACAGGCATTTATCAGTAGCATAGGGACACAGCCATTCATCAGTAGCATAGTGACACAGCCATTCATCAGTATCATAGTGACACAGCCATTCATCAGTAGCATAGTGACACAGCCATTCATCAGTATCATAGTCACACAGTCATTCTTCAGTAGCATAGTGACACAGCCATTCATCAGTAGCATAGTCACACAGTCATTCTTCAGTAGCATAGTGACACAGCCATTCATCAGTAGCATAGTGACACAGCCATTCATCAGTAGCATAGTGACACAGCCATTCATCAGTAGCATAGTGACACAGCCATTCATCAGTAGCATAGTGACACAGCCATTCTTCAGTAGCATAGTGACACAGGCAATTATCAGTAGCATAGTGACACAGCCATTCTTCAGTAGCATAGGGACACAGCCATTCATCAGTAGCATAGTGACACAGCCATTCATCAGTAGCATAGTGACACAGCCGTTCATCAGTAGCATAGTGACACAGCCATGCATCAGTAGCATAGTGACACAGCCATTCATCAGTAGCATAGTGACACAGCCATTCATCAGTAGCATAGTGACACAGCCGTTCATCAGTAGCATAGTGACACAGCCGTTCATCAGTAGCATAGTGACACAGCCGTTCATCAGTAACAGAGCAATCTGCCTATCATCAGTAGCATAGTAACCAAGCCAAACATTAGTGACAGTAACACAACAAACCAACATGGTTATGCAACAATAACATGACAACAGAGTCATTCATACGTAACAGAAATATTCATTAGTAGCAACACAGCCATTCATCAGTGCCAGAACGACAAAGCCGTTCATCAGTGTGAAAGTTAGTTTGTGATATTGTCATAGTCTTCGTTTTTTTAAAATAACACAAAGTTGCCATTCATGTACTTTCTTTAGCATCTGTTAACCCTATCTTCGATGTGAGCATGTTATTTGCAGTAAGAAAAGGCATGATTACAAAGAATATTTTTTGTCTCCTGATTATCAAACTCACTGCAATATACATGTGTCACAATATGGAATGACAACAAGATTCAAAGCTTGAATAAATGAAATTTATTCAAAATCAATGCAGTTAATATATGTATAAAATCCCCCTCCCCCAATTCTATCTCGCATACAAACACACCCACATATTCACTGTTACCCAAACATACTAATGGAACACTACCCACACGCACAATACTTTCAGTCATTACAACATTAACCTATAACAATTGATTACATATTACATATTTGCTTTATACTTATACAAAATATACCATCTAATACTTGTAGCAATGTCCAAGAATACACATGGCTCAAATGATTTGCAGAGCTTATTGTCCACTTAAGCCCAATCACAAGAAACGTCTCACTGTAAAAAGTCCTGTGTCACAGTTACTTGCTGGACGCCCACACATCAGCGGTCCAGAAAGGCATACAGATCCTGGGGTCCGACCTCGCCCACTGGTCTGGTGTTTCACCTCGGGTGTTTTCCGGCGGAACGTCGCCCAGGCACGATACTCGGGCTGCACTAGACCCGGACACTATACAACATGATAAAATATTTATCATTCAACACACACGAGTATTACAACTCAGAATGATTAACACTGTTACATAACCATTCAACATACTACGAGCGTAACAGCTCAGAATGATTTACACCGTTACATAATCATTCAACATACTACGAGCGTAACAGCTCAGAATGATTTACACCGTTACATAACCATTCAACATACTACGAGCGTAACAGCTCAGAATGATTTACACCGTTACATAACCATTCAACATACTACGAGCGTAACAGCTCAGAATGATTTACACCGTTACATAATCATTCAACATACTACGAGCGTAACAGCTCAGAATGATTTACACCGTTACATAATCATTCAACATACTACGAGCTTAACTGTTCAGAATGATTAAAATACATACACAATCATTCAACATACAACGAGCGTTATATTTGTTGCTATCTATAAGCTTACTAAATATGTTTATATTAATGCTAGTTCTTGCTATTTTCAGATGATGGTTGAAGCTCGGGATAGAGGTGTCCCGCCACTCGCCGACAGAGGACGATTAACAGTGATCATTAACAGAAACACTGCGCCTCTGTTCCAACCTGATGCCCTTACTCGTCAAGTAAATGAGGACGATTTTGGTCTTGTTGAAACTCTACGTGCCTCTGACTCTGGTGATGGGGTATGTCAAATATATAGCTTTGTTACTTCATGATCATTGCGCTTATCTTAACCAAGCCCCAAGCAAACAAAGCTCTCACTCAAATATACATGTACAACAACATTTAGTTTTAATATATACCCCCGAATGCTGAAGCAATGCAAAACTAACACTATCCCTCAAATACCGGAAGTGCATTTAGACGTTGAAGTAAAGGATATTGCCCGCTTAGGAATGAATTTGGTAATAGTATCACCAAGCCCGGAAGCTACCAATCATTGGCTATAGAACTAGGATACTAAACTCAATCATTTAATAAAGAGCTAGAATACCGATCTCAACCATTGGATATGACCTAGGATACTTAACTCAACCATTGGATATAACCTTGGTTACTTAACTCAACCATCGGCTATAACCTAGGATACTTAACTCAACCATTGGATATAACCTAGGATACTTAACTCAACCATGGGATGTAGGCCTACGATAATAAACTCAATCATTGGATATAGACAAAGTATGCGAAACTCAATCATTGGATATAAACTTAGGATATTAAACTCAATCATAAGATAATGAACTCAATCATAGGATATAGACTTAGAGCACAAAACTTTGTCATCAGTCACTTAATGGATATAGACCTTAGCTACTAAGTACAACCTTTAAATGAAGACCTCGTACACTGAATTCAGTCATTTGATATAAACTAGGACACTTAATTGATATAGAAATAGGTAAATAGCTAAACTCAACCATAAAGACTGAGGTAGAGGGTGCTACAATATTTACAGGTGATATATACAGCATCAAGTATATACCTTTACTCCCTGAAAGAAGTAAGTTCTTGTATTTCAGTTCTTCAAGTATGGTATATGATATAAGCATCATTATAAAGATAAGTTATTCCATAAACAACACAGTGAGTTATGAGATGATCATCCTTTATAAACAACTTGGAAATTTCGACAATTTATCAAATCAAAACTTTGGAAGGATACAATGTAAATCTTCCAGGACCAGGGTATTACCAGGAAACACTTTATTGCTTGAAGACAGGGGATGCATGCCAGCTAGTCTACGTTATGTTGAAAATGTTTTTGTCCATTTATGATGTAAACATGATAATTGTAAAGAACTGTCATATACTCAGTTCATTATGTCATAAGTAGCTGGTTCTTTCTTATTCCTACCAACACCTTTTCCTTTCCCTTAACCTTACCTAAACCATTACCTTTACCACAACCCTTAATCAACACTTATACATACCGAAACCGTAATCCATATGCCAACCCTTGGCCTTTCTCCGGCCTTGATCTTCACACAAATCTTTTTCTCTACCCAACCCCGCTTCATTCCCAAGTAACGACTCCACCCTAATTCTTACCCCAAATTCAGCCCATTCAAAACAATGTTACCCCAAACTAGCCTCAAACCATACCCTTATCAATATCCTTTAGCCCAACCCTAGACGTAACCCCACTCTCCTCTTCCCAGTCCTAGTCAATAACCAGACCCTAGTTCTCACCCTAACCCTTTCCCTCAATAACCTTTACTCGATAACCCAACAGTAGTCCTCACCAAACCTTAGACTTTAACCCATCCCTTACCCTCAACGAATTCTACTCCTTAACCTTACCGTAGTCCTCACCAAACACTAGTTCTGACCCCAAACCTAGTTCTCACACCATCCCTTACCCTTAACAACCTCTACTCCTTAACCCAACCGTTGTCCTCACCAAACCTTAGACCTAAACCCAGTCCCACTCCTAGTCTCAAAACCCAAACCTATACCCAAACCTATAACTTATCCAACCCAAGTCCTTATCCTAACTTGTTATTCAACGATCATCTTTATCAAACCATTGTTCTTACAAAATTCCTATTTGCTGCTTCCATGATTATAATGACCCTTACCAAATCCTTATCGCATTTCAATCGATTCCTTACCGAAACGCTTATGCTAGTTTTAACTCCAAACTGGCCTTAACATATATATCATGTTTTGCAATTACATTTTAGGTTTTAAGATACCAACTGACTGGGGAGACAGCAGCTCTCCAATATTTCCAGGTGGATTCAACCAGCGGTCAGCTGTCCATCATCTCGCCACTGTCGAACACCCCAGACACGGAGTTTATTGTGAGTCCATATGCATTGTACCTGTATAGTGGAAATACAAATAACAGTTTGGTATTGAGGAATGCTCATTAGTAATAACTTAATAGGTTCAACATTTCAGGAAATATGAATAGTTTCATTGAAAAATTAAGATTCAATCGTTCGACTTTTAGATGATGAAATATATGTCACAGTTGATATCATATATAGTAATCAAATGCCTTAAACCCCATCTTACTTAGTAAGCTAAACCTTTCTTCAATATATGATTGTATGTAAAAAGCTTGATGACTTAAACAGTAAACTGGAATAAAGAATTTCAAATCGGTTTCGATTTAAGTAAAAACGGTAATATTAAAACATATTCTATCAAAGCAATTTATAAAAGTGGTTCATACTAACGTAATATTGAATTTTACACAAAAAAGGAAGGTTACAAGAATAGTTAAAGCACAAACTATTGCTCTGTAATCAGGCCAATGCTTCAGTGCTAGCTAGATCGAAACAACAAGATAATTAAGATGTTAAATTGAAGTAAATCTATCATTTGTACAACAATACCTTATAAGGAACAAGTGAGACTGATAGCATTAGCTTTAACATGGAAAAGTATCATCATCGACATCCAAGGAACATGGACAAGTATCATCATCGACACCCAAGGAAAAATGGAGATCACAATCAACATTTAAGGAAAAATGGAGATAGATGGTCTCACAATCAACATGGACAGAACAATGGAGATAGATGGTATTACAGTTAGCATTTAAGGAACTTTTGAGATGAATAGTATTACAATCAACATTGACAGAACAATGGAGATAGATGGTATTACAGTTATCATTTAAGGAACTTTTGAAATGGATGGTATTACAATCAACAATGACGGAACAATGGAGATGGATGGTATCACAGACATCACGTTGTTCTAACTGTACTTGCACATCTCTGCTTTACTTTCGAAATTTAACACTATTCTTTTATAACGTGATATATCCGAGTTTTCTGAATAAAGTAAAAAGGGTTTGGCAATACTTTAAACACTTTGAACGATATATGCTCTAGAAACATATTATTTGTTAAAGGTGGCCGATTGATATTCTTAAACGGTATTAATATAATGCTATATGTTTGTGTGCTACAGTTGAAGGTGAAGGCTACAGACAGCGGGGGGTTGTCAGATGAACTCACAGTCACCGTGACTGTTAACAAGAACCTGAATGATCCAGTGCTTCAACAGACAGTCTACAATGAAAGTATTCTCTCTACCAAACCAGTCTTGGAGGAGATTGTTACTGTGGCGGCAACTGATGCTGACAACTTTGTAAGTTGGGTTTGTGTATGATATAAGATATAACATAAACATGTCAAGTTGCTGTGCCGGTGGACCACTAGACATATTGCTGTCCGCATTCTGTGTGTATGTGTATACATGTGTGTGTGTCTTTCACATCAATATTGATATCATTGTAATATATGCCGACGAAGCCGAAGAGTAGACATTGTCATTGTGCGGTCTGGCCGTCCACCCATCCCTTCCGAAACACAGGTCCACGGATCATTAAACAAATTTTTTTTTTTTTCAAATTCTTAAATTAAAATTTTGTTTGAGAACACCCCCTGAATAGAATTGTACCTCTGTTAATAGTATATAGAATTTTCTTACTTTGGAATATTTTGCCACCGCTTCTTAATCTTGACTATACTCACAATAAAGGAAACAATTTCCCGATAACTACTTCCGAAAAGAACATTGTAAAAAGGCCTAGTCACATTGATGTTCTCTGTTGCCTGTTTTTTGGGGTTGTTGTGATGAGATTTGCCAGAGTAAAGGGTACAATATGTACAATGCTGCCTTTTCAAATAATTCTATAACTAATAGATTCATTCGAAGTGCTTCTGTAGAAGGTAGAGCGGGCATCAAAAGCTTGATGATAAAGGACGAGGAACAAATTTTGGGGATTGTGATCAAATATATATATTCTCACTGAATTTAAGGAGTCGGGTAATTTCAATTCGGCGCTGAGTCCTAAGTAAATATGCTGAATGCAAGGTCAGAGGTCCTCCAATTAATTGGTTACAAGGAATACATAAATAAATATCATTGTCCTACTTACCACATTTTATTTTGTAATTCAATGTTTTGTTTATATTATGTATTAAATGTTATTATTCATATAAATGTATATGAACATTGTCCCTCCAGTGAATATACTTACGTAGTTAACATTGTGCTGTAAGTGTTTTACCACGGTAAGCCCAAACCTAGAAACATTCAAACATATATTAGGGTTCCTCCTCTTATCCACCAACTCAGTAGCAATGTCAGATGATTGAAAGCTTTTCGTTCTTGTGTGAGTTGAGTTTTATATTCAATATTTATACTTAAAATTTAAAACACGGATTATAACCAAATAACACAACAACAATGCTCTTTCAATAAACCAGCCTTATGGCGCACTTTGCTGAGTGCACTTTGTTACTGGATGTATTACAGTATATTTAATATTTCCAGCCCCCCTACAACACGCCAACCTTCAGGATATTGGGTGACGGGTTGGCTGAACAGTACTTAGATGTCGACCAGCAGGGACGGATCTTCCTCACACGATCTCCACATAACACTAACATTGACTTATTCAACGTAAGACAATGCATGTTCATGAGTTATCTATCATAGTGCTGGTGTATAAGAATATAATATATATATAAAGAGGAATTACAACGAAAACATATTTTAGGTATCTGAAAAACATTATACATGTTCTTATTTCTATCGTGCACATGCTCTTTTTCTTTTATATATATTGTTTTACTCTTATGACACTATACATCAGCGTCAGATGAAAGGCTATGTTTAAACGTTAATGTCCTTCTGTTTGGAGTCCCCCAGGGATCAATAATTGGACCTCTTCTCTTTTCTCTTTTTTAATTCCTCGGCATCAGCTCATCACAGCGTCAAAGGCTTAAAATATGCAAACCAAGCCTGGAAAAATGACCCCCCCCCCCCCCCTACCAGTAATAACTCCAATATTCCATAAACTATTTATAGGTTCTATTACATTCATATTCTTATTTCTTGATATGCATACTCTTACTGCTATGATACACGTTCTCGTTTTCCTTATTTATACCGGCTTTTAATCTTATGATATAGATGTTCCTAACCCTCGTACGACTCTTAGAGAAACTTTCCACTGAGCACCATGGAGTCGGTGCCAGACCCCAGAGAGTTTCTGGCACAGATGACATTAAAGATGCCCTACACCTTGCCAAAATTATGCTCAACTGTATTTTTATGGTATCAGTATGAGTATACTAACATTCAAAATGGCACCGAACAGGCGATATTCAACAACAAAATTTAACCTTTTTTTTTAAAATCTACAAAACAAATTGAATGTTTTTTTAAAAATATATATTTTGCCGCTGTAGTTTAAACTTTTACAAACATTATTAGAAATGAAAATTTCCATTCGTTTTGACAACCGATTTATTCAAGACACATATCAGAAATGAAGTTGAAAGTGTTAGGGATATGTACCATACGTGACCTCCCTGTCGCTGGGGTGTAACAGACACCATATGCTTGGCAAGGGATGTGCGGATTAAGATTTTTTTAATTATACGTGGTACGATTTAAATGATACACAAGTTTTTCTGATAAAGTACACATGCTATATTTGAATGAATACACGTGCTCCTTTTATATGCATGCTTTGATTTCTATGATGTTCCTACAGTTTTGTCTTAAAAGGTTTATCTTTCAAACCAATGATAATGTTGTCAAATCAATATAATTTTATCTAAAATTTCAAAACCGATTTACTTTACACACTAGTAAAAGAAATTTGTAATCTTGTAAATATTTACTACTTTCGGAAAGATAATTCAAATGGTAAAAAAGGAATATTTGTGTGAAAATTCGGTTTCAGTTTTAAGATAGTGTTACAATTGTCAGTAAATAAATTTGAAATGTCAGATAACCAAATGTTTTAATCGGAGCTGTAACAAATAACCGTGTTATGTTTTTTATGATTGCCATTCAAATCAACGAAATTATTATTTGGAGTTAGCTACAACTGTACATTTACCAGGTGCAAGTCGAAGTGAGAGACCTAGACAGAAATAATCCAGATAGTCGACTGGCATCCAACAACCCTGCCACATTAACAATCCACGTGTTGAGAAACAACAACAACCCCGTGTTTGAACCGTCCGTCTACTCAGCAAGGATCAACCAGGACTACCCTGTTGGCGGCGTCGTGGAGACGGTCAGGGCCACAGACCAGGACACTCACGTACGTGTTGTCTAGCTCTTCATGGGCGCTAGTTTGTTCTTATTGTTGTCATCTGTTCAGTCTTGAGATGCTTCTTATACACTTCGCGATGAGGAGGCATTTCTCGTCACCGTTTGCACAGTGATAATGGATTTACGTTATGGTGTAAAATTAATATGTACGAAATGATTTTCAGTTACAGACTGTATCATATCTGTGTAATAAACCACTCTTGTATTGGTAGACGTAGATGTAAAAAATAAATATCATGTTATACTTTTGAAAGTTTAGACAGGAGACAAATGATTAAATGGTGTTCACATTAAATTTGCCACAGTGAGCTTTTTCATGAAATGTGATAATGTCTTATATGACTATGAGTAATCGGGTATGGGTTTCATGCAACCTAAGTAGAGTCATTTATTTATTTTTTTATTTTTATTTATATTTTTATTTCCCATAAGATGCGTACATAATTTGTCCATAATTATAGACACAACATACATGGATGTAGATATACACATTGTAAACAGGTTCAAATACATAGTTATAGCAGGTCTATTGTATTACAAGGTTTTCATTTTTTATGATTTTTAAGCATCGGTCTGATTCAATGAGTTTAGTAAAGTGTGGAAAGAGGACCAAAATGAAAAGAATTTTGATCGCTCATTATTTGTAAAGGCAATGTATTTACATGCCTGATAATATCTTAATAAGTCTTTCTGAATGATTTTAAAATTGAGCTTCTTTCCCTTTCTGCTCATACTATATATATTTTGTTTCACTGGTAAACAGATAGTATTTAATGGGTTATTATGTTTACCCTTAAAACCAAAAATAATATTTTCTGGTGTTAAATCAATAAATCCTTCAGCCAATTTATCTAGCCATTCTGACAACTCCCTCCACACTTTTCTCACATGAGTACACTCACACAGTAAGTGGATAATACTTTCAGGTATCTGCTTACAGAAAGAACACAATGGTGAATCAATATATCCAATCTTATACAAAAAATTATTGGTTGTAAGAATATGCTGAGTTATTTTATACTGAAACCATTTTAGATTAACACTGTGTGTGCATCTATTAGGCATCATATTGATATTCTCCCAATCATTCTGTAGAAACTCCTTGCCAAATATTTCTTCCCATTTCAATTGGCCATTTGATTTATTGAAACTAAATTGACATAATATTTGATAAAAATGTTTACTTTTATCAAGTTTTGAAATATTAAATGGAAGAATTGGGAAGGAGTATATGTTTTTCTCCTCAATGAATGTACAGTTTCTCTTATTAAAGTATTGATATGTTGCACTCTTAATACCTTGATATGTAAGAAAATCAACAGCAATGTCATATTTATCAATAAATTCTTCATGAGACATAATAGTACCAGCTTCATTCATAATATTTCTTAAATATGTTAATTATGATATCAACAAATGAATTGGTGAATTTCAGGGAAATTTTGGGACCCTGCAGTATGAAATTATAGGGGATGGAATTTCTCCTGACTATTTCCGTATGAACAACAATGGAGTGGTGACGTTGAAGAGGGACCTGGAAGACACAGACAAGACAAACTTCCTGGTGAGTTGTTAACATGTGTCTCCAGAATCGAGACTTCTTGGTGAGTTGTTAACATGTGTCTATAGGATCGAGACTTCCTGGTGAGTTGTTAACATGTATCTATAGGATCGAGACTTCCTGGTGAGTTGTTAACATGTATCTATAGGATCGAGACTTCTTGGTGAGTTGTTAACATGTATCTATAGGATCGAGACTTCCTGGTGAATTGTTAACATGTATCTATTGGAACAAGACTTCCTGGTGAGTTGTTAACATGTATCTATAGGATCGAGACTTCTTGGTGAGTTGTTAACATGTGTCTATAGGATCGAGACATCCTGGTGAGTTGTAACATGTATCTATAGGATCGAGACTTCTTGGTGAGTTGTTAACATGTGTCTATAGGATCGAGACTTCTTGGTGAGTTGTTAACATGTATCTATAGGATCGAGACTTCCTGGTGAGTTGTTAACATGTATCTATTGGAACAAGACTTCCTGGTGAGTTGTATACATGTATCTATAGGATCGAGACTTCCTGGTGAGTTGTTAACATGTATCTATAGGATCGACACTTCCTGGTGAGTTGTAGACATTTATCCGTAGAATCAATACTTCCTGGTTAGATGTCTCTAGGATTAAGACGTCAACTTTGCGTGTATGACTGAATATCTCAAGATGTAAATCAGTCAAAACCACTACAAAATTCACTTCTGTTAGAAATGCTCTGAATTAAAGGTAAATACTGTCACTTGATTATGAATAACACGCTTTCCATATTTGAGACAAATAAAAACCGAAGCAACAATTACTCAAGAATGGTATACGCAGTACGCATTTTGCATAAGGTCATCATCACGCTCTTCCAATAGATTGAATTGCTTTAATGACTGCATGACGTGTGACCGTGGCTTTTAAAGGTACACAATTTTAAGAAAATTGAAAAAAAAAATGACGGTGTTTAAACTTCAAGTGATAAAAGGGATATTGATTTTAAGAAAAAGTACAAAGAAAGAATTATAACAAATTTGAATATGCTCATGCGAGGAGGTGGTAAGGCGTGGAGAGATAGCTCCCATAAAATGTTCATATTATGCAATAAATTGTTACTGAATGTGACTACAGGCAGCTATTGGCACGCAGATCACACTGAATTGCAGATAAAAAAAACTACGCAACTAAGACAACAAAAGACAGTGTCAGAGAAATAGCTGAGAGAGAGCAAAAGGAAGAGAACATTTTTTTTTCCACATTCATAATATTAAGATCGAGGATTTGAAAACACCAAGAAAGAAAGAACACGACAAACAATGAGCACAGAATGAATGCAATAAGTCTATGGAATATCAGTTATGGTAAACATTTGGAGACAAAAAACTGATCTTGGTGTTATATATATAGACTATAACTATAGATGGATTGGATATCCACAAAAGAAAAAACGATAAAATTGTAGTTTGATGAAATATTGACTTTGATTTTATATGGCTTGCATGGTTAAAGAAAAAGTATTGACGCAAAAAAAATGTTTATGAAAAAATACCCCAATGAACTAAATGAAATTAAAGAGAGATATTGTTACTAACTTGACTTTGTGAAAGAACGGGCGCAGGTGAAGAAAACAAACTTGACTTGACTTTGTAAAAGAACGGACGTAGATGAAGAAAACAAATGATATGATCATTGAAAAAGAGCTTGGAATTCTTTTTTTATTGATATCATTAAATATTGACTTTAATATTTGAAAAACGACTGAATGAACTATTGAAATTTGACAGGAAAATAGCTTTGATGAAAATCTGATATGATATAAAAATCTGATGACGAATAGATATTCACTTTAACTTCATATTAACTTTCCAGACTGTATCCGTTTCCAAATTGAAAAGATTGACAAAATTAAAGACTTTGATAAAATCTTATTTTGAAATCTGTTTTAGAATAGATCACTTGAAGGAAGATGTATGAATAACGAAATACTGATGAAATGAACTGTCATTTATAGAAATGTCTTCATGTAAAAAAGAAATAATTTGTTTAGGTCTCGATTTTGGTAAAATTGAAGTCTACATTTAACATCGTAATTATGGTTGAAATGAGAGATACAGAGATAATACAAGGGCTAGGGGTCAAGTCAGAAAAGAGAGTCTAAAAGCAATTAAAAATTTTGAAAAAGAGTTAGCAAGAAAGGCTATGACAAACCCGAGAGTTTCAGAACCTAGACATGAACCGGAAAGGCAGATTACAAAATGCTGAGGGCAAGAAAGGCAAAGAGGACACTGAGGAGAACTGTGAGAACAGCACTAGAAGACATAGATGTCACAGAAGAACAACTTAACATGAGATTTAGGAATCTCAAGCCAAACAAGTCACCCGGAATAGCTGACATCAACTCACACATTCTGAAGGAACGAGATGACACTTCAACACCTCTGTCAGGGTCCTACATCCCAAAGAGCTTGACAGATGCATTCATCATGTCTCATTAATGAAACGGAAACTGCGTTGGAAATATTTGTATTCTTGGAAGTTGATGTAAGTTTCCAATATACTGAAACAGAAAATTCCCAGTTTGTGAATTTGTTTTAGATTGTAAGTATTTCACCGCATAGAACTACATTTATAAATGGGGCAGAATATTGTGATCGTGACAATGTGATAGAGGTTTGAATCTTGAATCTGTTATCTATTAATGATATAGTAGTAGGCATTAATGAGGGTTTCGGATTAGCGGTGAGTAAGTGAGAAGATTAACCATTACAGGTAAAAACTACGGAGAAGTTTCAATGTAAGGTAAATGAGAAATTACGTTTTGGTGTACGTTGGTTCGAAACCCTCATTAAAACCTACTATAATTATAATATTACTTTGAATTTATGAAAGAACGAAATTCTATAACAAGCAACTACAGGCATGTTAGTCGTGTAAGCTTGTCGTGTAAACTGATGGAATCCATCGTGAGAGACTGTGCCAGGTAACACATGAAGAGAAACAACGTGATACCAACAAACCAACATGGACTTGAGCCAGGCAAGTCATTTGCTGATATTCTACTGAAGGTTTTGGACGACATGACGAGAGCGCTTGATGAGGGTATCTCCATCATTATTATTTATCCAGACTTCTCCAAAGCCTTTGAAACAGTTCCTAACAGACGATTCTGAAAAGATCAAGGGTTACTGAATCAAGGAGAGTCTACCCAAAATACCATTCATTATTTGCATCAACGATCTCTAAGACTTAACTGAGTCTCCTACTGAAATGTTCGCTATACCGACATATAAGAAACGAATTAGACAAAGACATATCACACAAAGAAATCAACTGCCTCACCACATGGGCAGAAATATGCCAACTTCGTTTCAACAAATCAAAAGAAAAAATCCTCCATATAAAGGGAAAACAACCCAAAGAAAGTTAACACTATGCAAGGACAAACTGGCGCAACTAACTTGACCGAAACACTGCTGGAGAAAGACCTTGGAGTTGACATTGACCAGAGCTTAATTTGTTAAGCGGTTAGAAATCCAAATGAATATGGTCAACATACTATTTGGTTTTCTTTGCATGAGATAAAACCACCTTGATGTGGAAACTCTGATTTATACAACATTGATTAGATCCCATCTTGAACTCTGCAATGCTGCATGGTCACCACTACTGCAGGAAGATATACAACAACGTGTACATCAACTCTTGAGGGAAGCCACCCAGCTGATCCTAGAAACTGGGGACCTAGAATACTCAGACAGATTCAAACGACTATGACTACGAATACCTAGTCCTGTGTACAGACAACAGAGAGGAGATACGACTTGCACATTCACTCATGGCATATGCAAGGTCTCAGCATTCCCTTCAAACAGAGGCAGTTCTGTCATAAATTCCAATACTACCTCTGTCCAAAAAAAACAGGTTTCTTGAGCACGAAATGTAGAAATCTGATTGGATGCAATCAAAGTTAATTGTGCAGTCAGCGACGCCATTTCAAAAAGGTATCATTTAAATCGTCTAAATTATTTATGTAAGCTTTCCAAAGCAAAACTTTATTCGAATGTGCACCTTGCACTTTGAGTCTTCTTTACAGAACACATATGCCTTTGTTGGGAGAGAATGGGTTTCAGGGGCTATCTCAGTATGAAGTACAATAGATAATAACAAATGAATCACACATGCAAAGCTCACTACTCAAGGAACCTCTGGTGTGTGTCCATCACGTACATCATTTCTTCATTGCAGCAGGGGACACGCTCACAGTTGTGACAATTACGTGTTCTTTCATGTATATAGTGAGTTGAAAGCAGATTTGCGTCAGTGTGTGGCTTTATGAGTCAATATGACCGAGTCAAATATGTTCCTTGCTTGAAGCTATTTGAAAGGTGAGCCCTTGAATGCTTAATTCTTGAATAGACAAACTTTGACACGAAAATTAGGAGTTTTGTATGCTTTGCAACAATTCATGCACTGCAAGAAATATACCTTTATATCATTTTTTGTCAATTTCATATGCAAATCTTCAACCAAATACAATAAAACATGAAGTATTGATGAGCTTCAGAGCCAGTGGCTCTATTTTAAAAACAAATGCTTGCTACACATCCTTGAATTGACTGTAATTACGATATGATATGATATGATTAACCGATTAATTTAAAGGGCAAGAAACTGAAACCAAAAAATAAATTCTTGTTAATGCCGGAAAACACAAACTTTCTATTTAACGGACTAAAGTCTGTAAAATTAAAAAAAAATTAAATAAGTGTTATTTTCACGCCCTCGAAGTGATACAATAGTGGACTCTTGAAAGATTTTGTTACAAACCGTTTTAACAAATAATTTTATTCAAAATTGTTATTACATGAACGCTCATTTAGTCTACTCTTGGTATAGATCTCTTTTTCAAATTGCAAAGAGGTGCCAGTGATGGGTTAGTTGTGTCTCCTCTGTTGTATGCTGGTCGGATCATAATTTTCAATTAAATCTAATCACGACGCTTATACGCATGATGATGAGCATCAACTTGTACACTGCCAGGTGCGGATTGTGGCCCGAGACGGCGGGTCCCCTCCAGCAACAAGCACTGCCCTGCTATTTGTGAATGTGACGCGCAACTTCAACCGACCACAGTTCTCCAACAGGGTTTACCAGGCTAGTGTATCGGAACTTGTGTCTCTCGATACTGTCCTCGTCAACATCAATGCTCCAGACACAGATCAACAGGTTAGTGAGTTCTATTGTTACATATATCATTTCCTACTTTACAACCAGGGGTTATGCTATTTCGGTTATTTGAATTTCCCTCAGTAATCCCAATACTTCCTCAGTTTTTATGTGAGACCCTGGTTATATTTGAGACCGAAAATGTGTCAGCACCCCACGACCCTCCGGTGTCCAAGGTTGAACTGAAGTCTGGACTGTATTCGGAGAAATAAAGAACATGTCTATGCATGTTATTATGTTTTTTCATTAAATACCTGTTCCCAAATTAATAATCACTTGTTTGCCAAAATAGTTTCGCTGTGACTGGCATTCTCTTGGTTTAGGCAATATAGCTTCTTGTTTGAAGGAGTAAGCAGACAGGTGTTTCACAAGTTAGCGGTTCATTGTAGAGTTAGATTTTGGTGCAACATTTGACTAAAGTAAATTCCTTATAAACATAATGCAATTATAAAGAGGTAGTGGATAGAGGGGATCATTCTGATAATTTTCAAATCCAAAGATCACGTTTTGAAATTCATCATACAAGCCCAAATGAAGTTTGATATCTTATCTATGTCGGGCAAACTGACCGAGGTATCGATTCGAATATTTTGAAACTCTGCATTATAAAATATAATTTGAATAAAGTAAATATGAACAAACCAAACTATTAAAAAGTAACATCTAGTTTGGATTATATCTTAAAATGCAGAATTGTTTGTAAATTATCCGAAACTAAAGGTTTTTATTGCCTATATGAAATTGCCCGAGGTTTGGACAGTTCTGACCTAATCTGGGACAGTTGCACATAATCTTCTCGCATGTATCCCAAACTTAAAGTATTTATCAACTTGATCTCAGACATTCAAAAAATGCAGTTAATAGTTCATGTACAATAAAATCAAGGTTTTTAGGAAACATGAATTCATTTGTCATCTCTACAGAGCATGCTTTCCGATGTTAAATTCTCCCAACACTACAATAAAAATATTTATCAAATGAAATGTATAAGATAACATAACATAATGTATTGCCCTTATTAATGCATCAGCTCCTAGTCAACTCAAAGTCAAAGTTTATTGTACTTAAATACTTGCACTTAGTCAAAAGTGTCCGTTGTTCGGGTGACCTCGGGTAGTGTCCGAACCTCGTTGAGTTTGTCCTATATCAATTGAGTGATAGTGTAACCGTTCATAGTAAGTAAGCATTACAGTTTTGGCAGGGGTTCCAACTGTATGATTCAACCCCACAGATAGGGATACTGCTGACCAGAGCTAGGGTACATCTGAACCAGCATTGTTTCTTACAGGGAGGGTTATGGATATGTATAGTGTAGTTTGGTCCAAACAACTTACTTAACCAAGATGGCCACTGCCCTGTATGTTGTGAGAGACAATATTGAAATTGGCAACCAGACAGGACAGATTACAGAGTATGACATTGCTTTTACAAAAACAATGTGTTCTTAAAATGGTTTTAACAAAATGTAAGCAGTGCAAAAGAGAGAGAGAAAATAAAGTGTTTAATTTTTCAGCCGCCCAATAATGTTGTGACGTACAAACTGCATGGAGACACTTCTGACCTCAGTTACTTTGGAATCAACCCATCAACGGGAGAAATCCGCCCAACAAGGCCTCTCTACACTGACTTGTCTGGGAAAGAGTTGTACATCGTAAGTATCAACAAATAAAGATTGTTAGAGAAGTAGACAGCACTGCCTCCCCCACATCACCTAATTAAGGCTTTTTTGTCTGACAAGCAGTAGCTCAGCATAGCATGGATACACTTTGTCGACGTTGTTGGGGAGGTGATTCCAGCGGTTTTGTGAAGTGTATCAAATTAATATAGTTTGAGAATTACTTCTGTCCATTTATGGAATCACATTATTATCTTGGCAGGATTCTACTTCAAGCAACAAAATGTAACAGTTATAAAACTACTTAGAGTTGGTTTGGCATGCTTTGTCGATTTTGTCTTGAAAGTCATAAAGCACATGATCCATCAGCAACTGCTTTCTTATTCCAATGCCAGTGGGATGTGGATCTAGAAAGAAGGTGACATGGAGTGATGCCAACCAATTGCTTGTTTCAGTTCCAGGTCAGTGCGACGGACAATGGAGCCCCGCCCTTATCAGCTCCATTCAATGCTACACTTGAAATAAACGTGTACAGGAACAACAATCCTCCCTCCTTCACACAAGACATCTATAGCACAACCAAGGAGGAGCGTGATCTGAATCTTGATCTCATCAGAGTGCAAGCAACCGACACTGACAGTCAAGAGGTAGGTGTGAGCAGGGACCTTATGAGAGTTCAAGCCTTGGACATATAGTAGGCGTGGGACATTCATATAGTTGGCCTGGGACTTTCTTATAGTTGGCCTGGGACTTTCTTATAGTTGGCCGAGAGTGGAAGTTATACCTGAAGTTAACTTGTGTAGCTTGAGAGTGTAAGTTGGGTATCCCTGTAGTAAACTTGTATAGCTTGAGAGTGTAAGTTATACCTGAAGTTAACTTGTATAGCTTGAGAGTGTAAGTTGGGTATCCCTGTAGTTAACTTGTATAGCTTGAGAGTGTAAGTTATCCCTAAAGTTAACTTGTGTAGCTTGAGAGTGGAAGTTATACCTGAAGTTAACTTGTATAGCTTGAGAGTGTAAGTTATACCTGAAGTTAACTTGTATAGCTTGATAGTGTAAGTTATACCTGAAGTTAACTTGTGTAGCTTGAGAGTGTAAGTTATACCTGTAGTTAACTTGTGTAGCTTGAGAGTGTAAGTTGGGTATCCCTGTAGTAAACTTGTATAGCTTGAGAGTGTAAGTTATACCTGAAGTTAACTTGTATAGCTTGAGAGTGTAAGTTGGGTATCCCTGTAGTTAACTTGTATAGCTTGAGAGTGTAAGTTATCCCTAAAGTTAACTTGTGTAGCTTGAGAGTGGAAGTTATACCTGAAGTTAACTTGTATAGCTTGAGAGTGTAAGTTATACCTGAAGTTAACTTGTATAGCTTGAGAGTGTAAGTTGGGTATCCCTGTAGTTAACTTGTGTAGCTTGAGAGTGGAAGTTATACCTGAAGTTAACTTGTATAGCTTGAGAGTGTAAGTTATACCTGTAGTTAACTTGTACAGCTTGAGAGTGTAAGTTGGGTATCCCTGTAGTTAACTTGTATAGCTTGAGAGTGTAAGTTATCCCTAAAGTTAACTTGTGTAGCTTGAGAGTGGAAGTTATACCTGAAGTTAACTTGTATAGCTTGAGAGTGTAAGTTATACCTGAAGTTAACTTGTATAGCTTGAGAGTGTAAGTTGGGTATCCCTGTAGTTAACTTGTATAGCTTGAGAGTGTAAGTTATCCCTAAAGTTAACTTGTGTAGCTTGAGAGTGGAAGTTATACCTGAAGTTAACTTGTATAGCTTGAGAGTGTAAGTTATACCTGAAGTTAACTTGTATAGCTTGATAGTGTAAGTTATACCTGAAGTTAACTTGTATAGCTTGAGAGTGTAAGTTATACCTGAAGTTAACTTGTATAGCTTGAGAGTGTACGTTGGGTATCCCTGTAGTAAACTTGTGTAGCTTGAGAGTGGAAGTTATACCTGAAGTTAACTTGTATAGCTTGAGAGTGTAAGTTATACCTGAAGTTAACTTGTATAGTTTGAGAGTGTAAGTTGGGTATCCCTGTAGTTAACTTGTATAGCTTGAGAGTGTAAGTTATCCCTAAAGTTAACTTGTGTAGCTTGAGAGTGTAAGTTATACCTGAAGTTAACTTGTATAGCTTGAGAGTGTAAGTTATACCTGAAGTTAACTAGTATAGCTTGATAGTGTAAGTTATACCTGAAGTTAACTTGTATAGCTTGATGGTGTAAGTAGGATATCCCTATAGTTAACTTGTGTAGCTTGAGAGTGTAAGTTATCCCTTAAGTTAACTTGTATAGCTTGAGGGTGTAAGTTGGGTATCCCTATAGTTAACTTGTATTGCTTGGGTTGTAAGTAGGGTATCCTTGTAGTTAACTTGTATAGTTTGAGGTGTAAGTCAGTTATCCTTGTAGTTAACTTGTATAGCTTGAGGGTGTAAGTAGGATATCCCTGTAGTTAACTCGTATAGCTTGAGAGTGTAAGTTATCCCTGAAGTTAACTTGTATAGCTTGAGAGTGTAAGTTATCCCTGAAGTTAACTTGTATAGCTTGAGAGTGTAAGTTATCCCTAAAGTTAACTTGTGTAGCTTGAGAGTGTAAGTTATCCCTGTAGTTAACTTGTATAGCTTGAGGGTGTAAGTTGGGTATCCCTGTAGTTAACTTGTATTTCTTGGGTTGTAAGTAGGGTATCCTTGTAGTTAACTGGTATAGTTTGAGGTGTAAGTCAGTTATCCCTGAAGTTAACTTGTATAGCTTGAGGGTGTAAGTTATCCCTGTAGTTAACTTGTATAGCTTGAGGGTGTAAGTTGGGTATCCCTGTTGTTAACTTGTATTGCTTGGGGTATAAGTCGGGTATCCCTGAAGTTAACTTGTATTGCTTGAGGGTGTAAGTTATCCCTGTAGTTAACTTGTGTAGCTTGAGGGTGTAAGTTATCCCTGTAGTTAACTTGTGTAGCTTGAGGGTGTAAGTTGGGTATCCCTTAAGTTAACTTGTATTGCTTGGGTTGTAATTAGGGTATCCCTGTAGTTAACTTGTGTAGCATGCGAGTGTAAGTCAGTTATCCTTGTGGTTAATTTGTGTTGCATGAGAGTGTAATTTTGTTAATCCTGTAGTCAACTTGTGGATCATGCAATTTTGTTGAAGCACACAAAATTAGGAAAATGATTGAACACTTACATACAATATTGACATGTATCTATAATTGATTGATTCAAAAGGTGTGTGTGTGGGGGGGGGGGGGGGGGGGGAGTCTGGACCGGATCCGCCACTGCACTTTCACCCATGTCCAATGATTAACCATGGTGATAGATGGGCAATATCACTTCAATATATTTTCAAAATTTAAAAAAAAAAAATGTTATGATTTGAATTCCAGGGAGGATTCAACATACTGGAGTATTCAATAACTGGGCCTGCTGAAGCTCTAGAACGATTTGTCATTGACAATGCAACGGGAATCATATCTGCAAGGAATCCAGATTCCCTCAGAACTGAACAACAGACCAAATATCAGGTATTTTAGATCCGTTCATGTGCCCATTGTACTTTATAATTATATCTTTCAAGCTCTTTTTTGATGGCTAGTTCAGACTTATGTATAACCCAGAGAGTTAATGCCCTAAAACAGCACATGCCGTCATCCCTCCAACATCAAAACATTTAAACTATAATATCAAATTGTCTACTTGCTGTCATTCTTGCCGATAAGACTTTACAGGGTCATGTGACCTGTATAGTAGTCATTCCAATTAACCCCCAAACTGCAGGATAACCGAAGTGTAACCACCCTCATGTGAACATCAGGACTATATATTGCATCAATGTAGCGTTACTCAGTGAGGAAACCACCCTGACATGCTGCTTTCCGTAATATCGTTTGAACATATTTAGATAAGATAGAATTATTCAGAAATGAGTTCATAGTAACAGTTTACGATGAATAATAATCAAATGCTTTTCATAATCTTTTTGGTGAACTGTTTTTTGTTAGTGATCCCACTTGAGTGAACTGGCACTAATGAATCATGGTGCATTATCAAATCATTAAAAGCACTAATTAGTATGTCACTTTGCGAATTGTTTATCCTCTAATCTTATTTAGCTCAAGAAACATGTATTGAAGGCAAAGGGAAGGCCTAAGGGAAGGCAAAAAACCACAGTTTCAGGGATGTGTCATCTATTTATAGTAACATTCTTTTTCTTTGAAATTATTATTAAAGGTAGAGCATTAGTACATTTGACAAGACCGATTTCTTAGATCATATGTCAAACATATTGAATTGTTCTAGATCTATGTGGAAGCAGCTGACAAGGGGCGCCCAGTCAAGTTTGATATCGCCTTGGTTGAAATAAATGTGAACCGTAACATCAACCCACCTGTGTTTCAAGGCGATATCAGTGTGCAAGTAACAATCAACGAGTCAATCAACATTGGTGCTGTCATCGCTTCAGTTTCTGCATCAGATGCTGACTATTCAGTGAGTCTATTTGCTTTTACATGTTTGTCATTTTGTATTACCTTCCCAGAAGACAGAATATGATTATCCTCTGTGCAGAGTGACAAACAATGATAAGCCTCCGTGCAGAGGGACAGACAATGATAAGCCTCCGTGCAGAGGGACAGACAATGATAGGCCTCCATGCAGAGGGACAGACAATGATAGGCCTTCATGCAGAGGGACAGACAATGATAAGCCTCCGTGCAGAGGGACAGACAATGATAGGCCTCCGTGCAGAGGGACAGACAATGATAGGCCTCCGTCCAGAGGGACAGACAATGATAAGCCTCCATGCAGAGGGACAGACAATGATAGGCCTCCATGCAGAGTGACAAACAATGATAAGCCTCCGTGTAGAGGGACAGACAATGATAAGCCTCCGTGCAGAGGGACAGACAATGATAGGCCTCCATGCAGAGGGACAGACAATGATAGGCCTCCGTGTAGAGGGACAGACAATGATAGGCCTCCGTGCAGAGGGACAGACAATGATAGGCCTCCGTGCAGAGGGACAGACAATGATAGGAGGCTTATCCATGCAGAGGGACAGACAATGATAAGCCTCCGTGTAGAGGGACAGACAATGATAGGCCTCCGTGCAGAGGGACAGACTATGATAGGCCTCCATGCAGAGGGACAGACAATGATAGGCCTCCATGCAGAGTGACAAACAATGATAGGCCTCCGTGCAGAGGGACAGACTATGATAGGCCTCCGTGCAGAGGGACAGACAATGATAGGCCTCCATGCAGAGGGACAGACAATGATAGGCCTCCGTGTAGAGGGACAGACAATGATAGGCCTCCTTGCAGAGGGACAGACAATGATAGGCCTCCGTGCAGAGGGACAGACAATGATAGGCCTCCATGCAGAGGGACAGACAATGATAAGCCTCCGTGCAGAGGGACAGACAATGATAGGCCTCCATGCAGAGGGACAGACAATGATAGGCCTCCGTGTAGAGGGACAGACAATGATAGGCCTCCTTGCAGAGGGACAGACAATGATAGGCCTCCGTGCAGAGGGACAGACAATGATAGGCCTCCATGCAGAGGGACAGACAATGATAAGCCTCCGTGTAGAGGGACAGACAATGATAGGCCTCCGTGCAGAGGGACAGACTATGATAGGCCTCCATGCAGAGGGACAGACAATGATAGGCCTCCATGCAGAGTGACAAACAATGATAGGCCTCCGTGCAGAGGGACAGACTATGATAGGCCTCCGTGCAGAGGGACAGACAATGATAGGCCTCCATGCAGAGTGACAAACAATGATAGGCCTCCGTGCAGAGGGACAGACTATGATAGGCCTCCGTGCAGAGGGACAGACAATGATAGGCCTCCATGCAGAGTGACAAACAATGATAGGCCTCCGTGCAGAGGGACAGACAATGATAGGCCTCCATGCAGAGGGACAGACAATGATAGGCCTCCGTGCAGAGGGACAGACAATGATAGGCCTCCATGCAGAGGGACAGACAATGATAAGCCTCCGTGTAGAGGGACAGACAATGATAAGCCTCCGTGCAGAGGGACAGACAATGATAGGCCTCCATGCAGAGGGACAGACAATGATAGGCCTCCGTGTAGAGGGACAGACAATGATAGGCCTCCTTGCAGAGGGACAGACAATGATAGGCCTCCGTGCAGAGGGACAGACAATGATAGGCCTCCATGCAGAGGGACAGACAATGATAAGCCTCCGTGTAGAGGGACAGACAATGATAGGCCTCCGTGCAGAGGGACAGACTATGATAGGCCTCCGTGCAGAGGGACAGACAATGATAGGCCTCCATGCAGAGTGACAAACAATGATAGGCCTCCGTGCAGAGGGACAGACTATGATAGGCCTCTGTGCAGAGGGACAGACAATGATAGGCCTCCATGCAGAGTGACAAACAATGATAGGCCTCCGTGCAGAGGGACAGACTATGATAGGCCTCCGTGCAGAGGGACAGACAATGATAGGCCTCCATGCAGAGTGACAAACAATGATAGGCCTCCGTGCAGAGGGACAGACAATGATAGGCCTCCATGCAGAGGGACAGACAATGATAGGCCTCCATGCAGAGTGACAAACAATGATAGGCCTCCGTGCAGAGGGACAGACTATGATAGGCCTCCGTGCAGAGGGACAGACAATGATAGGCCTCCGTGCAGAGGGACAGACAATGATAGGCCTCTGTGCAGAGGTCCTCTCTCTTGGATGAACATCTTGGCCTGCCAGCTCTTTGCATGTCATTTACAGAACTTGTCCTTGTGTATTTCTGTTAGAGTTTGATCATGCCTTGTATTGAAGCATGACAGTTGTATTCTCTTGCCATGTGTTTCTTTGTTGTCCTCCCTATCATACCAGATTGTTGGGCATAATAATCTGTGGCCTCTAATTTAAAATCCAATTGCGCAACTTTCTTCCAGGCTTTCTAAATGAAAGCAACATAATTTTACATATTGAACATCAGGGAAATTGCTCTATTAAATTTTAATAATAACAATATTTTAGTGATACTATTTGATTGAACTTTGAAAATGGCAAAAATGGCAGTGATATACATTCAGACCATAGTAAACCGGAACAACAGCATTAAAAATCAAAGAGATGTTCATTACTTTTTAGGTGACTCAATGCCCTTTCAGAAAATAACAAGCAAATCTTATAGATCAAAACAAAACTAGGTTAAACTTACCTTGGAACACCAGTATGTTGCCACTTCTTCTTCTTGCCAATATAGGGTATGGGAAGTTAAATTGGAATTTAAACTTTATAATGAACACTGAATAAAACTAAATGTAATGTTTCACTTCATTAACATATTAGCTCTTTATCAAATGTATGTTTGTGATCATTTAATGTCAATTAATTCTTTTTTTTCGTTATTTGAGGTACATATTCCGCAGTATTTTGAGAGTTAAACAAACTGTTTTTTACCCAGCTATATGACCCATTATCAATTTGTGTTTGAATTTCAGTTTAAATGTTTTTACAAGTAAGTTGCGTAAAACACAATATTTTCCTGAGAAATTGAAGCAACAATAACAGTAACATATGAATAATCTGTATATTGTAACTTATCTTTTTCTATTAATACAACAATCAAATATTACCTCAGCTGTCATTCATGGAACTACTATTTCTTTCTTGATATCAATAAAATGGTTTCCACATAAATTGTACACTGCATCATGCTTAAACCTTGTAGCATATCTGTCTGTGGTTGTAAATGCCATCAATGTATTTATTGCGTTAAATAAGCACTGTATGTACTATATATGCACTATATGTCATTGACACATCTTGATGTAAATATACCTACAATTCCAGTAAAAATATAACTTTTAGGAGCAAATGTGGACACAGGGTCACATACAGACATGCATATATGGGTCATTTTAGGCAATAAAGTTCATTAAATGAATATAAATACATGCAAATTTGATGTTACTGTAAGTCAGTAGACAAAATAACTTTGTGTTAATTCAAGAGCAAAAAATTGTCAATGAAAACTAAACCGAGGTAAGAATTTTCAACAAGTTGACAAATTTTGATAATACACATATATTATGGTCAAAGATAAGTGTTTAACTTTCAATTGTTGATTGTGACTGCAAGTTTTGTTTTGATTCAAGACCCCCAACAACAGAGTGACATACAATGCTACTGGCAGCGCTAACACAATGCGATTATTCCAAGTTAACAGCGCTAATGGAGACGTCATTGTCATCAACAACCTCATCTATGACACGGACACAGAGTATGAGGTAGGTAGCACTTTATCATTGTGTCTAACAACCTCATCCATGACACGGACACAGAGTATGAAAAAGGTAACACTTTATCATTGTGTCAAACCATATCATCTATGACACAAACCAGCATAGCGCAACTATTTGGGAACATTAAAACACACAACAAATGGTGTGGTCCAAGTGCCAATACAGAGAAACTTAGTACCTCTTGATTTTGTATTTCAGTTTTAACAAAGATATAAAAGTAATACAAAAAGTTTTGTATGTTTAAAGCTAAGAGTGAGTGCTACTGATGGAGGGTCGCGACCACTGTCTGCCAATCCTTCTGCCTCCGTGTCAGTGACGGTGCTGAGAAACCTCTTTACTCCCCGGTTCGAATCCAGTAACTACGACACTGAAGTCACAAGGAATGACAATGTTGGGACTGTTGTGCAGACGGTTTCCGCCACCGACAGTGACACGCTGGTACTTTGTACTATATCATTAGATAAGGAAGAAAAGAATAATCACAAAGATTACAGAAACTATTTAACAACTTTTTTGGGGAAAATGACAACTTGGAATTCCACTCAATAAAATGTTGCCTTGTTTATACGAAACTAGCAATATTTATATATCTATTATCAGGTGCCTTCTGAGATGATTGGCTGTATAGTTCAGGCATACTTCATCGAGACTAAACGATTGTGTAATTTGAATAATGTCCTGAATATGACTAATGTTTTGTTCCGCCGGGACATGTAAGTCACTGGAGACAGCTTAGTGTAACGATGAAGAATTGAAGATATTAGGTTCTCCTTGAAGAAAGCTATCATTATGAAAACACATGAATGCGGAGAGCCTTTCCCAATGTTAACCTGTTTCAGTTGGCCTACAGAACTGTCACCTACGAGATAGTCAGTATGACCCTGCCAAGATTTAGAATAGACCAGGTAACAGGGGTCATCTCTCTCGACCGTCCCATCAACCGCGACACAGAGTCTTCATATGGGGTAAGTCACAAAATGTATATAGTTGGAAAGTCAGAGTGAAAGTGAACCAAATATATATTTCAGTAAAAATTATCCTTGTGTTAAATGATTCTGTCCTTATCTTTTTGTTCCCAACCTTTCTATGTTCCAAAACTGTTCCTGTGCCCAGAATATTTGCAACTGTGTAAATGGTTTCTTTCCAAAATATCGGGTGTCGGAAGTATGATTCTGTCCCAACCATTGGGAAGTTGTAGAGAGTCTTCTTCAGCCTTAGAGGTCATAAAGTTGTAATGTGTTTACCCATCAACAATATTGTTGAAAATTAATTAGTTTTTTTAAGTGGAAGCAATTTGATTGGTTCAACCAGCAGCATTTTCTTATGAAATATCTAAACATAAACATTATATTGTCATCTATTTCAGATAACAGTATTGGCAAGGGACGGAGGGACGCCCAACAAGATAGCCTACACAACGTTTCGTGTCTCTGTCAACAGAAACCTCTTCAGGCCTGAATTCAGGCGTCCTAGTGGACCTGATTTTCGGGACTCAGTGCAAGTTAAGGAAGACATCGGTTTCAATGAAGTTGTATATGCCATGTCAGCAGTTGATGATGATGACCAGGTAGATAACAAGTGCTTATGACTTCACAATCAGTACAGTATAGAATCTAGCTACAATGACCAGGTAGATATCAAGTGTTTATGACTTCACAATCAGTACAGTATAGAATCTAGCTACAATGACCAGGTAGATAACAAGTGCTTATGACTTCACAATCAGTACAGTATAGAATCTAGCTACAATGACCAGGTAGATATCAAGTGCTTATGACTTCACAATCAGTACAGTATAGAATCTAGCTACAATGACCAGGTAGATACCAAGTGTTTATGACTTCACAATCAGTACAGTATAGAATCTAGCTACAATGACCAGGTAGATATCAAGTGCTTATGACTTCACAATCAGTACAGTATAGAATCTAGCTACAATGACCAGGTAGATAACAAGTGTTTATGACTTCACAATCAGTACAGTATAGAATCTAGCTACAATGACCAGGTAGATAACAAGTGTTTATGACTTCACAATCAGTACAGTATAGAATCTAGCTACAATGACCAGGTAGATATCAAGTGCTTATGACTTCACAATCAGTACAGTATAGAATCTAGCTACAATGACCAGGTAGATAACAAGTGTTTATGACTTCACAATCAGTCCAGTATAGAATCTAGCTACAATGACCAGGTAGATAACAAGTGCTTATGACTTCACAATCAGTACAGTATAGAATCTAGCTACAATGACCAGGTAGATAACAAGTGCTTATGACTTCACAATCAGTACAGTATAGAATCTAGCTACAATGACCAGGTAGATAACAAGTGCTTATGACTTCACAATCAGTACAGTATAGAATCTAGCTACAATGACCAGGTAGATAACAAGTGTTTATGACTTCACAATCAGTACAGTATAGAATCTAGCTACAATGACCAGGTAGATAACAAGTGTTTATGACTTCACAATCAGTACAGTATAGAATCTAGCTGCAATGACTAGGTAGATAACAAGTGCTTATGACTTCACAATCAGTACTGCATAAAATCTAGCTGCAAAGTCAGATGTCTTTTCAGAAGCTTAACTTAAGCAGATATTTGGGTTGATATTGATGAATAGGTGAGATGACTACAATACATGTAAATTAATGTGTGATTTTAGCGTCTATTCCAATAGAAGAACTGCTGCTACAAAAACATTGTTTATTTGATATCGAAAACTTCAGATTTGTCTATTTGTTGATTCTATGTTTAAATGGATACACATGCAAATTGAAGTTGTTTTAATTCACATCAGCACAAACTCTTGTATAAGGGAGAAATCAAAAACAAATTAAGTTAAATAAAAGAATGATAAAGGATCTTTATTCCCCTACAATTTTTACATATGTAATTGTGAATAAATCAATCTCATTATATGTAACTTGATTTCTTGTTCCTCCCTCAACTAAACGCTCTATGGTGACAATTTTGGTATCAGTTGAACTCTTGGTTGCAGGCTCCCTACAACTCCCTGCGCTACTCAATGATTGGCGACCAGACAGCCTCAACCTACTTCATGATCAACCAGGACACCGGAGAGATCCGCATCAAGTCCTCTCTACTGTCAGACTCCAGCCTCCAGTACACCGTGAGTTGACATGTAACTCTTATCATCCATTTCAGTTCCTTTCTTAAATGGAATTTGAACCATTTGGTCGTGACAGTAAAAAGGATTGGCCATTATTACTTGATGGCATCAAATCCCCCGGCAAACAAAGGATATAGAAAAGATCTCCGGCTATCCGTGCATGCAGGCTTGTGTTTTCTTGACCAGAAGTCAAACTCCATAAAGCACACCTACTGACACTTTGTAGATAAAACAATCAACATTTGTACTTCTGCCATTTGGCTTTTCAACTTCTTTTTGCATCTATTTTTTGCTTTTTCCATTGAAACATTAGAACTTAGAATTTTATTTCTGGACCAGTACTCAAACACCAAGGCTTTGTTTACTGGGAATGAAACTCTGTATGTTGCATAAACATCATGTGTACTGGTGCCTTTGGAGTTTTCAACTTCTTCATCCTTTGCATTTTTCCTTTTTTGATGGAAACACAACTTCATTAGGCATATCTTATTGAAACTTGGTATAAAGAACATTTTTATGTGAAGTTGTGCCCTTTTAGTTTTGACTTCTTCAGAATAACATTTTTGGCTGTTTCAATGGAAACATATGCTACAATGCTGTTTCCAGGGAAGAATGTTAAAAGTTAACACCAAACACTAAGAAAGTGAAGTTTTTAGAGAGGCTTATCTATCAGCTATTTATACAGTCTGCCATGTTTATTTGAGGGAAAATGACATAAAAAAGGCACTGTATTTTTACTTAATTCAGAACATATAGAAATAAACTATATGTAGCGATAGAATATCCACAAATTGACGAATGATTTATGAATATACTAATCAACAATCCATGGTAATGCTGTAGCAAGGTTTTCAAATTTGTAGCGCCGATGAATGCCTTCATTTCTCATTCTCGTGTTATTTTACTGAGTGTCCACTCTCATTCATCTACTTGTAAAACCTAAATCAACCAAAATGTTACCCTCAGTACTATGTTTCAACTGGGTTATGTTACAAATCATTTACTGGTAACATACTTGTATAAACAGGAATATCCCCTTGAATTCCACACACATTTCAATGCTATTGACAGATACATGTATTTGTGAAGTGTTGTGGAATATATGTCAAGACATTACAAGTTAATGAGCTGCAAGCATTCTGTACATGAAACCTTCCAGCTCCTGGTGAACGTGAGTGACGGAGGCAGCCCCTCCCGTGTGTCCCAGACCACAGCTACCATCATCGTCAATGTGTACAGGAACCAGCACGCTCCACAATGGGTCGGACTCCCCTACACTGCTCTGGTGCGAGAAGATGCTTTTGTTGCCAATTCCTTCTTGAGTGAGGTCACTCTGCTAGCTACTGATGCTGATAATCAAGTAAGTATGCTATATAAGTCATTGTCTGATATAGTTACCTGTTTACCAGAGGCCAGTTGATGAATTATTGCAGTGCATGTTCACGGAAGTAAGGATAATGGAAATGGAAAAAACAACTCACCGCTAGTGAAATTTTCACAGTTTTGGACACTGATTGATGTTATATTCTTTTGTTGTTCGTATATTTATTTTCATGTCAGTATCACTCTGGAATGGTGTAGACACAGACTTGTCTTTACTGGTGTTATGCCTGTTAATGTGAAACTTTATCACATGTCTCTGTTGAAAATCATTTAATTTGTGCCTATTAGAGTTGAAAATTAATGTTTGAATATTAGAGGAAGACAACTTTAATTTAACATAGTTGGTGGTTCTTTCACCCATCTAAACTTTATAATCCTCTTGTATTATCTGCATGGTTTTGTATACATATTTACTTACACCTTAGGACTTCGGTAGGAACAATCTCGACTTTGAAATTGATAACATTCTTAATACTTTAATTTCAGGGAACATTTGAGCGAGTTTCTTATGAAATCATCGGGGATGACCCAGCTCAAAACTTCTTCACATTATCTAACTCTGGGTTGATCCAAGTGCGGGAATCTCTACAGTCCATTCAGGTGGACAGATTCTATGTATGTATTTTCAACTTTTGAAAGATTTTACTGTAACAAGATACAAACCATATTCCAGAGACTGCATTATCGTTTGCCTTCATTATCATTTGCTTCCTTCCGATACCTAACCACACTGCCATTAGTCAATGTTTTCCATAGATACCAAACCACCCTGCCAATAGTCAATGTTTTCCATAGATACCAAACCACCCTGCCAATAGTCAATGTTTTCCATAGATACCAAACCACCCTGCCAATAGTCAATGTTTTCCATAGATACCAAACCACCCTGCCAATAGTCAATGTTTTCCATAGATAGCAAACCACCCTGCCAATAGTTAATGTTTTCCATAGATACCATACCACCCTGCCAATAGTTAATGTTTTCCATAGATACCAAAACACCCTGCCAATAGTCAATGTTTTCCATCCGATACCTAACTACCCTGCCAATAGTCAATGTTTTCCATCCGATACCAAAACACCCTGCCAATAGTCAATGTTTTCTATCCGATACCTAACTACCCTGCTAATAGACAATGTTTGCCTTCTAAGGACTGACCACCAACCAAGATTAGATGTAGTTTTAACTGAAATTCTAAGAAGATTTTATAATTCTGCAGTTAAGGGTCGTGGCCAGGGACAATGGCCAGCCACCGAAGACCAACACAACCATTGTGGTGATCACCGTGGAGAGAAACCTACATAGGCCCAGATTAGGGCAGACCTCGTACAATATTGTCATTAACGAGACTCTGCCTGTCGGATCCACAGTCACCACCATCCTGGCTGAAGACGACGACACTGTGGTTCGTAACCATGCATACCTGACTTCTTTTATGCAAGCATGAAGTGACTCCATTTCTGTTATCTGACCTAGCTGTAAAGAATGAGTACTAGTGACAAAACAAAATTATTTCACGAGGGGTATAAACTTGATATGAAAGGTGAATGAGTTTTGTATCCTATTTATTACCCACGTTTTTTACAATGAAAACATCGTCAAATTCAAGTAAAATTTAGCTTTCCAAAAACCCTTTACGAAGTCCCATGTTGGTAATATATGGAGTGTATAGATTTGATTTGAGGTGATTGCATTGATAATAAGTTCTAGTCATTTCGTTATTTCTCTTCAAGTTGATACTGATCAAGTTGAAATAAAATCAAATGGTTTCATACAACCGTTTATGTCATACAAAATAAAATCAATTGGTTTTATACAACCGTTTATGTCATACAAAATAAAATCAATTGGTTTCATACAACCGTTTATGTCATACAAAATAAAATCAATTGGTTTTATACAACCGTTCATGTAATACAAAATAAAATCATTTGATTTTATACAACTGTTTATGTCATACAAAAAAAATCAATTGGTTTTATACAACCGTTTATGTCATTCAAAATAAAATCAATTGGTTTTATACAACCGTTTATATTATATACGAGTCACAATAAACAATTTACTAATTCACGTCAATTTCCATTTAGCCTAAATCCCATGCGTTCAATGCATTGAAGTAACTTTAACCATGTCTCTACTCGGCGATTCTCAAGTAAAAGTTTACGACACACTGCATTAAAAAATAATCCAAATATAGGGACTAATTAATTGTTGAAATAATTTCAATCAAGTATTACTTTTATGTAACGCAATCTTTTGCAGTCGTACATATATATTTTTTTATTTTTCTTAAATGACATCAGTGACCACAATACGCGCGCCTGACCTAAATATGCTGACATGATGCACTCACAATAAATGTTAAATTCATAAGAGTTGGAGTTTAACTGCGCTTTGCCTGGTTAAGTGTGATATCATAAAGATGAAATGTAATTCCTCTTTTTCTTTATTATATGATTGTTAAATGGAAAGTGCTGATGTTGACTGTAATAAATGAAAGAATGTATGCATATTCGTGATCCAGTTTTGACTGCACGATGTCCTCAGTCCACTACTTTATTCTGATAAATTATTTTGCAGATGTTGGGAGAGTAATAAATAAAATACTATCACTTGTTAGATACAAAACCATCCACTTGTTACATAAATATATCATTAAAAGGAACATCATTTAGTATCCTCTATTTATGTTATACAAAAAATAATAATTTGGTTTTATAAAACAGTTTATGTTATACAAAAATGATAATTTTGGTTTTATTCAACAGTTTATGTTTTACAAAAAATTATAGTTTGGTTTTTTACAACAGTTTATGTTATACAAAAAATCATAATTTTGGTTTTATACAACAGTTTATGTAAAATGAAAAATAATCGATTGGTTTTATACAATGGTTTGGTGGTTGACCAAATTTACTTTGAAACTTTTCTAAAGACTTTGACTCATTGATTTGTGATTACTAAGAGGCTCTTCTTGAATGAAATGTACAATTTATCAATGATTAATATACCTTTCAATCTGTAAGTCTCAGAATAACTAGAGATTCTTGAAATACAAAGCTGTTGTAGCTGCCTGAAAGTGTCACCATCAACATACTATTTTGTCATTACATTACATTACAGGTCAGCAACAATGAGTTTTATCTGGATTCCCCTACTCCTCCTCCCACTTGCCTTGGGTTGAGCTACTTTTATTCTGAATGGCCCTGTTCCTGGTAATGGAGCACGTGATGTTGTCCAAACCAAGGCAACGGGCCGTTCTTTAGAACTTGTGACACACATTTAGCATTAATCATTTTAAGCAACTTCTCTGGTGATGTTGTCCAAACCAAGGTAATGGGCCGTTCTTTGGAACTTGTGACACACATTTAGCATTAATCCCTTTATGCAACTTCTCTGTAAAGTTGCTGAGCAAACCATGTTGTTTTGTTAACTCAATTGATTATTACCAGATTCGGCTCCTTCATTGAATCCTACATCTTCAACTTTATGCTCTAAGGTAATGCAGTGCTTTTGTCCAGGCACCTTGTGTGGAGGGTATAGCTCACATCATATGACTGTCCTTCAATTCAATGTGTTTACATGCAAATACTGTTCATGCTTTCTTGATTTTAATTTCAATTTGATTTGGATACTTAAATTGCACCATATTGTGCTGAAACATCACTTCTTGTTACCGTGGTATAAGGACAAACACCACTCCCTGTTTCATCAACTTGTGAGGAATATACAACCCATCAGCTGACAAACTGTTGCATGCTTATCTTTTACATTGCGATCACTTCCAAACCTTCAAATTTTGCGTACATTACTTTAGAATTAGTTTGACAACAGTGACCATATCCGTTGGCTAGAAAATCAAGAACTTACACATATGATTGAAAGTTCAATCAATTTGATAATTTCATAATGGTTATAAGTGCCCAGGTTTTGTATGTTGAAAGGCATATTTGTTAAATTCAGAACCAGTTGATTAATATAAACAATTACAGATCTAGAGTATAGAGTTTATCACTGATCCTACATTACAGGAACCCTACAACCAAACCAAGTACGAGCAAGTTCCTGGCAGTGGCAATGGTGTTGCAATCTTCAGAGTTGATGCTGAAACTGGAGCTGTTGTGCTAAACCAACCAATCAACGGTGAGAGCCCCAGTACCTACACCTTCCGGGTTCAAGTCCAAGATGGTGGCGACCCCCCCAAGATTGCTAATGAGCAAGTGACTGTCAGCATAAACATACAGAGGAATCTTCGTAGCCCATACTTCCAAGAATCTGAATCTAGTATAAGCTTGAAGGAAGATAGATCTCTGGGTCCAATAGGGCTGCGTGTTACAGCCAATGATGATGACAACTTTGTAGGTATTCTTTTCTCTCATATCGTTAGTAATTAATTTTCATTGTTCAATTAAGAAGAAAGTATAATATGAACTAATTTCAAGACTTCTCCTTCTACTGAAGTTGTTTGAAATAAGTTACTTATATTTCCAGTTAGTGAATGTGTCTATAAGACCTTGTATAGATTCTTGTGGAAATGCTCAAATTAAAAGACTATGAGTCCACACACTATTTAACACAGAGTGTGATCAATATATTATTCATGATATCTTAAAAATCTATATATTTTACTTATTTTCTATTAATTAAAGTCGTATCGGTCTTTGATAAAAACTTGTGTTGCAAGTTGTGAGACACCCAAATCTGGTACAGTCAGTATTTGAAAATCAAGGAGACACAATTTTCATACAGATGGGTTTGATGAAGCAAACAAATAAAGAACGATATATATTGAAATCTCCCTGCATGTGTTTTTATCTAAGATTTGATTGCTACAATGAATTCTGCTTCAGTCAAAGGTCAATGGGTATGTTTATGTATGTAATTCATCGTATAACACATAAATGTAATATCTCACTCAGTATATAAATGTTTTATGTATAACATATGTGATAAATAGTATAGATATCCAGTCAACTCAAAGTAATTATATTCTAAAGTCACCTTAGGTAGTAAGCTACTTAATGATGATGTCTTCACACAGATTTTCCTTTCCTTGTGCTATGTCAGTTTGGATTGTTGTCATACCGAATGAACAAATATTACAAATTATATACACTTAAATTTGAAAAAGGAAATAATCATTATCATATTGACATAAAAAGTTGAACCAAACTGACACAAAGCAAACAATTATTGTTTTTTGTGGTTTAATATCAATCACATTTGAAGTGTTCATGCTTAATAAAAAGATCTTACAGTTACTTTAAAGACTGATATTTAGTATTGAATTGGTTGTGTGTGGATGGATATTTGCAAATTTCTTCAATTTGTTCTTTGGAAAACGTAAAGATTATCAGAGTTATTTCTCTATAACTTCATGAAGACTTGGAAGACAACTTAGAATGCGCGCTCAATTTAACCTGCCTTTTCAAAAAGGAAACAAATCTGCATCAAACCAAATATTACTGTGTAGTCAAGCGATTTTGACTTTCAATCAAATCATAAATGTGTTTCACCATAGTGATCTTGACCAATCTATGTTGACCTTTTGACTGTATCCTACTTTTCTTTTCAACCCCTGTGGTTTCTCTCTTGGTGTACTGTATGGAAGCCAACTGCAACCACAATGCTGTGTGCATGAAAATAATAAAACTCAATTTATTCATAGACTTGGGACACACCATTAATAACCAGTTAATTTCTCAGCTCATTTGGGGTCTAAAATATTGGCGAAAATAATGCGTAGATCTTTCAATAACAAACATTTATGGCAATATTCTTTAACTTGTATCAAGGTACTCAAGGTCAGCGATATACAATAGTATAGGATATTTTTTATATCCACTATCCACATTTGTCAAATTTATCAAATTTGATAATGGTAACTTAAGGAACTAAGTTTGAATTTTTCACTTGATTTCTGACATTCAAAACATATTATTTGTTACTAAATGATAGATTATTGGTTTATCAATCAATCTTTCATATAAAATAAAGGCATTTGACTAATAACCAATGAGTCGTATTTAAGTAGTTTATAAGTAATAGAAGAACATTTGCTAAAATTCATATTAAAAAATTAATTCTAAAAATGTTTGTATCTGTAGGTACCATTTAACCAAGTGAATGTGAGTGTTATTGGAGACGAGCCGGGGCCCCAGTTCTTTGGTCTGTCCACGAACAATGAGATCCAACTTGTGCGGTCTCTCACTACCGATCCCCAGAACAGAACTCTCTACACAGTAAGTACACCACCACTGCTAGACTCAAGCTCCGGTTTTATTCAGCAAATATGATTGGACAAAATTTTTTAAAGATGTACAGCCAGTTTTCTATCAATAAAGTAAAAATGTGCATTGATGTCCAATTAATCATACCTCTTGATGCCAGAAACCATCTTGACAAAAAGTTTGAAATATGAAATCAAATAAATTAAAACAAGTTTTTGTTTATGTTGATTAGAGTTAATCACGTAAGTTGTTAATTAATTTTTGGGGCCCAAAATAGTAACAACAGAAAAGACGTCGACTTAAATGATTTAAAAAAATCAGTCTTCTCTGCTTTGCTAGTTGTTTATTAGATTTGAATGTGTATTGTTAACAAAGATGAAATATTTCCTTCATATTTTGTGAGTTTTTCAAAATTATGTTGATTTCATTTATTGATTGATTGAACAGTTTCCTTTTATTCTTTACAACATTGGATAGTGATGGTTTGTTCGAACCCGGGATAATAACCGGGAGGAGCCACATGTATTCCCAGAAAGATATTGCTGACTTTCACGAACTCAGCATTCTTCAAGCATATAACATAATAAAGTTTAAGTGCGGAGAAGGTCACATGACACCCTGTTTGTTCCAGCTGAGGCTCAAGGCAGAGGACGGTGGAGAACCCCCCAAGTCAGCCACAAAGGTTGTGTTTATAACAGTGGATCGCAACCTAAAGAGACCTGTCTTCAGTGCCGCAACCTACAACAACACTGTGTCCGAGGACTACTCTCTAGATAGAGATGTCCTCCGTGTTCAGGCCACTGATGGAGACCGACTGGTAAAAAATGATGAAATTGTCCCATTCCACTGTGTTCTAATGCCTCATGGGGAGATGGGAAACAACTGCTTTTATTACTGGGGCAACTAAAGAGGCTTGTCACATGCAGCTGATCAGTGGTTAACCCTGTTGAAGTAAACTAAGTCTATGAAAAAGCTAAAATTTCTGTTGGTGAAAGAAATTTTGAATCATTCCATACAAGGTAAAATGTTTAAAGCTGCAAATATATCTGGAGGTTGTGATATCATGTCGAGGCATCTGCAACCCTTGCATACCATCAGAATTTTGCAGATGAAACCTCTGAATACGACGCAGGAGATATTACATCAGCATGTTTGCATTGCTTCTATACAAGGGACATGATAACACATTTCTTATACTAAATAACTATCACAGTTCTCTAGAGCCACTCATCCATGTCCTCTCAATGCAATTTGTGTGCTTTTTTACATTAAATTATTAGCTTATTACCTCCCCTGAATCAGAATTTTTTATTTTGCTTCTCATGAATCATAATGTTAAACATTGCATCAGTGGAAACCTGATATCATATCGAGTGTCATGTAAGTAGCATTTCAGAAATGATATTACCTCCTTCAACTGGAGATAAGCAATATCTAATATTTGAAAATCTAAAATTGAACATTGCCACTCAGATTTCGTCCCTTTGAATAAGATTAACATGAAAGAGCATAAAGAAGTTGTCATCCATTAATATTTGTACTTAAGGATGTCCGTTCCTCAAATTCAAAGTATTAAGCTTTTTTTCTAACTTGTGTTTCTCAAAGGTTTAGTGTATTTGCTTGAAATATCCACCCCAAAAAATAGGGGTTAGTGTGGGTTCTTTCGAGATATTAGACAAAGATCCATCTGTCAGTCAGAGTTTTAACGTGGGAGTTCATGGGAAAATGATGACCTTTTTGGAAAAATCTTAAATTTTAATTAGTTCCTGTATTAAACTTTTTTTAATATGAAAACATGTTAGAGTTAACATAATCTTCTTCCAGAAAAAAGTAAAAAATATGAATGGTACTGTGGGTTTTGAGCCACTACGGCACATCATGTATTCAAACATTTCAATTAAATTATCAATACTCAAGCTATTTTTGGACCAAATTTTTAAACATGCTTTCTCCCACTCATTATCTAAGAATATACATGAACGCATTCATACAAATCGTATTCATTCAACAACATCTATTTTCTAAGAAAAACAGATAATAGAACTTGCTCAAATAATAGTTACAATTAATATTGCTGAGTCAGCAAAATTGTGAATTATTTCAAAATGAAAATACTACGTTTCTTTATTTTGATGAATATTTAGTCAGAAATCATCAAAATTGAGAAATTACCGCTTCAATTTGGTTTATTATATAAGAACATTATGATTTAAAGTTAATTTTGTAACTGTAACTGAGGAGCAAACATCCTTAAATGAGATTGTAATGAGATATTTTCTTTGGCAACTGACTTAAAAAAGGAGAGTGATTAAAAATGAAGAATGAATGTAATTCTAGGAAGCCTACAAAAAGGTACGCTACGAGATCCGTGAGAGTGATGTGGTTGGTGGACAGTACTTCTACGTCGATCCAGACTCTGGGGTCATCCGACTGAAGCGACCTCTGAACTCAGACACGACCGCAAGGCGTCAATATGTCGTAAGTATTAAACCAGTGTCCAGGATGGGTTACCATCGTCATTATCAAGTTCAAGCTTAAAGTCTCACTAATGGTAATTGACTAAGATCAGATGCAAAGAGAATTGCTTGAGAGATTTTAAAAGTCTGCTGTAGATAATCTCATTTTGAATCAAACTAAATCCTACCAGACAAACCACAAAACCTCTGCATGACACAAGGGGAAAGTATGATGATGATTTCTCAAATTTCCTGATCTTACTTAAAATATAATGAATAATTTTTAAGAGAGCTTCCTGTTATAAACGACACTGAATAGAAATGCAGAGCGTAGCTATGTGTTTCTTAGTGTTCTGGCTTAAATGAAATAACATTGAATTAACATTGCAGTATTTCTCTTGCCCACCTCCAGTTTACAGTGGATGCTCGGGACGAAGGTGGGCTGGCAGCACAACCTGCAGCTAGGGTCATCATCGATGTCAACAGGAATAGTTTTGACCCAGTTTTTGAGCGAGTCAACTACACTGCAGTCATCCCTAACACAGCCCCTGGGAACACTCTTGTCTTTGATACCAACGCTACTGATAGCGACAGTGATGTATGTCCAATTTTAGATTGCAATGATGACTCACTGAATTTGGATATGTTCAATACCATAATACCTTTTAAAAAAAATTATTCTTTTTCATCAAATATCTTCTGCTTCCTGGTAATGTTAATATGACATTTAATAACAGGGCAATTTTAACGACTTGACGTATCAAATCATCGGTGATGACAGATCTTCAGATATATTCACCATCAATGAGGACAACGGTCGCATAAGTATACAACCTGGAGTTGATATCAGCCGCATCCCAGAGACTGAATTCAATGTGAGTTAGCTAAAACACTTGGAAGAATTCTTTTTTGTTGTTGACAATTTAAATGTTATTTACAAAGAGTCTCAACAAATGAGGTGAAAATGAAGAATGTTTGGTTGATTTATGATAACATGTAATTGTCAGATAAGAACTTGGAGAGTAATCATGTTCTAATGAATGTTGGTAACCGTCATATGAGAGATTGGTGAGATGACATTATGTTCTAAATGTATGTTGGTAACCGTCATATGAGAGATTGGTGAGATGACATTATGTTCTAAAGAATGTTGGTAACTGTCATATGAAAGATTGGTGAGATGATGTTATGTTCTAAAGAATTATGGTAACTGTCAGGTGATGATGGGTGAGATAACATTATGTTCTAATGAATGTTGGTTACCGTCATATGAGAGATTGATGAGATGACGTTATGTTCTAAAGAATGTTGGTAACTGTCAGGTGATGATGGGTGAGATTACATTATGTTCTAATGAATGTTGGTAACCGTCATATGAGAGATTGATGAGATGACGTTATGTTCTAATGAATGTTGGTAACTGTCAGGTGATGATGGGTGAGATAACATTATGTTCTAATGAATGTTGGTTACCGTCATATGAGAGATTGGTGAGATGACATCATGTTCTAATGTATGTTGGTAACCGTCAGGTGGTGATGGGTGAGATGACATTATGTTCGAATGAATGTTAGTAACCGTCAGGTGGTGACGGGTGAGATGACATAATGAGCTAATGAATGTTTGTTACTGTCATATGAGAGATTGGTGAGATGACATTAAATCCCAATGAATGTTGGTCACCGTCATGTGGTGATGGGTGAGATGACATTATGTTCTAATGAATGTTGGTAACTGTCAGGTGGTGATGGGTGAGATGACATTATGTTCTAATGAATGTTGGTAACCGTCAGGTAGTGATGGGGGAGATGACATTATGTTCTAATAAATTTTGGTAACCGTCAGGTGGTGATGGGTGAGATGACATTATGTTCTAATAAATGTTGGTAACTGTCGAATGAGAGATGGGTGAGATGACATGTTCTAATGAATGTTGGTAACTGTCAGGTGGTGATGGGTAGGATGACATTATGTTCTAATGAATATTGGTAACCGTCAGGTGGTGATTTGTGAAATGACATTATGTTCTAATAAATGTTGGCAACTGTTAGCTGGTGATGGGTGAGATGACATTCTTTTCTAATGAATGTTGGTAACTGTCGAATGAGAGATGGTTGAGATGACATTATGTTCTAATGAATATTGGTAACCGTCAGGTGGTGATGGGTGAAATGACATTATGTTCTAATGAATGTTGGCAACCGTTAGGTGGTGATGGGTGAGATGACATTCTGTTCTAATGAATGTTGGTAACTGTCAGGTGGTGATGGGTGAGATGACATTATGTTCGAGTGAATGTTGGTAACCGTCAGGTAGGGATGGGTAGGATGACATTATGTTCTAATGAATGTTGGTAACCGTCAGGTGAGAGTAGAGGCTAGAGATGGGGGAGGACGGACCAGCCAACAGGTAGTCAAGGTTGTCATCCAGAGGAATCTGAACCCCCCTGAACTCCTGGACACTCCCTACCAGACGAGCATTCAAGAGATCACTGAAGTTGGTGCCAGCATCTTCACCCTCAGGGCAAGAGATACTGACCTCACTGTAAGTAGAGAAAAATGTTTATACAAATCATGATTATATATCGGTAAAAATTGGAAAAGTCTTTACAAAGATTGATGGATCTGGAAACCGATATTGCTTTAAGAGCTTGTCACAGTATCATCTGTATAAATTGAGTTAAAGTACAAGGGTACCATTGCACAAAACACTAAGGTGACCTAAAGACACTAAGGTAGCCCTAGTGCAATGTTAAAAGATAGCACTAAGTTAACCTTAGTGTTAAGTTGTTTTGTGCAACGACCCCATGACCTTTAGCGTGTTGATCAATGTTATCTTATGAAATGTTTATGGTTTGTACATCATCCAAGTCTGATTGTTGGCTGTCGACTCTTCTAAATCAAATTATATCTGACGCTACTCTTACTGGGAAGGGTCTTTGTAAGGTTTTCATTTACCCGATTGCTTTTATGCCCTTACAGCAAATGAAACAACAACTTAAAATGTGGTCAACAAGAAAATTCCTTTGTCTAACTGTTACAACCGTTGCCTTGCCTCAAGTGATCTACGAGAAAGAAATTATAATCACTGAATCGAATGAAACTATACCAATGCAGATATGTCATGGTGTTATGTGATAGACAAGTAAGAAACATCACATCCTTACAATGCTTCAGCCTGAACTCTTGCCTACCGCAACCAAATCTTCCTCAGTAAATTACAAACCATAACACACCCACAAAACTTAACAGACTACTCCGATCTTAGAAATAAAATTAGGCGGTGTTAAATTGGCAGACATCTGACAATATCAGTTCAACTTTATGTGGTTTCTGAGCTAACACAACCAACTAAAAGAGAGTTACTACTATATGATATTTTATCATCTATGCCTTTTGATAAGATGAATTTCAGTAAATCACAGAAATTGACACTAGCTCAATATTGAAAGACGAACACAAAATTTTTCTTACAATTATCTTTTTATAAAACCCTTTTTACCCAGGGTCCACACAATGAGTTCCGTTTCTACATCGATGGCCAAAGCCAAGATCTGACAGTGGACTCCATCAGTGGTGTAGTGAGACTAGCACAGTCTCTGGCAGGTCGCACCATCTCTCGGCTACAGGTCAGTTTCTGTGTCTCTCTTGGCCTATAATGCATCACAGATAGAGGTCAGTTGATCCCAACAAGTACTTAATTCTCCATTGTCTATCAGATTTGAGTAATGTAAACATACCCACCAGGTGCCGGTGTATGTGGAGGATCTGGGATCCCCCCCACTACGCAGTGAGACGTCAAGGCTTCTTGTGGATGTCACACGCAACAGGTTTACTCCAAAGTTTGACAGTGAGGCTTACAACAGCACCCTCGTATCAACCAATCCATCCCAGTTCGTGATCCAAGTGTCGGCCAATGATAGCGACACAGAGGTAAGATTTGAAACTTGTTGATGATTTGAATATTCATATATGAAAGTGAGGTTATGAATTGTTGATGTAAGTCTGACACTAGTCCGTTGGGACAAACAAATATTGCTGAGGGCACAGAGGTACACATGTATAATGTTGAAACATGATATTTTTATCATATGGAGACTGTATAATCTTAAAATATCATGGAAGCCTGATAGAGCTGAATATTTGTAATTTCTCAACAATAGGATATAAATAGAACGAGGGCACATCCAGAAATCCTGCACCATAACAAACACAAAATGATGATAGAACATACAAAGACACAATATCAAAAGACAACACATTTGTAAATGATAAATTTTCAATCCAGATTCCATACAACTCTGTTACCTATGACATCATTGGTGACGACAGTGCTGACAACTTCTTCAACATCGATCCAACCTCCGGAATAATCACATCCAATGAGAACCTGGTGGACGATGACGCCGAGACGTATAAGGTTAGGTTAGCTCCATATCATCATGTCACTCCTTGTCATATACCATCTACATCCCATCAAGTCAGTTAGAAATGAAAATATTTCCAGAGGGGTGCAGCCATGAGTGAAATATTAACGATTCTCCTTCACAATATGTGATGAACAGGGCAAGTTTCAAGGGAAAACATATTTTGAATTTATTTTAATACATGACTATTCATTACATGATCTGCATTGCAATTGACCTTTCATTGACCATAGATCATTGAAGAAAGCTGGTTTGAGAATGCAAGTGTTGTTAGGACATTGTGTGAGAATAAAGGTCTGCACATCTGAAGCCAGGTTTATTTCACTGTTAAGACAGGGTGTATCAATCTCAGGCATATGATAAACTTATGAATTGTCAAAACACAATTTTAAAAAGGGAACTAAAGCATACCCAAACAGTCATAATGATCCGTATAGGAAAATGAACTTTGTTTACTTCAATGCATGCCATTGTGTGTATAAACATAGCTACTTAAGAATTCTCAACTCAACTTCCTTGAAGTTTCTTTTTTGATAGATACAAAAATTAATAAGAGAACCATCTTAATGAGAGTAATACATTCAACATTTTTCATGCCAGAAATTGAAATATTTTGATATACCACATAGATAAGAGTGAGAGCAAGAGACCAGGGCAGCCCAAGCCGCACAGACACAACAGTGGTCACTGTCAACATTGACAGGAACCAGTTTGCTCCCAGCTTCCCCACCCCTGTCCTCAGTGCCAGGATTCTGGAGGTCCAGGAACTGGGCGCTGTGTTTCTCACTGTACAAGCTGAGGACGGGGATCTACCGGTAGGTGCAACAACTCTTCTGATGTTTGAGTCATTCATCAGTCAATTCGCACATTGCACCAGCTCAAAGAGGAAGAGAAATATTGCAATATTGGTCCTTTCAGTGTTTTCTGTTTTGTGTATTCTATTAGTCCCTTAATTGCAATATTACCATATATATTCAATGAGTTCTATTCCAAACTTTTAATTTCTTTTATTTTTCTTATTTATTAACATTACAGTTTTGATGAAACGCATTGAAATTGATGAAATATGAATTTTCAAACAGTCAGTATCAATTGTAAGACACACTTACTCAGCCATCCTTTTGTATTTCAATATTTTAGGATAATTTTTGCCTAAACTTACAAACTTTTTCTTACAATAATTAAGTCATGCTGACAAATGCTCATATTTCAACTACAATTATTCCAATTGTATCCAAATATGGGATAGAGTAAGGAGTGTTTCTCACAGCCAGCAGCTGGTAACTCAATCTGGGTGGGAAGTGGTCCACGCATCTCAAACTTAACATATCACCAGAACTTGCCCACATTCATTATGAGCTGCATATCGTCTGTTTAAAAATGTCCATTTCAATCTGTTCAATCAATTATATTTTTCAATGAACATTTAATTGTAAGTAATATTTTTAAATGAACATTTATTAACAAATTATTACCATATCCAAGATATAAACAGCTTTTGATTATTGTTACATAAAAACTAATAATAAAGATTTGGATGATTTAGCATGATGACCTTGGTTTGGTCAGTTGGCCATTGTAGGGTCACTTTTCATATTTTCTATAATGATTAAATTTTCTCAACAAAATCTCAAGCTACATAAACTAACATACAAATGTCACATATGACAAAACACTTTATTTGAATCACAAGGGAAGCAAGGGGGGACATTGTGTAGTGATGTTTACAGTGAGATCTAACCTGTCTGAAGCTTGGGCAAACTGAAGTATATATATATATGAGACCAAGACTGTAATTCTGGTCTGCAGTATGAACAGTTAGAGCAGTGTATGTCAAATGTTAAAAGTTGTTTTAGGATATTGAGAAGTAATGGTTGTTTCTTTAATTTTTCAATGGTTATCATGTCGGTATTGTGACAATAAACAGGTTGATTTATGATTGAGAATGGGGCAGTGGCTCACTCCAATGAAATAACCATAATTCTGGAAACTTATTTACAGCAGACTCTTGACAAATATTACTTTGTAGTGTTTAGTAGTCATTTAATTTGTTATCATGTACTTTTAATCATTGATTGGGCTGCTTTTGATGATCAATGAGATTAGAACATGAGAGTTTGGTCATGTTACAAATAAGGATGCAAGTCTGTGTGCAAGGGGGTGTTTACAAGTAAACTCTTGACCTAAGGTATTTTGACACTGATGTAAGCCACATCAAAACTAATTTCAAATACAACTTGCACTTCTTGTGTATGTAACTTCTAAAGTCTAAAGTCTAAAGTCACATCTAACTTAAAAGACTTGAAACATACTCTGTTACACTTGAATTTACTTGAACAAAATAAAAAAAAACTTCTATTCAACTACTTATAGAACATTTATTTCATGGCTAGCAAGCTAGCAACAACCGTGTTATCTTCTATCAAATGTTTCTGCTCTGCAGGGAAGGAACAGTGACTTGACATACTCCTTGATACGCACAGAGCGCTGTCGTCAATACTTCAGTATAACATCGGAAGGTGGCCTTTACGTCAAATCCGATTTGGTTACAGCCAGCAGTGAAACTTCTTCTTTCAATGTGAGTAGATTCAAATGTTTTAATGTCCATTTTAACTATGTACGCTGAGATCCTGACCACATTTGAGTGGTTATAACAACTGAACATGTGACTGGTCAGTCAGAACTGTATAGATTATTTTGAAAGTGTGTTGTAGATCTTAAATATCCTGCGTTAGCTATAAACATTGTATTGCATGAGTCTTGTGAGCAAGGTGTGAAACAGGGTCACCCTCCATACAGACAATATAGGAGTCTATTTGCCTTCAGTGATACGGAGAGTGAAATACACCTATCAACAATATATGAAATACATAAGTAAAACTCAAATATCATAATTCAATGTCTGGTAATTACTTTCTAAAAAATAAAATTAATGTATCTGTCAAAAATACATATCTAAAGAGCAGATGATAGATTGTATGGATGCAAAACAATAAAGAAAATCACCAAATATAAGATTCTCAATATATGGTACTGGTGTGATACTGTATCCAGATACGTGGCAGGTCACATGCTTACATGTCCTGGACTAACTGATAGCACAAGATGAAGAATCCACCCACATAAAGGCATGTAAACATAAATCAATGCCAGACATATGTTGAATCAAACTCTGACTATAAATAACCTACACCCTACCCTAAACAAATATATACATGTGTGATACATAAAATATACAATCAAAAAAGGCAATCCTGATCACATGTGACTGGTCATAGCCAATAGGAAGGCAATCCTGAATGCATCTGACTGGTCATCTCCAATACAAAGGCAATCCTAAACACATGTGACTGGTCATAGCCAATATGATGGCAATCCTGAACACATGTGACTGGTCATAGCCAATATGAAGGCAATCCTGAACACATATGTGACTGGTCATAGCCAATATGATGGCAATCCTAAACACATGCAACTGGTCATAGCCAATATGATGGCAATCCTAAACACATGTGACTGGTCATAGCCAATATGATGGCAATCCTGAACACATGTGACTGGTCATAGCCAATATGATGGCAATCCTAAACACATGTGACTGGTCATAGCCAATATGATGGCAATCCTGAACACATTTGACTGGTCATAGCCAATATGAAGGCAATCCTGAACACATGTGACTGGTCATAGCCAATATGATGGCAATCCTGAACACATGTGACTGGTCATAGCCAATGTAAAGGCAATCCTGAACACATGTGAATGGTCATAGCAAATATGAAGGCAATCCTGAACACATGTGACTGGTCATAGCCAATAGGAAGGCCATCCTGAATGCATGTGACTGGTCATTGCCAATACATAGGCAATCCTGAACACATGTAACTGGTCATAGCCAACATGAAGGCAATCCTAAACACATGTTACTGGTCATAGCCAATATGAAGGCAATCCTGAACACATGTGAATGGTCATAGCTAATATTAAGGCAATCCTGAACACATGTGAATGGTCATAGCCAATAGGAAGGCAATCCTGAATGCATGTGACTGGTCATCGCCAATATGATGGCAATCCTGAATACATGTGACTGGTCAAAGCAAATATGATGGCAATCCTAAACACATGTTACTGGTCATAGCCAATATGAAGGCCATCCTGAATGCATGTGACTGGTCATTGCCAAAACATAGGCAATCCTGAACACATGTAACTGGTCATAGCCAATATGAAGGCAATCCTGAACACATGTGACTGGTCATAGCCAATATTAAGGCAATCCTGAACACATGTGATTGGTCATAGCCAATAGGAAGGCAATCCTGAATGCATGAGACTGGTCAAAGCCACCCTTACCAAATTCACAAAAATACAATATTCCTACAACTAATTCAATCTTAACATAAGCTAGTAATTTTCTTTTAACTAGAAGGGAAACCTAAAATAATTCAGGATAAACAATTTGCTTTCAACATCACTCATGATAATTCCTGATTTGCACCATCTTTGAATACTTTATCGTTTATAATAGATAATTTTTTTCCCGCATACACCAACTAAGAAGGCCTGCATTTGTAGGGAATCTTATACAAGAAAGATGAATTTTGAACAGTGATTGAAAACAGTGAAATTTCAACTCTTTTTGCAAAATCATGCTTTTGCAGTGTGTAGTAATTGCAACTGACAGAGGAACTACTCCAAGGACTGCGTCTAATCAGGCTCGAGTTACCATCACGGTAGTCCGGAACACGCCACCGACCTTGACATTGACACCAAACCCAGTTACCTTGCAAGAGAATGCTACACAAGGGTTTCTTGTCTCACAGATATCCATCAATGAACAGGACAGCGATGTAAGTGTTGTTTATTTCTTGTTTCAATATTTGACAAAGCATGGTGTAACATCATCCTTGTTTAGTGGCTGGGTGTTGCCAGAAGTGAACCCAGTATCATGTGTAAAGGAAACTGTTTGTGACTGGGTGTTGCCAGAAGTGACCCCAGTATCATGTGTAAAGGAAACTGTTTGTGACTGGGTGTTGCCAGAAGTGACCCCAGTATCATGTGTAAAGGAAACTGTATGTGGCTGGGTGTTGCCAGAAGTGACCCCACTATCATGTGTAAAGGAAACTTGTCAATCATTTTCAGAATTTTGGACTTTACTGAATGGTCAAATCTTGTCAGTTTTTAAAATCTTCTTCAGCTGTTCAGATTATGAGTGATGGAAATACCCTTATGTATTTTTGGGGTTTTGAAAATGGTCAAATATTATCACTTTCTTAAATTTTGCTGCAGGTGCCCTTCAACGATGTTTATGTGCAAATGATCGGTGATGGAAATGCCCCCAGTATCTTTGGTGTTTCTGATGACGGACAAGAGATAAGGGTGACTGGTGCCGCTGATCTGGGGACTGATGTGCAGGAATTGTATAATGTATGTGGTCATACTTGTCAGAATCTGTCTTTGTGAATGTTTCTTTGTTGTTGCTAACTTTGTACAAGCTACCAGTAACTGATTGAGTTGATTTTAGGCAACTTGGCTTGATGTTGAAGATCATTGCAATGTCAGTGTTGAGAAGGGCATAAATCATTAGTAAGAAATAAATAACAAAACGTAAGTGTTTACAGGAAAAATAATAGATTGTAAGTGTTTAAAGAATAATAATAAATTGTAAGTGTTTAAAGGATAATAATAAATTGTCAGTGTTTAAAGGATAATATTAATTGTAAGTGTTTAAAGGATAATAGTAATTGTAAGTGTTTAAAAGATAATGGTAATTGTAAGTGTGTAAAGGATAATATTAATTGTAAGTGTTTAAAGGATAATATTAATTGTAAGTGTTTAAAGGATAAATAGAAGAGTGTGAGTGTAAGTAGAATTAGTTAATTGCAAACGGTTAAAAGAGAATTATTGATTCTGAGTTGCTAAAGGGGGGTAAATAAATTCTTAGTGCTACTAGAAATTGTTAGTGCTTTAGTTTTGTTCAAAACTTCATCTAAACCTTAGCAATAAGTAATAATACTAAGTAACAATGTTGATGCCATTCATAACTCCATTGATAAACACTTTGAGTCTTTAATATACTGCATGTCAAGCATTTATTCAATAGTCCATGATATCAATTTCCTGTCCAGCTGCGACTAGAAGTGAAGGATGGAGGTCGATCCAGCAAGTCTTCTACTGCTGTGTTAAGGGTCAACATCAATAGAAATCTGGCCACGCCAACATTTATCGGAGACACCGACCTGACCTTTGACATCCCTGAAAACACACCTGTTGGAGAACTTGTCGTCGATCTGACTGCGGTGGATGGTGACACTAGGGTACTCAAATTGTTAGAATTCTGTACTAATTCTGACAAGAACTTCTTTCTTGGGGGCACTTAAAAAAACTTAACTGAATTCTTTCCTTCACTGGCAACAACAACATTTATAAGTTCATGAAGTCACCACATGATTCAAACATTGTCAACAGGGTTGTGTATGTTATTGAGGTTTTTGTTTTGAATGGAGGGTCTACCAAGTTTGAATGGCTGTCTGTTATCTGAAACAACAATCCTAACTCCAGGTGAATGGGAACAAGTTATTTTAATACTGGTTTTGTTTGAAATTCATTACTTGAAATTCATTCTTCCACAGCCATAACTTGAAATTCATTCTTCCACGGCCAGGTACCCAACAACAAGCTGACCTACTTGGCCCAACTGCCATCCAGCCAGGGTGCCGAGTTCCTGTATGTACACCCAATTAATGGAGAGGTCAGGATTCAGCGATCGGTCATGGGCACAGCCATACGACAGCTCCAGGTAAGCACTGTTAAATCGCACTTATCAAGATTCACCCAAGTAATTAGTTTCCTTTGTCTGCACTGCAGTGGGAAAAAGGTCTAAAGACAGTGGCTTTTGAAGAACTCTAAGCTAATTATTTTTTTGTTAGGATGTAGAATATGAAATGTTTGCGAATGTTTTCATTACTTATATGTTTGCTGTGTTGTTTTATTTTTAGGACTTTTAAGACCCATTTAAGTTGGATAGATAATAAATCAGATAAAACTTTTGTTTATTTTCATGGCATTTAATCATAAAGCTTTTCTTCGGTGCTTTAATTATCATCAACTTGCTTGGAGACAAAACTCTCTTATCTTCCCTTACTCTCTCTTCAGATAGTCTGACTCGTATGAATATTGCTCTGCTTTCCAGTTTCCAGTGGTAGTTCAAGACGGTGGGTCTCCACCCAAGAGTGCTGTTGCCTCCATCACTGTAAACATCCTGCGGGATGTGACCAGCCTTGCCTTCCTTTCCTCCAACATCAACGAGCGTATCCAGGAAACCCAGGAGGTGCCCAGTCTGGTGACAACAGTCAGCGCTACTCCCTCGGTACGTGGGCATCACTCTTTCTCCTGCAACCTATTCAACAACAAACAATGACCAATGGGCCACTATCAAGAAAAAAAGATAACTTGTGTCTAATCTCAATGAAAGTTTTATTCTGTAGATTAATTCTGTAGTATTTTACTATGCGGATCTGCGTTCTCAAAGCTTTCTGTAACGTTGTAGATACAGATCTACGTATCATGTCGTTGATCTTGTAACTAAAGTTTGATTATGCCAATACTGTATGTTCACCATTTCGTTAATGTTATCAGGTTAAACCTTAATCATGAATATTTATCTAATGTAACGATCGATGTTGAATGATACTAGACACTGAAATTAAGATTTTCAACATGAATTATAATATGAATGGATTATTTCCGTCTTTATGATTGGCCTATTTGGTCACATGACAGCAATGACGTCAAGCGACGTCAACCAGTGTGGAACGTGAGAGGTTGATGTAACAATCCAAACACCTCTGGTGAATAAAAATAGATTTAAAAAATCCTGGTCCACCGGAAATACTAGAAGGTTATTAAAGACCTACTTCATATAATGAAACAATTATAGATCAACTTCAGACTTGGTTGATCAAATGATTTATCGACCTTAGACATGTGATATTCACCTTGGCTTCGACTCTCTGAATATCACATGTCCAAGGTAGATAAATCATTGGATCAACCTCACTTGAAGTGAATAATTGTTTATTGTGAGAATATTCAGCAGTCCAGATGTGTGTATATGAGGTTACAACTCACCCTGGCCACTGCCTAACTCCTCAAGTCCTCTGACACAACTGACCTCACTCCATTCCTCAGTTCAGCTCACCTGTCATGACCCACGCTATGGTCTGGGGCACCAACTATAGCCAGAGTGAGAATAATACTACTCTGAAGGCTGATTGATCAAATTCACCTGGATCTTGAAATTGCATTGTATTTTCACTCTTGCTTCAAATGCATGGATGAACGTGTGCCTTGCATAAATGAGTTATTTCAAAATAATTGCCTTTTTTTCAATTCTCTTGAGTAAGGTAATTAAGATAATAAAGATGTTGGTGGACATTTCCCATGCAATCTCAAAAGTAAGGAGAGTCCAATTGTATTGAAATAAGATTACTGATATTTGCTCTCTATTCTTATGTTTGTGGTAACTTGTATTACAGGACGGTGTGGTGTACACCCTGACTGGCTTCAGTGACTCCAGCAACTACTTCTCGGTGGACTCCAGCACCGGACAAATCCAGCTGGTTCGGGACCTGCAGAGGGATGTCACCAACAGGGAGTTCTTTTACGTCAGTATTGATCTGGGTCGCTAATTACAGGAATAACAAATGGTTGATATAAGAAGTAATCATCAGCTGGTAGCATATTAGAATATTTTGGTACCACCAGTATAGTGTGAATCCCTTTGCCCTTTGATGAAACATGTGGCAGCAGAAAACTCTTGCCATGCTTTCAGTTAATTGTATGAACCTTACTTACAGCAATGTTTTATTTTAAAGAGTGATAGAAATTTAACAAAAGGACACTTCTGTCTACAGTTCTGCAAGGCTCATAAGAAACAAGAGGTTTTAAATGACTGCTTAATTATTGTGATTTGTAGGGTACAGCAACTACTAAATACTCTGTAAACTGTAGTTAACCAAAATGAAGCAGATCAACTGTTACATGCTTACATATTTGACAATCTAATGGACTTTCTTTAGAGTATGCTTTGTTCATATGAGTGCTGTGACTGATTTCATCATATCGCATCAATAATGAGAAACATAGGATTCAAGTTAAAAGAGTGAATGTTAAATGTTAATATCATTAACTCCAGGGCTGTGACATGGTTGGAAAGTCACCAGATGTATGTATAAATACAAGTTGGTAATAAGTTTGGTATATTCCTCTTTTCCCTTAAACATCAGGCCCAAATCAAAGCAAAAGTATTTCACTGTGGACATAAAATTGGAATGAAAGTGGAAGCTTGATAGATATGTTGCAGAGTTTAAACATTTGTAAACTGCCTTAAGCCTCTTTGAGGTACACATGACTGATTCTTATCTCATGCTAAAGTTTACTCCACAAAGGTGTGTTCTTCATTGCAATTTTCCAAGGTCACCAGGAACCATCAAATATCAGAATGTGTTATCAGGAGGACACAGGTAAATGAAGGTGTTAAGTTATTTATCGGTCCAAATTTGGTCAGTTGCAATTGGTTCTGAATACTACTAATTTTTTCTTTCTTTTATTCCTCTTTAAAATCTAAATTTGAAAATATGTGAAATGATAATGAAATTATGAGAACCTGATGTTAATTGTATGACTGTTGTGTTTACAGCTCCAAGTGAAAGCGGAGAGGCAGTTTGCTGTCAATCTACAGACGGTGTTCTCTAACGTGACAGTGCAGGTGGTGAGGAACGTCAACAGTCCGCAGTTCAATGAGACAGACAAGGTGTATGAAGCCAGGGTGGATGAACTCGCTCCTATAGGACAAACTGTGCTGGCCGTGTTCGCTCCGGACAAAGATCAGGTGAGGGGAAGGTAGAAGATAAGAAGATAATAATAATTACAAAAAAATTACAACACAGTCTAAAGCCTAGGCCTAAATTGTTGGTTTCTACCTGGATTTGAACCTGTGCAGTTTGTGTGAGAGGCCTATGTGCTAGCCTCTACACCACCATGCTCCACAGATAGAGATGCACATGCCACTAAGACAATGGCTCTTTTAGCTCAAAGGGAAATCTCCAGTATATAAACAATAAAAAGCCTAAATAAGCTATAAGAATAATAAGCTATAAGAGATAATAAGTGATAAATGAAGATGCAGGAATTATCAAATAACCCATATATACTTATATATATTTGTGTAAGTGAAACATCAGAGTTCTGTAGCTCAGTCACCCCCATGGTGCATAAAGAAACAAGAAAACATTGTCGTATGACAAAGTCAGTAGAACAACCCTTTGTACTTTCTGACTTTGGGCGTCATCCGGTAGAAGATTCAGAACCTTTCATCTGGAAATGTGACATACCACAAGTCTTTTTATTGTTTTGTATTTCTCTTTGTAAATATTGAAATGCTTTTGAAAGTTATGGATTGTTTTGTTTGCCCAGAACTTTTATCAATGTCAAACCACTCAACATCCAGGTTAGTACTTTAACTATAATTGTTCAGGGCAAAACTATACTTTATTGAAAAACACATGATGGTTGAGGCGACTCTATTTCTTAAATAATTGTATCTCATTGTATTTTTCCATTACATCACAACAAAGTGTTCCATTACAACACAACAGAGTGTTCTATTATATCACAACAAAGTGTTCCATGACAACACAACAGAGTGTTCTATTACAACACAACAGTGTTCCATTACGACACAATAAAGTGGTCCATTACAACACAACAAAGTGTTCCATTCCATCACAACGGAGTGTTCTATTACATCACAACAGTGTTCCATTACGACACAACAAAGTGTTCAATTACATCACAATAAAGTATTCCATTCCATATTGCATCACAACAAAGTATTCAATTCCATATTGCATCACAACAAAGTATTCCATTCCATATCACATCACAACAAAGTATTCCATTCCATATTGCATCACAACAAAGTATTCCTAACCATGACCTCAGGGTGTGTTGATTTTTTGTTGTATTTTGTCACTCATACCTGATTACATTGACCAAGAACTTCCCCTAAAGATTGTGATACTCACTGACTACAAGACCTTAAGTAATTGAAGAGCTTATCAACTGTTGTGTTTGCAGGACACAGTCAGATATGAAGTCGTATCTTACCAGGAAGGGGAAGGTGACTTCTTCTACCTTGGTCCCTACTCAGGCTTGATCAGGGTTGTCAGACCTCTCACCGAGGCATCTGGTAACGTCTTTAGGGTAGGTAGGATATATGTAACTTTTATTACTGAAATAGTTGCACTCATACAATTAAAGAGCTCCAATGACCACTGGATATGGTATGATGTTACCAATCACTGTGATGTCATGCATCAAACAAATAAAACAGCCAATACAACTGTCCCTACAAAGTTCTTTTTTGAATGGTAGGATATCTGTTAGTGTTATAACATTATTGTTTCCCTGACAGATTTTGATCAAAGCTAGTGATGGAATGAACCCGGAACAAACAGACAGTGCAACTGTCATCATAACTGTGGAGGGAGACAACTCTTCACCAACCTTCATCAGCGCCCCCTATCGGGAGCAGATAGACTTTAACACAGCAGCTGGGACATTGGTTGGACAGGCGTCGTCCCGGGACCCAGATGATACTAGTGTAAGGCTTCTTTGAGTGGTTTAGAGTCTTGTAATGTACGTTGGAATATAATATTAAAAACAACCCTCTTTTGAAGAAACTGAAATGTCCAATGTTTATTCTTCCATTCTATCAATGGTTCTCTTAATACTACTGAAACAAAAACACAAGAATTAGATTCAATTAATTTATGACTTGAAAATTCTCTTAATTACAATCGAATTAATGCAAAAGTTTCAGTACAAGTGAAGGTTGCGCCAAGTGGCCTGTTATCCAGCAGATGCCTACTACAACATGACATTCAGTCTATAGATTCGAGTGGAAATTTTAGAAAATCTTATCAAATATATTTAAAAGGATTGCTAACATTTGATATTTTCTATTTTCCAGGCTGTGATGAACTTTGAACTGACTGGACGGTATTTGTCTGCTCCGGCCTTTTTCCAAATCAACCGTCTGACAGGGGAGGTAACTCTAACACAGTCTGTGCAGAGTGAGACTGCTAGCAGATACACTGTGAGTGCATCTGCAGGTGTTTGACCTTACCTTTAAGACCTTTTGGTTGAAATGTTGAGTTCTATAGGTTATGAATAAAGATTTCTTGAACAGAAACATAAGGGCTTGCTAAGGGAATATGTTGATACAATTACTTGAAATACAGAAAAATAACATCCTTTTCATGCATGGCCATTTACTTAGATATAAAGAGTAAATAAGCTTTGAGAGTGTATTTGCAGAAATTCTGCAATTAGCAATTTAATAACCGAATTATATTTATGAAGACAAAAGTATAGAAACATTATCTTAATATCAACCTTTGTTATATAATTTCATGAGTTACTCGTAATGTCATTGCTGACTCAAAGTCATTTTCCCGATGAAAACTTTATGGTCGAAAGTACTTGTGAAATACGTCATCTTGATTTTCTTCAACAAATTTTTTTTTTCTATGTAAGACCTGATGGGTAGAAACTGTGGAATATACATGAATGTACATACATGCTACTCTATTAAAAACTTTTCAGCTTGGAATTGCGACTTACCACACAGCGCGGCCCACCAACAAAGTGTACACCAACATGACAATTGTTGTGGACCGAAATCCCAACCTGCCAACATTCACAGACATCTCTTACTCAAGAACTATCCCAGAGAACTATGACTTAGGAGTGTCAATCATACAGCTCCTGGCTTCAGATCTGGATGGCGTGAGTTACTTTTTAGTGAGACATTTGTGTTTCTGTAAAACAATTTCCAACAAAAGTTGTAGTCAAGGTAAAGGAATGTGCTGCCCAGTTTCATCATGCCCACACTCAGTTTCATCATGCCCACACTCAGTTTCATCATGCCCTCACTCAGTTTCATCAAGCCTACACTCAGTTTCATCACGCCCACGCTCAGTTTCATCACGTCCACACTCAGTTTCATCATGCCCATACTCAGTTTCATTATGCCCATACTCACTTTCATCATGCCCACACTCAGTTTCATCATGCCCACACTCAGTTTCATCATACCCTCACTCAGTTTCATCATGCCCACACTCAGTTTCATTATGCCCATACTCAGTTTCATCATGCCCACACTCAGTTTCATTATGCCCACACTCAGTTTCATCATGCCCACACTCAGTTTCATCATGCCCACACTCAGTTTCATTATGCCCACACTCAGTTTCATTATGCCCACACTCAGTTTCATCATGCCCACACTCAGTTTCATCATGCCCACACTCAGTTTCATTATGCCCACACTCAGTTTCATCATACCCTCACTCAGTTTCATCATGCCCACACTCAGTTTCATTATGCCCATACTCAGTTTCATCACGCCTACGCTCAAGACAGTTTAAGCTCATTATCTTATGTTATTGTGACTGTGGGAATGGCCTCTTTTACAGCAAGCACTGAGCTACACCTTTGAGACCTCCAGCCCAGCAGACTGTAGAAGCTTCTTCATGGTAGATACACGAGCTCAGATTGTGGCCAGCAAATCCCTTCTTGGCTCCAGCTTCACCCAGTGCTCTGTGAGTATACCAGCTGGAACTCTTCACATTTTATAAACAGGATAAAACAGGTGCTTGAAGTGAGAGGGTTGATTGACAAAGCATTCAGCACATTGGCACTTAGAAAATTTGCATATATGCAATAGGTTTAATTGTAATGTAGCTGCCTGCCTGATGGAAGAGGTTAGAAACAAAACTAAAATAATCTATTTATGTTTGTCATGCAGGGGAATTTCTTAGTAATGGTGTTTGGAGAGCATTTGCAGGGAGCTTTCTATGAATAATGTAACGGTTGTCAGAACTGGCTTTGTAAGAATAGTGCCATTTTGGTTTTTATTAAAAAGTAGCAATTCTTTATGTTTTAACAATGTATCAAACGCAACCAAAACCAGTGAAATCATACCACCCAAACCATCTGAGGAGTATCTGTTTCCCAAAAAGTGAAACTTTCTGAATTCATTAAAGTTTTCATTACATGCAATTTACACGGTAAGCGTAAGGAAGACAGTGCTTTTGATTTTTCACTACTCAAGTTAAGGGGGAAAAATTCCATGGTCTACTGCATCCAAGTGAGGGAGAGAGCAGTTGGAATGTCACAAGTTGTGACATCAAACAACAGAAGATTGCCAGAACGATGAGCTGTACAAGACAAACTGTCATCTGATCTTGATGGTCTAAACCAGACTGGCCAGGAGTCTCACCCTCCCAGAAATGGAGAACCAGAGTATCAAACCCAGCAGAAGACTGGTAATGATGTCAATGGCATCGCTGGCATGAGGTCACCATTTTCACAGGAACATTCACATAAGACGTTTTCAAGGCATATCAGCCATTTCGTGGATGGCCCAGGCCCTTTGAACATCGTATCAGATGGTGGTTATCCCGTGCATACAGAAGCACCAGCTTGGTTTGTTTCATCAACATGATAATGCCAGACTACATACCCCATGATCAGTATGGACGGCGAAACGTCTTGGTTGTGCCATGGCCATCATCTGTCTTATCTATCATTGAATATCTATGGCAGTATTGGGTGGAAATGGTCAGAAGTCATCCACAGCAAGCAGTCACTATATATATATATATATACCAAGGCTGGAAAAGACACTATGAGGAGAGTGGCAATGTATCTCGAATGAAGTCAGGACAAAATGAGAGTTGTTTGTATTGACTGTAATAGGGGTCACACCAGATACTGACAGCACTTTGATGGAACTCACACTAAAGATTATTTTCTGTTCTGTCAGGGTTAACTTCAAAGTCTTCTCACTGTGGGCATCAAGTGAAATAGAGTTGTGTTTTGAATCAACAGCTCAACCTGCTCTTGCACTGTTCAGACATGTCCTGTTTTCATTGGGGTGTGCATACTTTCCCTCGGTTTAGTTTCATGATCCTGGTTCCGGCAATACATTGATCTTGTTTCAACTGTGGATAATTACATTATTGCTTATTTGAAAAGCCTGCTCACAGACTGAAACAGGGTAATGTTGAACCAGTGAATGAGTTTAAGAGTAACATTTCTCACACTTGCAGCTGATCATCCAAGTGTCTGACAGCGGAGACCCCGTGGGAAGTAGTATCCGACCAGCTGAAGCTGTCATCACTATCTTACGCAACACAAATGCTCCACAATTCCAGGCTGTCAATTACTACAGAAAGATTCCTGAGTCGACCAACGTTGGAACATCTGTTCTCAACTTCACAGCCACTGACGCTGATGCCGCAGTAAGTTGAACTTAACGGAATATTTGTAAAACCCAGAATATCCAAATAGAAATTAATTAGTGATACCCAAAGTTTTCATCTGTTTCTATGTTTGATTTCAAACTGCCATCACAGCAAGTCAGGGATGAGTCTGACATGTTCAGTGGTCAAGGACTAAATCTCTTGTGAACATAATAATGATGTTACATTCTTAAAGATTTTATACGCATGTACAAATGGGTGGCTTCATAAAAATATAATTGATGTGATGCAGAAACATTATCCTTGGAAAAGAAATATAAGTTGTGCAGTTGTTTTGTGAAGTTTATAATCAGCCAGTGCCTAAACACTTTTATTATCTGCAGGTTTAGCTTTCTGTTAACATGTTGTATGCACATGATGTCATTTGTAATTGAGAAAAAGGAAGCAACTCCCAGCCAAAATGAGAAATGCCTTTTCACCTGATAAGACAAAGGCTAAATAACCTGAGTTCCATTCTACATATGCATCTTCATTTTAAAGTCACTTTAGAAAAAGTACAAATGTAAACAATTTAAAATTTGAATAATTCCAAAATAGCTCATGAATGGAGTCTTTACAGCATTAATGTATGGACCTTTAGACAGGATGTCCATTGGGAGTGTTCGCTTGATGTTCGATACATTCTTCTATGACTGAAGACAATGCTTTTGGCATAAGACTATACAGTCAGACCTCGATAATCCGAACACTTCCGTTTTTCATCAAAAACGTTCGGATAGTGAAACGTTCGGACTACTGAAACGAACCAAATTTACAGACAGACGACAACGTATTATGAATATCTAATGAGTTTTATTTCATATACACATAACAATTGGGATACATATAGTAATAAACAATCATTGCACAAAAGCATTTCTGGACACTCACTCAGGTTTGAAAAATTTGCCGATTACAGATTGTTAGATTTACAGATTTGAAGCAGAAAAGCCAACCGCGAGAATAGCCAAAATCAGTAATTTGCAATTTTTCACCAAATTTGTTTTGCCTTTACTAACAAAATGTCTTCACTGACCGCGTCATTTTTACTGGTCATTTCCTTAATCCAAACTTCCTGCTTCCTCTAGTTTTTGATGTTTGGCATTTCTTGCCCTGATAAGTGAAGCAGAATCTTAAGAAATATCTAACCATTTATCTTTACTACGCCAAATGTCCAAAATCACAAACTCCAGATACACAAAGTGAGACATCTCAATTTATTACAATCACAAACTGCTGACACGCTCAACTCAACTTGCACTGTCATTGATGTTTACCGATTCAATCAGTGTGGTGCTCGTTTGACTACTGGATTACCGAACGCTTTGATAAACGTTCGGATTAATGAAGCAGAAATAGCTGTAATTGACTAATCCGTTACAGCTAATTAGCGTTCGGATACGGAGACTGAATCACCGGATTAATGAATCAACATTTAATGAGTTTACATTGAGATTAGTTTGGTTACAGTTTGCTACCGTTCGGATACTGGGAGATCCGGATTATCGGGGTCCGGATTATCGGGGTCTGACTGTATTTGTTTTAGAGAATTTGAATAGATAAGTGAAATTTCAAATATGGTATTGCCCTATAATAACGGATAGATGTGATCTCAGTCAGTGTGAATAAGTCAGGTGTTATTTTTTAAATTTCAATGTGTATATGAATATTGTTCTTAAATAACATTGTTACTTGTTTCCCCCCTTAAGGACCATAATCAATACATTTAAAAATGTTTTTTGAGGCCCAACATCATTGATCGCAGTTGGCTGAATTTATTTGTTCTCAACTACCTTAGGATTTTTAATTCATGGCACCAAACTTGTAGCCCTTGATATTTATTGGATATGAAGAAATGTTTATCTCAAGATTGACACAGTATTAGTTATTCATTATTAAGAGATTTAGAGTTTGTTATCCTTTTTTTGTATTTTTGAAAGATTTGGCATTGAATTAGACAATATCACTCTTTGGTGTTTAGCTGCTAATGGCTGAAATATTGCCCAAGCAGTGTTAAACAATAACTCACTCACTCACTTTTCTGTTTCTTTCAGGATACAGATTTCTCAGCCATCGCCTATGAATTAATAGGAGACGGAGCAGCAGGCGGCGTATTCCGACTTCAACCAAACACGGGTGTACTGTCTCTTGACCAAGATCTGAGGATCAACAATGTCAACTCATACACGGTACATAGCAGCTGGTCTCTCAAACAGTCACTCATGCACGGTACATAGCAGCTGGTCTCTCACACAATCACTCATACACTGTACATAGCAGCTGCTCTCTCACACAGTCACTCATACACGGTACATAGCAGCTGGTCTCTCACACAGTCACTCATACACGGTACATAGCAGCTGGTCTCTCACACAGTCACTCATACACGGTACATAGCAGCTGGTCTCTCACACAGTCACTCATACACTGTACATAGCAGCTTGTCTCTCACACAGTCACTCATACACGGTACATAGCAGCTGGTCTCTCACACAGTCACTCATACACTGTACATAGCAGCTGGTCTCTCACACAGGCACTCATACACGGTACATAGCAGCTGGTCTCTCACAGACCCTCATACACTGTACATAGCAGCTGGTCTCTCACACAGTCACTCATACACGGTACATAGCAGCTGGTCTCTCACACAGGCACTCATACATTGTACATAGCAGCTGGTCTCTCACACAGGCACTCATACACGGTACATAGCAGCTGGTCTCTCACAGACCCTCATACACTGTACATAGCAGCTGGTCTCTCACACAGTCACTCATACACTGTACATAGCAGCTGGTCTCTCACACAGGCACTCATACACGGTACATAGCAGCTGGTCTCTCACACAGGCAATCATACACGGTACATAGCAGCTGCTCTCTCACAAAGCCAACACAAATGTGGTAGGAAATAATTATAACTTATCTTCTTAATGACGCTAATCACATGAAAAGCAATTTTGATCAATTAATATAATTTCTTTATCGTGCACGGCCAGGTGCGGGTGATGGCAAGAGACGGAGGGGAGCCCAGCAGGGCCACCATCATTACTGGGGTGGTTGAGATAGAACGTAACCTGCAGCAACCAGTCTTCTTGACCCCTGTCTACAACAGAACAGTACTGGAGACTTGGGACATCACGCAGATGCTTCTCACGGTCAGCGCTGCCGACACAGACAGGCAGGTCAGTTCAACATTGGAGATGCCAGTAGGATATGTCACTTGATGAAACTATGTAACATTACCTTGTATAAGGGGGGTAGGAAGATAAGAATGGTGGTAATTTAGTCTGATATCAATGTTGTTAGAACATATTCTCTTTACCAAACCAACATTTGTTACTCGCCTGTGTAAGATACCGCAGTGTAATATTCACATGGCGATATTAAACTAGTGTAATACGGCTCCCAGTATGACGTCATAATATTGTGTGGTTGTGACGTCACAATTTTGGCACCAACATCTCAATGGCGGCTTAGTCGTGGAAATGCTTCATTCAGTACACTTTCGGTAACAATGCTTGATTACTGAGGTCAAGTAATAAACAGACTGCTAAACTTCCTTCCATTTAATACTATTTTTATTAAACTCATTAATGATTTGGTATCAAACTCGCTTTGGCTCGTTTTATACTTAATCATTAACTCGTTTTAAAAAAATAGTATTAAATGGAAGGTCGTCTAGTATCCTCTTTTTCCATTTAAGGTCATTCAAGCAAATCAAATTTGAAAAATATATCAAAGCACATAACACATTGTAGAAATAGAAGCCTGACGCCAGCCAATCCAATTGCTGTCTTATTTCTGATTGGGCTTGTTTCAGGAGAGCTCATCAAGCCAAACTTGCAGGTGTATTTAGACGAACTTTGTTACATATTATATCAGCTTGTTTAATTAGGGCTTGTTGATTTTTCAAATTACTTGCTTGCTCGTGAGGTTACAAACTTAGTTCATACACTGATCTAACAATCTGGACAAATTATCCTTATGTTTTAACTTGTTATTGGAGCTGGCCTCAGGAGAACCGGCATATGATAATTGACATGGTTTTTGCCTTGACATCTGTTCTGATGTGACAGGGCCCTCAGAGCACAGTCAGCTATTCGCTAGCGACGGACAACTCAGATGTGAACACTTACTTCAGGGTGGAGAGGGATGGGCGGGTATATGTTCAAACACCCCTTACAGAGGACAGCAGTGACCGGGCAAGATTTGAGGTACACTCATCATTCATTCTTGACATCGATGACCTGCCCAATAAAACCTTTCTGTTAAGTAGTTACCTTAAAACAAATTTGATATATATTTACTGCTTTAAAAGTCAATGAGCTTTAGATTTAAGTAGTTTGGAATAGAAATTATCATGGACATGTTATTGGGCCCTTCATATACAATGTGAAAAGCATGTTGTGACTTCACGTGCCAGATGTATGCAGTATTTGAAGAGACCAATGGGTCTTTGGTAGCATGTTGTCGTTTGAAAAACACTCCCCATATTTCACAAAAGTTTAAATTTGTTGAATTTTGTTTTATTTAGCTAAAATAGAGAGATAGCTACCACCTGTAACTTTCGATCCAATATCAGCAGATAACCCAGAAGGAAATTCTAACTCAGGATTTGCCATAAGAGAATTTGAGTATTGAGAATCATGTCTCATTTTCCTTTGTGTTCAGTTCCTCGTCCATGCAAAAGACCAAGGGACGCCAGCAAGAGGTTCAAATCCTGATGCCCAAATCATCATCAATGTGGAGCGGAACCTGCACAGCCCAGTGTTCCAGGGAGAGCCGTACGCCAGGACCATTAACTACACGACATCCATTGATACTTCCGTGGACACTGTGCTTGCTACTGATGCAGATGACAAGGTTTCTAGCATTTCTTTATCTGATCTGGGCAAAATAGAGGCCCTTTTCTTTTACCTCAAATTGAGGATTCCAGGAGTTATCTGTTTATCACCTCTCAGAATATAAATCTGTCTGTCTGCCTGAAAATTTCATCTTAGAATCTGTGACTTATTGTTTAGTACCATTAGAGCAATAAGCAGTTTTATCTTAGACTATTTATGTATATGATAGTTGCATGCGTTCAATATCAAGAATATGAATTGGGTCTGCATAATATAGTTACAGACTTCTATGAAACTAATGTGAATTCTTTTATTACCAGAGTGACAGTTATCATTAAATGTGTTTCTCATTTACTTCCTGTTGGAGGTTTTCATGAATCAATACAGATGTCAAGTGGCTGTCCATGTAGATGACATCACATGTTCAGTTAAGGAAAGGAATATGCAACATTGCACTGCACTGCACTATGTAGTTGCACAATGTAGTTGTGAAATATGTGCACATGTAAAATTTCACAATGACCATGTTGATAGGTGACAATGGAAAATTTCTAAATAGATTGTTATTGATAACTTTTGGCCAGAGTTTTTATTTTGACAATTTCACTTTTGTATCTGCAGAACCCGTTCAACTCTGTACAGTACAGTCTGATAGGGGACGGCAATGCTGAGAGAAGCTTCAGTGTACACAACACCACAGGAGTTGTCAGGATTGCAGCTTCCCTTAGGAACGACCCTCAGGAGCTGTATGTGGTGAGTGCCGCACCCCTCACCTTCACCTTGAATACTTTCATGTGTTGCATCAAAGATTTGTAAATTGTTACAAACCACTTTTTCCGACCCAAAGTTAGTTTGCTGTACAATGTTTACAGCTGCGGGTGGTGGCGACTGATGGTGGTCGGCCCGGGAAGGTTGACACAACAACGGTGCTGGTGACAGTCAACCACAACCTGTACACACCTCGCTTCACTAGTGACAGCTACAAGGCTGATATCATGGCATCGCACAGTTTGGAGAGGCCGGTGATGGTTGTGGAGGCGGTAGATCTGGACCAGGAGGTGAGTAACATTTAGCTCAGTTAAACATTGTGAAACTATTAACTGTTCACTGTGATATGTAGAGGAGATTTGTCCTCCCTTGATAGGACTATGTTCACATCATGTGATGAAGTTTAAAGATTTGTATTTAACCAAATGCACAGATAGTAGTGAATTATGAACTTTTCTGCCTCATCGAAAGAAAAAAACAAATTTTCAAGGGAAACAGATACTTATAATTAAATGACTTAATATGTGATTGTCACTGTAGTGGTGATGGAATTTATTGCCACTCAGTTGATTGACACTCAAGGTTATGGCATCTGTAGCCAGAAAGAGAGTTCTTTCTCAAATAGAACAGAGTATCTCACTCTCAATCAAAATTATCAAAGAGCAAGTATGTAAATTAATATGACCTTTACTAAATTACACAAAAATATTTTTACTCAAGATAACATGTATGTTTCTTACAAATTTGGACAAGTTTAGTTTAATTGGTTTCATTAAGTGTGACCAATGTTTAAACAATATAGAGGTATTAAAGCTTTTCTCCTAAAATCATAAAACTGGTCTATTTCAGGAAAGATACAACACAGTGAGGTACACCTTGGTGTTTGCAGCACAATACAACCTGTTCAACGAGTTCTTCTACATAGACTCTGTGACAGGGGATGTGATGGTGCGCAAAGACCTGGAGAGCAGACATTCAGTGGACAGCAGACCAGACACAGATTCTTATGTTGGAGCAGTAGATGCTTGTGACAATGCAGCAGCCCCAAAATGCATGCGATCAAACATTAATGTGAATGTGACACACAACAAACACGTGCCGTATTTTGTTGGCGTGTTGCCTTACACACAGAACCTGGATACCCTGACTGCATCGAGTCCAGTACTGACAGTGAATGCCTTGGACGATGATGACCCGGTGAGACATAGTATATTTATAACTACTTGTACTTTCAAACATTAGTGGGTCCTCTGAACAACTCAAGTCATTCACCTCATGAGGCCTGGAATGGTTGGAAGTACTAGTGAGTTAGTCATATTTATTGTTTCTTTTGCATTAGATGGAGAGTTAGAGGATACTTTGAACAGTCTCTGGAAACTGACATTGCTGTGAACTGAAAGTAGGAAAGCATCTCAAACAATATTCTCCACTTAGGCCGATATTAAACTTTTAACACATATTGATCGACATTGCAATTTGCAGTAGGGAGGTTATTTGTTATCATTGTTATGAGAGCTAACACAAGCACTATGTCATCGTACAAGATTGGTATTCTGATTTCAGACACATCCATTTGGACAAGTGAAGTATTCTCTAATTGGCGATGATGCTGCCCCTGATGTCTTTGTAGTTGATGAAAATACAGGAATCATCCGGGTCAGGACCAACGTCCAATCACCATCAGATGATACATTCAAGGTACTAGTACATGTTTTGTTATTATATCGATAAGAACTGATAAAACTTAGTTGACATCAAGAATTGCTCTATAGCAACATATGTGACATTGTAATGAAGACCTATTGGTTACACTGTACTGAGACAACTTAGTGCGCTTTAGGACAGGAGGCTTGTTCACTTAAATGAAAGGTAAAATATTAGAACATTGATCGATAGGTTAAAATAACATTCTGAAATCAGAGGCTTAGAACGGAATTATTGTAGCTTTAAGTTATCCATTTAAATCCTCACACTATGTTAGAAAAGTTACAATATTCTAGCAGTTTTACATGGTCTGTAAATTTTCTAACTTAAACTGCAGCTGTCAGCTGACTAAGTTACAACTTGTCCATTATACTCAGCAGCTATCGGTTGATAAAATAGAACTTGCTATTTCCAGCAGCTGTTGGTTGACTATGATAGAAATGACTCTTTTCCTCTATGAGCATGTCATTGATAAGAATTTGTAGGTTTTTGGCAATGATTTCAGAAGTCTTGTTAATGTTAATGTTAATGCCCACATTGTCCATTTTGTCTGTATTTTCTCAAATTTCACAAAAAAAGTTTTAGAAATCTCATTATCTTGAACCTTAGTCAGCATGACAAGTTAGTTATTAAGGAATTTGCAGTCTAGGACACACAAATGAATAATGAGCTTATTTGTTATCTATCTTGATGTTTGACTTCAGCTGAGAATCCAGGCCTGTGATGGAGGTAAACTGTGTAACATAACTGTGGCAACTATCTCTGTGACAACCAACAGTTTTGATCCAGTCATCTCCAGGAGGGGTTACGATGGAGATGTTCTGGAGACTCTATCTCTAGGACAGCCTATAGTCGATGTCAATGCAACAGATAATGACCTGACGGTAGGATAGTAACACCAATTCCTTATAAATATTTGAATCTGAAAAACAGCACAACTTGGAAGTTTGTTGAAAATATTGTGAACAATATAAATGGTTGTTGCAGTGTTTTTATTGGAATTCAATTTCTGCTTTTTTCAGAGGCCAAGCAATGTCGTTAGGTTTGTGATCACACAAGGGAACGAAATGAACTGTCTCCAGATTGACCCTGCCACTGGGCTGATCTCTGCGCGGACGTCCCTACAATCTGGTCCCTGTGCAGATGTGGACCGCTTCCAGGTACTGTAGTCCCAATAAGCTCTGTGTGGTTCATCATATAGCACTGACAGCTAGCCCCTCTATACAAGTACGTCTCGTCAACTTGCTCTCCCTGGGGAATACTTCCTTTTGTTTTTCACTTGGTAAACCTGGCGTAAACCTGTTGTAAATCTGTTGTACAAACTGTGTAAATTCACACTTCTAGCACATTCATGCCAAGTTTAAACAGCAATTTTTTATGTAATGGAATATATAATAGAAAGGACAAAATCATACAACTAATGTTCTCATTTTCAGCTGAATGTTATTGCAAGGGACGGAGGCACCCCCCCACGTTCCAGCCAACCGGTGCCTGTAAACATTGTTGTGAATCGTAACCGAGCAGCTCCACGCTTCCTCCAGACACCCTACTCTCTAGATGTCAGGGAGGATGCAAGGCTAGAGGAGTTTACTGTCAGGGTGACGGCATCTGACGCAGATACCGCTGCTCCATTCAATACTCTCACTTACTCCATGTTGGGGGACGGCAATGCAGCACTTTTCTTCAGCATAAATAAAGTCTCCAACAACGTGGCTGAGGTCGTTCTACACTCTTCTGTTCTAGCTGAGAGGACACTGAATTACAGTGTGAGTGAGATTTTGAATAATTCCTGCTTCTTCAGGGTTTTAGTTTCCACAGAGCTCCTCAAATACCCTCAAATCTATTGGAGGAAATGCAACTGTCATATTGCTATATTACTAGCAAATCAAATTACTTGCATGAGACTAGCAATATTGGAACAAAGCAGATTACAAACCTGTTGATTTAATGATATTTGCCTCAAGCTCCTTACATATTGACACATCATCAACAATTAGATGCTAAACATAGAAATAAATAAGCAGTGGCTGGTGATACAAGCCTTTAGTCTGATAGGTATCAGGGTGATACAAGCCTTTAGTCTGATAGGTATCAGGGTGATACAAGCCTTTAGTCTGATTGGTATCAGGGTGATACAAGCCTTTAGTCTGATAGGTATCAGGGTGATACAAGCCTTAAGTCTGATAGGTATCAGGGTGATACAAGCCTTAAGTCTGATAGGTATCGGGGTGATACAAGCCTTTAGTCTGATAGATATCAGGGTGATACAAGCCTTAAGTCTGATAGGTATCAGGGTGATACAAGCCTTTAGTCTGATAGATATCAGGGTGATACAAGCCTTAAGTCTGATAGGTATCAGGGTGATACAAGCCTTTAGTCTGATAGGTATCAGGGTGATACAAGCCTTAAGTCTGATTGGTATCAGGGTGATACAAGCCTTTAGTCTGATAGGTATCAGGGTGATACAAGCCTTTAGTCTGATAGATATCAGGGTATTGTAGAAGCTTTTCATGGGTGTGAAGTTGCTGTTATATTAGTTTTTCTACAGTTTAATTACTCTTTTTTTAGCAAGTGCTGTCACATAGAGAGAAAAAGTTTATTTATTTATTGTATGAGGACCAAAATACAAACAATGGCAATTGTACTTATCACGAATACTTAAAATAATGGAACAAGATTATTAGTAAGACTTTAATGAGTCTAAATTGCAGTTGAAGTAACTTTTTAGTATATTTTGGCATTGAAAATTCTAATCTGTAAGAAAAACATTGAATTACATTTTTAAATAAGGTCTTAAGAAGTAGTATAAAGCTTGAGGGCATTGTCGCATCATGAATAGCTTGTAGCATTGTAGTATAATGGTGTTCATTTGAATGGTAAATAAAGACCCAATTACATGCAGACATCCATGATTCCTGCTATTTTGTCACCTTCAATATTTGCTTGAGCACAAACCAAAGTAACTTATTCTCCTTCTACAGATAAGAGTTCGGGTCCAAGATGGAGGATCGCCAAGGCTGGAAAACACAACAGTTGTTAGAGTTGGGGTGTTGCGGAACTTGTATCGACCGACATTTAACCCCGAAAGTTACATGGTCAACATTCTGGAGGATCAGGGTCTTGGGGTTGCTATAGAGACTGTCACCGCGCTGGACAGTGACTCGAAGGTCAGAACCACCCCTTTATTCCCAACACCACTGGAATATCTTAGCAATGCATGTTATCCTCCAACTGACAAATCATGGACTTTTCATGGACTGTTCTAAAGTAATGGATTCCTAATTTTCATTTTTGAGGTCTTTAATGAATGTATTTGTAATCTTCATTGTTTTGTCATTTTGTGCTAGGGTCAGGTCATGTTTCATAGACAGTATGATGTTATAAGATGAGGAATATTGATAAAGATTCAAAACCGGTTTATTGCCTTTAAGGAATGTGTCGTGAACATGTCTGACATGGTGGGATGGCGACATGAAAGTGTCACACGTCACAGACGTGGAAAGCATATGATTTGCTGATTTAGTAGCCAAATTCAGGTAGCGCAAACCATTGCCTCCATGTATCGGAGAAGTAGGCTTTGATGGAATGAAAGGGAAAATAAAGGCTGTTTGTGACTTGATGCACTTAGAGGTAAATGAAACATTGCAATGTTTTCGCTGATGATTGATTTGAACAACTCTAGTTATATGATTATATCATGTACAAAAAACCGAACACAAGCCCGCCCATGTATTGCTCTCTGATTCTCTTGTTTGTTGCTTTTTCAGGAGCCACATAACACAGTCAAGTATGAAGTTGAAGCAAACATACAAGCCATGGAATTCTTTTCTGTCGACAAAGATAGTGGTGATGTCTTTGTGAAGAAAGATCTGCGTACTGATACCGCCAACACCACAAGATACACAGTAAGTGAAACATTTCATATTGGCTACCATTAGGTTAAGGTAAAGTGTTAAATGGAGATTATTAACCAAGGAAGTGTTTCATATGACTTTTTACGAAACGAGTGTGAATTTTTTTTATTACCCGAGCGAGTGCCTATTCAATTCTATCTTAAGTGCAATGAAATAATCAGGAAACGGTCTCCTTCACTGGCGATGTCTCGCTTTAGTGACTTGACGAACAATGGTTTTATGACGTTCTGGGCGACAAAATACTTGCAATGTAACAATCGTTTCTAAGCAAAAGTGATATGTGCACATGTGCTAATATTGAAAATATGTCACTACCATATGGGTAAAAATAGCATTTATGTATGCATGGGTGTAGAAATGTAAATGAATCATTGATATATTTTGACTGACAGCAGACAATGGTTTATGAGAAGGTAACCTGACTGAACAGTTTCCGCATGTTAATTTGATTTGCTCTCTATCAATCCACCTTAACATGACGCTGATCTTTGACCAATTAAGTTTATCTCATAAATAAAATAACATGCATTGATGAATAACAGATTAAGAATAGTAAATAGAGCCAATCTGTACCATTATGACAATATTCGGGAAAATGCTTTGTTATTTGAAATGTTAGTCTTACACTTTGAGACAAAACTTAGCGAAGAAAAGGCAGATGAGCAAATGGCTCTAAATTGCCATAGTCAAGCACAATGGACACAGCCTATCACAGGATAGGGGATATGCTTCGTAGCTGTCTAAGGATTGTGAACAAAGTATCTAATATTATTTTCGACTAATTTATTGTCCTTGAATCTGTAATTGACATTGGTATGAATTACCATTTTGTTCAATTATTCAGTTTGATTATAAGTTTTCAGCGAAAGTATAAATGTAGATGAACAAAACATTTATTATTGGTACAGTACACCTGATGTTCAGGGTAATATTTTTCACTAACTTGGGATACATGAACCTTGATAACCTTTTTTCTTGTTTGATAAATATTCAATTCTATTCAAAAGAATTTGTGTAGGAGATATTCTAAAATGGCTAGTGGTTAGAACAATAAAAAGAAAAGTACTTTATCAAACAATAAAGGTATAGTATTTTAATGACGTAACAAATGAATGACTTAACCGCTCTTCCCTGCTGCCCCCTCGTGATCACACATCCATGGTAACCTTTCACTTTGGTTCTATCAAACAATATGGCTTATCCCTACCAATATTTATCCCATTGGCGATTATGGCGACAATGTTTCATTTAACAGAGATTAGTTTGGAATCATCTAGCTCTATCTACCAGAGAGAAGAATAAAGCAAATGCTTGTCGACTGTAAAGTAGCCGTGTTGTTTAACATCAGGTCATAGCGCCCTGTGTATCGTGACATTTGGTTAATGTCATTCCTCTCTGAAAGCTTCAATGTAAAATCATCAAACTATTAAGTGTGTAATTCATGATGTACTGCCCAACAGTCTGCTTATATATAAGAGATTTAAACATCACCTTCAACATTTATGACAGCAGCAAAAAAAAGTAAATGTCTGGATTTAATCCGCTGTCACGTTTCCAAATCAAACAATACCCATAAGTCTTTGTGAAATGTTAACCACGTATTAAGCCTTAATGGGCAATGTGGGCCTGCACATTGACAAGACACAAGTTTGTTAAATTTTTTTTTTTTTAAATCAAGAGGTGTTTATTTTGTTTGTTTTTAAAGAAAATAATGAGAAGAAAAATATAATTCAAAATTAAATTAATGAAAAAACTATGTGAGTGTGTAAACACTATATTTTACTTCTTGATTATTGAAATAAGTGTGGTTCCAGTTTAGATCATTTTGGCATCTTAGAAAATCGGACTACAGTCCTCGTGCTTTAACTATAATTAGTTCAGGGCAAAACTATACAAAACAAATCGGGGTAGAGCAAACCCCATTTCTTAAACAAAAGCCTATATTTTATTCATTGAGAGTTCTGCCGACTATGACAAATATCCTGTAAATAAAAAATATGGACCTTTGACCCCTAATGTAGAGATATTATTTCAGCTATATTGTGATATTATTAGGCGTGTCTTTTCTTAAATTTAGTAAAATCGGTTGCCTTACTTCCTGTTTCTGTTAGCTGGTGGTGTTAGCCCGAGACCCTGAGCAGAGGAGTGACAATCGAGGCACTGTTGAGATCACTGTCAGCCGCAACCAGAGGTGTCCTCGCTTCCAGCCCCAGCCCACCAGTGTAACCATCAACCAGACAGTCCTCGGTGAGGTGTTTGACGTGGATGCAACCGACGCTGACCCAGATGTAAGTACTACGCTAACAAGGTCGAAATAACTATACATGTAAGATTAATCATCCATCAAATAAAAGTCCCTATAAGATGACCATTCTATGAGAATTATTGATAATCATGTTGATAATTTTTATCTATTTTTTGTGATATAAATTTTCGATAGTGTCAGAGAAAAGCAAATCTGAAGCTGAATCTTTTCATTGCAAGATCAGAGAGGTTATGATGAATTTAAAAATATATTTTTTGAATAAACAGGAGAAGTATGGAACTGCTTCAATCATTTACGAGATAATTGGTGACGACACAAGCAGGAATCACTTTGTGATTGATGAAAGATCGGGGTTGGTCAGGGTGCTGGCTAGTCTTGCTGCTGACAGTCTGAATGAGTACAAGGTAGGATCTGATTGCTCACCTCAATATGTAACTCATTTATCATCTCCAATTTTCACAATTCATACACTAGGGGACAGAAAATATAAAACCTCCCGGAGTCATGTTTAGAAATCAACAACATATATGGTATAAGTATAAAACACTTTGACTAAAATGCTTGATTAGCAGAAGATATTTCAATTTCACAAGTCTAAATTACAATGTCTATATTCTAATGATGTACTTCATTACACATAACTTTAAAAACCCACATGACATCAGCAAGTCAATAACCGTGGTCACTGAAGAGTGACTGACTCCAGAACCATGGGTGACTTAAGACTTGACAAGAAACTTGGAGGGAGGGCGTTATAGTGTGTTTTATGTTATGACATTCATGTTTATACATGCATATTTAAACTCTAGTTGGAGCTATTACTTAGTGTGATAGTTGGTAATGGTTGCTTTGTATGTGATAATTGAAAAAGAAATTTGAAAAAAAATGATATGTGGGTGATATAGAATAATATCAGGGTAAGATGAGTGGTGAAACCCTTGCTGTACAACATGGTGATGAGTGATTTGTATAGTTATGGATCCACTATCAGTGATGCACAGGACCATCAGTAGAAAGACATTCAGAGTGTCCCTCACTTCAGGTGCGGATTGAAGCGAGGGATGGGGGCTCTCCTGCCTGTAAAAGCACCAAGGTTGTGAGTGTTACCGTCCAGAGAAACCTGGCCCGACCCACCATCAATGGTCCAGTAGAAGTGACAGAGATCATCCTTGAGACAAGAAGCATTGAGTCCATCATTCACACATTTAGCGCCTCTGACACTGACCAAGAGACTCAGGTTAATATCTATATATCTTTTCTTACAAACACTGTTATTGTTGATACAATATCGTGCATGTTGACAAACATTTGAGAAAAATATGCTTCAAACCCTCCCCCCCCCCCCCAAAAAAAAAACCAACCCAAAAACCCCCTTTTGTTACTGATTTAAATGAAGTTGCAAATAAGATGATTAAAATTTGCAATTTTGTAAGTTTTGATATTAATTTGACTGAGAGCCAAAAAAACATCACTTCAATGTAAGTGCTTAAAGAGCTTTGAAAATCTGGACCTAGGTTTGACAATAATAGAAATACATGTTATTTAAGAGTCATTCAAATTTTTACTTAATGAAAGACTAGAGTTATAAAAAATGAAACACTATTGAAGGACACCTTATTTCATGATGATCAAGTAATAAACATATGTTCATTAAAGGTCATTTTGATTACAATTTGTCTTGTAACTCAAATCTAGCATTTATACTTGAGTCCTGAAATAATTTGAACTGAAGAACTGAAGCATTTGTATGAGCCATGTCCAAAACCAAGTCATAACTCAACTTCTATTCTTTCAGCTGACATTTGCTTTTGCTCCTGGCTCTCTCTGGCAGAATATCTTCCGAATGGACCCAGTCAGTGGTGTAGTGAGCCTCAGAAGGAGACTGATTGGTCTCTCAGAGGACAGATATGAGGTACCAGTAGTCTTATAGTAGAATCTTGCAGCACAGAGGTGCCATTGTACTGATGTGTAGGGAGATCCAGCTTGTCGTACTTTGTTTTCTCCTTGAAAGTACATTCATCTTGGACAAGCCTTGACAATGTATTGTTGTTTCAACATGAGTGGTACATGTAGCTCTTCACCCAGCAGGCATCTGACGTTACATGTAGCTCTTCACCCAGCAGGCATCTGACGTTACATGTAGCTCTTCACCCAGCAGGCATCTGACGTTACATGTAGCTCTTCACCCAGCAGGCATCTGACGTTACATGTAGCTCTTCACCCAGCAGGCATCTGACGTTACATGTAGCTCTTCACCCTAGCAGGCATCTGACGTTACATGTAGCTCTTCACCCAGCAGGCATCTGACGTTACATGTACCTCTTCCTGTACTACATTCAGCAGAAGTTTGCTTGTATTGCCTTGGAATGAAACCATTTTGAACAAATAAAATTTAGGATTTTCCTATAAAATAGTGAGATATGCTTCTTCTGTTTTGTATAGATGCAGTTTGTGGTGTCGGACAATGGGGAACCAGAGCTGAGCAGTGCCCCAGTGACCCTAACTGTTGTGGTCCAGAGAAACCAGTTTCCTCCTGAGTTCCTGGCCACGCCGTACACCACCACTATAGAGAGTACCCAGTCATCACTGATTCCTGTGTTCACATCTACAGTCAGGGATAACGATACTGTGGTATGTACAGATGATTTCAATTGTAGACTATCCCCTCCCAGCCCCTATCTAAGATAGTTCTTTTATATATAGTTTAGATATATTGATAGGCACAATGCTTCAGAACCAATCTTTGCATGTTGGTTGTGTTACGGAAGAGTATTATGAAGTTCACAACAAACCCAAGGAATTACAATTTATCTGTTCAGAGTGGATTATTGTGACAAATTTGGAGCTTTAGCTAGGAATTTATTACAGTAATTTACGAGGGACAGATAACAGTTATCTGAGCTTTGAGTTGGTTATTCGGTTTTTTTACCCAAGTAAAAATTAATAATATTTACGGTACTCATGGAAATTACTTTTGTGAAAGGGAGTTGCAAGTTAACAAGGTCATTGTATTCGTGCATGGAAAACAATGATAATGTCATAGTCTTCATTTACGCTGCCAAATGTAGTCCAAGCAATTTGTAACATGTTTATTAATCATATATTCAGCAAGGCAATCTCAAAGAACAAATTAGTAAGACAAACCACTTAATAAGAGTTCAAGTTTTGTTTTTTCCCATATGAAAAGATAAACAATGTTTGTTTATTAGTTTCGTTTACACAAGTATGCTAGGCTCAATGAGTGAATAAAAAGAAATTAGTTCTGTCAGCCAATCAGATCTCAAAGCCAACTGGTACTGCAATGGAGAACTCAAATAACTTGATATTTGGATGTTCATCTTCACTGCAGACATTTTTTTTAACATCAACTCCCTGCGGAGTATTCAAGTTTAGCGTGCTCAAGGTGTCCTAGGTCTGTCTACCTATTGGTCATCTTTAAGAGTGCCACAGCTGGCCGACTTGGAATGCATTATAAATATTTTGTCCTAATACATTGCACATTTCTGTAAGGGGACCACAACAAGTTGTCTACACCTTTTCAGAGAGGGTATTGTATTGTATCTTTATTTTCCTGTTGCAACAGAGCCCGTTCAACAGAGTTCACCAGTCTGTGATAGGGGACGATGACGCAGTGAGGTACTTCATGGTCGGGGAGAGTGACGGACAGATCTCCATCATCAAGTCTCTCCGAGACACAGACACCAGGCTCTTCAGGGTCAGTAGGGGCCATGTTTGTACACAGTGTTCACTTTATCTTCTCAATCTACTAGTGCAAAACCATAAGAAGTACACTCTCAATATTCTTAACTGAGGGAAATATATTGTCTATGAGTCCATTCAGGCTGTGGCCACAAAAAGTATTAGATAAAAGTATCTTAACTCACATCATCAGACATGAAACCAAATTACTGATATCATATTTGGTCACATGGTTTATGAAGATAAAGACAAGTATTTGAAACCTATGCTTGAATTTACATTTTTGTATATTTTGGTCTCTTATGATGTACGAAGAAAATTTACTCTAAATACCATTAAGGTTGAGGAGACTTCATGGCATTCTGGCACAGATGCGACCAAAGGTTAACTACACCTTTTGCAAACTGTTTATTCAGCTATATTTTGAGAATTATATGAATGTTTTTAAATGATCCCACCCAAAATATATTGACTAAACAAAAATATAGTATATTTGTTTTGGAGGTTTGTTGCCTTCAAACTAAAATATCGATCAATATTTACTTTTGTAGAAATACAGTGATTCTGTTGTGTTTGAAAAATAGCTGCATTCAAATTTGGTTGAGATCTGGATGATTATAAAAAAGTACCTTTTTGGGCTCTCATAAGACAAAAAAGCTCATTCTAGTTGTTAATACTTTGGCAAGAATAATTGAAATAGTAAGTTTGGCAGCTAGTTGCTTGTACATCAATCTTACAGATGTCAGAATGCATCATTAAGTTTTCTAAACTGTGAGGGAATATACTGTTTATGTCTTCCTTATGCAGGGCAATGGTGGTGCGAGTGTAAAATTATGAAGATTTGTATATGATAATGATAAACAAATGTATTTATGATTTTTCTGATAACATGATAATTTGATAATTAACAGAACCTGATTCAATCAGATAAGTTTAACATTGTTTTACAGGTAACATTGTTCCCTCAATTTCCTGACGTCAGAAATAAATAGAACATTATATTTGGGTCTATGTCATACTCTGTTCACAACACTTATGCCTGATATCTTTCTGTTACATATTGATGCACTCATGTCATAAACATGCCCTGATATATCTCTGATCAGCCGATGCTTGTTGCTCTAGGCTAGTAGAGTGTCATGATTGCTCAGTGGGGTATATAGTACTTATAACTGGAAAATTATAGCAGGAACAATAAACTAAATCCAATGATAGTAAGATAGTCATATATTGTTTCCATGATCTACGGAACGGATTAACATAAGAGCAAACAGCAAGTATGTTTCAGGATGATGTATGTAGGAGAAATAACTTACAACCTGTTCATTGGGTTTGTTGTACCCTCCAGCTCCGTCTCCTGGCGTACGATGAGGGAGAGCCTGCTCAAACATCAACAACAGTCCTGGAAGTGACCGTCAACAGGAACCAAGCCACCCCCTCTCTTCAGCCCATCGGAACTCTACAGCCATTCCTAGAGAACAGAGCACTTGGAGACCCTATTGGACGAGCAGTCTGCACCGACACTGATTTATATGTAGGTTGTTGTTCAGATAGACTATTGTACAGATAGATATGGGCTACTGTACAGATAGATATGGGCTACTGTACAGATAGATAAAGGCTACTGTACAGATAGATATGGGCTACTGTACAGATAGATTTGGGCTACTGTATAGATAGATATGGGCTACTGTACAGATAGATATATGCTACTGTACAGATAGATAAAGGATACTGTATAGATATATATGGGCTACTGTACAGATAGATATAGGCTACTGTACAGATAGATGAAGGCTACTGTACAGATAGATATAGGCTACTGTATAGATAGATAAAGGCTACTGTATAGATAGATATGGGCTACTGTACAGATAGATATAGGCTACTGTACAGATAGATAAAGGCTACTGTACAAATAGATATGAGCTACTGTACAGATAGATAAAGGCTACTGTATAGATAGATAAAGGCTACTGTACATATAGATAAAGGCTACTGTACATATAGATAAAGGCTACTGTATAGATAGATATAGGCTACTCTACAGATAGATATGGGCTATTGTATAGATAGAAAAAGGCTTCTGTATAGATAGATATGGGCTACTGTACAGATAGATATAGGCTACTCTAGAGATATTGGCTATTGTATAGATAGATATGGGCTACTTTACAGATAGATATAGGCTACTGTACAGACAGATATAGGGTACTGGACAGATAGATAAAGGCGACTGTATAGATAGATATGGGCTACTGTACAGATAGATAAAGGCTACTGTACATATAGATAAAGGCTACTGTATAGATAGATATAGGCTACTCTACAGATAGATATGGGCTATTGTATAGATAGAAAAAGGCTTCTGTATAGATAGATATGGGCTACTGTACAGATAGATATAGGCTACTCTAGAGATATTGGCTATTGTATAGATAGATATGGGCTACTTTACAGATAGATATAGGCTACTGTACAGACAGATATAGGGTACTGTACAGATAGATAAAGGCGACTGTATAGATAGATATGGGCTACTGTACAGATAGATAAAGGCTACTGTACAGATAGATAAAGGCTACTTTACAGATAGATATAGGCTACTGTACAGATAGCAGTTTTAAGAGATATGTTAATATAGTTTTATATTAATACTTTCGTCAAACGATTACATTATTTCATACTGATTTTGCATATTCTAATGAAGCCCTTTATTTCCATGAATAAACTTGAAAAGTTATGAAAATTTTAGTAGAAACACCATTGGATTAGGCACTTTTTGAAGAAAAACACATTTTTAGAATTGTTTTTTGCTTATTCAACAGAATTTTTCAGTGATACTGATATAATACATATTGCTACAAATGGAATAAGATGTGCTCAATGGAATAAGAAAACAAATTCAGAAATGCTAATATGGGATAACAGATTTTATTATTTGCCATTGATATGTTTTTTTAAAAATACTTATTAAAATCACATAATGTCCTTGGATTACTAAAAGTGACATTAAACAGGTTAAGAAAAAATATCCTTGACAATGTCTAAGTTCGTTATTGACATACATATAGTTACACAATGTTGTGTATGTTATATTAGCAAAAATCTTGAAAAGAAAAATATCTTCATAGGTGGTCATTTTCATTAGGGAGTTTTCACAATAGTGAACTGAAGAGGAGAAAAATATGGTGGATGATTTTAGGTTAATTACAATAATGTGAAAAGCACTGATATGGATATGTCTATTGTATTTGTTCACCTGTAGTAGTGTATAAAGGTTATCCGGTTTTTATCACCAGACAAACAACTACTCCGGGTGTGAGTCTTGACCGTTTATTACAATATCAACAAGAAACCCTGAAATGCAGGAATATAATAAATCTAAACATGGTCACATGAACATATATACTTTTGTAACATATTATTGTAGCATCAATGCATCAAATTGACACATTAAGCACCTTATCTATATATAGAAATAATATGGTTGATACATGATACGTACAACATTAGCATTACATCACCTCATGAAACAATAAGTTATAAATGATCATTTAGTGTAACATACAATAATCATAGGCAATCACATGTACACATTCATTATAACCACCATTATGCAATGCATCATGATATTATGAAAATCATAATTGGATAAATAAATGAAGTATTTAGTACCATATGGTTAACATACATATGCATACACAGAGTTACAATTATTTACAAAACCATGAAACTCAACGGTGCGTGACAGTAGGTTTCACAGACAGACAAGTCAGTTTCAATTCACATCGTGAGATTTTGAAAAAGCAATTAATAAAACTTCTATGATACTTATCTAATAATTGATACACTAACACACATCCATTAATCACTCATCTCGAACACGCACATTATTTTTATAAATAGTTACTGATTTTTTTATATATAATATGCATTTTGTTATTTTATTTAAGATATAAGATGATAAGACCAACTAGTCACATTGGCCAATACATAGGTATCTATGACTATATTTTGCTCTGAAGCATTATCTTTAGATTAGATACTTGTTTGGAAATAAGATAAGAGTAGAATGTGTACAAGGCCCAATAAAATAACCAAAACTAAGCTGAATAAGTAAGACAAGTTGGCCTTACGACGCCTAAGAGGCAGTAATTGTGGTTAGAGTGAGACAAGTTGGCCTTAGAGGCAGTAATTGTGGCTGATTAAGGAAATTCAAAACCACAGAAGATAATAATCACAACAATCCGGTCCAACTGAATGTAACTGATTTCAAAGTCTTAAACTGAACCTTATTGACAATAGATAGTAAGCCAGACTGTAAGAGAGAGGAAAGATGAAAGAGAGATAGCTAGGGTACAGAATCTTTTTCTATGTAGTGCAAGTCATTTGGATTTTTTTATTGGATTTCCTAGTTGGAAATGCAAAGGCATTACCAACCAAACTTGAACCAAAGACCATACATACAGCACAGCACCTTGTTCAGTACAAGTTTTGCATCATCCTTAGTGCATACGGGGGTTACACCAATTATTGCCATCTTCCTTTTGTGTTTTCAGACATCAATATAAGTCAGTAAATGTTGTTCCACCTCTCCTTGCCCCTCATTGTGCATGCTGTTTCACCAAAACTTTTATAACTAGGAAATTTTGCTGTTTTATATTATAAGAGTTACTTTGATGACTGTTTTTGACAAAAGAAACAAACAAATTCACTATTAAAAAATTTCTTATCAAGGCTAGATTAATAGCTTTTACCATTGAAAATGCAGGTGTTGCAATACTGTTTTCCAGATATATCTTTGTATAATACTGACAGTTTTTATATACCGGGTAATCTATGTACACAACAAAATTCCTAAGAATAATGCTCCTTGTCATTTCAAAACAGAGGTCAAGAGGGTTGAATATTACATTTACATTCCTGAAGTCCTGACTAACATGCACTGTTTTCAGTCCCCTGAGAATAAGGTTTCCCTTGAGCTGGTGGGGGACGAGACTGTGCTGACCTACTTTCAGATAGACAGAGAGACTGGCTTCATTTCCCTCAAGAAGTCTCTAGTGGACTACCCAGACTCTGCCAGAGTTAACTTTCAGGTCAGTGTCTCATACAAACTGAGTTTGAATTGAGTTGCATTTATAATCACTTAATCTTAATAAGTTTGGAACAGTTTTGTCTATTTTCTGTTTGTTTTTCCTCTACTTTGAAAACAAGAAACTAGAAGATACTTTGATATTCCTTGGAAACAAAGGCTTTGTTATAACTGCAGGTTATATGTCTTAATTTCACTTTCTTCTTGTATCAAATACTGACAGTAATCTTGAAAACAATAAAAGAAATGATTATGTACTTTGTTAACCATTAAATACATGAGATTAAATTTTTGCTATGCAATAAAAACATTGAAATAATGAAAACTGTTGCAGTGTGGGTTCTACATGTATGCAAGTAAATATTGGAACTCTGTGAACCTGTGATGTATGTGCCACAGGCCTATGGCGTATGCATAATGGATACAATACATATAAACATGCACTATTTCAGTTCCTGGTCAACTGCAGTGACGGCAGCGACCCAGCCAAGTCAGTTGTGACCCCAGTGACTGCTGTTGTTAGGAGAAACACTGCACCGTTCTTTGAGGGATCTTCAGGAGACACAACCATTGATGCCACTCTGCCTGCAGGGAGTCTGGTAACCATGGTTACAGTGCGTGACACTGATACTGATGTGAGTTTGCTTTATCATTAAAATTGTGTTTTGAATTATATTACTTTTGTAAATACTTTTAATCACTTCTTAAACTAAAGCAATGATTCTTAATATTTGATTTTGGTAAAGTTGGAAATCACCCCATGTTTGTAACAATTCCTATTTGATGAGATTCAATGGCATACATTTATGCAAGAGCTTTTTCGATGACCTATCTTTATTTAAATGCAAGACAAAGAATGATATACCAATAAGAGTTTGATACTGTAAAACACATCACCAAAATGTGGGAAAATTATGGGTTTGTTAATGACTCCTCTTAACTTTAATTCGTCATAAAAAGACATATGAAAACAAATTCTGGAAGACTTTAATCAAAGTAGATGCATTGATATATCATTTATTGTTTATGAAATAAATATTCTAACTCAAAAGCTTTTATAGATGAAGTAGCAGCTGTTTGAACTCTTACAGTTGAAAGCAAGAACACAAAAGTTCATGAACAGTAAGTATTTCTCGACCAACAAATATTCAATGCTAACAGACTCAAGTTCCCCATGTACAAAGCCTTAATCTATTGCAGGCTCCATTCAATTCTCTGACGCTAAGTCTGATAGGAGACGAACGCACTCCAGCCTTGTTCAACCTCACACAGAATGGGCAGATAACTCTCAAAACAAGCATTAACCTGACACAATACACAGAACCATCATATAGGGTGAGTAAGAGACAAGCGTTGTTTAGAGTTCTCATATCACTGTTAACCCTCGAGAAAACCAAGAAGGTCAATAATCCATCCCACTTTGAAGCCTATTTTCTTTCCCTGCTCAAGAACAGAAAGCTTTAAAAGGATCATATTTTCGGTAAAAATAATAATTCTTGTAATTAGAAGCAGATGTTTGTATTTGTAATTTATATTTATCATCTAAAAATTCACTTACATCCCTTACTACATTTGATTTGTATTTTTGTATTGTATAAGATATCATGCTGATCATGATATATGATATTTATATTAAAAAACAATATATTTATATAAATCAGTCAAGGTAAGTAGATACTGAGTGAGTGAGTTATTGTTTAACGCTGCGTGGGCAATATTTCAGCCATTTGCGGCAAGTTGATACTGGAATGAGGAGAATATTGACACCACCAACCAATCATCATAGCTGGAGTTCAGCATAACAATTGACTATTTTCCAAAATGTCAGTTTTCTTCTTTTGTTTTCACTCTGATTTTGCTTGTATTGAAGTCAATAAGTTTTGACTCTCTCACCTATCCTTTCTCGCAACTCTTGAATAGTCCTGTGATCATTGAAGGCCTATTGATTCACAAAACCATCTTTTCTATTGAAAATATTTGCTAGTTGTCTTCAAAATCTTTAAGAAATGTAATAATTGTTTACTGAATGTTTCAGGCACGTATTGTTGTACAAGATGGCGGATCTCCCCCTCTCTCGGCAACAACTGTCGTGACAATCAACGTCAACAGGAACTTCTTCAACCCAGTGTTCACGGATGGACGAACGTCCTTCCAAACCAGCATCTCTGAAGACACCTTGGTTGGGACCACTGTGTTCGACCTCAATGCAACTGATGCTGACCAAGAGGTGAGACTCTCAAAATATTATAATTACACAGCAGGGACAGCTCTGTTTTCAGCCTGATACATCTGATGCTGGTAAAGTTGTGAGAGAGCTGATGTTCATGTATAGTAAAATTATGTATCAATTAATATGATTATTATTATTCCCACTGAGGTTAAGTTCCTTTATTATTTGCCCATTGAAGATACCGCCATTTGATAGATCTACAATGTTATTACACATTGTGTCATAACATTGCATCCTGATTGACATCACAATCGTTAAACATGATGTCAAAATGTAATTGGAGTCAGCAATGGTAAAGCCACTGAGTGTCTAACTTGCTTCCTCTTTGGAAATACCAAACCACTCACTCGTTTCACAATAATGTTATTGGAATTAATTTTATCTTCAGACATCGAATAGAGAAGTGGAGTACATACTTGAGTCGGGGAGCGGTTTGGGTTACTTCCTCGTGTTGAGAGACAGCGGTGAGATCATCCTGATTCGGTCAGTCCTCGGACTCACCAATCAACGCAGGTTCACGGTAATCCATTCCTTTTTCATTTGTTGAATTGCTTGATCTGGCGTTTAAAAAAATTGTTGTTTTGATTTTCTATGTACCACAGTCACCTTAAAAGGTAGTTAGCACCAGTGGTTGAATTTAGATCAAGCGCTGTGAGACCTATTTAACAATATATGGCGAATTCCGGACATATAAATTATTGTTGTATACAAAACTAGTTGGCAGACCCCGTACTACAAATGGCTTGTTATCTGCCACTAATTTGAAGGATATTCTGGAATGGTTTCTGGAGCCATAGTGCACTTGTTGATAATATGGGTGCTGTCACTCTAGCAACTCCGAGAGCTGTGCGCTAAATCAGTGTGAAACTGTAGATGAATACTTCCTCTTGACATTAATGTAAAAATAAGTGTAGAATGAATATTACATTTATCTAAAATATGTCTTTATGAAGATATAAAGTATAACAATCTATTGCACAGAGTTTAGAAGGTATTACCAATAAAAAGTGAGTGGCTATTGCCATTGAAAATAGATTTTGTTAAGTGTGCCGAGGTGTATCTGTGATATAATGTTCGATGCAACAGAATCAAAGTAACACGCAATTGCCATAACCAGACTAATCATTGTGTTAATTTGTTCTGTTAGATTGTGACTTCACAAAGTATGAATGCACAAGTTTTTTGTGTTCATCGAGAAATGTTTGCATGTTTTTGAGAGCTCTCGTCAAATCAGAATCGCAGAGGAACGTGTGACAAACTCATTTTGTGATTATGTGGAAATGATAACAATGATTTCACCAATATTAACTCCTTGCAAGGGTTCAGATCATAGGGCATTGATAAACAAAACAAAACTCGATAGCTTAGTGACAAGCAGATACAAGCGTTGAACTGACACACAATAAACAACGGGGGTGGCCACGGAGAAGGACAGCGCTAATTAGTCATCGCGTTGAAACCTAAGTTTGCCACTCACATCTCGCCAGGAAATTATTCAGCAGAAAAAGTCATTACAGACTATTTCAAGACCTGCAAGTTAAGCGTTAAGATTAACAGAGACAAGGGCACTGACATCTCTTTCATCTACTCTACTGTTCCTCATGCTACCATAGCTTCCAGTCAAATTTTACATGAACTAAATTACTGATTCAATATCTTGATTGAGTTCTGAAATCAGAACTGTGCAATTTACATATGCCAGTTACCTTGTGTATTGTACCTATAGCTGAGAGTGGCGGCACAAGACCATGGCACGCCCACAAGGAGCACAGTGGCAGACGTCACCATCAACGTCAACTTCGACTCGACCCAGCTTCGCTTCATACCAGCAGACTTGAATGTGACAGTCAGAGAGAACCTACCTGTTGGGGAGAACATTGTCCAGCTAAGAACCAACCCGGAGGTTGGTACTTCTCACTCGGGAACCAGACACCGCTGTCTCAGATTAATAGGACATTTTTAAGCAAATCTAAAACCAGACATTCTTGATTGCTTGGTTAAGTAAATTTGTCTAGCCAAAGTGTCTAAAGGCAGGGGAAAACGGATTCTTTACCTGTAAAAACCGATTTTTGTGTTTATCTTCTCTAGAATTAAAGACATTAGGTTCTTAAATGTTGTTGATAAGTATGTTAGATGATTAGTATAATAAATTCTTAATTATGTGTATCTGATGTGGGCCACGGCCACACAATAAAAATTTGTTTTAAAACTACTTATTTATGAACTAATAAATCATATAAAGCTTGTTGATAAACAGAGACAATAACCCTATTTTGTTTGTATTTTGAACCCATATAGGCGGATAGGTGAGTTTTTACTAAAGCAGTTGAAGATTATGCCCTTCAAAAAGTTTTATATCTAATATTCTATAGATCTAAAAAGTATAAAATTAAACATTTACCCATTGCTTGTCTAATTTCACTTATAAAGTCCTATAACTATAGGAATACATGTACACAAAAGGCTTGATTAGAAATCTTACACTCTGCTGTGTGAAATGCAAGCATCTTTGTGTTTGAGTGAGATTGTATTTCTCCTCCAACAGAATGATGTACAGTTTAGAATCACTGGTCTCAGCTCTGCACCAAGCTATTTCAACATTGGCAGCGACACTGGTCAAATTTCCATCGCAACAGATCTGACCAATGATCCAGCTCTTCTGGATAAATATCAGGTAAACAGTTCTGTCTTCATAGGAAAAATAAGATTTAAAAATATTTCCCACCAAACATGACTTTTCTGCAGTACTGGCTGGTAAAGTTTGTAAAAGCATACTGCCTAACAGTATAGAACCTGTACTGGTCCTGTATCGGTATAACCAAATCGTGCCATTAAAGGTAGAATTGTATTGGCCCAGTACTGAAAATATGGTACAGGTGTACTGTACTGGCCCAGTACCGGCCTGGTTAAAGCCTATCTCTTCCTGTCTTAGTGCATTATGGGATTATTAAAAAGGGCCAGTACAGGCCCAGAATAGGCCCAGTACAGATAATATTGAGTGTATATACTGGTCCAGTACTGGCCAAATTCTGGCATGGCACTTCCTGTTAGTGTATTATGGGTATTCTTTTCAAAATGTCGTCTGCTTTATAGAGATGACAGGAGAAGGCGACACTCGAGTATCCTTGAAATGTGAGTTCAAATTAAGATGAGTTAACTTAAGTTAGATAAGTCTCTGATGTATTCTTTGCATGTTTAATATCTTAACAACAATATTGTATTTTGTATTTACTAAAATTGCTGTAGGTTTTATTAACATGATACTGTTGATGAGTTAAACAAATTCAATTCCTGAAATATCGTTAGTGACATATGTTTCCTCTGTAGACCTACATGTTCATAAGACTTCTTTTTCCTTAGATAACATGTTTTTATAAATTAATATTTTATTTTAAAAACTAATTATGTTTTTGAAGCAAAGTTTCATGCTTATAATTTTATATATGTATACCTAAAATAAACAATATAAGAATGCGCAGCTTAATAACAATCAACCTTGATTTCTGAGAATATCGAACATGTATTTCAACGGTTTCGGTGTATTAAAGTTACTGAACTGTAATGGTCAAACTAAAAAGGGCCAGTACTGGCACACTACAAGGACTGTAAAGGCTAACCTGTACTGGGCCAGTATATGAAATGATACTGTTTCGGTACTGGCCTTATACTGGCCCAATATTGGCCCAGTACCATAAGCCAGTGCTGCGCCAGTACCGGGCCAGTGTGCAAGTTGGTACAAGGCCAGTACTGGATACCTTAATCAGCCAGACAGGGCGTGACTACTGGCCCAGTACGGTCATGTTTGCTGGGTTTGTTGCTGAAGAATTAAGTCATGTACCAAATTAACTCAAATATCGTTTTTCCTATTCTAGCTGACTGTTGAAGCCACAAGGGCAGGAGTTACAACCCAAACTGCCAGCGCCACCGTCACCATCATAGTTCTCAGAAACTTGAATGGTCCCAAATTCACAAGAAATCAGTTTTCTGTGACTGTTCAGGACACAACGGACGTGGGCACTGAAATAGTGACAGTTTCTGCTACTGACGATGATCAAGTGAGTGATAAGTTATCAACATCCTCCTGACCTAAAATATATTCCTATGTATCTCATTTTCCTCATAAATACTTTATCCTACACCATATATTTTCTATCCTCAAGGACATGTTATCCTACACCATTTATCTCTCTATCCTCCAGGACATGTTATCCTACACCATTTATCTCTCTATCCTCCAGGACATGTTCGTTATCCTACACCATTTATCTCTCTATCCTCCAGGACATGTTATCCTACACCATTTATCTCTCTATCCTCCAGGACATGTTATCCTACACCATTTATCTCTCTATCCTCCAGGACATGTTATCCTACACCATTTAGCTCTCTATCCTCCAGGACATGTTATCCTACACCATTTATCTCTCTATCCTCCAGGACATGTTATCCTACACCATTTATCTCTATATCCTCCAGGACATGTTATCCTACACCATTTATCTCTATATCCTCCAGGACATGTTATCCTACACCATTTATCTCTATATCCTCCAGGACTTGTTATCCTACACAATGTTGAGTGGATCCCCGGCCTCAGACTATTTCCTTGTTTCGGGAGACGGGAAGGTCATATTGAAGAAGCCTCTCCAAAACACTCGCCTTGACCGATATGAGGTGAAATAGATTTACATTGTTAATTGTGTTTGATATCTTTTAACTATTCAGACCTGAAAGTCACAATGTGTGAGTCAAATAGGTTACCTTGAGTGCTGAAAACTTTGACTAGAAAATTATGATAATTGTAAGTTTGTTGATATTCATTTCATGTTTTAAATCTGGATTTTGTTGTATAGACTTTTGAACTAGAAAAATGAATGATTACAGACTGCTGAACTACAGACTAAATGGCTCCATTTTGTTATATGTTTTGATTCTGGAGCTCTAATCATTTAGAGTGTTTTGTTGATACACATTCATTAAATGATTTGACAGATCTGTAGTAAATTTAACATATAGATTTCATAATGTGTTTGTTCACTGGCTTCTAAACAGTTTAAAGAGTGCAATTCAAACTGATATGAATGCTGGAGCTTTTCAACGGAATTTATACCACAGTTTAAACAGTAGTTAAGCCAGTGAATAAACACATTTATTTTTTATAAATTCACACTTTGACATTTAAGGGTAGTTTTCATTTTAAAACTTAATTCAAAATTTCTAACATACGTTTTCTATATTGCTATAATATGCAGTATTGCATGGATGCTTTGTGACAACAGACTTGAGGGAGTGTGTGACTGTAGTGAGTGTGTGACTAAGTGAGTATGCGACTGTAGTGAGTGTGTGACTGTAGGGAGTGTGTGACTGTAGGGAGTGAGTGTGTGATTGTAGTGTGTGACTGTAGTGAGTGTGTGACTGTAGTGAGTGTGTGACTGTAGTGAGTGTGTGACTGTAGTGAGTGTGTGACTGTAGTGAGTGAGTATGTGACTGTAGTGAGTGTGTGACTAGTGAGTGTGTGACTGTAGTGAGTGAGTGACTGTACGGAGTGAGTGTGTGATTGTAGTGAGTGTGTGACTGTATTGAGTGTGTGACTGTAGTGAGTGTGTGACTGTAGTGAGTGAGTATGTGACTGTAGTGAGTGTGTGACTGTAGTGAGTGTGTGACTGTAGGGAGTGAGTGTGTGACTGTAGTGAGGGAGTGACTGTATTGAGTGTGACTGTAGTGAGTATGCGACTGTAGTGAGTGTGTGACTGTAGTGAGTGTGTGACTGTAGTGAGTGTGTGACTGTAGTGAGTGAGTGTGTGACTGTAGTGAGGGAGTGACTGTAGTGAGTGTGTGACAGAACCAAATGAGACATATCGGAGACATATATATATGTATTGATGTGTTTTCTTTCTGTTCAGTTCTTGGTCAAAGCTGATGATGAACGAGGTAAAAATGCCACGGTGCCAGTTATCATAGAGGTTATAAGGGATGTCGAGACACCTCAGTTCCTTGGAGAGCCGTATGCTTTCAATATTTCTGAGACCAATCAAAACGGAGCAATTGTCTACACTATATCAGCACAAGATCTGGACTTGAAGGTGAGATTTTCTTATTGTGCATAGTCACACATCAATTTTAAGCACTTTAACAAGGCATGACATGTTAATAACAATCTGATTCTGTACAACAGGGTGATCTGGAGTTTGAGACTATTGGCCGAGACTTGGCGGAGGCCTTCTTCACACTACAACCCCTTCCTGTGGACCCTGCAGACTTGAAGAAGAAATCTGCCAACATTCTGGTCCGAAATACGGACGTCCTTGAGGAGGACCCCCAGCAACAGTATATTGTGAGTTGATGCTGCTTGTCTCTATGAGAATCTGATCACTGAGTGTAACTCAAACCAAGCTCTCAATGTTCTGAAGATCTAACAAAGCACCCTTCATGATACTGAATCACAAACTGTAACAACCAAAGATCCTTGGTTCTATTTGTCATAGCAACACCATAATACAAAAAGCTTTGGAATATCATAATCTTCTCCTGTATAAGAAAATGGTTTCTGCCTCTGCACATATGAACATTAGTGGAGAAGCTAGCAGTCTGGGTAAGGACCTTCTCGTGTGAAAGAAGTCGTGGAAAAGTGTTGGGAAGAAGTCTGTGTAGGTCCCTTTCAACTCCAAACCAACATTCACTAAAAAGAGAAAACCACTGCCTTCCTTCCACTTCCCAAGTTGTATTTCTCTGGGAACTGTCAAATTGTAACACTGTCAATGTATTTATCAATTATGTTTGAGGACTCGGAAGAATCCTGAAAGGTTACCATTAAATCTTTAATACATGAAGATAGTTGTTGTCTCGATGGTTGGCCCCCTCTTTCTTCCCTCCTTCCTACTGTCAATGTATTTGTTAACATCCTTTTTTTTATAAGGATATCTTTTCTGTTATTTGGTGTACAACAATCTTTTTTTCAGCTTCAAGTGAAAATATATGACAGTTTTTACCCGAATGTCACCAGACAAAGCACAGTTATCATCAATATTGTGAGAAATCCAAGCACGCCCATTTTCAGCCCGACAAATTACTTTGTTGAAATTATTGCCAGCCAACAAGCTCTGGGTGTGCCCTTCCTTACTGTAAATGCAGTGGATGATGATGGAGTAAGTAAATAAGTGATAGTAAAGTTTTGTTCCTTGTAAAAACCTGTACACGATATTTGGAAAAAATGTGAATGATTTTTTATAATTGGACATTGTGTGTCTGTTTATCCAACAGTTCTTAATGTGTGATGAATTTAGAATTCTGAGAATAAAAAATATGAAGTATTGTCTGTTGCCAAAGCTTCAGTATAACCAAAGGGTCACAATCACTCAAGTATCCTCTTACTTAAAATAGTCACCAGATTGAGTGTTAACAAAGTAGCAGGTTTCAGGTAATGATTGATTATACTCTGTACATGATTATGTTGGACAGTGTGTCCTTTTTAGTAATTTACTTCTGTGTCCTTTTAAGTGATTTACTTCTGTGTCCTTTTAAGTGATTTACTTCTGTGTCCTTTTTAGTGATTTACTTCTGTGTCCTTTTTAGTGATTTCCTTCTGTGTCCTTTTTAGTGATTTCCTTCTGTGTCCTTTTTATGTTGGTTGAATGAAAGAACCCAATGTTATCGAACAACTGGTGGTTATTGATTGAACTTATGAAATGTGAGTGCATGATATGCTACAATAGTTGAAATGGTAAGTTGTATTGCTATCAACCTCTCCTCTGATTCAGGACCGTGTTTGGTACAACCTCACAACCCCAAATACCCACTACAGCGTGAACCCAAGGACGGGCGAGCTGTACCTGACTAGGAGTCTGCTAGATGGCAGCACCCACACCTCGGACTCGGTGAGTTCTTCATCACTTAGCTTGTCTCCGCCTGTGCATGAAAAGTTGTAACTTCCTGAATGATAAAAGTATTTACAATTTCGTATCTGAAAGCCTTATCTGTCTGTACCAAGTATGTATGATGCAGATCCAAGTGCTCGCCAGTGACCAGAGAAACCCTGAGCGAGTCGGAGTGGCTAATGTGGAGATTCGAATTCTGCGAGACGAGCGGGACCCATTCTTTGTCAGCTCAACCGGGTATGAGAACCGCGACTTCCCGTATCGCTCCGAGGTTGGAGACAGGGTCCTACAGGTGTCCGCCATAGATCCCGATATTAATGTATGTACTTGAAGATTAGTTTGTGTAAGTCAGTTATTTTTTGTTAGGCATGAAACAGTTCACAGCAATTGGTTCTGTGCACAGTGCATCATGTGCTACTGTGTGCCAGCAGGATGATGGCTCAGGGAAGCAATTCTTCCTCTAACATTATCAAACTGCCCAGAATAGGATTTTATTTTGGGGATTAGTAATTTGGGGGGAAAGAGTCAAAAGCTTAATGTGTATTACACATGAGAAGGTATCATAAGTGAATTATCTGGGACGGAAAGAAGGTGTGTACCAGTCAGAGTATACACCCTAGAGAAGGACTTAATTCCTTCATACATGTGCAAGACAATAGTGAATTTATATGAACTTACAAATAATGGCGAGAAATTATACAGTTATAATGGATTGGAAATAAAGAGTGAATTACACTGACATACTGATGTTACCAAATTTGTTTATTTCCTATTTGTTACAGTTTTTTAATTTTAAACAAGGGTAACAATTTCCTGGTTTTTTTCATTCTAAAGACAATATTTCTTTGAATCAGTCTTGAAAGGTCAATGTCATATTAGTGGTCATATAAAATTGTTTATATGATAATGATCATGTTTCTTACACTACTCATTCTATGGAAATGCTTCTTGAGAAGGTAATGGGTGCATCAGTAGGGCATGTAGGTAGTGGCTGATGTTGTACTCTTAGTAACAGTTGTGTTGTGTTGTGATTCTTGTTTGTTGCAGTTTTGGTTCTGTGTCGAACCAAGGCTTCTGTACATCAATAATAATCAACCTGAAGGTCAAGTGTACTGTTTCACCCCTGTTATTTCTGTACCATATTCTTCACATTTGAAATAGTTCACAAAAATAACATAATGACAATCACATGAAATATAAAAACTTTCAAAAACTATATTATTCAAGGGATGTGATAATTCAGACACAATATCTTGGAAAGATTTAGATAAATTGATTTAGATAGCAAACAACAGTTTATTTTCACCTATTATTATTTATAATTTTTAATGATCAACATTTAAAGGACCAGTGTTACATAAAACAACACCAAAGTACTAACCAATATGATACGTGGCTGATGTATCATCATGGGTATCATTACCATACATTCTCAATTCTACCGTTGACTTTCTTCACAATCATTTATGACAGAAGAGCAGCTAGTAAGTTTAGAACTGTGGTAAAATTTACTGACAAATTTGTTTCTATAGTGTGAAATCCCTGAGTTCCCTCATCTGCATTGATGCAAAGCCTACGAGCCTGATTGTCTGATCAAACACCCCCTTGTTTTAGTTAATATCTGTTTTTCACTAACAGTGCCTCAGCTAGATTATACTCTAGCATGTTGATGCTGCTGTTGATGTAGTATCTTGTTGTTTACTGTAGTTCCCTGATGTAGTGATCAGCCCTCCTGTTTTACAGGGCACACTGCTGTATGAAGTTGTTGGTGACGTTCCTGCACCGTATTTCTTTGACGTGAACATGACCACAGGCGACATCTACCTGCAGGAACCACTCACTCCCTCAGTAGGACAGTATCTGGTGAGTATCAGGCTCCTAGTGGCAGCCATAGTTGTATCATCTATATAATGTTACATTAATTGATGATAGGTTTGAATACTCCTTATTTTTAGCTCATCAGGTCTGAAAGACCCGATGGGCTAATGGCATGGCAAGGCGTCCGGCGTCCGTCCATCCGTAAACTTTTCACTTTTTCGATTTCTTCTCCAGAACCAATGACTCTAGAGAGCTGAAATTTTATGTGCATACTCCTTGGCAAATGAGGATTCTAAATTGTAGATTTCGTGACCCATTGACCCCAAATGGGGTCACAGGGGTCAAAACCTGAAAAATCTATTTTAATCTTCTTCTCCAGTTCCAAAAGGTCTAGAGAGCTGAAAAGGTGTGTGTAGACTCCTTTGGCACTGGAGATTCTAAATTGTAAATTTTGTGACCCCATGATCCCAAATGAGGTCAGAGGGGTCAAAACATGAAAAACCTATTTTCATCTTCTTCTCCAGTTCCAAAAGGTCCAGAGAGCTGAATAGTTGTGTGTCGACTCATTGGGCACTGGAGATTCTAAATTGTAGGTTTGGTGACCCAATGACCCCAAATGGGGTCACAGGGGTCAAAACCTTAAAATCCTACTTTCATCTTCTTCTCCAGTTCCAAAAGGTCTTGATAGCTTAATAGTTGTGTGTAGACTCCTTGGACAATGGGGATTCTGAATTGTAGGTTCGGTGACCCCTTGACCCCAAATGGGCAATGGGCCTTTTTTATTTGATTGTGAATAACTCGGACGTTGGGACAGGCTACCTTTCCTACACTGCCCATGACCCCATGGTCTAAACCCAAACACCTATATCTATCAAAAGTCTGATGAGCTACAGAGCCCATGGCTCTATTTTTTCTTAATTTCATGTTATCAGTCAGGCAGCCATCTAGCAAAATAGAAAAAATTTCATTCCCTTTAGAGATATGAACAATGTTATGCATGCTGTACATAGAGCAAGTAACTGTCTGTCAATGGACAAAGTCACTCACTGTAGGCAACTATGTGTTTGTAGCATCTCAGTTGGTGAAGAAAACTGGTAAAAAGGTCTGCTTGATTCAACATTACATTTCAGCATTCCGTATATTCTGTTAATATCTTTTAAATAACATTTGATTTCCTAGAAGAGAAGATTACATGGCACCAAATATCAAACTGTAATAAGAAACAATTCAGAATTATTTCTTTTTTTCCCAAGCTTCGTGTAATTGCCTATGATAGTGCATATCCAAGAAACACAGCAGAGACCACAGTGCGTATCCTGGTGGATAGAAACCCAAACAGTCCTGTGTGCGGGGCAGGGATCACTGCTGACCTTTCACCTGACACGCCCATTGGTACAAGAGTGGGCGTGGCCTCAGCTTCTGATCTGGATGCGGTCAGTGGTGTACATTACTCTCTGCCTCTTCCCTTCCTACATCTCAGAGTTCACATTGGAAAATCTACTTTAATTATTCATAAGTATAATACATAGTTTTCCAGTATTGTGTCTATAATCTTTTTTTATTCAAGGTGAAAACAAATTTCAAACATTGTGTAGGATTTCAAATTAGGACCACATAGTGACAGAGAATCCTAACCAACTGAGTAAAGGGTTTAGCCCTTTTGACCAAGCATAGTCCTAACAATTTGAGAGCAATGTCAAACATCACTGAGACAACAACCCTATAACATATCATGTACCCAGTATGTAAGGCCCTACATGTAGTTAAAATGTTGATGTTTTCGTGTTCAGACAGTCATTACATACTCCATGCCAACTGCTCCACCAAGGATAAGGCAGTTCTTTTTCCTCAACACACAGTCCGGCAGTCTCCAGGTCATCCAAGGACTCGACTCCGCTAACTCCTTGTACTCCGTGAGTTCACCCAGAAACATATTTACAAATATCATTCTTTTCTCTACTACTATTGAGGCAGGGGTCTTTTTCCTGGATAGGAAGAGGTAGAAGTTTTTGCATTTATACTGAATTTGACAATCAAAATTGAAAGATTTTCTCAAGAGCAAAACATTCTGAACCTTTCCACATATCAACAAATTGTTACTTTGGTAAATATTTATAATCAGTCTGCAAAATTTAATGTTTTTTAATACTCACCAACATGTTCAATTTCGAATCAATTCTGTTCAATTAGCATATGAAAGTTTGAGTGATAATGTCATCCTCTAAGGAATTTTGATTCATTCATTCATGCAGTTCACCATAGAAGCATCTGACAACGGACTTCCGACACCCAAAACCTGCTTTATCCCGGTGAACATTGACATAGAGACCATTTCCCAGCCTCAGTTCCAGTTTGAACCATACAACCGCACCATCAGTGAAACCATGGCTGCCGGCGCATCAGTGCTACAAGTGTTTGCATTTGTGCCAGGTAGACCAGAGGTAGGTCACCTGTTGCTCCCAACTACAACAAACAAATGGTTTTTGGGTGTGCACAACAATATGCACACATTTACGCATTTCAGCATTGTGTCAGAACAAGCTCCGGGATAAAGGTATTTGATAAAAGCCTTTAAATGTCGGTACCTTGATCAAAAACACTAAGATGACCGTAAGTGACTAAGGTAGCCTTAGTGCTATGTTCAAGAATGGTGCTAAGGTTTATCTAATTGTTAAGTTATTTTGTGCAACAGCCCTATGACAAGAAGGTTCCTCTTAATCTATAAATGCTTCCAAGCCTGCAAGTCCATCAAGGATGCTTTCTGTCCTGTCTCCACCATTTTAATTTCGTCATTGAGCGCTTTAATCAGCAAGTATTCTTTCTTTATCTAACTTCAGAGTGACATTGTGTTCAGCCTTATTGGAGATATGCGATTTCCATATTTCTTCTCCATCAACCAGCAGACTGGGGAGATCTCTCTTCAGAGCAGTGTGAAGCCAGACAGCTTCACAAACTACCTGGTGCGTTCAGTTCAGTAGATAGGTATCCAACACAAACTACCTGGTGCGTTCATTTCAGTAGATAAGTATCTAAAACACAAACTACATGGTGCGTTCATTTCAGTAGATAAGTATCCAACACAAACTACCTGGTGCGTTCAGTTTGGGAATTAATGTTGGGATAAGTATCCTATATACAAACTCTTTGGTTAACTGTCATAATCTTTATTTTACAATGAGGAACAAAGTATTTGTTTTCATTAGTGAAATTAAACTGTCTAGCTTTAGTAAACTGTAAATTCCTCTATGAATCAACTGTGCAGGGAAGAGTGACAGCCTACGACTCCACAGCTCCCACCAGGACTGCAACAACAACCATCCATATTGCCGTGACTCGCAATGTAGCACAGCCTGTGTTCCAGCTGGCCTCGTACACTGCAAGCATAGAGGAGCTCACCTCTGTGGGATCTAACGTCATCAACGTCACTGCTACTGATGCTGATAATGTGAGTTCATTCCATAACCATAATCTGTATGAGGAGTGCAAGCAAACAATGAAATGTCAAAATGCCAAAACCAATTTCATGTTTCATTTGATTGAAATTTATTCTATTGGGTTTTGGTCAGATTAAAATGAAATGAAAGTTCACATACTGTTCACATTTGACATGCCACTGTTCATTCAAGTTTCAGAGCAGTACATCTAAGGGTGTACAAGTTCCAGCTTATTGCCTGCAAGTTTCACTGCAATGCTTAGACTTAATAGTTTTGTATGGTTCCTCCCTGGTGTGATACTAATCACATCTATAGAAGGAAAACATGTCTGGATTCAGTCTGAAACTTCAAATCACTCAGCTCTCCACCAAAATCCCTTCTTCTTGTATCAGAGAGGCCTGTGCTCTTAGTCCAACCCCCCAAGTTGTATACTGAACACCGAAAGAAACGTGAACCATGAAAGTATAGGAAACATGATGTATTTTGTTAATTCAACAGTTTTCTGCTCTTTTTTATTGATAGGGTCATTTTAAATAAAGCCATTTACATTGGACTCATAATAGAAGTGAAACATTTTAAAACCATTTCTCAAGGTAATCATGGGGTTGAAGCGTTTGTGTTTCTTTTGGTATTCACTTTGTATGTTTCATTTTCTCAGGTCAATCAAATTATTCTCTCATCCATTGGTGATGACGAACATGACAAGTATTGAGTGTGCTGGGTAAAGCTGTGTTAAGGTTCACAAGAAGCCTTTTGTTGCAGGACACACTGAGCTTCTCCCTTGCTGGAGAGGGGGGGTCAGACAAGGCTTTGGGCTTCTTTGGTATCCACACTCAGACGGGGCATATTGCTCTCACTCGACCCCTCACTGAGGATCAGGACGGACAGTACACGGTCAGTGATGGTGCTTTACTTCTAGAATTTTAAGAGTTGTATTTATTGTATGACTTTATTGTCAGTAATTAACCATTTGGCTGTGGTTCTATCATGTTGAGTATCATTTAACAAATCTCTGTCCATTGTGGTACTACTATTCTATATGAAATATACCTCACAGATGACTGTTGTGGCCAGTGACCAAAGACGCCCAGTACCAAATACCGCCAGTGCTCTCGTGAGGATCTTTGTTAATCGAAACCTCCAGTCCCCATTTTTTGAACCTTTCTCTCGAATTGAGCAAATGTCAGAGAATCAAAATGAGGGAACAATCATCACAACCATCACGGCCACAGACCGCGATCTCAAGGTAGGCTTTTTACATATGCAAGCAGTTTATATTTACCCTGTATCTGACAAAGCAATGCTTTCCAGTTGCCAGTGGTACTGCAATTGTATTCTTGTTATTTCCCCTGCAAAGCTTTGTGGGAGTCATTAAGTGTTTGCCTCCATCCATTATTCCATATTTCTGAAATGCTTTTGTTTCAGTTCCATATCTCAGAAACTGTTGAATACTTTTTAGGAAACGTGGTAACATAGATGTGAAGTTGTGCCTTTTGCTGCTTTGGTTATTCTGAATTCTTTATTTTCAACTGTTTCCATGGAAACAGTTTAAGCTTAGTGTTCATAGGGGATAGGCACCCTTTCAGGCCTGTATCACAAATTCGATCGAGTATAATTTTTTTGACACATGGTATGTGATTAGACCAAGTGGTGGAACGGTGCATTTTGCTACTTAAATCACTTGAAATTTTAGACTGTTCTTATTTCCATGGAAACAATTGAATACAGAGATTTTACTGCATAAGTGGCAAATAAATTTATTAGTTATAGATTGTATTAAGAATTGACTTCAACATTTATTAAGTTCATGGAGGTATAAACTTAAAAACCGATGTGCAAACTGTGTGAATCCGCGTAGCGGATTTACGCCGAGTTTGCACATCGGTTTTTAAGTTTATACCTCCATGAACTTAATAAATGTTGAAGTCAATTCTTATAAATAAATATATACATACTAGTTGTTTTTAAAACATTTTATTGCTCTAGATACACATATTTGCACCAAATAGAGCTGCACTATATATACGCGAATTAATTCAACGCTCAACAGCATGAAAGAGATAAAATGTCAATCAAAACGTCATCGGATCCCTAGCCCCGCCCACAAAACGTTCATCAGCCAATGAAAATCTACAAGGCACGTGGCCATGAACTTCTCGGACGGCCTTGACATTGCTAGTTCTCACAGTTGTAAACACAAATAGCGAACGTATAACTCGGAGAGGAAACCAGCCGAATTTACCCTCGTAGATGCCATATACTGGTGGTATTATGAACCCGATCTAACAGAATCTGATTAAACAGCACACAGTTCTTAAGCATTGAACAATGACATTTGCCTTCTGTGGGGTGGAACACGATCGGTTGTAATTTCTGATAGAGCTCTCTTGTTTATTATGAAAAGGACTACCTTTAGAACCTTTGACAACAATTATTATTTCATACTGAATTATGTTAATTTTTTATTTACCTACTTTCAAGAAGTGGCTTTGCACAAAGTGTTGCTATTTTTAGAAAAACGTAACTTGTTTACAAATAGTTCCGTCAATGGGCGTGGCGTAAAATGATGTGACGTCACGAAATTAAGTTTATGGAGGTATGAACTTAACTTCTATTACTGTGTTCAGCGAATCAGATTGACGCAAAGCAATTGCTATTTATTTATTTCAAATTAAATTCAATTTATGATTGTCAATTTCCTTGTCAAACACAGGGAGTGTTGAACATTGAGATTGATGGGTATGACACCTCACCAGCGTTCTTCCATCTGCAACTCTTGGACACCTTCAGTCCCAACTCTAGAGGGGCCCAGCTAGTGCTCAAGAACAGCGTAAAGTCACAGAGAGGGGTCTTCCAATACCATGTAAGTGTTATGTTCCATGTTCATGTTCCATAACCAAGCGAGTGTCATGTTCCATAACCAAGCGAGTGTTATGTTCTAATACCAGGCGAGTGTCATGTTCCATTACCAGGCGTGTGTTTAATGTTCTAATACCAGGCGTGTGTTTAATGTTCTAATACCAGGCGTGTATTTAAAGTTCTAATACCAGGCGTATGTTTAATGTTCTAATACCAGGCATGTGTTTGATGTTCTAATACCAGGCGTGTGTTGAATGTTCTAATACCAGGCGTGTGTTTAATGTTCTAATACCAGGCGTGTGTTTAATGTTCTAATACCATGTGAGTGTTTTAGTATCCATCAGTGTTATGTTTGAATATCCATAAGTGTCATGTTCCATTATCATGTAAATATCACATGATTTGAACATCAAGTGAGTGTCATTTTTGTATATTGAGTGTACCACACAATATCTTTATATCATAGATATTTATCATAAGCTCAACTGCTTAAGAATTTACAGGAGTAGTCATTGTGACCTGTTCTCTGTTTAAGCTGAAACTGAGAGCCTATGACAGCCTGTACCCGACTGATGATGTTGTAGAGAATATAACCATCACTGTGACACGGAATGAGAACGCCCCAGAATACTCGGAGGCACGGTACAATGCTGTGATAAATGCGAACACCGCGGTGGGAGCTAGCATCATAGATGTGGACGCAGTGGACCAAGATGGGGTAGGTAAAGTCTCTCTTGGAGAAGTTCACAACCTTTTGAGGCTTGAATGAAAATGTGTAATGTTGCAGATCATTGTACTGCCTCTATAGACAGCAGCTTAAACAAGGCTTAGTTTCAGCTGTCGAAACAGCTTCAAGTAGTAAGTGAGACTGAAACTAACTATATGTTTCCAATATGTTGAAGAATTCTCCTCGGGTCCAGGCATTGGTTTTCTGTTGACAATTTAATTTGGTAGTTAAATCAAAATTAAACTGAACTTACGTGTTTGCTTTCTCGATGTTCTGTTATATCCAATGAAATTCAAAACTTATCAATATATATAGATTGTATTATTTGATATGAAAACAACAACAGTGTTCTTATGACATTTTGTGTAGATTCAGGGAGCGTTGTTCCAGTATCAACATTGGCTTTCATTTTCCTCTCATGAAGAATTTATTAAACTGAATTTCTGGTTTATTTTGATGATAATAGTGTTAAACAAGTAAATACCAACATGCTAGAAAGATGAGTAGCATTAACACCATTTTGTTTTAGAATAAATAATAGTTTTGCCCTTGATGTTCATGAACATCAGCGAGCAAGCTTCTTCTGCCTAATGCATTATTTATCATGAATAAACCTACGCATATTGATGATCAGGAAAATAATGTTCTGTTAAGTATCAATTCTAAAGATTGCCCCTGTCAAATAAATGCTGCCAGGCCATTTGAGATGCTGCAGACATGAGTAGCCTGTGTACAGAAAAGTTTTCTTCTGATTGATGTGTGCAGGACCTAGTGAGGTTCAGTGCGTATGGAGAAGACAACGCTCTTGAATATTTTCTCATTGACACAAGCACAGGCGTTATCCGACTCATCAAGCCACTCACTGACACCAGCGACGTTCTTTTCACAGTGAGTTGTGTATCTAAAGTAGTGTAGTAAAGTGATTTTCTCAGCCTCAAACTGAATCCTGATGATTGACATCAAAAAGGGTAATTTATTAGAAAATAAAAACATTTGATTCTAATTCTGACACAAGATGTTCTAACATACTTTTTTTTATGACAAGGGTGATTCTGACATCATGTATTCAAACTCTGTATATTACTTAACTGTTTTTCAGATGAAGATCAATGCAACGGATGGTGGTCTACCAGAACAATTTTCTCTTGTCGATGCTGTTATCACAGTCACACGTAACACGTTCACTCCAGTCTTTACCCAGGACTACGAGATCACCATACCTGAAACTACCTCAGCACCATCTGACCTCAGTGTGTTGGTCCGGGCTCTCAATCAGGCAGGAGCATCTGTGAGTACCTTCTGTTACCTAGACATGATGTCGGCATCTGTGAATACTTTTCGTTATCTAGGCATTGTGTCTGTATCTGTGAGTACCTTCTGTTACCTAGGCATGATGTCGGCATCTGTGAATACCTTTCGTTATCTAGGCATTGTGTCTGTATCTGTGAGTACCTTCTGTTTTCTAGGCATTGCGTCTGTATCTTTGAATACCTTCTGTTATCTAGGCATTGTGTCTGTATCTGTGAGTACCTTCTGTTATCTAGGCATGATGTCGGCATCTGTGAGTACCTTCTGTTATCTAGGCATTGCGTCTGTATCTGTGAGTACCTTCTGTTATCTAGGCATGATGTCTCCACCTGTGAGTACCATGTCTGTTATTTAGGCATGGTGTTTGCATTTGTGAGAACCTTTTCACTTCACATGGTGTGATGTTGGCATCTGTGGCTGCTATCAGTTTTTATCAGGTTTCAACTGTTGCAAGTTCTGTTTCTTGATTGTTTTACCAAATGAAATGTGATCATAGATTGTGTGACCTTGAATGTCAAAGTTCAAGGTCACAAGATAAGGATAAGTCACATTTTTTAAACCTTTTGAACATAGGTTAATCCTTTTTTTGATTATACAAAAAGAGAATTCCTTTTACATGCTCATATTGAAAGTCAAGGTTCAAAATTAAAAGTTCTGAAATTACTAAAAAATTATTATCACAATTGTGTGAAGTCACCCAAATGAAGTCATTACATCAAAAGATACTAGTTGTAAGAGTTCTTGATTTGATTGTTCAATTTGTCTTTTGTTGAATATTTTGAAAAAATGCCACCCTCAGTTTCTGGGCTGCTCTTTTACCGATCCCACAAAGACTCATCCAATCTGAATCTGTGTGTAACAGTTATCAAGGTTTGTCATCTGAATAAATTGACTACCTTCATATTTAGTTTTCAGGTTTGATATCTGCAAGTCCAAGTTCCTTAATGTAAGATTACTATGTGTTATGAAACTTGGCTAATTAACAATTTGCATGTACACAATGTTATTTGGCTGTATGGAGTTGCCTGACTCTTACAGACTGGAATGGAGTACCGAGCGGTGGGAGAGTTCCCAGCCACCAGCTTCTTTGATGTGGACCAATCTGGACAGCTGAAGCTTACAAGAGACCTGAAGGATGACTTCTTACGCAGAGACCGCTACACGGTTGGTACCAATGTGCATTCTTGGATATGAAGTTCATCTTTAATCATTGCTAAAAAGCACTACATTTGGTCTAGATCTACCCAGATTTTCAAAATTCTGGGCAGTAATTTAATTGGTGAAGATGTGATCCATGTAATTCTACCTATGATCAAACTCGTATTCTTTGTAATTTTACTACACATCTGTTTTTTAAATCTTGTGCTTAAACAAAATAAGCTCCATCAAAAATTATTATACAAGCTCGGTCATATAGTACCGATGTTTCTTGGTCTAGAAATGTAGATATCTGATTGCATGCAATCAAAGTTAGTTGTGAATATGAAGTTGTGTATATGAAGTTATTTCCGTAAGCTTTCCAAAAGCTAAAGTTTATTCAAATATGTACCTTGCACTTTGAATCTTCTTTACAGAACCAATACGCCTCATTTAGCAACTTATGTAACATCATTGCAGGTCGATGCATGATATCTAGGAATTGTGGTGAGAACTTTACCTCAAGGGCTCGTGAAAACTGTACTGCAAAATGACAGTATGAAAGGGTTGTCATCTGACCTGAACCCTATCACAGTTTTTGTTCACAAGTTAGCAATATACAAATAGATATATATTGATATATACATCTTCCCTGTAAATGTATATTTCCCTGTTCCAGCTGATAGTAGCAGCCGAGGACAGCCTCCAGCCCGGCCCGCAGGGAAGTGGAACAGTTATCATCAATGTGGAGAGGAACCCTAGTCAGCCCCAGTGGACCAGTCTGGTCTATAGAACTAGCATCATGGAAGACCACCCCACTCTCTCTCCAGTTGATGTTCAGATCCTGGCAACAGATCAAGACCCCACTGACCAGATCTCTTACTCTCTGATTGGACAGACAATCAGAGATCCTGGCGGAATCCAGAAGAGATCAATCCCTGGTGCATATTTTGAGGTTGATCAAGAGACAAAGCAGATACTTCTAAGGAAGAGTGTTCTGAATACGACCATATCTAGTTTCCAGCTACAGGTTATGGCTTGTGATGATGGAGTACCCCAGAAATGTGCAAAGACAACTGTTGAGGTGACTGTCAACCGATTAGACCCAATCTGGGCCGCTGATAACATATATACAACAACTATTCCGGACTCCACACCAGTCGGAGCGTTTGTTCTCCAGACACGAGCAACAAGACCAACTGGAATGATAATATATGATTTTGTTGATAAGCCAGCCTTCTTTGAGATAGATCCTCAAACAGGTAACATCACGCTAGAGAATAGCGTCCTCTATCATGCAGCATCAAGATACGACTTCCAGGTCACTGCATATGACAGCATTGTAACGAATCGACGAATCGTACACAACGTGACTGTTTTTGTGGACAGGAATACCTCTCCTCCTCAGTTTGTCATGACCCCACTGAGAGTGAATATCTCAGAGTACCACCAGGTGGGCTCTCTTGTTCTTACTGCTACTGCACAAGATAACGATGGCGATCAGCTCACATACAGCCTAGTTGACCCTCCAGATGATTTCATATCTAACTTTTTCCTTGATCCAAGAAATGGCAACATCACCCTGCGAAGATCACTAGAGGGCACAACTGTACAGCTCTACTCAACCAATATCATTGCCAACGATTCAGGACCAGTGCTCCCCAGAGTAGCCACTGCAAGAGTTGAGATAGTGGTAGACTTAGATGAAACTCCCATATTTGATGAACGGCCCTATAGGAGGACTATACAATATGATACAGATATCAACGCCACAGTACTGATTGTGCGGGCCACTGATGGAGACAAACAAGGGGAGATAAGATATGGAATAGATGGAGTATACCCTGGCCCATCATTCTTCACAATTAATCAGTCCACTGGGCTGATTTCACTTACAAGAAATATTCAAAACGTGGATGTGAGACAGTCTTCCTATACCTTGAACTTATTTGCATTTGATTCTGCATATCCACAACGTAAAGGGTCTTCTGAAGTCATTATAGGCATAAATCGAAATGAAAGTGGCCCAATTTTTTTAGAAGAGGACAAGGTCTACTCTGTGAATATGTCCATTTTTAGAAGAATTGGAGATGTCGTTGTAAGAACAATTGCAGTAGATCAAGATGGTGATCCTGTGACCTACAGAGTAACTGCTTCTGCCACAAACGCCCAAACATATTTCTACCTTGATCCATTAACTGGTGAGATATCTGTACGAGCTGGATTGCGGAATGCCCCAGAACCTCTGTACGTAATGAGAGTAGAAGCATCAGATGGTAAGGGCAACACAGACACATCACTGGTGGAAATCCATCTTAGTAATCCAGTGAATCAGGATCCAGTCTTCAATGGTCCAGCTCCCCAACCCTCCATCCTAGTCAACCAGCCGGTCGGAGAAGTCTTCAGTAGAGTCAATGCCACTGACATTGACAAAGAAGGAGAGATAGTATATGAGCTTGTTGGTGATGACCCCGCACCAGAGTTCTTCAAGGTCAACAGTACCACAGGGGAGATAACTGTAATTAAAAGCCTAAAGGACGACAATCTTGAATTGATGCGATACAGCCTCCGGATTGATGCATTTGATTCTGGGCATCCTGATCAGCGTGCTACAGAGATCGTTGAAATACTAGTTGACCGGAACCCAAATTCTCCAGAGTTTGATGCAGATGCATACCGAGAAACGGTCTCCGAGGCAACTCCTGTGAATGAACTCATCATCTCACTCAATGCCACCGACTCTGATGGGGTGAGTTAAATAAACAGTTTGCTTATATCTGGTAATGGTATCATCCTGTCACAGTTGATATATATCCTTTTAATTCATTTATTAAAGTTCTACCCATATGCTTGTTTTAACAAAATTGAGGAAACATTATCATCATCTTCAAAATTCTAATCCTATCATAAGAACCATTTTGTTGAAAAAATGATCATGTTAGTAGAATGAAGTAATGAATATGAAAATCTCAGTTGAAAATAACTGAAAAACTAATATGCTATTCATGAATTTTTCACATTCAACATGCAAAAAAATAGTTTTGTTTCATTCAAATATAATCTTCAGTCTTCTTTATCTAATTTAAGATAATCATTAAATGTCTGCCAAATTGTTATTTTCTGAATGCTTAGGATACAAAATGTAGAATGTTTAAAAATTTTCAAACAATGAAATCTTGGCAAAAGAACTAAATACTGTAACCTTCACCTTCAACGTTTATGACAGCAGGAAAAAAATAGATGTCCGGATTCAGTCTGCCATCACGTTTCCAAAACAAACAATACCCATAATTCTTTGTGGAATGTTAACCACGTGATAAGCCTTATATGGACAATGTGGCCCGCACTGCATATTGCACGACACGAGTTTGTAAAAGTAAAGGTTTTTTTTGAAAATAAGAGGTGTTAATTTGTTTGTTTAAGATTTTAAATAAAAAATAAGAAGAAAATATAATTCAAAATTGAATAAATGAAAAACTTAAAGTGCAAAACTGCAGTAATCAAAGCTTTAACCAAATAAATGTTGTTTTTAACTAGGGGTTGGGTCCCATACTTGAACAGTCAGCCCTGTTCATGCATTATTAATGTGAACAATGTAAACACTACATTTTATTTCGAGATTATTAAAATCAGAGTGGTCCACATATAGATCATTTTAGCATCTTATAAGTAGCATGGCTGGGTGTGCTGCAGGACAGGGTCCAGTACTACATCAAGGAGGATGCAGAAGGGATGGCAGCTATCAACTACTTCAGTCTGGCCGTCAAGTCTGGCAGACTGTACCTGGAGAGAAACTTGAGGACTGCTCCAGATGACTTCAGGGTGAGCTGCAGTGGTCAAACCATTTAGTACTTCTGTATTGTATTCATCACTGCGAAATTGAAAAAAATTAATGTTAAGGCTACAAATGACATGTTGGGACTGTGAAGTGATTAGTGAGATACCATCTCTAAAGTACTCATGGAAATGTAGATAAAATGTTTTTTGGGGAATGTTTTTTTGTTACTTGATCAAGATAGATATTTCAACATCTGAATTACAGAAGTTTTTCCAAACTTTGCCATGTGAATGCATCCTGTAAAGATATTTAAAAGAGCCATTATACACATAAAAATGCAAAAAAATTGCGTATTTGCCACATAATACGGGAACATGTTGCGGGCATGAGAAATAAGGGCAAACAGACGGTTGCATCACTGTTTACGCGGGAATATGTGTTGTCATGACAACTACGCAATTGAAACCTAAAACCATGAACTTTTGAGAATAAACGTGTGTTGCAAAATAACAAACAACGAAAAGGGTTAATGTATAAATTATTTCATGTTATTTTCACATCAAAGGACATATGGTGTATAAATATTTCATACAAAATATAAAATTTTCTGTGATTGTGTTGACATTGCAGCTCATTTACATAATATGCCTTGCATATGAAGTGGATTTTACAAAGACTGTTAGAAACAACTTTTTGAGTGAATAAAGATTGATTGCTAGACCCCAATCAACACAATTATTATTGTTATTACAACTTTAGATTGGGTGAAGATGATTATCAGTTGACTGATGATATTGTTGGTTCCAGTTCACAGTGTATGCGGAGGATGATGGGAGGACCCCCAAGAGAAGCGACGTGTTTGTCTATATCACCGTAGTGCGAGAGGCTGACCCACCAATATTCACACGAACTAACTTCGCTGAAACCGTCCCCGAGACTGAGCCTGTCAATGGAACCATCCCCGTTGTCAATGTTGTTGCTTCAAGCAGTCGCGCAGGGGTGAGTTATATCCACTTTGTTGTAGCAAACCAATTAACTTTGAGGTTTCTGAAAAAATAAGGTACAGAATTGAAATGATGCTTTCCTTTATGTTTACAGTATATAGAACCGAAAGCGGAAGGATATAAATTGACTATGCCAGAACTCCTATAGATTTTTAGATTTCAAAATCCTTTACAAACAATTTCTACCTATTCAGGAAAATCCCCACCTATTCCTATCACAGAATGTTTTTCTACTTCTGTGTTAACATTCTCAAGGACAAATCTTTATGATTCTACCAAATTAATATACAACAATGTCAGATTATTACAATGTCAATTTTGTCCTTAATTTCTGCATATAAATGACTTGACCATTGACCTGCAGCTGACGGTCAGGTACGAGCTGACCGGAGACGCACTTGGAATGGCATACTTCTGGATTGATGAGAGCACCGGGGAGATGTATCTGAGACGCCCTCTCACTTCAACCTCCACTTCACGGTTTGAGGTCAGCAGCATCTTTCATCAACAAATACCATTACAATTACTGCTTTATTTTACATAAGCATTGTCAATTTGGGTTGTGCTCAACACATATTCTAAAAAAGGTTTAATTGCTTCTTTCCGCCAACATGCTTTATTTTCATCAAGTTTTAGAAACATTCTTCAGGAAAAAGATAATTTTTTTCTTTCAAGATGTGTATGAAAATTTGCATATAGTGTATTGAGTGAAGTCTCTATACATCTAACTATGGACCATCAACAGGTATGAGGCTAAGTTGCATGTGTGACCTTGTGTACCTCGGCTGCTTCAGACATCACCTAAACCACACTACACTGAAACTGCTTCACACATCACCTAAACCACACTACACTGAAACTGCTTCAGACATCACCTAAACCACACTACACTGAAACTGCTTCACACATCACCTAAACCACACTACACTGAAACTGCTTCACACATCACCTAAACCACACTACACTGAAACTGCTTCACACATCACCTAAACCACACTACACTGAAACTGCTTCAGACATCACCTAAACCACACTACACTGAAACTGCTTCACACATCACCTAAACCACACTACACTGAAACTGCTTCAGACATCACCTAAACCACACTACACTGAAACTGCTTCACACATCACCTAAACCACACTACACTGAAACTGCTTCAGACATCACCTAAACCACACTACACTGAAACTGCTTCAGACATCACCTAAACCACACTACACTGACACTGCTTCAGACATCACCTAAACCACACTACACTGACACTGCTTCACACATCACCTAAACCACACTACACTGAAACTGCTTCAGACATCACCTAAACCACACTACACTGAAACTGCTTCACACATCACCTAAACCACACTACACTGAAACTGCTTCAGACATCACCTAAACCACACTACACTGAAACTGCTTCACACATCACCTAAACCACACTACACTGAAACTGCTTCAGACATCACCTAAACCACACTACACTGAAACTGCTTCACACATCACCTAAACCACACTACACTGAAACTGCTTCAGACATCACCTAAACCACACTACACTGAAACTGCTTCACACATCACCTAAACCACACTACACTGAAACTGCTTCAGACATCACCTAAACCACACTACACTGAAACTGCTTCACACATCACCTAAACCACACTACACTGACACTGCTTCAGACATCACCTAAACCACACTACACTGAAACTGCTTCACTCATCACCTAAACCACACTACACTGAAACTGCTTCAACTTGCAGTTATAGCATCTTGTCTAATGCTTACACATATGAAATTTACATTGCAGATGTATTTTGACAAGAAATATTACCATCATTTATGGTTCCAGTTTAGAATTATACATAATATTTTATCAACTAACTCTTTCCTTTTCAAGCTCAAATTGGCTGAAAGCAATCTATGAACATTGTCAATGTGAAGTAGAGACGATCACACATCTTCTTTGGGATTGTAGATATGTACAAGCCTTATGAAAATGTTTCTTAAATTATTAAATGATAAATGCCCACATGTTCATAACATGAACTTTGACTTGCAGCTCATTCTGTTTGGACTGAGAAAGAATATATTCACTAATGATGTTTTTGATTTGCTGTTATTGTTACCAAAATTCTTCATATATAAATGTAAGGTTTTAAAAACTACCCTTAGTTTTAATCACTTCAGACATTATATGCATAAGTTATATCATTGAAAAAAATATTGCTTTTAGTAAAAGCAAAGAAGATAAGTTCTTTACAAAGTGGATGTTATACCATAATGTTGTAGATTTTAAGTAATCTTTCTCGAGTAATTTCTTCTAGCATACGAGATCCTATATAATAGTTTTTCTTATCTAAGTCTGGTTGATTTTGAGCCTATATGTATAAAGAGTGTGTGAATGTGTGCGCAAATGTGATGTGCTTGTCTTGTGTAACAATATTTGACAAAACCAAAAGAAATCTGTTTCACCTCCTTCAATCAATACAGTGGAGCTCTTACTACCCTGGGTAGGAGCCCCTTCATGTAACAGGGATTTCTGAAATAAAATCTTTTTTTAAATAAAAATATTACCATCATTTAATGGGTCTTATTTTACTCTACAAACATAATGGCCATTATCACAATGATATGTTTATTTCACCTACTGGATAAGACAATTTTCACAACAACATAACCACTAATGGTGTGATTTAATATCCCTTTTTCCAGATGACGGTAGAGGCCTACACAACTCAGTTCCCTGGTGTGAGAACTAAAGCTCTGGTCACAGTAGACGTGACCCGCAACATCGGACGGCCTGTATTTCAATCGGACACCTACAGCAAAACTGTGTTTGAATATACTCAAACTGGTTCTGCTCTCCTTAATGTTTCGGCCACAGATAACACTGATGGGGTGAGTTCATTGTGCTCTTTGGGTGAGTTAGCTGTGCCCATGGGTTGAGTTTGCTGTGGTCTTGGGGTGAGTTCGCTGTCCTCTTGGGGCGAGTTTGCTGTGCCCATGGGTTGAGTTCGCTGTGTTCATGGGTCAAGTTCGCTGTTTCCATGGGTCGAGTTCGCTGTGCTCTTGGGGTGAGTTCACTGTGCTCATTTGGTATAATCACATGGAAAGCTGATGAAAGCTCTAGTTCTCTCACTTCTCTGCAAGTAATTCAATTTGTATGAAGTCAGTTGAAGAGGGACCACAGATTTATCATATCTTTGATTTTGAATGTAGGATTGCGACCTTGAATTGTATCTTGTATCTTAGATCTGTGTCTGAGTTGAAGGATTGCAAGTTTGACTGTTTGCCCTTTACAACCCTCTGCAACCACGAAGCAGGGACCAGGGGACAGAGTACTTCACTTAGTGTGTTCATCTTTTACTTGTTAGTGTCATATCTACTTTCAAGTTTACAGTACTTAGCAAATGTAGCGCCTCTTACGAGTTCATTCATTGTTTTAATTTTCCATTGCACATTTGCTATGTCAACGGATGTGCACCTGATATGTGTTTAACTAAGACATTGTGATACCAGGGCTGTAGCTCAGTTGGCAGAGTGTCTGCTTATCAGCTGGGAGGCCAGGGTTTGATTTCCGTCTGTGTCATACCAAAAGACACTGAAAGATTGGAGTTGTAGCTTCCTAGTTTGATGTTCACAAGGGCAAACTGACCGTGGTTCGGACACCACCCGAGGTCGCCCGAACTTCGGACACTTTTAACTAAGAGCTAACGCAATAATATGTGCATTGTCGGCAATATATTTGTTTTGAAATATGAATTTCTAGTATGTCAATTTATTAATTTCATTAAATAGACAATTGATCGTAAGTAGTATATCTAATCGACATTTTGCCATGGTGTACAAACAATAGATCCATGTAAGAAAGTGGCAAAATATTTGTTTCAACATAAATGTTGACTATCAGGTTAGGGCATATAGGAAGCTCCAAAACATTTTAAACTGTATTCATAAACAATGAGAAACAACCAAAGAGTTGAATTGTGCTGAATATTTGTATTTATAAAGGGGATATTTAAGTAAATGTGGAGATATTGAAAATATGTCAAAATGACCTTGCTTCGGACAGTTTTTATATTTCCTTTATACAGACTTGTAATGTTGTAATTCAACCAACAAAAGTTCTGGAAACATGCAATAACATACGACTAACATATTTCACAAAGTTATTAATTTAAAAAACATACGGTTTAGCGAGTACGGCGTTTTTGCGTCAAACACCTACAAAACTGATTGTGACGTCATAATTTTGTAACGACGCATGCGGCAGTTTTGGGAGAATTTAACATCGGAAAGCATGCTCTGTACAGATGACAAATTAATTCATCTTTCCAAAAAACCTTGATATTATTATACATGAACTACTCACTGCGTGTTTAGGAATGTTTCAGATATTTTTGATAAATATTTAAAGCTAAGGGTGCATGCGAGAATATTATGTGCAACTGTCTAAAGTTAGGTCAGAACTGTCTGAACCTTGGGCGATTTCATATAAGCAATAAAAACCGTTATTTTCAGTTAATTTACGAACAATTCTGCATTTTTTGATAGAGATCCAAAATAAATATTACTTTTTGATAATTTAGTTTGCTCATCTTTACATTATTAAAACTATCTTTTATAATGCAGAGTTTCAAAATATTCGAATCGATACACTGTCCGAACCTCGGTCAGTTTGCCCTATTATAAAGTTAGAAATCATTAGAACTGACACTGCTCTGTGACTGCTGGGTGCCTAGAACACACCAAGAATTTCCAAAATTACCAAGTAATAAGGATGATAAAGGGTTATTGTTGATATGCATTTTCCCATCCCACTTCTCATTGATTGTTGACTGTGATGCAAGTCAAAACATGATTTTATTATGTTTATGTCCCACAGTCCTTTGTGTAATCTTGTCAATAACACACACGTTTCTATTTATAATAGAATAAATAATATAATAAGACAACCTTATAGCCCAAGAATATGTTGAAAATACTTTACAAAATATCAAAGTCTGTTTGACATCTCTCACTATTTTCTGCCCAATCCTAAGAACTGTAAGTCTTTGCTCAGAGATAAAATCACCAGTTTAGAGGTTGACAAGTTTTGTGTGTGTATATATTTGACATAAATGGTTCTATGAACGTTTCAGGACACCATCCGCTACAGCATGGTGACGCCCAACCCAACAGCAGAAGCAACCTTCTTCGTGCATGACAGGACAGGAGTGATCTACCTGAAGACTTCACTCTCCCTCAACAACCAAGACTTCTATCTTGTAAGAATTTATGTACTTATGGTACTTCTGCATAGTAAGTTACCATTCATGTGTAAAGATAGATACCATTCAAGTGTAAAGATAGATACCATTCAAGTGTAAAGATGATACCATTCAAGTGTAAAGATGATACCATTCAAGTGTAAAGATAGATACCATTCAAGTGTAAAGATAGATACCATTCAAGTGTAAAGATGATACCATTCAAGTGTAAAGAAGATACCATTCAAGTGTAAAGATAGATACCATTCATGTGTAAAGATAGATACCATTCAAGTGTAAAGATAGATACCATTCAAGTGTAAAGATAGATACCATTAATTAAAGAGTCAAAAGGGCTGGCATGGTAGAAATCACTGCCATTGATACATTTTGAATTACATAAGACAAATAAATCAACATTGATACATTCTAAATTACATAAGACAAATAAATCAACATTGATACATTCTAAATTACATAAGACATACAGATCAACATTCCCTTACCTTGAGACTACTCTTGTCCCAGTTCCAAGTGCGAGCAAGTGATCAGCGAGATCCTCCAAAGGAAATAACAGCAGATGTTCAGATCTATGTAGAGAGAGACCAACCTCCCAGGTTCGACAGTCAAGTCTACTTTGGGGCTGCTAATGAGAGCAACTCAGTCGGGGCACAAGTCCTCAGGGTGAATGCAGTGGACCCAAATAGAATTGTGAGTACCAAACAGTGATACAACCCAACCTACACAACCCCATTAAAGACTTTTCACATAAGGCTTGCAACTTATTAGGAGATAAACCTATTGTGTTTTTAATTTGTTGTGATTAGCATGTTATAGCATTGAGTTTGTCTTGACACTCATGACGTCAGCACAAAACATGAAAATTTGACTTCCAAAAAGTACTGAATCACCTCCAACAAAATGGCCGATACCAAATTCCTTTAGCTGATCACATAACCAGTCTTGTGACGTCATGTCACACTGCACAAGCCTATGACGTCACTGTGTTAGAATGAAAACTATCGTTGCCGAGTCTGATCATCGCGGCTTGAAATCAAACGTTCTCCACATTAATGAAAACAAGTCATATGATTGAGTAATATACTGTTAATATAAACGTGAAGAAGTATATATGCCTAGTGGTAATTGGTAACAGAAGGCTATCAAACATCTATCCTCTGTGTTCTTAGCCCACAGTAAGCAGTTTTTTAAATGTTGCACCATCAACATCACTGTTCTTATTCAAACATGCAAATTTGTCTCTGGTGTAGAGGCAATATTATCATCTGACTCATGACACTCCTATAAATATGTGGGGCAGGGGGATAGTGTGTATGAGATGTTAGATGTTTATATAAGACTTTACTAAGATTGCTCTGTGTTGCAGGGGGATGTCATGTATGAGATAGATGGACAGTACCCAGCTCCCTTCTACTTCTCCATAAACTCCTCCTCTGGTGTGATCTCTGTCCGGAACCCTCTCAACACAACTCAGTCCAGATCTATGATGGTGAGTTCATCATGTTCTCTCCAGATCTATGATGGTGAGTTCAGTATGCTCAGTCCAGATTTAGGATGGTGAGTTCATCATGTTCTGTCCAGATCTATGATGGTGAGTTCATCTTGCTAGATCCAGATCTATGATGGTGAGTTTAGTATGCTCAGTCCAGATATATAAAGGTGAGGTAATCTTGCTAGGTCCAGATCTATAATGTTGACTTCATCTTGCTCAGTCCAGATCTATGATGGTGAGTTCATTATGCTTTTTGAATGTCGGATTATTCAAGATTGACATATTGTGTTTCTAAAAAACGCTTTTCCTTTTTGTTAAAGTGATAATATTAACACTTTTAAAACACAATGGATCATGTACAAAACATAGTTGTTATGCATTTGATTTATAACTGTTTTCTGTTTAGTAAATAGTTATTGCAAATAGTTTTGAAAAATTGAATCTCTTGGGAGTTGGAGATTATAATTATATAGGATAACTAATCATACTGATACATTCCCTTCAACCCCTGGCTCATGACCAGATGCTTTCACTCTTCTGCTGGAGCAATCTGCAAAGTAAGCCTGCTGCATGTTCACTGCTTTTACTTTACCCACCAGCTCCGAGTGACAGCAAAAGACACGGCAATCCCCACAGAATTTGGAAGAACTGTGGTGAACATGCAGATAGGAGTGAACAATGGCGCTCCGCAGTTCTCACAGGACCAGTACCAGATCACCATTCCTGACGACAAACAGGTTGGGACCTCAGTCACCAGGATAACTGCTACTGATCCAGATGATGTGAGTTCATTTACTTTTGTTGTTGAGATTGTTAAACCATTTTGATTGGCAAATTTACAGGAAATACAACTTTTTGGCAGAAATATTCAGTCCTTGGAATTGCTTCTGGCTATCATTAGAGAATGTTGTGAGGAGGTGAAGAATAATGTAAGAATGAGCCATGGTATGATGAAGACAGGTTGTGTATATATATATATATTTCAAACTTATTTCCTGTTTATAGGATGTTCTTTTTTCATTTCAAACAATTTCTGCATAATTTGGCAGATTGACATCTCTGTTTGACGGTGATTGTTAAGCTATCATTAAATGCTCTTCACGCTGTAGGACCAGCTCACCTACAATATCGAGAGTGGAAACGAGGACAACTTCTTCTTTCTCAACACCAGAACTGGAGAGATATTCCTCATTAAATCCGTCAAAAATCTTCAACAAAACTCTTTTCTGGTAAGACAAATTCATACTTCATTGCAAGGTGTCACCTCCATTTTAGTGCAAATATTTTTTTTGGCAAACTGGCTGTGTCTAGGATAGCACCCTAGGTCGCCCAAACTGCACACTTTTGATTAGGAGCTGACGCAATAATAAGAGTTATTCTGCAATTTGTGTGTTCCTTTTCAGTATGTTATTTATTTCACTGGATAACCATTTGGTTGACGGTAATATTTCAAACAAACTTTTGCTATAATGTACAAGTAACAGATTTAAGGGAGAAATATTGACCATTAGTTTAGTTTTTTGTGACTTCATTAAAAGTCAAAATAGCAGTAGCTATTGAGATTTTGATATTTCGAAATAACCATGGTTTGGACATTTTTGCTCATGGTTTGGACACTTCTTTTGTTTTACTTATATGGATTTATAATGTTCATATTAACCAAAAAAAATTGGGAAGGATACATAGTTATATGAATAACACATATGACATAATAATTAACCCTTAACTTGCTTAACCCATATGAATGCAAGAGAGCATTAATTCCATTTAAGGTGCCATTTGGTCGGTCTAGTGGAGAAGCTGTATCTAATTAACGAGTTGGTTCGTCCAAGCCAAATGGCAGTTTTGGAGAGTTTATCATTGATATCTATTATCTATGTCAAAATCTTATTATCATGTGACATGGATTATTAACTGTGTGTTTGGGTATGTATGAAATGAATATTTAAAGCCATGGGTGTATACAAGAACGTTGGGTGTTACTGTCCTCATGGGATTACACATAAGCAGAAAGAGCTGTTATTTTAGATTAAATAACAAAGAATTCTTCATATAAAAATAGATAGCAACTAAATTATTTCAGTGTGAATAGTTTGTTTGCTGATTATTTCCTTCTTTAGATATCTTTCATAATATTTGAATCGATGCACTGTCTGAACCTCGGTCAGTTTGCCCTGTATGAATGTAAGGAGTTACTGTTAGTGTTTTTTGTTTCAAATCGGATTTTGAACTTTACATGAACATCTATTTACTGTAGTAAAAGTGTATAGGCACAACTGTAAACACTGAAGACTTCCTAGTAGACTAGTAGATTTGTAACTTGTCTGTTTCAGTTGAACGTGAGAGTTGTTGACCGCCCGGTTCTGACCCAACAAGACACAAGTCAAGTGGTTGTGCAAGTGAGTGCCGACCAGTCACCCCCGGAGTTCAGGTTTGATCCCTACACCAGGGACAGTTTGTCCGAGAACACCGTCCCGGGAACTGTGGTCTTTGACCGTGTCATTGCAGTGGATCAAGATCCTAAGGTGAATATTTATTGAATCTTGCTTTCTCATAATTATGGTGCCTTATTTTACCTATACTTTAGGATTTGTGTCCGATGCACAAATCAATGATTTTCTCAGCCTTTTTAAGATGTTAAAGTTTTGACATTTTCAGAGGTCACATAAGACATTTTATACAGAATGGAGACTTGAGATGAATCGGAAAGCCTATTCCTAGTATCAACAAACTTAGTAATGTGGTTAAGCTCATGTACCATTCTAGAGAACATTCTGGTGTAGAGATTGCTTGACTTGATGTTCTGCTGCAGGGTCCGCTGGTATTCGAGGCAGTCGGTCAGTACCCCGCCATGTCCTTCTTTGCCATCAACAGCAGTACAGGGGAGATAACTCTCATACAGGATCTGAAGAACGATGGCCTTGCTCACGAAACATACACTGTATGTTTTGTATTTGAGTGAATTTTTTATTATTAGCATGTTTGATAGGAGACTTTAAATCTTTGAAATATAAACTCATTAGGAGATAATGAGATAAGATTTGATTAGGGATATCAACTCATCATGTAATTTAGAATATGAAAATCAATTTAGAGTTCATTCAATTTTTAATTTGTTTTTTGATTAATCATTATCATAATTTACTTGATAATTTCAAAGAAAAAACAAATGAATATGATGATTATTAACATAAGCAGTAAACAGTAAACACTTCTTAATTCAAATAATTGTGACAATGCTTGATGCTCCAGCTTCTGAAAGATATTGTGAAAAGATGTTGATTTTAGTTTCTCTAGATGATATTGGATAAGGAGTTAAAAGCATTTATTTAAAATCTCTTTCTTTAAGCTTGAAATCATTGTGTATGCCAGTCAAGTCCCCGATGTCAAGGATCGCACAACAGTAACATTTAACGTAGCCCGCAATGTGGATCCCCCCGTCTTCCAACTGTCTTCCCCTCACTCCCTCTCTCTGCCAGAGACCACGCCCCCTGGGTCAACCATCCTGCAGGTCAACGCCACTGACAGAGATCAGGTACCCTACGCAACTCATTGTGAACATAATTATATGATTTATAGAAATCAGGACTCTCTGTTTTAACTCCTTGCCACACTCACTCAACCAGTCAACTGGAGACGACACCTTCAGATTCCAAGCTTCCTGTATCTACAATTACTACTCCATAAGTAAAACCATGTGAAAAACAACATGACTTGGAAACTTCTGTGCCTTTTAGGATTAGAAACTCCTGGTTACCAAAAGAAATTATAATTTCAACCAAAAAACTGGCAAATTTATGATATTTCTGGAGCATTACATGACACAGAAAATTCAAATTTGATATGAATGTTACCCATGTTGCTATTAGTGCTTGGATGATTGACCTTATTTGTATACTTACTACAATTAGGTAGCATGTCTATCACACAAAGAACTAAGAGAGGATGAATGTTATGCTGCATACCATGATCTGGTATCATGTGGAGGTGCTTAATTACCACACGAATGTTTCTCTCTGTACTAGGGAGGAGTGAGCTATGAACTTCCCACAGACATCAACAGTCCAGACTCCCTGTCAAAGTTTTTCATCAGCCCACAGACAGGAGTAATCTACTCCAAGGCAAATCTACTTGGGGACCGCTTACATACTGTGAGTATTAAGTATAGCATGGTTCAACTAAGTATCACATTCTATTTGCCCAATCATTCAGTACACTGGTCTCAAATCTCCATCAAAGATCACAAATGGACTTCCTGACTGGTATCAATAACATTGTCAATGTAGCATGTGAAAATGTAGAACTAAAGTCAGTGTTGGACTAATGTCACCAAGATTTAGGTCGAACCTTTGATGACAATGGAATATTTCTTGTGAATGTTTTCACCCAATTCAACTGTCTTCCAGCTGAGAGTGAGGGCAAGTGACAATGGCAAGCCACCGCGGACAGCAGACCTTGTTGTGGACATCACAGTGGAACCCATAGCAAGGCCGACCTTCACCTCCAGCAACATCCGTCTGACAGTCAGGGAGGATCAGGAAATTGGGAACAGCATTTCTAACTTGAGAGACTATATTGTTTCACCTGTGGTACGTATATGAATTAGAATGGCTACATCTTAATATGACACTTCCATATGGTAAATCGGGTTTTCAATTTAGATCATAATTTCAGTGTCATTCAGTGTGCAAGATTTAACTTTTCTTGAGACATAAATGTGTGTGTGGGCTGGCAGGGTTCTATTTGTTTACTGTCTTGCAATCTAAAAATGTTCAAGAAGTCACTTGACATCATGTATCGAAATCTGTTTCATTACCATAATCGCACTTTCCAAGTTGATCATTTTCAAATGTTGTTGTACATGAAAGAGTGACATGAGCCATGCAGTGGTAGGAGAAGGTTTGGGACCGTACTTCTTCCGAGTGGCGCCATCAAACGGGGAGGTGACTGTCAGCCATGACCTAAGAGATGGGCGCGAGGACAACTACACAGTGAGTATATATATATATATATATGTGTCATTTGTTGCAGCCTCTTTGGCAATATCTCGTCCATCAGCAACATAGAGTAACTTTATGGGATCTTTGAATGATGAAAGATCTGGTCGTCATGAAACAATGACTTTAATTAAGAAATTCGCTCTTCCCAAATGTGTTTTGTAATGAAATATAGTTTTGCCCTGAACTATTATAGTTAAAGCATGAGGACGGTAGTCCAAGTGCTTTAACGTCATAAAAGTTCAAGTTTAACAAAGAATTATGGGTATTGTTTGTTTTGAAAACATCATGGTGGATTGAATCTGGACATTTATTTTGTTGCTACTGTCATAAACGTTGAAGGTAATGCTTAAATCGCTTAAATAAAGTAGACTGTTGGGGCTGTACAGTGTGATTTACTTACTTGGTAGGTTGACAGAATTACATTTAACCTGGTAGAGACTGTTGGTGTGATCCAATGTCACAGTGCAAAGGGGCTCTGTGACCTGACGTGAAACTATGTGTTCACTGGACAATCGAAACTACTCTCTGTTAAAAGAAATATCACCAAAATCGCAATATGATATATATATATTGCTAGGGATAAGCCATGTTGATCGAATGAACTGAGATGAAAGGTACAATAGATGCATGATCATGAGGGGGCAGCAGGAAAGAGTGGATAACGTCATTCAATTGTTATGTCATGAAAAAACTATACCTTTATTATCTGATAAGGTACCTTTTTTTTTTATTGTTTTAACCGTTAGGCATCTTAGAATGTTCATTGAAACTGACTTGTTAAGTGTGTGTCAATGAGACAATTCACATCTAATGCGGTCATCAACCTTTCTTCAAACAAGCCAAGACAACCATGCATTTGTTCAGTATCTTATCAATCATGGGTATTGACATTGTCACGGGTATCTGTCCATCCCTCCATAACCGTCTCATTGAGTGAATACAAGGATGTTATTGCTCCACTCCCTTGGCCCTTCTTTTAGACAAGGAATGCATATTTCCTGTTCTTTGAAGAAAGGATTTGTGTTAAATCAAATGTGTGAGTCCCATATCAGATAGTTCATTGTCCATTATCAACATGTTCACGCTTTCTATTCCCACATTTTCCAGCTGCGCATCCGCTCTTACAACGTCAACTTCCCAGATTTCTGGACAGAGACCAACTTGACAATCTCGGTGACACGGAACCCGAACCAGCCAGTATTCCAAGATGGACCCTACACCGCCTATGTGCAGGAGAGTGATACAGCAGGCAAACCTGTCTACAGAGTCAGTGCAGTCGATATGGACACCAATGTGAGCAGTCTCCTTCTACTAATATGTCAGCATGTTTAATGGCCAGGCCTTTTCAGATAGGTACTCATGACTGGTTGACCAGGCAAATCACTGCACATGGTGGGGATGTCAATTGCAATAGTTTTCCCATTTCATACATTAGGAGAAAGGTTTCCTTTTCTTACGTCTGTACATATTTAGAACTTTACATACACGGCCTATGTACTGTGATCTGGTAAAGCCATCTACAGTTTGTTGATGAGGAGGTCAGTGTTAGTTAACTTCTCCTGTAGGATATTACCTACCCACTGTGTTTTTACACCTGTATGTCAGCCCCAAATCCATCCTACTTTCCGTATAAGCTCATGTATATCTGGTTCTACAGCTAAAGACCACTTGTCTTTGATCACTGATGAAGCAGAGTAAGATAAACACTGGTTTTACCCTTAGTATCAGAGTTGTACATGCTTGAACACTGAGCGCTGGTGCTGTGTAGCACGGATGATCTGCTACAGGTGAAATGTTGACTGCTTCCAGGACCAACTCTCCTTCTCCATCACGGGGCCAAGTCAGTGCGCCGATGCCTTCAACATCAACCAGGACTCCGGACAGATCTCTCTCTCCCAGAACTTCCAGGCACAGGGACTCTCTGGATCTATCACAGTCAGTGTAACATTAGTTACTGCCTACTGTTGCAGCTTGTACAATCATTGTTTGCCTGCCTACAGAAGCGGCAAGAACAGTTTAATACTGATTAAAGGTCATAGAATAATTGGACCTACCTGTGAAAGTGATAACTGGTTAAGCTGAGTAATGATACAAAGAGGGTATAGGAATATTAAGTAAAACATAGATGTAAAAACCTGTCAAAAGCAGCAAAACAAAGATAGGTATATTGTTTATAATAATTTATATAATTAGAATAGAATAAATCAGAATGAGACTTATGATCTGACCATTATAAAGGGCATTGTGTGAATTATGAAAACTAGTGTAAACAATTTTTTGAAAAAAAAAGATGAAAATGAAAGCCAGTTAAGTGAGATGTTTGCATTAATAACATATATTTTGGAACTTTTCAAAGCCAAATAGAATTAGATTAGATAATCTTTATTGGAGTGACATTGAGCTTTTTACCAGTCATTGATTTATATTTTTGGTACATCAAGTGACATATCTTGAGAAAATCTATTGAATATAGATCCGTTATGTAAAACTTATCACCGACATCTCTGGCTACTAGTGCAACCTGGCGGTGACAGACAATGGTTTCCCAGTGGCTAAGACAGACACAACAACCCTGACGGTCACTGTGGGCCAAATTGAACACCCAGCTTTCCGGCCAAGTAACTTTTACCGAGCAAGAGTGAATGAGTCAGACCCGGTTGGCATGTCTGTGACCTCTGTTCAAGCCACCACCTCGTCTAATGTGAGTTTCTTTGTTTTCCATAACATTAAGGCTATAATGAGCTTATCACAGTTGATTCCTGCTTTTCAAGCTATGGACCAGTCCTTTTACTGCTTGTTTGCCACAAATATCACATAATGTTTTCCAATCTAATAGGTTTATCTTTAAATCAAAGTCTTATTTCAAAGCTATATTCTGCATGAAAGTGATAAAAGTCCCCAAAGCTAATGATACGGTTAGAATAGACAATAGATATGATACTGAGTTCAGAGGAGAACAAATGAACTTGATCAGTATGTTGAATACAATCTTCAAATATGTACACCAAGTAGATGAAGCTTATAGAGTTATTTTCTAAGCCAAAGCTATGAAGACGTGATGTTTCAAGTGCTAACCAGTCCATGTTATAATGTTGCCCTGTGACAGACTGGCCTGCAGTACCAGGCAGTGGGTGACTATCCAGCTCCCACGTTCTTCTCTGTGGACAACGCCACCGGGACTGTCTCCATCCTGTCCGACCTCAGAGCCGACCCCAATGAAGAGTACAGGGTGAGTCTTCTATCTACCTTACTCCTTACTCCTGCTCCACTCTGTCCCTGGCTCCAGATTGTTCCTTTGATAATCAGGCGGACATTGAAGCAGTGATCAGTCATGATAGTTTCAAGGGCAACTAGTAAACTTTTCTGCCCAAACTCGCATGTTACCTAGCCCAAAGAAGTGCTTTGCTATCTTCTGAAAAGATGTGAAGAAATTTATAGGCAAATGAACCTTTATATGAATCAATAGAAGGAAGGTGAAGGTCACAATGGAGTGAACGAGTGTTTTTCAGCTCCGGCAACAATGTTATAATCCTGCTCTTTAAGACGATATTTGGGGCCAAAAAGTGAGTTGCTTATTTACAGAGTCATTAAGTTATTCAGTGTATGTGACTTTTCGAGTTTCACGGAAGAACACGAACATATTGAAACACAAACTTCAATCGTGAGACACCACTCAGCAAAACAACATGGCGACCCGATCTAGTCATCGACCCTCGGCAAACACACGCTCTTCAGGTGATGTCCCCTCCGATGAGCCAGTAGGCTTTAATGAACTGAAAGAGCTAATACTGGCGTCGGAACGAAATTTGTCCAAAAAAATTGACACTATAAACTCCAATTTACAAGAGGCAATATCAAAGATAGAAGCCGACGTAGCATCTACGAAATCACGAGTCGATGATGCTGAGAACTCTCTCAGACTTCAATCAGACGCAATTGACAACATCAAAACCTCAATAAATGATTTGCGTGCAGATGTAGATCTTAAATGTACTCAGTTAAAACAGGAGGCTATCCTAAAAGAGCTACACGACAGGAAACCAAACCTTCTTTTCAATGGCATACCAGAAGAGAGAAGTGAAGACCCTGAGTCAGTAATAAGGAACATCTTAATAAAAACTTTAAAACTTCCCTCCGAAAAAGTAGAACAAATCTACTTTAAATCAGTTCATAGGCTACCCAGACCAAGATACAACGTGGATAACAACGTACCACCAAGACCACCTACCATCATAGCATCATTCATTTCAATGGCTGATCGCGAAGATGTGTTCAGGGCGAGATCAGCGCTCTATGGATCTCCAATGAACATTCAAACTGACTTACCAAACAGCATGAAAAAGATAAGATCACACTTAAACAAAGCAGCTTATGGCCTAAGAACAAAATACAACATGTACACTAGGATCAGGATTAAAGGAATTGACCTTGTCTTGGAGCAAAAAAAGCCAAGTGACCCACAAACAGCATGGAGAAGGGTCCCTGTGACCATACCTGACCATCTTCTGCAATATTGATAAACTCAGTGAACTGCTATAATCTATTCAAACCAAACCCTTAAATACTCTTCTAAATACTTGTCACTACCCATTATGAAAAAAAAAAAATTTATATGAATCAATGATCAGTTGGTCATATCAACCCTCTCTGGGTCTATTTTTTAATTGGGATATAAATATATCTAGACTATATGTACAGTGATATGAATATATGTCATATTCTGAATACCACCAAATAATATTCCAGCTGAAAGTTGTTGCCTTTGACCCTAACAACCCAGAAAGGAGATCAACGGCTACTGTGTCAATTGGAGTGAACCGGAACACACACTCACCGGAGTTCAACCCGAGACAAGCGGAGCTGACTCTACCGGAGACTACAGACCCTGAGAGCTGGTCCCTCCCGGTCAATGTCACAGATAGAGACAGTGTAAGTCTTCAGGAGCATTGCTGGCACGACTATTAGCTTATTCAAATGAGATGGCCAGGTGAAAATCTGTTGAGGCTTAAAGTATTTTCTGTCACACAAATCTTAAGATATTTGAACTATTTGAAGGGGCACAGAGTATGTTGTTGGCATCCAATATGTCAAACTTCATAAACAGTGTTCAAAATTAGAATTCTAATGCTTATTAGTTTGCTATATAGTGACAATAAACGGGTTAAAGTTGTTATTTGTGATAAAAAATTGGAAGTCGTGCGTGCCAATTTTGACAGTTATTTACAGCAGACACAAACACAGACATAGGCTGATAGTGTAAAGTAGGTCATTTAACTTATATACATGGACTATACTGTTATTTCAATCTTAGACAATAAACATAATGTAAGTAGAACTCACTAGACTGTGGGAACAATCTGTACAAATTTAAAAAATACCTTTAACTTAGAATTAATTGATAACTTACTCTAATGAAATACATGATATAAACTACAAGTCTTAGAAGTCTTGGATTATCTGAATAACTCACTCAACTGCGAGCTACTCACTTCACATATAAAACTACTATAAGTCACTGTACTGTGAGTAATCAACATACTCTATTTACACATGAGAAGGAATGAAAAATGAACATAATTTAACCATAGCTGATTTGATAACCAACCATGAAATACATATAAATACAGCACCAAATCCAAATTAACCAATCCTACTTAAGTCATCCTGACCAATCCTCCTCCTTTAATCGTTATCCTCAAATCATTTCCCCAATCCTCCTCCTCCAATCCTCCTTGATTCATCCTCCTCCTCCAATCATCCACCTCCTCCAATCATCCTCCCCCTCCAGTCATCCTCCTCCTCCAATTAATCCTCCTCTTATCATTCTCCTCCTCCTATCACCCTTCTCCTCCAATCATCATCCTCCAATCACCCTCCACCTCCAGTCATCCTCCTCCTCCAATCATCCTCCTCCAATCACCCTCCAGTCATCCTTCTCCTCCAGTCATCCTCCTCCTCCAGTCATCCCCCTCCAGTCATCCTCCTCCTCCAGTCATCCTCCTCCTCCAATCATCCTCCTCCAATCATCCCCCTCTAATCATCCTTCTCCAGTCATCCTCTTCCTCCAATCATCCTCCTCCTCCAATCATCCTCCGCCTCCAATCATCCTCCTCCTCCAGTCATCCTCCTCCTCCAGTCATCCTCCTCCTCCAATCACCCCCCTCCAGTCATCCTTCTCCAGTCATCCTCATTCAATCCTCCTCCTCCTCCAATCATCCTTCTCCAATCATCCTCTTCCTTTAATCCTCCTCCTCCAATCATCTTCCTCTTATTATTCACCCCATTCCCTCTTCTTCAACTAGTCCTCCCACAGTCATCCATCTCATGCTTTCCCCAAAATCATGTTCCCCATCCTCCCCTCCAATTATAAAAAAATTCTCCAAATAGAATCGTCCTCCAATCATTTGCTCAAATCCTCTTCCTCCAATCATTCTACCCAATTAACCTCATCCATTTATTTTTCTCGTCCCCTTCCACATTCTCCAACCTTTATCCCAATCTTCCACTTCTAACTACTTTCCCACTCCTCTCCTTTAATTATCCTCTAGTATTACTCCCCTATCCTTCTCCAACCATCCTCCTCCAATCATTTAACTCAATCGTCCTATCATTATTATCTTCAAAACCTCTTTAACTTACACTCTAATCACCTTTTCCCAATCATTCTTTTCAAATCATCCCCCACCTATCATCCACTTCACTATAAGCACTGTGCTCTGTTTTGCAGCCTGTGACCACATGTAGACTGAGAGACACATCAAGAGAGGACAGGAAGGTAGTTCAGTACTTCCAGCTGGATGCCCGCACCTGTGTGCTCACACTGAGGAGACCTCTGCACCAGGACCCAGATAAAACACTCGTGTACCCTGTGAGTTCCATTGGTTGATTGATGAAGGCATGCACTTAATGTCCAGATTTCAAATTGATAAATTCTAATCTTAGATTTTTTCTTTGTTACCTTAATTAAGTAACATATGGATTAAACAATGTACTTACTCGGTATATTCCAACTGTCCAGTATTGATAGAATAGAATGATTGCTGGGATGAAACCCAAATTCAAGAGTCATATGATCAAACTGTATTTGTTGTGCTAATGCTGTGTATGTATCTGTGCAGGTAACAATCATAGCCACAGACAAGGGCAGTCCTCCCAGATCAACAACAAGCTCAGTGCTGATAGCTGTACCACGGGACACTGCAACACCCACCATTACCAATCTACCCAATGAGGTGGAGATTTCAGAATCAGCTTCAGCCAATCAAAACGTGTTTACAATTAGTCCCAATGATGATGATAAAGATGTAAGTAAAATGATAATGTTAACTTAACTGTGATTATGTTTGACAAAAAGATACATCTGTTGTATTACAATGTGGCTTGCCAGATGTGTGGATGACCCTCTATGTCACTGAATGAACTGAGTGTTTGCAGGTTTATTCCAAAATCTAGTGCTGTCTCCTTGGACAAGAGGCTTTATTCAGCTTTGAGCATGCCCCTCTGTGGATTCATTGCGATAGCAGTTTCCTATTCCTCATTAATTCAATGCAATAGAAATGTCGCTAGTTTATTGTGATATGCCATCACAACATTATTCTTATCACTCTCCTCAACGCTTATTAGCCCAGCTACAAGTGACCATGACATACATGATTGCGAAACAGTTGAAATAAGCTAACTTTGAATTGAGAAGTAAAAAGCACAAATATATCTTTATAGAAAGTGTTTAATAGAGAAATAATTATTGTGGCCTATTTTGTAAACTTCATGTAACTATAGCATATGTCAACCTATGATACCAGTTTTTAATTAGGTTTTCTAAGCCATAGAAAGTACACAATCCAAAATTCTAAAACTTAGAATATACTCTTTTGTCTGTTTTTTCCCGTCACTTGTCAAAATTTTTAATTCGATTTATCAACAGTTATTTATTTCACTCAGTATTTTCATTGATCATTGATTTCCTTTTTCGATGTAAGATGTTTTCATTGCATTCTGGTGTCAATTAAACAAATTGAATGAGATTCTCTGTGTGAATAAGGAAGGTTTTCATCAACAGGGTGAATTGCGGTGCAATATGATTGGAGAATTCCCAGCAACAAACTTCTTCACTGTGGACCCCGTCACCTTGATTGTGTCAGTTGTCAACTCACCGCGACTCGACACCCTCAATACCGAGTCTTACAATGTGAGTGCCCTCTAGTGAGAGAGCTGCAGTTGAATGTCAGGGAGCAAGTGTCACAAATGACACTATGGAGAAGTGATCACCCTCTTGGCTTGTATATTCTAGCAAGGGTTATGTTCATAATTGGAAAATAGATTAATTCCACTGTCTACCACTTCATCTCCGCAAGTTTAACAAGGATAATTTATCAAGTTCAAAACTTCTGAGTGCCTGAAAAGAGGACTGGTAACTATAAAAACTATCAGCAAATAATGAAGTTGTCAAATATAACAAAAGTTTTTCAAGAAGTGTTGACTGTAGCTGAAAACTACAATTTATTTGCTAATCTGTGAATTAAAGTGATACTTTAAAAAGTACATTAGCTGCCACACAACAAGTAGTCAAACATTATTACATTTTGGAAACATATTTGAGAAAAAGTTTGGAAAGTAATTATCAGTGGTGATAAAATGGTAAATTCGACATGGTTTTTCATAATTGAAAACAAATATTTTTCCATTTGGTGAATATACAAGTGGAGGAAGATGATTTTGATCTCAAATAAGCAACACAGGGTTTGTAGGTTTAATGGATGATTTAATTCTGCGTGAATCAACATAAAACTTCCCTACAAATATTTACGTGTTTGTAATGTTGGTAAAATCATGATACCTAAACAACTCCTCTTATTTCAAGGGAGTTTTTAAAGGTTACACAATTCTTGGTCTGAAGTAACACTTTTTGAAGCATTCCTAAAATACCAATTACTACACATTATGTCATCATTGTCTGTATTAAAGGCAGACATCTCCTGTGCCTGATCACGGGCATATGCCATCCTTAGATTGGGATGGTTTATACTCCATAAGTAAAAGCATGAGTACACTTGCCAATGAGTTTAAACAAGGAAAGTATCAAGTCACCTTATGAATCTCAAGTGAATCCTACACAACTCTTATATCACTGATACCCCTGAAAACAACTAACTGTTTCCTCAATACAGATTATGATAGATAAATGTTGCTTACCATACAAGTATCATGCAAGTTGGCAGTAATTATTTAGTGCTCACAGAAATTCTGCAGCTTTGATGTATCTCATCCTAGAACTTTCCAAACAATTCAGCTATTTTTTAGAAAGACAAAAAAAGTGTCGTAAAAAATTGACAAAATCGCTTATTTCACAGGTAATGGTTGAGTGTTATGACGATGCCTGGCCGGACAACACTGTGCGAGGGAACTTGACGGTCACTGTCAGACGCAACCCGAACTATCCTGGTTTCACCTCGGAGCCGCACACCAGAACAATTCCAGACACTTTCCCAGTGAGCGGGAACCTTCTCACACTGCAGGCCACTGATGTAGATGGGGTAGGTCATGATATGACAGTTAATCATCAAATGACTATGTTCCTGTTTAGTTCTTATAGAAGTACCTTGGGAACTTAGTTTTGCTGGGGACACCTGCAGTCACAGTGCATTGTGAGAGAAAGCAAGGTTCTATTCTAAGAGTCTGAGCGTGTTTGCTATGATGAGGTGAGGAAACATTCCCAAACTTGCAGGTGCTCTACTCTACCAACTGAGCAGTATCCCCAGTATTTCAACAGTGCAGTACAGTGTGTGGCCTTTACCTTACAGTGTAGCTTAAAATGACTTCCACTGCAGAATGTTAGGTTTGAAAATCAAGCATGGATAATGAATACTGATGAATTCGAGTTAGCTTTTTTTTACCTGCTGGGTAGGCCATTGTTGACATTTCAAGACAAACTAAGGTAAATAATAGCATAAGTGTCAATTCTTTCAAAAATTTGAAAAAATTTGGCATTGTTTTAAAAATTGATTGAACCCATGCCTTATGGCATATCGATGGATATTTAATGCTAAATTTATGGTGTTTTAATATTGGTGATTTTGTGTCAGCAATAATCTTAACTTGGATGGTAGTTTGTGTGTTAATAATGGCTTGACTTGGATAGTAGGCTGTATGTAAGCAATGTCTTAACTTGGATGATAGCTCATGTGTTGGTAATAGTCTTAACTTGGATTGTAGCTTGTGTGTTAGCAAAAGACTTAACTTGAATGGTAGGTTGTGTTATTCCCCCGTTGTAAAACCAATAGAGGTAAAAATACATTCATTCCTTTCAGCATTCATCTGTTAAATGATCTTTGATCTAATAGAATGTGTTTGTTAATGTATACTAGTATACATGTAACCTGTGTTGCCTTTCCTGTATGTTCAAGCTCTGTAATGATATAAAATGAATTCCTTTTGGGGTAATAAATCATCATCATCATCATCATCATCATCATTATTCGGTCAATGACAGTAATAATATTTTACGTTGACAAAACTTGCTTGCAGGACAATTTGACCTTCAGCAGCTATGGGGACGCTGAAACAAGGAGGTTTTTCTATGTGAAGCCAGATGGCGCTATCTTGGTGGTCGGTAACCTGAGGTCCACATCACAGACCTTCTTTGATGTGAGTTTCTGTTTCATTTGAAATGTCACATTATCATCAGGAATCAAAATAAAGCTGGAAATAGCAAAGCATTATGAGTCCGAAATCCGAAATCTGTCTAAATATGCTGATTAGAGTAAATCAAGAATATTTTGAAAAGTAAACAGCCTTCCAGCCTCATTCTGGGTAGCCCCAGTGTAGTGTTCTTGATTTGGTGTTACATGCAATACATAAATGCATTGGTATCTTCCTCCTCCGATGTGTACAACTGTTGTCCTGCAGTTTGTGGTAGGGGTGTCGGACGGCCGAGGGAAGAGTGTCAACTCCTCTGTGCGTGTCACCGTCACAAAACTTGGAGGAGCACCAGACTTTGTTCCCCAATCTCCCTACAGCCTCACCGTGGAGGTCAACACCAGCATTGGGGAGCAAGTGTTTCAGGTCTCTGCGAGGGACCCAGATCTTCAGGTACGGGCTCTCTTTGATTGGTTGTTTCTGTAAATGGTACAGGTTGTTCATATTAGATCAGCTACTCTTGTAGTCTTTAATTAAACAATGTCAGCCTGTTTACTGTTTATTTTTTCTTAGTTAGCTTGGTTTCTTTTGGCCATTATTTTCTTCAGATCATATTTTCGGACTGTTTACTTTTCATGCTTTACAAATAGCAGGTGTGTGCCAAGGGCAATGTTTTTGTCTTGTGTAATTTCTACATTTTAGGTTCATTTGCATTGGATTCACCTATGATCAAATAAGTTACCAATATATATATTTGATTGGCCTGCAGGGCAACATGACATGTGAATTAGAAGGTTTTGGCCAGGGACCCGACTACTTCAGTCTGAACTCGTCAACTGGAGCCATCAGTGTGAGAGAGAATCTGACTCTCAACTCTCAACCAGACCAGCAGTATGTGGTATGTGGACTCTCAGATATACACTTACTTCCCGTATAGAAACTGGAACGTATCAGATCATATTCTTCTATTCCATTTAGCACTGGTAACTCATTATGTATGTATTTTATGTATGTGATCATCATAGTGTTAAACCTTACTAGGTGGTCTTTCTTGTGTTTGAGTGTTTGAGACCTGACTTGAACCTGGTAATGAGTATAGTTTGAGAAATATCATAAGTATATCTATATGAAATAGTGAGAATTGTTTTGAATGAACTATGTTCAAATGATTATGTGCAATGTTGACCATCTATAGCATAACCCCACAAGTTTAGTTTCCTCTTATGTCAAGATATTTGCAGAATTGCCTTTTAATGATGATATTCTGTGTTTTAGCTGCTTGTGAAGTGTTTTGACTCTGTCATCCCGAGTGAAGTAGCCTATGCAACGGTCAACATCCGAGTCAATAGGAACCAATTTGGCCCCGAGTTCTCCTCGAGAGTTTACAACACACGGATGGTTGATTACGAACCCAAAGGGACAAGTGTCATCACCGTCACTGCAACAGATAGAGACACAGTGGTGAGTGTGCAGAATCTGTTGACAACTACACAAATTATTTATAACGAAAATGAGATAACATGTCCATATTTAAAATATATCACAAAGTATGAATACTGAAGATTTTTACATCAAAATTCAAATCTTTGAAAACATTAATAGTAGGTAAAAAATAATCTTTTTTAATTTCCAAGTAACCTTTGTACATTCTTCTTTCTTACGATAACTGAATGATTATGTTAAGATGATAAAATGATTATGTTAAGATGATAAAATGATTATGTTAAGATGATAAAATGATTATGTTAAGATGATAAAATGATTATGTTAAGATGACAAAAGTGTATAATTTTCTCACCAGGCACCGGAGAACCGAGTCCTCTACAGCTTCACCAACGACAACCCCGACGCCAGCAGCTTCTTCAGCATCCAGCCTTACACAGGGGAGATAACTGTCCACAGGATGGTAACCACTGATCCTCGGGCACCTAACTCGTACACGGTAACACCAATGTTTATCTCATCCCAATCAAAAGTGCTTATTTTATATTATTTAATATACATAAATGACTGATGACTTGCAGATCACAGTGATCCTATCATAGGATTCTTACCAAACTGTTTGACATGTCTGTATGAATAAGCCATTACAGTGGATCTTGATAACATCAGTATTTCAATAGTTCTAAATCAAAATCATCATCATCAAAATTGACTGTAAATTTAAACCAATTATGACAGATATATTGAAATTGTCATGTCCCAAATTCCAGCTAAGAGTATCAGCCCAGGACACCAGCTCAACTCCCCGAGCTGCCCAAGCTACGGTCATCATACGAGTTGACCGCAACACCAGACCAGAGATCCTCAACAAGGACTCTTACAGTAGGGTCGTGGACGAATCCTCTCCCGTCCTCAACTACACCATTCTCACTGTACAGGCTCGCGACCGCGACAATGCTGTGAGTCGTATTTAAATGTTATCGTCAACGGTAAATAAGATACCACAATTTAAGATCAAACATTCAATACAAATCAGTGTTCTTAGAAAGTTGTAATTGCTCATTTACTTCAAACATTATTTTGGGTAATACTATTCTAAATGGTTGCAATAACATGAAGGTGATGCACCTATAGTTAGATTAAATCCAGAACCAGGGTTGTTCAGCCATCTATCTGTAAAGGTAAGAATAACCACTAATCTGTCAGTATAAGTCAAAGCAGTTAGCACCATCCTACACATAGCAACATATTATTACCCCAATGAGTATCCTCATTGCTCTGACCTCTTTTCAAAATTGGTATGATGTCACCGCAGATTTCAAATTTAATCATATTTCAACTTCATTAAACATTAAACATTCTAACTATGCTAATTCCTAGCATTTCACTCTCTGTTTTGATTTGGAATTTAAATAGAAATGTAATTGAAGTGGAATAGTTTGAAAAATCAAAATGATTAATGTATCTCTCCAGGAATCCTGCATGTAAAGAGGTGTCAATTGCTCTCTTGAAGGATTCTCTTGTGTTGCAACAGCCTTCTGCAGTGACATCTTTGTCACATTTTTACATTACAGATCCAGACAAAATATTTACAACTATTGCAGAGACAATAGTTGTTATACAAAAGTGTTATGCTTATATGTGCAGAATTGATATTTATGACATACGATATGTTTCACTACATTGCTTATGGTTACAAATATGTGAATTGTCAGCTCAATTTATATTCCCCCAGAGCACACTCAATGGCCAGGTTCGGTTCAGTATCATGGATGGTGCAGCAGAGCAAATCTTCAGGATGGACCCAGTGACAGGCGCTGTCTCTCCCAGAGTGGACCTCAGTAGAGTCTCCAGATCTCAGTGGACGGTAGGTCACCTTACTCTAGTCATCGTATGACCTCATTATATAACAAAATACTAGTTCCATCTTCAACAAGACTTTTAAAGTGCTGTTATCAACATCCGCCAAACAAACTTTTTCCGAGATATAGATATGACCTCGGTCCATCAGTGTGGGCTGTTGCCAATAAGGCCTAGGTCATTGAACTTGGTCTGTGGAAGAATCAAAATGTACTTTTACTTTTGTCAGATGCCATGGTAAAGTAACTCGGAATTTGATTTCTTGACCAGGACTAAAAGGTCTATCTTGTTGAAACTTTTGTATGTTGAACGATCAGCATGTGTAGCGGTGCCTAAATTATTAGGTTTTCAACTTTCTACATTTTTTTCCATTGGAATCACAAGTAACAATACTGTACAATGAAACTAATGCTCTTTAATAATTATCCCAAGGATGAATCCCAACTTTGAATATGAGTTATGAAGGGTTGATATACGAAACAGCTTCATAACTATTGCTCAATATATTTAAGTTTTTTGTCATTTGGCGGCAGATAAAGCTGACTGCGTGAATTGATTGCTATGATCAGATAGCTGCTGAATGTATTAACAGAGTTTATAAAAAACCTATTCTTCTGCACATTCCAGTTTGATGTGATGGCCTCTGACCGCGGAGTGCCCCCCCTGACCGATACCACGATCATGCAGCTGACCATCAGCAAACTGGACCTGCCATCCTTCCGTCCAAGCGTGGTAGAAGTGGAAACTGTAGAGAGCAGACCTGTCAACCGCACCATCTTAACCATCACTGCAACAGATCCCGTAGAGGGGGCAAGTGGTCATTTTATCATAAGAATATTTTTGATAATTGGAGGTCCAAAATCAAATTGGGTAACAATCTAAATGAATCTAGATCAACAGTTTTTTGACATCATGTCATACTGTTCAGTGAACAGTGAATGGTAATAACAGCTGTTCTCATGAACTTTGATATTTTCCTCTACGTCAGACCAAAATGAGCATCTCAATGAACAATCTGATTGCTTAGATGAATTTATAAATATTAGTTCTTAAAAAACAAATGGTTTTGTGGAGTTCCCTTTGGTGAGTAACAACACATCCCATACATCATCACATATCAAATAATAATCACATTGTTAGAATAAAGCCTGCATGCTAAGTTCAATACTTCAGAAAAATGCATGCAAACAACTCTCAACAAGATATAATCACTTCTAGTGACTTTTCAATTCTATTCAAGATTATTGACCAAAGGGACAAAATGTTTATTCATAAATTAAATATCAAATTATACAACCAAAATACTTTCACATTTTTTAAAAGTAAACATAAATCATTTGATGTAACTACATGCATTTGTTGACACACTGTTATTGGAAACTGAAAATAAGTCATTGTATATGTTTCACTGTGTCAACATTAACCCTTAAGTTGCTGAATATTATTTTGACCAGTTTTGCCCCCGTGGCTGAATTATTTAGCACTCGCCTCGCTACCGTTATAGCGCAATTAGCCCCTGTGGCTGAATTATTTTGCACCGCGAGCCGCGACCGTTTTAACAACATATGGCGTGTTTACATGGCGGAATACGGACGTTATCGTCGTTTTATACAAAGCTAGTCGGCGAATCCCGTGTTACATATGGATGATACTCACTTGACACTTTGAATGAAATAATTTCTATCACCCCTGGAACGGTTTCTACAACTGAAGTAAACTTGTTTTCAATTCGGGCGCCATAACTCAATAAATTCCAAGAGCGCATGCGCGAAATCAAAACGAAACTAAAGATGAATGGTTCCTCTTCACATCGAAATAAAAATTATTTTTATAATACGTCTGGAACGAATTTTACTAAATTTTTAAAATTGTCTTCATTTCAAACATTATAAAATCATTTAATCACTGAGTGCACACATGCAAATTATATACGGAATTGAAGCTAATTTCTTGCTCTATATTTCACGATAAATTTTATTACGATACGCCATCCTAAACGAAAGATATAAATTACGACAACAGGGTAATGATAAATCCCGATAACTTTCCGACCCCACAGTAATATTACTAAGCTAATAGCACCGGGCAAACGCACGCGCTCAGCGCGTGCAGGCGGGATATCCCCGTTGAAACATACACTCACACACAATATAAATTGTCTTTATTTCCAACTTTATAAATCATGTTATTCGCTTTGTATACATGCAAATTATATATGGAATTGAAGGTAATTTATTCTTCTTTACGAAGAAATAAATCATAACAATCTTTTGCACTGTAATTAGAAGTTATTACCAACGAAACGTGGGTATAGCTAGTAATAAAGTTTTTGATAATCGCCTTACCGCAACATATGTCGCATCGTTTCCACACGTTTTATTTTGATGCAAATATGGGCAAATTTCACATGAAAATGAAGGTATTTATTTCTGCTTTACGATGATATGTAAATAACAAATATGTACCACTTGGTTTGGAAAATATAAATTTTGCAAAGATGGTACCCTCGGGTATTTCAGAACAGATTTTGATAATTGCGACATCACTAACCGCTCCTTTATTGTCTAATTGTAATTTGCAAATTTTATATAGAATTGAAGACGATCCTTTCCTCTTTATTGTGATAAAAAAAAGATGATAATGCGCTCTGCCGTTAAATGGATAGGAAGTGTAAAAAGCAGTTGAAAAAAAATCGCTTCTCGGTAAACAAAATATGAATAGAGAAATTGTCTGTTTGTGCGATGCTCTCCCGGTCCTTTCTGATTTTCTTGTACATACCAATTTTATATGGCAATAAAGATCATCCTTTTCTCTATATTTTGATATATGAAATTGCAAAATTTACCGAGAAGTTTATGTGATATAAAGTGCGAGAAAATGGTAAAAACGTAAAGAATAAACAAAAGTCACAATTTTGCGGAACTTGCTGTATCTTTATTCTATATGGTGTATATAATTTTTTTATATCAAATCGAAGACAATTATTCCTTCTTTATCATGAGGTAATCAATTTAAAAATACGCCTTGATGTTGAGAAGATATGAGCGAAAGAAAGGCACGTGTCAAAATCGCCGTTCAGTTCACATGATTTGACAGAGAAATTAGCTTTTTGTGCGGCGCTTGCCGTGTCTTTATTTATTTTTGCGCATGTACACATTTTACATGGAAAGAAAGACAATCTTTCCCTCTGTCTTATGATATAAAAATTGTCAAAATACGTTGAGCACATGATGTAAAATTGGTGTGACAAAATGGTGTAAAACTAAAAATATGTAAAAATCACCTTTTTTGCGGCACATGCTGTATCTTCAATTCAGGTAGCGTAGTTATGTATTTTATATTGAATTGAAGACAATTTTCTGCTCTTTCAAATGATCCAACCGGTATTGAAATCCGCCCAAGGGTTCAGAGCATAGGGCGTGCGATATAAGGTTGTACGTTTGGTGTGAGTGCAGGCTTGTAAGCAAACGATAGCACGCGCGGGGCGGTAAGCTCGTGCGAGAGGGTAGAAAGTGCCCACAGGCTATTAGCACGTGCGGCGGGGAGTGGGGGAAAATTGAGTGATTTTAAAGCTTATTTTCGGTACGATAAACGTTATCAATCGTTGCATAATTTTCGGAACATGTACGCGCATTATTTAGAACACCAACGAAACAAAATTCGGTAGCTTAGCGACACACGGACGGAAAGTACTAGCGTTGAACTGACACTACTGCCGTGCAACAATTGCCCGTCCTTCGCTACTGTGAACCTCGGCGTTAATGAGCTAGCGTGAGAAAAATAGAGTTTGGATGTCGCATCTCGCCCAGAGGACATGCGGTCAAAGCAAATTTCAACCCGGACAGGCCCGGGACCCGCATCTTAAGGGTTAATGCTTGTGCTTGTCAAGATGCGAAACATGATTGGTAAACGGAAATCCATCCTTTTGCTCCTGAAAGGTCAATGTTAGATCAACATAATTCGGAACTCATTGGCTCAGTAGATCCCCGACCACCAGTTGCTACAACTATAAATAAATAACCTGTTTTTGTACAAAAACTTCAAGGGAGTTTGAAATCAACTGTGTTTCAATCAGTCTTTATTTTCAAGTTTGGTACCAAACACAAATTTAAGACCAACTAATGACCTAGTTTAAGATTAATGTATTGCAATGTGCATCTGTTCATGTTCCCACAAAGAGACTGGAGTTCATTCATTTCAATCATTAAGAGATTTCATGTATTACAGTCTGTACATGTATTACATGCTGTATTGAGATGAGTAGACATAGCGGAACTCTTGGTCTTCTAGTGGGGCTCTGTTTATACAAAGACATAACACTCTGGTAGGCTGACTCCCTGCAGTCATATAGAGAAGTACTCTCATAAGTAGCCAAATCTTGTCATCTGCACATTTCACCATACCTTTGAATTGCTGACATTACATCTATCCATCAGTTATTTGATTGTTGTTTTGTGTTTTTCTAAGCTGTTATTTCCTTCCTGCAGAGCACCCTACAGTACGAGCTGCGAGGAGATGGGCGGGGCCTGGAGTTCTTCAGCATCGACCCAGACAGCGGGGACATCAGCATCAAGCAGCCACTCACACTGGACACAGAGAAGCTGACCACGTACACGGTATGTCAGCATCTGTTGTTTTATCATCTGGGTGGATCATGTGATAAATATCTGTCAGACTGAAGAGTCAGGGATTTCTGATTCAAGGTTTTACAAACCACGATGTATCTCTGTTCTTACCAGGGCAGCCTACTTGTACTATTTTATGTACACATCAGTCTTGAAATATGATTGTACACAAGTCATGCAAATTCTACACTATGCATTCTAAAAAATATTCCTTGTTAAATACCAATAGTTTTGAAGTCTACGTAGTTGAATTTTAATCATATTTCCTTTGTTAACCAAGAGAGGAAATGTAATTCTCATCTGTTTCAGTTGCGGGTGGTTGCCAAGAGAACTAGCAACCCGTCTCAGACTGCTGAAGCCACGGTTATTGTAAATGTAGCTCGCAACCCAAACATGCCGTTCTTCCCGCCTGGCCAAGTTGTCTTCAACCTGACAGAGGACCAGGCTCTAGGTGAAACCTTCGGCAGAGTGAACGCAACTGACGAGGATGAGGTACGGTGTCAAATACAAATGTCTATTTTCTTTAATCATCAATTGTAGGGATCTAAAATTTAGAAAGTGTTATTTTTGTAGGATGGTGACTAAGATGCATCATATGAATTACATTGTCCTACCCACATTGAAATGGACGTGGCAGGAGTGCATATTTAGGATGGTTAACCAATACCAGAACTAGTTTGTATAGGAACATTTTTAGAAAAATATCTTAGTCACTTTTGGAGCCGATGATCAAGAAGAACCCATCAAGTTTACATGGAGTGCACAGTTCATCGGAAACTGTGTATAAAGCCACTCTGATTTTGTATTTCATTAATTTCAGGGAGACAATGGTTTACTGGACTACAGTATAGACAAGCGAGACTATTCACCTTCACAAACCCTCAACCACTTCTTCATCCACCCAACCACAGGCGAGGTGTCGGTCGTCAGACTGCTCTCAGTGGACACCACGGCCACACAGACATACAGGGTAGGACGCTGTAAACATGCTGGTGATACAACACTAGCAACCGTTCAGTCGGGTGCTGAGTCAATCAGAATTTGTTGTTTACTTTAATTTCAATAAATTTGTCATTTTGTGTTGTTACATTCTTTTTTCTTTAAATTTATTACTTGCACATACTTAAATTATTATTTTCATTAAATATATATGAATTCATTTTCTTGAGAAAATGTATGGTTTTGGTGTTTTAGTTTTGATAATGTTTGGTTCTATTCAAAAGATAAAATTATTTACTAAAACTGACAGGAAAGGTTCAAGTGTTATTTGAATTAAATTCACCAAATTGTTTATCCTTAAATCCACAACAGTAGGTCTGAAGAAAATCTGTTAGAAACTATCCTACCAGAATTATAATCACTTACACCAGGAGTTACAGTATGAACAGAAGGATAAGAGGTTAAAAGAGAAAGTTTATGTGATGCAGTAAGTAAACACCCAGGAAAACTTTTAAAGGGCTGAAGTCTGAAGTTTGTGCCATGGCTTATTCGTAAAACAAAGTTCAAATTTCCAAGAAGTTTCTGTTTATATTGACTGAGATCAATGTTTTAACATGACTAATATAGAATCGAATAGGAGCCATTCAAACATCTGGCAGCAACAGTAGTTAAGTCATGTTCACTCAAAAATGGATGCTTTCATTTTCAGTTCAGGGTCCTTGCAATTGACAACGGCTCCCCTCGTAAAACAGGTTCGACCCAGGTGACTGTTAATGTTGCCCGCAACCCGAATGGACCCGAGTTCTTCCCCGACTACTTTAACACAAATGTATCTGAAAGTTCCCCCGATGGCAGCCATCTGCTCCAAGTACAGGCCCAGGAGCGTGACGGGGTGAGCAGCTACACACACCTTAACCCTTCACTTAGTGCCCTGCTTGTACACCTTCATACTTGATACTGTAACAATTCTGTAGAACTCCTTATTCGCAAACTGATTAAAATCAAATCACTGATTCGTTTCCTAGTCCTCTATTCATATGTTACTTGTTACTCCTCCATGATCTGATGGAATTCCGTAGAGGTCTGTGCCCACATATCTGTGAAGAAATTAACCTAAAATCAACAGCCATTCAGTTGGTTTGGCTGACCATTACCTGACCAATAACATAAAAGTTCTCTCAGACACTTCAGCTTAGATATAGATGGCTACTACCATAAGTTCCCTCTGTACAAATTATTATTTGAAAAGCATACATATATTTGTGCTCATGCAGAAAAACTAGTATAACACAAACATACTGAAAACTATGTCAATTTCCCTTTCGCAGTGTTGCTCATACAGCAAAGTTTTGAATTTCCAAGGTACTTTCAGAGATTTGAGGGCAAGATAATAATAGGTAATAAATGAGATCATAGATGAGATGCAAGTGACAACCCATTTTAAGGCTAGGTAACGAATCAATGATGTAAGTAACCACGGAGGGTGTTATCAGAGATCATGTAATGTATATCATAGAATGTATTGGTTTTAACCTGCATGTTGCTAAACATGATGGGATGTTTGTTATGATGTTGTTGCTCACACTGAACTTAGGCTCAGGATAAAAGCCATGTTTTCATTATGGCTTCATTTCCTTTGATATAAGTGACTGACAAATTCACAAAGGACAGAGAAAATGTTATGATTACATTGATACTGGGACAGATGAAACCCCAGTGGCTGTGATTGGAGGCCGTGTCTCTGCTGCAGCACTGTACATGTAGACATGATTGACACTGAGTATGTTTGTGTCTTCCAGGACAACGTGACCTACAGGATAGTGGACCAGCCGCCGGACAGCTACTACTTTGACATCGACCCAATCACAGGCAACATCACCCTGGCGCGATCAGTAGCTCAGGACATACAGGACAGATACATAGTCAGTGTCTTACTTACTAGCATTTCAAAGAAAATTCATGTTCTTTTAGTAGACAATAAAACTGAATTTCACATACTTATATATGCTTTATCATTCAACATCAGATTCAAGTGGTTGCCAGTGACAACCGTGCGTCACCAAAGGAAGCTACAGCAACTGTTGAGATCAGCGTTATCCGGAACGCCCACGCTCCAGTCTTTGATGCCCATGTGGACCGACTGAACATATCCGAGTACCTGGACGTCCAGTCGGTGGTCACCACACTCAGAGCTACTGACAGGGACAGCCCACAGGTTTGCTTCCATTTACATAAACACCACAATAAGATACCAGGGATCCTTCACAACAAAGGTTTCTTAAACTGATTCAGTGTTTAATTATCTATAAACCAATAAACTTTTAGATTGAATATTGTAACATGACTTCGTTGTATTCTCGATTCTGATTGCATGGTTGGTTTGAAAAAAACACCCTATGTTGAATGACAATGAATATCCGCAAATTAGCTAAGGTGAATCACAGGGAATTTATACAAGATGTTCACTAGTGCCGGCCCGACTTAGTCATTTTTTATATTGTGTCTACTGGTAGATAATGCAAATAAAATTTGATATGATTTATTTTTGTCCAAGTTTGTGTTTTGGCGTCACAATGTTTGCGTCGCTGTCACAATTGTCTTGGGCTAGTTTTAGACTTTTGCACTTGGGGTTTTACGATATTTTTCTACTAGCTTTATGATTGTTGATTTCAGTCTCAAATTAAACAAGTATGTTTTAAGGTCTTGCTGTTACGAATGCCACTTTTGGTATTATCAGTACGAATGTTTGTAATGTAAATTATGCCGGGAATTTACATTAGTTATCACACCACTTATAGAAATAGAACAGTCGCAAAGTCCTAGCTTTCCACACATAAACTGGTACACAAAAACAGAGTTCTCTCTTAAACTTCTAATAACTAACAGTCATGTAACAATATCGATAAATAGTTGGGTTTATAAAATTTCCGGGATTCATTGTTATTCAAACCTGCAATTTTAAGCGTTTAAAACGTCATCGGTTTTAAACTAAATTTAATAATACTTGTCCCATGTGGAACTAAAGACAACTTTGTTTCATCCAGACCATGAGCGGACAGCTGCGCTATGTGATCAGCGGTGTGACGCCGCTGGAGGGCAATGATTACTTCATTGTTAGTCCTACCACAGGGGACATAATTCTAGCCAAGCCACTGGCCAACAGGGACTCTCCGGACGTGTTTAAGGTACAAATGAATCCATTCAAGTTAAACTTCCTGAAATTTGGAATATTTCACAAAGTCCTTCATTAGATCTTTTGCCACATATGATATGCCTAAATCTTGCCAGAGCGGCTTATTTTCATCTAAATGTATTTATATCTAATCAGTACATTAAAAATGACCCACAGCCAATTTCACTCAAATATGTTCAATTGATATCTATAGGGAGAATGGCAATAAATTGAAATAACAATGGAATGATGTAACGTCATCAAAAGCGGGATGATGCAATGAGAATGTGATCTAATAAATAAGCATTTGTGATTTCTTTCAATTTTAAGGTTCAGGTTTTCGTTCTAATGCAATTATTATCCATTTAGCTGAACATAACTGCATCAGACCAAGCCACACTTCCAAGACGCACAACGACCCAGGTGACGTTGAACGTGGTACGCAACATGTATGCTCCCGTGTTCTCTACACCAGAGATCCAAGTCAATGCCAGCGAGCGTGACAGCATCAACACTCTCCTGGAGACAGTGACTGCAACCGATCGGGACAGTACGGTTCCAGAAAACAGAGATGTATGTTTATCGGTTTGCTTTATGAAAGAATCATGGGGGCAGACATTAGACAGTGTAAAACAAGACAGAACATAGATATTAAATTGTCTCCCCCTCCTGAAAGTTCTTGATTTGTTTACCTTGTGGCCACCAATAAACTTATTTAGAATATACATGTATTTGGCAACCAAATGTCACCCTTGTTTTGTACTATAACTGTGCTTTACAGAGGTTTAATAAACCTTATCACTAGCTGCGTAGTCGTAATATATTGTCAACTTTTGTTTTAAGAGTTATTTTGTTAAAAGTATTTGTACTATTAAAACTTCAGATAATTTTTATTCAAATCTCATCATTCCATCACAAGGTAACTTACCACTCTGTCCCTTCTCCTTTAGGAAGGGTAAGATCTATATCTGATCTTCACAAGGTAACTTACCACTCTGTCCCTGCTCATTTAGGAAGGGTAAGATCTATATCTGATCTTCACAAGGTAACTTACAACTCTGTCCCTTCTCATTTAGAAAGTGTAAGATCTATATCTGATCTTCTTACCACTCTGTGCCTGCTCATTTAGGAGGGTAAGATCTATATCTGATCTTCACATGGTAACTTACCACTCTGTCCCTGCTCATTTAGGAAGGGTAAGATCTATATCTGATCTTCACAAGGTAACTTACCACTCTGTCCCTGCTCATTTAGAAAGGGTAAGATCTATATCAGATCTTCACAAGGTAACTTACCACCCTGTCCCTTCTCATTTAGTAAGTGTAAGATCTATATCTAATCTTCTTACCACTCTGTGCCTGCTCATTTAGGAGGTTAAGATCTATATCTGATCTTCAAAAGGTAACTTACCACTCTGTCCCTGCTCATTTAGGAAGGGTAAGATCTATATCTGATCTTCACAAGGTAACTTACCACTCTGTCCCTGCTCATTTAGGAAGGGTAAGATCTATATCTGATCTTCACAAGGTAACTTACAACTCTGTCCCTGCTCATTTAGAAAGGGTAAGATCTATATCTGACCTTCTTACCACTCTGTGCCTGCTCATTTAGGAGGGTAAGATCTATATCTGATCTTCACATGGTAACTTACCACTCTGTCCCTGCTCATTTAGGTAGAGTAAGATCTATATCTGACCTTCTTACCACTCTGTGCCTGCTCATTTAGGAGGGTAAGATCTATATCTGATCTTCACATGGTAACTTACCACTCTGTCCCTGCTCATTTAGGTAGAGTAAGATCTATATCTGATCTTCACAAGGTAACTTACCACTCTGTCCCTGCTCATTTAGGTAGAGTAAGATCTATATCTGATCTTCACAAGGTAATTTACAACTCTGTCCCTTCTCATTTAGAAAGTGTAAGATCTATATCTGACCTTCTTACCACTCTGTGCCTGCTCATTTAGGAGGGTAAGATCTATATCTGATCTTCACATGGTAACTTACCACTCTGTCCCTGCTCATTTAGGTAGAGTAAGATCTATATCTGACCTTCTTACCACTCTGTGCCTGCTCATTTAGGAGGGTAAGATCTATATCTGATCTTCACATGGTAACTTACCACTCTGTCCCTTCTCATTTAGGTAGAGTAAGATCTATATCTGATCTTCACAAGGTAACTTACCACTCTGTCTCTGCTCATTTAGGAAGAGTAAGATCTATATCTGATCTTCACAAGGTAACTTACCACTCTGTCCCTGCTCATTTAGGAAGGGTAAGATCTATATCTGATCTTCACAAGGTAACTTACAACTCTGTCCCTTCTCATTTAGAAAGTGTAAGATCTATATCTGATCTTCTTACCACTCTGTGCCTGCTCATTTAGGAGGGTAAGATCTATATCTGATCTTCACATGGTAACTTACCACTCTGTCCCTGCTCATTTAGGAAGAGTAAGATCTATATCTGATCTTCACATGGTAACTTACCACTCTGTCTCTGCTCATTTAGGAAGAGTAAGATCTATATCTGATCTTCACAAGGTAACTTACCACTCTGTCCCTGCTCATTTAGAAAGGGTAAGATCTATATCTGATCTTCACATGGTAACTTACCACTCTGTCCCTGCTCATTTAGGAAGGGTAAGATCTATATCTGATCTTCACAAGGTAACTTACCACTCTGTCCCTGCTCATTTAGAAAGGGTAAGATCTATATCTGATCTTCTTACCACTCTGTGCCTGCTCATTTAGGAAGAGTAAGATCTATATCTGATCTTCACATGGTAACTTACCACTCTGTCCCTGCTCATTTAGGAAGGGTAAGATCTATATCTGATCTTCACATGGTAACTTACCACTCTGTCTCTGCTCATTTAGGAAGAGTAAGATCTATATCTGATCTTCACATGGTAACTTACCACTCTGTCCCTGCTCATTTAGGAAGGGTAAGATCTATATCTGATCTTCACAAGGTAACTTACCACTCTGTCCCTGCTCATTTAGAAAGGGTAAGATCTATATCTGATCTTCTTACCACTCTGTGCCTGCTCATTTAGGAAGAGTAAGATCTATATCTGATCTTCACATGGTAACTTACCACTCTGTCCCTGCTCATTTAGGAAGGGTAAGATCTATATCTGATCTTCACATGGTAACTTACCACTCTGTCCCTGCTCATTTAGGAAGAGTAAGATCTATATCTGATCTTCACATGGTAACTTACCACTCTGTCCCTGCTCATTTAGGAAGGGTAAGATCTATATCTGATCTTCACATGGTAACTTACCACTCTGTCTCTGCTCATTTAGGAAGAGTAAGATCTATATCTGATCTTCACATGGTAACTTACCACTCTGTCTCTGCTCATTTAGGAGGGTAAGATCTATATCTGATCTTCACATGGTAACTTACCACTCTGTCTCTGCTCATTTAGGAAGAGTAAGATCTATATCTGATCTTCACATGGTAACTTACCACTCTGTCCCTGCTCATTTAGGAAGGGTAAGATCTATATCTGATCTTCACAAGGTAACTTACCACTCTGTCCCTGCTCATTTAGAAAGGGTAAGATCTATATCTGATCTTCACAAGGTAACTTACCACTCTGTCCCTGCTCATTTAAGAAGGGTAAGATCTATATCTGATCTTCAAATGGTAACTTACCACTCTGTCCCTTCTCATTTAAGAAGGGTAAGATCTATATCTGATCTTCACAAGGTTAACCTGATTTGGACCTACATCTGAACTTGACCTTGGCAGTTGCCTAATTGCTTGTTCTTTCAAAGTAGTAAATGCTGAAATGTTGATATATATATGTAGGACTCAGATCTGTGGTGGGTCTCTAATCTATGGCGGGTTGCCTTATCTGTGGCTTGTTTGATTGTTAGACTGTTTCATGACGTCATGCTAAGTGACGTCATTATGCGATGACGTCATAATAGCTAACTGTTCGTAGGGCCCAATTGCGTTGCTAGCGTAATAATAAGGGAAGTCACAGAGAGGTATTGCGAACGGATAACGATCAAATAATAAGAGTCCATATCCCAATTAAGAAAATACATTAAACAATACCTTACATGTAAATGAGACATTTGCGGCTTCGTGCCACATCAATTGGGTTTATTTTGTAGAATCTTTTTAGTCCTCGGTGAGTCCGTCTTTTTTAGCATTAAGATATTGAAAGACTATCTTTTGTAACCCTTGGATTTCTGTCGACGGATTTTAGGGTAAGTTTGTCTAGCGTAAGGTTTGGTTAATCATTGCAGAATAATACAAAAAAAGGTACAAATGTCAGGCATTTGAAAATCTGCCATAGATTTGGAAATCCGCCACAGATTTGAGGCCTGCCATGTATTCGAGTCTTACATATATGTCACTTATATACATGAAAATAGCGAGGATGACAACCTGAGTATGTCTGATTTGAAGAGGGAATTAATGGGAAAACCTAATCAAATATGGAATCTGTTAAAAATCTTTGTTGATTTTTTATACATCCAACACTTTTAATTTCAGACAAAGAATGCTGAAATATCCTACTCTATCATTGGTGATCAAGATGTGAAGCGATTTTTCGCAGTCAGCGATACTGGTGCTATCACAATCAGACAGCCACTCACTAATGCTAACGATGACGGCATCTATGTCAAGACGGTAAGATGACCTAGCCTTATGGGGTATCTTTATCCGAGGTTGGAATATCAGTGTCAGTTACTCATGGACTTGGGGCAATATTCTACTTTTCTTACGAGACCAAATCTGAAAGCTTAAAGCTGATAAAATTTGTTCAAAAGAAAATTTGTAAAATCATCCACACTACTGGTCATTTTGATGAGTCTTAAATGTGTTATTCTCTTTTACTGGTGGTTACATGTCATATTATGATTTCCTTTGTCTTCATCCATAATTGAAGCCTTATTTCATTGTAAATCATTGTGTAACAATGTGTCTAACATTGAATGATGATCAATCTGATGTGTTATTAGTTAATTTTTACTAACGTTAATTCTTCAGATAGTTTTGATTTAGTTCAAATATGGCTCCTCCCTCTGTTCACTGTACGTTCCTGATTCCAGTTCCAAGTACGAGCACAAGACCAGGGATGGGACAGGCTCCACAGTGACCTCAATGTTACTGTCATCATAACGCCTCTACAGCTTGCTGTGGGCGAGATCGGATTCACCCAGCCAATATTCTAGTATACTTTTTTTTTGTGTCATTGTATCTTAGTTGTTCTGGTTTTCGATTAATTTAGATTAGCTATTTGATTTGGGGTATAAGGCTGCTTTCAAAAGTATTTCACTTGACTTTCTGCCTGCAATAAATACTTGGTATTATTGCAGGGAGAAAGTCATCTGCATTGTAGAGAAACCTGTGAGCATTTGTTTAAACTAGCAAACCATAGGTGGTTCTGCGCTGAAATTCAGTGAAGCATTGCACCCAAACCTTACTACGTGTAGAACAGTTCTCTACTACAGATGAATTTGCTGAGCCCCTTGCCAGTTTTGACCATTAGACCTCTTGATCAGAAGAGAATCTGACGTTTGTCTAGAAAAGATATTTATTGTTTTCTTATCAAAATAACTTGTGATATAATCATCAGAGTTTCATCCAGTTTTAGATGTTAGACCTACTTTCTTTTCCTAATGTTTCATTAGCAAATTTAAGAATGGAAATTGATAACAAAACATTAGCATTGTACAGACATTGCTGACCACTGAAAAAACTGTAACAAAAAGAATTAAGCTAAGGCTATTTTTTTTTTATTAATTGGTTTACGGAAATATTTCATGGAAATCCACAGTCGGTGGTCGAAAAAAAAAACAAAAAAAAACTTGCTTGGCACAATTATTTTATCAAGATTTGTTAAAAGTGTCAGTTGGGAGGGTCCAAAAAAAAACCTCGATAAACCATACATGATAATATGAGAGGAAACAAGTAAACGAGGTAACCTAAAAACTCGCTACAGGGTTGAAATGCGATGTTTGGAGCTTTGTTGCGGAAACGCAAACCGTCAAAATTTTCAAGGTTTTTTTAAAATTTCTGATCAACAAATGTAACAGTCGGCGGTGAAATAATACTGTCTTTTTGAAAATTTTAATTTTTTTCAGATTTTCTCGTTATGAGGGTCGGCGGATCCGTAAACCATGAAATAAAAAAAAAATCGCCTAAAGTGAAATTACTTGCTTGCATGAAAATGAGTAATTATGCAACTGTATAAAACCAATAGAGAAAAAAATACATTTATTTCTTTCAGCATTCGTCTATTAAATGATATTAGAACTAATAGATTGTGTTTGTTTATGTATCACATGTAACCTCTGTTGCCTTTCTTGCATGATCAAGCTCTGAAACTATACAAACTGAATTCCTTTCGGGTTGATAAATCACCAAGTACAGGACAAGGGATATGGAAATATTTCATGGATGTGGGCTGAATAAGTTATGAGATTATTTGGTATAAATGATAATAAAATACGAAAAAGAATAGATTAAAATGAAAGATTTACAGCTGTAAACAATATGGAATGTAGAACAGTATGTAACATTATAGTAATAAATAACTAACAATAGATCTATATCTACCAGTAACAAAGCAGCAGTAACCACAGATGATCTGGCACTTCTCTTCACTTCACTTCACTCAGTAGTGCGTCTGTCTGTACTTCTTCACTCTGATGATTCAGATTGTATGCACCATGTCCATACTTTAGTTTTGAATTATACTTCTCTCACTTCTAGATTCTGCTAGTTATTGAACTGCTATTATTTTACCATCTATATGAAAAAAATAAACGGTTTGCTGTTGTGTTGCTTCAGTGAGGATGTGCGAGAGAATGAAGAGAACACTGAGATAAAGTTCCTGGACGTCGTCAACCAGGAGAACAACCAGGTCACATGCTCCCTCGTCAACCCCACTGACACAGTCTCCAGTAAGTGTCTTCAACTAACCATCAAGGCCAAGATTGATGAGTCAGCAACTTCCTGCTATGATTACCTCCCTCTATCACATACATAGGAGCTCTTACATACTCAGGGACAGCAGTTACTGTAAATCAGACACCATGTGCACTTAATTCAGTGTTTGTTTATTGTTCACTTGGTCAGTGATATCAAAGACCCTGACTCTGTCAGATTTGGGTGCTCAGTAACTCCTTTCAGAATCTGTTGATTGAGCTCCTCCTCAAGGACCAGTCTCCCTTTCATTGCAGTAACATTCAACGTGCAGGCGGACAAGGACAACAAGAACTGCGTGCTGCTGCAGATGAAGGGACGAGGAGGGCTAGATCGTGATCAAGCCGCCCAGTACAGGTTTAAAGTGAGGGTTGACCCTGCCAATATCAGGAATAGGAGAGACACCGGGGACCAGGAATATACCAGGAATAAACGACAGGCTGATCCTGGCACTCAGACATACAGTAAGTTACTTTCATCTCACCGGTATATAATACCAAGGTATGTAGTTGTAGCCTAGCTCTGCTTGTTCATCCAGCTGTAATCATTTTGTTTGAATTTATACTCAATACAGGGATAGCTTCATTTTTCAGAGCAGAACTCCAAAGCTGCTCATCAGACTGTTCTGAAACTTTGTATGTGCGTTATCCATCTACTGATTAGTTGCTTTTTGATATTTTATTCTTTTTTTAGATTCTGAAAATTTTTCTTTTTTTCTTTATTTACATGAAAACATAAAGATAACTTCATTTCCAGAGCAGAAATAAAAAAACTGCTCGTCATATCTTTCTGAAAATTTGCATGTATACATGTATTACCCACTTATTTTTACCACCCAAGGGGTTCCTGTTGATAATTTCTGAATTTTGGGAATGTTTTCTTCCATTTATATGGAGAGAAGAAGAAGTTGTACTCTCTACAGGGTTAATTGTATTTCTTGGCGGATCTAAAAAATGCTCATCATTACTTCTCTACTCAATGATTTGATTAGAAATTTTTATCTTATGATTGACAAAGATATATGTTACAAATTATTGGGAATTGGTGTGATATGTCATCTTTTGATGACGTTTGTTTAAGTTAGATATTTGAAAACACAAATTGAAATCGATATAAAACAAATTTAAAATTATATTTGATAAAGTTGCCCAATGGATGTGATGGTGTATTTCAGGAGCATGGCGGGAGGCCGAGGTCATCATTAATGTGGTTGATGTGAATGACAACGCCCCTGTGTTTGTGTTCCCTGTCTATCCCGAGGATGGTGAGGCGTATGAAGCGCGCCAGTACTACGCAGCTATAGCTACTGAGGCCCAGGTCGGGGAGCAGATCATCACTGTCACTGTAGGTACCCACTCCAATACCGAGTTCTTTTATAGATTGGACACTGTCGTGACATGTTGTTGGAATCAAAAGGGTCATTTTCATCAATCGTTTAAATATAACAATGGGTACTTACTGTTGCTGAAAATGACCAATTCAATTCATATTGCTCCAGTAATTTTAGGTCAAAGGGTTTCGGTCACAATTTTTTTCTGAAGACTGGCTCCCACCAAAGATTAAAAACCAATTTTTGAAATTTGCCTTCAGCAGACAAAATAGGCTGTTTAACTTGTAAACACTTAAATGAGGTGAAGAATTTCAGCTTCTGACCTATTTTATATGGCCTTGTTGGATTACCACTGTCAACTGGTAAAATCCTATAAGTGATGTTTTGGTATGGATATTCAGGAGGACACTATTTAGCAAAATAGCAATATTCAGCAAGGAAAAGACATAAGCCAAGTTGAATTAAATTGAGCGCAAATAAACTACATCAAATTGATTCACCTCCCTTATCAGAACTCATGAAGGACAAGGGGAAGTCCCTGTGGATAAGTGTAACCCTAAATCTCAGCAGTGAAGCATAACATGACTCATTAGTGGGTAGGCCAATTAGCAATTAGTGAACTATACAGTCAAGTTCATTTCAACAAATTACTCTTATCATATATTGTTCCTTAAAATCAGGTTCCTTTTCTCCTTTCTAAGTACCTCTATCTGAGATGGCTGTCCTCCCTCAATGTCTTAGCTGTAAATACCATTTCTGTATCCGCCTCCAGGCAACCGACGATGACGAGGGCCCCAATGGGAAGGTGACATACAGCGCTGATCAGTTTGGGTCGAAGAGCACAAGAGTTAAGATCAACTCCACAACTGGAGTGATCAGTGTACTGAAGCAGTGGGAGTCGAATCTGGACCCTCATCAGATCACACACAACATACAGGCTAAGGACAACCCGAATGATGGCTCTCCCTCCCTCGCCACATCCACCAATGTAGTGGTAAGTATTACTATAATCGCCTCTCTTCCAATCAGAAAGCTTTCATTAAATGTTCACAGGGAAATAATGGATATCTTATAAATCTTTTTGATATTTTTAATGAATTACACAAATCTTGCTGTGTTATAACCTGAAAGGTTGATGTTTCTGTGAACAGATCAACTACATCGAGTCATACAACCGCTTCCTCCTGGTGATCCGCAAGAACAGAGCTCACGAGGTTATCACCCGCCAGGAGGAAATCAGGCAGTAGGTTGATCATCATGAGTCTTTCACTTGATTATTCCCACAGTACACTTCCTCCTGTACATGAGTAAAACACATTCACTGCAGTTAACTGCATGGATACTCCCTCAGTTAAATTATACCCCATTGCTTTATTTGAAATATTTACCCAAAGACTAAAAACTTATTTGAAATTTTTACCCAAAGTTTAGCGCAACTACACCACATCATAAAATTACTGTGATAAGAAGACCAAAAGATAAACATATATGTAGAAACAACATATTTTCTGCAGATTTACCAAATGTCCCGCAGAGTTCTGAGTTAATCATAGCCATGGTTCCTGTGATGGGCATAGTCATAAATGTCAGATAGAGTCCTGACTTAATCATAGCCAAGGTTCCTGTGACGGGCATAGTCATAAATGTCTGATAGAGTCCTGACTTAATCATAGCCAAGGTTCCTGTGACGGGCATAGTCATAAATGTCAGATAGAGTCCTGACTTAATCATAGCCAAAGTTCCTGTGACGGGCATAGTCAATACTGCCATAGACATTAACAGAGATTGTTATATTTTGTTTCTCTATGTATGGTTATTCATGTAGTTCAAACAATTACCGACGCTTACCTTTGTCTTGTTAAAAGGTCTCTCCAGAAACAGACTGGATATCTAACTTTGATAGAGAGAATCGATGGTAAAGAGGAATTGGAGACAAAAGACAGTGTTGTCAGAGCTGTTGAATCGTGAGTAAAAAATTCCAGTAACTCAGAAATGGTAGAAAGGGAAACAGGGCAGATGAAGAGCTCAGGGAGGCAGTGGCTGTTGGAGCTTGCTTCTCTTGTCATTACCAGGATTCCTCAAGTCTGCTCCCCTTCATTCTTGGTAGAAAAATTATAATAATTATACAGGTCACTCTTTATGTCAGTTTTAGAATACTTTCTATGACATTAAACACCACCCTCTTTCATGTGTTTGGTCTATGTTTTGTCATGGAATTGATGGAGATGTTTCACTGAACATCATGAGTTTAAGAAACAATGGCTGTATCAAGTGAAGAAAGGTAGCTGAATGCTGGTATTATATGTCATTGAGTCAGCTTTCCAATGAGCATGAATACTTGGAAGGTCAGCAGTAATCTCTCAATGAACAGCACATTATGCTGTGAACTAGGCAATATGTTTTCAAACCATGCGCACATTAAACTCTTTTGTCAGAGGGTGAGAGAAAATGAGGATTGGTGCAAGAACTGAAATATGATTTTCTTGCAACAGTTACATTGTTAAAATAAAAATGATAATGTAAAAAACATTGATAGTCAATGTTGTAGTTCCAGGATGCACTGCTATCAGTAAGTTCAGGAGACCCCACCTATGGGTGGATGTTGTTGAGTGTGGGTGAACAGAAGTTAAGTTCAGGAGACCCCACCTATGGGCGGATGTTGTTGAGTGTGGGTGAACAGAAGTTAAGTTCAGGAGACCCCACCTATGGGCGGATGTTGTTGAGTGTGGGTGAACAGATTTTAAGTTCAGGAGACTCCACCTATGGGCGGATGTTGTTGAGTGTGGGTGAACAGAAGTTTAGAGTCACCAATTCAGAATCTAGTATCCATTGTTGTCATCATAGAAGGAAATAATATTGCATCTGAAATGTTATCTAGTAAGATGTTGTGGAGTATAGAAAAGTGTTCAACTCTTATAAAGAAAATATAAATGTTAGTGAAGGTTTATTCTATTGGTCATGACTTTGACCTTAAAATACTGCTGTAAGCAATTTCTTTAGTGGGATGTCGTTTCAAATTAGATTTCTAAGCATGGTTTAAAGTTACACCACTTAACCTTTTGACGTAAAACAAAAATATGTAAATTATCCACAGTGATGATTTATGGGTGCTTGCATCAAGTGTTTGTATCTAATGAACCTTGATAACATGGTTGAATTAGTTAGAGGGCAGCAATTAAGGTGAAGAAAAACATTTAAAGTCTCTTGGTCAACCTATGACAAATCAAGGACATTAATTGTAATCAAATTCTGACCAAATAATATCATATTTGACTTTAGAATCAATTCTTAAATTATTTTTAATCTCACGTTATTTGAAAGTGAATAATGTCCCTGTTACAGAACGTATGTGACGTTTGTGATGGTCGGCAAGAGAGATGAGTTGAGGTACCACCTCCTGAACAACACCTACCAGCCTGTACAGTGGTCAGTGTACTCAACACTTCTCATGGGCTCACAGTCGATAGAACTGAACAGCAACATAACCAAATAATGTCACTAATAAACACATATCAGATAAAATTTCATATCATGACCCATCCTCTCAACTGACAAAACCATGTGAATGTGATGTCTCCAGACTGATAGATGATGGAGAAACCATGACAAATGAATGAGACCTTAAGTCTTTGACAAAAAATCTCAATTAAGCATTTTGCCTAAAGAAATATTTGTATCCTGTTAACAGAGTCTGAGCAATTGATCAGTGTTGCTAGACGTCCTTTGTGTTTATGAGTGCTATCTGTATTTGGTGATCAACAACAATACTTCATGAAATGCACATGAAAAATACTCATGAATATATTTAGTTTGAGAACCAGGAATCTTTACTAATTGCGTCATTGTTTGCATTTTTGGGGTCCAACAAATTGGGCAAAGCATTTGTCTAAACGTGTTTTAATGTGATAAATATTGGTAATTTATTTATATTTTCATCAACATACACTTCGGCTTTGATAGAAACAGTGAAAATTATCAACCATGTCATGGCCCTTCAAAGAACAAGTTGGCATTTCCTTACAGGATTCTGTCAAGAAACAATTTGAACACCCCAGTCATCAGCGGTGTCGAGAAGGACACCAGGATCACAGTGCAGGAGATCAAGCTTCCAGAGAGCAACCTGGCACTGATCAACCGACCCATGAAGTCCTACATCTGGTGGATGGATGACCCGTACGCAGCTCTCCTTGCTCTAGCGGCCATCATCATCCTCCTGGCCATCGTGGCCCTCATCGTCCTCCTCTTCTCCTACTCCAGGTAACAGATTCCACCAGTGTAGGACACTTGTCCAAGGGCAAATTCACCATGCTCTGTCATTACTCGCATTTACAGTGGTTGCTCACATAAGACAAGTTGACGGCAATCCTTGCTAAATCTACTGCCTGACAGTATAGAGCACATGGTGCTGAAATCCTCTTGTTGTGCACAGAATATCAAACATGCTTATGTTCTTATCCTTCTGTGAAAACCAATTGTTTTGGTAATAAAATCAACATCTTGCAAGCTTTTTGCTAAGGGATGACAACTTTTAGTGGTTTTCTTCTTACTATTAATATAGGCTGATCACTTAACACTTATTTGTGGGTTAAAGGGCTCTGATAGTCCTGCTTCATGACTGTGTATATAAAGGAGCCTTTTATACAGTCTAGGTCCACATTCAGCAAGTCTAGATTGACTGAATACACAGTCATGACAACTTCACTGACCCACTAACGGCTATTTCGTTAGTGGGTCACTCAGATGGATATCTTGTATTTGGAATTCGCAAGGCTAAGTGAACTGTCAGGAGTAATATGTGAGGGGCAGCAGCTGGCCCCTAGGGGTGCTAGAATTGGGGGGAGGGGGTAAGCCAGAGGAGCTAAATAGGTTTATGATTTCTAGCCAGGGGAGGTTGAGAATTATTCTTGTTAAAGATTTTTGGTCTTAGCTTTGATGACATGCATTGGATTTGTATTGATTTGATTTAAAGTATAACATATTTCAGTATATTCATCATTGACGTAGTATAATAGCTAGTGCAATAGAAGAAGCAATACGATATAGTCTTGAAGAAAGGGTTTGAAAGTTTAAAAAGTCACTAAATAAACTTTAAGAAATTTAAAGAATTAAGGGGACGGAAATGATGTCGTTTCGTCTTCACCAACTGAGACAGGGAAGTCACAAATAGTTTGAATTGCTCAGATTTACATCAAAGAAGTACTACAATTTAAATAATGTCACTATGATTGTGATTTCACCTATAGTCACACTCAAAAACAAAAAAAATAGATGGATATAGATCGCGAGGGTTTTATTTGAATTCAGTATATTTGAAATGGAGGATAGTGACCAGAGCAATGAGGATGAACTACTCAATCTAAAATATAATGAGTAGTGAGATTGATATTATCTTTGCAAGGCTTTGGTAGTTATCGTGAAACTTGTTTAAAAATTAACTAAGGATAATTTAAGAGTTTACAATTCAAGCGATATGCTCCCTTCTGATTAAACTTAAAATGGTCATTTGATCGGTTTAAATAACTATAAAAGGCAGTTTACAAAGTATGGGGTTTATACAAAATGTTGCCTTCTGATTGGACAAACCAAGTTCATATAACCATCAGGATTACTTTATCAGTGTGTCACTGCGCAATGATAAGTTCTTAGGGGTAAAAGCCATTGACCAAAGCTAATTACACTTGTAAAATGTGGACAAACCCTGGTCAAAGCTGGTACATTTAAAAAATGAACTGAAGTAACGATATCAGAAGTACTGAAGGTCAGCGATGCTCTCAGTAGGAAAGCTACAGAAACCATGGAAACGTGACACCCCCTGTTAGTTCAACCCTCGGTCTCTGAGCTGGCCATGGGTGTGGGAGCCATCATGGGTTCCAATGTTGACAGATTTACTGATAGTGGAGGCTTCAACAATTTCCTGGTAAATAAAAGAGACAGAAACATGTGTCCACTTATCCAGTAAAGATTGTCCTGATAAAAGGTCCATGAAGTTGTTTAGTCTATGAAATTAGGAGCCCGAAGAAAAAAATATTATGGATGAAGGAACAGTAAATTATCAAAGTTTTTCATAGACTAAATTTTAGTCTAGGGCTCTGACTATTTCTTTAACTAATGCAAGCATCACAACATGTCAAGTTCAGTAAAGGAAGTGTTGTATTTTCCAGTTCACAAGGTGTGGTGTATGTGAGTGTGTTTGTGTGTTGCAGATTTGTGAAGTACAAGCAGGACTACATGCGGGTGCTGGAGATGTACAACAACACTCCCCCCCACGTCATCTCCCCCCTGGAGTTCCTCGAGGAGTACGAGACCCAGGTTAGGATCACTACTGACGTCAAATCATTAGTGACTATTCTACAGTCACCCAATCTGTTTGAATCCTTGGATTACTCAGAGGAAAGGTTTTCTTTCTCAGTTACTTCACAGCTGTGTATGAAACACTGCCAAATATCTGCGGGACCACTTTATCACAAATGGTTTCTTAATGAGCTAAAATGTGCTATTCTGTAAGATATTAAAGGCATTAAAGTAAAGAGTTAAAATCCAGAGATGTACTCTTGAGCCCTTTAAAGATTTTCCTAGGGTAGTTGATAGCCAGACTGAGTATGTTGGAATGTAAAATTTGCAGTGAAGTAAAAAATTTGTGTCATCAGATTGGTGATATCTTAAGAAAGCCAATTTCTCACAATGTAAACAATTGATAAGCTCACTCTATAGTTGAAGATTCCATGTGACAGAGTCGTCTTTCATGTTTTGAGCGCTATGCACCCTAAGTATAAGGAGTTGGGGCTTTGCAAGTGGACTTATTTTGATCATCTTTATTACTCCCTGCACATGTAAGTGTGGACAGTGTGCAGTATCAGCACTGGCAAAAACGTTGGTATATCATCTGGTAGGTTTGATATTGCATGGAAGTCTGGAGTCAGTTGTGGATCAAGAACTTGTTTTTAATCTAATGCAAAAGGGTGTTTCACTTACGGTACATTATCTGTAATTTGTTTTCAAAAGGAGATTCTGAACACCAAACCCTCCCCCATCCATGGAAAGTGTTGTATTTGCCCTGAATGAAGTGTTTTTCATCCTCACAGAGTCTGAACATGTACGTGCCACCTGACGAGCACCTGCATGATGTGGGCGAGATCCACATGGCACTGGGAGACGACCACATCTCCAGCTACAGACACACCCAGCACAGCGCAAATGTTACAGCCGTCGTCAACCCTCTCTATGACCAGTAATCCTCATATATATATCCTATCAACAGGGTTTGATCCCTTGTAACAAATTACTTCTTTCTAAACAACAGAGGGATATAAGCATACAAAATCATTCCATGTTAATAGCTCTCTGCTAAAAGAGAATGGATATATTTTCCAGGGCATGGTATTTCTGAGTTGGCTGGTTCTCCCATTACAATATCTGTTGCTTACAAACACTGCCAGACTAACTGGTCCCTCTACATACCCTGTTACTACCAGGGAGACATCATCACACTGAGAACCAGCTGGAAACACCTGGGGCACTTTTGAAGTTCTTCCTATGAATGCATTAAGTAAATGATTCTTTTCTTCCTACACAGAGAAGAGATGACACAGGACCTGAACGGCCAGGAGGAGCCGCGGACCGTGATGTAGACTCAGGCAGTCGCCAACACCATCAACCGTCACAACTCTGCCTTTTTGTGTTATTGTTCTAATGTAAACACGTTCATAATTTATTAGCTATGATGAATTTATTTATTTTTGATTTCTAACAGTGTAAAGTATCTGTATTTAGACTTTGTAGATTGATGATATTTTTTATTGATATTATATTCAGTATTTGAATCACTAAGATTAGTTTTTGTTCTTCACAAGATAATAATTTTTTAGATTTTTAAAATCACATCATGACTTCAATCATTAAATCTTTCTTACAACAAGAACTGACTGATTTTCTCTATTGATGATCTTGAAATTTTTCATTAAGTGATAAACATTGACAATCTGATTCATCTTTCGAATTTTTTGGGGGTATTTTCTCTTGATAAAAGCGACTGAAAATTTGACATAAGCTATATGAAATAGTGGAATTGAATAATAAAATATTTAATAAGTATTGATGAAAATGTTAATAAGATATTAAAATCATGAAATTTGTTTTCCTAAATTTTGTACTCATTATACATATTAATGTGTAATTAGATTCGCTCACAGATGACTTTAAAGGAGACAGTCTATAGGGGCGTCTGCACACTGCTAAAACTAAATGTACCTTTATTGTTAAATGCCTGTTTACCTGCAGTTGATCATACTGCATGGGCCCTCTACAGTCATCAATTAAGTTACTTTTTCTTGGGGTTAACCAACCCCCCCCCCCCCCAGATTATAAAGCTAGTTTATCAGGTCTTGCCATGTATTTTCTATATTGCTTTGAAAGTATTACTATTTTAGATGTTACTATTTTTTATAAAAAGTTTTTTCTTGCTTCTTGTTATATTCACTTTTTATATTTTTATATTTTCTAGGACTTTTTCTACATTTACAAAATAAAGAATATTTGTTCAATGTTTTCTTCTGTGCTTAATCTAATTCTCACTGTGATCTTAAAAAGTCGGTGACTTTCTAAAATTGTTAATAATGACTTAAAGTGAAATATATAGTCTCCGTTCTCTAAGATGGGTTGAAATGTGGTGGTGGAAGCTCCCTGCTTCTTTATTGCCACACATGTATGTAGTACTAGACGTTCGATCGTCCTGACGATACACAATAGTCTGACGCTGAACGGTAAATCCAGGTGCTGCCGCCGCCTTTTTAAATAAACGAGAGCACAACCTCTCACTGCATTACAGAAGCTTTGGTCATCTGATAATGAAGACGGGTGTAACTGACAGCCAGATTTACTCTTCGGTTTCTTCATTCAACATGCAAAAACGTGACAAAGGTTGAACTCACAGGCGCCAGACTCTGAATTTACAATATCATGTAAGTATATGTACATGTACCTATATAACATAAACAAGGTCTGACACTGGTTTCCTGGCTCGGTTACCCTCTGTAAACTTCGTAAACAGATCCCAGTTCGCATTTCCGGTCTAATTCAGAGTGTGGCGCCTGTGGCTTAACTCGTGATTTTGAGATGGAGATCAATGAATTTTTAAAAATTGCAACAGATTTGAATTCAGAAGATCATTTTCGAGTAAGATATATATATACACTTTGAATATTTCTTTCCATAAGCAGAAAAAGTGTGGAAAACCAACAATATTATACAATAGCTGTCTTCTGTTTTACCAGCGGGGTAATACGAACGTGATAAATATGTATAGCTCAAATAGTAACATCTATATTATAAATGTATTATTATCTTTATAAAATCTGTATATTTAAGGCATGAAGTGAAATTCTTAACTTACATAGGCCTACATTTCTCAAAAGAGACTCGTAATTAAGAACAGGTCAATGTACTTTTCTGACTGAAAGCTGATTTACAATGTGGATCACGACTTCAGAAACTGAATGAAATCACAGTTTCGGACCCATTCTGTATAGACATATCGTTGATTCCTTGCTTTATCATTGACAATGATACTTAATAAAATAGTTCTCACACCTTAAGCCCATGTTTTCTCGATCATCAAATGAAAACAATAATTGATAGCTTTGATGTATTCAAATAAGTTTTCTCTATCACTTAATAACACTCATTTGATTTTCAATGTTTGATATGTCGACCTCTTTCACCACGTATTGAATTCTTAGAACCTAAATTATCAACAGTAAATGAACTATTAAAATATGATGCAAATCCATTTTCTAAAGCTTCAAAAGATCGTTTTCCCGATATCTTCTTGTTTATTTTAAAGAGTTTGAAAATAGGTATAGTGTTTTAGGCCTGTGCTTTAAGGGTTTAAAATGATATGGACAAGTTTAATCGATTATGGGGAAAAGAGACCTAAATAAACAATTTACAATTATCATAACATCTTTGCTTGGTGGATGATAAACTTAACTTTTGAATAACACTGTTAAGTAATGAAGAAAAATTACCAATTGATTGATGAAAAAAATAGAATTCTTTTATGTACTTTTTACTTAAGTAGTATTATAAGCTGAAGCTGAACACAATGAAGAAAATGATATTCAGGTCCTATAACATTACTTTACAGAATTACAAATTCTGCCTCCTCTCTTGATATTCATAAATCTTCCCATATAGGTTAACAGATGAAGGACGAAAACGAGCTAAAGATAACTCTAAAATTCTTGACATTAACACAATAAATATCGTTCAGTATAAATGTGAGATTTCAATATTGATTAAATATTGCATTTGTAAATGTCGAAGTTGTTTCCAACAGGTTTTGTTGGAAGATGTCTTTCACTGGTAAATGTACACGTATTTATGAATAATGAATAAAAACGCTACCTTTTGTTCTCACTATATAGTGATTTAATCCAGTTTAAAAATTAGTTTCTAGTTCAAATTAGTTTCCGACGTCTCCTTTACAAAGTTTTTTTGGTACCATTTTATATTTTAAGATCTTATTGTAGCACAGTTTTGCCAAACGATTTGATAGTATATTTAACAACCTTCTCCTATATGTTATATTATAACTCTGATTTGTGAGGATATGATGAGAGTGTAATGTCGATGAGTATGTGTAGTGTCCCGACGAATGGATTCTACACTTAAACGCACAAGTGCACACCAATATTTCGTAAACACAACGAATACACAGATACTGCATATCTCTCGGTATTAGTCACCATCCTCACTCAAGTAATCTACATGTACCTCGTAAGTTATTTAACAAATATTTACGTATTCTGGTAAAGATGATTTTTAAAGACCGGAAGTATTTAGTGCAACGTTGCATTAACTACGCATGAACTACGATATCGGAAATATAAAAAGTTTGCTTATTACCAGAAAAGCGGAAACGGCAGCCGCTTTGGTCAATCTAATAACAATGCTAATGCTGTATTATTCAATCGGTTAATTTACAACATTGCTTTCATAAAACATTTTATTCTTTGTTCTCAGTTCAGAGTTTAGGTTAATTCAATAGCTGCACACAATACTAGTTAAGTCGTTTACAACTGTCCAAAATTTATCCGTTTTGTGCACAGCTAACCATAGACTTTTAATGTGTCAAAGCCGACAGCGGCTTCATTGTTGATTGCAGGTCAATTGTAAAGAATGATAAGTATTTTATTGCATTGATAGAAAGCTTAAGTGAATGTATCAGTTCTCGTAAACCTTAAAATAGCCACTTTAACCGTAAAGGCGTGCAATAGTGCCTTTAAGTCCATTCTCTCAAGGTACCTAGGTTTGTAAAACTGACATTGAGTTTTATTAGTATGTCTCTAACTCTATTGGTTACAGTTTGGTTGAGGCAACTAGCCATTGATAATATTTTTATTCTTGATACTATTATTGCTCAATATTTATTTCTTTGTAAGGGAAGATTATTGTAAGTTTTCATTGATTTAAAATCAGCGTTTGATTCTGTTTCACGACAGGGTTTGTTTTATAAGCTCCGAGTTGAAAATGTTAAAGGTCAAATGAATCACCTTCTTAATGGTATGTATAACAATGTCGAGGCTTAAACTTGTGTGTCCCTTGAGAGTGGCCACACTATTTTCTTCGAGTGTTCATTTTTGAGTTAGACAGGGTTGTCAGTTATCACCTTTTTCTTCTTCATGAATTATATTGTTGATTATTTGTATTCGGATAACCAAAGGTGTATTGATGTAGCTCTGATGAACTTTTTGTTTGTATTTTTGCCGATGATATTGCTTTTTGACAGTATAGTCAGAGGTCTCCAAAAGAGAATCAATAAGATTACGACATTTTAAAATTATTATGATTAATGACAACTTAAAAATCAATGATGATAAAACTAAAGTTATTATTTATTGAAAAGGTGGTAAACTATTCACTCACTTTTATTCATTTAGTCCCGAATCATGTTTTAAAGGAGAAGCTAATATATAATTCAATAGATGAATAAGGAAAAACACTTGCTAGAGAATTTTACATCAATCTCAGTAAATGGCAATACAACATTAAGCATAAAGTCGCTGTTATTCCAGAATAAGAAACATACAGTTGGTGGCATATGCATGTTGTCATGTGCAAAGCTCAGTCAACCGCTATCAGTTGAGTTCAACAACAACGGGCGTGGCTCGCCGGATGGATGGTTGTCCAGCCTCGTGATGATTAAACTGAGAGTTTGAAGAGTGACTCCTTGTGACACGAGTTGAGAGACAAATGGTGTCACTTGAGACTTTATTCGAAATGTGCCTCTGTTCAACCAGCAGTATATTTTCCCCTTAGTGACGTGGAGTTTAGCGCAATATACGTATCCTCATAAGTATCATTATTGTTATCAAAGTTCAATAGTTATAGACATGTGGCAGAACCTTGCTCGCCACTGCAAACATAAAGCATTATCAAATATACTGCTGAGACTGTTCACGACCAAGTTTCTGTCTCAGTGTGTCAATGTATTCATACGCTGGTGCGAGTCGTCCATTTCTTGCTATATTCGCCTGAAATGGAAAACAAATACAATTAATGTCCTGTTACTAATCCCTTGCTTCCCTTACATGGGTTGATTTGAGATAAATGATTATTTGTAAATCTGTCCTTAACTTAATGAAACCAATAATCCCTGAAAGATTTTGACGTGATTGCGCAAACGACTGGCCACTTTAAACATAGTTGTTTGATGGGATTAGGATAGCATATTGAGGACTATTCTTGTGTTAGGACAAGTGCTGGTGTACTCTTTGCCCTGTTCAATCCGTTTCGCAAAATAATAGTAAGAGATTGTAATGTTTTATTAGGACTTACCTTTTTCAAGCATTGGGTACTTCTGTCATCCTTCATCGCCTGTGTCGCGTCTATCTTCAACTGCAAGCATACGTGGACAACTTCAGGGATTTCATAAAACAGTCCATTAGAAGAAACGTCAGGGCTGTGACGTGCGTTAGCAGATGATAACTCAATCGAGAGAGGGGAGAAGGGAGGGGCTGTTTGGGGAGGGGGAAAGTAGAGAGGGAAGGAGGGAGAGGAAAAGGCGGATATGTCAATATACTAAGGGGAGAGAGAAACGAGGAAAGGATGAGATGCACGAGAAATAGCGGATGAAGACGTACGGACGTAGTCGTTTCACTTCACCATCAAACTCACCATATCCCGGACAAGAGGCAGGAGCGATCTACTGAACTGGTCTGTAGATTCCCGTGCTATCAGACTGGGTAGCTTGTCCACAGAGCATATCAAGATACCCTCGCCCGTCAGGCTGAAGAAAGAGGATTGTTGTAATACACTTTGAAATCCTAATTATTTCAAATACTCAGACCTATAAATGTTTTATATTTTGGATTTTGAAAATACTTATTACCTTTACTGTCAGTCATACAATGCACATTGTAAATTCATCTTATTTATTTGGTAACCATCAGCCAGAAAGCAGCGCCAGTTACAGCGTAGTTCTTCCCTTCAAGTAGAGTGTTGTTTGGAAGCACACCAACTCTCACGACTCGATCATGAGGGACTCTCTACTAGCTGAGCTATATTCAGTACTGACGTTCAGGATTCGGACTTAGATTAAACATAAGAGATTACAAAAAACAAGTAAACAGTGCCCTTAAACAGTTCAAGACAAAACAGACGAGCTGTAGGAACATACCTGTTCATTTCAGTGTTGTCTCTTTATTAACGTCGGACAACACAGGTGTAAACTTATAACCAAAGAGAACACGCAAACACCCGTTACTCTCAGAATTTCCTTTTTGCACACCTTTGACAATAAATAGATGGTTAAATTAAGAATGCTGGGGCGGATAAAGGATTTTCGTTCTGGCGGGTATGCCCTTTGGGTGTACAAGTACAACTATCAAATTGTACAACTATCAAATTTACAAGTACAACTATCAAATTGATTACTTTTCATCATACAGTATGTGTCCACAAGAAAAAATAGCATAGTTACTGAAAGTTAGTTCCATGGCAAACACTTTTCTTGTATATTAGCACCATGTATGAGAATTAGGACTCTCAACGTTTGCTATATATGAAATCTCCCCTCTGGTTCCGCAATGGGAATGAAAAAAGAGAACACACGCACCTGTTACTCACAGAATATTTTCTTTATAAACCTTAGATTAACCAGGGTTACACAAAGAATGAAAAAGAAACACGTGGAATTGATACCGTCCAGATCTTCTGTTTCCAAAGCTTGGACTATTCCAGGTTAAACAAAGAATCAAAAAGAACATTGTTCACGCACCTGTTACTCTCAGAATCGTCTCGGGGCCGGTAAAGGTAGAAGGGATTATCCAGCGTTGAGCAAGTTCTCATGAACTTGATAGATCCTCCTGGGTCAGCCGAAATGTCGCATATCGCTAGCAGACCCCGTCGGTTATGCCTTTTATCTCCTCCGAGGTCTGTAAGAGTCTTTGCGTCCTGTCGTGTAAGGAGGCGAGGGGAACTAGGGCTCCAGTAGATGCCATTAATGATGCAGGACGCGTAAGGAGCTATCTGTAAATGTAGATGAGATTTTTTTTTTTTCAAAGGATAGGATATGTATCAATTTAATGACGCGAGTCTTGCAAAGAAAGCACGTACGATAAATAGTTTACTGTATAAGAAGGTACATTCTATAATGACATTTTTAAATCCTTGTACATGATTGGTTTATTTCATCGTCGAACCTAGGTTCGAACACGGTTTTATAGATTAACCGCATTTGAGTAAGTCTACATCCATTATTTGAATTTAATTAACTTTCACGTTATTATGTTGTCATGAACTAATTCTGAACTGAGGATTTAAACCGATATGGCAACTCCTGCCTGCTAAAAATGATCAAGACGAGTCCTTCAAGCGCGCAAAGAATTAATAATTATTAATAATAATCAATACATACTTCTTCACGCTTATATACAAACACTACTAATCGATCATATGGTTTTTAGAATCAATCAGGAAAGAACGTTTGGTTTCAAGCCGCGATGATCGGATCAAACTCGGTCACGATAGATGTCTTTCTAACACAGTGACGTCATGAACTTATACAGTTGTGACGGCATTATGTTGATCGTAATAGCTACAGGAATCGGTATCAGCCAAGTTTTTAAATATTTTCAGGAATTCGATTTTTTATGTTTAGCGCTGACGTCATGAGCGTTAAGGAAACTTCCATGCCGTGTTTCTCGACAATTCTTTTATTTTAAACTTTCTCTCCTCTGTTTTCGCTTAGATATTAGTTAGATGTTACACATTATACCTAGCTAAATTAGAATGCTTAAGACCGCATCACGTCTGAACTTCTCTGACATCAAAGAAATGTAATTTTAAAGTTAATTAATTCTTCAAGGTAGACTTGAGATAAACCAATTTGTTTTAAAATTTGTTATTCTATAACTGTTGTTACTACACGCCTCTGCACGATACTCCAGCCTAATATTTATACGGCTACATGACTTACGAGATAAAGTTCGCTCTACCCAAATGTCTGTTTTAATATAAACTCTTCAAAAAAAGAAACTTGACATTCATGCGAAATTGATTTTTTTGAAACGGGTCAATTTTTTTCATGATACATACCTGTAATTTAAAGAAAGGCTTGCTCAAAAGTGTAAATTTACCAAAAACAATGGTCCAAAAAGCTTACGTTGTGTTCAGGGACGAAAACGAGCGATTCGTCCAAACGCATTTTCTGCCAAAGCACATGCAGCATGGGATCATGAAGGTTTACATGCAGACACGTCTGCTTTAGGGGTATAAAAAGCCATATCAGCCGCTGTTCATTCAGACTACACAACATCGGTACAGCGACCTGAAGAATGCCAAGACTGAACAGAGCGCAACGCAACAACGCTATTGGCAGACTGCAAGCAGGAGCGACGCAGCGAGATGTTGCAACACACTTTGGCGTGTCCAGACAGACCATCTCTTCATTGTGGACCCGTTTCAACACCCGAAACAGCGTTGATGATAGGCCAAGGTCAGGCAGACCAAGGGTGACTACTCGGGCCCAAGATCGGTACATCCGACTGCTCCACCTTCGGGAACGCACCAGGACAGCAACGTCAACAACAACGCAGATATCAGGCCTGCGTCGAATTTCCGACCAAACGGTACGCAACAGGCTCAGAGAGGCTGGACTTTTTCCACGACGACCTGTTCGATGTCCCCTATTAATACAACGTCATCTGGCGGAACGTCTCCAGTGGTGTCAACAGAGGATGAGATGGGCACGTGCAAGATGGAGAACCGTTCTCTTCACTGATGAGTCCCGTTTTCTGCTTCGACGAAGTGATGGACGAGCACGTGTATACCGACGTCGTGGAGAACGTTATGCTGCCAACAGTGTTCAGGAGGTTGTCCCATTTGGAGGTGGGAGTGTCATGGTGTGGGCCGGGATTCGTCACGGTGTTAGGACACCCCTTGTGCATGTTGTGGGTAACCTCACAGGAGTACGGTAAAGGGACTTGATCCTACAGCCTTACGTTGTTCCTCACGTCAACGCCCATGGTGGTCTCTTTCAGCAGGACAATGCTCGACCACATGTTGCACGTGTTTGTCAAGATTTTTTACAGCGTAACAATGTCCAGACATTGCCATGGCCAGCCAGGTCACCAGATTTGTCACCAATTGAGCATCTCTGGGACGAACTGGATCGACGCGTGCGCAGTAGGAATCCACCACCCCAAACACTTCCAGGACTTCTTGCAGCATTTCAGCACGAATGGCAGAACATTCCACCGGCTGTGATTGATAACTTGATTGCATCCATGGGTCGTCGGTGCCAAGCAATAATCAATGCCAATGGTGGCCATACGCGATACTGACATTTGTGCACCCCTGTGATGTTGAAACACTTGTGCACCTGTGCATTTCAAGATCATGCTTATTCTGAATAAAATTTACTGAACAGAGATCTTCAAACAGCGTTTGAGTTTTCATTTTAATGTTTAACTTGCGAAGAGTTTAGTATAGTGAACTATCATAGTTACAGCACGAGGACGGCAGTTGGGGTAGAGCAAACTTTATTTGTTTACTTAGATGCCAAAATGATCCTGATTTTGTTTGTCTCGAAATATAATATAGTAGAAGATGTGCAAAACCGAAATTATCAAAGCTTTCACCAACTAAAGGTCGTTTTAAGCTAGTGGTTTGGTTTGAACTTGGAATAGCCAGCTAGCCCTGTTCATGGATTATTAATGTGAGCGATGTAAACACTATATTTTATCTCGAGATTATAATCGGGGTGGTTCCCATGTAGATAATTTTGGTATCTTAGAAAAGAAATAAAGTTCGCTCTTCTACAACTACAACTATATTTTATTACAAAACACACTTGGGTAGAGCGATCTTTATTTCTTAAAGAGTGTGTAGTTGTCACAATATTAGCGCAGCCGTCACTATGGCCGCCAAGTCGCAGAAATGTTAGTTTCGGCAATCTATCAGCGATAATGCTTGATTTATGTGGCCGAGTAATAAAAGAATACTAAACTTTTTAATTCGTGAACATTAGTATCAAATGGAAGGTCGTTTAGTATCCTCTATGACCTAATTTTATGCGTGACGGAAGGAAAATGACATTTTACCTCGTCAATGTATCAATTCATTGTTTTAAATAATAAATTTCATATTATTTAATATCTGAAAACAATTATTAAAACACTGTATTTAACCTTTGTGTGGAAGCACGACGAGTAGCGGTCTGGGTATAGATTAGCCTCGTTTTCGTCATAGTCTCCACCCTCGTTTCTGATGAAATGATCTTTCCTTGACACGACGCATCCGTACAGCTTCTTTGAGACTGGGTATAAAAAAGGCATAGAAATAGAAAACAGACAAGTGTTTGCCACTAACATGGCAATGTCCCCGCCGTTATGCTAAGCTTTACGAGATATCGCGTTAACAATGTATTACAAAGGGGTGAAAGTGCCGTGGTGACCTTGAAAATAAGGACAAGGTCACCAAAGTAGACTGGCGTCTGAGTCTTCCTCCATTGAAAACTGTCACCAAATATGAACACTCTAGGTGCTAAGCTTCGTGAGTTATCGTGTTAACAAGAATCCGGACGTACGTCTTAAAAGTCTGACGAAATAGTGACCATGGCCATAATCCATATCTTTGACCTTGACCTTTGACATTCAGTCACACCATTATTGATCACTTTTCTTTGGGTATAATGATCATGAAATAACTTAAGTGTTAATACTACAAATAAAGCATTTTCGGAAACCATTCTAAATCCATTCTTAATGTTACCGGGTGTTAAGATAACTTATTTAGCTTAAAAAACATAATGTTTCCCTTTAAATATCTAAAATATCCCTTGTCCTGTGTTGCTACTAACACTTGCACCATTACTGATTTCAATGCAAGCTAGTTATTCACTTTAGCTTAGGTAATTAAGTTAGTCTTTTTATGATTGGGTTTACTTGGGTGGTCAGAGGCTTGTCCTGTGACCAGTGTCTATTGCTAAGGTTAACTTGGGTTCTGATAGTCAGGTGCCCTTATATATTCTGCTCTCTCCTCTCTCCTGCTACTTGGCATAATTCTTTCTGGCCAGCAACAAAGTTCACCACGGCACACCATGTAGGGTAAGTTATGTTTAAGTTATGATTAGTAATTATTTTAGGTACTTAGGTTAGGTTGTGTATAATATGCATGTGTATTTATGTTTACGGTAAATCATGTTGCAGCATAGTACAATGCTGTACGTATCGTTTTTTTTATCTTATTTATTCTAGCATTATATTCCATTATATAATGTTGTAAATATCCTTATGTATAGTTAGGGTTTTATGATAGTGTCGGTACATGAAGTACATCATGTACAGTGAGTGATTTCTTTGTAATTGCATCATTGCATTGTGTAGTGATACTATTACCACTGTCTATTAGCATTTAATATACTTGCTAGTATTATTTTATCATATTAGTATATTTCTAGTATGGCGTTAGGACTATTAGGGATAATTTATATAGGTTATATTCATATTTATCGTATGTGTAGTTTAGGGTCGTTAGGGTAATAGTACATATTTCTTCTTTAACTTAGGTTTATATTACATATTAGTATGTAGGTATTCTAGGTAAATTAGGATTAATTGTATTTGGGATGATAATATATGTACATTTCTCTAACATCTATGTTATAGTTTATTATAGTTTATTGTAGGGTATATGCCAAGTTTACCTATATTCACTGTATCAACATAAGTTAGGCAATTAGCTTATTAGTATATTCTTTATTTAGGTATCACGCTTCCTCACATACCATCTCTGGATTATATGGAAAGCCTGCGTCCCTGAGACGAGGTTGGTTGAGTTTTATTCTATTTGTATTTATATGTGTGTTTATGAATAGTCTATTTTATGTGATGTTATGTTTGATTGCGACGGATGGATTTGTAATATACTCCTTTTTCATATCATGTGCTGCTGTATGTGATTATGCCCTCATATTTACCATAATGTAATGCTGGAATAGGATTATTCTTTCATATATTTATTAATTGTAAAGTAATTTGTGGATACTCATAAAATGTGTATTCGAATGTATTATTATGTATTGATTGATATTGTGTTTTACACAATGCATTTATGATTTGTATTTGTGTTGCAGGGCATTTGTTTGTTCATGCAGTCATAGTCAATAAATCCATCCACCGAACCCCCACAAGTGCTCGTCCTGTCGTCTTTTCCCTAAGACTATAGAGTACCTCTGTTACATTAACAACATTTTATGAGCTAGATACTTGGTGAGATAAACATTCCGACAAAAAAACTATTATTAAAATGAGAGCATAACACAAATATGCAATTTATTACACGAGGAATGTTTGTACAAATTAAGCAATATTTAGGGTCACTAAAAGTATTATAGCCATCAATACACCATCGTCGAAAGTTCACTTTAGATGCATTTCTGGTCACATCTCCGTCGACATTCAGCACCAGTAGTCAATTTCGTTTTTTTTCATAGACAAGGTAGACTATACGTTGCTACCCGATACCTGTAAATAAAAATAAACACTGTGAAATCTGTTTCTGTAGGATACTGTTCGATTCAGTTTTTTAATCACACCGTTCCAATCGCAGCATTTCAATATTCAAAGAGAAGTTACATTTGCGTACCGTTTGAAATGGAAATGAAAGAGATAGAAAAAATGAGTTTATGTTAATCATCCAAGCAGACGATCAAAATGCAAGTCTAAGTAGCTCGACTAATATCCATTCATTGCCAATAGGGTATGTCGTGAAATTATATTGTATACAATTTTATATATTTGCTGTTCGTAAAAATCCTTACCTCAGAAACAAGCACAATTGTTTTCAATGTCCCATCATGCTTCGGATAGAGCATCAAATATCTACGTCTGACCCTTTTACTGACACACCTAAGCATGCGCATGTGAGAAGTCAAGCTGCACGTGTTTATTGTGGAAAAGCGGTGTAATGGAATTTCACGAGCTCTATTGTTTTGTTTTGGCGTAAGTTAGACCGCCCCATCGTGTCTGTTGGTTGAGGCGTTTAGTCGCTCCGCGTCGAGGTTAAAAAACACCTTCAACGACTAAAGAACAGATACTCGCCCTCTAAGTTTAAGTTTAACTCACTCGAAATGGACAACGCTTTGGAAAAATGTCGGTTTAGAGGAAATCTTCTATTGCTAGATGAAACCAGACGTGGACATACATGGTGAGGCAAGGGCGGGTAACTCTAGTCTCTTTTCATTGTAGCTGAACATTTCATACCTATATGTAACTCAGAAAACATCATAGTTATATGATAAAAATTTTTAAATATTCTATAATCAAATTATGCGCAATCTTGAAATTCTTGCTGATTTGATCTTGGAGATTCTCTGGTAAAAATAGCTTATTCATTTGTGTCATGAGTGTGACCAAAACTCTCGTGATGAGCTGTCATAATTAATTTCCGTCAATTAAAGAGCCACTCCGTGATTTTCATAACATATTATTTACCTTTGATACGATCTTAAATGTCATATGTGGTGATATAAATAAAAAAATATCTTAACTTTTCATGTCCAAAAGACATATATATGACAAATACTGGTTTTCCATGAAAGTCTAAAAACAGCCTTATAAATGCACAGAGGTGTAGATATCACGTCACATGCATGCTAGTTATACAACTTACAAACGCTATCAACTCCTAACTGGCATCCTGGCTGTTTTAGATGAGTCTCCAAAATTACGTTTGACTATTTGACGCGCGCCACTGTCCGGTTTTCGATCATAATTCCTACGTTCTACCTTCCTATTGTCACTGTAAAAAAACAAGCTTTGAAATGTGTCTTTTTGGTAACAGTCGATACTTCGCGATCAAATGACACCATTGATCAAGTTTGGCATACATGACTCCAACAACTCACGGAGTGGCTCTTTAATGGAAAGGTCCCTTACTCTCCCAAAGAGGTTGACTGATGATTCGTCAGACACTATGAAATATTATTGCTGATGAAATTATAGTGTCGGTTTAGAGAGTGGAAATTTGCACTGAAAACATACTCTTTCACCCGTTACGTCAAAATTCGATATGGATGGTTGTCGGAAAAGAAGGTGATTAATTTATGATATCACATAAGGACAAATTGGGGATGAAATGAACATGTCTGTTAAGAATGTCAGATTGAGCGCTTCACAGCACCGAAATTTATCATGTTTACCTGGATTCTTATTAATGATTTCATATCCCGTGACATTGACCTTTCACCTACAATGCATCTATTAATGAATTTCCAGGTAGTAGAATAAACAAATGATTGATGTGAGTTCTAGATACCTAGCTATTTCCGGTTTAGAAAGTTAACTTAATCTCCGTATCTCGTGACCTTGACCTTTAAATATTATTTCTAGCAGTCAATGATCATTGGGTATAAATTATGTAATGATTAAAAGTGTTAATTGTAGAAATTAAGCACTTTCGCAAAACCATGCTAAGGTCACTCTGATCGACTGTAGTAAACCATTTGGCAAATTTTCATAATTCTTCTCAATGATATATACCAAAAAAGGTCTCATAGCACTGAAACTTTTCAAGTTGGGCATTTACAAGGGTAATTTTTTTAAGATTTCACAACTCATTATCTTGACCTTTCACTCGGTCCAAAATCGCGAAATAAGCGTTCCCAAGAAATTGGAAGGAATCATATTGAGTTCTAAAACTAAAGGGAGCGACGTCACCAGCGCATACCGGGTACAAAACTTACAGCAGCCCTGTCTTATGATGTGAAGAGACATTGCATTCATTACTAGCACATATTATTCAAGTTTCAAATACAAACACAAGTAGACTTTCTTTTTCATTGTACATGGAGTTTTTTTTTAGGTTTATTAAAGAGCCACTCCGTTAGTTGTTGGAGTCATATATGCAAAACTTATTCAATGGTGGCAATTGATCGTGAAGTATCGACTGTTACCAAAAGGAAACATTTTAAAGCTAATTGGTTTTGTACAGCGACTATATGATGGTAGAAATTCGCAATTATGATCGAAAACTGGACAGTGGCGCGCGTCAAATAGTCGAACGTAATTTTGGATACTTAACTAAAACAGCCAGGAGGGCAGTTAGGAGTTGATAGTGTTTGTTAGGTTATATAACTAATATCCATGTATATTGGACGGTTGGTCTCCGCCTCTTGAGCTATTATGGGGTTGCTTTTAGATTTTCATAGAAAATCAGTATTTGTCATATATATGTCTTAAAGAGATAAAAAGTTAAGATGTTTTAAGTTTATATCATCACATATAACATTTAGGTTCGTATCAAAGCCAACTTATATGTTATGAAAATCACGGAGTGGCTCTTTAATGTTGAGGCGGAGAACGTTCTTCAATTCCTAGCGCGCACCTGTAGTCGCATGTAGTCGAGGGAGGTCACCCACTGAGACCATCTCCACTGGCAGCTCCCGGAATATACTCTGGGCTCCCTGCAGGGAATCTTGGTTATAATTACATTTACTATTCAAGTAAGAACTTGCCTTTTGTATAATATAATCTAAACTAGATTACGTCGATTGATTAGTTTGTAATAGCTATCTACTTCCAGCAAAACAACTTTTGAATGATTTGTTAGCTTTTAGATTTGTAAATGCATCTTTTGGTTACCACACATGCCTGACATATCTAACATATATTGTTTATATAGGATATTAATTATTATTCAGATATAAGATAAATGGATAAGTAAGTTGTCGTTCGCGACGCCCTTTTTTACAATTCGGAGGTATGAAACCTGTGAAACGTTCCCGGTGCCTGTGAAGACGAAAACGATTGGTCCAAATAACTCCAAGAAACTGTCCAATCGGAGCGCCCGGATCCGTTCTCTAGCCTCTTGTACGTGTGTGTATACTTGACAGGGTGCGATATGCTGTAACAATAGAAGAAGCAATAGACGTTAAAATCATTTCAGCATGGCAACGTGTAAGCATTGTTTCGCAACAGTATTCATCGCTAACGATCTCTTATAGTCTATGAGTAATAGAACCCATTCCATTACGTTTAATTTGTTCGACTCTTAATTCACCATTCACATTTCAACTGTGACAGTTAAAGTGTTAAGAAATTTAAGTTTTTGAATTCTTAGAACTTCACATTACGCCCAAAATACATGGCACATTACACACATTTTCGGACTATGAGCTCACCAGAAATGAATTCTGGAAATAAAAGCAAACTTTCACTGACTTCGATATAAAAAAATGAAACAATTTCTTGTCAAGCTCACAAGAAAAGGGTTGTTGAATCCCAAGGCAAGCAGCCTCAACCCCAGCCCATGGAGAAGACTAACCATCCCTGCCATACCCGCGAACTGCCCGAACACGCCTCCGATTCTTCTCCCTCTCTCGTCCTCCATCAGCTCATAGTCCAGTAGACAAACCCTCTGAAGATCAGACAATAAGAAACCCTCTGAAGATCAGACAATAAGAAACCCTCAGAAGATCAGGCAATAAGAAACCCTCTGAAGATCAGACAATAAGAAAGAGAAGTTAGAAATATCCACTTCTCCAGACGCTCTGACCACTACTAGTCTACACTACTGCCCGATCCCCTCCTACAGTTCGAGACCTACCTTATCGAGGACAGCGTCAAGCACATGCATGTTCTCCTTCTGAGCCTTGATGGTATGTGAGAAGAAGGCGAATGTTTTCTGTGGGAGGAGATGGGAAGGGGGCACTTGCTTCACTCCCAGGACAAGACTTGCCTCACCTAGATCCTCCTGGACTCTCGCTCCTCTCCTCTGGTACTCCTGTACACCAAATAAATCGTGATCTTATTCCCTTTTAGAACCAACAAAACACCCCTAACAGGTCCGAATGGACTCTAACTTAAGTTACTGTGCTTTCCCTACCGTGTAGATTAATGGTGAAGAAATGCAACTCCCGAAACGAGAGTCATTAGGAATCGACCTGTCGCCCATAGGAACATAGGAACTTTCTTTGAAATGACATACAGATTTTATACACGCAGACACGCAGACACGCAGACACGCAACGTTTTGCACATCAGCACAGCGGTGGTCGTCAGGGGTGAGCTACACAACGACAAGACAGGACAACCTAGTCACACTTCAGGTACGACGCCATCCTTTCTGTCTGCCTAAAATTACCTTCTTAACACCTCAACGAATCTTCTCAGACGATACGTGATCATCAGTCAGGCAGTCGCATGAACTATCCACCGCCCGTGCTTAAACCTGACCATACAGAAGGGATGATATTGCTGACAGTAGCTTTAACACAAAAGCTCGGCAACTGCAACTACAAGTCACATGCTTCGGCACAACAATATCAGGAACATGGGAATTGCTCCATTTGTAATTATTGCTCTATATTGAAACAATTGCTCAATATTGTAATAGTTGCTCCACATTATAATAATTTCTCAATTTTGTAATATTTGCTCCATATTGTTATAGTTGCTCCATATTGCAATCATTGCTCCATAGTGTAATAATTGCTTCATTGTGTAACAATTGCTCGATTTGGTTATAGTTGCTCCATATTGTTATCATTGCTTCAAATTCTAATTATTGCACAATATTGGAACAATTGCTCAATATTCTAATAGTTGCTCCATATTGTAATATTTCTCCAAATTCTAATAATTGCTCCATTTTGTAACAATTTGCTCCATATTGTTATAGGTGCTCATATTCTAATCATTGCTCAAAACTGTGATAACATATAACAATAAATGCTCCACATAACAATGAATGCTCCACATTGAAACAAATGCTCAATATTGTAGTAATTGCTCAATATTATAGTAATTGCTCAATATTGTAGTAATTGCTCAATATTGTAATAATTGTTCAATATTACATTAATTGCTCCAAATTGTAATAATTGCTCTATAGTGTGATAATTGCTCTATATTGTAATAATTGCTTTATATTGTAACATTTATCCCTATTGCAATAATTGCTTCATATTGTAACAATTATTCATAGTGCAATGCTTGTTCCATATTTAGATAATTGCTCCCAATTGCTATAATTGTAATGATTGCTCTTTATTGTAATAATTGCTCTATATTGTAACATTTATCCCTATTGCAATAATTGCTTCATATTGTAACAATTATTCATAGTGCAATGCTTGTTCCATATTTAGATAATTGCTCCCAATTGCTATAATTGTAATGATTGCTCTTTATTGTAATAGTTGCTCTATATTGTAATAATTGCTCTATATTGTAATAATTGCTCTATATTGTAACATTTATCCCTATTGCAATAATTGCTTCATATTGTAACAATTATTCATAGTGCAATGCTTGTTCCATATTTAGATAATTGCTCCCAATTGCTATAATTGTAATAATTGCTCTATATCGTAACATTTATCCCTATTGCAATAATTGCTTCATATTGTAACAATTATTCATAGTGCAATGCTTGTTCCAAGTTAAGATAATTGCTCCCAATTGCTATAATTGTAATGATTGCTCTTTATTGTAATAGTTGCTCTATATTGTAATAGTTGCTCTATATTGTAATAGTTGCTGTATTTTGCAATACTTGTTCCATGTTGTAATCGATGTCATTGCTCTATAGTGAAATTATTGCTCCATATTGTAATAAAGGCTCAATATTTTAATAATTGCTCCATATAGTTATCGTTGCTCGATATTGTGATAAGTGCTCTTTATTGTAATAGTTGCTCCAAATAGTTATTACTATTCAAACTTGGAATAAAACGGCTCCAAATTGGAATAATTGCTCCCAATTCTTATAATTGCCCTATGTTGCGATAATGCTCCTTATAGTAATTCTTTGTTTTTTACTTTAAGAGTTGCTCCAAATCGTAATAAAAAACGGCTCAAAATTTTAACACCGGCTCTAATGAGAAGCACTACAACATGACGCACATTGTTAGATTCCAATAGTTTTAATGCAGATGACAAACTCTAGAGGATGAAATGTTCCCACCTGATCTGAGTAGACCCGTCTACACGAGGGCTGCACAATCACCTTGACTCCCTCCTTCACAAGAGTCGCTACATCAGCGGGACACAGAGGAGCCCGTCGCTCCCACACATCAACGTTCTCTCGTCGTACAGCCAACATTCTCCCGCTAGCTGTGGTAATGAGAACAATGGGTATTTATGAAGTGCCATGTTCATACGTCTTCTTCAAAATAATACCGATCAGTGAAATAAAACGGTTTTATGTACGAGGGGTGTCGCAAAAAATTCCGACCTGACTATCAAAACCAAAGAAACATTCAAATGTGTATGACTTTTTTGTCGACATAATCACCCTTGACCTCAATGCATTTGCTCCAGCGTTTTTGTAACATCTGCAACCACTCTGAAAACCACTTCTTATCACGAGACCCCAAAAACTCCTCTACTGCAGCAATGACGTCATCGTAAGTCTCAAACCTTTGACCACGGAGCTCTGTTTTCAGTCGAGTGAAGAGGAAGACGTCGGGGGGGGGGGGGGGGGGGGGGGCAGTCAGAACCAGTGAACCGTGAAATGGTGATGCTTTCTGTAGGACCAGTTTTTTAGAGCCATGTTACTGCTTTACCATTCATATGATAAACCGTGCTAGCATCAAATTGTGAAAGAGCATTCAATTACCAATAAAAATATATTTTTTACATATTTTTACTGCAAATACCCATAGTGCCATTTGAAATACAAAACACCTATGTCAGCTCTGTACAACGCCATGCTATTTCAGAGAAATATGCGCTTTTCACCATTTTAAAACTTGATTTGTGGCAAAACTATTACGTTGTGCATGCGTGCCAGCATTGATTTCTAATCTGCATATATTGATGGACAGTAAAATCTAAAAACATTGCATTTCAAAAGATGCACCATGGTGCTCTTTCCAGTCAAAAATTGGTATAGAAAAATTAACTTTAAATTCTTAGAAACAAGGCGAGTTGCTCCCCTTTACTTAGCTGGGACTTCAAGCGGGTTTGCTGGTCAGCTTAAGGTTTAGAGCTTTTGGTTAATTATGCTTGGTCTTACGTTTAGCAATTTATATTTTTTGGAAAATATAATACTTATTGAACATAAATTAACATTTTGCAATATATTTGTAAAACGAAAAAACGATAGTTACTAATGAAATAATTTCATTATGATTTTACAAAAAATTACATGTTAGGGAGTCAATTTTTCTCAGAACAAATGTGATATTATATACAAGAATGTTTTCATTTGTTGTTGACTAAATTTTGGTTTTATCTCGAATTCATCTTTTGTCTCACGTTTTTGTATGATACACCAAAAGGAAGATAATGTGGAGGAATTTGTTTAATCATGGTTAATATGCGTGTTAGAAACGTACTTAATTAATGATATGAACAATAAGGAACAAAAGGGTTATATTTTACACTAAGCTTTACAATCAAAACGTTGACCACCACATAAATCAGCAGCATACTAAGAAGTTATCAAAATATATGAGCACGTGCAGACATCAAATATTACTAAGCGGATGTTAAATTTTCATATTCAGACGATAAAAATTAAGTGCTCTGGAATTTTAGAAATTATTTGGTGCACTTTCGTGTATTTACTACAATCGAGCCTTCACGATAACATTAGTTGGCGAATCTTATTACGTCACATCCGGTTATATCATTTGCTACATTCTCAAACTGATGATATCTTGTAATTTGAGACCCTACTGTTCAGTGGACCACACTATTCAAAGCAATTGACAGTAGGGGGCAACTGTGGGTGGCGGTTTTTAAAATGCTTACATAATGATTACGACCACATGTACTTGCTCGGTACTAACTATCGCATAAAGTTTACTGAGACAGAAAGGATTCGCAGTCATCTTTTTTACAATGTAGGTTAATGACGACAATGATATATGGATATACAACTTCTTGATTTCACAGTGGCGACGTTTCGGTATAGATCCTTATACTTTTTCGCCACGGTGAAATAAAGAAGTTGTATATCCATATATCATTGTCGTCCTCAAACTATCAACTTCTAGAATGCCACTGAAACAATTCAATATAGGTTAATGAATCCTTTGTATTGTAAAAAGTAAAAACCAATGTTTAAGTTATGCTCGGTGTGCCTAATACTTAATACTTAAAAAAACCTCTATATCTACGTAATCCTCAATCTTGATTTGATTACAGATTTTTAATTATCAAAATATTATCTCGTTTTAACTGATGCAAAACTCGAATTTTAATTTGTCGAGTTCACTTAACGTTTCCAGAGTTTATTTTACCGTGCCTACGCAAAGCGCGCTAAGAGGAGGTTGATACACAACATGAGCTCTTTTTGAAACATATTAATCCGAGTCTGAAATATATTGCATATTTTCAATAAAGTGAATAAATGAACAAACTTTAGATTTTATAACAAACTTCCTCGGATGAGTAAATATTGTAGACGACAGTTGCTACCATCAATCCTGAATGGAATCAAATTTTAACAGTGAATTTGAAATGAACATCACAATAAAGAAATTTTTCAGTTATGCCCTAGTTCAATTGACATAAGATGATACTCATTTGACCTCAACCTAAATATCACAAGTTTTCGGTCCCTCATATCCAATCAGTCACCGCAAATCTGTCTGGGCAAAATTTTCATGTATTTAATATTTGTTTAGAATTGATGGTGCCCCGCTTTAAACATTTAACACTATACTTGGATTACTTGGTAAATGAAGACCTAGACTGTAATGTAGGCTCCAATATTCTACAGTCATGGACAGGGCTACCAGCACTTCTCGCCCTTCTACAGTCTGCCATCCATACTTAAGTGGAAAACAAAAAAATAAGTCTTAAGTCAAGAAAATGTTTGCAATATTAGTTGCCTCAGTCTGAAATGAAATAAAGTATTGTTGGGTACTTATCCTTTTGAAAGGCAAGTCTAGATTTAAGATTTAAGTCTTATATTATCCCGGTTGGCTCCTAACTAAATGGAATTTAAAGTTCAATTTCTAATTAGTCCATTGATACCAAAATTTGAAATGACGAGAGCTTCTCTTTTTAATTTGTATAGACATTACAAAAATGAGTTTGGCTTTGCCTTTAACAATTTTGTTTTCTGATTTGCTAAAGGACAAGGAAAAGATTAGAACTATTCCAATTCATGATCCTTGAGATTTCTTTCTTGCAATTAATTTCATAAACATTAATCAGGGAGTCGAGCGATCCTCAGTTATTTTGTGAAAATACCAAATGTAGGTCAAAATATAGACTTTCTTTAATACAGCAAATAGAAGACCTTAATTACTGTGATAAAGGGATTACCACATAATTAGGAAACTCAAAACAGTCAATGAGGCAAGGATGAGAGATTTGCTGACAGATGCTCTCCGCCTGGACCACGGTTGGGGAGGGTCAGTATCGAACATGAGGGGCAATAAATTTTCCTGTCATTTAAAGCGTTTATCTGACGACTCTAAGTAGAAATGTTCTTAATGAATGATGTTGTCACAATGCAGATAATATTAGTCTCTAGAAATCTCATTTCTCCAAAGTATATTTATCTTCGTATATTTAATTCGTTAATCGTTGTTATCTGTAAGTTCATTTTTTGAGATTTTTGTCGCATAAATACTGAAAAATGCTCTGTAATGTCCTTGTTTCTTGTTATTATTTTAGGAAGCAACGCTCCCTTGAGCTGGTAACTGATTGTTAAACATAACCCTGACTTTTTATCGAGGTATTACATTAAACATAAAAGCTGCTCTTTCTAGCAAACATTATCTTCAAATAAAAAGCAATAAATGCGACAGTCGCGTTAACCAAAGTTGACGTTTCAAGCAAATTTAATAGACGAATGTTACAGTTATTCCGATGTCGTATTAAATGCATATATAAAAATTCGAAATATAACAAGGTAAATCGAGTATAAGGCCACTATAAATCCCTATTATAGATAGATATTATCTTAATTGATAGAAGCCAAAAATTTGTACACGATCAAATTGGTTATATATCTTAAAAAATAAATTCAAAGGGTTAAAATCAATACATTGATATGAGATTTTAGTTGTTGCAGATAAACGATACTGGCTATATCTGGAGAATAGGCACGGTGGGGGAGAATCCTGAACCCACAATCCTGTGCTGCACTGACTGCAATTTGGGCGGTGTGAACGGGTATGGAAGGGGATGTGTGCCAAAAATGAAATCCTGTAAACTCGTAATTCGCAAGTTGTAACATGTTGTTCTCAACCATGCAATTCTCGAAAAGACAAGTCCAAGTCTGCAAACCTAACATTTCATTCCTGTAAAACTCAACTTTCTGTTCTCAACTTTACAAAGTTTAAATGTAATTTTAGAAATGTTAAAGTCGAAACTCATTTTTGTATTTCAAATACGAGGGATATACACATTTAGCAATGCTACAAATTTACGTTTTACAATTGGTGAATGAAAAATGAAGAGTTGTAAAATCACCCTTTGGAAACAGACTTTTGCATCTGGAGTTTTACATGAGTTGCATGGTTATGATTGCAATGTTCCGAAATACATCTGTACACGTTTTCGCTGGACCATATTTGGAAGTTTAACGAAGTCTGCCGATGATTTCCGAAGATGATCGGTATTTGACAACAACGAGACCTCCCTGATCCAAGCTCCATGCAACGCTGTGCAAGCTTTCCGGATAGTGTTGAGTTGAGTCCACCTCAATGCGCGGAGCTTGGGCATGCCGTCACCTTTTGTAAAAGTTCTCAGTAACTCGCGTACGGTGTTTTTGGACCCCTTAGGCAAATAGCAACAATTGTAACTTTTCTGTCCATGTCACCGTTTGATAAGCTAACTTATATAATGTTAAATGACCTATTTTCCCAATCTCTTGCCGCCACTCTATACAAAATGTATAAGCGTAAACTTCTCCAATAATGTTTTATACCCCGTTATACCTATTTTACTGATGTAATATATTTGTATATAATAATGTGTTGGTGTGAGTGCACGCGTGTGTGCGCTCTTGTTTTACAGATGTTTTAGTAATGCTATTTATTTAAAGGGATTATGTCATGTTATATCGTATTTCGTAAGCCTATGTAGGCTGGACTTTGCTTTTTAATTTGATGTGATAATTGTATAATATATGTCTAAATGCAAAGTGTGACACTTCAATAAACTAATTTTCTTCTTTTCTCTCTGTAATAGAACAAATATCATTTGCAATTAATTCTTATCTGACCATTATCCCAAAAAAATTTCGTGAATACGTCATTCTCTAAAATATACCCGTGTTTATTGTAAGAAAATTTCCGAACTCTTTTCGAGCCCCTCAGATGTTGTGACGTAGTCAACGCATATTAACTTTTCGAGGGCCGATTTCAATAGTTCAAAATACTTAATTAATTTCGTAGCATAACAAATTTTTACAAAACTGAAAAGTATTATTTTTTCAAAGTACATTTTCATTGTTTAGTAATTGGTATAACAATGGAATATGAGCGTTTCCGACGCATTTGGAAAAGCATGATTACTTTGTAGACAATCTTTCAACACCATACTTTTGTGTCGTCTTGGCAATCAATTTTAAATGATTATTATTTTATGACATCACCTAATTATGATTTATCACTAGGAGAATAATGGTTTACATTAATTAACTGATGTGAAGTTTGATTTTATGCATGTACTCCTCAAGCCGCACTTGCGTAATAATACCTTCAGTTGATGAACACAGTTGGTAAGATATGTAATTATACACAGGCCCGTAGCACCAATTTCGAGGGGGGGCTGAAATTAGGGATTTAAATTGCTATGTTTATTTAAGAAAAACTCCCGCTTACAACGTCGTAGAGACCAAATACAGGCAGTTAATGTTCACGTCACTCACAAAGTCATTAGTGCCTATTGTCAGATGGCGCATGAAACATATGATATTCTATTTTTCATACAAACATTGAAATAAAGAGCAAAAAAGTTGTTTTTTTACCTGAAACACACTGGATAAAATTCAAGATATACACTACGTGAATCGATAATTAACTATCAATTACGATACAATAGTCGTGTTTTTGTTGCTGTGCCACTTGTTTTGATGCGAGAAATCTAAGTTGTACACCCCTAAGTTATACGTATGGAAATGTATAATCTTGTATTTCAAATAATTGTTAGAATTTTAACATCTTGATGATAACAAAGGTATTTTGATTTAAATTGGATCTGATATCTGAATTTGCAAGAGCTTTTCGACTTAAAAATGGGCAAAATAGCCTATGTATCGAACAATGACCTGATGTTCTCTGGCGGCCTGCCAGACCAGGCAAAAATTGATAGACCGTTCGCTTATAAGAAGACCCTATAATAACTGTTGATCGGGCGGAGAGTTAAAAATAACATGTCATGAAATGCCAGTCATTTGATTTTGACATGTTCTTCAATTAAATTTGTTCAAACTGTTAAAAAAACGTCTGGTTTAGAACGTTCATAGCTTTAAAACATGACTTTAAACGGTATTAAATATATGTTTCTTTTAACGAAATAATATTTATTGGTTAAACGACCGAATGAAAGACTAACAAAAGAAAAAAATATTCTTTTCAATGATTTTGGAACTTTCCCCTTACTTTACGTTGCGTAGTTATTTTTCTAACTATTAATTTGAAAGAATAACATGCCCGTGTTTTAAGGGTAACGTGGGTGTACAATATAGATATATTTTTTCTACCGCTATTTGTCTCTCCGAGACAAGTATGCCGTTGTTTCATTATTCTAAATCCAGTCTCGTAATTTGGTGAGTTTTTTTAAACCCAACCTAAATATCTAAAACGATATTTTTTTATAGTGAATCATCTCGATGCAGAAAGTTGTGCAGAGATTTAGTGTCCAGTAAAGTCTAACCCAGAATTAAAGTTCATAATATTCTTTCGTGAGATAAACCTCGTGTAACCCTTACGAAAACAGTTGAAACAAATTATCTAGATCAATAATTGACTAAGAACTTTGACAAAAGGTGAAGGTCGCATGCCCAAGCTCCGCGCATTGTGGCGGACTCAGCTCAACACTATCCGGAAAGCTTACAAAGCGTTGCATGGAGCTTGGATCAGGGAGGTCTCCTTGTTGTCAAATACCGATCATCTTCGGAAATCATCGACAGACTTCGTTAAACTTCCAAATATGGTCAATGCGAAATCGTGTACAGATGTATTTCGGAACATTGCAATCATAACCATGCAACTCATGTAAAACTCCAGATGCAAAAGTCTGTTTCCAAAGGGTGATTTTACAACTCTTCATTTTTCATTCACCAATTGTAAAACGTAATTTGTAGCATTGCTAAATGTGTATATCCCTCGTATTTGAAATACAAAAATGAATTTCGACTTAACATTTCTAGAATTACATTTGAACTTTGTAAAGTTGAGAACAGAAAGTTGAGTTTTACAGGAAAGAAATGTTAGGTTTGCAGACTTGGACTTGTCTTTTCGAGAAGTGCATGGTTGAGAACAACATGTTACAACTTGCGAATTACGAGTTTACATGATTTCATTTTTGGCACACATCCCCTTCCATAAACGGGAGCATTGTCTTGCAACAACCACACACCTTTGCGCAGTTTATCCTCTCATTTCTCTTCGATTTTTTTCGTAATTGTCGTAGTTCATTTGCGTAATAAGTGCCATTGATTGTAGAACCTATCTTTAGATAATCAATCATTATTACACCGTAAGAGTCCTTGAAAACGGATGTCATGACCCTCCGACTTGAGGAAAAAGATATGATTTTTTTAGGGGTGGGTGATATGCTGTGTTTCCATTGCATGCTTTGGCTTTTTGTCTCAGGATCAAAATGATGAACCCAGGTTTCATCTTGAGTATCGACATGAGCGAAAAATTATTCTGGGTCTGCGCGATACTCCACAAGAAATTGCTGACTGACCATGACACGTTTTTGCTTTTGGTCCTCAGATAACATTCTGGGGACCCAGCGTGCTAATACCTTTTTGATATGTAATTTTTCATGTATAATTCGTTCAACTGATGTTTTACTGATGTGGTGAGTATCAGCTAAGTATGTGATAGTCACTCGCTCGTCTTGCATTATTGTGTCAAGAACAGCCTCAATGTTTTCACCTGTGGTGACATCAGATGGTCGACCAGGACGGTGCTCGTCTTTAGTGCTTTCTCTACCCCGTTTAAATTCAGCACACCAATGTTTAATGGTGTTATATGAAGGAGCATAGTCACGTAATGTTTGTAACTTATTCCCATGAATTTCCTTTGGAGTGTATTTGATTAAACTCAGATATCTGATAACAGCCCTACATTCACTTTTCTCCATTTCGGTACAAGATGTGAGGGTACTTTTGAATGACAGGCTATTATATGCAATTGAAGAGTATGCATCTTGTGATTTTCAAGCCATTTACACGTTAATGAATGTTCTTCATGAACGCACAGTATGGTTGCGTTTCAGGCATGTTTTCATATTCAGGCCGGATACTTTTTATTATATTTTTCTTTCCCATCAGATGTTTACATTATAGTATATATCTATATATAAACTCTTCAAAAAAAAGAAACTTGACACTGACTTTGAAAGTTCAATATAAAGACCACAGATGCAAGTTAAACATTGAAATGAAAACTAAAACACTGTTTGAAGATTTCTGTTCAGTAAATTTTATTCAGAATAAGCATGATCTTGAAATGCGCAGGTGAACAAGTGTTTCAACATCACAGGGATGCACAAATGTCAGTATCGCGTATGGCCACCATTGGCATTGATTATTGCTTGGCACCGACGACCCATGGATGCAATCAAGTTGTCAATCACAGCCTGTGGAATGTTCTGCCATTCGTGCTGAAGTGCTGCAAGAAGTCCTGGAAGTGTTTGGGGTGGTGGATTCCTACTGCGCACGCGTCGATCCAGTTCGTCCCAGAGATGCTCAATTGGTGACAAATCTGGTGACCTGGCTGGCCATGGCAATGTCTGGACATTGTTACGCTGTAAAAAGTCTTGACAAACACGTGCAACATGTGGTCGAGCATTGTCCTGCTGAAAGAGACCACCATGGACGTTGACGTGAGGAATAACGTAAGGCTGTAAGATCAAGTCCCTATACCGTACTCCTGTGAGGTTACCCACAACATGCACAAGGGGTGTCCTAACACCGTGACGAATCCCGGCCCACACCATGACACTCCCACCTCCAAATGGGACAACCTCCTGAACACTGTTGGCAGCATAACATTCTCCACAACGTCGGTATACACGTGCTCGTCCATCACTTCGTCGAAGCAGAAAACGGGACTCATCGGTGAAGAGAACGGTACTCCACCTTGCACGTGCCCATCTCATCCTCAGTTGACACTACTGGAGACGTTCCGCCAGATGACGTTGCGTTAAAACGGGCCGTCGAACCGGTCGTCGTGGAAAAAGTCCAGCCTCTCTGAGCCTGTTGCGTACCGTTTGGTCGGAAATTCGACGCAGGCCTGATATCTGCGTTGTTGTTGACGTTGCTGTCCTGGTGCGTTCCCGAAGATGGAGCAGTCGGATGTACCGATCTTGGGCCCGAGTAGTCACCCTTGGTCTGCCTGATCTTGGCCTATCATCAACGCTGTTTCGGGTGTTGAAACGGGTCCACAATGAAGAGATGGTCTGTCTGGACACGCCAAAGTGTGTTGCAACATCTCGCTGCGTCGCTCCTGCTTGCAGTCTGCCAATAGCGTTGTTGCGTTGCGCTCTGTTCAGTCTTGGCATTCTTCAGGTCACTGTACCGATGTTGTGAAGTCTGAATGAACAGCGGCTGATATGGCTTTTTATCCCCCTAAAGCAGACGTGTCTGCATGTAAACCTTCATGATCCCATGCTGCATGTGCTTTGGCAGAAAATGCATTTGGACGAATCGCTCGTTTTCGTCCCTGAACACAACGTAAACCTTTTTGGCCATTGTTTTTGGTAAATTTACACTTTTGAGCAAGCCTTTCTTTAAATTACAGGTATGTATCATGAAAAAATTTGACCCGTTTGAAGAGTTCAAAGATCATGAAGATCAAGTATCATCAGTCTTAACAAGCTGGAATAAAGTGTGAAAAGATGACCAAAATGAATAAAACTTTGGCAGATTGTTATTGGTAAAAGCAATATATTGACATGCCTCATATTATCTTAATAAATTTTTTTGGATAAAACCAAAAATTGGTTTCTTTCGCGTTCTGCTGGAACTGTAGATATTTTGCTTTACTAATAAACAAATCACATTAATGGGTTGTTATTTCTACCCTTAAAACCAAAAATAATATTTTCTGGTGTTAGTTCAAAACATCCATCAGCCATGTTCTTAAGCCATTCTGTCAATTCTTTCTACACTTGTTTAGCATGAGTACAATCACATATTAAGTGAACAATGCTTTCAGGTACCTGTTTACAAAAAGAACACAATCCATCTATATAGCCAATCTCCTACAATAAAGTATTGGTTGTTAAAATATTCTGAGTTATCTTATATTGAAACCATTTTAAGTAAACACTTTGTGTACACAGATAAGGCATCATTTTAAGATTTTCACATTCATTTTTAAATAATCCTTTCAAACGATTCTTCCCATTTCAATTGGCCATTAGTTTTATTTACAAAAACAAATTGACATAATTTTTTATACATCTGTTTGCTATTGGCCATTTTGGAAATATTCAATGGAAGAATTGGACAGAGATGCATACCAAATCAGAGGGCTTGTCACATGTAAGAACTTTATGACGTTTCAATATAGCATGTTGGAGTCAACCCATGCTTCAATGCAGGTATAACATGAATACTGACACAGCAATTGAAGGCAAAACACGTAATCCTAGTGTCCTATTTTTTCTTGGAGTATTATTCCGACACCCTGTTTCAACAGCATTCCTCCATTTTCGGTCAACTATTTTCGGCTATAACAACTCGGGCAATTATAAACATTGCTCAGCTCACATGAATACACATATTTTCAACATAATCAAGCCATGAATAGGAACGGTTTTACTACGCTATCTAGCGTCATAAAATTGATGACCATTGAGCATGATTAAGATTGTATTGAGTTTATGCAGAAAACCTATTATTCTTTTTTATGCATGATTGCTGATTGGAAATCTGCCAACATATAAAAGTGGGTGTTGACATTCTGAGACGTGAAGCTTGTTTTAAAACTTGGAATGTTCATTTCAAGCATATCTATTGTAGCATGGCCAAAGATTCCAGATCCATACATCATCCTATGGATCCATCCATCACGAGCCTTGGCGAGTGACAAAACAAAATTATTTCACGAGGGACATAAACTTGATATGAAAGGGGGACGAGTTTTGTATCCTATTTATTACCCACGTTTTTTTAAAATGTAAACATCGTCAAATTAAAGTAAAATTTAGCTTCCCTATAGAGAAACTCAAAACGGATTGGAATGGTGATTGGAATGTCGGCTCCTTCACTTCGGAAAACGTACGCTGCTTTGGCGTAATGTAGTTAAATACATTTGATAAAGAAACATATGAAAATAAACTACAACTGAAAGCAATCATTTAATTCATTTCATATAAAGACTTGGTTTCAGCTACAAATCTGTTATTCAGCCTAAACATGCGAAAATTGTCAACATTTTGAACTGATAAACGTGACCTAAATCTGGGCTCAACGTCAGTCGGCCGTCACTCCAGGCGAGTCGTGACGTTGGTAAAGTCTGTTCGGGAACAACGGATTAACAAGATACGTTTTGAATGGCACACGTAACATTTGGCCTCAAAAGGGAATAACATTGAAATTTATGTCTCAAAAACTGTCAACTGGTAAAGAAACTTTTCATTCAATATCAACTAGTCTTCATCAGAGGACAAGTCACTGTAGATAAACAATACGGCGACGCTTGGCGAAACAGGCAAAACAGTAAGTCTATATCTAAGTACTTGCTTTTCCCCCTGAGAAGTCTTGACAACACATATGGTGAAAGCGTTCAAAGGCCGAATACCATTCACAACTCGTCCAATACCTTTTCCATAGATTTTGAACAAATCATTTTTACGGGTGACGCAATCTTTGTTTACATGAGTCCCGATAGACCTACTAGCAGACGAATTTTGTTACTTATTTAGATTGTATCGTTTTTCTATTCATTTACGGACATTTCAGTAAGTAAAGGAAAGGAAAGCTTTGCATGTAGCCACAATGAAAATTAAGTTTTATTCGATTATATTATGAAAATTCTCGTTTTTCGTGTGCTTAGGAACGAAAACTTATGAATGGAAATCATGAATGAAATAGCTGATGAAAGTAGTACCGCTAACGTTAAAACTCATGTGTCAGCCAATCAAATCACTCGAAAGTGTTATGACACATATGTGTCATAACAAATTGTTATGAAACCCCTTTACGAAGTCCCACGTGGGTAATAAATGTTGTTAGTTTTTTCCGAAACTAAATGTTCTGTTTTTGCGTTAAAACCCAAGTAATCAAAGTATCGCTGTGAGAGTTTGGGAACTTTCTTTTGACCCAAACAGACATTGAATTTCTAATGCCAAAGACTAGTTATGTCAAAATAAGTCTTAGTTGGTCAGTACGTTTGACACTGAGTTGTACGACTTACTTCATCTCACACTTGTAACGGTTTTCGTTGTTTTGTAAGAGTAATTTCAGTTGATGATATGTCTCTTTTGCCTACTAGTTGACATTAAATAAAGCATATAACGTTTTATAACAACACCCAGTGTAAAGCGAATCTGGGTTTGAAGCAAAGAATGTGGACAAACTCACCTTGGAGGTAGAAATAAAATGTACAGGTAGCTGAACTGTAGCAGAGGCAAGGAACTGTAGGCTCTCGGTGCAGAGTCACACTGAAGGTTGGAGCTCATGTAGTTACACCACATGCTTGTTCTATCCTCTGATTGGCTGATGAACAGTGTCACCTGGGTCTCAGTAACAATATCATATGATGATGGATTTTACTTCTTATATATACAATTATAGAGAGTAAATCAGTCTGACGTTGTTATAAGAGTTCCTACAATTTTTATAAATCAGTATTGAATAAAATTGTAACCCAAGAAGATTAATTAACTCAAAATAAACCGAAAATGGTGAATAAACAATAAAATATGTAATTTATAAACATAACTGTTGACTGAGTTTGAATCGGGTGACATTAAAACAACCTGCCTATGTTCACAAGGTGAAAGAATGCTTACAATGAGTCAGTTATCACAATGTGTTACATCTCAATTCCTAATCAACATGTCCCAAATTAAGTGATTCGCCAGTAGATTAGCACTGCTGCAAGGGGATGACGAATTACTGTGACGAGTCGTGTGGAGGACAGTAGTGAATAGCGTCTACAGCTGCCGGATAAGTGCATGTTTATTCAGTAGCAATATAGACACATGACATATTTCAGTGTCCGGGGAAATGAATACATTTACTGAAGAAAATAGTTTTGTTTCACTAGAAAATCGTCCTTTTTCCGAGATTTCCTGATATACGAGATCCTGGTATACGAGGTTCGACTTTATCATAAAAGTGATCTCGCCTTTTGGAGTTGCTTCTTTTTTTGCTGACAATATTTAAAAGTGATCATTCAGAATTATTGTCATGTTCTAGAGGCAATGACTTGTAAGTCGTTAATCAAGAAAGTATCTGACGCATATTTAATATCATGATTGTCATTCTCTCCGTGTTCTTAACTCAGTCAGTCTCTGTGATAAGAATAATTTATAAAATCATTGCTATGATGAAAGATGATGTTTCTAAGATTTGGGGAAATTTTCAGAAATTGGTAAATATATCATTTGTGTAAACATAAGCGTAAATGAACAATTAATTGAGAACAGTATAAATGATTAAAAAAAATATTGTAATGTGCTAACTAGATAATGAATAGATTTAGAATTTCAGGCAGGCCTCCGACAAGGTTTTTATTTCTTATATAATATACTCCTGAGTAGGGGAGACTCTATTTGTTGAAATAAGTAAAATAGTGAAAATGGAGTACAATTAAAACATTTTTATCTTTTAACTTCAGATGGCAGAGGTGGAAGGTGAAAGTACTGATGACCTAGTGTTCAATCTCAGTAAATCTTGTGGGGTGGACGTAAGTCCGAGGGCATTGATATGGGTCATCGTGTACCGAAGTGATCCGCCGCACTGACAGACTCTCCCAGATGTTTAAAACATATTCATTTCACAATATACATATACATATATACATTGTGAAAGGGATTGGCCAACAAGCTCACAGTGCTTATATTGAGGCCTCTCCCTTCAACATAATATAGATATATTGATTCCAACAACATACACATGTAGGCCTACTCTGTGCACCTTTAAACTCATTGACACCAGGGGAAGCGGTCACAGAGATATACATCTGCAACTAGCTATAATGATGTTAACCACTTTGATATTTGGTGGAACATAACCACTGTCATTAAAATAACTTACGTGCACATTGTTTGAACGCGGGTTTCGTTAAAGTTATTGGTTTTGAAGGTTTTCTTCACCGTGAATAAAGACCCGTCATGCCCTATTTTTCATGTTTCAAATGACGTAGAATGTCATTTGATTAATGATTGCACCCCAAAGGATGCCGTACAACTTTGTGTGACAAAGTTACTCTATCGTACCGTTGTAATTTAAAGATTATTTCAAAGCCTTTTACTGGCAATAATAAAACAAGATGGACACAGTCAACTGGAGCATTAGCCTGTATACATATACATTGTTCATGTTCGGAAAAGGGAAAGAGTGCAGGGAACTTGGCTCATTAATATGGTTTTTGTTGGAACCCAGGAGAACTCAACCTGTCTAGTCTGCTATGCAACTTCCATCAAACCCACATCCGCATTGTCGTTAAGTCAGTTTCGTAGTTTAGCCAATTTAAATGCAGATGATTATGCACGTGTGCCTAATGAGTTCCTTCTATGTTATTAAGACAAAACTATATGCCAATTCAATACACATCTTCATTTTACATACTTGTTGAATTATCAGACCGATGCTTGAATTAGAAACTATAACAACGCTAATGCTAACATAGAGATCATCCACAAGTGCACAATTCTGTAACACCGGATGCTACTGTATCAATCCATTTCATGTGGCTTCATGTCTATGTACAAGAGACACACGCAGAGACGGACGTTTTATTCAGTAACAAGCCTCCACCCAAAAACACACATTGAGGGAATTATTTAGATTTGTGTTTCTTGTCAAAATATGATAGATAAAGACATAATCCTTATGTTATTTTTTATTAATGATCTGAAGGAATGACATAAAATTAATAAGTTAATGTTGACGTGAAGTATAAATACGGAAACAAAATTCCACAATTTCTAAACCCTCAATTCTACACACCAACATGAACATGATGGAACATGATGAGATGAAATAAGAGGGATATTTCAGTATCTCCATTTAATCTTACATGCAGCTACTTACGAACTACCTTCGAATCTGCATTACACCCCAGGATCACGATAACATTCAATAGGAGGATGCTCCAATCAATCGCTATTGAGTACAACAAACAATTCGTATTCAACAGCTTTAGATCTGAAATATCTTCTATAACAAGATGATATAAATATCATAATGTATAATCCTATGAACCGTTACGGAATATACCATGCCGTCTTCCAGGAACCATGACGTTTTACATCCGTTGAGCTGTAGTTTGCATGAATAACTTTTACTTTATGCTCAGCAGAAAAGCCGATACGCCAGAAATATGGATACGAAGGTTTTGGAAACTCACCGTACAATTTTTTATCGAAAATAAACATTTGCTTGACATTGATGTCCTCTAGAAATATGTGTTTGACTGCTGATGTGACGCTTATCCTGTAGAGTTTCTTCACGTCATACGTGACGCTTATTACGAACAGCGAGTCCCGGTCGTCATAACACATGTCTATCGAAGGTTGGTCGAACAACGTAAAGAGGTGTGTACCATTAACGGCTTTTAAAATAACCTTTGTAGAGCATCCTGCTATGACATTTCCTGTACTGGTTATGGCTATAAAAGTTGGAGGAAAGTGTGCATGAAAGCACGGTTCACAATTGGTCCCAACCATTGATATTGAAAAAAGGGTAGAGTCGACTGCAAAGAATATTGTCCCATCTGCACTGACTGCCAGTGCACTACATCTGATGTTCTGCCTCAGTGAGGTAGATATCTCACTCGCCAGATTATGAGCAAATAACTCTTCCTCCGTAGCAAATACAACGTTTCGGGATTGATTGTAAAACACCAAGAGTCGTATGTCCCTACCAAATAGCGGCCTGTACGTATAAACAAAGCCGCTACCCATGGTGAAGAGGAGGACAACAGTCCTGTTTCCATTTCCAATTGACACTGCTGCCATGATAGTGTTCTCGATCCGGGTTTCTCTCTCGTACCGTAGGGCTGGTAAACCTCGGAAACCTGTAAAACAGGACAGACACATTGACCAGGGGGATGGGGGACCTGGAATATAAAAAGGGCAGACGTCACAGGGAGGATGGGAAACAGGTCCTTGATTTTCGAAGCCCACTTAGTGCTAAGATAGTCGTAAGTGCCATACATTAGCGTTGACTTATGGCTATCTAAGCACTAAGAGAGCTTCGAAAATCTAGGCCCTGGAATAAAAAGGGCAGACGTCAATAGGGCGCGGAACCTGGAATATAAAAAGGACAGACGTCACAGGGAAACTGAGAACCTCGATATTCTGGAATACAGGACAAGCAAACGTCACGGGAGGAGGGATTCGACGGCTTGGATATCTGGAACAGAGGCGTGGCACTAGTGACGGCGGTCTGAGCTACCTTGGGAACTTTAAACAGAGGACAAGCACACGCCACCGAAGGATGGGAGTACGAAGGGGATGATATACCAGGGCGTTGCACTAGTCACGCGAGGTTGGGAAATATGAAGACCTGGAACAGAGGAGGGAGACAAGTACAGGGGGACTGGAAACCTTGGAACAGCGCAAACAATCTCTTGTCAGTTACGCACAATACCAATATAAGAAATGAAAGCAAACTGAAACTGACGACGATTTGTGAATGCCTCGTTTATTTCCTATTTGACACTTTATGCCAGTGCCATATCTTACACGAAAATGAGTAACGATATACTTACTTACTTAGATGTGATAATTTGATATAAAAAAAATTTCATAGATTTGATGTTTTGTTATTTGGCTGCTTATTCCCTAGAAAAAACCTCAAACACTTAACTTACCTTGGATGCAGATGTAACCGCGCACTGTCTTCATGAACCAGTGATTCTGTGGGCATTTTGCTGTGGTCTTCAAAGTCTGAATTGAGTGAATGATACAACCGAGTGAAATTACAGAATAAGTTTCGTATGGTACAGTCCGCTATGTATAGGTTTTAAAACAACAAATGACCGCAACGTAGATATGCACTCACTTCCTTGTGATCAATACTAGTTTGCACTGCTGACGACTATTTTACAAACGATCCTTTTGCATTTTGGCAAAGATTTGACAAAGTTGGCATGTAGGGGAAAATTGTTGCATAGTTACTCATACCTCTTATTATTGCTAGCTAATGACAATTGTTGATAGTTTGCGTCAACCGTTGACAAGGTTCCCTTTTACCAGTATACTCATGGTAACTGGTATACTTCGTTCAGTTTCGCTTCTTTTGGATATTCCCATTTAGTACATTTGGGTATTTAAGTGTCAAAACAATGTAACATTACACTGAAAAAAGAAAGTAAATATTGGTAGTTGTAATGTCAGTAATTCAATTCATTCAAGACAACTGGTTCAAAGTTTGTGTTTGCCTTTTAGTCAAACGTTGCAGGACTATAGAACGTCAAAATCGCAAATTCCGGAAAACCACAAATTCAATAAAAAAGAAGCCTGACAACAAAATCTGGTCCGGTCTGGTTGACAGATTGAACTCGAAAGATCTTAAATGAATTCCACATTTGCATAATGAGAGATTTTCATTGATTTTTAAACAAAATGACACCACTTAAACAACCAGTTACTCCTTATTTTGCAAGGTAAAATGTACTGATGTGTGAGAATCATCTTGGCAACACGACTTTTGTTTTGATATCAGAAACCTGAAATTTATCTCCTAGTTTCGGTACAAAGTCAAAAGTTATCTTTGATAAAAATTCAGGACAATTTAATACGTAATTTCTTGAAATGACAACATGAATAACCTTTCTTTAAAGACATTATTCACAAAATCGTCAGATTATCGTAAAAATCCAAGAGCATCACATTCATGTTTTGAATACAGGGGTGGTTCATTTTTTTGACCATATGTAGGCCTATATATTTGAAAAAGTCGCAACTCATCATGGTGCACTTTGTGTACACCCCTGGAGAGCCTTGTCGTTAGCGTAACACAACAATTAGCACAACTAGTCCACGAGTTCAACATCATTGGTCAGCTTTCAATGTATTATTGTTTTGCATTTATAATGGGCGGCTTATTTGCCTTTGATCTTTTCGCAACGGTAAATCATGAATAACGAAAACTCATCGGATATCTATTTCGTACCGATTTAAAGTGTTAGAGTGTTTTCTTAAGATTTCTGTTTTTTTGGAATTCATTCTTTTAGGAATATACCCTTCACACTTTATCACATATAACCAACGTCCTGATTGAGCACCAGTGATATTACAACATCAACTTCTGTATGAAGGTTATATATGGGGTGTTGATATGCTTGTTATAGGTGTAACATAATACTGTTTTGCCCGATAATAATAATTGGTCAACTGAGGTCAAGCGATAACTCATAATTGGTCACGAGATGATGACTAAGAAGATGCTGACAAGGGACTATGTGGCATAGGTCACGAGAAGACTTGCCTGGACATAGTACGTGGAGGACACGTTGTGATGGCCTCAGCTAAAATACCTCTTTAAATACTGGCCATTTGTGGATGGTCGGGAGAGAACGAACGGAAACATTGGGGTGTCCAGAGGCCGGCTGAAGTAACGAGAACTACACTAAGAACTCTGTCTTCAACTGTGTGAGCTCTGTCTTCAACTGTGTCAACCAGAAGAAACTTTGACTCTGTGTTCTGTGTGAGTACTGTGTACCTGTAGAAACCGAAACCAACTCTATAGCCGCCTCTGGACAAGTGCCCGACAGCCGTTCCAGCTATCATCCCACATCGTGCAGATAGCTGACGTTCTTCAAACTCCATTCCATAACTGCTGACCTGCAGTTACTGTTACAATTGCCTTTAAGTTGTTATTGTTGCCTGACCTGTGAGTTGCTGATTCCCCTATAAATAAAAGATCCGACGATATTGCTGAAAACCTCTTGTGTTATAATTGTGTCACATAGGTTATAACATACAAAAAATGTATATGTAAAAAGCAGCAAAATTGTACGACTTTCCGGAGCAGTTCTCCAAATATATTACTTGAAACTTCAATTTTGGTATTGATGCTATCGTTAGAGTGTTGATGTGTCTCATAGTGGTTGAACTCCAAGGTGTAAGTAAGAAAGTAAGAAATTGTGACCAAAAACATCAAAACTACAAGTTCGGTGACATTTGTTACCTATGTATTTACCTGTATCTGTTCATGTGTTACAATAGCTTCTTCCCTTAGAGTGGTCGCCAATCGTTGATATGATTGACTGAACATGGTATAAAAATATCTTATGTTTCTTATTGGCGATCGAACTATAGACAGTATTATATGAGCTGTGCTCACTTATATTTGGTCTGATTTCTGGTTGTAGGGCATTTTACGATCGCTTCTGTGCATCTTCTTTGTTCACGGGATGGGTCGAATGAACGTAATTATGATTAGTTAACGGTTTATAGAATAGATACAACATGAACCAGGGAAATCATTGAAAATAAAAGAAGCCTTGGCCCATTGAGCAGATCCCTTTGGCAAACATCCTTCAACGTATTGGTTTATTGGAGCGTTGAGTAATATTGACAAGTGAAATTTAGGTATTTATTTCAACATAGGAGAGGCTTGGCCGCTCCTCACGTGGCTTGGAATCTCTCGGTGGGGATTTTTGGAGAATATTGTCTTATGCCTTAAAACAATGTACTCAAATATGTACGTATGTCTTCCATACGTTAAGAAATTAAGTTTTCAAACTACGTTTGATTACAAGCTTTGGAACAGTGTCCAAATTTACATCTTAGCGCTGTCTTTATACCTGTTTCTGTTAACATTTTCAGTAACAGTCATTTTATTTCAATGAAGTAACAAACTTGTTAATATTTTGAGTTTGTGAATGCAACCATGCTATACACGTACTTGATGCAACAAAGGTCCAATGTTACTTACTTACGACTTCTCAACTTATCAATTGAGAAGTTATCAGCGGCAACTAAACAGGATTGTAACATTGCATAATAGCTCTTTTACTCTTGACTACTCGCCTGTGTTAAGGCGGAAGTAATCGTTTGAAGTCTCAACAGGCAGGGAAAATGGACTTGAGAAGAAGGTAATTGCACAAAACTGCATCATATAGTATACCCTAAATATTACCTTTGTTAAGCGGAATCTGTAAGCTCCAGACACGTGTGTTACAGCTGGATCTAAGTAACAGCGTAGCGTTATATGATAGTTGTAGTTCCTGCACCCCGAGAGGAGCGAGCACTGCTGTTCACACTGCTTTGGTCCGAGTAGTACAGGGTGGGATAGAATGAACATCAGATAGCCCAGGCCAGATCCACAGCACGCCATCATGCACAGCGCGCTTACCAACATTATCGCAATCCTTGAGAAACAAAAATGGAAATAAGGGCATTGAAATATATGTATGTAAAGAAGACAAGGATATTCTATGGATAAACCAGTCACACGTGTATTCAAATGTAATTTGTCATTAAAAGATATAATCGTTTTTTGCCGATTTTGTTGCACATCAGCTATTTTAATTATGCACCCAAAAAATATTTTTAAGAAAACCAGTTAGCGTAAAAAAAACCCAGTAACGATATGACGTCATCCGCATCCTTCTTTCAACAAAATCGAGAAGTGCAACCATCTAGATTTTCTTAACCTGGCTTAACACGTGATCACTACTACAAATTCAGCATGCCACAAACTGGATTTTGCGATTTCAAGGATGATTGCTCAATAATAAAGGCTGTCACAGTTAGTGATGAGGCACTTTCGGATCATTTTGATGTCAAATGTATAATGGACATACGTAAACCTGATGACAAGGACTCGCCAAATGTCAATGAGAATGTCCAGGCCTATGACGAAAACCTCAGGATAGGAAGTAATATTATGTTCCCCTTTAATCAAGCTCACTTGTTTCCGTCCAAATACAGGATGGTACACTGATAACATCAACGTGAAGGAGAAGAGAAGAAGAACAGCTGAGATGTGGCGCAAAACCAAATTGCAAATGCACAGACAGTTATGAATGCAAGCACGCAATGACATCTGGATCACATTCTGAGGCACCAATCTGGTTCTCTCTTCCTGGGAATAAGTGTAAAGAATATCTTGCAGAAAGTTTCGCAGATTACTTTTTAGAAAAGATTGAAGGAAGCACAGTACATCTGGAGGAAATTAAGCAGTCGACTCGATTCTCTTTTTGATTTGAAGTGACCTTTACAGGTTAGGCATTTCAGAACAAAAACAAGTGAAGACTTGTGATATCGACGATAAAAACCAAAGCATCTTCTCAAGACTATTTCCAAACTGCCTTAGTAAGCTGTTAGTAAATCAAATCTCACAACACTAACTGGATATCTTCAACTCCTCACTGTCTTCAGGTGAGGTCCCAGATTCCTACAAACGGTAAAAAACGAAAGGAAAAATATCGGCTAGTATATGATTCGTTTGTCTATAATGCCGGTAGCAGATTGCTGCCAACCAAAATAATTGAAATTAGCTTGAAACTTGTCCCTCGTACCTCGCTCCGTTTCTTAATCTGACCAAGGCTCGATTAGAGCTGTGTCACATGGCCTTGACCGCCAGACTATTACAGCCAATAAGAATCGAGGCTTGAAAGACATACAAAACATCACATCTGAGCTTTGTATATCGGAATACGAGCTTTTTCTGAATGAGTTCGAGCTTTGATTAACGCAAAAGTTCACTATCAGGACGAATACGCTCATGTTTGTTCAGAAATTAAGCCAAAAGACCTCGAGGAAGATAGCTAGAAAGAGTTTTCATCTTGACATTCTCTAGCAGAACCATATTTTCGACCATGATAATGAATTGAAAGATCTTATCAATGCCAATGTACCAATTATTCCCTCCGTTCATCTGGTGCCATGTTCCTCTCTCAGCTGCCTACAAGATCAACTGTGGGAGAGTGTGGAGTTGCAGCTCCTGTGATCTGGAACAATTACCCGATACCCAAGAGATATCAACACAAGAGAATCTTTCACATCAGCGGAGTTTTCTCTAGAAAATGACAACCAGGTCGAGAAATTTCAGTTTACAGCGTTATCTTATTCACTGCACTTTCGCTTATTCAAGTGGGATTGTAAAATGAGTAGTGTACAAAATCTACCCTCAACAAATTGAAGACGAACGTCAACCGCTTGCCACACTTACATTCTAACTTCGATCTGTTCATAAGTGAGATCAAACCTTTGCTTTGTTTTGGAGCAAGTCCTTCCGCATAATCCTTAAAATATTAAAAATCACCGGCAACTTTTGAAGAGCGCCATATAAAATTTATGTATACAATTTGTTTCCTCAGTGTCAAACAGCCCTAACCCTTCAAAATGGTGTTCTACAAACCCGACCACGTCAATAGCAAACATGAATATTCAGAAATATATTAGCGATGAAAATAGCTCATGCTTAACCTTGTAAGGTACAAAAAGCAGATAAAAAGGCGGTAAACAAAATGAAAAATGCATATGTCATAAGTATCGGCGAAACAGTTACTTGATTCTCAATACATCGCATTTGCTAAACAATTTAACAAGATGTACTTGATTTGCTCGCATGCCGATCAGCCTAAACTGTAAAACGGTCAAGAAAATGAACATTATTTCTAACGTAAACGAAAAGATTGACCTTTGTGATCAACTACTTGCTCGGAGAGAACAAGTTCTTTATTAAGGGAGTGTGTATAAATTGGAAACTTACCAAAAATGCCCCCATATATACACGAAGACAAGAGATACAAGATCTCCTTTTGATAAACGGCTGTATTCCTCTTTCAGAACTAGAAAAAAATTGATATATATATACAATGACGGTAGCAGCCAGCCAAGTTAGTCTTCTTAAAATTGGAACTATCTGATAACCTTTATTAACCATTCTGTAACGAATTACTCATTGATGTGTTACACGATTGTCAGCAGAAGTATTGAAAGATAACACTGCATTGTAATACTAAACGCCTAGGGGACGCGTTTGGATGTTGATATAATGGAGGCCTTAGTAGTTGTGAAGACTAGGGGCAAAATGTCGTATTTGCCGCAAGGGTATTATATAAACATAGAATTTACTGCAGGTTTCCCTTAACAGAAGTGAGACTCTAATAAACTACTGTCTGTCTATCTGTCTGTCTGTATTTTCCTCAGTAACAAGTGGAACACCAAATCTTTGTTTAGATCATAGACTAAAGCGTCAGTGTTATACGCAATTAAAACATTATCTGATTAGAATAACACACTTTAACAGCGGAATAAACCCGCAATCAGACCACAGCATCTAGAACATGTTACTTCTAAGAGGAAGATTGAATATAACAACGTTTGAATTGGCAGTAGCACTTTTAAGGTAAAAAAATGGATCTGACGAAATGAGAATAAATGTCGCCAATTGCAAGGTAATCTTTACAATCTTAATTGAATGAAGCAGTTCTGAAACAAACGTAAAGTTTGGAAATAAATTAGCCGTGATCAGATCGCTTCATCAAGCGCGTACCTCTGCTGCCTTCATTAATAATAGGGATATTACATCAATGATAACGTTTGCTTCAGAGTGTTATTTTCACGGCCTCGAATACTCAATTTCTAATCGCACGCACTCATCCTCATGTCTGTCAATCTTAAACCATGGAGGACTTCTGGAGGATCAACTAGGTCAGAGACCGGATGGTTGAAGAAATGGTTGCAGAGACAGGGTGTTGAGCTACTGCCACGGCCAGATTACAGTCCAGATAGGAGTCCCATTGAACATATCTAATGACCGCGTCATTCGACTTTTATTCTCCTTTCCTGCTTAAATTATCAAACGCTCTCGTCAATGCTTGTAAACATTATGGCTTTATGGATAGTCAACGTCTTCGTTGCAATGATTACGAAGTTACGCTGGAGATACCAACACCGATATCAAGCTAGTGGTACATGGGTTGAAAAAATAAAAACGATGTACTATGCAGTAGTTTGTGAGTAATATAGGATACTTAACGGCCTTCCATTTAATACTATTTTTATTAAACGAGTTACGAGTATAAAACGTACGAAAGAGAAATTGATACACAAACAATAACGAGTAAATAACAACTACACATATCTGTGACGTCAGAGAAGAAACGGAATTACATCAGTTTAATATAACCGTACAAACATAACACTGCAGTACCTTACATGGGTTGTAATTAATTATATACGATTAACATGGTCTGTTGATGGATAACGCTTGCTGACAGAATCCCAAGGCGGGATGCTACATTATCACTTGTTCAATATGAATGATTAAGTCAACTTGTCTTCCTAGTCCTTGCAATTTGTCATATACCAGGATATCATCAGTTCATTTCCTACTTAAGTCATACAAAGATTCATCCCTGTTAAAATAGGCACATTTCAAGGATAGGTGAACTTTTTTGTCATTAGCTGATGTAAAAAAGATGACATGCATCACTTAAAGTTTGAAAGATAATCCCTTTTCATTATGTTTTAAAATCAGATTAAATATAAGCTGGTTTTGAAATCGTTCGATCTAAACAAGTGCAATAGTTAAAAGTTGACAAACTATACTTCACAATTTTCCAGAATATTGTTGTGGATGACAACCTTTATTGGCAATATTGTGACCTTTTCCTACAAGGATTTCGACAAATTACCATTCATCATCAACCTTTGGTCTCAAGAGAAATCTGACGTTTCTAACAAAACAATTCAATGATAAAAAAATCTAAAGGCTGCTGTGACATTTTCTTATTTTAAATATTTTATAACGATATATGGAAGATAGTTGACATTTCTCGTCGAAAACCACGTATACCTCATCGAGTGAATTAAACATGTATACGTTCACGAGTCTACGCAGTGAAATGGCACTTACAATGATATGATGTAACCAATGTCTTTTAAGTTACAATGATATGATGTAACGTATGTCTTCACGTTACAATGATATGATGTAACCCATGTCTTTACGTTACAATGATATGATGTAACCCATGTCTTTAGTTACAATGATATGATGTAACCCGCGTCTTTACATTACAATGATATGATGTAAACCATGTGTTCACGTTACAATGATATGATGTAACCCATGCCTGTACGTTACAATGATATGATGTAACCCATGTCTATACATTACAATGATATGATGTAACCCATGTCTTCACGTTACAATGATATGATGTAACCCATGCCTGTACGTTACAATGATATGATGTAACCCATGTCTTTACTTAACAATGATATGATGTGACCCATGTCTTTACTTAACAATGATATGATGTAGCCCATGTCTTTACTTAACAATGATATGATGTAACCCATGTCTTAACTTAACAATGATATGATGTAACCCATGTCTTCACGTTACAATGATATGATGTAACGTATGTCTTCACGTTACAATGATATGATGTAACCCATGTCTTTACATTACAATGATATGATGTAACCCATGTCTTTACTTAATATTGATATGATGTAACCCGCGTCTTTACATTACAATGGTATGATGTAAACCATGTCTTCACGTTACAATGATATGATGTAACCCATGCCTGTACGTTACAATGATATGATGTAACCCATGTCTATACATTACAATGATATGATGTAACCCATGTCTTCACGTTACAATGATATGATGTAACCCATGCCTGTACGTTACAATGATATGATGTAATCCATGTCTTTACTTAACAATGATATGATGTAGCCCATGTCTTTACTTAACAATGATATGATGTAACCCATGTCTTAACTTAACAATGATATGATGTAACCCATGTCTTCACGTTACAATGATATGATGTAACCCATGTCTTTACATTACAATGATATGATGCAACCCATGTCTTTACTTAACAATGAGATGACCTCATAGATGAAACGTGATCATACATCAAATTTATAATGACGTTGAAAATAAGACGTGGACAGATACAGAAGCCAAACAGTTAAACCTTTTAGGTATAGCTTTATAGTCAAAGCCGCAAATGTGTAGTGCAAATGAGTGAATATTCCAAACCTAGATAGTAGTATGTCATTCCTTAGAATGAGTATATACTCTGAATTGAAACAATCGAGTTAGACGCATAGCCCGACTGGCGTCAGATCAAATGACTGGCTAATTCAGACCTTGCAGCATTTCCTCAACATTTCTATGCTTGCGGTCGAGGCTGCAGCCATGGATGTCGTTAGTTCAAAAAGAATTTTGGCACATTATCAGCAAGGTTTGATACAGCGAGTGATTGAGACTGGCGCAATTTAAAACAATGTGGGGGAACTTACAGTTTAAGTTTTCATCAGCACATCGTGACCGCTTTTGGATAAGATGAGACACCATTGACCAAAACTGATGCAACGTATAGCCAATAGACCATGATAATGACTTACGCATAGGTCAACGTGAATGGCGTGTAGGATAGGTTACAGTGAGGCTTTTTCAATGTGCAACACAGATATTTTAATCGTCAATTGATAACAACCTACATCCATTGAATGACATACGGATAAATAGAGATGCAGTTAGGTATAGAAATAACCTTCAACTGGAATGTGTATATTTTTTTATTTACGTTTTCACAACAATAGCTGAGCTTTTCAGATAGATATATACACACGGAAGAACACATCGTTTTCTCACCAAAACTGTTTCTGAAGGGCCGTAAAGATCTCTCACAAAAACGTTTTCTAAAGGACCGTAACGTTTTCATATTAAACCTGTTTCTAAATGGCTGAATATATAGAAAATTATGACATAATAGATACTAAAGACGAATACCAAGACACTATTTCCAGGATATAAAACCTGTAACTTCCCTAGACCACATTCAACCTGTTCAGAAGATCCTAGTGGTCATAAAAGAAAACATCATACAAAATATACAAAATTATATACATGTATATCATCAGAAAGCTTTGTGTTGATAGGATTACAGCCGAATACGAGAAAGATCTGGTGATAGGAGTTGTTTATATCCCACCCTAAGAATCATTTTATTAGAATGCTAACTGTTTTACAGAACCAAAACTAGCATAAAGAATGTGAAGCTTCAAAATGACTCTTGGGAGATTTCAACGCCAGCACCGGCCGTCTTGGGGACTTTGTGTCCGTCGGTGAGCTTGACCCCTGCGTCGAACTGAACCATTGATGAACAGACGATCCAGACACTGGAAGCCCTTGGGTTCCCCATTTCAAGAGCATAACCTGAAAAACCTATAAATAATTACGGTTATAAACTACAAGATATATGATAGAGTCATGGGTTGTACATAATCACGGTTATAAACTACTAGATATATGAGAATGTAATGGGTTGTACAAAATCAGAGGTTATAAACTATGAAATATACATGTATGATAAAGTCACTTGTTGCACATAATCACGGCTATAAACTACTGCACATAATCACGGTTATAAACTACTAAATCCATTATCAAGGTACTTGCTGCACATAATCACGGCTATAAACTACTAAATCTAGTATTAAATCACTTGTTGCACATAATCACGGTTAAAAACTATAAAATACACATGTATGATAAAGTCACTTGCTGCACATAATCACTGCTATAAATTACTAAATCTATTATAAAGTCACTTGTTGCACATAATAACGGCTAAAAACTATTAAATCTAGTATAAAGTCACTTGTTACACATAATCACGGCTATAAACTATGAAATATACATGTATGATAAAGTCACTTGCTGCACATAATCACGGCTATAAACTACTGCACATAATCACGGTTATAAAGTACTAAATCCATTATCAAGTCACTTGCTGCACATAATCACGGCTATAAACTACTAAATCTAGTATTAAGTCACTTGTTACACATAATCACGGTTAAAAACTATGAAATACACATGTATGATAAAGTCACTTGCTGCACATAATCTCGGCTATTAACTACTAAATCTAATATTAGGTCACTCGCTGCACATAGTCACGGCTATAAACTACTAAATATATTATTGAGTCACCTTCTGCACACAGTCACGGCTATACTACTAAATATATGATAATGTTACTTCTGTTCATAATCATTGGTAGAGTCGAAAGCGATAAATCTATCGTAAACATAACTTGTGAAGGGGTATTCCTGGTAGATTCGCAACACTCTCTTGTCATTTCCTCAAAAGTACCTCCAAAGCACAACTGATAAATTGGTTCATTTTTTGTACAATTGTTTAATACTATCCTTAACACCGGTTAGGTAAAAGGTAAAAAGGGTATACCTTTACAGGTTTCTTAAGGAGCGTTATTTTTTCTTTTTTAAAAGAGACGTAACTTAAGGTTTCTTATACAAACACTACCAATGGGTCGTAACGTTTTACTCATCAAAATATTTTCCTGAATGATTCGCTAGGTGTTGAATGAGTGGTTGTTAATTCTACTACAAGAAGTTTGCCGTGCCTTGTCAATCGTTGGTTTTGTCTGTTCAAATTCAAACGAAAACCGAAACGTTCCAATGTAATAGGCCATGACTGAACAGCTTGTGGAGAGAATTAACGGTGGCAAGGTCAAGACCAGGTTATGGGATACTTTAGGAAATTTGTGTGAATAGCCAATTATCAATTCTATGCATAACTGATAAAGCATATCCTTCCTTTTGTTATAAAAGGCGATTTTTTGTCCGTAAAACGCATCATACCAGAAGAGCGAAGTGCCCGCCGTTACCATACAGCCTCCTAACATCGCCGCAACTCCAATTTTGAGGTAGGTACCCTTTTCGCAGGTTTTGCCTTAAATAGAAAGTTTAATTAATATGAATCTATAATACGGGAATTTATTTCGAGGAGTTATTACGAAAAGATGCAATAGAAAACACGGCGTTTAAAAAGATAATTAAAAATAATCATTTCAAATGCACAACGGGAACAGTCGATCGACTTCTTACGAATGAATCAGAAGTTTACAGTAAACATCCGTTTCGACTGAAGAAACCCTAACGGAACTGCAGCGCGTTATGTAGTAAATAGCAACCTCCGCCCTCGGTTGATATTTGACTTACACATCGTGGTTAAGAAATGAAATTATTTTATCTTAAGGAAAAGAAGTAAAGCAATATCGCAATAAGGAAAACAAACGATGTCAATCTTGGTGAATCAATAGACGGAATTATCGTCTCTTTTCGCTAGATCCGTGACACCTTCTTCTAGACTGCGATTTTCTGTCTTAAAGACTTTATAATCGTGTTTATTCATGACCCTCGTCAGTGATATAAAGATCATTCAACAGTGCATGTCCATTATACGTCAGTGATATAAAGACCATTCAAAAGCGCCTCACAGTAACACGTCAGTAATATGAATACCATTCAAAGGCGATAAACGAGTTGAAACATGCTGCATCGTCATCAAACCGTCATCGTCCAGTTGGTGTGGCGTTGCTCCCTAATGTTCAAGCGAGTACCGTTCAGCACAATACGGCGCCATGTGTTTTGGACGGTGAACATTTCTGCTTTGCTGTTCGTCCATAAACATTCAGACGGAGGGCAGAATGGCTGGTTAAGTCGGACCCTAGTCATGCAGTTTCTTATGACGACAATCTTTTCTGTTCTGTTCTCAGATGAAGATCTTCTGCTTCCTTCTCCTTGTCGTGTGTTGTGCTGAAGCCGCTCCGAGTAGGTATTTTTTTCATTAACAATTGTGTTTCTTTCAATATGATAAAAATGATTAGGTGAGCAATTCAAGATATGTATGTATATATTTTTAACACTTAAAAATCAATCTATCAGTATTAATCCTGACATAGCCTTCGTTAACTTATGTTGATTCGGACCTTTTAAGTGCCTCATGGTTGTTAAGTGGATGCTGTGGGAGGGAGCTCGACAATTTGTAACTTACATGCTTAACTGAATGGTAGTCGGCAATTCCTTGTGCTATGGAAGGGACGTATGTATTTAGCAATGTGAAGTATAGTTAATAATATCTATGTCCCTTGAAGTGGTCCTATTAGGTGTATGTTCAGTCTATGTCCCTTGAAGTGGTCCTATCAGGTGTATGTTCAGTCTATGTCCCTTGAAGTGGTCCTATTAGGTGTATGTTCAGTCTATGTCCCTTGAAGTGGTCCTATCAGGTGTATGTTCAGTCTATGTCCCTTGAAGTGGTCCTATCAGGTGTATGTTCAGTCTATGTCCCTTGAACTGGTCCTATCAGGTGTATGTTCAGTCTATGTCCCTTGAAGTGGTCCTATTAGGTGTATGTTCAGTCTATGTCCCTTGAAGTGGTCCTATCATGTGTATGTTCAGTCTATATCCCTTGAAGTGGTCCTATCAGGTGTATGTTCCGTCTATGTCCCTTGAAGTTGTCCTATCAGGTATATGTTCAATTTTTGTCCTACAGTCATGTTGTCTCTGATGCTCAGTATGGAAATAGAATTATTTCATTTGAAATTTAAGTTAACTATTTATTGTCCTCGTTAGAAGTACATGTAAATGATTTTGGCGAGTGTTCCACTGCAGCGCCACCTATTCCCTTATCCTGCTATTATAACGTCAAACAAGGAAGCAACAACTCTAATCTTCAAACGTCTTTTGGTATGAGGCGACCTGGATTCATACCCCGGCGTTCCAGGGGACTAAACGACACTCTACCTCATGAGCTACATCTCCGTGTTTTGCGAATATTTTACAAATCATCATATATCATTCCCCTCTCTATCACTGGATGATATATGGTAAACAAAAGGAGTTTATTAATAGTACATTGAAAAATATTGCGATGCTTGATTGGGACACTGATTATTGTGCACGGGAAGTTCCGAGAGGCCTAGGGGAAGTAGAACAGGGAACTGTTCAATACGTAATTCACCTTGCTATACGGAATTCGAGGACGTCTTCCGAATGGCACGCCTGAATGCCTATCATAAGTTAATATTAGTATATAATAAAGTCCATCCACAAGTTATGTTGCAGCCATTTCCCAGTGTTGTATGCAGATATCATGATTTAATCTTCAGGGAAGTGCTGCCCCAAGGCGAGTAACCCTAATCGAAGCGTGTGCTACAGGAGTCTCGACAAGTGTAAGTCATGAAGCAGTTGCATCTACACTTGTGCTTTACGTTCACAGTGAACACCTCTTCCTACAAATAATGCTTGTCTTCTCCGTGGTAATTTCATACTACTTTATACAAGCTGAATAAACACATGCCTGTTGGAAGATGAAAATCTACAATCCCTTCTGGGTTGAACAGGGTTGCATTGGTCAACGTATTTTATAAACAAAATAATGACAAAGAAAAAAAAGGTAATTGAATTTTTGAAGATAAGATAAGGTAATACTTTATTATCCCGGAGAATTTTCATTTTACATCTAAACGGTCTCATATATGCATGGGAAGTCGATATACAAGAATAAAGAAACATTGCACAAAATATAACACGTTCATAAGAGCATCATAAAACTTACAGTAAAATACTAGGCACCGTAAAGATTTTCAGTGTAATGTCAGAAAGTAAAGGATTTTGTAAGTCGTACATGTATGTATCGTTTTGAGTGTACTTGAGCAGATAGTTTATTGATCGCATTGCAAGTGTAACGCTGAGCTATTAAGCACTTTGAATTGGAGAGCAGATTCAGAGATCTCCGCTCCTATTTCTTGACAGTTGAGAACGACCCGACCCCCACCTTTGACAGTTGTGACAACCCTTGCAGGCCTTTCATTGCCTACTGTGACGTCGCCACCTGCACCGAATGTGGGGACGCGAAATGCTAGTAAGTCTCTTTCTTGTTTTGTTTTTTGTTGCTTTTTTTTCTCGTCCATCTCTACTTGTAAAACTTATGGTAGTTCATTTTGAAAATAAAAACGTTCTACCCAACTCGATTAACATAGCATCAATTAAAAGAGAGATATCTTCCATTTTGGAAGTATGTTCTTTACGTTAAGATATTTCCTGATATTTACATAAACTTGTAAAAAACGATTTAGAAAGATGAAGACAAATGTTGCCCCATACAATATACTCAGCAATAGTAATAAATTAATCTAAAGAATTTCAGAATAAATATTTGATATCAGAAGAAGCTGTGGTATATTCAAGGGTTTTTATAAGGTCAAAGATACAAGAAACCAATATTTAACTGATACAGAAAGATATCAAACTTATGAACTATGATATTGTTTTTGACAAAACCTTCTACTGGTGGATAAATTGGCAGTATCAGTTTTCCACAGTCATTATTTTAGCTGAATAAGTTTGAAAATGTGATAATAGGTTTGTGACTGATTAAACCTCTTGTTTTTCATACCATTTTCTTTGTCTTTACATTCATTAACCTCAGTAAGATCGCAAATGTATAATTACCATTGTCGTCATTTTGATTTCAATCTTCATCAATATTATCATTTTTGTTATGATGTGCATTGTCATTATGAATACAATGAAAACTATCTTTACAGCGACGACTACTGCGCCTGCAAGGCCCGCTTCTTCCTCGGTGATCGAGAGGTGAGCTGCGATGTGGCGTCCAACTAGCCAACTCAACAATTTAGAAACAAGTTTTCCCCCTGTAACCAGAGAACATGAAGCAGAGCCAATGATGAGCCAACCCTCCCTTAACCTCTTCCTTCTGCTGTGTGCACCCGCATGGATGGTATGGATCGACTATGATCCGGCGTCAATGTAACGACATGCTTTGTCTATGGTTATTTTGAGCCTGTAATCAGAAAACAATTTAACCTATTATTTAACCCAGATCTTGTCAATAAAACAAGAAAGTGTACTATAATTTTGTTGTAATCTTTTTCTTGTTTGTCTTGTACGTGGTTCGAAGTGTTTAAATTACATATCTGAAAAGGACCAATTTGACACAATTGCTTGTTCATGCTTCGTCTCTGATTGCTACGTTCTCAGGGTAAAGGTTAACAAGAAGCCCACGTGCTCGAGGTCATACCATTACACCAACATATGAATAAGAAAATTCGAACTAAAACTTCATATTCCATTTGATATTTCTTATTCAGTAACTGTTATAGGACAACTCTTTGAGGAACGATTTTATATTCCTTTGATACGAACCTAAATGTCATATGTGCTGATATAAAATCAAAACATCTTAACTTTTCATGTCCAAAAGACATATATATGAGAAATACTGGTTTTCCATGGAAATCTAAATACAGCCTTTTAATGCACAGAGGTGTATATATCACGTCCAATATACATGAATAGTAGTTATATAAAATAACAAACACTATCAACTCCAAAGTGTTGGTAAAAAAATATCACACATCTCCGAAACATGTGAAGCGTTGGTACATCTAACACATACATATCACTCGAAAATCATGATTATTGGTGTTGTGCAAGTCAAGATATATGCCATACAACCTTCTTTCTTTCCATGTAAGCCATGTAACATCTTAGAACATTTTACACTCAAAAGCCTAACTTACCCTGGTTATGACATCCCTCTGCCAGCGTATTGACAACCTTGTCAGCTATCCCTACCTTGCCATCCATCTCGACACTTGCTACCAATCTCGTAATTGCCATATATATCAACCTTGCCATCCGTCTCGGCATTACATCTATCTCGACAATGGGAGAATATCCTAGAGTTTCCTCCCTTGGCCCCCAGGTGGCGCACGCGTAGTTACGGTCCAAGCAGATTTCCATTCACCAAGTGATTGATTTGACTTGTTTGAAGTTTTTGGAATTCATGAATGACAATATGAATTGCGTAAGTTGGAGAATACCGAAACTTAAAGCTGAGCTGAAAACGGAGGAGCCAGGATTTCTGGACGAAAAATAAACTTGGTAGAGAGGTAAGTTCGATATTGTAAATGATGTGATGCCATGATAAAAATAGTCTGATAACCTAGTCTTTCCCGTCACGACTCACAACTGACAAGGTGTTTTTTTACTGATTTCTATGCGCTTATCTATTCGGCAGCACATTCAAATGCTTTGTTTTAAAAGAGCACAAAAAATGATTACAACAACTCATGAAGTAAAAAAATTCAACAGAAATAATCTGATTTGATATTGAGATTATAGACTTCTATCCCTTGTTCCTTTTTTCCGTGGTAGGCCTAATACTTAATGTAGGACCAAGAAATACACTTCGATTAGCTGATAATGACACATGCCACAACTACAAATTTTACCGTTTTTTAAACACAGATTGATGGTGTAGAAAGGAGTTTGATGATGTTGACAATCTTGACTTGTGTTTGAAATATTCATATGGTCATTAACAATCATGAAGGAGGTCACTTATTATTGTGGATCTTGTCATTTTACATGTATATTTTCATAAACATTAGTACACATTGCAGATTGTAGATTCTAAAATAACCGCACAATTATCCTAAAAAATATATGTGAAAATCAGGGGAGAATATAGTTTTAGACATAAAATGTCAATCTATTGTCTATGCAATGTATTTCAACTGAGGTGTTCTTGGCGTTATTAGAATTAAATTGATAAATTTACATCTGTGAACGAAATCAACTAAGTAATATTATCTTAAAGAAATTAAAATGTAGTTTTGGTTGATATTAAGAATTGAAAAAAGCATTTGCAAAAATAAAATAATAATATTCTCTTGGATGTCGTTAAATAATTATGTTACATGTTGAATCAGTCATTTCAATGTCATTGTGTTGTGTTACTGTTTCAGACTGGAGAGTTATGACAGGAACAGCAACTTTTGAAAGAAACCAGAAAAGATGCAGGTAAAATTTTAGATGGACATCCCACCTATCTCGACCTACATTGATGTGAATAGAGGAAGTAAAATCCCTTTGGTGCTATACACTGCTAGCAGCTGCTACCTTGATACTTTCCACCATAATATTTTATCTAGTGCTAAACATTTGTACATAAGTTGATTTTCAAACTATTCATGTTTCTCCCTGCAAGATGAGTTGTGCTGAAATGAACAAACGTGTGTCCTATATATAATGGATGTTTCTATTGGTAAAGACTGCACTATTGTTGAATGTGAATGTGCTGCAAGGCAGCAACTGGACAAAAATTAGGCAACTGATATAACATTAGGCACCAGTGACTTCAATGTTATTTTCGAGCCAAGACCTTAGAATTATGACGTGAAGCATGTATACCTATATATTTGCCATGTTGTAAAAGCTCCACACTGTTACAATCCAGTCATCATTAAACATGTTAAAATGATACCTACAGCAAGTGTCGTCTGAAGTATTTTATTTTCTCTTTTACTCTTGAAGTCAACAGGACAGAAATAACACACAAAATCTCTTTCTCGCCAAGTCATTTATTTATTCAGTTCAATGTTCTTCACATAAAGTTTACCCAGGTAATCCAAGTATTATGGACTGCTTTCTGTGACAAATCAAACAAATGCCTATATTAAAAATTGGTCTTATGTCGATGCTATTTAATGAGAGTGACAAGAAATTTGTTTTCAACACTTATGGTCATGCTGTGAACTGTACTATACAAGTAATTAAGGTGATGGACACAGGGACCCAAACTAACAAATACAAAACTCTAGTCATAATGATTTGCTTAGCCTGTATAAAACAGAATCGCTGGAGCATTAAACACGATGCTCTCAATGGAAAGTGATGAATGAGTAGTAGAATTTATGTGTTCATACTCAGTTGTTACTGTAGTGATAGATTTATTTGTCACATAATTTTGTCCAACTGACTCAGAATAAATTATTTCCTCCCTTGCTACATGATCAACATCCATGTCACATTTACTCTCAGACGGTTCTAATATCTTTATTTCTCGCCCTTACGTTTCCTCCCATCAGAGTTTGTCCAGGGAAATTTGGAGGGTACAGTGCCTTGGTTTTTCTGTCTTCTTTTTGGTGTGTCACCTATGAAAAGATATTTATATCAGGGGTTTTTTCAAGGTATTTACAATGGGAATAAAAGCTTTTTAGCTTATCAGGCTGTAAAATTTATCGTCATTAAGCTGGGGCCATAGTATGAGTAAGAATCAGGAGTAGAGAACCTTTTAGCATCCAAAGCTTTTTCCTTCTAATCTAGTACAAATAAAGTTACAGAAATAGAAGCTTCTAAACAGTCTTCCATTGTGACATTATGACTACACACTAGTTTAACTACACACTATTGTGACGTCATACACACAGTGGTATTACAGCTGCAACTTTAATACTGCCGTAAAATATTACACTGCAGTATCTTACACGGGTGACTCTGTACACATAATTTCATATCTCAAATAATCAATATATGTGAAGGAAATAACACCTTTTATATTTACACATTTCAGATTGATAACTCTATAACTGTTCACAAACAACAGTATTAACCAAATGAATGACATATTTGAAAAATAATTTTTGCAAAGAGGCAAACACGGAAAACTTTCAAAATTGAAAATAAAGGCTTACACACAGAAAATGTAAAGTAATATAATTTAATACGAAATAATAGATGGATATGATTATTATTAATTTTTTACTAGATACTAAAATTGTCTTGCGAGGATGAAGGGTTACTGACCATACATGCCATGATGATTTTGAAAGTCCTTGATGTCTTGCGATGAGAAAATGACTGCCTCCTTGTAACTCAAGTCAGTCAGAACCATATCTCATGCTAAAACAAAACCCAAAAAATAAATTAAAAATTAATATAATGAATACAACAACAAACAAAACTATAAAACAATGCTAAATTTGAAGAAAAAAATATTTAGGGCCTATTAACATACAACTACGAATTTTAAAAGGGTAAATAGAGAAGTAGAAAATATAGCTGCGCCACTCGTGAAAATATAAATACTTCACTCGATGAGATAGATACATGATATTTGACGAGAAATGTCAAATATCCTCTGGTCACATTGGTCGTCTGAATATTGAATTGAAATAATGTACTTCACAAAGAGATGATTTCAAATAAATCCGGAAAGTTTGACAAATTCATCTCATTATAATTATTCATGCTGCACGAAAATAACATGTAACTCTAAGGGAATATCAAATATGACATACTAATCATATCACCACGTGTACTTCCAGGTTGCCAACACTGTTTACATTTTGTAAAACTTTAATTGGTTTACAACCTATCGCAACAATGATTCGAACTATAAAAAATCAAATAATGCGATTTTTATTACTTATGTTCACTCCCCATAACTTGTAACTGAAGTGAAATCCGATGATTTGAAACGAGTCGACGGCTGCCATATCTTGCTCGGATTTATCGTCATCGTTCCGTCAAATAGCGATCATTCATTATTTTCTTGAGAGGATGGTCACTGAGGAATGTCAATCGTCCACGGTTGGAGCCCAGACATACAACAACAATATGTCAGCATGTTTTTAAAATGTGTCTAGAAAATTGATGTAGAAATCACCATTAGTGATTCAAGTACTTCCGGTTTGTTGGACCGTAGTGAGTGTCGCCCCCAAGTGGGCTAGTTATAAGGGACGTAACTGGGGAATGTTGCCCATTCAATCCATCTCGACCTTGTCATCCATCTCGACCTTGTAGATATATACAAACGGAAGAACACATCGTTTTCTCACCAAAAACTGTTTCTGAAGGGCCGTAAAGGTCTCTCACAAAAACGTTTTCTAAAGGACCGTAACGTTTTCATATTAAACCTGTTTCTAAATGGCTGAATATATAGAAAATTATGACATAATAGACACTAAAGACGAATACCAAGACACTATTTCCAGGATATAAAACCTGTAACCATTTTCCTAGACCAAATTCAACCTGTTCAGGAGATCCTAGTGGTCGTAAAAGAAAACACCATACAAAATATGCAAAATTATATTCATGTATATCATCAGAAAGCTTTGTGTTGATAGGATTACAGCCGAATACGAGAAATATCTGGTGATAGGAGTTGTTTATATCCCACCCTAAGAATCACTTTATTAGAATGTTAACTGTTTTACAGAACTAAAACTAGCATAAAGAATGTGAGGCTTCAAAATGACTCTTGGGAGATTTCAACGCCAGCACCGGCCGTCTTGGGGACTTTGTGTCCGTCGGTGAGCTTGACCCCTGCGTCGAACTGAACCATTGATGAACAGACGATCCAGACACTGGAAGCCCTTGGGTTCCCCATTTCAAGAGCATAGCAAGAAAAACCTGTAAATAATTTAAAGTAAGATATATGATAGAGTCATGGGTTGTACAAAATCACAGTTATAAACTATGATATATACATGTATAATAAAGACACTTGCTGCAAATAATCACGCCTATAAACTACTGCACATAATCACGGTTATAAACTACTTAATCCATTAGCAAGTCACTTGCTGCACATAATCACGGCTATAAACTACTAAATCTAGTATTAAGTCACTTGTTGCACATAATCACGGTTAAAAACTATGAAATACACATGTATGATAAAGTCACTTGCTGCACATAATCACGGCTATTAACTTCTAAATCTATTATTAAGTCGCTTGCTGCACATAATCACGGCTATAAACTACTAAATCTAGTATCAAGTCACTTGTTGCACATAATCACTGCTATAAACTGCTAAATCTTATATAAAGTCACTTGTTGCACATAATCACGGCTATTAACTACCAAATCTATTATTAAGTCACTTGCTGCACATAATCACGGCTATTAACTTCTAAATCTATTATTAAGTCACTTGCTGCACATAATCATGGCTAGAAACTACTAAATCTAGTATCAAGTCACTTGTTGCACATAATCACGGCTATTAACTACCAAATCTATTATTAAGTCACTTGCTGCACATAATCACGGCTATCAACTTCTTAATCTATTATTAAGTCACTTACTGCACAAAATCACGGCTATAAACTACTAAATCTAGTATTAAGTCACTTGCTGCACATAATCACGGCTATAAAGTACTTAATCTATTATTAAGTCACCTGTTGCACATAATCACGGCTATAAACTACTAAATCTAGTATCAAGTCACTTGTTGCACATAATCACGGCTATAAACTACTAAATCTAGTATCAAGTCACTTGTTGCACATAATCACTGCTATAAACTGCTAAATCTAGTATCAAGTCGCTTGTTGCACATAATCACGGCTATTAACTACCAAATCTATTATTAAGTCACTTGCTGCACATAATCACGGCTATTAACTTCTAAATCTATTATTAAGTCACTTGCTTCACATAATCACGGCTATAAACTACTAAATCTATTATTAAGTCACCTGTTGCACATAATCACGGTTATAAACTACTAAATCTAGTATTAAGTCACTTGTTGTACATAATAACGTTTATAAACTATGAAATATACATGTATGATAAAGTCACTTGCTGCACATAATCACGGCTATAAACTACTAAATCTATCATTACGCCACCTGTTGCACATAATCACGGTTATAATTTACTAAATCTAGTATCAAGTCACTTGCTGCACATAATCACGGCTATTAACTTCTAAATCGATTTTTAAGTCACTTGCTGCACATAATCACGGCTATAAAGTACTTAATCTATTATTTAATATACTCTCCTCGATAGTTAACAATATGCCCGATTATCCTAATCTGTCTAATTCCGACAATCCTTACACAGAGTAAAGACAGAGTTATCGCTGCTCTAGCCTGCATCGAATACTCGCCACCAGGTGGCTAACCCTACGTCATCATTGCTTTTCTGTCGGCCATCAAGTGCAGACGTGTCTTGATAGCTTAGCGATTTCCGACTGTTTTATGATTAAACCTTTTTCACCTGTGTGATTTCTCGACTGTTTGTCGTGTTTGGGTTCGGCTACTTCTTGTGGAGTATCCAGGACCTGTGCTTATTTGTCTCCTTGCCGGTTTTGTCAGCAGTTGACTTCAGTCAGCTGTTGTCGATTTCGGCTACCCGGACCGCACGTGCGTTGCGTGCTGGGTCGTTCAGCCCCGTGTTTGGCTGGTTTAGCGGTAGACCTCCCGTCTACCGCCTCTCTTCTGCGCTTGGCTAGCTGTGCGCTTGCCGCCTGGTAGCGCCTACCGCCTAGCGCCCGCGCTGGCTTCAGGCTTTGCGTCTGACCGCCTGGAGTTTCTGCCGCCTGCCGCCTGCCGCGTCAGGCGCTCTACCGCTTCCCGCTAGCGCTGGCCGCCTGCTCGTCAGACCGCCTGCGCTTCAGGCGCTCTACCGCCTTCTACTAGCGCTGCTCGCCTGCGCGTCAGGCGCTCTACCGCCTGCCTCTAGAGTTTATCGCCTGCGTTTCAGGCGGCCCCGCCTCCCGCTAGCGCTGATCGGCTGGCGCTCGCTTGCGTCTGGCTCGTGCGTAGTGTGCTGTCCCCGTGCAGCGCCGGCGCTGTCCAGTCAGGCGCCCCCCCAAGGGTGAGCGTGGGGCTATGTCCAACCCCTTCTCAGGGTTTTGTGGAGGGTGTGGGTCCAGGAAGTCGGCGCGCTCACTCTCTCTGTCGCCTGTGTCGGAATCTCTGCGCCGAGTCGGACAGGTGCAGGGAATGTGAACACCTTTCCCCGGCGGAGCACAGAGAGTACCGCGCCGCGGTAAAGAAGTCGGAGTCTCAGCAGAGACTCAGATCCACTAGGCGGCCTTCTGCGTCCTCCTCAGCTACCGCCTCCAAGGGCGCAGATGTCGCGCAAAACTCAGATCTTGTCATTTCGGAGGACGCCACGGAATTTGACCTGTCGGAGACAGGCGGCGGGTCCGATAAGATCGTGTCGCCGGTTGAGGATGCGCCGGTCGCCTCTCCTCCCTCTAGCGGGGTAGAGCGATCTCCTGGAAGGAGATCCTCCCCTGACACTGCCTCTTCCCCGGGCCGCCGGGCCGCCAGGAGGAAGAGGAAACATAAGAAGAGGAAGAGGTCGAGACCCGCTTCCCCAGCTGCCTTCGACCAGAAGAAGCTGACGGACGATATCATGTCCTCAGTGAAGGATCTGGTCGTATCCATGTTCGAGTCCAGAGAACGCGAGCGGCCCAGGGTCGAGGAGGGGACTACTTCATCCCCGCCCTCCCCTGAGGCGCCGTCATCTCCTAAGAGGAGGAGGGTGGTGGTCGTTTCTCCCGCCGCCACCCCCTCGGATCATGACTCTTCCCCAACTCCTGATCGAGGCCAGGATGAAGGAACGCCTGGGCGGGGGAACGTGACTCCCCCACCGCCTGTCACGGCTGTGACCACGGCGGACGACGCTCCCGATCTAAATGACCGCCTGACTGCCATCGCTGATTGGTGTCAGGCAAGCGTTCAGGAGTTGGAGGAAGAACCTTCTTCGACTAGGGTGGCCAGGTTGGAAACCTTCTGCGCGGAGGAGGAGACGCCGACGCAGCGCCAGCTGGCGCTTCCGGCGCACAGGCTCCTGCAGGCGGTGGGCAGAGACTTCGACTCCAACGTTGCAGCTGCAGCGCCGGGTCGTCTCTTGCCCCCCCTGGTGTTATCGGACAAGGTCCGATCTGGCCTCCCAGTACATGGCTGTTCCTTGCCCTTTTCTCCCCCCGCCTTGGACGACGACATCCGGCGAGTGGCGGCCCCTGCCACACCTCACCAGGTGTCAGATGCTCACTTGTCACACCTTGACAAGGAAGCAAGGAGCACCAACCACGTCGCGCACGCCTGCCAAGCGATGGCAGCATTCGCGAACGAGGCGGGCATGGAGCAAGGGGCCAAGGCTCTCTATCGTGGCTTTGGATCCGTGGCCGGGAATCTCGCGCAGATGATGCTGTCTGCCTCTCGCATCTCAGCGGGGGTGACGAATCTCAGGCGCGATGGATTCCTGGCGCGGACGAACCTTCCGGCGGAGCTCCGGAACCGACTGAGGTCCGCTCCTGGGACTTCCTCTACCCTCTTCGACGGGCAAGTCGCGGGGGCTCTTCGCCAGCGGCAGGAAAGCCAACAACAAGAGCTAACAAACAGACTGGCCGCTGGTGGGGGCAGAGTATCTGCCCAGACGACAACGCCTAAGAAGAAGGGTGGAGGTGGGCCCTCCTTCCCTACGAAGACGGGAGGAGTGTCATTTCTTGGGGGGAGGAGTCGGCAGGACAGAAGTCGCGACTTCAATGCCGGCCCCTCCCCCAAGCGCACTCCCAAGAAAGGCAACCAACGCCTCAAAGGTCGTGCCTACGGAGGTACCCCCAAGAAACAATGACTGGGTACCTCCAGACCTACCGCCGCAGGTGGTCCCACCTCTGGACGCACCAGTTGGAGGCCGTCTCGCGCGATTCGCGCCCAACTGGATACAGTTGGGTCTGGACCCGTTCATTTGCAATATCCTGGAGCGGGGGTTCCGCATTCCCGTGTTACGCCGCCCCCCGCTGACCTGTTCTCCTACAGAGCGGCCGCTGGAGCCCGATCGGCTCGCGCTGACTCTGGAACAGGTGGAGACGCTCATCTCCAAGCGGGCGGTGGAGGAACTACCGCTCCAGGACCTTGCACCAGGTTTCTACTCTCCGGTCTTCATCCGACCGAAGCGAGACCCGAAGAAGTGGCGGCTGATCCACGACATGAAGGAGTTCAACCACTCCTTCCTAGATCCGCCGCCATATTTTCGTCTCTTGACAGTGCCGTCAGTAATGCGATTACTGGAGCCCTCGGACTCGATGATATCCCTCGACCTGCAGGACGCGTATCTGCACATCCCCATTTATCATGGGGATTGCAGGTACCTCCGCTTCGTCCTAGCGGGTCGCCACTTTCAGTGGAACGTCCTTCCGTTCGGGATCTCGTCGGCTCCGTGGCTGTTCACTCGCGTGACCCAGCCCATCGTCCAATATCTCCACACAGTGGACGTACAGTTTGCGATGTACCTGAACGACGGGTTCGGTCACAACAGATCCCCGTCTATTCTGGAAGCTCAACGGGACTTTGTGATAGCGTTGTTCAGGCGGCTGGGGTGGCTAGTCAATCTAGACAAGTCAGACCTGCTGCCGACGACGTCCTTGGTGTTTCTGGGCGCCCGCCTGGACACCGCTATCTACAAAGCCTTCGTTACCCGGGAACGAATGGGACGTTACCGAGATCTCCTGGAGCTAGCGCTTCGGGGGCCTCTGTCGCTACGCAAGTGGCAAAGGCTGCTAGGGTTCTTGAGTGCGACCCAACACTTCACACGAAGGGGAAGGTTGCAGCTCAGGCCCCTGCAGATCTTCGTAAACGTTCACGTCAGAGAGAAGGCGTGCCATCACGTTTTCTCTCTACCCTCGGGACTCAGACACCACCGCTCCTGGTGGCAGCAGGAGTCCAACGTGTTGGTGGGGGTCCCCCTCAGGGAACCGCCAGCAACATGTCATCTGTTTGTGGACGCCTCCACCCAAGGGTGGGGAGCCCATCTCGATACGGAGCAGACGGCGGGGGTGTGGTCATCAACCCAAGTGAGACGCCACATCAACGTCCTAGAGCTAGACGCGATTCGTCTAGCAATCGACCATTGGTCAGGTCGCCTGCGGGGGCAGATCCTGTGTGTTCACACGGACAGCTCAGCGGCGTCCTGGGCCATCAACAAGCAAGGCTCGACCAAAGCAGACTCGCTTCTGCAACTGGTGTTGGAGCTGTTTCGGCTAGTAGACAGTCTCGGACTCTCTCTCCGCGCGGTGCACATCCCGGGAGCCAAGAACGTCCTAGCGGACGCCTTGTCTCGCCCGGACAAACCTCCATCAACAGAGTGGATGCTGCACCCGAGAGTGTTCGAGAGTCTGTGTCTGAGGTTCGGCAAGCCTCACATAGACCTCTTCGCGACTCGGCTCAACCACCAGTTGCCGACGTACGTGTCTCCTGTACCGGACCCTACCACGTGGGCTCTCGATGCGCTCGCGTTAGAATGGGAGGGGATGGTTGCCTACGCCTATCCCCCTCCCGCCATCCTGAACCTCGTGGTGGAGAAGATACAGGAGACTCGAGTTCTTCAACTGTTGTTGATAGCGCCGCGGTGGCCAGCCAGGACCTGGTACGTTCCCCTCCGAAGGATGTGCCGCCAAGACCCGGTCCCCCTCCCTCTGAGGTGGGACCTGCTGTCGAGCAGACCGAGCGGGCGGGTTCACGAGAACCCCCAGGCTCTACAGCTTCACGCTTGGTTTGTCTCCAGAGAGGCCTGACGGGGGCGGGTTTTTCCAAATCCGTTGCCGAGGCGGTGGCGACTTCCCAGAGGCCCTCCACTAGGAATCTCTATGACGCTCAGTGGGGGGCTTTCGCGACTTTCTGCGCCAAGGAGGGGTACGATGTCCAGGTAGCTACGGTCCCGCAGGTTGCAGAGTACCTGGTCTACCTGCGAGAGACGAGGAAGCTTAAAGCCTCGTCCATTAACACCAATCTGGCAGCGATAATGTCCGTGCTTAGGAAGCGAGACCCCCAGTTGGACATCTCGGTCCTCAAGGAGCTCGTAAGAACCTACCGGAATGTGGACGGGCGGATGAAACTCAGGCCCCCAGAGTGGGACTTAGCGGTGGTCCTCAACCATCTTAAGTCTGACCACTATGAACCGTTGACGGAGACAACCGTCCTCCGTCTCACCATCAAAACCGCCTTTTTGGTGGCAATGGGGTCCGCAGCCAGGATTTCAGAGCTACATGCTCTCCAGGCGGACCTTTTGCGTTTTGATGTGAGGGATGGGGGGTCGGCTACTCTGGGACTGGCGCCTGAGTTTATCTGCAAAAACCAAACCGCGGACGAGAGGGGTAGAACCTTCTCGTTACCGTCCATTTCCGGGAGCGTAGATCCGACAGACGAGGAGAATCGTCTCCTCTGTCCGGTACGCGCGCTACGGATCTATGCCGAGAAAACCCGGACACTGCGTCAAGGGAGAAGGAGACTCTTCATCCCACATTCCCAGACCAGTGTCCGGGAAATTGATAAAAGACAACTGGGCGTTTACCTCCGCTCAGCGGTCCTAGACGCCTACAAAGCAGCGGACCTTGACCCTCCAGCGAGGGCAAATCCGCACGAGATCAGGGCCATCTCAGCGACGATGGCCCTCCACAGCAACTTGGCGGTGGCGGACATCATGGCTGGCTGCTTCTGGAAGTCAGGCTTGGTGTTCGCCAACCACTACCTCCGGGACATCTCCAACGAGGATTTGGAGGGGATCAACCGACTGGGCGCACAGGTGTACGCCCAGCAGCGAGTTCCTTCGGCTCCTCAGCGCAGGAGTCACCCTCCTACTCGTTAACTCTCGAACCAATTCGAATAAACCCGAGATTGATCTTAGTTGGTTGCTTGTTGTCTTTTGTATTTTAGTTGGCGACCTTGGTTGCGGACCTCCTCGCACAGCGAGGATGGGTCAAGGCTGACCACTCCGTCCCCTAGGGGTTCACGCGGAGTGTCATCTTACAGGTCCCCAGTGTTCTTGTGTAAAGAGAGAGTTGTTATCGCTTGGCCGCTCGTACCCACCTCCGTCTGTGGGATTCGGGCATATTGTTAACTATCGAGGAGAGTATATTAAATAATAGTATGTTTTTGTTTAAACATCATTATTTATACTCACCGTCGATAGTTAACAATCGTTAGCTCCCACCCGGCCTCCCCTCTGTACGATCGGTTTCTCTGGCCGTCAGAAGAAGCAATGATGACGTAGGGTTAGCCACCTGGTGGCGAGTATTCGATGCAGGCTAGAGCAGCGATAACTCTGTCTTTACTCTGTGTAAGGATTGTCGGAATTAGACAGATTAGGATAATCGGGCATATTGTTAACTATCGACGGTGAGTATAAATAATGATGTTTAAACAAAAACATACTATTATTAAGTCACCTGTTGCACATAATCACGGCTATTAACTACCAAATCTATCATTAAGTCACTTACTGCACATAATCACGGCTATAAACTACTAAATCTAGTATCAAGTCACTTGTTGCACACAATCACGGCTATAAACTATGAAATACACATGTATGACAAAGTCACCTGCCGCACATAATCACGGCTATTAACTACTAAATATATTATTAAGTCACTTATTGCACACAGTCACGGCTATACTACTAAATATATGATAATGTTACTTCTGTTCATAATCATTGGTAGAGTCGAAAGCGATAAATCTATCGTAAACATAACTTGTGAAGGGGTATTCCTGGTAGATTCGCAACACTCTCTTGTCATTTCCTCAAAAGTACCTCCAAAGCACAACTGATAAATTGGTTCATTTTTTTGTACAATTGTTTAATACTATCCTTAACACCGGTTAGGTAAAGCGGCGTTTAACCCCAATTCACCTCACCTCACCAGTTAGGTCACCAAACTTTGGGTCAACGGAAAAATGAGACCGATCTACAAAAAAAACAAAGGAAATCGATCAGACCCCAAAATTTTAGACAAACCTGCACGCTGCTACGCTGTATGAGTAAATTAGTCACTTATATTCAATAATGAACACTATGCTGACTCTCTTCTTGGATTCATCACATATTCTATCTGAATCAAGCTGGTTTCAATAGGTGAACGGACAAAATTCCAACTGGACAAAATCCCTGAGACAAAAACCCGAGCGGACAGAATCCCCTACCCAAAAACAACAACATAGACAAAATCCCAAACAATCCAATTTGTAGATGTCTTTGATCATAACATGATGTTGTTTTTTTATTAGTAGGCTAATGTTACTTTTAATAATAAGGCTTAATTAGGCTTTGTTTTATTTAAGATCTTTTGTTATAGAGTGTTGTTTTGATGAATCAATTTAATATAACTTTGATCAGTAGTAGTATATGGCAATCAGTAGTAATAATTTGTTGAAACTATAAAAGAAATGAATCATCTTTGTCTAAGATTAACGGCATCCGACAAACAAAAGCGGAATCGTCGCCGTGACAACCAAGAAAAGCTCAAAAACCTCTGCCTTGCATTTCGTGATGGAAGAATGACATTGCCAGATTTTTTATAAGTCACCCTATAAGTTTTACTGATACTATAGTTTTTCTTAAGTGCCTGAAAGTGCTTGAGACTGATTGCTAGCGATTCTTTTAAGTTTATTATATGAATAAAATGAATTTTGGCATCAACTTATATACTATACACTGCTCCTTTTTCATCCGGGGGATTTTGTCCTACCCTATTGGGGATTTTGTCCACTGGGGCTTTTGTCCTAAGGGATTTTGTCCACTGGGGATTTTGTCCTACGACCTTGCAATAGGGGTTACTCGGCAAAGATCACCAGTTCTCACTCTATTGCATTACTAACTTTCCAACGTTTTTTTCATGTAAAGGTATATATGTATAGTTTTGTCCATGAATGGCGAGGTATTTCTTGTAAGGGACTTTTGGCACTTCTGTTTGCAGACGATACTGTTAGCTTAGGAACAGCTAAATGTGGTCATGAAAAACAACTGTTTAGCAACATTGTGGAAAGGGGAAGTTGAAAATCAATTTAGATAAATTTAATGTCCTGATATTTAAAAAGGAAATACCTTTAAAGGTTTCTTAAGGAGCGTAACGTTTTCTTATCAAAACTGTTTCTGAACAGGTTTAATGTTTTATCCAAATTGTTTCTTAAGGACCGTAATGTTCACTTATCAAATTTGTTTCTAAAGAGGCGTAACGTTTTCGTATCCAAATTGTTTTTCAAGGACCGAAATGTTTACTTATTAAATCATTTTTTAAAGAGACGTAACGTAAGGTTTCTTATACAAACACTACCAATGGGTCGTATGTTTACTCATCAAAATATTTTACCTGAATGATTCGCTTTGTGTTGAATGAGTGTTTGTTATTGGCATTTGAAGTTTTTACACTGAATTAGATTTAAAGCTAAAAATAAGTATCCTTTATCGTGACGGGGAATGACATATTTTCTTTTCCTCGTTATATAAATTCGCAATTCTTTCTGGAGATTACATAACTAATTCTACTACAAGAAGTTTGCCGTGCCTTGTCAAACGTTGGTTTTGTCTGTAGACGGCTAAGCCTATTCGAGATTCACACAAATCTATAGAAATATCCATGGTTGTTGAAATAAGTGAAAGTCGTGAATAATTGAAAAAGTGGAACTGTCAAATTATCTAATGCTGCCGATGCTGTGGATGGTTTTACGATAATATTTTCATTAAATTATATTCATAAATATACATTTCAAATTATGGAACAGCTAAATGTGGTCATGAGAAACAACTGTTTAGCAATATTGTGGAAAGGGGAAGTTGAAAATCAATTTAGATAGATTTAATGTCCTGATATTTAAAAAGGGAATACCTTTACAGGTTTCTTAAGGAGCGTAACGTTTTCTTATCAAAACTGTTTCTGAACAGGTTTAATGTTTTATCCAAATTGTTTCTTAAAGACCGTAATGTTCACTTATCAAATTTGTTTCTAAAGAGGCGTAACGTTTTCGTATCCAAAATGTGTTTAACCTTGAAATGACACCTGTCATTGATAAAACGATAGCATTATTTCAAATTCAAACGAAAACCGAAACGTTCCAATGTAATAGGCCATGACTGAACAGCTTGTGGAGAGAATTAACGGAGGCAAGGTCAAGACCAGGTTATGGGATACTTTAGGAAATTTTTGTGAATAGCCAATTATCAATTCTATGCATAACTGATAAAGCATATCCTTCCTTTTGTTATAAAAGGCGATTTTTTGCCCGCCGTTACCATACAGCCTTCTAACATCTCCGCAGCTCCAATTTTTGAGGTAGGTACCTTTTTTCGTAGGTTTTGCCTTAAATAGAAAGTTTAACTAATAGGAATTTATAATACGGGAATTTATTTCGAGGAGTTATTACGAAAAGATTCATTAGAAAACACGGCGTTTAAAAAAATAATTGAAAATAACCATTTCAAATGCACAATGGGAACAGCCGATCGACTTCTTACGAATGAATCAGAAGTAAACATCCGTATCCACTCAAGAAACCTTAACGGAACTGCAGCGCAACAGAAGTAAAGCAATATCGCAATGAGGAAAACAAACAATACCATGTACATGTCAATCTTGGTGAATCAATAGAGGAAATTATCGTCTCTTTTCGCTCGATCCCTGACACCTTCTTATAGACTGCGACTTTCTGTCTTACAGACTTTATAATCGTGTTTATTCACCCTCAACCACAGTCGTTTTTTGTTGAAAACAACATCTTCAAGACAAGCACCGTGAGTTGTTTGAGTTGGTTCTTAATTAAGTCATTTTATCGAGGAGTATTGACTGTTACTGCTCCAGGTCCAGAGGAGTGACAATAAAGATAGATTTAATACAAATATAGATATAAACTCGCGATGCTGATTCAAAGTCGTACAATGACGAGCGTCAATTAGACAAATGGACTTTTTAAAACTTATGTATAAGTATGTTAAAAAGGTAATATAACAATATAAAATTCTAATTGGTACGTTTTATTACGGCTTCAACAAATATATTAGGGTGTATTACCCTTCAGATAAATTTGTCCAATTTTGACTGGTTGGTGAATGCAGTGAAGACCGTGTATGAGGATTTTCCAGGGTAATTAATTCGTTATACAGCTGGACACCATGACCCTTGTAAACTTGATAAGATGCCATACTCGTTGTGACACGCATGCGAGCCAAATGAAGTAAATACGTCAACAATAAATGTAATTCTGTACATGACTTTAAGAGCTGTATAAAGTTAAGTGCTAAAATTTACGGTACCCAGTCGTACTTTTTCGACATACAGTTTTGTATACAATGCCGATGATGAAGTAGGCAGAGGGAGCTGTATTTATATAAAAGCATATATTTGCCCAATCCCGTGTCTTTTTGATGAAACAAACTATGTTTAAACCATATGAATACCATTCAAAAGCGCATAACCATAACACGTTTGCAATAAGAATATCTTTCAACTGCGCATGACCATTACACATCAGTGTACCAATCAACAGCGCTTGCTATTAACGCGTCAGCGATATAAAGATCATTCAACAGTGCATGTCCATAACACGTCAGTAATATGAATACCATTCAAAGGCGATAAACGAGTTTAAACATGCTGCATCCTCATCAAACCGTCATAGTTCAGTTGGTGTGGCGTTGCTCCTTAATGTTCAAGCGAGTACCGTTCAGCACAGTACGGACGGTGAACGTTCTGCTTTGCTGTTCGTCCATAAACATTCAGACGGAGGGCAGAATGGCTGGTTAAGTCGGACCCAAGAGATGCAGTTTCTTTTGACGACAATCTGTTCTGCTCTGTTCTATTCTGTTCTCAGATGAAGATATTCTGCTTCCTTCTCCTTGTCGTGTGTTGTGCTGAAGCCGCTCCGAGTAGGTATTTTTTTCATTAACAATTGTGTTTCTTTCAATATGATAAAAATGATTAGGTGAACAATTCAAGATATGTATGTATATATTTGTAACACTTAGAAATCAATCTATCAGTCTTAATCCTGACATAGGCTTCGTTAACTTATGTTGTTTTGCCAAGACTGGACTTTTTAAGTACGGTTGTTAAGTGGATGCTCTGGGAGGGAGCTATGACAATTTACTTACATGCTTAATGGTATGGTAGTCGGCAATTCCTTTTTTGTGCTATGGAAGGGACGTATGGATTTAGCAAAGTGAAGTATAGTTAATAATATCTATGTCCCTTGAAGTGGTCCTATCAGGTGTATGTTCAGTCTATGTCCCTTGAAGTGGTCCTATCAGGTGTATGTTCAGTCTATGTCCCTTGAAGTGGTCCTATCAGGTGTATGTTCAGTCTATGTCCCTTGAAGTGGTCCTATCAGGTGTATGTTCAGTCTATGTCCCTTGAAGTGGTCCTATCAGGTGTATGTTCAGTCTATGTCCCTTGAAGTGGTCCTATCAGGTGTATGTTCAGTCTATGTCCCTTGAAGTGGTCCTATCAGGTGTATGTTCAGTCTATGTCCCTTGAAGTGGTCCTATTAGGTGTATGTTCAGTCTATGTCCCTTGAAGTGGTCCTATCATGTGTATGTTCAGTCTATGTCCCTTGAAGTGGTCCTATCAGGTGTATGTTCCGTCTATGTCCCTTGAAGTTGTCCTATCAGGTATATGTTCAGTCTTTGTCCTACAGTCATGTTGTCTCTGATGCTCAGTATGGAAATAAAATTATTTCATTTGAAATTTAAGTTAACTATTTATTGTCCTCGTTAGAAGTACATGTAAATGATTTTGACGAGTGTTCCACTGCAGCGCCACCTATTCCCTTATCCTGCTATTATAACGTCAAACAAGGAAGCAACAACTCTAATCTTCAAACGTCTTTTGGTATGAGGCGACCTGGATTCATACCCCGGCGTTCCAGGGGACTAAACGACACTCTACCTCATGAGCTACATCTCCGTGTTTTGCGAATATTTTACAAATCATCATATATCATTCCCCTCTCTATCACTGGATGATATATGGTAAACAAAAGGAGTTTATTAATAGTACATTGAAAAATATTGCGATGCTTGATTGGGACACTGATTATTGTGCACGGTAAGTTCAGAGAAGCCTAGGGGAAGTAGAACAGGGAACTGTTTAATACGGAATTCACCGTGCTATACGGAATTCACCTTGCTATACGGAATTCACCTTGCTATAAGTAATTCACCTTGCTATACGGAATTCACCTTGCTATACGTAATTCACCTTGCTATACGGAATTCACCTTGCTATACGGAATTCACCGTGCTATACGGAATTCACCTTGCTATACGTTATTCACCTTACTATACGGAATTCACTGTGCTATACGGAATTCACCGTGCTATACGGAATTCACCTTGCTATACGTTATTCACCTTACTATACGGAATTCACCGTGCTATACGGAATTCACCTTGCTATACGGAATTCGAGGACGTCTTCCGAATGGCACGCCTGAATGCCTATCATAAGTTAATATCAGTATATAATAAAGTCCATCCACAAGTTATGTTGCAGCCATTTCCCAGTGTTGTATGCAGATATCATGATTTAATCTTCAGGGAAGTGCTGCCCCAAGGCGAGTAACCCTAATCGAAGCGTGTGCTACAGGAGTCTCGACAAGTGTAAGTCATGAAGCAGTTGCATCTACACTTGTGCTTTACGTTCACAGTGAACACCTCTTCCTACAAATAATGCTTGTCTTCTCCGTGGTAATTTCATACTACTTTATACAAGCTGAATAAACACATGCCTGTTGGAAGATGAAAATCTACAATCCCTTCTGCATAGAACAGGGTTGCATTGGCCATGGTCAACGTATTTTATAAACAAAATAATGACGAAGAAAAAAAAGGTAATTGATTTTTTAAGATAAGATAAGGTAATACTTTATTATCCCGGAGAAATTTCTTTTTACATCTAAACGGTCTCATATATATGCATGGGAAGTCGGTATACAAGAATAAAGGAACATTGCACAATATATATCACGTTCATAAAAGCATCATACAACTTACTGTAAAATAATATGTACAGTAAAGATTTTCAGTGTAACTTTAATGTTAGAAAGTAAAGGATTTTGTAAGTCGTACATATATGTATCGTCTTGAGTGTAATTGAGCAGATAGTTTATTGATCGCAATGCAAGTGTAACGCTGAGCTATTAAGCACTTTGAATTGGAGAGTAGATTCAGAGATCTCCGCTCCTATTTCTTGACAGTTGAGAACGACCCGACCCCCACCTTCGACAGTTGTGACAACCCTTGCAGGCCTTTCATTGCCTACTGTGACGTCGCCACCTGCACCGAATGTGGGGACGCTAAATGCTAGTCAGTCTCTCTCTTGTTTTGTTTTTTATTGCTTTTGTCTCGTACATCTCTATTTGTAAAACTTAAGGGTAGTTCATTTTGAAAATACAAACGTTCTAACCAACTCGATGTGATAAACATAGCATCATCTAAAGGGAAAGAGATATCTTCCAAATACGGAAGTATGTTGTTTGCGTTAAGATATTTCCTGATATTTACATAAACTTGTAAAGAACGATTTAGAAAGATGGATAAAGACAAATGTTTCCCCTGAGAATATACTCAGCAATAGTAATAAATTAATCTTAAGAATTCAGGAATAAATATTTGATATCAGAAGAAGCTGTGATATATTCAAGGGTTTTTCTAAGGTCAAAGATACAAGAAACCAATATTTAACTTTTACAGAAAAATATCTAAATTATGAACTATGATATTATTTTTGACAAAACCTTCTACTGATGGATAAATTGGCAGTATCAGTTTTCCACAGTCATTATTTTAGCTGAATAAGTTTGAAAATGTGATAATAGGTTTGTGACTGATTATACTTCTTGTTTTTCATATCATTTTCTTTATCTTTACATTCATTAACATCAGTAAGATCGCAAATGTATAATTACCATTGTCGTCATTTTGATTTCAATCTTCATCAATATTATCATTTTTGTTATGATGTGCATTGTCATTATGAATACAATGAAAACTATCTTTACAGCGACGACTACTGCGCCTGCAAGGCCCGCTTCTTCCTCGGTGATCGAGAGGTGAGCTGCGATGTGGCGTCCAACTAGCCAACTCAACAATTAAGAAACAAGTTTTCCCCCTGTAACCAGAGAACATGAAGCAGAGCCAATGATGAGCCAACCTTCCCTTAACCTCTTCCTTCTTCTGTGTGCACCCGCATGGATGGTATGGATCGACTATGATCCGGCGTCAATGTAACGACATGCTTTGTCTATGGTTATTTTGAGCCTGGAATCAGAAAACAATTTAACCTATTATTTAACCCAGATCTTGTCAATAAAACAAGAAAGTGTACTATAATTTTGTTGTAATCTTTTTCTTGTTTGTCTTGTACGTGGTTCGAAGTGTTTAAATTACATATCTGAAAAGGACCAATTTGACACAATTGCTTATTCATGCTTCGTCTCTGATTGCTACGTTCTCAGGGTAAAGGTTAACAAGAAGCCCTCGTGCTCGAGGTTATACTATTACACCAACATATGAATAAGCAAATTCGAACAAAAACTTCATATTCCATTTGATATTTTTTGTTCAGTAACTGTTATAGGATCGAGGTTAAGTTCTACTAGATATGCGATATTGGATGATACACAGCACTTCTAGAAATGCCAACTCTTTGCGGAAAGAAGCGAGTGACCAGTACTTTCATGTCTTTCCTTAAAGAGCCTCTCCGTGATTTTCATAACCTTTGATACGAACCTAAATGTCATATGTGGTGATATAAAATCAAAACTTTTCATGTCCAAAAGACATATATATGACAAATACTAGTTTTCATGAACATCTAAAAACAGCCTTATAAATGTATATCTCACGTCCAATATACATGAATAGTAGTTATATATAACCTAACAAACACTATCAACTCCTAACTGCCCTCCTGACTGTTTTGAATAAATCTCCAAAATTACGTTTTGACTATTTGACGCGCGCCACTGTCCGGTTTTCGATCATAATTGCGGCGTTCTACCTTCATATTGTCACTGTAAATAACCAACAAGCTTTCAAATGTGTCCACCATTGACACCATTGATAAGGTTTAGCATGTATGACTCCAACAACTCACGGAGTGGCTCTTTAAGGGTTTTGTTTTTCTCTCCATAATCGGATCGTATATTGTTTCACTTGGAAACTTGGGTCGTCTTTTCAAGAATCCACGCGATGATTCTTTTTAACCTAACCACACCAGCGCACTCTTCATCATTATTATATGCAAACATCGTCAGGATATGATGCAGTTTACAATCCAAACTTCAAAATATTTTTGGCACTCTCGAGTTATATAGAGAATCTCACCAAAGTGTTGGTAAAAAAATATCAACACATCTCCGAAACATGTGAAGCGTTGGTACATCTAACACATTCCTATCATTCGAAAATCATGATTATTGGTGTTGTGCAAGTCAAGAAATATGCCACACAACCTTCTTTCTTTCCATGTAAGCCATGTAACATCTTAGAACATTTTACACTCAAAAGCCTAACTTACCCTAGTTATGACATCCCTCTGCCAGCGTATTGACAACCTTGTCATCAATCTCTACCTTGCCATCCATCTCGACACTTGCTACCAATCTCGTGATTGCCATATATCTCAACCTTGCCATCTGTCTCGGCATTACCATCTATCTCGACAATTCAATCCATCTCTACCTTGTCATGCATCCATCTCGACCTTGTCATCCATCTCGACCTTGTCATCCATCTCGATATTGCCATCCATCTCGACATTTTCATCCATCTCGACCCTGACCTCTGCGTCATGCAGTTCAATGGCAAAACGGTACGCAGCAGATACATGTATGATATGTAAAGGAGATGGACCGATCATGAGGTCAGCATATGTGGCAGAACGATTACCAACCTACGTCTTGCAGATGACATTGATGGGCTAGCAGGTTGTGAAGAGGAACTGACTAGTCTTGTCAAGCACCTGGACAAGGCCTCACATGCATGGAGATCAGTGCCGAGAAGACAAAGGTGATGACGAACAATCCTCAGGGCATCAAAACGGACATCAAAGTGAAGGGTCAGAAGCTGAAAGCTGTGAACAGCTTCAAACACCTTGGAGCTATTGTGACTGATGGAGGGTCCAAACAAGAGATGCTGTCCAGGTTAGCACAAACAACAGCAGCAAGATGAAGATAATCTAGCGCGACAGAAACGTCAAGCTCGTGCACATTGGCCACCTCCGTATTCATGTGCGCATGTGAGTCCTGGACACTCACAGCTGACGGATACAATCCCTGGAAATGAGATGCTATCGTAAGATTTTAAAACGTCTAATACAAAGATCATGTCACGGTGGAGGAAGTCAGCAACAGGATCAGGGGAGCAATGGGACCATGTGAAACCTGCTCACAATCGTAAAAAGCAGAAAGCTGAAAGTACAGACACGTGTCGAGATGCAGTGAGCTGGCCAACACCACCCTACAGGGCACCGTATCAGGAGGGAGAGGCAGACAGAATAAGAGAGGGGAAGACAACATCAAAGAGTGGGTGGGATTGACTTTCCCTTGTTAGCATATGTGTACGTAATTCTACAATAACATTATTTCATCTATAAATACCTGAGATATGTATAAATATAATTGCCCCTCATCCACTTCCAATTAACAGTGCCCTCGCACCATTTTCTAAATTAAATATTGCATCATCAACTAGTCTTCTTTGACTTCAAATGATGTCAACATCACCTCTGACGACTGTATTAAAAAAGATATCGCCAATTCGCCACACTTTCGACATAAATCGAACACTCGGAGTCAACTATTCTTCTGCCAACTTAATCACTACATTTCAATTTTATTCTACATTTTATGGTGTACGATTGGTCTTTTTGTCTGTCAACCTGACTAACTTGTTGACTAACCTACTTCTCTTCGAATAATTATGAATAATGGAAGAAAAAATGATGACATAACAACCTAAAGGTGTGGTCAACAACGTGTACTGTCGAAACAACAGTCAGAAAAACAGCTGGAGTCGACGATCATCCACCTATTACTATTTCTTTGTCAAAAGTAAAAGTTGTTTTACGTCGACTCCGATTGCTACTCTAGACTGTTTTTACCACAATATACGACCAAGTGTCAGCAACATCAGCTGCGATTGTGACATCAGCATGGGGAAACAGCTTTCCTACCTCACAAAGAACACATGACATCAATGATAAAGCAGACACCTGTTTATAAGTTTAGAACACATCACCAAATTTTCACACCTTAATTTAGATTTTGACACTTTCGAACGATCACAAAAACTCAACATGATTAGACAGAAGGCAGTCTGGGGGATGCTTTGTTAATAAAAAGATACAAATGACATTTTTGGGTTAAATTTGTACACATAAGAATTGAGAAATTACAGATATATATCCTGTAAATTCCTAAAAAATAACCGAATATGTAACCACAAAAGACTTGCAGTTATTCACAAGAATTCTCTTCGAGTCGAATTTCTAAAAAGTTCCCAAAATTTGGATGGATTTAAACCATTTGAGATAGTTATTACAAAGGTTACTTCATACAAACTTAGTGTCAAAGTTATGTGTATTTACAGACCACCCCCGTCTAAAAAGAACAAAATCACTCGTTCTGACTTTTTACATGAATTTGAAAGACTTCTTGAATCAAATTCAAAGACCAACTCAATATATTTGGGTGACTTTAATGTACATTTTGACAATAATCATTGTGCAGAAAGAGAGAAGATAGTAAAGTTGTTGAACACACACAACCTTGCTCAACTGGTGTCTGCACCTACTCATAAGTCTGGTCATACACTGGATTGGGTGGTTACTTCTGATAAAATATCATTAGTAACTGATGTCAAAGTAATTGATAAACAGATGTCTGATCACAGCTGCGTAAGCATGACATGGAACATGTTCAAACCTCAACTAAAACCTATGCAAATCAAATGTCGGAATTTAAGAAGCATTGACAAAGAAAAGTTCAAGTTGGATATTCTGAACTCTCCATTGCTCAGTGAAATATCAACAGATCCAAACGTATTGACTGACATGTATAATTCAACTTTGATGATTCTTTTTGATAAACATGCTCCTGTTCAGGTAAAACATTTTCGGATGAGACCGGATACCTTTTGGTATAATGATATGGTACTTCAAGCAAAGCGAGAGTGCAGAGTGGCGGAACGTCAATGGCGAAAATCTCGACTTGAGATACATCGACAAATATATCGGCAGAAAAGACAAGAACTCAGTAAAGTCATTAGGAAAGCCAAAGCTGACTATTGTAATCATAAAAGTTATATACATTCATAAACCAACTCCTTGGTAAGAATGACAAAGCTAGGTATCCTGTACACGATTCTGTTGAAGTTCTTGCCAATGACTTTGCGGAATATATTGACACTAAGATTAAAGTCATTTAACGTGATCTGAAAAATACTTCAAGTGAGTCAAGTCAATGTGCGAATTTTGACGCACTAACTTGCAATGAACTTTCCTATTTTGAACCTTTAACCCAACAAGAAGTTGAGAAGATTATTAGGCCATCTAAGAAAACAACTTGTTCTCTGGATCCTATTCCCACAAATATGTTGAAAGATTACTTAGATATACTTCTTCCTTTCATTACAAATTTGGTGAATTTAAGTTTATCTACAGGAGTTTTTCCAGACTCCCTTAAATCTGCAATTGTGAAAGCTCTTCTCAAGAAAAGTGACCTAGATCCTGACAGTCTAAGTAGCTATAGACCTGTGTCTAATGTTTCATTTATCTCAAAAATCATCGAAAAGGCAGTCAATATAAGACTCAAAGATCATCTCAAAGAATATGGGCTTATGGATGAGTTTCAATCTGCCTACCGTGACAATCACAGTACAGAAACCGCTTTACTGCGAGTTATGAATGAATTGAGAAGTCAAGTGGATGATGGGAATATTGCTTCGTTAACACTCTTAGATCTTTCGGCAGCATTTGACACAGTGGATCACAATCTGCTACTCTCTAAACTTCAGCTAGAGATAGGTATAACAAATGTTGCGCTTGACTGGATTGAGTCTTATCTGAAAAATAGATCACAAACCGTGGTCATTAATCAGGTTGAATCTAAACACTATTCACTATCGTGTGGAGTTCCTCAAGGATCCGTCCTTGGCCCTGTGCTGTTTGTGCTTTATACTACTAGTCTTGGTAGAGTGATAGAGAATAATAACATTCAACACCAATGTTATGCTGATGACAGTCAACTGACTGACAGCTTCAAGCCAGAAAATGTCCAAATAGCTTTGCGACGAACAACTGATTGCACATCTGATATCAAGTCCTGGATGTCTTTGAATAAACTGAAGCTAAATGATGAGAAAACAGAGGCTTTGTTAATAGGCACTAAGCGTAATTTGCGTAACATTCCGTTTAGCTCTGTTGAAGTCGGAAGTGCTGAAATTCCTTTCGCTGACCGAGCTAAAAACCTTGGCGTCATCATTGATTCAGAACTAACAATGGAACCACAAATAGATAAACTTTACCATCTCCGTTGCATCGGTCAAATACGTCATCTTATTACAAGAGATGCTGCAAAAATACTAGTACAAATGCTTGTTCATTCTAGACTTGATTATAGTAACAGTTTGCTGATAGGAATCAGTAAACGTCAACTATACAAACTTCAGAAAGTTCAGAACACTGCAGCAAGAATAGTGACTAGAACTTCTAAATCATGTCACATAACACCTGTACTTAAGGATCTGCACTGGCTTCCAATTGAAGCAAGAATCAAGTTTAAAGTCCTCTGCATGGCATGCAAATGTCGAAATAATTCTGCACCACTATACCTTTCAAAGATGTTAAATGACTACATTCCTGCAAAAACTCTTCGTTCACAGAATTTGAACTTTCTCAAGATACCAAACTCTAATCATACCAGTTATGGACAGAAATCATTCAGTTATGCTGCTCCCCGACGTTGGAATCAACTTCCTCATGTCCTCAAGATATCGCCTTCATTGACTGTTTTTAAATCAAAACTCAAAACTTATCTTTTTTCAAGCTATTATTCCTAGATTTTTCCCACTGACGGAATTATCTGACTTTGTGTACTATATTTATTCATATGTTATAACTCATACTTTTCTCTTTGATTTTATTCATGCCAATACTTCACATCATTACCCTTTATTCTAACATGTATATGCGCTTTGAGCATGCACCTTGTGTATGGATATAGCGCTTTATAAATACTCATTATTATTATTATTATTAGATGTATCAACTCTGATTCTACGGACAGACATCAACAACTTTTACGAACGCTTCAATTGCACTAGAAGTATATTAGTTGCTTTTCATTAGTAGAAGTTGTGCGCATCAATGACTTTTTCTATAATAAAACCATCGTTGATGATGATATGAGTTCATGGCAACAGTCGCAACGTTTGAAGTCTAACATGTTCAGTCAAGGTTCTCTTCTCTATGCTGTATGCCCCGACCGGGGTCTATTAAGTGGTCGACTTTATTAGGGGAGGACGGGACAAGTTCGGCCTCGGGGCACGTGTGTCAACCTGTGATTATTACACTTAGGTTTTGACATTCCAAATTTTGATAACTTAAGTGTCAAGTGATCAGCATAGCACATAAGCATGCTATATTAATTTTGAAACTAAGAAAAAAGATAGTCCAGGTTTGTTGGTGTTAATCAATTTTGAAAAAAACGTTTGACACAGTTTCTGAAGATTTCTTTAATTCATTCCTTTAAAAATTTGAATTCGGTCCAGAGATTATACGTTAGATCAATATTCTAACTAATTAAACATCTTCATGCATTGTACAAAATGGATATATATCTCTTATTTTTCCCTAACGAGCGGGACTGCAGGCAAGGTGATCCTCTATCACCATTCCCTTTCTTTTTGTAGCTGAGTTCTTTGGTTGATTTATAAGAAAAAATGATGATACAAAAGGCATTATGATGCATAATCATGAATTAAAACAATATGCTGATGATACCGAATTGTTTTTAGATGGATCGGAAGATAGTTTATATGTTGCAATAGATACAATTATTACATACTTATCTTATGTCAGGGTAAGAATAAATATTGCTAAGACTAAGGCAATTTGGATTGGCTCAAAAGCAGGTAATAGACATTATATTTTGTCAAGACTTAGCAATAGAATGGCAAAGAAATGAATTTGAAGTTTTGGGTATTAAATTTACAACGGGTCAAAAGGACCTTTGACTAATCAACGCAAGAGAAAGACTTGCGGTAATTATAGGATTACTAGCAACATGGAGAAAAAAACATTTAATATTAACTGGAAAATTACTGTTATCAAAACATTAGCTATTTAGAATTATTACATGTTATACTTGATGCTTTTATTAGTGAACTTGAGAGGATATTTTTTAGATTTATTTGGAATGACAAAAATGACAGTATTTAATGATTGATATCATGATTGATATTAAAACATTCATTGATGCGATGAAATTATCAACCCTCAGAAAATATTTGAGAAAACTAGGATAAAAAATCCTTGTAATTTTCCTTTAAATGATATATTACAATATGGAACAAACTGAAAATCCTTCCTGGAAAGATGTATTATGCCGTGCAGGTAAATATAATCATAAAGTATAACATGAAATCAAGTCACAATTTATTTCAAACATTTGTAGTGCTTGATTCAGAGGACATGCCCATTTGAGACCGTCGAAAAGCTTCTGGGAAAGTGAAAACAATGCAATGAATGAAGTGATGCAGTAGTAAATTGAGACTGGTAACTTGAGAGGAAGTAATCAGTGCATGTAATTTTAAATCATATGTTTGTTTGCATCAACGTCAACAATGTATGCAATTGAGCTACTTTTTCGAACACTGTAAAACTCCCTTGAATATTTTGTTCCCAAAACCTTTTCATACAATAGGGACCATGGGAACCACGATACTGAAATATAATAGATCCAAGTTCCTAAAGGTTGAAAGATGCTAAGAGACGAATTTAAACATTAAAGCAGTTGCATTTTTATAAACATATAGTTGTATATGAAGAATCCTGGCCTGTATGTCGCTGCTTCTCAGAGACATTGGAACTCGTTTTGATTCTTGGATAAAAAGAAGGCAATTGTTTTAAACTTAACACCGTTACATTTCGGCGGAAAATCTTTCGAAAGTGTATCAATAATGTAGGCTGGTGAGCGCCAATAACTCAAGCATTAGTTAGGAGACTTGTTAAAGAACACAGAAGAAATATGTCGGTTGATAGTGTTTATAAGTCTCTGTGACCAGTATTGAAGTATACGGGACGGGTTATCGAGGATGCTGCCTATATGTTGTCCACTGAAAACCCGCGCTTATGGTCAATGTGAATGAAGAACACCAAGGGACAAATCGCGCGTGTCTTCCTCACTCCCTTTTGTAAACCTTGCTGCATTGAAACAAGCTCATAGGCAATCTCGAGCAGCATACTTTCTGTGGCACATCTAGTTCAGTCGCAATGCGCTATAGAAATTGGAACAATGAAGTGTTCGAAATGCATCAAGGCTTCAATTAGCCTGTGATTGGCATGAATAATGGTTTGCGGAGGAAGCTGAAATACTACTCTTTGCCCTTTCAGGCGAGAATTGAAGTCTTTCTCGCTCAGATGGCAGCACATTATGTCATCGAAACTGATAGACCGACCCGTCAAAATTTCATTCGCAATCAAAGGGTCAGTTCAAAAGTTTCGTTTCAAAATCAAAGGTTTTTATGAAAGAGATTTTTTTCTTATTAAGAACAGGCATTGTATATTCATTCAGCTTCCTTCTTGAAAGTTGTATTCATTGCCGCCACTAAAATCGAAAGCGGTTAAAACCGGTTTTATTCGTTTCTGCATTTCTCTTTTAAACGATCTTTAGTGAAAGTTAGGTGTTTTCATAATGAACACAGTGGCGCTTGATTGATGATGGTAATTTCTCTTTATCGAGTAAATAGACTGTTTTATGAGAATGTGGGTGTTTATCAAATAATTATCCAATTTTAGACGCAACGAATGATTTCCACATTAGGTAACGTTTTGAAAGAATACCTGTCATTCCCAACATATTGCACTTCATTGATTTGAAAGCAAATATCGATTTGTAAATTACAGCTTAAAAGCCAGTTATTTCAAAATATTTATGTTTATTAATATTATACTCAACTACGCCCTTGCAATTATTTATCTTGCTTCTTTACAACCAATGATTATTGTTCTAAACAGTCGTCAATGTCGTGTGAAATTTTACATCAGATATTCTAGCACGACATAAATATTACATCCAAACGTCACTGCTGTCGTTGGTTAACAGCTATAGCACAAAAAGATCAATTTTAATTGTTTCGTATGGCTAAGAAGCGATTGAAGATGTTTTCGGTAAAAATATCATTCAGAATACATGAAAAGCAAAATTCAAACAAGATTAGGTTCCTGTAGGCATAGGAGGAAAACGTTGTTCGAATTTTGTTATTCATTTTTGCATGGAAAAAGGTTATCATTATGCCACAAATGAGAGACAAAAATTAAAACGTCGCCATATAGGTCATTTGAAATTGTTTGAGTCGCAATCTGCAGTTGCCCGACATTTGAACGTCCATCAGTGCACCTTATAAACCCCAATACAACACCAATTGAATAAACTCGTCGTGAACGTCATCGTCACAGCATAATATTACTTCAGAAAGGTTGCCAAGCAAACATTGCTCGAATGGTACAAAGTATCTAGAACTGACTTTGACGCCACCTTGTGGACAGATGAAAAAGATATACAACAACAAAGTGATGTCAGCTAACTCTTTGCCTATAAACATATGCATTCTCACTTTATAACCATTGAATTTCTATGATAGTTGTGCTCTAAGCATGGGGGAAATGGTTTTGCGTTTCTTTTCTGAGAGTGTATTTATATATATACTTCCAACGTGTCTAAGAAGCCTTAAAACTTAACTTAACTTAAAACTTAGAAGAATGTTAACTAAATGATTACCTATTGTGAATGGTTTTGTTTGGGTTTTTTTTTTTGGGGGGGGGGGGGGGGGGGGGGGGGGCTGTTTCATCCTTGAGGTTTGCCACGATTTAACATAATCTTAAAGGCGAAGAGGGGGAGGGGGGGGGGCTGTTTCATCCTTGAGGTTTGCCACGATTTAACATAATCTTAAAGGCGAAGAGGGGGAGGGGGCTGTTTCATCCTTGAGGTTTGCCACGATTTAACATAATCTTAAAGGCGAAGAGGGGGAGGGGGGTTACCCATACCGTTTCGTGACAAATAAATAAAGACAGAACATCTGAATATACTTGGTGTAATGTAGCTGCAGAACTGTAAGTTTGCATATTCATGGGGTTTTTTTCAACGATTTTATGCAATTTGACCATATTTAGCATTTCTCCTGTACTGTATTTCCGTTAAATTTCACGACTTTTATCATTTAACGAGAAGAGACGAGACGAGACGAGACGAGACGAGACGAAAAGCTGACATTTATATTTTTCTCCTTTAGAAATATTGATTCAGTCCCATAAGACAGAATTCCCAAAAGACAGAATTCCCAAAAGACAGAATCAATATATTCAATATAATCAAAATAATTAACTGAGGAATGCTGACCACCCCTCATTAATCGATGAACTGACCCAACCCGCCTTATGTTCTAGTATCGACACAATCTGAATTAGGCTAGAATTTAGTCTATGAAATATTTTAATAATTTACTGTACCTTCATCCATCATATTTTTTTCGGGCTCCTAAATTGTGTATGCAGTCAAATCTAGACTTGCTGAATTAAGGCACAGCCTGTATTAAAGGCTTCCTATTATACAGTCATGAAGCAAAACTAGATTTGAATGAATGACTCCTAAAAGATATCAAGTGAAACACCATCCACTTCTACCATTTCTAGGCAACAAACTTCCTTGTTTTGAGAAAAAAATAAGATTAGTTTTATACAATATACATTGGTAACAGTTTGGACAATTAAGATTGACAAATTAAATACATTCTTACTTGCTGGTGTCTTATTTCTACAACATTTGCTGAATCTCTTTATTTCATATCCTATCACTATTACAGGACATGCTACAAAATGTAGAGGATGTTTTTTTAAGTTAATGAAAAATTAACCGCACTGTTGACATAAATGATCTCTAAGTATAAGCATTATTTGATTATATATTTTCTATGACCGTCACCTCTGGACAGTGTAAATCTATCCAAATTTTGACCCCAAAGGCGATTTTATCAAAACTTTCAAGAATAATTGTTTTCTTCCTCAAATAACCCTTTATAACAAGTTATTTCAAAAAATCTTGATTGGGCAGAAAATGCTACCAATTTTGAAAATAACCCATATATGTGTTAACAGAGACCCTATGTGAATTGAATAAAATGGTGCTTCACGTTATAAAGTTTGTCTTTATATTATTATCATTCATCGAGTGACAAAAAACAACTGTTGTATCTTAATGGGTCTTTTTGGAATTCTGTCTTTATCTATCTGGGCCGTTCCAATATTTCCAAAGGGTAGAGCCCATGTTACACATGATTAGTCAACCATGAAAAGTGTTGTTTTAAGCTTTCTGTCTTTTGGGAATTCTGTCTTTTGGGACGATACCGAAATATTCTTAAATAACTACGAGAGAAGGGTTAATATTTCAATTTTTAGATTAACACTCCAAAATCGTACAAAATAAAACCATTTAAGTACATCGCGATCACATATATATGCACTTTAAGAATGGAAATATATATATGTTTTAATATGTAAGAGAACTGAGAACACGCGTTTCTTGTGTAGATTACATATATAACCAAAACATTAAAATCTGATTTTTCTAAACGTTATTAGTATCGTTTTTGTAGCTTACATATATGTACAGTTTATTAAAAAAATTAACTTTACTGAAACCATTAATTCTTAGCATAGGCCTACGATCTAGCTGCTTAATATGTTTAAAATCGAAAGTTATTATTTCCATCATTTAAATCAAAATTCATTATATGTAGTATTATTATAGTGTATAACATCTCTATATTTGTTACTATTTATATGTAACGCATGTATTATTATGGTTGAGATTACCCCTGTAATTGATAATGAATTAAACAACACCAGCCATGTGTCTGTAGGGCCTACTCATAATCAGTTTATATAATAGTCTATACATGTAATATTCGCAACCAATTAAAAATAGAAACAACAAAATTAAATCCATTAAATACGTGTATGCTAGCCAAGCAAATTATGCGAATTTGTAACAGATTTAAATTATTCATCGAGGCGGGTGTTTGTCTAAGCAACACAGATCATTTTCAACAACAATACTCATGTTTTGAAAAGTTTATTCGGAATAAGCAAGAACCATAAATATGGCAGTCGTAAATCTCCTATTGACAAATGAAGCATTGAAAGAGGATGTGAAATAAGCCTTTTCCTGAGGCATATTTAGATTTTTACGATTTTATTGTTTGCGGCAGTTAACAAATAGACCAAAGAGGCTATTAACTGTCAGTTCTTTGATAAGGTTAATGACAGATCGACAGAGCTTAATTAATCACGTGACATGATACATTACATAACACATGTAAGAAGCTATATGGTACAAAACTGCTAACTTTACAACACAACATACATTGCCTAAACAAGGGTTATCTTCTCATAAAATTAAAAGCTCCGCGAGAGGGCGCATTTGCAATCTGTCAAAATGGCTGTCGACGGTAGAGTTTGTTGTGTTGTGCTCCTGTTTTGTGGAGTTTTCTTTACTTTTGCATCGGTACCAAAGAGGAAATTTGAATACAAGCTCAGTTTCAAAGGCCCCCATCTAGTCCAGCAGGATCAGAACGTGCCTTTTTGGGAACATGGCGGATGTAAGTATTTAAAGTTGCTAGCATATGCGGCAGGTTTTGGTTGGACGGTTTGTACACGTGTATCTCTGAGAGGTGCCATATGGTTTGTTTACACCAAAGTTTTTGTGACTTTTTCAATTAAGATTTGTAATTAAAGTGTGCAATGACCACAAATTTGAAGATCGCAGTGTTGATTTGCACATTAAACTGTCGTTGAAATTAACCACCTGTAGAAAATAACATCAATTTCTTTTTAGAATAATGTCCCCTCTGCTGCATGGGAGATAGTCGCTGTCACTAAATAAACAACAGCATAATTGAACTTTCACTTTGATTTTTCGTGTGATCGTTATTCAGTGAATGATGTTATTTACCAAAAGATAACTCGGTTTTCAAAAGCAAAACTTTTTACAATTACAATTGACACCAATTGTTTGTCTGATTATGATAAAAATTAGAACTTTTTTGCTATATTACTGTTCGTCATTATCAAAATTTTTTCTCCTCTATAGTGTTTTAATTGAAGAAATTTCAGATTTAAAAAATCAGATTATAAAATGAATCCACTGATCAAATGCTTCAGTCACACTTTTATCTTTATCATTAAGATAGATAAACATTGTTGATCTGCTGATGAAGGACAATGTTAGTAGTGAAGCTATTCGTCTGCAAAAACTTACAATTGTTAAGTTTGGGGATGGCAATGCATTGGTATATCTATGGAATTTTTTGTCTGTTGTCAAGAACAGTCAAATGGGGGGATTTTTTTGTGGAAACAAAATTCAAGGTGACATTCCAGTATGTTATTAGTACATGATTATAACATAACCAAGTTGAAAACATTACTGAAAGTAGCATTTTTTGTTGATTTAGATTTGACAACTATATGCTTTTTTGTATAATGTTGTTAAATTAGTAAAAGTTCTGTGTCATTTCTCCTAAAACAATTAGGTCCAATAGGTCAGTCTATTTCAATGCTCATCCACTCAACACATACATTTTTTAAAATGGGACAGGTTAACTTAATGCATCTAAATGAGATCAATGCTTGAATGGCTTCACAGTACTGAGTTTTGTGATTGATCAAATACATCATTTCTTGCTTGTGTTGTTCTGGTATGTTAGAGATGTTTGCAGGGTATATGCACAGCTGTGTCGATCTAGGTGTAAACTAAGCTTTTATATATTGATTGACACTTGATTAGAAGAATTAATATATATTCCTGGTTCCTGATTGCATTAGTGATTGTACATGAGAATGTTAAAATCTGTTGATTAATTCAGTAAGTTTTACACATGTCACATCAGAAGCATCTTACGGTATGTATAATGAAATGCCAAGGGAGATAATTGACACTCCGTGAACCTGCTGAATCAGCAAGTGAATCATTTGAAGTGCCCAGTTTTAAGGAATCAAAACTTCCAAAAAAGGAAACAAACAGACGGTCAAGCAAAAAGGATGAGCAAATTTCCCGAGGATTCCCTTTAAGAACAACCCTTGATGTATTGATGCATAAATGCTCATGATTGTGATTGTATGTTATAATAAAACACGACTGTAGAGCATTATGAGCAACGCTATTTATAGACTCCGTTTCCTCAGCCAGAAGTCGATATTCAGAACTGGTGTTACTCAGTCTGTTGATAAAAGCCACTGTTACGACATTCTTCACTTGTGACATCAAAGTGGTTCACAGTGGTAACAGCATGCAGATTTTGTCTCTTGATCTCTTCTGCAGCCTTCTTTGTAAGGCAGTTAATTGAGGACCTTGACCTTCTGCAAATGATAATGTCCTAAAAATGGTGTTATCCTTGTAACAATTTATTTAGGAAGTGTTTCATAATAAATAAAAGCAATAAGAAATGATGAAAACGGCATTATCATATGCCGATGAAAACTGTGGAAAATGTTATAGTAGACCATTTAGAAAATAATATATTAATTTGGCTTATCTCCCTTGCATTACATAGGCATGTCTGGCTTCTAAATCAGCATTTAAAAGCACCTTTGTTTGGAGAGCCTGTAAAACTATAAAATCAATTGTGAATGTTTCAGCTGCCCTGGCTTCTGATGAAATGATCAGGTTAACACCATCACTGAGAAGCAAGAAAGGTAAACATTGTGAATTCGAAGGGCAATGCATTTTGACTTAGTGAAGAACCTGATTTGCTGACGTTGAAAAGATGATTAACACTGTTACTTCCTGTGGTCAACAAGTGAGCAGAGCCAATATCTAAGGTTACCAGTGATTGTTGAATGAGATTATAAAGCTTTTGACTTAACCATAACATATGAATGAATATTGAACTTGAATATCAAGTTACATTTGAAATGAGTTATTTGTTTGTCATCACCTTCATGAAAATGTAAATGATTCTACTACCAGGATACGTGTGGTCTAAGAACCCAACTGAGTACGAGAACTGGGAGATCGAGGTGGCGGTGAGGGTATCCGGCAGAGGGCGTATTGGTGCTGACGGTATGGTGAGTAGTCACGTTAGCCCTCACAGTATGCACTCCAAAACAGTTGGCTTATGTAAAACATTTTATAAGGTACATATGAATTATTCATTTTACAGCAGCTGAGATTTGATGGCAAATCAAAAGAATTGTGATGGATTATGGTTGTGTTTTGTTCAACAGACAAGGAGAAACCAGGATCATAGTTGGTAGATATATATTGAGGCCTGAAAGCAAAGAATTTTGAAATATTGAGGGTTGTATTGTTCTGTATTGTATTGAATGTTCTGTAATATGTGTGTCTCTGTCAGGCCATCTGGTACACAAAGGACAAGGGAGTGGAGGGCGATGTGTTCGGCAGCAATGACAAGTGGGATGGTCTCGGTGTCTTCCTCGACTCTTTCGATAACGATGGACAGGTGAACTGAGCCTTCTATGTCTCTCTAAACTTTATAACTCAGACAGCGCTCTGCCCTGCCATGCCAAGTGTATTGCTTCAGGAATTATCACAGAGACAATACTTTCACCAATGCACGTACAAGTTGTTTATGTTGATGCAGCTACAGTTCAGAATATATTATCAATTTACATTATTATTTTGACCATAGATGTAATACACAGTGTAATACTTGATAAACCACAGAGTCAATGGCTCTATATTGATATTCTGTTGAGGGAGGAAGTTTATTTCAACCCCAACTTTGACTCTGTATTCATCGTACTGAAGCAGAAAAGTAATCCAGGACTGTCGATAGGCATGGATAAACATTCAATGCTTTGCTTAGCTGATTTGGTATAAGAACAAATGTTAACATGTAAGTCATCGTTGTGACCTTCATGAGATTTGTTAGCAAATGGAATGTTTTTATTTTGGTTCCTGTCATCATTTAAAGCTTGTTTCTCCTTGCAGCAAAACAACCCCTATATAATGGCTGTGACCAACGATGGAACCCTCAACTACAACCATCAGAAGTATGTATCAGAATGTGAACAAACATCTTGTAATCTAGAGGATAATCACTTGCCTCCTGTTATTGGAATGGATTTTTCACTACTTATTTGTAGCTGAGTGCAGTACTGTCCAGTTATAATTCCACTCCCTTCATCTCAAAGAAGTGGCATTCTCCCTGCTAGGATACTGCTTGCTCTAATGCTTAAATATCCTGAAAAGGGACCGTCAAGCAAGTCCAGCTGTTCCAGGAGTATTTCTATGTGAAGTTAGCACATTAACATCAATAGAATTATGAACTGTAGACAAACTTTTAACTGCTGTTTTTTGCAGTGACGGACAGAACCAGATGCTCGGTGGATGTTTGCGAGACTTCAGAAACAAGCCCTTTCCCGTCCGCCTCAAGATAGAGTACTACAACAAGGCTATCACAGTAAGTCTCTGAACAGTGAATACTAATTACAATGGTGTACATCCCTCAACCTCAGGTAGAAGGTGGAGGACGGAAACTATCTACAGAAAAATGTACTCTTCCTCAGACCAGATTATTTCTCGCTACTTTTTAGCTCATCAGGTCTGAAAGACCCGATGGGCTTATGGCATGGCAAGGCGTCCGGCGTCCGTCCATCCGTCCGTCCGTCCGTAAACTTTTCACTTTTTCGACTTCTTCTCCAGAACCAATGACTCTAGAGAGCTGAAATTTTATGTGCATACTCCTTGGCAAATGGGGATTCTAAATTGTAGATTTCGTGACCCCATGACCCCAAATGGGGTCACAAGGGTCAAAACATGAAAAACCTATTTTCATCTTCTTCTCCAGTTCCAAAAGTTCCAGAGAGCTGAATAGTTGTGTGTAGACTCCTTGGGCACTGGAGATTCTAAATTGTAGATTTTGTGACCCCATGACCTCAAATGAGGTCACAGGGGTCAAAACATGAAAAACCTATTTTCATCTTCTTCTCCAGTTCCAAAAGGTCCAGAGAGCTGAATAGTTGTGTGTAGACTCCTTGGGCACTGGAGATTCTAAATTGTAGGTTTGGTGACCCCATGACCCCAAATGGGGTCACAGAGGTCAAAACCTGAAAAACCTAATTTCATCTTCTTCTCCAGTTCCAAAAGGTCTAGAGAGCTGAAAAGGTGTGTGTAGACTCCTTGGCCAACGGGGATTCTAAATTGTAGGTTTGGTGACCCCATGACCCCAAATGGGGTCACAGGGGTCAAAACCTAAAAAACCTAATTTAATCTTTTTCCCTAGTTCCAAAAGGTCTAGAGAGCTGAAAAGGTGTGTGTAGACTCCTTGGCCAACAGGGATTCTAAATTGTAGGTTTGGTGACCCAATGACCCCAAATGGGGTCACAGGGGTCAAAACCTAAAAAAACTAATTTCATCTTTTTCCCTAGTTCCAAAAAGTCCAGAGAGTTGAAAAGTTGTGTGTAGACTCCTTGGGCACTGGAGATTCTAAATTGTAGATTTTGTGACCCCATGACCCCAAATGAGGTCACAGGGGTCAAAACATGAAAAACCTATTTTCATCTTCTTCTCCAGTTCCAAAAGGTCCAGAGAGCTGAATAGTTGTGTGTAGACTCCTTGGGCACTGGAGATTCTAAATTGTAGGTTTGGTGACCCCATGACCCCAAATGGGGTCACAGGGATCAAAACCTGAAAAACCTAATTTAATCTTTTTCCCTAGTTCCAAAAGGTCTAGAGAGCTGAAATTGTGTGAAGACTCCTTGGACACTGGGGATTCTAAATTGTAGGTTTGGTGACCACTTGACCCCAAATGGGGTTACAGGGGTCAAAACCTTAAAATCCTACTTTCATCTTCTTCTCCAGTTCCAAAAGGTCTTGATAGCTTAATAGTTGTGTGTAGACTCCTTGGACAATGGGGATTCTGAATTGTAGGTTCGGTGACCCCTTGACCCCAAATGGGCAATGGGCCTTTTTTATTTGATTGTGAATAACTCGGACGTTGGGACAGGCTATCTTTCCTACACTGCACATGACCTCATGGTCTAAACCACAACACCTATTTCTATCAAAAGTCTGATGAGCTACAGAGCCCATGGCTCTATTTTTGACTTAATGTCTCCGTGTCTTATCTGAGATAAATCTTTCAGAGTTTCTGTGCTCTTCAGCCTGAAGGTTTTCATTGTGATGTGATTGAATCAAAGTGAGAAGTCTTACAATCTATTGTTTTTATCTTGAAATCTAGACTGATAGTTAAAGGAAAGAGATGAGCATTTTCCGAGAACCTATCAGGGGCACAGATTAAATCATTACTCCTTCAAAATGATGCTTTTGTGATTTGAGGTTTGATAGTTTTCAAAATGAATTGATTTGCTGCTCCGCCTAGTTTCACTCTGATGTGTGTCGTTATTTCAGATCCACATCAACAATGGACTGAGACAGGACACTTCTGATTATGAGATGTGTATGAGAGTTGAAAACATTAACCTGCCCCGCGCTGGATACTTTGGAGTCTCCGCAGCCACAGGCGGTCTTGCTGGTAAGGGCAGATAATCCACTATTTGTTGAACACTCATCTCCCCAAGATAGTAACTAAACTGTTATGTCAAGTTTTTGTCACAATATAAGGTTTGTAACATCAACCATCATCAGGTGCTTGTCTGTTGACAGAGGTAATTAATTTGATTGGAAATTTGTATATATGAATCTTGTTTTTCAAAATTACGCTCCAATGAGCTCCAACATTCCCATATTGAAAATTGTTACATTGTATGATATGTTGTATGTATAATGCTGTCACCTATTAGAATACAGAATCAGTTTATCTACATGTTCCTCCATCACGTATCCCCTGTGTATCTATATTGTATCTATATGTGATAATATTTTGTTCTCAGATGACCATGACGTGCTAAGCTTCCTCACACACTCACTCCTCCCGCCCGTGGATCAGGCCGGCGCTACAGTGAGTCCGGTTTACTCTAACTGACCTATAAAGTTCTTACTTGTGTGTCAACCTTTCATACACACTTTACTAAGCCTGTGTACATTCAGCTATTATTTGCAAATATCCTTCGGCCCCAATGACACATGTTAATGTCATAACTTTTTCAGTTTCGTACAACCCATAGACTTTGCTATGCTCTGTTTCCTTAACTTTTCATTTTAATATACAGATATAAGTATATGAAAAATATATTTTCCCAGGCATGTATTACGTCTGTACAAGTATATCAATGCCTCCTGTCATTTGTTGTTGTAAAACTAACAGGTTCCTGGATACTTGGTTCAAGAGCCTTAATGAAACCTGTTTAGAATTCTGTTACAATACTGTTTATACATGTGCTCTATCCTTTCAAGAAAAAAGTATTTTTGCAACAAGCAAATAAAATTTGTTTGTAAGTGATTGTAACATGGGGAATACAAATAATGATGCAGTTACTGTTATTAAATTGTACAGCAGCAATAAATATCTGGTTAAATAATAAAGTGATGTTTTATAAAGTAGTGTAGAGGTAACGAGGGAGTGTTTCTGTGTTCAGGGCCAGGTGTCGGAGGAGGAGCGCCAGAAGTTTGAGCGGGAGTTCGAGGAGTACTACAAGGAGCTGGAGAAGGCCAAGGAGGAGTAAGCTCATTCTCTCGTCTCTCTCAGCTAGACGACTTGTTCTCTAGACCTACACTAGTGCCAGTGCTCATAAATGTTCTTCTTCTTCACTTGTGGCGTTTATTCAAGTATTTGCCCAGTTGAATACTTGTGTTGATCAATAAAATATAAATTGATGAAAAGAGCTAGTTTTTGCAATATTGATATGATTGACCAGTCTCTTAGATGATTTGTTCTTCAGTTTCCAGAAACAGCACCCGGACAAAGCTAAGCAGGATCCTTATGATATTGAAGGAGAAAACTGGGTAAATTTGATGATTAAACTTTTGACGAATCGAGTTTGTGATCATGCTTGATTGACTTATGATCGCTATCCAATTTTACTAATTGTTTACATTTATTTTAATCTAAAGACACGTTTTCCCTTTTACCTTTCAAAAACATGCTATTCAAATTTATATTGAAATGATTTTTAACTTAAAGTTTTCACATTATGAAACCCTAAGAATTATTCAAAATGCTAGAAAGCTATGTTCTATTTGTGAATATATTCGTGTTTTCTCTCTACAGTTTGAGAGTCAAAACGAGCGAGAAATGAAGCAGATATTTGATGGTCAGACCAACATCCACATAACCCTGAAGGACTTGAACCGCAAACTTGACGAACTGATTGGGAGACAGGAGCTGGTCCTGTCCAAGCTGAGCATGGCTCCCCAGGGTTCAGTCGGCCAGCAGGTGCCCCCTGCCCAAGGTTCCCCTCAGGTACATCCAGGTTCAATTGGGGTCTTTAAGTAAATTGATACTTTGATAGTCACATAGACGTCATCCACCTCTCTATGTTTAGCAGTGCTCTACACTGTCAGCTGCTACTGTTTGATGTTTAATCAAGTTCATTTGCTTTAATGAATGTAACCATATGGGGATGCACTTATTCATCCACTTCAAGACCTAGGCTTAATTGAGATTGATGTCCTCATTTTGAATGTAGGTTTATAGTAGTTCTTGCTAATATAATAACACCTTTACTTATTTTTTTAGATTTCCTTACCTTTTATGTATATTGGGTTTATGTTACATTATATTTCTTTTACAGGGTCAAATATACATTGACACAATGAAAAGACATGAAGTTGATAGAGTTTTTAACAATCAAAACGACCTGATAGCTCAAATGAGAGATTTAAGGTGAGTTAATGCTTCATTTCAGTGATATTTGAAAATGTTGTCCTTATTTCACCATGGTTTACAAAATCCACTTACAAGTTTCATTGCAACAGCTTTGGTGTGCATTCTTTCTCCTTGGGAACATACAATTAAAACAGTTCAAGTTGTAACACTCATCTATCTTCTTCTCTAATTCTAATCGTCTTTCAGAGTTAGGATTGAGTGTCCTTTTCTGACACAATGTTCTAGCAACTCTGGAATTTGTGATTTCTGATGGATGAAGCGTAGCATGAGAATAAAGTTAGTGTGTGGTTGAAGTGTAGCATGAGAAGAAGTTAGTGTGTGGTTGAAGCGTAGCTTGAGAAGAAAGTTAGTGTGTGGTTTAAGCGTAGCATGAGAAGAAGTTAGTGTGTGGTTGAAACGTAGCATGAGAAGAAGTTAGTGTATGTGGCAGACGTCAATGAGCATGTTGGTGTTGCAGGGCGGTGGTGAATGATGTCCAGCAGAGGGCTCAGACCATCCAGTCGGCCGGCGGTCAGCAGCAGGGAGGGGGCATGGCAGACCAGCTGGTGCTTCACGAACTCCGGGATAACCTCAACAATGCTAGGAACGATATAGCCAAGTTGCTAACACGGCCACAGGTCAGACCCTTACAAATGTTATTCAGTATATATATGTTTTATGCTGATTATTTCATGGCATTTTCAGTCAAGCGATTCTAAACACTCTTAAAAATCCATTATTGTCCTAAATTTGTCAGTTAGTGTTTTATTTACATTTTAATGATGATCAGAAATGGTCAGCTTCTCTTCTTGTATAGTGGTAAAACAATATATCATCCAAATGCTGTTCCAAAGGACAGTGTTTTGACAGATTTTGAACCGTGCCCTACCATCTGCAATACATGGTATCAACTGTTTTACATCATGTAATGACATCCCAATGCTGTGAGTTCATAAGATTGATTATTTCACAATACATTACATCATGGCATTGGGAGTTTAAGCCCAGTGCAGTTTTCCTAGATGCAAATCTTTCCTGGATTTGGATGATAAATAGAATCTCACCCTAATGTCTTTTGATATCAATATATCAACACTGGTTGATAAAAGTAAATGTCGACACTTGTTGATAAAAGTAAAGGTATGCCCAACAAACCTTTAATATTCGCAATTTTAATCAACTCAATAAGACTTATTAGATATCAGACGATATTTTGGTGAGATTCTCTAGATACAAACTTTTAGCGTAAGATTTTAATAGGATTGTTTCTCTCTTATTTATTAGTTTGTACAATATTAGAAAAATTGTCCTGATTTAACTTGCCGTGTTTTCTAATGTCTTCTTGTTGATAAAACTCGGGATGTGAGATAAAGAAGTCCTGCCAGGGAGTTATATAAAGCACCTGCTGCTTGTGTGTTGACTGTAGGCTGCAGCCGGCTGTCCACCAGTAGCGTCATCGAGCTGCCTCACTCCTCTAGTCTTCTTCTTAGCCATAGCAGCACAGTTTGTTTTAATGGGAGGATATATGGTTTATAAGTGAGTATACTTTCATATATATATATATATATATATATATACAAATTTGTAATGAATCATTCATATTCTCAGAAGATGTTTTTGTTAAGCAAGATAACTAGTTAATGTGGCATTGTTTTCTCTCTTGTTTTATTGCCTATTTCATATTACTTCTCAATAATGAATTATCTCATGAGATTTATATGATCCATACAAAATGCTTTGTCCATAGTGTTATGTTAACAATAACTAAATATTGCTGATTGATCCACGGACAAGACATCATGGTTCATCTGATTTTTTCTTAACCAGTGAATTTTCTGATATCTTAAATTAAAAAAATGTTTTAATGTTTTTTTTTCAGACAAAATAAAGAAGCGCAAGCAAAGAAGTTTTATTGAGAAGAGTCCTCAATAGGTTTTAATCTATATCATCCTGGCCACATTGTTTGTCATCCCAATCATTCACAGCTGAGAAGTCAGCAACCCATCCTTCAAGTGAAGGAACCTCCATCATGGACATCCATCTGGAGTGTCTGCAGCTACTGTTACCACTTGACCATCGGACATACATCTGGAGTGTCTGCTGCTACTGTTATCACTTGACCATCGGACATCCATCTGGAGTGTCTGCTGCTACTGTTATCACTGGACCATCGGACACCCATCTGGAGTGTCTGCTGCTACTGTTATCACTGGACCATCGGACACCCATCTGGAGTGTCTGCTGCTACTGTTATCACTTGACCATCGGACATCCATCTGGAGTGTCTGCTGCTACTGTTATCACTGGACCATTGGACATCCATCTGGTGTGTCGGCTGCTAATGTTATCACTCGACCATCGGACACCCATCTGGAGTGTCTGCAGCTACTGCAGCTATCACTGGACCATCAGCTCCATCACCTCACCAGTCTTCCTCTTTATCATCACATCAACTCTCATGCATCAGTCTTCTCTGCTGTCAGAATTATTACACAGAAGCTAAACTATATCTTGTCTCTCGAAAAGTACATATTGATAAATACACACAGAAGTCAGTATTCTTTGCTGTTTGATTTAATAACTTTGAAATTTAAAAAATAAAAAGAAGAATTTCATTAGTAAAGAGCATGAATTTAAGAAAGGGTTGTCTCAAGCATCTTTCCATGAAGTTCAGCTCAAAACATGCACATGTGTGTTCCTCTGAATATAAAGCAATTTCGGAAAAAAGGGATTTTGAAAATTTTAATGCAAAATTAAATGAAATATGCAGAATAATTCTGAAAGATTTTCCACTTAATCCAGGCAAGACTGATGCCAGTGAAGTAACTACGGACTGAACTCATCAGTGTGTAACAAGAAGTCTTACCTCCACCTTGACGTCTTCATACCAATATCATACAGTTCATTTGCAATATGAGAATCTTCTTGTCGGTCACTCTATCTTACATGCATGTTTACCAATGTGAATTGTAACTGGAAGCTGAAAGGGCTGACTAATCAGTAATTGTTATTTTAACTCCATTTGCAAACTGAATTTATGTGATCATACTACAGGTTTTATATAACAAGTGGTTAAAAGAGGTAACAAGCCCCACTCCCACAAGTTAATGTGAAGTTTTTCCATTTGGCTAACAGAACATCTACAGGTCCATGGGTTGTTTTGGTGAAGTGGTAACAATAAGTTTAACAGTGCAATCAGGGCCTCCTTTCACAAAGATTTAATTGTTAGGTGATCGTAAGTGACAAAGTTAACCTTAGCGTTAGTAAAAGAATGGGAGATAAGGTTGGCCTTGGTAAAGGTTGCTTTGTGAAATGAGGCCCTAGGCCCACTTAAAATGAGCTCATTGAGCCCAAGGTGACCCTAGCTCAGGTTAACAACTGGGCTCAAGATTCCTTACCACTGAAAGAGCTTGGCACACATAGGCCAGACCTCTATGATGGTGTTAATTTGTGAAGAAAGAAAAAATATCAAAATGATTTTGGAATGTTTTTTTACTTGTTTTATGAAGTACATAAAAGTGTCAAATTTCCTAAGGGGGTGTCGCAGTAAAATATATATAGGGAAGACAAGATTTCATTATGCCGAACTCTTGATGTCCTTCATACTAATTTACAAGATGTTTGTAATTCTATTATTTGATGATAAGAATGTTTTATTAAAACTATTATTGGTATTTTCATAAGCATGTTTGATGCAGATTATGTGTGGTAAAAATGAAATTGCAATATTTTGTATTTATCTTTGAATCTCCTCTCCCTGGATGGAGCAAGAGAAATACACTTGTTTTAGCTTCATTTGAATATATTTCTAAATAAATACTTTGAAAATTGGAGACTCTTTTTCTCCCTATTGCTTTATCTTGATCACATTATTTTTTTAAAAAGATACTGATGGTTTATGAGAGATGAGAAATTGTGTATTTAGTATTAATTGACTTGGGTGCTGAAATTTGACTTGTACAACTTACTCACAATTCTTTATCACAGTTGTAAATTCAAATTGAACTAAAGGGTTTGAATTCACTTTATGGTAAACATATGGTTTCATTTTGTTGAAGATTTTCACAATTCTATGATATATCTTATTGGCCTATTGGTGCCTTAATCAAACATGTAGCCAGGTAGATATTCCATCTTGTAAGAGTGAAGAACAATTAAGATACTCTCTCCAGTAAGTGATGTGCACTGAAACTGTTCTAGGAAGTAATCTGTGCTCTACCAGCAGAGTAGTTGTTTTCTTCCACAAAGCCAAATGTCAAAACTATTCCTTGTAGATAATCAAATATGTCATGTTCCAATTGAACCAGCACACCAATTATTGTCCTATTAGAGCTACTTGCTTCCAGCTTCCATGCTCTCTTATCAGGAACAGTACTGGTTTTAAGGAGATGAGGAGCTCATCTGTGACCATTTGTGAAGTAAATCGGAGGTAGGTCTAATCTGATGAGCTACATAGACAATGGATCTATTTTAGAACTTGATTGTTGCATGCAAATACAGTGTTCTTTATCCTTTAGATTATTTAGAAAATGAATCAACCATTTATTTTTATAAATGAAGTGGGAAATGTTGTATATTTCTACTCAGAGCCCAGCAATTGACTTCCCTGTGTCAGGCATTCTTCCAGTAACTTCTGTAACCACCCCAACCTCCTCTTTTCTATTGCTTTTGCCTGAAAATGTTCAGTTTACCACATATGTTCCTGAGCTAGAATTTTTCAAGAAGACATGCTTCCCTGTTAGCTGTTAGTGATTGTGTATTTCTTGGTTGAAATACAGCCCACAGAAGATTTGGTAGGCCCTGAACCACCAATCATTGAATGATCATTAGTTAGTTATCTGTGTTGGGCTTGTGTAACATTTATGAAACTAATATCTGGGTTTGAAAGGGACCATTGAATATGTTTTGTATGTGCTCAAAGTGTTTGGTTTAAATCTGTTACAGAGACATATTTCTATGATACAATGGACACTGCATGTGAAATATTTGGAATTGCAATGTCTGCGAGAAGAAATGTTGGTTCTATGTACTTGGTTTGAAACCACAAGCTCACTAACCTTGTCTCAGAACTTCTCACAACAAATAAATTGTATGCAGTATTCATTTTCCAAAGTATGGATATGTTTCTCTGTTATCTGTTCAATTTTAAGAAAAGAGTTTGTATAATGACTAAGTTTCAGCAGTACATACCATGTTTGTTTTTAGGAAGAATTTCCTGCAGAAGTTTGTTTGGCTGTGTTTAACATTGTCATACTAGTCACATTCATTCATTATAAGTTGTATGTTCATTATGATAGTGTATTTCTTGTATGCTTCTTATGCTAATTTATCTATATGAACGTAAAAATTAACTTTATTATTGTATATTTGGAAGATATATATATAAAGGTGCAAATATCTATGATACGAATATGTAGCTTGATTTCTGCATGAATTGTTATGAATTGTCATTGATGAAATATCATCATCATGATGAAGAAGAGAAACTATGGATGTTGTTGGTGAACATCTAAATAATGCTTTGATGATGGCATGTACTCTATTTTGTAACTGGATATATTGCATTTAGCAGTGTTGTAGAATTTAGGATAAGAATATCAAGACATATTTGACTATCATCCTGAAAAAATTTATTATTGAATATGTAAGACATCCTTTTAAATTTTGATTGGATGCTAAGATGACCCTTGGGTGCATATGTCCCTTATCATTCCAGTTGCTATATCCTTGACGTAGGCCCTCATTCTCAATATGAAGGATTGCAGTGAAGATCTAAGACTTCTCCCACATTATGTGTTACATCTACATAACTGTTCACCATGTGAGGGCCTAGTGTGCTTGTATGAGAGAGACTGGTTTGAAATTTGGACTGTAAGAATGATGTCATTATTATGAATGTAGCAACTGTATGGCAATATAACACTCTAGATTTGGTGGAGGTTGAGGGGATCCTGCACTTAACCATTTCACTAGCTCAACAAGCACCTTGCATACTGTGACATTATGCTGAGGTTAGCCCAGCGCCAGTATAGGCTATGTGAGATTTTTTGAAGTTCTGTTAAGAAATCATCTTCATCATTCTTGTCAAGTTGTTCTGAAATGTTTTAGTTAACGTTAGATACAACAGGGTAGATGTTGTCTTTGTGTAAGCAAAGCCATTTATCATTTGATGAAAGTAATTGGCCCCTTTTTACACATCCATTTGATGATTATTATTCTTCTCACTGAATTAAATTTAATCACTTATAGTTGGACCTGCTGTGCAAGGTGTGGAATATTGAAATTATCATACAAGATGTACAAGATTATACAAGTTTTCTTCTCCACTGACAATGCTTCCACTCCTAACCATGAGATTTGAATAGATTGACAATTTATTGATGACTTAATCAAAATACCGAGTTTTGATATTCCTTTTTGTTGTCCACAATGTGAGTATTCAGCAGACATTTGGATATTTAATTTTCAGTAAAACATCATTTGATATCAAAAACATTTTACACTAGTTATAGTTTGGTATTTGCACTGCACTTAGTTTCTTAGATCAAGTTCTAGAGTGCCAAACCAGTTCTGTTAGGGGTTGAGTCTGAGGGAACCAGAGCAAAATATCAAGGACAGTATTTTAAAACACATCTTGTGTTAAGACAGTTGCCCCGTGGTACACTTGCTTGTGAAAGCTTATTACTAACCTGTTGAAGCTACCCCAGTTTAATATGTCTACAATGTTATAACACAGTGTGTGGCTGATGTCATGAAGTCACAACGGATGACGTTGCAATGCTTGCAATGCTAGCGGCACAGCTGCAATAGTAGTCAAAGTCATCTTCATGCTATTTCTTTGATAATTCAGCTAGTAGTAAAAGCAATAATAAACCCAGCCCCATTTTATTACATTTTTGTGAAACTCATGAATGGTATCAATTTATGATTTTGTTTCATAAAAAAATTATTAAAAAGGATATCTTTTAAGTATTTTTTGTTAAGCCCAAAATCCTATATAAAGTCAAACGAAATAACTTTGACTTGAGAATGCTTCCTTTAATGTTGGTTATTGCAGCAAAATAAACAAGTAGATCTATACATTACTTTGTTTACCTGTATCTTTATACATTGAGTATTTCACCCTTGTCCCTCCATCTCTCTATGAAGCCACACTACTGCCATCAGAACTGTTTTGCTGGATTGATGACCCGCCTGAATGTGACCAGCTGCTATAGGTTGGTGATGGAACTCATGTGATCTGTCCCCTGTAACTCACAGACTGGTTCACAAGTGGAACAGCTCAGCCAGTGCTCAGCTGACACCACACCTTTGCTTTCACTGCCAACAGTCTGGTCTAGCTGTACGTGATGTATTCAACCAGGAGTTGGTGGTAAATGGCTTCCTCTATGTCAATCGTTTGACCAGGTCTCAGATCTGTCGTTGTATGTGAAATAAGGCGTGTAACAGGGTGCAAGGATTTAGTTCATGTGTATGATTGCTTTACCTATTGAAATTTTGCATTGGAATAATCAGGTATAAGAATAAATTTGTCATGAGGTGTTATGTATATGTGTATGAATGGTATTTTGAAGTAAAATAATTTTAATGTATTACCTGTTTCAATTTTATTTGAATCAAAATAAATTATCATTGCTTTCAATGAAATTTGTTTACTTCATCATTTTAGAAATAGTTTTGCTCATCAGGCATATAAGGCCAAATTGGCTTTTTGCATGGACAATTGTCTTTGTACCCTCCGGAATTACTAAAACACTTTTTGGTAGACACCTTGCACCTTAGGGATCAAAGTGGTACATAGATTTATTGATGTGTAGATGAGAAAGAAGTAGAACAGCTCGATAGATGTCACAGCCCCTGTGCTCCACCAACAATAGTGCAGCCTCACTCCTGTCATCGCAAATAAAAAGTAGTTCAGAGAAAATATTACCCAATTAATTAATATGTGGTTCTAATTAGTTTTATTATCAAACTTTAAAACTAACTATGACTATTATGTATCATCTGAGCGCTTTACCAAATAAGAATAAGAGAAATAAAACTGTAATACCTTAGTGTTAACTACGCACCGCTACACTGATGAGGTAGTGACAATTATTTTATATATTCCTCGAAGTCTGGGGGTTATGATATCCCTATCAACATGTTTAGTAGAATGTATACAGGTCAAATGACCTTGTTTGATCCCATCAGAAGAGCGCATATTGCTTACATTTCAAGCACCTGATTTATTTGATCATGAACCCCTCAAACATGGACATTGAAGACGTTAACCTTCAAAAGCTTTAGTAGACATCTAAAATATAGTGGGCATAAGAAGCAAGAATTTCAAAATAACATCTTTGTCACAAGCAGACAGACAATTCTTGCAGTACCTGACGAGCTACAGAGCTTAAATCTTAATCTTAAAAGACATGTCTATGGAATTATTTCAGTTACAAAGATTGAAATTTATATAAAGGCTTATATAGCTTACCGAGGATATTTTTACTTTTATCAAAGAGTGTTGATATATTTGATATCAGATGACACGAGGATGAGATACTATTTATCATCCAAAATCATTTTTCATTTCGATTCCGTGAAATAGGCAAATTTCTGAACACTGCACAACTCCAAGACTCTCAGTGCAGTGATGTCATAGCATTGTGACGTCATAGCATTGTGACGATTAAAGAATAATTGTGATTTCATGAACTTCACTGTAAACGGGCATTGTTCTCCTAAGATATATCGCTTGTGGAAGCACAAGCGATATCTTCTGTGGAACACAGTTTTTGGATGATAAATTAAGTTAAGATGTGTAAGAATTTGTCCCCTTATTTCTCCTCATATGTTGAATATCCCAAGTCAAATACTAGTACCATTGTGTCTTCATCTGTTTATTCAAATATGTAAACATATTTCGTGAATTATACATTCAGTTTTAGTATAATGTCATTTGTTGTTTTTTTGTATATGTAAGTTAATGACAGCAGTTATTTGTAAGAAGCATTGAGTCACTGCCCCCCAATAAATTATTTCAAATTCTTCAAGTTTATGTAAAACTTTTGTAAGCATATTTCACATAAGTGTAACTTGCACTGTTAATAAGGATCTTGTCAACTGAAGTGCAATGTGAGTGATACATGTATGTTAATATTTTGACAATGATTAGAATTGTTAGCAGAACTTCTGCTGGAGAGTTCAGCCTCTTTCTTGACATTCAGTTCACTTGAGTTCCATTCATTTCAGAGTTGGAGAAAAACACTTAATGACATATATGACATTGAACAAACATAATTGTGTTCACTTTACTGATAACCTCCCAATTATTCTATTCATAGTCCCATTGCGCAAAACAAGTTTAACATGATGGCCTTAGATTGACTATTTAAAGATTCTTTGGTGCAAGAAGACCAAAGTAAATCCTTTCTTCAAGTAAAGAGATAATTTTCTAGAACTAGATTATTAGAACTGCATGCCAGTCTTCTGGTAAATTCTCAAGAACCCCTCGAAAAGGGTTTAATAAGATGATTCCAATTGCTAAAGAATATTTATAGGTTTATAAAGCATTACAAGCAGCTGATTGTGCCAAGCTGGAAGAAATCACATTGATTTAGCCTTCCCTAATCTAAGAAATGTTTTCGTATGTTAACTTTAGACTTACATCAACAGTGAAACAGTCAACTAATCTATTAATACTATTCATATGGGGTGTGTGTGTATGAAAAGTCACTGTTACAACATGTCGATTAGCTTCTCCTTTTCTTGAGGGCAACCCGAGGAGGACTCAACTCTGATGGTAGCCTACGTGTTTCTCCTATTCTTAGGGCAACCCGAGGAGAACTCCACTCTGATGGTAGCCTACGTGTTTCTCCTATTCTTAGGGCAACCCGAGGAGAACTCCACTCTGATGGTAGCCTACGTGTTTCTCCTATTCTTAGGGCAACCCGAGGAGAACTCAACTCTGATGGTAGCCTACGTGTTTCTCCTATTCTTAGGGCAACCCGAGGAGAACTCAACTCTGATGGTAGCCTACGTGTTTCTCCTATTCTTAGGGCAACCCGAGGAGGACTCAACTCTGATGGTAGCCTACGTGTTTCTCCTATTCTTAGTGCAACCCGAGGAGGACTCAACTCTGATGGTAGCCTACGTGTTTCTCCTATTCTTAGGGCAACCCGAGGAGAACTCCACTCTGATGGTAGCCTACGTGTTTCTCCTATTCTTAGGGCAACCCGAGGAAAACTCCACTCTGATGGTAGCCTACGTGTTTCTCCTATTCTTAGGGCAACCCGAGGAGAACTCCACTCTGATGGTAGCCTACGTGTTTCTCCTATTCTTAGGGCAACCCGAGGAGAACTCAACTCTGATGGTAGCCTACGTGTTTCTCCTATTCTTAGGGCAACCCGAGAACTCAACTCTGATGGTAGCCTACGTGTTTCTCCTATTCTTGAGGGCAACCCGAGGAGAACTCCACTCTGATGGTAGCCTACGTGTTTCTCCTATTCTTGAGGGCAACCCGAGGAGAACTCCACTCTGATGGTAGCCTACGTGTTTCTCCTATTCTTAGGGCAACCCGAGAACTCAACTCTGATGGTAGCCTACGTGTTTCTCCTATTCTTGAGGGCAACCCGAGGAGAACTCCACTCTGATGGTAGCCTACGTGTTTCTCCTATTCTTAGGGCAACCCGAGGAGAACTCCACTCTGATGGTAGCCTACGTGTTTCTCCTATTCTTAGGGCAACCCGAGGAGAACTCAACTCTGATGGTAGCCTACGTGTTTCTCCTATTCTTGAGGGCAACCCGAGGAGAACTCCACTCTGATGGTAGCCTACGTGTTTCTCCTATTCTTAGGGCAACCCGAGAACTCAACTCTGATGGTAGCCTACGTGTTTCTCCTATTCTTGAGGGCAACCCGAGGAGAACTCCACTCTGATGGTAGCCTACGTGTTTCTCCTATTCTTAGGGCAACCCGAGGAGAACTCCACTCTGATGGTAGCCTACGTGTTTCTCCTATTCTTGAGGGCAACCCGAGGAGAACTCCACTCTGATGGTAGCCTACGTGTTTCTCCTATTCTTAGGGCAACCCGAGGAGAACTCAACTCTGATGGTAGCCTACGTGTTTCTCCTATTCTTAGGGCAACCCGAGAACTCAACTCTGATGGTAGCCTACGTGTTTCTCCTATTCTTAGGGCAACCCGAGGAGAACTCCACTCTGATGGTAGCCCACGTGTTTCTCCTATTCTTAGGGCAACCCGAGGAGAACTCCACTCTGATGGTAGCCTACGTGTTTCTCCTATTCTTAGGGCAACCCGAGGAGAACTCCACTCTGATGGTAGCCTACGTGTTTCTCCTATTCTTAGGGCAACCCAAGGAGAACTCCACTCTGATGGTAGCCTACGTGTTTCTCCTATTCTTAGGGCAACCCGAGGAGAACTCAACTCTGATGGTAGCCTACGTGTTTCTCCTATTCTTAGGGCAACCCGAGGAAAACTCAACTCTGATGGTAGCCTACGTGTTTCTCCTATTCTTAGGGCAACCCGAGGAGAACTCAACTCTGATGGTAGCCTACGTGTTTCTCCTATTCTTAGGGCAACCCGAGGAGAACTCCACTCTGATGGTAGCCTACGTGTTTCTCCTATTCTTAGGGCAACCCGAGGAGAACTCAACTCTGATGGTAGCCTACGTGTTTCTCCTATTCTTAGAGCAACCCGAGGAGAACTCAACTCTGATGGTAGCCTACGTGTTTCTCCTATTCTTAGGGCAACCCGAGGAGAACTCAACTCTGATGGTAGCCTACGTGTTTCTCCTATTCTTGAGGGCAACCCGAGGAGAACTCAACTCTGATGGTAGCCTACGTGTTTCTCCTATTCTTAGGGCAACCCGAGGAGAACTCCACTCTGATGGTAGCCTACGTGTTTCTCCTATTCTTGAGGGCAACCCGAGGAGAACTCCACTCTGATGGTAGCCTACGTGTTTCTCCTATTCTTGAGGGCAACCCGAGGAGAACTCCACTCTGATGGTAGCCTACGTGTTTCTCCTATTCTTGAGGGCAACCCGAGGAGAACTCAACTCTGATGGTAGCCTACGTGTTTCTCCTATTCTTAGGGCAACCCGAGGAGAACTCAACTCTGATGGTAGCCTACGTGTTTCTCCTATTCTTAGGGCAACCCGAGGAAAACTCCACTCTGATGGTAGCCTACGTGTTTCTCCTATTCTTAGGGCAACCCGAGGAGAACTCAACTCTGATGGTAGCCTACGTGTTTCTCCTATTTTTGAGGGCAACCCGAGGAGAACTCAACTCTGATGGTAGTCTATGTGTTAGGGAATGTTTCGAATGTTGGAGAGTTAGTTAACTCCGTGAAGGAATGAAAGATGTCTGCCTTGCAAAATGACTTTATTCTCACTTTTCCCCACATATAGTTAACTGAATGAATTCTTTCACCAATTTGTAGTAGGTGTTTTCAGTATAATAGAAACATATAAAACCTTCGTGACGCTTTTGGAAAATTTAGCATAAATTATGTTTTATTTTTATCAATTCTTTCAAATCTTCAAAAATGTGCATTTAAGCTCATCAGGCCATAAGGTCCAGGTCAGCTGTCACGCATCCGTCATAAGTAAACGTTTCACATTTTCAACCTTACCAGAATTGCTGTAGTCCTAAAGCTGAAACGTTGTGAGGATTTTCATCGTACAAAGCGGATCTGAATTTGTAGCTCTGCGACTGACATACCCTGGCATTTTCCCTGAAATCTTTTGAAATATTTGTCTCCAAAACAAATTTGCATAGGAGGCCAAGAGTACCATCTTTGTAACATGGATTTTCAAAGTGGTAAATTTGGTATTAATCCCCCCTTCATATATATGCCTGGCAGGGTCACCATCCTCTAATCTTCTTTTGTCTTCATTCTAGAAATTATTGATGCTGTTATCTCAAATTTTAAAGTATCATCTTTATAGGAGGGAAATTTTCCTACCCCAAATAATATAGGCATAGGAGGTAGGGTTGATTATTCAAAACCAAAACGAGTCGGTACAGGAATCCCAAATTTTCAGAATAACAACTTTGTTTGGTGGCAACCCAAGTTTACATGTAGACTTGGTCTTGGCCCCCCATTCAAATATGGGCGTACCAGGCTGTCCCCCCTCAACTTTTATTTTGATCTTCAATAAGCGTTAAAGATAAGGAGGTATTTCGATTATCATTCAGGTAAGATGAGTGTTTTAAACCGAATCTGCATCACCACATATATGATAGTTGCAACAGCCCGACTGAACTGAATGCAAGCATGTTGATGACGCTGAGTGATTATCACAGGTGAGTGGGGAGGGGATAAATATCTTATTTTCAATGTTGCATTCGTTGTACAGTATTGATTGAGATGACCTCAGAGGTAATATTTTGAGTAATGATAAAACGTTTAACATAATCTTATTGGTCTGGAATTCAGTTTCCCTTTGGGCCAAACATCACGTTTATAACAAAATAAGAAAGCAAAAAATAACTACCAATTCTCTTGGTATGTTAGTATAGGGTGTTTGTAAATAATGATATTTTGCTGATTTCCAGCATCTGTTTAATTGTTTTTACATGCATTTATTGCTAACAGAAATATGTTTTAAGATAAAAGACCAGGGAGTAAATATTTAAGAGTGATTGGAAAGAAGCCAAAATGTAGTTACTCCCTAACATATTGAGTTTTTCCTAGAAATTGTTTTTCAATCTGCATCATGGATTAAGGAATATGAAATTGTTTCATTGACTTTCTTCAATTTTTTTGCACTGACACAGGGCTGTTTTGCTGATGTATTTCACTTAGAGAACTAACGGGTGTATATCTCCGTCTTCAAAGCAAACAACACAAAGGCTGATGATCTACAGAGCCTATGGTTAAATTTTCGGGAGAATTATTTGATTAAAATGTAATGTTACTCATTTATGTCATGTAATCAGAGGATTGGCATGTCATGTCATTTTATAAATAACCGTTGTTACTTAATGTACTACTTATATTGTTTATTCAAATAAAGAGAGGCTAGTTTCTTGACCATACATTGTGTTGTCAGTCTTCAAAGACATATCCTATCTCGCGTCATTGTCTGAGCTTTGGAAATACAACAAGCTCTCTAAAGTGTGTACACGTTCTTTAAGGTGTAGACAGGGATAGAAGCACCAAGACAAGACATTTGAGCTGTTAGATTATTTCTATAACAACCAGAAATAAGCTATGGACAGGCAGCCGTCTCTACCACTGTTTGTTGAAGACAGCTCTGTAAAAGCACCAAGTTTAGGTGCTATGGTCAATGGTTTGCTGGTTCAAGCCAAAACTTTTGCCACTGCAGACACAATGGTATTCATCCACTGTCACCAAGGGCCTAATGTACGGACAGTATAAGCCTTTCTAAGATGCCTAGCGGTGAGAACAATCGAAAAAAAAGTACTTTATCAGACAATAAAGGTATAGTTTTTTCATGACGTAACAATTGAATGACGTTATATCCGCTCTTCCCCGCTACCCCCTCGTGATCAAGCGTCCATGGTAACCTTTCATCTCGGTTCTTTCGATCAACAGGGCTTATCCCTATCAATGTCTATCGTATTGGCGATTTGCCGATAATATTTATTTTAATGGAGACTAGTTTCGAATCATATAGTTCTATATACCGGAAAGAAAAATGGAAAGCAAATGCTTGTCGACTGTCGAGTCACCGCGTTGTTTCACGTCAGGTCACGGCGCCCCGTGGGACTGTGACGTTGGTTCACGTCAACCGTCTTTACCAGGTTCAATGTAATAAAGTCAACCTAATAATTAAGTAATTCTAGGTGTACAGCCCCAACAGTCTGCTTATATACGAGACTAAAGCATCACCTTCAACGTTTATGACAGCAGCAAAAAAATAGATGTCCGGATTCAGTCCGCCATCACGCTTCCAAAACAAAAAATACCCATAATTCCTTGTGGAATGTTAACCACGTGATAAGCCTTAGATGGGCAATGTGGCCCGCACTGCATAATCGCACGACATGAGTTTGTAAAAGTAAAGGTTTTTTTTAACAAGAGGTGTTAATTTGTTTGTTTAAGTTTTTAAAGAAAAAAATAAGAAGAACATATAATTCAAAATTGAATAAATGAAAAAGTTAGGGTGCAAAACTTCAGTAATCAAAGCTTTAACCAACTAAATGTCGTTTTAAACTAGGGGTTGAGTTCCATACTTGGAATAGCCAACAGTTAGCCCTGTTCATGGATTATTAATGTGAGCAGTGTAAACACTATACTTTATTTCGAGATTATTAAAATCAGAGTGGTCCCCGTATAGATTATTTTAGCATCTTAGAAAAGAAATAAAGTTCGCTCTACCCCAATGTGTTTTGTAATAAAGTATAGTTTTGCCCTGAACTATCATAACGTTAAAGCACTCGGACTACCGTCCTCGTGCTTTAACTATAATAGTTCAGGGCAAAACTATACTTTATTACAAAACACATTGGGGTAGAGCGAACTTTATTTCTTAAATAGCAGAACTAAAACTAAACTGCTTCTTTGTGATTTAAAACAATATCGTTTTCAATTGTATTTATTCACCACGTGTGCATTAGATTAATGACAAGGTTGTTAAATTCGAGGTACTTCAACATCATTATCATCTTGTTAAAATTCAATTTAAAAATATTTTTTGTGATTTGCTGTTGAAAGATTTTCGTAAATCCGCTTCAGAATATTTACAAAAGACAAGTAACGTTTTGCTTTGTCGAAATCTAACTAAGTCATGTAATGCACACGCCGATCATGTGGCCTACGTTTTTTTTTACTTGAAGGTAGATCCGTATGATAGACTGCAAAATAATCTTTTCACGTGTGTGCAATATAACTGTAATTCATGATTCTTTTTAATTTCAAGGATGTACGAACGCGTCTTTTTCATAACACAAAACTGTTGTTGAAGTTTGACATATTACATGCCGTGGCCTCAAATTTAATAAAGTTTGACAATAAACACTTTGCAACGATTCCCTTTCAAAACGGATACATTTCTATGAAAAACATATCTACACAATTGTTATAAACTTTCATCAAAATCTACAGTAAATATCGATGGACCACACACTTGATGGATCTATCATAAGAAAGTACAAAGTGTATGCTTGGAATCACACTTGCAAAGATATATTTTTAAAAATTGTCTTCATTAAGTAGGTGGTGACCAATCGCTGCAAACGCGGGGGACACTGTCGCTATCTTTGTCTTTGACATCGGAATTTCAAATATATATATATATATATATATATATATATATATATATATATATATATATATATATATATATATATATATATATATATATATATATATTGAATCAAAATACAACAAAGAATAATACTCTATTCAATGCAAAATATATTCACAAAATGGTATAAAAGTTTATAAAATATATTATTTAATCTAATGGCATTAAGGCCCACATTAGGTTCATATCTGTGCTGGTAAATATGTGTTTTGTTTGTTTAAAATTGTATTATAACTTGAATTCGTCTTCCATCATTATTTGGTATATGATGATCCGTAAAACAAACAAAACTCATTCATGTCTGAAGTATCACAATTATATGTCCTAACCAATTGTCTTGCACCTTAAGAAAGTTGAAGGTTGCCTTGCACCAACCTTTCAACAGTTGAGATGAAGATTACACAATTTTGTTTATATGAAATTAGATTGTAAAATCACGGCGGGTCGGTTGATATCAAGACACATGAAGGTCTGTTGATATGTACTTGAAATTACATGAAGGTGGGTTGAAATCAAGTTGATGACACATGAAGGCGAGTTGATAACAAGTTGATAACACGTGAAGGTCGGTTGATATATAGTTGATCTTACACGAAGGCGGTGGATATCAAGTTGATATCACATGAAGGTGGATTGACATCAACTTGGTATCACATTAAGGTGGTTTGTTATGAAGTTGTTGTCACATAAATGTGGTGTGTTATAAAGTTGGGGGCAAATTCAGGTGGTTTGTTATGAAGTTGGTGTCACATTAAGGTGGTTTGTTATGAAGTTGTTGTCACATAAAGGTGGTGTGTTATAAAGTTGGGGGCACATTCAGGTGGTTTGTTATGAAGTTGGTGTCACATTAAGGTGGTTTGATAGTAGTATAACTTTGGTTGATAATTGAACACAAGTCAATTGTCTCATGCCGGTGGGTCAGTTGATATCAAGAAAAATTTAGAATCAAGGTTGACAAGAAAGAGTTGAAGGTCACATGGCGGGTTGTACGATTAAAAACAAGGTTTCCATTAAGGTAAGGTTGGTAAATGTCGATTCGATGCGGTTGATTTCAAGTTGAGTTGGTTGATATCGATTCGGAGAGTTTGATTTCAAGTTGAGTTTGTTGATATCGATTCAAAGCGGTTGATTTCAAGTTGAGTTGGTTGATATCGATTCGAAGCGGTTGATCTCAAGTTGAAGGTCACATCAAGGTGAGTTGGTTGAAATGAAGCTGCATGTAGCATGACAACATGAAGACCAGATCTTGTGATTTAATCACTTTCAAATACAGCGCACATGGTCTTCTCAGGTGTCAAATACTCTGAAAAGTAAGTGAAACAACCCCTTTCAGCAGATATGTCTTTTAAATGATTTTAAGTTAATAGAATGTACACATTTTATGTATAACTTGGTTTATCTATCACTTGTGATGCAACATTTTACTGTACACCCGCTCTGTTAAGAAATAGATACAGAATTTAAGTTTCCAATCATTGAGCCAAAACTTCAACTTCAGAGTGCATCGCATTCAGTGGTGGTTATCAACGACCTCAAGGAAATTTCTGATTTGGCACAGAAAATGTGACTGAATGCATCAAGACTTATATTAACCAGTGATTGATCCCCAGTGAGTTATAAAAGGGGAACATTTGATAAAGTTATTGAGATGGGGTCAAATTATTCTATTCTTTATTCTTGATGGGTGACATCCTCTGATGTTGTTGTCGACAAGCAGTTCATGATAAGCTATTGCCATGTTATATATCATACAAGTACTTACCATATTTGTAGACATGATCAACATCATCTCCTCTTGTGCTTCAATGTCCCTGCTTATTGGATAATCCTTCTGTCAATAAAAATTCTCCAGTTAGGAGTTATGAATATCCCCTATTAGGGTAGTTGCGGTAACTATCAAAATCAAACATGCAACTACCCTAATAAAACTTAAACATTGACATTTTTAATCAACCAATGTCGGAGGCTCTATTATTTTTTGTAACACAAGTAGAGTTTGATCTTAATAGATTTCAGAACGTTCTGTTTATCTTTGATTGGTGCAAAAACTGCTTATGTTATGAGAAAATTCAAGTTATCTAGCCGAGCCTAAATATTCATCCCGTAGAGTCAAATCTATATCAAAAGTTTTCAATGCCAGCCAAACAACATTCTTATAAAGCAGCAGAAGTTTGAATGTTTCACCACATCCGTATGTATTTTATCTACATGACCTTATTAACACAATTAATCTATATCTTTCTTTCTGTGCATTAATAGAGTCAAAAATCAGCGAGCATACGCAACAGTACATTGTTCTTTTAATAAAAAAAATAATAATTTAAACATTTTAATTTGTAACTATCTTAAATCAGTTACAATAAAATGGTAATTTCCAGTAACAATTAGTACTTTTTGATGAATTACGTCGGACGTACTCAAATACTCTTTATCAAAGTTAACATATGTATCTCTCATACAGTTATTAAAAAGTAAAAGGACGAGATGAAGGTTAATTTGATGTTGCAGTTGCTATTCAAAGAAACGGAGGCATATTCCTCGATCTCATGTTGTAGGGTCAGCGAACATGAAGCCACTGTCAATAGGGGATATAAGTTTACCCTAGTGTTAGCTTTGTTTTTGCCAGGGGAGCCGGGTAGATGGTGTCTGCGGAGCAGCCTCTAATTTCCGTTTGGCAGACACATTGGTGCCGTCTGGTTGCCATTTGGTTGCGGATGATTGCAATTGCCATCTGGTAGCCGTCGTGTTGACATCTACTTGCTGCTAGTTGCAATCTTGGTTGTAATTTGGTTGATGCTGATTTCCGCCTGGTAAATGTTGCTTCTGGTTGCCGTTTGGTTACTGTCCATGCTACATTCTGTGAACATTCTGAACATATATAGACAACACATTGTATAAAACCCTCTTTTTGTTTCATATGGTTTACCACAACAGTCTTGGTGGCATTTTGAAATGCCTATGGATCCATCTTCACTACTTACTTTATCTTCTATGACGCCTCACAGCATCTCAAAAGAATATTATAGTAGGTCCAGAAGTCACGGATAACCAGCTGTCCATCTTCACTACTTACCTTCCTTTATCTGCTTAAGGCATATAATGAATACATTCAAATTCATGATGAAAACTTCAAAGAACTCTCCTTAAGACGTTTCAACCGGTGGTTTCAGCTTGTTAAACATCTGAAATAATAGTAAAAGCCAAAACACTACAATTAACACTTCAACCATAGACATGTTCAATGTAAACTGTTTTCAAACCACACCCTGTCATCAATCGAGGACCAGACACAGAATGAACTGGCTGTGTTCTTCGGAGAAACTCCACCTAATTCTTGTTTTCAATAAACAGAGCATTTCACAACTTACCATCTCAACTTCTTTCTTCAGCGTGAAGAAGACTGGATGCATCTGCTGGGCCCCTCTAAAAGCTGTATCCAATGCTGTCACCCAGCTGTTGTAGCACCTGCAACATACATCCTTACCTTTATGGTTAATTGGTTATACTCCACTCCAGCCATGTGTCCTCATATAACGTCACTCCGCACTGCAATCAGTCACGCTGCCGTTGTTTCAATCAAATTCGAGATGCCATCACCGTCATTGATCTCTGCTGATGGTGGTATGTAGAATATGCAGTCAGTGTCTCTGATGTTAACGAAGATGCTGCTCCCTCAGGCGGCTCACCTCCAGACACCATGTGGGTGTATGCTACTACTTACTATACTTACTCTCTCTCCTTCCTAGACCAAGTTTGTATCTGTCTAAGTAGCGTAAAACAGTTTAGTTTGGTTTTAAAAAACAACATTTACTTCATGTTTATCTTGACAGAAAATATGATTTTTCATTTTGCTTGAACTTAGGTTCAAATCTATAAACTTGTAGCTATATCTTTTCATCTCATGTTGAAAGATAACCCGAAATCAGCCATGTAAATGTTAAAAAGTAGAAATTCGGCGTCTTATTTACATATACGTTTGTAAAATGACCTACTAAACACATCCACCCAATTTTTGTCTTTGTGTTTGCTGTCCGGTTTTTGTTAATTGTCACTACACTTAACTGATCAACAAAGTATGCTGATTTTTTTGGAACAATCACTATTTCTCGATAAAATAACGCCATTATAAATAAAACTAGCATATTGAACTTATAAAACCTCTTGAATTTAACAGAATATTTTAGGTGCATTTTAAAAAGTATTCATTACCAATTGAGAAATACTGAATGTTTGATTTAATAAATACAGTAAAAGATTATATAAAATGTCACACATACCGTAATTTGATGCAGCGATTACCAGAAGATTGGAGATAGAAATTGCGAAGGAAAATTGTATCTGTTGAGGTGAACCATCTTAAAATGATAATTCTTCTTGCTTGGAAATTTACGAAGAACGCAATCACGTATTGGTAAAAGTAATCAAAATATAGTCCGGTTCTTCAGGTGACGATCCATCAGAAACACAGTCGGATTTTCTTATCCTTCTCGAACCGAAATTCACGCGAAATAGCGAAACATCACGAAATTGTGTCCTTAACAGGAATGGCTTAATTCAAAACGGTTTTTCATATTTTCCTTCTTAATTGTCCGACAGTTTCTTGGAGATCCTCGGAGCACTCTTAAAATTCCTAAACAGCTATCAAAGACAAGAACACAACAATAACAGATAATAAATTGGTTGATAAATAGATATACCTCCGAAAAAAAAACCTATCAACATAAATTAAAACAAAAAAACTTAATACTCAATCCTCATTATACCTGACGTTGACGTTGTAGTAGTTGTGGGAGATGTTGTTTCACTTGTTGTAACACTGGTAGTAGTTGTAGGAGATGTTGTCTCACTTGTTGTGCCACTGGTAGTAGTTGTGGGAGATGTTGTCTCACTTGTTGTGCCACTGGTAGTAGTTGTGGGAGATGTTGTCTCGCTTGTTGTGCCACTGGTAGTAGTAGTAGTGGGAGATGTTGTCTCACTTGTTGTGCCACTGGTAGTAGTAGTGGGAGATATTGTCTCACTTGTTGTGCCACTGGTAGTAGTTGTGGGAGATGTTGTCTCGCTTGTTGTGCTACTAGGAGTGGTTGTCGTAGTCGTAGGAGATGTTGTCTCACTTGTTGTGCCACTGGTAGTAGTTGTGGGAGATGTTGTTTCACTTGTTGTGCTACTAGGAATGGTTGTCGTAGTAGTGGGAGATGTTGTCTCACTTGTTGTGCCACTGGTAGTAGTTGTTGAAGATGTTGTTTCACTTGTTGTGCTACTAGGAATGGTTGTCGTAGTAGTGGGAGATGTTGTCTCACTTGTTGTGCCACTGGTAGTAGTTGTGGGAGATGTTGTTTCACTTGTTGTGCTACTAGGAATGGTTGTCGTAGTAGTGGGAGATGTTGTCTCACTTGTTGTGCCACTGGTAGTAGTTGTAGGAGATGTTGTTTCACTTGTTGTCCTACTAGGAATGGTTGTCGTAGTAGTGGGAGATGTTGTCTCACTTGTTGTGCCACTGTTAGTAGTTGTGGGAGATGTTGTCTCGCTTGTTGTGCCACTGGTAGTGGTTGTGGGAGATGCTGTTTCACTTGTGCTACTAGGAGTGGTTGTCGTAGTCGTAGGTGATGTTGTCTCGCTTGTTGTGCCACTGGTAGTAGTTGTGGGAGATGTTGTCTCACTTGTTGTGCCACTGGTAGTAGTAGTGGGAGATGTTGTCTCGCTTGTTGTGCCACTGGTAGTAGTTGTGGGAGATGTTGTCTCGCTTGTTGTGCTACTAGGAGTGGTTGTCGTAGTTGTGGGAGATGTTGTCTCACTTGTTGTGCCACTGGTAGTAGTTGTGGGAGATGTTGTTTCACTTGTTGTGCTACTAGGAATGGTTGTCGTAGTAGTGGGAGATGTTGTCTCACTTGTTGTGCCACTGGTAGTAGTTGTGGGAGATGTTGTTTCACTTGTGCTACTAGGAATGGTTGTCGTAGTAGTGGGAGATGTTGTCTCACTTGTTGTGCCACTGGTAGTGGTTGTGGGAGATGTTGTTTCACTTGTTGTGCTACTAGGAATGGTTGTCGTAGTAGTGGGAGATGTTGTCTCACTTGTTGTGCCACTGGTAGTAGTTGTGGGAGATGTTGTTTCACTTATTGTGCTACTAGGAGTGGTTGTCGTAGTCGTAGGTGATGTTGTCTCGCTTGTTGTGCCACTGGTAGTGGTTGTGGGAGATGTTGTTTCACTTGTTGTGCTACTAGGAGTGGTTGTCGTAGTTGTGGGAGATGTTGTCTCGCTTGTTGTGCTACTTGGAATGGTTGTCGTAGTCGTGGGTGAAGTTGTCTCACTTGTTGTGCCACTGGTAGTAGTAGTGGGAGATGTTGTCTCACTTGTTGTGCCACTGGTAGTAGTTGTGGGAGATGTTGTCTCGCTTGTTGTGCCACTGGTAGTAGTTGTGGGAGATGTTGTCTCACTTGTTGTGCCACTGGTAGTAGTAGTGGGAGATGTTGTCTCGCTTGTTGTGCCACTGGTAGTAGTTGTGGGAGATGTTGTCTCGCTTGTTGTGCTACTAGGAGTGGTTGTCGTAGTTGTGGGAGATGTTGTCTCACTTGTTGTGCCACTGGTAGTAGTTGTGGGAGATGTTGTTTCACTTGTTGTGCTACTAGGAATGGTTGTCGTAGTAGTGGGAGATGTTGTCTCACTTGTTGTGCCACTGGTAGTAGTTGTGGGAGATGTTGTTTCACTTGTGCTACTAGGAATGGTTGTCGTAGTAGTGGGAGATGTTGTCTCACTTGTTGTGCCACTGGTAGTGGTTGTGGGAGATGTTGTTTCACTTGTTGTGCTACTAGGAATGGTTGTCGTAGTAGTGGGAGATGTTGTCTCACTTGTTGTGCCACTGGTAGTAGTTGTGGGAGATGTTGTTTCACTTATTGTGCTACTAGGAGTGGTTGTCGTAGTCGTAGGTGATGTTGTCTCGCTTGTTGTGCCACTGGTAGTGGTTGTGGGAGATGTTGTTTCACTTGTTGTGCTACTAGGAGTGGTTGTCGTAGTTGTGGGAGATGTTGTCTCGCTTGTTGTGCTACTTGGAATGGTTGTCGTAGTCGTGGGTGAAGTTGTCTCACTTGTTGTGCCACTGGTAGTAGTAGTGGGAGATGTTGTCTCACTTGTTGTGCCACTGGTAGTAGTTGTGGGAGATGTTGTCTCACTTGTTGTGCCACTGGTAGTAGTTGTGGGAGATGTTGTTTCACTTGTTGTGCTACTAGGAATGGTTGTCGTAGTAGTGGGAGATGTTGTCTCACTTGTTGTGCCACTGGTAGTAGTTGTGGGAGATGTTGTTTCACTTGTGCTACTAGGAATGGTTGTCGTAGTAGTGGGAGATGTTGTCTCACTTGTTGTGCCACTGGTAGTGGTTGTGGGAGATGTTGTTTCACTTGTTGTGCTACTAGGAATGGTTGTCGTAGTAGTGGGAGATGTTGTCTCACTTGTTGTGCCACTGGTAGTAGTTGTGGGAGATGTTGTTTCACTTATTGTGCTACTAGGAGTGGTTGTCGTAGTCGTAGGTGATGTTGTCTCGCTTGTTGTGCCACTGGTAGTGGTTGTGGGAGATGTTGTTTCACTTGTTGTGCTACTAGGAGTGGTTGTTGTAGTTGTGGGAGATGTTGTCTCGCTTGTTGTGCTACTTGGAATGGTTGTCGTAGTCGTGGGTGAAGTTGTCTCACTTGTTGTGCCACTGGTAGTAGTAGTGGGAGATGTTGTCTCACTTGTTGTGCCACTGGTAGTAGTTGTGGGAGATGTTGTCTCACTTGTTGTGCCACTGGTAGTAGTTGTGGGAGATGTTGTCTCACTTGTTGTGCCACTGGTAGTAGTTGTGGGAGATGTTGTTTCACTTGTGCTACTAGGAATGGTTGTCGTAGTAGTGGGAGATGTTGTCTCACTTGTTGTGCCACTGGTAGTGGTTGTGGGAGATGTTGTTTCACTTGTTGTGCTACTAGGAATGGTTGTCGTAGTAGTGGGAGATGTTGTCTCACTTGTTGTGCCACTGGTAGTAGTTGTGGGAGATGTTGTTTCACTTATTGTGCTACTAGGAGTGGTTGTCGTAGTCGTAGGTGATGTTGTCTCGCTTGTTGTGCCACTGGTAGTGGTTGTGGGAGATGTTGTTTCACTTGTTGTGCTACTAGGAGTGGTTGTCGTAGTTGTGGGAGATGTTGTCTCGCTTGTTGTGCTACTTGGAATGGTTGTCGTAGTCGTGGGTGAAGTTGTCTCACTTGTTGTGCCACTGGTAGTAGTAGTGGGAGATGTTGTCTCACTTGTTGTGCCACTGGTAGTAGTTGTGGGAGATGTTGTCTCGCTTGTTGTGCCACTGGTAGTAGTTGTGGGAGATGTTGTCTCGCTTGTTGTGCTACTAGGAGTGGTTGTCGTAGTTGTGGGAGATGTTGTCTCACTTGTTGTGCCACTGGTAGTAGTTGTGGGAGATGTTGTTTCACTTGTTGTGCTACTAGGAATGGTTGTCGTAGTAGTGGGAGATGTTGTCTCACTTGTTGTGCCACTGGTAGTAGTTGTGGGAGATGTTGTTTCACTTGTGCTACTAGGAATGGTTGTCGTAGTAGTGGGAGATGTTGTCTCACTTGTTGTGCCACTGGTAGTGGTTGTGGGAGATGTTGTTTCACTTGTTGTGCTACTAGGAATGGTTGTCGTAGTAGTGGGAGATGTTGTCTCACTTGTTGTGCCACTGGTAGTAGTTGTGGGAGATGTTGTTTCACTTATTGTGCTACTAGGAGTGGTTGTCGTAGTCGTAGGTGATGTTGTCTCGCTTGTTGTGCCACTGGTAGTGGTTGTGGGAGATGTTGTTTCACTTGTTGTGCTACTAGGAGTGGTTGTCGTAGTTGTGGGAGATGTTGTCTCGCTTGTTGTGCTACTTGGAATGGTTGTCGTAGTCGTGGGTGAAGTTGTCTCACTTGTTGTGCCACTGGTAGTAGTAGTGGGAGATGTTGTCTCACTTGTTGTGCCACTGGTAGTAGTTGTGGGAGATGTTGTCTCGCTTGTTGTGCCACTGGTAGTAGTTGTGGGAGATGTTGTCTCGCTTGTTGTGCTACTAGGAGTGGTTGTCGTAGTTGTGGGAGATGTTGTCTCACTTGTTGTGCCACTGGTAGTAGTTGTGGGAGATGTTGTTTCACTTGTTGTGCTACTAGGAATGGTTGTCGTAGTAGTGGGAGATGTTGTCTCACTTGTTGTGCCACTGGTAGTAGTTGTGGGAGATGTTGTTTCACTTGTGCTACTAGGAATGGTTGTCGTAGTAGTGGGAGATGTTGTCTCACTTGTTGTGCCACTGGTAGTGGTTGTGGGAGATGTTGTTTCACTTGTTGTGCTACTAGGAATGGTTGTCGTAGTAGTGGGAGATGTTGTCTCACTTGTTGTGCCACTGGTAGTAGTAGTGGGAGATGTTGTCTCACTTGTTGTGCCACTGGTAGTAGTTGTGGGAGATGTTGTCTCACTTGTTGTGCCACTGGTAGTAGTTGTGGGAGATGTTGTCTCAATTGTTGTGCCACTGGTAGTAGTTGTGGGAGATGTTGTCATGCTTGTTGTGCTACTTGGAATGGTTGTCGTAGTCGTGGGTGAAGTTGTCTCGCTTGTTGTGCCACTGGTAGTAGTTGTGGGAGATGTTGTCTCGCTTGTTGTGCCACTGGTAGTGGTTGTGGGAGATGTTGTTTCACTTGTTGTGCTACTAGGAGTGGTTGTCGTAGTTGTGGGAGATGTTGTCTCGCTTGTTGTGCTACTTGGAATGGTTGTCGTAGTCGTGGGTGAAGTTGTCTCACTTGTTGTGCCACTGGTAGTAGTAGTGGGAGATGTTGTCTCACTTGTTGTGCCACTGGTAGTAGTTGTGGGAGATGTTGTCTCACTTGTTGTGCCACTGGTAGTAGTTGTGGGAGATGTTGTCTCAATTGTTGTGCCACTGGTAGTAGTTGTGGGAGATGTTGTCATGCTTGTTGTGCTACTTGGAATGGTTGTCGTAGTCGTGGGTGAAGTTGTCTCGCTTGTTGTGCCACTGGTAGTAGTTGTGGGAGATGTTGTCTCGCTTGTTGTGCCACTGGTAGTAGTTGTGGGAGATGTTGTCTCTCTTGTAGTGCTACTAGGAGTGGTTGTCGTAGTCGTGGGAGATGTTGTCTCACTTGTTGTGCCACTGGTAGTAGTAGTGGGAGATGTTGTCTCACTTGTTGTGCTACTAGGAGTGGTTGTCGTAGTCGTAGGTGATGTTGTCTCGCTTGTTGTGCCACTGGTAGTGGTTGTGGGAGATGTTGTTTCACTTGTTGTGCTACTAGGAATGGTTGTCGTAGTAGTGGGAGATGTTGTCTCACTTGTTGTGCCACTGGTAGTGGTTGTGGGAGATGTTGTTTCACTTGTTGTGCTACTAGGAATGGTTGTCGTAGTAGTGGGAGATGTTGTCTCACTTGTTGTGCCACTGGTAGTAGTTGTGGGAGATGTTGTTTCACTTGTTGTGCTACTAGGAATGGTTGTCGTAGTAGTGGGAGATGTTGTCTCACTTGTTGTGCCACTGGTAGTAGTTGTGGGAGATGTTGTTTCACTTATTGTGCTACTAGGAGTGGTTGTCGTAGTCGTAGGTGATGTTGTCTCGCTTGTTGTGCCACTGGTAGTGGTTGTGGGAGATGTTGTTTCACTTGTTGTGCTACTAGGAGTGGTTGTCGTAGTTGTGGGAGATGTTGTCTCGCTTGTTGTGCTACTTGGAATGGTTGTCGTAGTCGTGGGTGAAGTTGTCTCACTTGTTGTGCCACTGGTAGTAGTAGTGGGAGATGTTGTCTCACTTGTTGTGCCACTGGTAGTAGTTGTGGGAGATGTTGTCTCGCTTGTTGTGCCACTGGTAGTAGTTGTGGGAGATGTTGTCTCGCTTGTTGTGCTACTAGGAGTGGTTGTCGTAGTTGTGGGAGATGTTGTCTCACTTGTTGTGCCACTGGTAGTAGTTGTGGGAGATGTTGTTTCACTTGTTGTGCTACTAGGAATGGTTGTCGTAGTAGTGGGAGATGTTGTCTCACTTGTTGTGCCACTGGTAGTAGTTGTGGGAGATGTTGTCTCAATTGTTGTGCCACTGGTAGTAGTTGTGGGAGATGTTGTCATGCTTGTTGTGCTACTTGGAATGGTTGTCGTAGTCGTGGGTGAAGTTGTCTCGCTTGTTGTGCCACTGGTAGTAGTTGTGGGAGATGTTGTCTCGCTTGTTGTGCCACTGGTAGTAGTTGTGGGAGATGTTGTCTCGCTTGTAGTGCTACTAGGAGTGACTGTCGTAGTCGTGGGAGATGTTGTCTCACTTGTTGTGCCACTGGTAGTAGTAGTGGGAGATGTTGTCTCACTTGTTGTGCTACTAGGAGTGGTTGTCGTAGTCGTAGGTGATGTTGTCTCGCTTGTTGTGCCACTGGTAGTGGTTGTGGGAGATGTTGTTTCACTTGTTGTGCTACTAGGAATGGTTGTCGTAGTAGTGGGAGATGTTGTCTCACTTGTTGTGCCACTGGTAGTAGTTGTGGGAGATGTTGTTTCACTTATTGTGCTACTAGGAGTGGTTGTCGTAGTCGTAGGTGATGTTGTCTCGCTTGTTGTGCCACTGGTAGTGGTTGTGGGAGATGTTGTTTCACTTGTTGTGCTACTAGGAGTGGTTGTCGTAGTTGTGGGAGATGTTGTCTCGCTTGTTGTGCTACTTGGAATGGTTGTCGTAGTCGTGGGTGAAGTTGTCTCACTTGTTGTGCCACTGGTAGTAGTAGTGGGAGATGTTGTCTCACTTGTTGTGCCACTGGTAGTAGTTGTGGGAGATGTTGTCTCGCTTGTTGTGCCACTGGTAGTAGTTGTGGGAGATGTTGTTTCACTTGTTGTGCTACTAGGAATGGTTGTCGTAGTAGTGGGAGATGTTGTCTCACTTGTTGTGCCACTGGTAGTGGTTGTGGGAGATGTTGTTTCACTTGTTGTGCTACTAGGAATGGTTGTCGTAGTAGTGGGAGATGTTGTCTCACTTGTTGTGCCACTGGTAGTAGTTGTGGGAGATGTTGTTTCACTTGTTGTGCTACTAGAAATGGTTGTCGTAGTAGTCGGAGATGTTGTCTCGCTTGTTGTGCCACTGGTAGTGGTTGTGGGAGATGTTGTTTCACTTGTTGTGCTACTAGGAATGGTTGTCGTAGTAGTGGGAGATGTTGTCTCACTTGTTGTGCCACTGGTAGTAGTTGTGGGAGATGTTGTTTCACTTGTTGTGCTACTAGGAATGGTTGTCGTAGTAGTGGGAGATGTTGTCTCACTTGTTGTGCCACTGGTAGTAGTTGTGGGAGATGTTGTTTCGCTTGTTGTGCCACTGGTAGTGGTTGTGGGAGATGCTGTTTCACTTGTGCTACTAGGAGTGGTTGTCGTAGTCGTGGGTGATGTTGTCTCACTTGTTGTGCCACTGGTAGTAGTTGTGGGAGATGTTGTTTCACTTGTTGTGCCACTGGTAGTAGTAGTAGGAGATGTTGTCTCACTTGTTGTGCCACTGGTAGTAGTTGTGGGAGATGTTGTCTCGCTTGTTGTGCTACTAGGAGTGGTTGTCGTAGTAGTGGGAGATGTTGTCTCACTTGTTGTGCCACTTGTAGTAGTTGTGGGAGATGTTGTTTCACTTGTTGTGCTACTAGGAATGGTTGTCGTAGTAGTGGGAGATGTTGTCTCACTTGTTGTGCCACTGGTAGTAGTTGTGGGAGATGTTGTTTCACTTGTTGTGCTACTAGGAATGGTTGTCGTAGTAGTGGGAGATGTTGTCTCACTTGTTGTGCCACTGGTAGTGGTTGTGGGAGATGTTGTCTCGCTTGTTGTGCTACTAGGAATGGTTGTCGTAGTAGTGGGAGATGTTGTCTCACTTGTTGTGCCACTGGTAGTAGTTGTGGGAGATGTTGTTTCACTTGTTGTGCTACTAGGAATGGTTGTCGTAGTAGTGGGAGATGTTGTCTCACTTGTTGTGCCACTGGAAGTAGTTGTGGGAGATGTTGTTTCGCTTGTTGTGCCACTGGTAGTGGTTGTGGGAGATGCTGTTTCACTTGTGCTACTAGGAGTGGTTGTCGTAGTCGTGGGTGATGTTGTCTCGCTTGTTGTGCCACTGGTAGTAGTTGTGGGAGATGTTGTCTCACTTGTTGTGCCACTGGTAGTAGTAGTGGGAGATGTTGTCTCGCTTGTTGTGCCACTGGTAGTAGTTGTGGGAGATGTTGTCTCGCTTGTTGTGCTACTAGGAGTGGTTGTCGTAGTTGTGGGAGATGTTGTCTCGCTTGTTGTGCTACTTGGAATGGTTGTCGTAGTCGTGGGTGAAGTTGTCTCACTTGTTGTGCCACTGGTAGTAGTAGTGGGAGATGTTGTCTCACTTGTTGTGCCACTGGTAGTAGTTGTGGGAGATGTTGTCTCACTTGTTGTGCCACTGGTAGTAGTTGTGGGAGATGTTGTCTCGCTTGTTGTGCTACTTGGAATGGTTGTCGTAGTCGTGGGTGAAGTTGTCTCGCTTGTTGTGCCACTGGTAGTAGTTGTGGGAGATGTTGTCTCGCTTGTTGTGGTACTAGGAGTGGTTGTCGTAGTCGTGGGTGATGTTGTCTCACTTGTTGTGCCACTGGTAGTAGTTGTGGGAGATGTTGTCTCGCTTGTTGTGCCACTGGTAGTAGTTGTGGGAGATGTTGTTTCGCTTGTTGTGCCACTGGTAGTGGTTGTGGGAGATGCTGTTTCACTTGTGCTACTAGGAGTGGTTGTCGTAGTCGTGGGTGATGTTGTCTCGCTTGTTGTGCCACTGGTAGTAGTTGTGGGAGATGTTGTTTCGCTTGTTGTGCCACTGGTAGTGGTTGTGGGAGATGCTGTTTCACTTGTGCTATTAGGAGTGGTTGTCGTAGTCGTGGGTGATGTTGTCTCGCTTGTTGTGCCACTGGTAGTAGTTGTGGGAGATGTTGTCTCGCTTGTTGTGCTACTAGGAGTTGTTGTCGTAGTCGTGGGTGATGTTGTCTCGCTTGTTGTGCCACTGGTAGTAGTTGTGGGAGATGTTGTCTCGCTTGTTGTGCTACTAGGAGTGGTTGTCGTAGTCGTGGGTGATGTTGTCTCGCTTGTTGTGCCACTGGTAGTAGTTGTGGGAGATGTTGTCTCGCTTGTTGTGCTACTAGGAATGGTTGTCGTAGTTGTGGGAGATGTTGTCCCACTTGTTGTGCCACTGGTAGTAGTTGTGGAAGATGTTGTCTCACTTGTTGTGCTACTAGGAATGGTTGTCGTAGTAGTGGGAGATGTTGTCTCGCTTCTTGTGCTACTAGGAATTGTTGTCGTAGTAGTGAGTGATGTTGTCTCACTTGTTGTACCACTTGTTTTTTCTTCTACAAAAAAAAGAATTGTCTCGTTTTTAGTATTTTGTTAAAGTTCTTTTGTAGGTAATACTGTACTTATGGTACGCCCCTTATACTAATGACAGAATGACAAAAGCACTGCTTAAAGTAAACATGATGTTAGTTGTTAGTTGATGTTTTGAGTTTGTCTTGGAAACATGGAATTTATTAACTAAGGGTAACAACCTTTCCTTCTTCCTTATTTGTTTTTATTGATCATATATTGTTATCCATTTGACTTTGAAACTTCATATATGGTATGACTATTTCAAATATGGTAGTGATTACATTTCTTCTGGGTAACATTTCCAGAAGGGCTAACATGTTAAGATTGTGACAGGAGTAACTTGATATGTTAGAGCTGTTTTAGGACTTTAACAATGTATATATTGAAATAGAAACTATGGTATGGATGTTTCATAAGTAGTGGTGTTGCGCCTTTTGGGTTACAACTGATAAATGCCTAAACATTAGTAAATATGGACTGAAAACGGCACATTTTTATGTGAAGGTGTGTGAACCACCGGCAGGTTTTTTTTTACCTTTGTACGAGTATTTTATCTTGCAATAGGGCAAACTGACCGAGGTTCGGACAACACCTGAGGTCGCCCGAACTTCGGACACTTTTACTTGGAGCTGACGCAATAATACGTGCGACTATTGCGATCTGTTTATTGTAAAAAAATTCTTCTTAGTGTGTTATTTCATTTCCTTCCTTTGATAAACATTTAATTCTCGGTAATAATTCTTATCGAAGTTTTGCCTGGAGGTACAATTAACGGATTCAAGAAAGAAAATGGCGAAATATTTGTTTCAATTTAAAGGTTGACTCTTCGGTCAGGAGATGTCGGGAGCGGCAAAATATCTTAAACTGTATTCATAAACAAAGTAAAACCAAAGAGTCCAATTATTCTTAACATCGGTACATATGAAGTGAAAACATAAGTAAAAATTGAGATTTTGATAACATGTAACTGATAACTTGGTACGGACAGATTTGATCAAGGTTCGGACACTTCTTAAGTTTTCTATTTAAGGACTCGTAATGTTTATGTAATGAAAACTTACTGTTAAGCGCTTCCGGCGTCTTTAGTGTCGAGTGCTTACAACTGGGATTGTGACGTCACTATGCTGTAACGGCGCATGTACCTTGCAGTTTTCAAAAATTCAACATCGGAAAACATGCTCCGTACCAGTGACAAATTACTTTAACCTCCCCCAAAACTATAATATTATTGTACATAGCCTATTCACTACGTGAGTGAGGATGTCTGAAAATCATTTTGATGAGTATTTAAAGCTAGGGATGCATTTGAGATGATTAGGTGCAACTGTCCGAAGTTAGGGCAGAAGTGTCCGAACCTCGGGCGCGTTGATACATGCGAATAAAACCATTATTTTCGGCTAAAACTGACATAAATATGGCTATAAGGAAAGAAATCAAATTAAATATTAATTTTTTTATACTTTGGTTTGAAAATAATTATTTTCTTCAGATAGTTATAGATTATATAGTCATTCAAAATAGTTGAATCGATAGACTGTCGGTCAGTTTGCTCTATACGACTTACATCATCTTAATAGAATAGCCTGAAAGTGAACTTTTTAAAAACAACTTCCAGGGTACTCAATTGTTCTGTAACTCATTAAGTTATGTCATATGTTAATTATATAGATTGTTAATACAAAACAGCCTCATTATACTTAGTATATTAAAAACACTGTGTTCTACTTTTAATGAAGTTTGAACGGACTGTTTTATAACACAAGATAAGTTACGAGAAATAGCAAGACAGGTACTATCGGATAAAGCTATGCACGTAGCAGGTAAAGGAACACTTACTAAACAACCTATCACCATATGAAGAGCCAACGATGTGATGAAAGATCTGCTGTTACTATGCTTTATGTAGAAATTAAAGAAAAAATTGCTTCTATGAGTGTACTTTTGGCCTGATCTGTTGCCGTTATTGTAGCATTGTTCAAGCTGTTTGGTCGTGACAGATGGCACTAGTAGTCTTCACATATTTATCATCGATAAAGGTAGTCCCATAAGTGATCTATAGGACTCATGTCTAGCAAACGCACTGGCCACAACAACACAACGACTGCGTTTTACAAAGGGCCGTCTTTAGAGATGTCTGTCTGTCTCTGTCTGTCTCAATAACAGACAAACATGGTGTCCTTCTTATGTTTGTTTACTGCTGTGCGGCTAAGATGTTGTATTAGCTCTTGTAAACAGTCAAATTGCAAATTGCAAATGAACTTCCTGTTACATCAGAAAAGGTGATTTTCTGAACTTATGGTAAGCTTTTTAGATTAACTTGTTTCGATATTTGTTTGGAGAAAGGATTGGTCTTTAGTTGTGTAACAAGGCTCGGTATGGTTTGTTACTTTTTAAAATTTTATGAAATTCTTGGATGAGTATACTTTCCACTAATTTAGTTTGGTTTCCTATCCAAATCTTTATGGAAATACGTAGGTTTGAACCACTAAACGAGTGTTCCCATAGGTCGACAAGTTTAAGGTAAAGAGACGCCAAACACTAATCTAGTAATTCATATATATTTTAAAACTCTATTTGGAAGGGATACTCAATGTTGGTTATTCCGATAAGATGGTTATCGTTGACTTAACATGGTAAAACGCAAAAGTTTTGTTACATATCTTAATTTATTACCCATATGGTTAATCGTAAGTTGTGATATATTTTCAATATGATAACATGTGCTTCGATTACTTTTGCCTATCAACGATTGTTTCAGTTCGAGTTAAGGTATTTCGTCGTCTTCGATGTCATACAACCAATGTTCGAGTCGTCAATGTAGCGGGCCATCGCAAGGGAAGCAGGACTGCATATCTGAATATTGCCATGCGTTTTAGATTGAAGCGAATCGGTAATAACGTAACTATTACCCTCGGATGTGAGTCATGTGACTTTAACGAAACGAGTGTGAATTTATGTAATAACCTCGCTTTCGCTCGGGTACTAAAAATATTCACGCTCGTTTCGTAACAGTCATATGACACACTCCTTATCGTCATTCTAGAAAGGTTTTTTACTTTCACAACACCCAAAGGAATGGTAAATGACATGTTTATACAACTTTACTACAACGATATGTGCTTCATTGCTAGTCTTTATCATTCCCACGTCTGTGCATATTGTGTAGAGTTACATGTTAATCAAATTCAGGAAATCTCATCCACAAACGCCCGTGGAGCTCTTTATCATAAAAAGATTCAGTAAATACCTACCTTCAACACAAGCAGTGATGACAATTTGAGACAAGTCAAAACCAACAGGGGCAATTGCAAAAATGACTTTTGGACCATAAGCACTTTGCTGAAAAACAAATGATCTTTATTAAAAAGAAGGTAGAGATGGTCTTTCAATTTAAACTTACGATTGTAAATATTCACTAGAAATGAAGAGTTTGTTTGTATTGACTGACCAGGATAGTTGGACTGTTTGTGGAGACTCGCCAGAATAGTTGGACTGTTTGAAGAGACTCACCAGGTTGAGTAGACTATGTTTAGACTCACCAGGATGGGTACACTATGTTTAGACTCACCAGGATGGATACACTATGTTTAGACTCACCAGGATGGGTACACTATGTCTAAACTAACCTTTTTAGAACACTATGTTTAAATTCACCAGGATGGATACACTATGTTTAGACTCACCAGGATGGGTACACTATGTTTGAACTCACCAAGATGGGTACACTATGTTTAGACTCACCAAGTTAGTACACAATTTTTAGACTCACATGGATGGGTACACTATGTTTACACTCACCAGGATGGGTACACTATGTCTAAACTCACCAGGTAAGTAAACTATGTTTAGATTCACCAGGATGGATACACTATGCCTAAACTCACCAGGTTAGTACACTATGTTTCGACTCACCAGGATGGGTACACTATGTCTAAACTCACCAGGCTAGTACACTATGTTTAGACTTACCAGGATGGGTACACTATGTTGAGACTCACCAGGATGGGTACACTATGTTGAGACTCACCAGGTTAGTACACTATGTTAAGACTCACCAGGATGGATACACTATGTCTAAACTCACCAGGGTAGTACACTATGTTTAGACTCACCAATATTGGTAGATTATATCTTAAATCACCAGGTTAGTACACTATGTTTAGACTCACCAGGATGGATACACTATGTCTAAACTCACCCGGTTAGAACACTATGATTAGACTCACCAGGTTAGTACACTATGTTTAAACTCACCAGGTTAGTACACTAGCTATGTTTAGACATATCAGGATGGGTACACTATGTTTAGACTCACAAATATGGGTAGACTTCGTCTTAAATCACCAGGTTAGTGCACTATGTTTTGACTTACCAGGTTAGTACACTATGCTAAGACTCACCAGGATGGGTAGACTTGAGGGCACTGTGAGCTCCTCGAGCTCGAAGTAGCTGGCGCCAGGGGCAGTGGTGTTAAGAACCACGGGATTCAGGCCCGTTGGCTGAACGATCTGAGTAACGCCTCCATAAGTTGTTATTGTTGCTTCGCCTGGAAATAGTGAAGTTTTATCACATTTGGTCACTACATGTTGTTAGCCAATTGTTTGCGACTGTGAGTCCAACAACTCGCCACTAACACTGTTTTTCTGTCGACTTGTTCTCAAATATATAGGATGGTTTCTATATTTGACCACATTTTCATAAAACGTTTAGAGCTGTCAAAAACGAGTTTGATTCGTGAAACATTGTTATGCTTTTATTGTCCACATTAAACCAAACGGATGCAAAAATTTAGTCAACAAGATAACAAGTCTATCACGTGGGAACAGGCGGGTCTCACTAACGTCATAAGTTAGCCAACATGTGTTGTGAAGATTTTTTTACCGCCTCATAAGGATCAAACGTTTTCTCATACATGTTGTCAAACTAGATTAACAGTGATACGGAATATAAACTGTCTATAATACATGTTGCTCCTTGTCGAGCGGATGGACTGTTTCTTCTGGCAAAAAGGTGTACATTATTGAACGCAAGTCAATGAATATGTGCTGCTACATATATGATTGAGTTCCCCTGAACTTTATAGAGATAAGAATTGTGATTTTTTAAAGTTTGGAACTGACTATCTCCAAGGACACATTCTATGGATACTTATGCACTCCCTAGCCGGTCATCAATCGCTACCAATAGCCTATGTAGGAACCTAATCTACATTCAGTTCCCTTTTGATAAATCTAAAGAAGGTTTATGTTTGTATACAACCTCACTGTTCAGTGAACTTACCTTGTACTACTATTTCATTGCTTCCATTCAAGATAAGTACGGTAGAATGGAATTCAGCCCCTTCTATCAGTTCCTGAAACATTAAATGTGTTGCGATCATACCGAAATCAAATCTCTGTGACGGTATATTGATCTCAGTATTAGTTAAATACTTGTATCAATGAGTAGTCAGTATCCAATAGTCACTAGTATTAGTTAGATTCTTGTATCAATGAGTAGTCAATATGCAATAGTCACTAGTCTTAGTTAGATTCTTGTATCAATGAGTAGTCAATATGCAATAGTCATTAGTATTAGTTAGATTCTTGTATCAATGAGTAGTCAATATGCAATAGTCACTAGTATTAGTTAGATGCTAGTATCAATGAGTAGTCAGTATCCAATAGTCACTAGTATTAGTTAGATTCTTGTATCAATGAGTAGTCAGTATCCAATAGTCACTAGTATTAGTTAGATTCTTGTATCAATGAGTAGTCAATATGCAATAGTCACTAGTATTAGTTAGATGCTAGTATCAATGAGTAGTCAGTATCCAACAGTCACTAGTATTAGTTAGATTCTTGTATCAATGAGTAGTCAAAATGCAATAGTCACTAGTATTAGTTAGATTCTTGTATCAATGAGTAGTCAATATGCAATAGTCACTAGTATTAGTTAGATTCTTGTATCAATGAGTAGTCAATATGCAATAGTCACTAGTATTAGTTAGATTCTTGTATCAATGAGTAGTCAATATGCAATAGTCACTAGTATTAGTTAGATTCTTGTATCAATGAGTAGTCAATATGCAATAGTCACTAGTATTAGTTAGATGCTAGTATCAATGAGTAGTCAGTATCCAATAGTCACTAGTATTAGTTAGATGCTTGTATCAATAAGTAGTCAATATGCAATAGTCACTAGTCTTAGGTAGATGCTAGTATCAATGAGTAGTCAATATGCAATAGTCACTAGTCTAAGGTAGATGCTAGTATCAATGAGTAGTCAATATGCAATAGTCACTAGTCTTAGATATATAGATGCATGTTCAAAGAAAATGTATTGATGTTCCGCAACCACTGCAGTCAGATGAATCCCCGGATTGAGAAGTAGTTTTTTTCAGCAACAGGTTCTCCCCTGATTGAGAAGGAATTCTCTTAAGCAACCAGTGCTTAATCCCCGGATGGAGAAGTATTTATGTTCAGCAACATGTGCAGTCAGTGCTTAATCCCCTGATTGTTAAGTAAACTTGGATGATAATTGACGAGTGACGGCGAATGACAGGTTATCTTTCCTGAGTTATATCAATTTCGTTATTCTCGAGCCTTTTACAGAATTAACACAACGAGGGAAAGATAATTTGCATTACACGTTCCTCCAAGTTATTGTTTACCCAAACGTTCGTCAAAGATATAAACTGAAATATTTTAGGAATAAAAGTTTCTTTTTAAAGGATTAAAATAAACTTTATATGTCGTAACAAAATTAAGAGGAGTTTTCCATAAACATCCTTGAGACGTTACCAATCTTGCGTTAATAAAAACATTGTCACATACTTACAACTTTATTTCTTTGGAGTAAAAAGGTCACGTTCTTAATCCCTTGACCAGATATGTCAACCACCTCGCCTTCAACAGCTACAGACACCAACTGATCACCAGTAGAAGTTAACAAAGGTTCATTTGACAGATTATACGAGTTTAGCTGGTTGGCATTAGTACAGAAGCTGGGAGATGTTGTCTCGCTTGTTGTGCCACTAGTAGTAGTTGTGGGAGATGTTGTCTCGCTTGTTGTGCCACTGGTAGTAGTTGTGGGAGATGTTGTCTCACTTGTTGTGCCACTGGTAGTAGTTGTCGGAGATGTTGTCTCACTTGTTGTGCTACTAGGAATGGTTGTCGTAGTAGTGGGAGATGCTGTCTCGCTTGTTGTACCACTGGTAGTTGTAGTGGGAGATGTTGTCTCACTTGTTGTGCTACTAGGAATGGTTGTCGTAGTAGTGGGAGATGTTGTCTCGCTTGTTGTGCTACTAGAAGTGGTTGTCGTAGTAGTGAGAGATGCTGTCTCGCTTGTTGTACCACTGGTAGTTGTAGTGGGAGATGTTGTCTCACTTGTTGTGCTACTAGGAATGGTTGTCGTAGTAGTGGGGGATGTTGTCTCGCTTGTTGTGCCACTGGTAGTGGTTGTGGGAGATGTTGTTTCGCTTGTTGTGCTACTAGGAATGGTTGTCGTAGTAGTGGGAGATGTTGTCTCGCTTGTTGTGCTACTAGGAGTGGTTGTCGTAGTAGTGGGAGATGCTGTCTCGCTTGTTGTACCACTGGTAGTTGTAGTGGGAGATGTTGTCTCACTTGTTGTGCTACTAGGAATGGTTGTCGTAGTAGTGGGAGATGTTGTCTCGCTTGTTGTGCTACTAGAAATGGTTGTCGTAGTAGTGGGAGATGCTGTCTCGCTTGTTGTACCACTGGTAGTCGTAGTGGGAGATGTTGTCTCACTTGTTGTGCTACTAGGAATGGTTGTCGTAGTAGTGGGGGATGTTGTCTCGCTTGTTGTACCACTGGTAGATGTAGTGGGAGATGTTGTCTCACTTGTTGTGCTACTAGGAATGGTTGTCGTAGTAGTGGGAGATGTTGTCTCGCTTGTTGTGCCACTGGTAGTAGTTGTGGGAGATGTTGTCTCACTTGTTGTGCTACTAGGAATGGTTGTCGTAGTAGTGGGGGATGTTGTCTCGCTTGTTGTACCACTGGTAGATGTAGTGGGAGATGTTGTCTCACTTGTTGTGCTACTAGGAATGGTTGTCGTAGTAGTGGGAGATGTTGTCTCGCTTGTTGTGCCACTGGTAGTAGTTGTGGGAGATGTTGTCTCACTTGTTGTGCTACTAGGAATGGTTGTCGTAGTAGTGGGAGATGTTGTCTCGCTTGTTGTGCTACTAGAAGTGGTTGTCATAGTAGTGGGAGATGCTGTCTCGCTTGTTGTACCACTGGTAGTTGTAGTGGGAGATGTTGTCTCACTTGTTGTGCTACTAGGAATGGTTGTCGTAGTAGTGGGGGATGTTGTCTCGCTTGTTGTGCCACTGGTAGTAGTTGTGGGAGATGTTGTCTCACTTGTGCTACTAGGAATGGTTGTCGTAGTAGTGGGGGATGTTGTCTCGCTTGTTGTACCACTGGTAGTTGTAGTGGGAGATGTTGTCTCACTTGTTGTGCTACTAGGAATGGTTGTCGTAGTAGTGGAAGATGTTGTCTCGCTTGTTGTACCACTGGTAGTAGTTGTGGGAGATGTTGTTTCGCTTGTTGTGCTACTAGGAATGGTTGTCGTAGTAGTGGGGGATGTTGTCTCGCTTGTTGTACCACTGGCAGTAGTTGTGGGAGATGTTGTCTCACTTGTTGTGCTACTAGGAATGGTTGTCGTAGTAGTGGGGGATGTTGTCTCGCTTGTTGTGCCACTGGTAGTTGTTGTGGGAGATGTTGTCTCGCTTGTTGTGCCACTGGTAGTGGTTGTGGGAGATGTTGTCTCACTTGTTGTGCTACTAGGAATGGTTGTCGTAGTAGTGGGAGATGTTGTCTCGCTTGTTGTGCTACTAGGAGTGGTTGTCGTAGTAGTGGGAGATGCTGTCTCGCTTATTGTACCACTGGTAGTTGTAGTGGGAGATGTTGTCTCACTTGTTGTGCTACTAGGAATGGTTGTCGTAGTAGTGGGAGATGTTGTCTCGCTTGTTGTGCTACTAGAAGTGGTTGTCGTAGTAGTGGGAGATGCTGTCTCGCTTGTTGTACCACTGGTAGTCGTAGTGGGAGATGTTGTCTCACTTGTTGTGCTACTAGGAATGGTTGTCGTAGTAGTGGGGGATGTTGTCTCGCTTGTTGTACCACTGGTAGATGTAGTGGGAGATGTTGTCTCACTTGTTGTGCTACTAGGAATGGTTGTCGTAGTAGTGGGAGATGTTGTCTCGCTTGTTGTGCCACTGGTAGTAGTTGTGGGAGATGTTGTCTCACTTGTTGTGCTACTAGGAATGGTTGTCGTAGTAGTGGGAGATGTTGTCTCGCTTGTTGTGCTACTAGAAGTGGTTGTCGTAGTAGTGGGAGATGCTGTCTCGCTTGTTGTACCACTGGTAGTTGTAGTGGGAGATGTTGTCTCACTTGTGCTACTAGGAATGGTTGTCGTAGTAGTGGTGGATGTTGTCTCGCTTGTTGTACCACTGGTAGTTGTAGTGGGAGATGTTGTCTCACTTGTTGTGCTACTAGGAATGGTTGTCGTAGTAGTGGAAGATGTTGTCTCGCTTGTTGTACCACTGGTAGTAGTTGTGGGAGATGTTGTCTCACTTGTTGTGCTACTAGGAGTGGTTGTCGTAGTAGTTGTGGGAGATGTTGTCTCGCTTGTTGTGCCACTGGTAGTTGTAGTGGGAGATGTTGTCTCACTTGTTGTGCTACTAGGAATGGTTGTCGTAGTAGTGGGAGATGTTGTCTCGCTTGTTGTGCCACTGGTAGTAGTTGTGGGAGATGTTGTCTCACTTGTTGTGCTACTAGGAATGGTTGTCGTAGTAGTTGTGGGAGATGTTGTCTCGCTTGTTGTACCACTGATAGTAGTTGTGGGAGATGTTGTCTCACTTGTTGTGCCACTGGTAGTAGTTGTGGGAGATGTTGTCTCACTTGTTGTGCTACTAGGAATGGTTGTCGTAGTAGTGGGAGATGTTGTCTTGCTTGTTGTGCCACTGGTAGTAGTTGTGGGAGATGTTGTCTCACTTGTTGTGCTACTAGGAATGGTTGTCGTAGTAGTGGGAGATGTTGTCTCGCTTGTTGTGCCACTGGTAGTAGTTGTGGGAGATGTTGTCTCGCTTGTTGTGCCACTGGTAGTAGTTGTGGGAGATGTTGTCTCACTTGTTGTGCTACTAGGAGTGGTTGTCGTAGTAGTTGTGGGAGATGTTGTCTCGCTTGTTGTGCCACTGGTAGTTGTAGTGGGAGATGTTGTCTCACTTGTTGTGCTACTAGGAATGGTTGTCGTAGTAGTGGGAGATGTTGTCTCGCTTGTTGTACCACTGATAGTAGTTGTGGGAGATGTTGTCTCACTTGTTGTGCTACTAGGAATGGTTGTCGTAGTAGTGGGAGATGTTGTCTCGCTTGTTGTGCCACTGGTAGTAGTTGTGGGAGATGTTGTCTCGCTTGTTGTGCCACTGGTAGTAGTTGTGGGAGATGTTGTCTCACTTGTTGTGCTACTAGGAGTGGTTGTCGTAGTAGTTGTGGGAGATGTTGTCTCGCTTGTTGTGCCACTGGTAGTTGTAGTGGGAGATGTTGTCTCACTTGTTGTGCTACTAGGAATGGTTGTCGTAGTAGTGGGAGATGTTGTCTCGCTTGTTGTGCCACTGGTAGTAGTTGTGGGAGATGTTGTCTCACTTGTTGTGCTACTAGGAATGGTTGTCGTAGTAGTTGTGGGAGATGTTGTCTCGCTTGTTGTACCACTGATAGTAGTTGTGGGAGATGTTGTCTCACTTGTTGTGCCACTGGTAGTAGTTGTGGGAGATGTTGTCTCACTTGTTGTGCTACTAGGAATGGTTGTCGTAGTAGTGGGAGATGTTGTCTCGCTTGTTGTGCCACTGGTAGTAGTTGTGGGAGATGTTGTCTCACTTGTTGTGCTACTAGGAATGGTTGTCGTAGTAGTGGGAGATGTTGTCTCGCTTGTTGTGCCACTGGTAGTAGTTGTGGGAGATGTTGTCTCGCTTGTTGTGCCACTGGTAGTAGTTGTGGGAGATGTTGTCTCACTTGTTGTGCTACTAGGAGTGGTTGTCGTAGTAGTTGTGGGAGATGTTGTCTCGCTTGTTGTGCCACTGGTAGTTGTAGTGGGAGATGTTGTCTCACTTGTTGTGCTACTAGGAATGGTTGTCGTAGTAGTGGGAGATGTTGTCTCGCTTGTTGTACCACTGATAGTAGTTGTGGGAGATGTTGTCTCACTTGTTGTGCTACTAGGAATGGTTGTCGTAGTAGTGGGAGATGTTGTCTCGCTTGTTGTGCCACTGGTAGTAGTTGTGGGAGATGTTGTCTCGCTTGTTGTGCCACTGGTAGTAGTTGTGGGAGATGTTGTCTCACTTGTTGTGCTACTAGGAGTGGTTGTCGTAGTAGTTGTGGGAGATGTTGTCTCGCTTGTTGTGCCACTGGTAGTTGTAGTGGGAGATGTTGTTTCACTTGTTGTGCTACTAGGAATGGTTGTCGTAGTAGTGGGAGATGTTGTCTCGCTTGTTGTGCCACTGGTAGTAGTTGTGGGAGATGTTGTCTCGCTTGTTGTGCCACTGGTAGTTGTAGTGGGAGATGTTGTCTCGCTTGTTGTGCCACTGGTAGTAGTTGTGGGAGATGTTGTCTCACTTGTTGTGCTACTAGGAGTGGTTGTCGTAGTAGTTGTGGGAGATGTTGTCTCGCTTGTTGTGCCACTGGTAGTTGTAGTGGGAGATGTTGTCTCACTTGTTGTGCTACTAGGAATGGTTGTCGTAGTAGTGGGAGATGTTGTCTCGCTTGTTGTACCACTGATAGTAGTTGTGGGAGATGTTGTCTCACTTGTTGTGCTACTAGGAATGGTTGTCGTAGTAGTGGGAGATGTTGTCTCACTTGTTGTGCTACTAGAAGTGGTTGTCGTAGTAGTGGGAGATGTTGTCTCGCTTGTTGTACCACTGATAGTAGTTATGGGAGATGTTGTCTCACTTGTTGTGCTACTAGGAATGGTTGTCGTAGTAGTGGGAGATGTTGTCTCGCTTGTTGTGCCACTGGTAGTAGTTGTGGGAGATGTTGTCTCACTTGTTGTGCTACTAGGAATGGTTGTCGTAGTAGTGGGAGATGTTGTCTCGCTTGTTGTGCCACTGGTAGTAGTTGTGGGAGATGTTGTCTCGCTTGTTGTGCTACTAGAAGTGGTTGTCGTAGTAGTTGGAGATGTTGTCTCGCTTGTTGTAGCACTGGTAGTTGTAGTAGTGGGAGATGTTGTCTCACTTGTTGTGCTACTAGAAGTGGGTGTCGTAGTAGTTGGAGATGTTGTCTCGCTTGTTGTACCACTGATAGTAGTTATGGGAGATGTTGTCTCGCTTGTTGTGCCACTGGTAGTTGTAGTGGGAGATGTTGTCTCACTTGTTGTGCTACTAGAAGTGGTTGTCGTAGTAGTGGGAGATGTTGTCTCGCTTGTTGTGCCACTGGTAGTAGTTGTGGGAGATGTTGTCTCGCTTGTTGTACCACTGGTAGTGGTAGTGGGAGATGTTGTCTCGCTTGTTGTGCCACTGGTAGTAGTAGTGGGAGTTGTTGTCTCACTTGTTGTGCTACTAGGAATGGTTGTCGTAGTAGTTGGAGATGTTGTCTCGCTTGTTGTACCACTGGTAGTTGTAGTTGTTGCAGATGTTGTCTCGCTTGTTGTGCTAATAGAAGTGGTAGTCGTAGTAGTTGGAGATGATGTCTCGCTTGTTGTACCACTGATAGTAGTTGTGGGAGATGTTGTCTCACTTGTTGTGCTACTAGGAATGGTTGTCGTAGTAGTGGGAGATGTTGTCTCGCTTGTTGTGCCACTGGTAGTAGTTGTGGGAGATGTTGTCTCGCTTGTTGTACCACTGGTAGTGGTAGTGGGAGATGTTGTCTCACTTGTTGTGCCACTGGTAGTAGTTGTGGGAGATGTTGTCTCGCTTGTTGTGCTACTAGAAGTGGTTGTCGTAGTAGTTGGAGATGTTGTCTCGCTTGTTGTGCCACTGGTAGTAGTTATGGGCGATGTTGTCTCACTTGTTGTGCTACTAGAAGTGGTTGTCGTAGTAGTGGGATATGTTGTCTCGCTTGTTGTGCCACTGGTAGTAGTAGTGGGAGATGTTGTCTCGCTGGTTGTGCCACTGGTAGTAGTTGTGGAAGATGTTGTCTCGCTTGTTGTGCCACTTGTAGTAGTTGTGGGAGATGTTGTTTCGCTTGTTGTGCCACTGGTAGTAGTTGTGGGAGATGTTGTCTCACTTGTTGTACCACTGGTAGTAGTTGTGGGAGATGTTGTTTCGCTTGTTGTGCTACTAGGAATGGTTGTCGTAGTAGTGGGAGATGTTGTCTCGCTTGTTGTGCCACTGGTAGTAGTTGTGGGAGATGTTGTCTCGCTTGTTGTACCACTGGTAGTTGTAGTGGGAGATGTTGTTTCGCTTGTTGTGCTACTAGGAGTGGTTGTCGTAGTAGTGGGAGATGTTGTCTCGCTTGTTGTGCCACTGGTAGTAGTTGTGGGAGATGTTGTCTCGCTTGTTGTACCACTGGTAGTTGTAGTGGGAGATGTCGTCTCACTTGTTGTGCTACTAGGAATGGTTGTCGTAGTAGTGGGAGATGTTGTCTCGCTTGTTGTGCCACTGGTAGTAGTTGTGGGAGATGTTGTCTCGCTTGTTGAACCACTGGTAGTTGTAGTGGGAGATGTTGTCTCGCTTGTTGTGCTACTAGAAGTGGTTGTCATAGTAGTGGGAGATGTTGTCTCGCTTGTTGTATCACTGATAGTAGTTGTAGTGGGAGATGTTGTTTCACTTGTACCACTGGTAGTAGTTGTGGGAGATGTTGTCTCACTTGTTGTGCTACTAGGAATGGTTGTCGTAGTAGTGGGAGATGTTGTCTCGCTTGTGCCACTGGTAGTAGTTGTGGGAGATGTTGTCTCGCTTGTTGTGCCACTGGTTGTAGTTGTGGGAGATGTTGTCTCGCTTGTTGTGCTACTAGGAATGGTTGTCGTAGTAGTGGGAGATGTTGTTTTGCTTGTTGTGCCACTGGTTGTAGTTGTGGGAGATGTTGTTTCGCTTGTTGTGCTACTAGGAATGGTTGTCGTAGTAGTGGGAGATGTTGTCTCGCTTGTTGTGCCACTGGTAGTAGTTGTGGGAGATGTTGTCTCGCTTGTTGTGCCACTGGTAGTAGTTGTGGGAGATGTTGTCTCGCTTGTTGTGCCACTGGTTGTAGTTGTGGGAGATGTTGTCTCGCTTGTTGTGCTACTAGGAATGGTTGTCGTAGTAGTGGGAGATGTTGTCCCACTTGTTGTGCCACTGGTTGTAGTTGTGGGAGATGTTGTTTCACTTGTTGTGCTACTAGGAATGGTTGTCGTAGTAGTGGGAGATGTTGTCTCGCTTGTTGTGCCACTGGTAGTAGTTGTGGGAGATGTTGTCTCACTTGTTGTGCTACTGGTAGTGGTTTTCGTAGTAGTGGGAGATGTTGTTTCGCTTGTTGTGCCACTGGTAGTAGTTGTGGGAGATGTTGTCTGGCTAGTTGTGCCACTGGTGGTAGTTGTAGTAGATGTGGTAACGCTTGTCATGCCACTTGTCGCGGTTGTGGGAGATGTTTCTTCTGAACTGCCAGTTGTTCCTGCCAAAATAACGTAAATGAAGTTTAGTTACTGTTTTTTTCTTTTTGTTCGTTAAATCCTTAGTTCTTATATTGAATGATTTTATTTTAATTTTCCATTTACACCTTTTGCTTACGTTATTGCTTGCTCTCATTAAAGTTGTTTCAAATATTGTTGAAAACCTCTGTAATTGAGTAATTTATCTGACATTATAGCATATGAAAGCAAAATCATTACCTCATGTAGTATATGAAAGCAAAATGTAGTATATATGAATACTGATTTACAGCTTTTAGAAACAGTTTCTTTTCGTAGTATCTGGCTGGACCAATAGCTGCCAATGACCTAACATTTTGTCTTGGTAAGAATAGACTGAACCAATAGGTACCTTAAAAAAAGACTGATTCATAGGTCCTTTATGATATCCCTGGATCATGATAAGAAAAGACTGAAAACTAAGTACATGTGTCCTAATCCTAGGTCCTGATATGAAAAGACTGAATCCTAGGTACATGTGTCCTTATCCTAGGTCCTGATAAGAAAAGACTGAATCCTAGGTACATGTATCTTAGTCCTCGGTCGTGATAAGAAAAGACTGAATCCTAGGTACATGTGTCCTAATCCTAGGTCCTGATAAGAAAAGACTGAATCCTAGGTACATGTGTCCTAATCCTAGGTCCTGATAAGAAAAGACTGAATCCTAGGTACATGTGTCTTAGTCCTCGGTCGTGATAAGAAAAGACTGAACCACAGATACCTGTGTCTTAACCCTATATCCCTGTTAGAATAGTTACACAACGTCTATAAAAGTGGCCATTTTCTTGCAGAGGTTTCACGGTGGTGACTTGAAAATATAGAAAAATATGCTGAATGATTTTTATTTAAAGTGTATTGACATAAAGGATACTAAAGTGTATAAACTTTTTCCTTCTTAATGATTTTAGTATTTTCATCCCATCAAACATGATTTAAATGTGATTTACTGAAGATTTTCAAGATACGTAAAACATAATAATCATTGAATACAAAGCGTAATTGTAACAACTAGAGGTGGATCTCTCACTGATATTTAGAAACATGTATTATTAAACATGAGGTATGCTATGAACACATTCCAGGAAATCGCGTTTAGGTATGTTGAATTCAACAAGGTATTGCAACAATTGAAAACGAAAGTTCTTTGAGGTCTAGATTGTACAGTATTTGTGTATAATTTTGAAGACTTTTGCTTTTTTAAATGTTATATTAACATGATATATATAGAAATCAATGTGTTCATTCTAGGCTGACTCATCACACGGCACGCGCTGCGCCAGTAGAAGTCACGCTTCAACAAATTTTCAAACCGTTCGCATCGCCCCGTTAGGGTTTAATCTTAAAACGGGGTTTCAACTAGTCGAATAAAAGGCAAATTGAAATATCATATTCTCCTGTCTGTCCAATAGATAATTTACATAGAAACAATAGTCTGTCATTCTGAAAAAAATACATTACAAATTCCCTTTACAGAACGAGTCTGAAATCAGCAGATAAACAACTTAAATACGGCTTTTTGAAAATAAACGCCTACTTAGAGCCCACGAACAGAATTGAATAAGTGTTTTGGTATTTTCTTTATATATTGTTATTTATAGAAATAAAGGATAATAAAAGCCAAATCTTAATTTTGGCAATACTTTATACTTGTTTTTTAAAAATCTGTTTCCCATTACCTTGTCCTATCTTTTTCAAGGCCGTTTTCAATTGAATAGTTTCTAATATACCCACTTGATGTCCACTCCTCTGTCCAGGACCCTGTACTCATCTAACGTCCTGTCTTAAAACGTCCTGTCATCTAACGTCCTGTCATATAACGTCCTGTCCTCATCTAACGTCCTGTCGTATAACGTCCTGTCTTATAACGTCCTGTCCTCATCTAACGTCCTGTCATCTAACGTCCTGTCTTATAACGTCCTGTCCTCATCTAACGTCCTGTCTTATAACGTCCTGTCCTCATCTAACGTCCTGTCTTATAACGTCCTGTCTTATAACGTCATGTCATCTAACGTCCTGTCGTATAACGTCCTGTCCTCATCTAACGTCCTGTCTTATAACGTCCTGTCGTATAACGTCCTGTCTTATAACGTCCTGTCGTATAACGTCCTGTCTTATAACGTCCTGTCTTATAACGTCCTGTCATCTAACGTCCTGTCTTATAACGTCCTGTCTTCATCTAACGTCCTGTCGTATAACGTCCTGTCATCTAACGTCCTGTCTTATAACGTCCTGTCCTCATCTAACGTCCTGTCTTATAACGTCCTGTCCTCATCTAACGTCCTGTCGTATAACGTCCTGTCATCTAACGTCCTGTCCTCATCTAACGTCCTGTCGTATAACGTCCTGTCGTATAACGTCCTGTCTTATAACGTCCTGTCTTATAACGTCCTGTACTTATCTAACGTCCTGTACTCATCTAACGTCCTGTACTCATCTAACGTCCTGTCGTATAACGTCCTGTCTAATAACGTCCTGTCTTATAACGTCCTGTACTCATCTAACGTCCTGTACTCATCTAACGTCCTGTACTCATCTAACGTCCTGTCGTATAACGTCCTGTCGAATAATGTCCTGTCTTATAACATCCTGTCGTATAACGTCCTGTCTTATAAGGTCCTGTCTTATAACGTCCTGTCCTCATCTAACGTCCTGTCGTATAACGTCCTGTCATCTAACGTCCTGTCATCTAACGTCCTGTCTTATAACGTCCTGTCCTCATCTACCGTCCTGTCATATAACGTCCTGTACTCATCTAACGTCCTGTCGTATAACTTCCTGTCTTATAACTTCCTGTCGTATAACGTCCTGTCTTATAACGTCCTGTACTCATCTAACGTCCTGTCTTATAACGTCCTGTCCTCATCTAACGTCCTGTCGTTTAACGTCCTGTCGTATAACGTCCTGTCTTAAAACGTCCTGTCTTATAACGTCCTGTCATCTAACGTCCTGTCTTATAACGTCCTGTCCTCATCTAACGTCCTGTCTTATAACGTCCTGTCCTCATCTAACGTCCTGTCGTATAACGTCCTGTCTTATAACGTCCTGTCCTCATCTAACGTCCTGTCTTATAACGTCCCTGGTTGCGTTTCATCATGAACCACGTTAAGTATGTCAAATACAAACAACCAATTGAAACATTTGTTGTTCTATTTATGACGAAAAAATTAAAGGACATCGTTTTGAAATATGCTCTAAATCCTGTTCTGTTGCGTAAGTAAATAAGATTTTATTTTCGAGAAGGATTATTATTACTTCTATGACTGGTATTCTAGAAGTTGAGGTGCTAAAGAATGATGAAGACAAATTTATTGATAACTTATTTGTTCGGCATTCTAGATGTTGAGGTGTTACAGAATGATGAAGGCAAATGTACTGATAACTTTAATTGGCATTCTAGAAGTTCAAGTGATACAGAATGATATAGTATGCATGTAATGCAACGTGGCATTAAATACTATCTGTCTTTAAGAATCAACTAGTAAATGATAATAATAATAATAATAATAATAATAATAATAAGTGCATTTATAATGCGCTAATCTCCATTAACTTAGTGAATGCTCATAGCGCTGACAAAATGTAAGAATTTACAATATTTGATTGTACATCTCAACAATGTGTAGTTTCCTTGTAGAAATTCTGGAACAGGTATGTCTTAGAAGTCTTTTTAAAGCTGCTGAGATTTTCAATGTTTTTCATATCAAAATGCAGTTCATTCCACAATGTTGCAGCATTGAAAGAGAATTATAGCTTGCCAAAAGATTTTTCTGCTTTTGGTACAGAGAGGAGACAAAGATCTGAAGATCGAAGTTGGCGTGCTGGTGTGTAATGGTCTGTGAGTTCAGACAAATAGGCAGGAGCAGAACAATGATTGCACTGATAAGCTAAAGACAGAATTTTGTACTCAATTCTGGCTTGAACAGGGAGCCAGTGAAGCTCGATAGGAGTTGGGGTTATGTGAGTTGTTATTTTGGTTCTCATAACAATCCTCGCAGCCGAATTTTGAATTCGTTGCAACCTCTGGAGTTGTTCGTTTGATATGTTGGCCAGAAGACCATGGCAGAAGTCAATTCGTGATAAAACCAAGGATCGCACAAGAGAATTGGCCGCATTTAAAGGAAGGAGCTGTCTGATAGTCCCGATGTTTCTCAGGTAGTGGCAGGACCTGATTGTCTGATTGATGGAAGGGTCCAAGGAGAGATCACGGTCAAATATTACTCCAAGATTTTTCACTTTGTCTGAAAAAGAATGTCAGACGCTCCCACGCGTATCTGAGATTCCTTTACGTGGCAAGGTCAGTACGTGTTCCCACAAGTAAAGCTTCAGTCTTGCTGTCATTCACCTTAAGCAAGTTTAAGTTCATCCATTGCTTTATGTTATCAATGCATATCTCCTGAAGATTTGACTACGAATACAGAGAGCGAAACATCCTCATTAGTTGAGTGTCATCCGCATACTACATTTTTCTTAGATAACTTACGAGGTAGATTGCAGGAGTGCGAATATTTAGTAATAACAAGGTATACACTATCTATGCATTCACCGTGTTTACGAAGTATTGGTGTGCACTAGTGCATTTAATTCTTTGATCAATCCCTAATGATTCTTTTTAGCTGAAATTCGTTATCATCTTTTCAAATCATTTGAAACAACTACATTCCATCTTTAGCTCAGCATTAGGATTTTTAAAGGCAAGCTTAAGGGAGTAGGCCACTCAGATTTGTTTCCATTGTTTGTAATCACCCTAAGAAAAACCCATCAGTTTAAGGGCAAACGCATTTATATATATACTATATTATATATATTTTATATCGGAATTAAATTATCAAGATTTTCGGAGTGGTCACAACTGATGACGATGTTCCTCCTAGATTTTCACCTTCACCTTTTCCAGTTGTTTGCTCTCCATTACCTAGAGCACCGCCGATTCCTGTCGTGCTCGTAGGCAAAACAGTTGTCTGTGCATTAGTGCCTGTAACAAACGTCGTTAGAGTGGTCACAATTGATGACGATGTTCCTCCTAGATTTTCACTTTCACCTTTTCCAGTTGTTTTCTCTCCATTACCCAGAGCACCGCCGATTCCTGTTGTGCTCGTAGGCAAAACAGTTGTCTCTGCATTAGTGCCTGTAACAAACGTCGTTAGAGTGGTCACAATTGATGACGATGTTCCTCCTAGATTTTCACCTTCACCTTTTCCAGTTGTTTTCTCTCCATTACCCAGAGCACCGCCGATTCCTGTTGTGCTCGTAGGCAAAACAGTTGTCTCTGCATTAGTGCCTGTAACAAACGTCGTTGGAGTGGTCACAATTGATGACGATGTTTCTCCTAGATTTTCACCTTCACCTTTTCCAGTTGTTTTCTCTCCATTACCTAGAGCACCGCCGATTCCTGTTGTGCTCGTAGGCAAAACAGTTGTCTCTGCATTAGTGCCTGTAACAAACGTCGTTAGAGTGGTCACAATTGATGACGATGTTCCTCCTAGATTTTCACCTTCACCTTTTCCAGTTGTTTTCTCTCCATTACCCAGAGCACCGCCGATTCCTGTTGTGCTCGTAGGCAAAACAGTTGTCTCTGCATTAGTGCCTGTAACAAACGTAGTTAGAGTGGTCACAACTGATGACGATGTTTCTCCTAGATTGTCACCTTCACCTTGTCTAGTTGTTTGCTCTCCATTACCTAGAGCACCGCCGATTCCTGTCGTTGTTTCACTGGTGAAACTTCCTGTTGTGCTCGTAGGCAAAACAGTTGTCTGTGTATTAGTGTCTGTAACAGACTTTATTGGATTAGTCCCAGCTTGTCCCTCAGCCTTGTTTGTTTCGTCCGCTACTTGTGCATACGATGCAGTTGTCCGACTGTTTGATTTATTCAGTGCAGTCGTGTCCAGAGTGGAATAACCACTTGTAAACATGTTTCCCTCAAGTTCTGTGTTAACATTGTGTGTCAATGACGTTGTTGTTCCAGTTACTACTGGCACGACTGTTTCTATAGATGTTGTACTCTGTTCCATTGTTGAACTTGCGGTTGTTGTAAACATGTCTGACGTTGTCAGCAGTGTCGTCCCTACTTCGCTTGGAAGGTGAGTCAGGTCAGCATGATCGTCTGATGACGCAACCACTCCTACCAAAGGTGAAGAGGACTATAAGATTCACAAAGACAACACAACTTATTTTATACTGCCTTATAAGTATTTATCAAAATGTGTGTTCCTTGGCTGTGGCTTATTTAATCAAACGGACTCAATTAACTGACAAATTCAGTTAAAGATGTAACAAATGTCTGAATCATTTTACAAAACAATATATATTTGACTTCTTCATTTGATAGACCTACTCAAATCAGTTGAGTTGTCATCTTCCCACGACATAGGCTTAAGCTGTATAACAAGTTTAATTTCCATATTGCCTTCATAAAACACCTTATTTCTTAAATAAAATTAAAATCGAAATGTTTAAAATGCAGTGATTAATTTACCCCAAGAAAATATAATCACCAGACGTTTATCCAGAATTATAGATATATTTATAGATACTGCTTTCACGGATGTCGTAAGAGGAGATGATCGATTCATGGTTGCAATCTCACATGTTTCGTTGCTTAGCTCCTCGCCTCGCAGCTGCGCCAGGCCTGCAGGTGGTGTGTACAACAACTATGATGAGACTCACAAAGGGTGATTAATGATCGACGGATTGCGCTCGTGCAGGCCAGCAATTATTTCTTGGAGAGAATATTTCGACATTTGCAATGGGACAACGTTGAGTTTAGCGCATGGTGGTGTTTTTTGCAGCAGAATTCCCTTGGGGCACAATAGCTTCTTGGCTGAAAAGCATTTATTTTTCAACATTCGCTTTTTACAGTGATAAAATGATATAAGGATAGTCAGGCCAGGTGTTTCTTTGAGGATGAATTATTAATACCTGTGAACGCTTCTAAAGCTGGAAGCATTTGTGTTAGTTTAAGTGTTGTGAAAGTAATTTTCAGAAAATCAACTAGGGGAGGAATGTGTACATTTTAAAATACCTGCCCTTTGCATTAAAATACACCATATAAAATGTGCTGCTAACATGGACAAGCACTGCACTGTCTTTAATAGGGATGCCCCCTTCTGTCAAAAATACGCTTACTTGAACAATGGTGTATATAGGGCTTTGCAGACATTTCTTACTGAAATGTATTTTATGTAATAAATTTCATGCTATGATGTTGGCATCAATCAATGATGTTGCTCTGATGATATGTGCAACTATCTGACATTGAGTACAGGAGAAGGCTCGTGGTACTTACATGTACAGCAGTGCCGTTTGCAGTGTCAACAAAGGCAATGGAACACGCTAGTGAATGATTGGCTTGTGGATGATTCGCTTGCAAAATATTCACTGGTAAAATCTTTTGCTGGTTAATTTAACCGCTGATGAATGGTAATTTGGTAAATAATAGCTGGTAAAAGTTTCACTTGTAAAATAAATTGCTGATAGAATACTCCGCTGGTGAATTATTCGCTGGTAAAGGAACGTTGGTAATGATTCGCTGGTAAAGGAATGTTGGTAATGATTCGCTGGTAAAGGAACGTTGGTAATGATTCGCTGGTAAAGGAATTTTGGTAAAAGATTCACTGGAGAAATTCGCTGGAAAAGGAACGTTAGTAAATGATTGGCTGCGAAATTTGCTGGTAAATGAACGTTAGTAAATTATTCGCTTGTAAATGAATGCTGGTAAATGATTCGCTGGTGAAATTTAATGGTAAACGAGCGTTTGGAAATGATTCGCTGGTTTTGAACGTTGGTAAATGATTCGCTTGTGAATGGTTAATTCGTAAATGATTTGCCGGTGAATGATTCGCTGGTAAATGATTCGCTGGTAAATGAACGTTACTGGTGAAAGACTCGCTGGTGGAAAATTTGCTGCTGATGATTTCTCATAAGACCGAAGAATGACTTTCTGTGACTAGAACGCAGAGAGCAGTGTTTTGCTTCAGCATTAGCGCTGGTGTATTAAACAATCAAACGGAACCTTTTGAGTAGCAAGTGCATATACACGCGCTTACTATAGAATCTTTAAACGTCACTATATTGTGAGTGGAGAAGAAATAGCATTCTTAGAAGAACAATGGTCTTCTGCATTATCCGTACTGTATTACCCACTGCAAGCAAGCCTTTATCAGAAAGATTGTGCTTTTATATTTTCAAATACCCCATTCTGTTGTGCGCATCAAAGAAGGATTCTAAATGTGCCACATCAAGAGATTGGTTGAGGTTTGTACCACTTATTGGCTGCTATTAAAAGCCAGCGCTTACAAGAGAGCTTTGTATATCACTTTCACCTTAGACTCAGATTCACCTACTGACTGACGTCGAAAGCCGGCTCTTATTAGAGAGTTGTTTTTATCACTGATGCCTTAGACCATAATGAAAACCAGCGCTTAATAGAGAGCAGTTTTTTATCACTGATACCTTAGACCATAATGAAAACCAGCGCTTAATAGAGAGCAGTTGTTTATCACTGATACCTTAGACCATAATGAAAACCAGCGCTTAATAGAAAGCAGTTTTTTATCACTGATACCTTAGACCATAATGAAAACAAGCGCTTGACAGAGAGCAGTTGTTTATCACTGATACCTTAGACCATAATGAAAACCAGCGCTTAATAGAGAGCAGTTGTTTATCACTCATACCTTAGTCCAAGAGCCACATATTCGCCGCTATTAAGAGCCAGCGCTTAACAGATAGCTTTTGTTTAGCAGTTATATTTTGGATCTAAACCCACTTATTGGCTGCTTAAAAGCCGGCGCTTAATAGAGAGCTTTGTTTATAAATTATGCCTTAAGCAAGACTCACTAATTGACTGTTATTGAAAGCCAGCGCTAAAAAGAAAGCTGTTGTAATCATAGCATGATTTTACATTATTCTATTGTGCATAGCCAATTGCGAGCGGTCTTGTGGTTTGCCAAGGTGTTTAGTGGCACGTCTCTCAAACCACTGCCTAGTCTCTGTCGCATTTTGATGGACGGGAATTAAAGGCGAACTTTTCAGTTATCGTAAACCAGCGTTTATCAGGTCGCTGCTACTTTCAAGATTCGAGTACTTATTGGTAAAATGTGGAGAGGAAAACAAGATGAGTGGTAGTATGCACTCACCCGTCACGTTTCCACAAACGTAGGCTGTGACTGAACTGGCGCTGAATCCGAGATTAGGATTGTCAGGAAGCAGCATGAACTCGTCGCCAGTGATCTGTACAAGGTCTCCCTGTAGGAGGAGCAATACAAAATTTTAACGAAGGAGGTCCTGTGCTCATTTATGGAGGAGTTTTGGTGGCTTCAGATATGCTATCAAATACTTGTTTATTGATGATTGATATTGTTTTCTTATTCGAGATCCGTCTCACGCTGTCGGTCTCTCACAGAACTGAACACTGAATGGTGCCCTCCATGTTAACACAATAATTATATAGTATATTGGAAATTGTTGTTACAAAATGCTCATGACTGTGCACCATTCAAAATGTGGCTCAAATGTGTTCAAGTTGATAATGTTTCTTTAACGTCTTTGTCTTGGTCTTGAACCACTTACGTCAGATGGAATTTGAACGAAGAGTTCCAGGCCAGTTGCGGTGTAGGTGCCGGCGAACCGGTCCTTATAAATGTTCGCTATGTAGTCACCCATCCACCCGTATCTCGATCTAGGGATGATCGTGCCGGCTGAAATGAAAAAAATCAATATTTTCAAATACTTTTTTCCAAACTGTTAGACAATGGTCCATTCAATTACACAGCAATTTATCACTGGCGCGGAGGGAAACAGAAAGTCAATATGTTGTAATATTTAGTGTATTCGTCTTCCTGAAACCAACATATACAAATCGTGTACTTAAAGGGGCACAGAGTATGTTCTTAGAGTCAAACATGTCAAACTTGTAAAATAAATTATTTTATCGAGAAATTATGGTGGTTTATGGAACTCAGTATCCAGATGTTTATCAGTTTAGTAGATGCTTATCAGTTTAGTAGATGCTTATCAGTTTACTATAGCGACAATAAACAGGTTAGAGTCGTAATTTGTGATCGAAAACCGGACATTGGCGCGCGCCAATCCGTCATCGAAGACACCAAACTCTAACTGGAACCAATCCTAGTCGCTACTTGAAGGACAGCGAGAGGTTCCTTGTCACAAAGAATACCACAATATAAGTGACAATATAAGTAACTTTTTTTTATCAATTTTAACTTGGCTTTTAAGGGAAATCACGTTAACGATTAAACATAATTCTACCACTGCGTTTAAAAATTGTTGTTGGTTATTTCATTGTCGAACCTACATTTGATTAACCCCGTTAGAGACGTAACAGCACCGTGTGGAGTTCGGCGTTCTATAGCTAAACTGGCTCTGATAGCTTACATTTAGTGCTCTTTTTTTAAACATTCACATTTTAAGAAACTTATTCTGGAAATTTTATGGAATACTGACCGATATTTCAATTACAGTGGGCTACAAAATGATCAAGATACGAGTCCGTTTCTTTTCGCTGCGGTTCGTGGTTTCCTTCAAGCGCGCATAGAAGTACCAATACATATACATGTACTGCTTCACACTAATGTAAATACTATTACAACTAATCAATCATTTGCGTTTTAGCATCAATATGGAAAGAAAACGTTTGATTTCAATCCGCGATGACTGGGTCTGCCTCGGCTTAGGTCGTTTAGTAACCTCTGTATGTTAAATTCGAAGATTCACGCTACGCGTTCGGCTCCATATAATATCCCAAGGTATCGATTCTGCGTTCAAATAACAAAAAACTGAAATGAAAACACGATATGTTTGTCTCTTAAATGACCAATTACCATTTTTCGCCCTCTAAACAATATGTTCTCGACTTGTACACTGTGAAGATTTTGACTCGTGATAAAGTCGATCAGTTCCGTTGAAAGAAGGAAATGATACTCTTTTGTCCTTCTGCGTGTCCATCTCTAACGTTGATAGAACTTTCAATTAGTGTATGTCAGACTAACACTACATTAACTATTTAACAACTTGAAGGATATTTCTATTTTGCGTAAAGCGAGTTTCTGGCAGTGTCAGAAATACTAAAAACAAATGGATCACAGATACACGGGCATTGGGGTTTTACCAAGTCCATTTTGTAAACTTTCCTGTGTAAGTACATAGTAAAGAAAATGACGTATTGTTGTAACCATAGTTCTGTTGGAGTTTAACACGTCGAGGATTAACGGCAAAACTACCTGTATCTGCAAAATAAGGTCTTCACATCTAAAATAATCAAACTGTTTCTTGTGGTTTCTAAGGACCTTCTATCCGTCAAAGTTGTCAATGTACCCCTTTTTTAGGAAAGAACAAAATATGAAAGTTAATGGTAATCGTGTTGACCCAGGGGAATATCAACCTCTCTGACGTCTCCACACACTGTGGTATTCACAATAAGGCATTGTCAATATTCATAAGGTCACTAATCTGGGTTTGTATTTACCCAGGCAGAACACTAAAGGTCGAGGCGAAGCTGATATTTTCAGCATCCAGACAAGGATATATTGTTTCAGCTAAATATATGACGCCACTTGAGGTTTGATATCGCATAACTTCCTACGTCGATATCTACATCTAAAACCTTCGATGACGTCATGTCAAGTCGATATCCAATTATCTGTTCTATAGTACATATCATCATTAGATTTGCATTGAACAAAAACTTACAGATGTCATCCAAAAGTTCTGGGGGAGTTGTTGAAAGCGAAATAACCACGATGTCCATCGTATCGTCGATGACAAAGGACTGGAAAGATAACACGATGACGATGGTAATAAAGAAATCGTTTGTGCTTTTCTTTACTAGAAATACGTAAACGCATACAGACTTGTTAAAGCAACACCCACATTTCAAAAGTTCCTAAGTTTGACTTCAAATTGTCATCACAGCAATACATGCATTGTTCTAATCTGCCCAGAAAGCTGAACATAGTGCGTGAGAGACGATCAGTTCCAACTTCGTGTCAGTAGCGAGTAAACCTGGTACGACTTTCTTTAATGCCTCTTTTAGTGTAGGAATTCGTTACAAAGGCAACGGCTGCCACTCGCGAGGCAATTCGGCATCAAAAACAGTAATAAGCTATGGGCGTGTTTCAAATGCCAAAATTGAACTGATGTTGAGTAGAACAACATATAGACAAATAGACTTGTGAATATCACTACCCTGCCTTACTGATACTGAGTTTTCAGAAAATCATTGGTGCACACGCTTGTTAAATATTATCCAAACGCTAGTACATATTATCAAACGGGTAGAAACTTATGAATATTTATCAGGTGTCGCTTTATCAAGTTCCATGTGTAAATATTCTTTAAATCGCATTTTGTATCTACGACGATAATATTATAATTTCTCGATAATCGTGAAACAAAAAACGTTAATCGGAATCGTGACTCTTTCACAGGAGTCAATAGACAGTAGGAGTTATATAGAATAATTTCAAATTTATTTGTAAGCAACAGCCTTCTTCATGTAAGTCAAACCTGATTTGTAACTATCTATTTTGTAACGTGAAACGACTATTTCGTCACATAAATTCTTAAAAAGTGTACCTGTTTTATTAACCTAAAGTGACAGTGCCTTCGGGGAAGTCAACTATGTGAGGGGGTTATCCCAAACAAAACTCCCCTTAATGCGTTTTGCTGGTAATCCTCACTAACCAAGATCTTTAAACTTAAATATGTATTTATCATAAAAATACAAAAACAGGCCTCTGGACTTGATAAGTGAAGCAAGGACTGTCCCTATACAACCATTCTCTCCCAACAGAGGTAGCTCCGTCATCAATTCCTTTACAACCTCTGTCTTAATTCGCAGGTTTCTTGTGCACGAAATGTAGAACGCTGATTGGATGCAATCAAAGTTAATTGTGCAATCAGCGACGCCGTTTCAAAAGTTGTCATTCAAATCGCCTAAGTTATTTCCGTAAGCTTTCCAAAAGCTAAACTTTATTCGAATATGCACCTTGCACTCGTCTTTCCAGAACACAAATGCCTCCTTTTCCGACTGTTTCATTGCACAGGCCTGTGTGACATTAAATATGTTATTCATGCATTCGTTATTTTCATTGGCTGAAATATAGCCAGGTAGTTTAAGTTGCAATATTGTCCCGCTAGGGGAAAGTGCCGGCAGCCCGAGAAACCTTCGTATTAAGACAGAGGTTGTATAGGGATATATGACGGAGCTACCTCTGTCGGGAGAGAATTATACAACAGGTTTTGAACGTCTCACCGCCATCTCTGTTTGCCGCTGCAGCACCGTCGCGTCAGAAGGAAGCGACAGGGCAGTGACATTCTCCCCATCGTAGATAAAGCCGACCTGCCGACCACTCTTCTTTAGCTTCTTCGTGACGGTCAGTTGAGTTAGCGTTACATTGTTGAAGTCTTCGCAAGCTGCAAGATAGAAATGGTTTAGTGTACGTAGTATACTCCCCCAAAGAGATCGAAAACATTGTTAAAATCAGTTCAATATTCTGCTAAACGTATAACCAAATGTCTTTATACTTTCCCTCATATACTTGTGAGAAATTTTGCATTCCTAGTTATTAGATTCGAATGTAGAAAACTATTAACCTTTCAATTTGTATTTTCAAACTTCTTCTTATTGTGAAGCTGCTCCATAAACATGACTGTAACTGTATGTGTGTCAGGTTTGGATTTTATCACTCTATCCATCTATTTAACGTACTTAACGTATTTAATTCATGGTGACGACGTCAGTCTATTGTGGATTGTGTTCAAGGTGGACATCTGAGCTGGTCGACCAAAAAGGTTGGAGTAACCATCTGATCATGAACGACTTGAAAGTCATCGGTAACAAAAAGTATCAACCAGCTTACATACTAGAAATCTTGGTTAGACTACTATTATATATAAACCAGCTTGGGACGCATACTATGAATCTTGGTTAGACTACTATTATATATCAACCAGCTTGGGACACATACTAGAAATCTTGGTTAGACTACTATTATATATCAACCAGCTTGGGACACATACTAGAAATCTTGGTTAGACTACTATTATATATCAACCAGCTTGGGACGCATACTAGAAATCTTGGTTAGACTACTATTATATATCAACCAGCTTGGGACACATACTACAAATCTTGTTTAGACTACTATTATATATCAACCAGCTTGGGACACATACTACAAATCTTGGTTAGACTACTATTATATATCAACCAGCTTGGGACGCATACTAGAAATCTTGGTTAGACTACTATTACATATCAACCAGCTTGGGACGCATACTAGAAATCTTGGTTAGACTACTATTATATATCAACCAGCTTGGGACGCATACTATGAATCTTGGTTAGACTACTATTATATATCAACCAGCTTGGGACGCATACTAGAAATCTTGGTTAGACTACTATTATATATCAACCAGCTTGGGACACATACTAGAAATCTTGGTTAGACTACTATTATATATCAACCAGCTTGGGACGCACACTAGAAATCTTGGTTAGACTACTATTATATATCAACCAGCTTGGGACGCATACTAGAAATCTTGGTTAGACTACTATTATATATCAACCAGCTTGGGACGCATACTAGAAATCTTGGTTAGGCTACTATTATATATCAACCAGCTTGGGACACATACTAGAAATCTTGGTTAGACTACTATTATATATCAACCAGCTTGGGACGCATACTAGAAATCTTGGTTAGACTACTATTATATATCAACCAGCTTGGGACACATACTAGAAATCTTGGTTAGACTACTATTATATATCAACCAGCTTGGGACGCATACTAGAAATCTTGGTTAGACTACTATTATATATCAACCAGCTTGGGACACATACTACAAATCTTGTTTAGACTACTATTATATATCAACCAGCTTGGGACACATACTACAAATCTTGGTTAGACTACTATTATATATCAACCAGCTTGGGGCGCATACTAGAAATCTTGGTTAGACTACTATTACATATCAACCAGCTTGGGACGCATACTAGAAATCTTGGTTAGACTACTATTATATATCAACCAGCTTGGGACGCATACTATGAATCTTGGTTAGACTACTATTATATATCAACCAGCTTGGGACGCATACTAGAAATCTTGGTTAGACTACTATTATATATCAACCAGCTTGGGACACATACTAGAAATCTTGGTTAGACTACTATTATATATCAACCAGCTTGGGACGCACACTAGAAATCTTGGTTAGACTACTATTATATATCAACCAGCTTGGGACGCATACTAGAAATCTTGGTTAGACTACTATTATATATCAACCAGCTTGGGACGCATACTAGAAATCTTGGTTAGGCTACTATTATATATCAACCAGCTTGGGACACATACTAGAAATCTTGGTTAGACTACTATTATATATCAACCAGCTTGGGACGCATACTAGAAATCTTTGTTAGGCTACTATTATATATCAACCAGCTTGGAACGCATACTAGAAATCTTGTGTTCAAGGTTAGGCCTCAGACAGACACTATAGCTAGCAATGAAGGGTAATGGATTGAGCATGTTGGTGATTTATAACCTCATTAGCCCTTTGTAACAAAACTCGCATAAATCAGGGATTTTTAAAGTTACGATCTTTTATAGCAAGCTCTCAGTTACCTCTTGGTCCCGAGTGATTAATTGATAGGACATTGATAGGTATTTTAACTCAAGCAATGAACATTTTTCTGACATAAGATTTCAGTTTTCTTTCTCTTTCCTTTGAAAACTTGCCCCCTGAGCATACAAATATCTATAATAACGTTTGGAACAGCAACGTAACTATAATATATAAACAATGAAACAGAAAATAATTTGGACGTTAGCCCTGTACTCGGACAAGTTAAACTTCACACTGCAGCATTTCAGTCAGGTCGGACATAAACCTGTACTCTGCACGCATTTGAAAATGAAAATCTATTATCACAAAGGTTTATTACTACATTTTTTTAACTTACGTGCAAATGACACTGTTGTTATTGGTGAAGTAACTGCAATAGAAAGTGAATGAAATGATGAACAATTATTTAAAGTTGTATTTAAAAAACATGACAGTGAAAATTGACGAAAATTACCATCATAAACTAAAGACAAAAGTTCCATATTTATTATTCAATGTTCCGCTACAATATGTGTTAGTGTAATGTTCATTATTAAATTCTATGCGAAATGAGGTGTTGTTACCACGTTAGTGAACTAATAATTGGCCATACAACCTGTGCCTGATCATTGATTAGTATGACATTACAATACGTGTAAGTATCGTCTTAAATAACCAGTTTTCTGTTACATGTTCATTAACCAATTCTTTGTTACAGTATGTGTTAGTTTCATATCCATTGCTAATTCTGTGTAACAATTCCTGTGTTTGTTCATTAATCAGAAATCCCTCACAAGACGTGTCAGTAACTTATTCAATAAATAGCATTATCATACAATATGTGTACATTTTACATTGCCCTTGTACGATTTTGTAACCTCACCACCTGAATGTATATTGAGTTATAGCGAGAAGCAAACTTGGGTTGCACAATAAAATATGTCTGTCATGTTCAATAGCAATTATTGAACATTAATTGTAAATAAGATGTTCATTAATTAGTATCTTGCTACAATACGTGAATCATGTTAATTAAAAAGTATTTTGTCTAAAACAATTGTAAGTATCATTGACTGGTATTCTGTGTACATCTGATCACCATTGTTTCAAGGCTTCATTAGCCTACCTGTGGTCGTGGTAGTAGTCGTCGTTGTGGTTCCTGACGTCGTTTCTGATGAAACAAAAGGAACATACATGAACGATTTGGTTCCATGTCAAAAGAAAACCAAACTATATGTGCTAATATTATGAACACATTAAAATATATATAGCTAACTGTACATAACACATTCTTTCTCCGTTGATATACGTTGTATGGTCCTGAAGTTTTACTTCAGTATGCATATGAAAGATGTGATGTCCGTTTGGGTTGTTCCTAAATCTAATCGATAGCAGAGAAATATTTTCATACTAACGATTTATGTCACAAATACATGGATCACCCGCGACAATCCTTATATTGTCCGATTGGCTGCTCTATTGAATTCAGGTACACTTTGTACTGGTTATGAGACTAAGCATACATTGATACACATGCGTCTAGTGACCATGTTGCCTCACTCAGTCAATGAGGTAAACAACGTAAATGTCACTATTATTAATATCGACTAATTGTAACGGTACAAAATGTTCTAAAGTAATGCAACAACTATGTATTAAGGCTTCTATACTTACCAGGTGGTGTGTAACAAGCCTTAACCACCAGGTTACTGATAGTTGCCACGCCATCTTGGGTGGTTATCAATATAACCACACTGCTGACCCCTAACCCTTCTAGATCAAGAAAAGCTTCAGTCAACGTTCCACCGTTGTTCTGTAACACACAACCGTTAATCATAATATCACTTACATCATGGGCCATACAACTCTTCAACCATGACAGAAACATATATAGCCATAAATGGCGTTAAATTTAATGTATTGAGTATGTTATAATGTATGTAGAAATAATTCTGAAGCTTGATGAAACACTCTACCTACCACATCTCTGGGAATTCGCTCCTGCCCATCCTCCGGCTAATGAAAAAAGTTAACAAACAAAACGTTTTAATTTCAAAACTTTTCGGCTATTGCAACATTGATGGAAGGTTATTTGAAACAGGGGTGATGGAATGCAAAGGGGGATGTATCTGTTCTATTTTGATAAAATTATCTCTAATATTAGTTGCTAATATAAGCGGTGGTGTATATATGGAACAAAAATAACAAAATGATTTACAAACATTTCAAGATCATTGAAAAATTATCATGTTTGCTTGAAAACGGTATATGAAGCTATACCGAAACGTCGCTATCAGTACAATAAAGAAGTTGATAATCCATAAAATTGCATGTCATCCTCTATATAAGCAGTCAGGTAATTATTCAAACTTACGATGTCGATGTCATTTCCGGATGTTAGAGACACTCTGAACGTGATATTTAATGCTCCGACAACGTTGAAGGTGATGTTGGATATGATGGTCTCTGTGCCAGGTTGTCCAATGATATTCAGTACAAGTCGCACTAATGTCGTCCCACTGACTGATTCAACAGTTTCTGATTCGCCCAATCCTACATTAACTTCGTTGCCTGAAGCTTCATCAACCACTTTAACGTCACCATTTGCAACCTCGATGATTTCACACCTCTCTGGATGAAATTAAAACCTTTATACAATATGCACTGTTCCAGTGGAATTTTACAATACGAACTGGAATCATATGTTGCTTTCATTCAAATGAAAATCTCTTAGTTGCATTCACTCTTGATGCTAATAGAAACTGGCTATTAAGTTGTCATCTGTTGTGGAACGTGAATATCTTTTATCGTGGCCATATATGAACAATGTGACTTCCTTAATCGCTAATTGTTGAATAAGTTGAAATTAGATGATGATATACTTCAATGACATCTTAACAATTGTTGGTATTGTGAAAGAAGATAACTAAGGCCCTTTTCAATGAGTTGTCGTATTTCCAAAATACAATCACGAAAGTAAATACTCTATTAATTTTTTGAAGCTTATTCATAAAAAGTAGTTCTAGTGTAAGCAAACATTAAAGGGCCGTAGTGTTTATTGTTGGAGTCAAATATGTCAAACTTCATAAATAATTTTATTTTATCGAGAAAAATTGGTTTGTTCTGAAAATCAGCCTTTAAGTGCTTAAAAGATTAGTATAGAGACAATAAACAGGCTTAAGTCATGATTTATTCCGACATATTTATCTAAATTATTGATGTCAGTAGTGTTTGTGAACAAAATTAAAATTAGTAGATTATGAACATGTGCTCTTCTATATATTTTGCAGTTAACAATTATGATATGTTATTATTTTAAAGATTGAAATGATGAATTACCTTCTGTTGTTGGTGACGTTATAGTTGTTAGTGACGTCGTTGTTGGCGTCGTGGCTGATGTTGATACTGAAGTGATTTCTGAAGAATATATGGACAAGATAAGAAGAAAAGGAATTCCATGAAATAACACTACAAAGACCAATGGTTTAACAATTCCATCCCCATCTTCTGTTGTTAATTATTCTTTGGAGGTAATAAACATTATCATCAAGACCACGCAAGCTCAAATTAGGAATTAATGTCTTGTACATTCTCGATGCCTCCAACTGCGTAATTATTTGTATACGCACCAAGGAAATGACATCAAGAGTTACTGATAGTTCGGTAGTATGATTTGTAACCTTAGAAGTAATTTTAGAATACTATATACATCAACTTGTATATTTACCGGGTGGAGTATAACAAGCATTAACCAGCAGATCACTGATGGTTGTGGTACCAGACTGGGTTATTATGGTGATGACAACAGTTTTAGCGCTGACGCCGCCAAGATCAACAAATCCAACACCTGGACTGCCTTGGTTTGGCTGTGAAATGAAAAAGTTTAAGGTCTCATAATGCGACTTGGAACTTCGGTGGACCATCTCTGTACAATGTTATAACACTATATTAAGGACTGACTATATATGTTGTGAACTCGTCTGTATTGTATTGAAGTTATCAAAAATCCTTGCTTTTTCTCAGAGGTCAGCTTTATCTCTCACAGCTCAGCTATATCTCTCACAGCTCAGATAAATCTCTCACAGCTCAGCTATATCTCTCACAGCTCAGATAAATCTCTCACACCTCAGCTACATTTCTCACCGCTGAATTATACTTTATACGACTTTATAAATCGTTCTTTTGTTCGCTGAATTTGTGTTTCATAATCTGCTGTCACTTAACTTATTAGATTCTTACATTTAAACATTTTCAATATACAAGATTTACGAGTAAAAAAGATATAAAAATTAGAATCTCAGCTTTTTGTTTTGGACCCATACTGACGTATAATTACTTAAGCGATAAACTGGTTATGTCAATGTAAATTTCAGTTATTCAGTGTTTGGTAGATTGGTTGGTATATCAGATTTACTTTATCTCAACGGTTTTTGTTATTTCATACGTGTCATTACAATTTGCACTTACTTTCTTTTGCCGATGAATCTACATACCCTGAGAGCGAACCCCACTCACGCTCCGCGCTGTGAGCTTTGACCTATTATCTATCTTAAAATAGTCAACAAAGGGCAGTGCTTTAAATGCGAGCCTGTGTAACAGTCACAATTGACTCTACCGCCTCATCCGACTCAAGAGTTAAAAGGGGCCAGGCTCACATGACTCAAGAGTTAATTGGGCTTGGTCTAAGGGGTATGTACAATATCTAGGGTCATCACACATTGGTCACTTACACATTCAAGGGTATACAAAAATAATATATCAGAATCGGTTATTAAGCCTCATTCATGTAATATGTAATAGCATTCGAGAAAGCTTGTCCCCAATTGTACCCTAAGGATGTAAGTCCAAAACGGGACGTTATCGTGGAAAGTCTAAGTTAGGTCATAATCAATGACTGCGCACAATTTTATGATTTCCCAATGGCAGCTTTCTGAGACAATTGGCAGAATAAAGGCTAAGGCAGAATGAGCGCTAAATAGAGAATATAGTCAAGAATTTCAAAACCATTTTTTTTCAAACTTTTTCCGCCGTGGCAACGTTATGGGCTACTTATTCCAGTTATATATAGAGCTCATGAAATGCAAAAGGGGACAGTCCTATTCTTTAGATAAACAAATCATATTAGTTAGTTTGTCAAATGAAATTGTAGATTTGATAAAAAGCGGTGTATGAAACAGAAACAGAAACAGAAACGAGTTCACATGTAATACTTACTATGTCAATGTCATTTCCAGTTGCTAAAATCACTCTGAACGTGATATCTGATGCTCCGACAACGTTGAAGGTGATGTTGGATATGATGGTCTCTGTGCCAGGTTGTCCAATGATATTCAGTACAAGTCGCACTAATGTCGTCCCACTGCCTGATCCCACAGTTTCTGATTCGCCCAATCCTACATTAACTTCGTTGCCTGAAGCTTCATCAACCACTTTAACGTCACCATTTGCAACCTCGATGATTTCACACCTCTCTGGATGAAAGTAAAACCTTTATACAATATGCACTGTTCCAGTGGAATTTTACAATACGAACTGGAATCATATGTTGCTTTCATTCAAATGAAAATCTCTTAGTTGCATTCACTCTTGATGCTAATAGAAACTGGCTATTAAAATGTCATCTGTTGTGGAACGTGAATATCTTTTATCATGGCCATACATGAACAATGTGACTTCTTTAATCGCTAATTGTTGAATAAGTTGAAATTAGATGATGATATACTTCAATGACATCTTAACAATTGTTGGTATTGTGCAAGAAGATAACTAAGGCCCTTTTCAATGAGTTGTCGTATTTCCAAAATACAACCACAAAAGTAAATACTCTATTAATTTTTTGAAGCTTATTCATAAAAAGTAGTTCTAGTGTAAGCAAACATTAAAGGGCCATAGTGTTTATTGTTGGAGTCAAATATGTCAAACTTCATAAATAATTTTATTTTATCGAGAAAAGTTGGTTTGTTCTGAAAATCATCCTTTAAGTGCTTAAAAGATTAGTATAGAGACAGTAAACACGCTAAAGTCATGATTTATTCCAACATATTTATCTGAATTATTGATGTCAGTATTGGTGTGTATAAAATTAATTTTACAAGATTATGTACATGTGCCCATCAATATATTTTGCAGTTACCAATGATGAAATGTTATAATTTTAAAAGAATGAAATGATGAATTACCTTCTGTTGTTGGTGACGTCATAGTTGTTGGTGACGTCGTTGTTGGCGTCGTGGCTGATGTTGATACTGAAGTGATTTCTGAAGAATATATGGACATGATAAGAAGAAAAGGAATTCCATGAAATAACACTACAAAGACCAATGGTTTAACAATTGCATCCCCATCTTCTGTTGTTAATTATTCTTTGGAGGTAATAAACATTATCATCAAGACCACGCAAGCTCAAATTAGGAATTAATGTCTTGTACATTCTCGATGCCTCCAAATGGCGTAATTATTTGTATACGCACCAAGGAAATGACATCAAGAGTTACTGATAGTTCGGTAGTATGATTTGTAACCTTAGAAGTAATTTTAGAATACTATATACATCAACTTGTATATTTACCGGGTGGAGTATAACAAGCATTAACCAGCAGATCACTGATGGTTGTGGTACCAGACTGGGTTATTATGGTGATGACAACAGTTTTAGCGCTGACGCCGCCAAGATCAACAAATCCGACACCTGGACTGCCTTGGTTTGGCTGTGAAATGAAAAAGTTTAAGGTCTCATAATGCGACTTGGAACTTCGGTGGACCATCTCTGTACAATGTTATAATACTATATTAAGGACTGACTATATATGTTGTGAACTCGTCTGTATTGTATTGAAGTTATCAAAAATCCTTGCTTTTTCTCAGAGGTCAGCTTTATCTCTCACAGCTCAGCTATATCTCTCACAGCTCAGATAAATCTCTCACAGCTCAGCTATATCTCTCACAGCTCAGATAAATCTCTCACACCTCAGCTACATTTCTCACCGCTGAATTATACTTTATACGACTTTATAAATCGTTCTTTTGTTCGCTAAATTTGTGTTTCACAATCTGCTGTCACTTAACTTATTAGATTCTTACATTTAAACATTTTCAATATACAAGATTTACGAGTAAAAAAGATATAAAAATTAGAATCTCAGCTTTTTGTTTTGGACCCATACTGACGTATAATTACTTAAGCGATAAACTAGTTATGTCAATGTAAATTTCAGTTATTCAGTGTTTGGTAGATTGGTTGGTATATCAGATTAACTTTATCTCAACGGTTTTTGTTATTTCGTACGTGTCATTACAATTTGCACTTACTTTCTTTTGCCGATGAATCTACATACCCTGAGAGCGAACCCCACTCACGCTCCGCGCTGTGAGCTTTGACCTATTATCTATCTTAAAATAGTCAACAAAGGGCAGTGCTTTAAATGCGAGCCTGTGTAACAGTCACAATTGACTCTACCGCCTCATCCGACTCAAGAGTTAAAAGGGGCCAGGCTCACATGACTCAAGAGTTAATTGGGCTTGGTCTAAGGGGCATGTACAATATCTAGGGTCATCACACATTGGTCACTTACACATTCAAGGGTATACAAAAATAATATATCAGAATCGGCTATTAAGCCTCATTCATGTAATATGTAATAGCATTCGAGAAAGCTTGTCCCCAATTGTACCCTAAGGATGTAAGTCCAAAACGGGACGTTATCGTGGAAAGTCTAAGTTAGGTCATAATCAATGACTGCGCACAATTTTACGATTTCCAAATGGCAGCTTTCTGAGACAATTGGCAGAATAAAGGCTAAGGCAGAATGAGCGCTAAATAGAGAATATAGTCAAGAATTTCAAAACCATTTTTCAAACCTTTTCCGCCGTGGCAACGTTATGGGCTACTTATTCCAGTTATATATAGAGCTCATGAAATGCAAAAGGGGACAGTCCTATTCTTTAGATAAACAAATCATATTTAGTTAGTTTGTCAAATGAAATTGTAGATTTGATAAAAAGCGGTGTATGAAACAGAAACAGAAACAGAAACGAGTTCACATGTAATACTTACTATGTCAATGTCATTTCCAGTTGCTAAAATCACTCTGAACGTGATATCTGATGCTCCGACAACGTTGAAGGTGATGTTGGATATGATGGTCTCTGTGCCAGGTTGTCCAATGATATTCAGTACAAGTCGCACTAATGTCGTCCCACTGACTGATCCCACAGTTTCTGATTCGCCCAATCCTACATTAACTTCGTTGCCTGAAGCTTCATCAACCACTTTAACGTCACCATTTGCAACCTCGATGATTTCACACCTCTCTGGATGAAAGAAAAACCTTTATACAATATGCACTGTTCCAGTGGAATTTTACAATACGAACTGGAATCATATGTTGCTTTCATTCAAATGAAAATCTCTTAGTTGCATTCACTCTTGGTGCTAATAGAAACTGGCTATTAAAATGTCATCTGTTGTGGAACGTGAATATCTTTTATCATGGCCATACATGAACAATGTGACTTCTTTAATCGCTAATTGTTGAATAAGTTGAAATTAGATGATGATATACTTCAATGACATCTTAACAATTGTTGGTATTGTGCAAGAAGATAACTAAGGCCCTTTTCAATGAGTTGTCGTATTTCCAAAATACAACCACAAAAGTAAATACTCTATTAATTTTTTGAAGCTTATTCATAAAAAGTAGTTCTAGTGTAAGCAAACATTAAAGGGCCATAGTGTTTATTGTTGGAGTCAAATATGTCAAACTTCATAAATAATTTTATTTTATCGAGAAAAGTTGGTTTGTTCTGAAAATCATCCTTTAAGTGCTTAAAAGATTAGTATAGAGACAGTAAACACGCTAAAGTCATGATTTATTCCAACATATTTATCTGAATTATTGATGTCAGTATTGGTGTGTATAAAATTAATTTTACAAGATTATGTACATGTGCCCATCAATATATTTTGCAGTTACCAATGATGAAATGTTATGATTTTAAAAGAATGAAATGATGAATTACCTTCTGTTGTTGGTGACGTCATAGTTGTTGGTGACGTCGTTGTTGGCGTCGTGGCTGATGTTGATACTGAAGTGATTTCTGAAGAATATATGGACATGATAAGAAGAAAAGGAATTCCATGAAATAACACTACAAAGACCAATGGTTTAACAATTGCATCCCCATCTTCTGTTGTTAATTATTCTTTGGAGGTAATAAACATTATCATCAAGACCACGCAAGCTCAAATTAGGAATTAATGTCTTGTACATTCTCGATGCCTCCAAATGGCGTAATTATTTGTATACGCACCAAGGAAATGACATCAAGAGTTACTGATAGTTCGGTAGTATGATTTGTAACCTTAGAAGTAATTTTAGAATACTATATACATCAACTTGTATATTTACCGGGTGGAGTATAACAAGCATTAACCAGCAGATCACTGATGGTTGTGGTACCAGACTGGGTTATTATGGTGATGACAACAGTTTTAGCGCTGACGCCGCCAAGATCAACAAATCCGACACCTGGACTGCCTTGGTTTGGCTGTGAAATGAAAAAGTTTAAGGTCTCATAATGCGACTTGGAACTTCGGTGGACCATCTCTGTACAATGTTATAATACTATATTAAGGACTGACTATATATGTTGTGAACTCGTCTGTATTGTATTGAAGTTATCAAAAATCCTTGCTTTTTCTCAGAGGTCAGCTTTATCTCTCACAGCTCAGCTATATCTCTCACAGCTCAGCTATATCTCTCACAGCTCAGCTATATCTCTCACAGCTCAGATAAATCTCTCACACCTCAGCTACATTTCTCACCGCTGAATTATACTTTATACGACTTTATAAATCGTTCTTTTGTTCGCTAAATTTGTGTTTCACAATCTGCTGTCACTTAACTTATTAGATTCTTACATTTAAACATTTTCAATATACAAGATTTACGAGTAAAAAAGATATAAAAATTAGAATCTCAGCTTTTTGTTTTGGACCCATACTGACGTATAATTACTTAAGCGATAAACTAGTTATGTCAATGTAAATTTCAGTTATTCAGTGTTTGGTAGATTGGTTGGTATATCAGATTTACTTTATCTCAACGGTTTTTGTTATTTCGTACGTGTCATTACAATTTGCACTTACTTTCTTTTGCCGATGAATCTACATACCCTGAGAGCGAACCCCACTCACGCTCCGCGCTGTGAGCTTTGACCTATTATCTATCTTAAAATAGTCAACAAAGGGCAGTGCTTTAAATGCGAGCCTGTGTAACAGTCACAATTGACTCTACCGCCTCATCCGACTCAAGAGTTAAAAGGGGCCAGGCTCACATGACTCAAGAGTTAATTGGGCTTGGTCTAAGGGGCATGTACAATATCTAGGGTCATCACACATTGGTCACTTACACATTCAAGGGTATACAAAAATAATATATCAGAATCGGCTATTAAGCCTCATTCATGTAATATGTAATAGCATTCGAGAAAGCTTGTCCCCAATTGTACCCTAAGGATGTAAGTCCAAAACGGGACGTTATCGTGGAAAGTCTAAGTTAGGTCATAATCAATGACTGCGCACAATTTTACGATTTCCCAATGGCAGCTTTCTGAGACAATTGGCAGAATAAAGGCTAAGGCAGAATGAGCGCTAAATAGAGAATATAGTCAAGAATTTCAAAACCATTTTTCAAACCTTTTCCGCCGTGGCAACGTTATGGGCTACTTATTCCAGTTATATATAGAGCTCATGAAATGCAAAAGGGGACAGTCCTATTCTTTAGATAAACAAATCATATTTAGTTAGTTTGTCAAATGAAATTGTAGATTTGATAAAAAGCGGTGTATGAAACAGAAACAGAAACAGAAACGAGTTCACATGTAATACTTACTATGTCAATGTCATTTCCAGTTGCTAAAATCACTCTGAACGTGATATCTGATGCTCCGACAACGTTGAAGGTGATGTTGGATATGATGGTCTCTGTGCCAGGTTGTCCAATGATATTCAGTACAAGTCGCACTAATGTCGTCCCACTGACTGATCCCACAGTTTCTGATTCGCCCAATCCTACATTAACTTCGTTGCCTGAAGCTTCATCAACCACTTTAACGTCACCATTTGCAACCTCGATGATTTCACACCTCTCTGGATGAAAGAAAAACCTTTATACAATATGCACTGTTCCAGTGGAATTTTACAATACGAACTGGAATCATATGTTGCTTTCATTCAAATGAAAATCTCTTAGTTGCATTCACTCTTGGTGCTAATAGAAACTGGCTATTAAAATGTCATCTGTTGTGGAACGTGAATATCTTTTATCATGGCCATACATGAACAATGTGACTTCTTTAATCGCTAATTGTTGAATAAGTTGAAATTAGATGATGATATACTTCAATGACATCTTAACAATTGTTGGTATTGTGCAAGAAGATAACTAAGGCCCTTTTCAATGAGTTGTCGTATTTCCAAAATACAACCACAAAAGTAAATACTCTATTAATTTTTTGAAGCTTATTCATAAAAAGTAGTTCTAGTGTAAGCAAACATTAAAGGGCCATAGTGTTTATTGTTGGAGTCAAATATGTCAAACTTCATAAATAATTTTATTTTATCGAGAAAAGTTGGTTTGTTCTGAAAATCATCCTTTAAGTGCTTAAAAGATTAGTATAGAGACAGTAAACACGCTAAAGTCATGATTTATTCCAACATATTTATCTGAATTATTGATGTCAGTATTGGTGTGTATAAAATTAATTTTACAAGATTATGTACATGTGCCCATCAATATATTTTGCAGTTACCAATGATGAAATGTTATGATTTTAAAAGAATGAAATGATGAATTACCTTCTGTTGTTGGTGACGTCATAGTTGTTGGTGACGTCGTTGTTGGCGTCGTGGCTGATGTTGATACTGAAGTGATTTCTGAAGAATATATGGACATGATAAGAAGAAAAGGAATTCCATGAAATAACACTACAAAGACCAATGGTTTAACAATTGCATCCCCATCTTCTGTTGTTAATTATTCTTTGGAGGTAATAAACATTATCATCAAGACCACGCAAGCTCAAATTAGGAATTAATGTCTTGTACATTCTCGATGCCTCCAAATGGCGTAATTATTTGTATACGCACCAAGGAAATGACATCAAGAGTTACTGATAGTTCGGTAGTATGATTTGTAACCTTAGAAGTAATTTTAGAATACTATATACATCAACTTGTATATTTACCGGGTGGAGTATAACAAGCATTAACCAGCAGATCACTGATGGTTGTGGTACCAGACTGGGTTATTATGGTGATGACAACAGTTTTAGCGCTGACGCCGCCAAGATCAACAAATCCGACACCTGGACTGCCTTGGTTTGGCTGTGAAATGAAAAAGTTTAAGGTCTCATAATGCGACTTGGAACTTCGGTGGACCATCTCTGTACAATGTTATAATACTATATTAAGGACTGACTATATATGTTGTGAACTCGTCTGTATTGTATTGAAGTTATCAAAAATCCTTGCTTTTTCTCAGAGGTCAGCTTTATCTCTCACAGCTCAGCTATATCTCTCACAGCTCAGCTATATCTCTCACAGCTCAGCTATATCTCTCACAGCTCAGATAAATCTCTCACACCTCAGCTACATTTCTCACCGCTGAATTATACTTTATACGACTTTATAAATCGTTCTTTTGTTCGCTAAATTTGTGTTTCACAATCTGCTGTCACTTAACTTATTAGATACTTACATTTAAACATTTTCAATATACAAGATTTACGAGTAAAAAAGATATAAAAATTAGAATCTCAGCTTTTTGTTTTGGACCCATACTGACGTATAATTACTTAAGCGATAAACTAGTTATGTCAATGTAAATTTCAGTTATTCAGTGTTTGGTAGATTGGTTGGTATATCAGATTTACTTTATCTCAACGGTTTTGTGTTATTTCGTACGTGTCATTACAATTTGCACTTACTTTCTTTTGCCGATGAATCTACATACCCTGAGAGCGAACCCCACTCACGCTCCGCGCTGTGAGCTTTGACCTATTATCTATCTTAAAATAGTCAACAAAGGGCAGTGCTTTAAATGCGAGCCTGTGTAACAGTCACAATTGACTCTACCGCCTCATCCGACTCAAGAGTTAAAAGGGGCCAGGCTCACATGACTCAAGAGTTAATTGGGCTTGGTCTAAGGGGTATGTACAATATCTAGGGTCATCACACATTGGTCACTTACACATTCAAGGGTATACAAAAATAATATATCAGAATCGGCTATTAAGCCTCATTCATGTAATATGTAATAGCATTCGAGAAAGCTTGTCCCCAATTGTACCCTAAGGATGTAAGTCCAAAACGGGACGTTATCGTGGAAAGTCTAAGTTAGGTCATAATCAATGACTGCGCACAATTTTACGATTTCCCAATGGCAGCTTTCTGAGACAATTGGCAGAATAAAGGCTAAGGCAGAATGAGCGCTAAATAGAGAATATAGTCAAGAATTTCAAAACCATTTTTTTTCAAACTTTTTCCGCCGTGGCAACGTTATGGGCTACTTATTCCAGTTATATATAGAGCTCATGAAATGCAAAAGGGGACAGTCCTATTCTTTAGATAAACAAATCATATTAGTTAGTTTGTCAAATGAAATTGTAGATTTGATAAAAAGCGGTGTATGAAACAGAAACAGAAACAGAAACGAGTTCACATGTAATACTTACTATGTCAATGTCATTTCCAGTTGCTAAAATCACTCTGAACGTGATATCTGATGCTCCGACAACGTTGAAGGTGATGTTGGATATGATGGTCTCTGTGCCAGGTTGTCCAATGATATTCAGTACAAGTCGCACTAATGTCGTCCCACTGCCTGATCCCACAGTTTCTGATTCGCCCAATCCTACATTAACTTCGTTGCCTGAAGCTTCATCAACCACTTTAACGTCACCATTTGCAACCTCGATGATTTCACACCTCTCTGGATGAAAGTAAAACCTTTATACAATATGCACTGTTCCAGTGGAATTTTACAATACGAACTGGAATCATATGTTGCTTTCATTCAAATGAAAATCTCTTAGTTGCATTCACTCTTGATGCTAATAGAAACTGGCTATTAAAATGTCATCTGTTGTGGAACGTGAATATCTTTTATCATGGCCATACATGAACAATGTGACTTCTTTAATCGCTAATTGTTGAATAAGTTGAAATTAGATGATGATATACTTCAATGACATCTTAACAATTGTTGGTATTGTGCAAGAAGATAACTAAGGCCCTTTTCAATGAGTTGTCGTATTTCCAAAATACAACCACAAAAGTAAATACTCTATTAATTTTTTGAAGCTTATTCATAAAAAGTAGTTCTAGTGTAAGCAAACATTAAAGGGCCATAGTGTTTATTGTTGGAGTCAAATATGTCAAACTTCATAAATAATTTTATTTTATCGAGAAAAGTTGGTTTGTTCTGAAAATCATCCTTTAAGTGCTTAAAAGATTAGTATAGAGACAGTAAACACGCTAAAGTCATGATTTATTCCAACATATTTATCTGAATTATTGATGTCAGTATTGGTGTGTATAAAATTAATTTTACAAGATTATGTACATGTGCCCATCAATATATTTTGCAGTTACCAATGATGAAATGTTATAATTTTAAAAGAATGAAATGATGAATTACCTTCTGTTGTTGGTGACGTCATAGTTGTTGGTGACGTCGTTGTTGGCGTCGTGGCTGATGTTGATACTGAAGTGATTTCTGAAGAATATATGGACATGATAAGAAGAAAAGGAATTCCATGAAATAACACTACAAAGACCAATGGTTTAACAATTGCATCCCCATCTTCTGTTGTTAATTATTCTTTGGAGGTAATAAACATTATCATCAAGACCACGCAAGCTCAAATTAGGAATTAATGTCTTGTACATTCTCGATGCCTCCAAATGGCGTAATTATTTGTATACGCACCAAGGAAATGACATCAAGAGTTACTGATAGTTCGGTAGTATGATTTGTAACCTTAGAAGTAATTTTAGAATACTATATACATCAACTTGTATATTTACCGGGTGGAGTATAACAAGCATTAACCAGCAGATCACTGATGGTTGTGGTACCAGACTGGGTTATTATGGTGATGACAACAGTTTTAGCGCTGACGCCGCCAAGATCAACAAATCCGACACCTGGACTGCCTTGGTTTGGCTGTGAAATGAAAAAGTTTAAGGTCTCATAATGCGACTTGGAACTTCGGTGGACCATCTCTGTACAATGTTATAATACTATATTAAGGACTGACTATATATGTTGTGAACTCGTCTGTATTGTATTGAAGTTATCAAAAATCCTTGCTTTTTCTCAGAGGTCAGCTTTATCTCTCACAGCTCAGCTATATCTCTCACAGCTCAGCTATATCTCTCACAGCTCAGCTATATCTCTCACAGCTCAGATAAATCTCTCACACCTCAGCTACATTTCTCACCGCTGAATTATACTTTATACGACTTTATAAATCGTTCTTTTGTTCGCTAAATTTGTGTTTCACAATCTGCTGTCACTTAACTTATTAGATTCTTACATTTAAACATTTTCAATATACAAGATTTACGAGTAAAAAAGATATAAAAATTAGAATCTCAGCTTTTTGTTTTGGACCCATACTGACGTATAATTACTTAAGCGATAAACTAGTTATGTCAATGTAAATTTCAGTTATTCAGTGTTTGGTAGATTGGTTGGTATATCAGATTTACTTTATCTCAACGGTTTTTGTTATTTCGTACGTGTCATTACAATTTGCACTTACTTTCTTTTGCCGATGAATCTACATACCCTGAGAGCGAACCCCACTCACGCTCCGCGCTGTGAGCTTTGACCTATTATCTATCTTAAAATAGTCAACAAAGGGCAGTGCTTTAAATGCGAGCCTGTGTAACAGTCACAATTGACTCTACCGCCTCATCCGACTCAAGAGTTAAAAGGGGCCAGGCTCACATGACTCAAGAGTTAATTGGGCTTGGTCTAAGGGGTATGTACAATATCTAGGGTCATCACACATTGGTCACTTACACATTCAAGGGTATACAAAAATAATATATCAGAATCGGCTATTAAGCCTCATTCATGTAATATGTAATAGCATTCGAGAAAGCTTGTCCCCAATTGTACCCTAAGGATGTAAGTCCAAAACGGGACGTTATCGTGGAAAGTCTAAGTTAGGTCATAATCAATGACTGCGCACAATTTTACGATTTCCCAATGGCAGCTTTCTGAGACAATTGGCAGAATAAAGGCTAAGGCAGAATGAGCGCTAAATAGAGGATATAGTCAAGAATTTCAAAAACATTTTTCAAACTTTTTCCGCCGTGGCAACGTTATGGGCTACTTATTCCAGTTATATATAGAGCTCATGAAATGCAAAAGGGGACAGTCCTATTCTTTAGATAAACAAATCATATTTAGTTAGTTTGTCAAATGAAATTGTAGATTTGATAAAAAGCGGTGTATGAAACAGAAACAGAAACAGAAACGAGTTCACATGTAATACTTACTATGTCAATGCCATTTCCAGTTGCTAAAATCACTCTGAACGTGATATCTGATGCTCCGACAACGTTGAAGGTGATGTTGGATATGATGGTCTCTGTGCCAGGTTGTCCAATGATATTCAGTACAAGTCGCACTAATGTCGTCCCACTGCCTGATCCCACAGTTTCTGATTCGCCCAATCCTACATTAACTTCGTTGCCTGAAGCTTCATCAACCACTTTAACGTCACCATTTGCAACCTCGATGATTTCACACCTCTCTGGATGAAAGTAAAACCTTTATACAATATGCACTGTTCCAGTGGAATTTTACAATACGAACTGGAATCATATGTTGCTTTCATTCAAATGAAAATCTCTTAGTTGCATTCACTCTTGATGCTAATAGAAACTGGCTATTAAAATGTCATCTGTTGTGGAATGTGAATATCTTTTATCGTGGCCATATATGAACAATGTGACTTCTTTAATTGCTCACTGTTGAATAAGTTGAAATTAGATGATGATATACTTCATTGACATCTTAACAATTGTTGGTATTGTGCAAGAAGATAACTATGTGCAAGAAGATAACTAAGGCCCTTTTCAATGAGTTGTCGTATTTCCAAAATACAACCACAAAAGTAAATACTCTATTAATTTTTTGAAGCTTATTATCAAAAAGTAGTTCTAGTGTAAGCAAACATTAAAGGGCCATAGTGTTTATTGTTGGAGTCAAATATGTCAAACTTCATAAATAATTTTATTTTATCGAGAAAAGTTGGTTTGTTCTGAAAATCATCCTTTAAGTGCTTAAAAGATTAATATAGAGACAATAAACACGCTAAAGTCATGATTTATTCCAACATATTAATCTGAATTATTGATGTCAGTATTGGTGTGTATAAAATTTATTAAGATTATGTACATGTGCCCATCAATATATTTTGCAGTTACCAATGATGAAATGTTATAATTTTTAAGAATGAAATGATGAATTACCTTCTGTTGTTGGTGACGTTATAGTTGTTGGTGACGTCGTTGTTGGCGTGGCTGATGTTGATACTGAAGTGATTTCTGAAGAATATAAGGAATTCCATGAAATAACACTACAAAGACCAATGGTTTAACAATTGCATCCCCATCTTCTGTTGTTAATTATTCTTTGGAGGTAATAAACATTATCATCAAGACCACGCAAGCTCAAATTAGGAATTAATGTCTTGTACATTCTCGATGCCTCCAAATGGCGTAATTATTTGTATACGCACCAAGGAAATGACATCAAGAGTTACTGATAGTTCGGTAGTATGATTTGTAACCTTAGAAGTAATTTTAGAATACTATATACATCAACTTGTATATTTACCGGGTGGAGTATAACAAGCATCAACGAGCAGATCACTGATGGTTGTGGTACCAGACTGGGTTGTTATGGTGATGACAACAGTACCAATGCTGACGCCGCCAACATCAACAAATCCGACACCTGGACTGCCTTGGTTTGGCTGTGAAATGAAAAGGTTCAAGGTCTCATAATGCGACCTGGAACTTCGGTGGACCATCTCTTTACACAGTTTTGTTTTGTAAATCTCAATTTTGTTTTGTAAAGCTACCTAGAACAACGGATTTATTTTATTTCAAACAGTCGACGGTATTTAATATCTTATACGAGTAATTACAATTTGCACTTACTTTCTTTTGCCGATGAATCTACATACCCTGAGAGTGAACCCCACTCAAGCTCCGCGCTGTGAGCCTTGAACTATTATCTATCTTAAAATAGTCAACAAAGGGCAGCGCTTTAAATGCGAGCCTGTGTAACAGTCACAATTGACTCTACCGCCTCAACCGACTCAAGAGTTAAAAGGGGCCAGGCTCACATGACTCTAGAGTTAATTGGGCTTAGTCTAATGGGTATGTACAATATTTAGGGTCATCACATATCACACATTGGTCACTTACACAATCAAGTGTACTAACACAAAATAATATACTGATTTGTTAGATAGAGGGTTCTACATTGTGTAGTGTCAACGCTGAATTGTTAGGTAGATGGTTCTACAATGTGTAAAGACATTATCCATTGGTTTGATGTAGTGTTCTACAATGTGTAGTGTCACCGCTGAATTGTTAGATAGATGGTTCTACAATGTGTAGTGACATTATCCATTGGTTTGATGTAGTGTTCTACAATGTGTAGTGACATTATCCATTGGTTTGATGAAGTGTTCTACAATGTGTAGTGACATTATCCATTGGTTTGATGTAGTGTTCTACAATGTGCAATGTCACCATCGAATGTCAAAACTTGTTTGTTACGGCTAAGTTTCTACTATGTGTAATGGCATCAATGACATTAAGGAACTCGGTCACTATATCAATTTAGTGTAACCCTCTGTTTCTTTTTGTTACCGATTTAGTTGATAGTAACTTTCAAGCCATTCTATTTAAGTTCAGGTCGTTGATTTGTTGTTTTGTTAAAAGTAAGTTTGTATCTAATCGTTTAGCTGATAGTACAAGGAAATAAATGTTCAGGATTATAATGATATAATTGTTATTTGAAGGTGAATGCACAAATAGAAACATTTGTAGTTATTATGTGATGTTTCAGTTGCTAGTTGTGGTTCAAGTAACGAGCATTTTATACTCAAGATCTTTCATCAACCTTTTAACAAAGCAAACGTTGAAATGGAATATCACCTCTTGTATAATGCCCCCGAATGCATTGACGACTGTAAACTGGATTCTCATTGCTCCGACCACGTTAAAGGAGACGTTGAAGACCCTAGTGTCGGTACCAGGAACCGCTGTGATACTGAGGATGAGTTTCACCTCCATGTCACTGGCGGCAGGAACCACCATCTGGGATTCAACGTCAAGCTGTCTTCCAGTGTCAGCATTGGTCAGATTCACATTGGCGTTGGCAACCGTTGTTATTTCACAAGGAGCTGATACGTACATATACAGATTACTGAATTTGGCTTTTAGGTAGGTTAAAAGATAAGTTGTTAACTTGAATCTGCCGTTTTATGTATCATGGAGTGTTATATACCTCAACAGACCAGTTATTCTAGCTATTAACTCACTTAAACACATTGTTAGCCTCTTGATGGGTCTAGTTATTACTATTGTCTTGCATTAAACCTAAGATATCAGTACTTACGTGTTGATGGCGTTGCTGAAACGAACCACATTTATTGATTAGTCTTTTATATATTTTTCTGATATCACAGGATACCTATTTTGCTAGATTGTTTTTGCTTACAATAATATAAACAATGACTATTTTACTTGAAAAACACAAAATTGTTCATGAATTCGTAAAAAAAATCAGAAAATTAAACTTCGTAACTGACATCGTCAAATATCATTCTTTGGGAGTGATAGAAGCAATCATTTTAAATTATGCAAGTGACAAAGTGGATTATCCTTTAACTGATTGATAAAACTAAGCATTCTAACAATGTGACAGACATCTCTTAGAATTATTATCAATCAATCTAAATGAGACTGATATGGATAAATGGTGTGTGTGTGTGTATCTGACTGGCTGACTGATGGTTTCACTTACTGCAGCCTTTCTCGTCAGACATGTCGCCACAGTCATCATGCCCATCACAGGTCCGGTTCTTGGGGATACACGAGTCATGGCTTTCGCACTGTGTCTCGTTCTTCGGACATTCTGAAAATTCATAATTCGTTAAAGTACAGACACGGGCATCCCTTGCGCAAATCATGCTAAGCCGAGATAATCATTGTCTTCTTCACAAAGCATGCATTGTGTTCAACTAATTCGTTTGAGAATCATTTACAATTGGGATCAATTTACATCCTCTCCTTAAACACTCGGCATTGTCTTCATTATTGCTATAATCAACCATATGTTCATTGTGTCTGTAATTTACCATGTGTTCATTGTTTACGTTATCAATCATGTGTTCATTGTTTAGGTAATTAATCATGTGTTCATTGTTTACGTTATCAACCATGTGTTCATTGTTTACGCTATCAATCATGTGTGCATTGTTTACGTAATCAATCATGTGTTCTTTGTTTAGGTTATCAATCATGTGTTCATTGTTTAGGTAATTAATCATGTGTTCATTGTTTACGTTATCAATCATGTGTTCATTGTTTACGTTATCAATCATGTGTTCATTGTTTACGTAATCAATCATGTGTTCATTATTTACGTTATCAATCATGTGTTCATTGTTTACGTAATCAATCATGTGTTGATTGTTTAGGTAATTAATCATGTGTTCATTGTTTACGTTATCAATCATGTGTTCATTGTTTAGGTAATCAATCATGTGTTCATTATTTACGTTATCAACCATGTGTTCATTGTTTACGCTATCAATCATGTGTGCATTGTTTACGTAATCAATCATGTGTTCATTGTTTACGTTATCAATCATGTGTTCATTGTTTAGGTAATTAATCATGTGTTCATTGTTTACGTTATCAATCATGTGTTCATTGTTTACGTTATCAATCATGTGTTCATTGTTTACGTAATCAATCATGTGTTCATTGTTTACGTTATCAATCATGTGTTCATTGTTTACGTAATCAATCATGTGTTGATTGTTTAGGTAATTAATCATGTGTTCATTGTTTACGTTATCAATCATGTGTTCATTGTTTAGGTAATCAATCATGTGTTCATTATTTACGTTATCAATCATGTGTTCATTGTTTACGTAATCAATCATGTGTTCATTGTTTACATTATCAACCATGTGTTATTACTTAAGAAATTGATTATATTCTATTGTTTCTGTAACTAATCATGTATTTATCATGTATGTCAAGTCCAACTGATAAGCTACTATAATACAACATTCATAAGTGCTTGTGATTAAAAAAACAAAATTGATGGTGAAGAAACGCGTAAGAACGAACTGATTTAGAGCTTGGAACATTAACTTTAAACTGGAAGCGATCTCATGTGCGGGTGTAACCTTGTGATTGTGTTAACTGGAAGAGATCTCAGATGCGGGAGTAACCTTGTGATTGTGTTAACTGGAAGAGATCTCAGATGCGGGAGTAACCTTGTAATAGTGTAAACTGGAAGAGATCTCAGATGCGGGAGTAACCTTGTGATTGTGTTAACTGGAAGAGATCTCAGATGCGGGAGTAACCTTGTGATTGTGTTACCTGGAAGAGATCTCAGATGCGGTAGTAACCTTGTAATAGTGTTAACTGGAAGCGACCTCATATGCGGGCGAAACCTTGTAATTGTAAAAACTGGAAGCGATCTCATATGCAGGAGTAGCCTACGAAATTAATGTATATGCATGCTTACCAAAACAGTCCTTTTCATCTGAGGCGTCTGGGCAGTCGACATCCGCATCACAGACAAAGCTTGGCGGAATACAAATGGTGGTATCATTGTCACATCGGAAATATCCATCGAGACACTCGTCTGGAAATGGAGAAAGTTTAAGTTGAGTTCTAACCCCCAAGATGGTAACCGTATAAGTGACCCAGGTAAAGATCTTGTAGGTTTATATAATAATAGTAGTAGTGGTGGTAGTAGTAGTAGTAATAGTAGCAGCAGCATTAGTCGTAGTAGTGGTGGTGGTAGTACTAGTAGAAGCATCAATAGTAGTAGTGGTAATAGTAGTAGTAGCAGTAGAAGTAGCAGTAATAGCAGCAGTAATTGTAGCAGTAATAGTAGCGGTAATAGTAGCAGTAATTTATCTATTAATCACTTTAGGTTGGACAGATTCATTTTTGTAAAGGGTCAATGACCAATTGCAAAATAAACGTAGGTATCATGTAAGGATACACAAAAGTAGGATAGATTACATACAAATTTGCCAAGATGAAAAGGTGTTATGAATCGCACCATATAACTGACTCTTGGGTTTCCAACCCTATTAACACACCAAGCCACAGAACACAAAATGCGGCCATTCGTAACTTTACTTTAAACAGTTCACGAAATCTTAGACACTTCTTTCTGTTAAGATATTAAAAAGTGCATTTTGATAAATTCAATATGGTATCACTGCAATTGCTTTGTAGAAGTCTAGTAAAGTTATACATGCTAGGATTATTGAAATTATATCTATCTATGCATCGCTCTTGAAGTATTATATGTTGGACAAACCAAGAACACATGGTATTCATCCTCAATATCCTAAATGCACACTGGACATTTCCTGTCCTCAAAATTAAACTAAGGGTTTGCCCAGCGACCTCTTTTAATCATTAAAGCTTTGTCTGCTTGTTCTGAAAGCATCTTTTGTGCATGAGGAGAAGGTCCCGATGAAGAGAATACTATGCCCAAATACCTTAAACTTCCAACAACGTTTAACTCTTTTCATTATAAAAGCTTTTTTTCTTTTCTAGCAATACGTCCACCCTTCCTAAACACTACCACCTCAGTTTTAGATATTTTGGAACCTCTAATAATTAATATGCACTTAAACATTAGGACGACATTTTCTAATGCTTTCTATCGAGAAAATCTCTGTTTTGTCAAAAGTCCGTCACATGACATCTTCTAACAATTGTGAAACTATAAAACGTAAGTTGGGTTTTAGGCATTGAGCTTGTATAAATATCAATTGTTCCCTAAGCAAAAAAGGCAAAGTCTTTGATGAAGCTCTGGTACAAAGAGTAGCTGGAGAGGTAGCGACGGTAAAATTAACAACAGCACTAGCCCTGGTACAAAGAGTAGCTGGAGAGGTAGCGACGGTAAAACCAACAACAGCACTAGCACTGGTACAAAGAGTAGCTGGAGAGGTAGCGACGTTAAAACCAACAACAGCACTAGCCCTGGTACAAAGAGTAGCTGGAGAGGTAGCGACGGTAAAACCAACAACAGCACTAGTACTGGTACAAAGAGTAGCTTGAGAGGTAGCGACGGTAAAATTAACAACAGCACTAGCCCTGGTACAAAGAGTAGCTTGAGAGGTAGCGACGGTAAAACCAACAACAGCACTAGCACTGGTACAAAGTGTAGCTGGAGAGGTAGCGACGGTCAAATCAACAACAGCACTAGCACTGGTACAAAGAGTAGCTGGAGAGGTAGCGACGGTCAAATCAACAACAGCACTAGCACTGGTACAAAGAGTAGCTGGAGAGGTAGCGACGGTAAAACCAACAACAGCACTAGCACTGGTACAAAGAGTAGCTGGAGAGGTAGCGACGGTCAAATCAACAACAGCACTAGCACTGGTACAAAGAGTAGCTGGAGAGGTAGCGACGGTAAAACCAACAACAGCACTAGCACTGGTACAAAGAGTAGCTGGAGAGGTAGCGACGGTCAAATCAACAACAGCACTAGCACTGGTACAAAGAGTAGCTGGAGAGGTAGCGACGGTCAAACCAACAACAGCACTAGCACTGGTACAAAGAGTAGCTGGAGAGGTAGCGACGGTAAAATTAACAACAGCACTAGCCCTGGTACAAAGAGTAGCTGGAGAGGTAGCGACGGTAAAACCAACAACAGCACTAGCACTGGTACAAAGAGTAGCTGGAGAGGTAGCGACGGTAAAACCAACAACAGCACTAGCACTGGTACAAAGAGTAGCTGGAGAGGTAGCGACGGTAAAATTAACAACAGCACTAGCCCTGGTACAAAGAGTAGCTGGAGAGGTAGCGACGTTAAAACTAACAACAGCACTAGCCCTGGTACGAAGAGTAGCTTGAGAGGTAGCGACAGTAAAAACAACAGCACTTGTACTCACGGCAGTCGTGCTCGTCCGACCCGTCGTCACAATCTTTATGTCCGTTACAGACGAAATAGTCCGGGATGCACTGGCCGGAGTCACAGGTGAACTGGAGCTCTGTGCATGTGATGTCTGAAAACAACGAAGGTTAGAGGTACTGTAGAAGGACTTGCTATTAGGACGAATTTATAATGTGTCTAAGAAAAGAAAGTTTGCAGAAGTGACTGAATATTATACAGTACTATACATTTTTGGAGAGAAAAAACCTGAAAAACCTCATTTTTCTCTACGTATAAAATGAAACATTTGTATAATATGTTTCATTTTATACGTAGAGAGAAATGAGGTTTTTCAGTAAAAGCGTTAGATGTATCGACGCTGTCCGAGGTGTATTGGTCGACATACCCACTGTAACACTGGACACTCTGTAGACATAAGCCACAGTTTTATTTGATAAGCATTAAGGAGATTAAATCAAGGTGGAAATCTGTGGTAAGTTTGGTTATTTGAAGAACGGTCAGGAAAACCCTACACAGATTCTGGAGCAGCAGCAGAATAACCAGGTTATGTTTGTCTCAAGTGTAACACCACGCTGTTCAGAAACATGCAAGTCAAAACATATTATCACGAAACAGTTGGTTGTTGCGTATAAACTAAAAGTACATGCTGACACCTCCAAACGTTTCGTTTTAGTTAAAGTGAACCACCAAAGACATATCAGTGTGAGAAGTCACGATTAGCATTTGCTGAGTTAAGAAACTGAATATAACTATAATTTAGTAGTTTAGAGTCGACATACTATAAAAGAACATTAGTCATTATGTACCTATCTTATAAAAGTGTTTACTTTGATCTGTGATAGCGGATGGTTTACGTACTGCAGTTAATCTCGTCGGACCCGTCGTTGCAGTCCCTGATGCCGTCACACACGTAGGTGTTGTTGATGCAGATGAGGACTCCCTGCAGCTGGCCACAACTGTGCTGGTCCTCTTCACACTCGTTACACTCCAGACCCTCGCACTGGATGCTTCCCTCCTCGCACGAGCTGCAATACAGCCGTGATTTGAAGGCTTATTATTCTCGAATCTACATCTAGCCCGAGTTGCAATACAGCAGTGATTTGAAGGCTTATTATTCTCGAATCTACATCTAGCCCAGGCTGCAATACAGCAGTGATTTGAAGGCTTATTATTCTCGAATCTACATCTAGCCCGAGTTGCAATACAGCAGTGATTAGAAGGCTTATTATTCTCGAATCTACATCTAGCCCGAGTTGCAATACAGCAGTGATTTGAAGGCTTATTATTCTCGAATCTACATCTAGCCCGAGTTGCAATACAGCAGTGATTTGAAGGCTTATTATTCTCGAATCTACATCTAGCCCAGGCTGCAATACAGCAGTGATTTGAAGGCTTATTATTCTCGAATCTACATCTAGCCCGAGTTGCAATACAGCAGTGATTAGAAGGCTTATTATTCTCGAATCTACATCTAGCCCGAGTTGCAATACAGCAGTGATTTGAAGGCTTATTATTCTCGAATCTACATCTAGCCCGAGTTGCAATACAGCAGTGATTTGAAGGCTTATTATTCTCGAATCTACATCTAGCCCGAGTTGCAATACAGCAGTGATTTGAAGGCTTATTATTCTCGAATCTACATCTAGCCCGAGTTGCAATACAGCAGTGATTTGAAGGCTTATTATTCTCGAATCAACATCTATCCCGAGCTGCAATACAGCAGTGATTAGAAGGCTTATTATTCTCGAATCTACATCTAGCCCGAGTTGCAATACAGCAGTGATTTGAAGGTTTATTATTCTCGAATCAACATCTATCCCGAGCTGGAATACAGCAGTGATTAGAAGGCTTATTGTTCTCGAATCAACATCTATCCCGAGCTGCAATACAGCAGTGATTAGAAGGCTTATTATTCTCGAATCAACATCTATCCCGAGTTGCAATACAGCAGTGATTAGAAGGCTTATTATTCTCGAATCTACATCTAGCCCGAGTTGCAATACAGCAGTGATTTGAAGGTTTATTATTCTCGAATCAACATCTATCCCGAGCTGGAATACAGCAGTGATTAGAAGGCTTATTGTTCTCGAATCAACATCTATCCCGAGCTGCAATACAGCAGTGATTAGAAGGCTTATTATTCTCGAATCAACATCTATCCCGAGCTGGAATACAGCAGTGATTAGAAGGCTTATTATTCTCGAATCAACATCTATCCCGAGCTGGAATACAGCAGTGATTAGAAGGCTTATTATTCTCGAATCTACATCTAGCCCAAGCTGCAATAAAGCAGTGATTAGGTTTATTTTTCTCGAATCTACATCTAGCCCAGGCTGCAATACAGCAGTGATTAGAAGGCTTATTATTCTCGAATCTACATCTAGCCCGAGTTGCAATACAGCAGTGATTAGAAGGCTTATTATTCTCGAATCTACATCTAGCCCGAGTTGCAATACAGCAGTGATGTGAAGGCTTATTATTCTCGAATCTACATCTAGCCCGAGTTGCAATACAGCAGTGATTAGAAGGCTTATTATTCTCGAATCTACATCTAGCCTGAGCTGCAATACAGCAGTGATTAGAAGGCTTATTATTCTTGAATCTACATCTATCCCAGGCTGCAATACAGCAGTGATTAGAAGGCTTATTATTCTCGAATCTACATCTAGCCCGAGCTGCAATACATCATTGATTTGAAGGCTTATTGTTCTCAAATATACATCTAGCCCGAGCTAGAATACAACAGCGATTGGAAGGCATATTATTCTCGAATCTACATCTATCCCGAGCTGCAATACAGCAGTGATTAGAAGGCTTATTATTCTCGAATCTACATCTAGCCCGAGATGGAATACAGCAGCGATTAGAAGGCTTATTATTCTCGAATCTACATCTAGCCCGGGCTGCAATACAGCAGTTAAGGGAAGGCTTATTATTTTCGAATCTACATCTAGCCCGAGCTGCAATACAGCAGTGATTAGAAGGCTTATTGTTCTCAAATATACATCTAGCCCGAGATGGAATACAGCAGCGATTTGAAGGCTTATTAATCTCGAATCTACATCTAGCCAGAGCTGCAATACAGCAGTGATTAGAAGGCTTATTATTCTCGAATCTACATCTAGCCCAAGCTGCAATACAGCAGTGATTAGAAGGCTTATTGTTCTCGAAGCTATATCAAACCCGAGCTGGAATACAGCAGTTAAGGGAAGGCTTATTGTTCTCGAAGCTATATCAAACAGGAGTTGGAATACAGCAGTGATTAGAAGGCTTATTGTTCTCGAAGCTATATCAAACAGGAGTTGGAATACAGCAGTTAAGGGAAGGCTTATTGTTGTCGAAGCTATATCAAACAGGAGTTGGAATATAGCAGTTAAGGGAAGGCTTATTGTTCTCGAAGCTATATCAAACAGGAGTTGGAATACAGCAGTTAAGGGAAGGCTTATTGTTCTCGAAGCTATATCAAACAGGAGTTGGAATATAGCAGTTAAGGAAGGCTTATTGTTCTCGAAGCTATATCAAACAGGAGTTGGAATACAGCAGTTCATGTATGCCCTTAACATAAGATACGCTGGATGCTGCCTTCAAAACAGCTAAAACAGGGATCATCAGAAGATATCTTACCCTAGAAGTTGTCATCTCAGCACGTTCTTAGTAAATGATAAACTCGTAAGGTGTATTGCACATAATGCAGTAACGTGCGCTGAAACAAATGATCAATCTAAAATCTATAAAGTAATAAGTTAAAAGCAAACACTTCGAAAGGGAAGAAAACTCCTTCATCGAGGGAGGTAATTCTCACCAAGATTGACAGTTCCTAGTGAAATTGGTTCCCGGCATGTAGGTGACTCCGTTTTCATCGATACAAGGGCATTCCTCCACACTGACACACCTGCCTGTGCTGTCTATAAACAAAACACGCCGCGAATGAAATTGTAGGTATATGAAAAAGGTGGTTGTTGTGCTAGCTGATTGCACAAAAAGTAACAACTTTGAATCGTATGAGTCTTTTATACAAGTTATAATTGGAATCCCAGCAACCACATTAGTTCTAAAATAACCGCTGTATTGTGTTCATGAAACCTTTGATCAGAAAATGATACCGAAATTGACAGCCAATCATTTTGTAGGGGTCAATCATTATCCGTCCAATCAGATTCTAGCCTTTTCGGACACTTCGTTTTATCAATAGCCTTGTCTATCCCCGAAATAGGCTCTGTATTCATGAATATTCACAGAGTATACATACACATGATCGACAGTCATACAATTTTAATTTGTCAGGTAACCCATGGTGAATCACTGTTTCTGCTGATGGGGATAAGCTATCGAGGGAGATATGGAAACCGCATTATTACATTTGGTTAATGTAGTAATGTATTGTTCAAAGTAGAAACTAACGGTCAACGACAGTGCCATCAGGACAGAAGCAGCCCTCTACACAGTGGGTGGAGTTGCATGCCGCACTGCTGTCATCTGGTGAACTAAGACTGGAGCAACTTGGCTGACAGGGGGAGTTACAGGGGTTGTACTCGCTTCCGTAGTCACACTGGATAGCTGCAAACACAGGGGTCAGAGAAGGTTTAGGGAAAGATATTGACAGACAATTATGTTAATACACTAAGAAGTGAGCCTCAAGTCAGTTAAAATGATGGACGAGTGCGTATTATAGGTATTTTTTTTTCTAAGTAATAAAGGTTCCAGCTGTGATCTCTCACTACATCAATTGAAGGAGCAATACACTTTCTTATCTAAATCGGGCAATTCTCAGCGAACTTTTTACAATTTACACTTAAGTTTAAGAACTTCTTCGTTTTCGAATGAATGGATTAACTCTGATATTACCCGATATCCGGTTCTAGTAAAAGAATTCAATGGTTAGTTTTTATGAGGACAACTGGTAGTACGTACGACAGAGTCTCTGACTTCTCCAGTACACCACATGGCCGTAGTTAGTCATACACTCCCGGGCGTAGGTCGCTATGGCTGTACACAAACACTCACAATCGCCCCCTCGGTTACAGCTGCGGAGGGGAGACAACTCATCATTGGGACATTGAATATGTGTTACGTTTGGAGTAGAGTTTTACGGTAAAAAGGAAAAAGGTAGAGGAAGGGTTGGGTCAGGGTTGGGTCATGATTGGGTCAAGGTTGGGTTAGGGTGGGGCAAGGATAGGGTCATGGTTGGGTCAGGGTTGGGTCATGATTGGGTCAAGGTTGGGTCAGGGTTGGGTCAGGGTTGGGTTAGGGTGGGGCAAGGACAGGGTTACGGTTTGGAAAGGTTATGGTGCAATCATGTGTGGGTTAAGTTAGGGTTGGTTGATAATGAGTTAGATTTGGGAAAGGAGTTAGAATTCGGTTCGGGATGGGTTAGGGTTCTATTAGAGTTAGGGGTTTGGTTAAGGCTGTGTTAGGTTTAAGGGTTGGGTTGGTAAGGGTTGGGTACGTAACGCTTTGGTCGGGTTTGGTTCAGGGTTGAGATGAGGTTGGGTTTGGGTTGGGTAAGGTAAGGGGAAGAGTTTGGTTAGTGTTAGGATCAGTGCCTTGGTTAGCGTTGGGATAAATGTAAGGGTTAGTGTTAGAGCTAGTGTAAGGAATACAGTTCTGGTCTGGTTGAGGTTGAGTTACATTAAGTTAGGGTTTGGTTAGGGTTAGGGCTTGGTAAGGGTTAGGCTAGATATAGAACTGCGTTAGGGTTAGGGCTGAGTTAGTAAGTCAGATTTGAGTTTGGCAAGATTTGAGTTAAGGATTTGTTAGGGTAAGGCCAGATTTGGGTTGGGTTGGTATGGGTTCGGGTAATGCCAGGGAAAGGGTTACAGTTATGATTACTTTAACGTAGAGGGTTTTGGTAGCGGATTTGGAAACATGAAGGTCAAAGATAAACGCCTACCGTTTAAGTTTTGTGATCATGGTAATTTATATATGGTAACAGTTTATAAGTATACAAGGATGTTTATGTGAATCCTGGTAACTGAGTTATGGTCACAGTTTATAAGTATACAAGGATGTTTATGTGAACCTGGTACAGAGTTATGGTAACAGTTTATAAGTATACAAGGATGTTTATGTGAATCCTGGTAACTGAGTTATGGTCACAGTTTATAAGTATACAAGAATGTTTATGTGAATCCTGGTAACTGAGTTATGGTAACAGTTTATAAGTATACAAGGATGTTTATGTGAATAATGTTAAATGATTTATGGTAACACTTTATAAGTATACAAGGATGTTTATGTGAATCCTGGTAACTGAGTTATGGTCACAGTTTATAAGTATACAAGGATGTTTATGTGAATCCTGGTACAGAGTTATGGTAACAGTTTATAAGTATACACGGATGTTTATGTGAATCCTGGTAACTGAGTTATGGTCACAGTTTATAAGTATACAAGGATGTTTATGTGAATCCTGGTAACTGAGTTATGGTCACAGTTTATAAGTATACAAGGATGTTTATGTGAATAATGTTAAATGATTTATGGTAACACTTTATAAGTATACAAGGATGTTTATGTGAATCCTGGTAACTGAGTTATGGTAACAGCTTATAAGTATACAAGGATGTTTATGTGAATCCTGGTAACTGATTTATGGTAACAGTTTATAAGTATACAAGGATGTTTATGTGAATCCTGGTACAGCGTTTCAATCTCACCTGCATGCCTCTATTGTACAGCGATCGTACAGTTCACTGTGTCGACTTCCCATAGAGAGCTTGCACTTCTCAAACAAGGCTGAATTGAGCACATCGCAGGAACTTTCAGCCCAACTCAGTCTCTCCGAATTTTCCTAGAGAAAATCATATCAATAGTACAATTTTATTCATTAAAATATTCACGAAGATTTTTATTTCGTCAACTAGATTTTTTTTGTATGGCTAGGTTGCTATAAAAGAAGATTCAACGTCAAGTATATTGGATACTAAACTCTTTATGTAAGAGCACAATGTTTTGACAATTGTCTTTATTTGACTTCTTACATTGTTTAAAACCAATTATACAAAATGGATAATGTGGTTTTCCCACTTGTGTGTGTTCAATTTAAAATAACAATGGCCACTGATTGTCCAAATGAATTTCAAATTATTCACTGCATGTTGGTACAGTAGCACTGAAAGCTCCGGATGTTATGTGTTATGTTTCACAGTTTGACAATGAGTTTGGTATAGAGAAACAACATGAGAGTTGATTCATATCGTAACTAAAGAGTTCTTTGTGGAAGGGGCACTCACTACACATGGAACCTTGTTAGTCGGGACGTAATCTTCACACGTGTCGGAGGTTTTCCAGGAGTTTCCGAAATCAGCCACGGTTGTCGCAGTAGCACCTGACCTTGTTATCATTTCATCGGCATTATTTCCATTGTAGTTTCCACACAGACCTTTCGTGTTCGTCATTGCGGTGGAGGGGACCTCTACACGAACGTACATACCTGGACATGTGGGTGGTGCATTATTAACCAAGCATACCAACATATGGTACATCGTAGGTGAATTAGATATAAAGGTTTCTCATTCTATGTGCCTTTTTATGACATCTAATGATATTTAGACTTAATCTCGCATATATAATTACATAAATAGGTCTGTTGATTTATAGAATACGCAAAGTCGAAGATATGTGCGGGCTCTTGTGTTTATTTAGCGTGAAAATACACGTTAAGTGAATTGTGATGTTTTTTTCGTTTGCATACCAGGTTGTTGGTAGCGATTGGTACATATCTCTTTTTGGACATATTTAGTTTTTTCTCCTAGAATTTGAAATTTTTTGTCTTAAGAATAAAATAGTTTGTTGTAGGTATCTATGCATATCTGTCTTAGCTCTTTTAAACATGACAGAAATGAGGATTTGTTATGTGAATGTGAATTCATGAACGTTACATTCCTTGCATGCCATGATTTTACTTTTATCAACGATTGTTGATCGATTAACGCACAGCTTTAACCACAGCGATAAGGCCTTCAATGCTCTGGCGTCAAAGTATTGTGACATCATCAGGTCTATGCCATCAAGGCAAACTTTAATAATGTAAAAACATTGTGATGTCATTTATTTGACGACGACTGGTGTTTGGGTAACATCAGGGATGACCTCGTGTAAATGTCTTGATATCCATCTAGGTAGGATATATGCTTTCTTTTTATATCATGTAAGTCTACGTTCATTTGCCACATCTGTATATCTGTTGTTTCTTGTTGTGAGAGACTTACCTTGGTCCCAGGTGAGAACCAACTCTTCCAGGAGAACGTGGTAGCTCAGCGCAGTCAGTCGGACCTGGAGATCGGAGTTGATGGTGGTGCTAGTTCCTTCTTCATAGACCTTCCCGTCGTAGTCGAGTCCCATGGAGCGAGCCATCGTGATGACCTCCCCGTTCCAGATGACCTCAACAGACTTAGTGCACATGGTCTCCAGCCCCCGACACTGGTAGCCCTGGATGTTGACCGTGATGCCACCCCACTCTAGGAGCGTGTAGGAGCAGGACCCGTTCCCCCCGCCTGGGAACGAGTAAGAATGCCCGTCGAAGGTGGTGAAGTATTGAGTAGTGCCGGTCACCGTGCAGCTGGCTGTAGATCAAAATGGTGTGTTATTAACTTCTAACGGAGAAGCTGACATTAAGTTGTTATCGATGAATGTCCTTTCAGCTTGTTTTTTCTTTAATTGAATTAGCCTTTCACTTTCATTGGGACCGACATGCAATCAAATTCTGCAGAAAAATAGCAATGTCGCATGTTTACCAATGCTGCCAAAATGGCCATACGGAAATGTTTCAACGAAACTTTTGCCTCTAGGAAGAGGAAACTATGATACCTTCCCTTGAAAACGTTCATCTTGATCTCTGACTGCTAGAGAATAAAGCAATGTTCATTTGTTTACTTAAGAAATATTAGTTATGCATACCATTTAGAGTAACAGGTACAAATAAAGGACAAATGTGTTTAGAGGTTTTAAATCTTAAAATTAAAACGTCTTACCTCGACAAGATTGTTCTTCAGTGATCCAGTTATAGTTGTCACATGTCCTATAGAATAAATATGTAGTTTTGCAAATGTTACCAAAAATTATAATTCGTGAAAGGATTATAACATGGGCATGTGCAGTATTCAAATTTTCCGAGAAAGATTGGGATAAGGAGAAGAGAAAATGTCAAAGTGTAAGACTCTCAACGTGCACGACGCAATTCAACAGGTTCTACTCACCCCGTCAAATCAAATTGGTCAATTTCTGTTGATACATTCCTAATCGTTTTTTCTTCAATTGACATGTCTGTTAAGTTTTCATTCAAGGACACACACCCCTCTCCCTTCTTAAACTGACCTTTCCAGTTACGATTGCTACATTGGCTTTCCTCGGTTAAGTCGTCTTACATTGGTCTTTCTTTGTTAAGTGTTCATACATTGGCTTTCCTCAGTTCGGATTTCTTACATTGGCCTCAGCTATGATCTTTTTCACATTGACCTTCCTCAGTTACGACTTCTTACATTGGTCTTTCTTAGCTAAGAATAGGCTTTCTTCAGTTAGGATTTGTTACATGCATAATATAAACTTATAATACATAGAATTAACCTTCGTCACTTTATATCTCTTTCATGAATGTACATTCCTAATGGAGTATTTCCAAGGAAAGACTTCTTACTTTTTGTGACATCCAGAAGCAATGACACTTCCATGACTGTACCATTGTCCCCCGTCATAACATGGGCAGCTGTCCATCGGGATACAACTGCCAGACTGTCAGAACAGATTACAAAGAACAAAAGGTGAAAATGACAGTTGCTCATATCCTTACGTAAGGTGTTTCAGGAGAATAAAACCGATCACAAATTCAAATTCAGACTTCCATCCATATATTTAAAACTCAGATTAGACAGTAAGTAGCCAATCCGGTTAAAAGCAGCGCAGCACTATCAGGCCTCCTTACTTCAACTGGCTCTACACATGGAAACTTGCTACCACAAGGATAAGTAAGTAGATACTATCAAATATACAGTTTACAACACATATTCAAATGAAATTATTAATGGAAGGTCATAAGATGTTGGGTTTCTTAAGGTGTACTTTTCAAGTTTAGACATAAAACTGGAGAGACAATGTTTAGACCATAAGAGCACAATCTACTTTAGTACTAGTAAACAGTTCTGTGTGGTTAGGGACATGCCCGAAAACCAAATGGGTTAATTATATGTATAGTTTATCTAGAGCAGGTAAACAACCGTCAGATGATTAGATGTAGGACTGTAAGTGAAAGAAGTAAGATAGTTCTACATACGGGGTCCTCTGTTTTCCCCGAGGGGCAGTAGCAGGCGGGCTCCTCAACAACCTCCTCCCCTATCTTAGGGAGCTCTTTGCATCGACTGGAGAAGCCAGGTATGGGGCAGACCGGGAAACAGTCACCCTCGGAAGCCACAGCGATCTCTTGGGTCCCCAGACACGTGACAGTCTCACACGTGTGGTTGGAGCAAACAAGGACACCGCCCGAACACTCGCTGGAGTAGACGTGCAACGTTTCTTACAGTTTAAAATTCCGAAATTTTGAACTTAACTATCTGAAAACTCTTTCTTTTACGCAAACTGAATTCCTTTCATAGCATCAGCATGATCGCTAGTCACTTAGGAACAAAGAATAGGAGCTAAGGTTGACCTTAACAATGGCTGTTTTTATATGAGGCCCTAGAGTAAAACAATACAGGACTTTCTTCCTTTTGTTGAACTCATTGGCAAAGGTTAAATAACTAATGGGTTATGTTATAAGGATATTTCGACATAGATAAATAAACACGACTGAAGTTAAGCATGGCAAGACGAAAATAGATTGCAATCCCTGAGACCTATCAGCATCTGGGAGTGATTTAATTAGGTGGGCTTTAAGGATTGTAATCTCTCGACTAAAGATCTCAATAAAGGTGACCTGTCAGAAGTTTACCCTCTTCACGTCTTTTGGCATTGTATGGGAAAATCAAGTTTGAGATTAACATTCGTCTTTAATCCTATGTAAACAGTTAGTTATTGTATGTTGGAAACAGTATACATGTTCACCATGTTATCAAATTAAAAGTACTTTTTGTACAGATTTCTATCTAAAAACCTTGGACCTTGGGCGTCTTAATCAAAATAATGATTTGAAAACATCATACAAATGAGGTAGATTTTCTGGAGCTCTTACCAAATCTTACATCCAACGCTGACAGACTGACCAGGTTGGATAGCGACAGATGGATCTTCAAGCGAGTAGCAGCTACACATTTCTCTAGACACACAAGCACCGTCGTCCGTGAGGTACTGGTCTGCCTGACACTGGCACCCCTGGTGGACCTCTCCACTGCACTGACCAATCAGACTCAAGTCTCTGCACGTCGTCTGGCAGGTGCGCATAGTACAACTGTACGCCAGTTCGTCATCAAGGTTGGTTCCAACGGTATCACAGGTTGTTTCTACACCTGCAGTGGGGGAAGGATATTGATATGTGGATGTACCCTTACCAAGGGTGGGGAAGGGCAATAATCGGGATTTTCAGTGGGTTGTTATATTTTTCTTTAAAACACACTTTCTTTTTAATCAGAAAGTGTGTGGACATTGTCGATGTATGTTGCTTACATCTATTATAGAACTAGAGGAAGCGCCGAGCACGCCATGATGTTCTTGTCCGACTGAAGCAGTTCAAGATCTCTATGGGTTTGAGTGAAGCTTATGTTTAAAATACAACTGCTATCATGCTTGCAGTGAAAGATATGAGTTGTAGAGGAATACGGAATGAGTTCTACGACACATTAACACGGACCTATGAGATAAAGTCTTTCACGCACCCTTTCATCCACCGAGACATTAATTCACATCACACTGGTTACAACATATGAATGAAAGAAGCAACAACAATCCTTTCAATCGACGTCATGTAAACGCTCTGCCAGCACGGATTCGTATTTCGTCAAATGGCAGACACTCTTTCCCTCATCCATCAATCACTCCATTCATCATTTAATGCATTCATCAATTCAGCAATTTGCATCTTCTACTCACTACAGTCAACGTCGGCGATGTCTGGGACACATTTCCCACAGTCCCTGAGAAGTCCCTTCAGCAGGCCACACGTGGAGACTCCGCTTGGCAGGTTCTCACATGCTAACTCGTACTTCCTCAAACCCTGGCTTCCGATCAGCATAGGGCAGGCGTCTTGGATTGTTTTTGAGAATTGTAAACACTGAAACAAAACGATACAATTTCTTATTGGGCAGTTGCAGACATATAATCATTGGAGATGAAAACTCCCGACCGTTAAGGGCAGTTATCTTAGATTGTCATTGCGAAGTTAACACTGTGCGTAAGTGTACACAAAAACTGAACAGACCTTTGGTGCGTCAAAACGACTTGAAAACCTGATGGACAGTATTGAGAAATTGACAACTTACAAACGTCTAAACTTTTGCATTTCGTACCTGGGTTGACGGAGGTTGCGGGTCCATTGAAATAAGACACTGCCCTTCTGAGTTCATCCTGGTAAACATATCGGCGTCCAGAACACTTCCTGAGGGTTGTTCAACCAGGTCGTTGTCGGGGATGTAGTCCATGTTTCCACACAGTCCATTCACCTGGGGATTACAATCCATCATTCACTTAAATACATCTCATATATAGTTGAATCTGAAGAATCCATAGTTCGAGCCAATGTCGCAAGTATATAAACTATAGAACATAGAAGCTAAAGGTGAAAATCGTAAAGAAATATGTGCGTCACAAAGCAAACAAATAAATAAGTGATACAGTGAACGGATAAGGATATGATCCTCAAGAGAAACAGCAGCACCGTATTACTACGAAATATCTAGGTTTTTTGTCCGGTGTTAACTAGCTATATACATACATCAAATTAAGCAAATGTTTTCATATTGTGCGCAGCTCAAAATGGTGTAGCGATTAACCAGACTATCACATATTAAATGTCTAACTTCAGAACTACCCTTTATATGATCCTTATTCTGCAGGAGTAAGTGTTCCTATATCAATAAATAGATAAACATGACATCCTGTTTACGGACATCCTGGCTGATCTTCAAGGTGTACCCTCTCTACCTTCCACTTATTCCCCAGAATCACCCATGCTTCAAACGGTATATTACCTCCATTGACATGACTCTCAGTGTCGTCTCATATTCCATATGGAGTGTTTATAGATATGATTTGTCTTGTAACTATACAAGTTTTTAACTAAGATTTTAGGAATAGATAACTTAATACAGCAGATGTGTAAAAGTGCTCACCCTTCCAGAGTATGTGCTTGGTCTGGCGGAGATGAGGATCCCGGCTTCTTTGTCCAGTGTCACGGTCATGTCGAGGAACTTCATTACGTACACCCCGGACTGCGCGCTGATGGTGAGCCCAGACTTGACGAAGGGAAGTACCTTGCTGTTACCGTTAACGGTCAGTGTGGCGCTGTCAACATTGATGCTGTACTCGTCCTCGGCTCTAGTCACAGTCAAGGAGACAACGTCGTTTTCTAGTAGAGAGGCGTCCACCTGAATACGCCCTTCCATCTGAAAGAGGAAATGAACTTCTGAAGTCGAGGTTTTAAATGAAGCAAACAACAAGTCTTTAAGAGAAACATAGGTTGATCTAACTCAAATACGGCACATGTTTCCTCATGGATAGATAGATATTTTGTAACAACGATGGTTGTTATCCATTGTATATCTTCCTTGTTATTTAGTCGGTGTATAGAAAATATTAGTGATGAAGATGAATAATGCACAACTTATGGTTAATGCTGGATAATCAGACTAACTGTAACAACATACATGGATGCAACATAAATATACAGGTAATAGGTTGATGAATGCATTGTCAACACGTTTACAGATACAGAGGTTTAGAAATTCGACATATGACTTATGACACACCCGCATACGTAATCTTGAGTGGTAAAAAAAGTACCTTCATTAGCGTGAAGACGCAAGGCGAGACAAAATCGGAGGACTTGATGAGTAAGGTTCTGGAATCGAACTGGGTGAGTGTGTTTGGTCCAAGCAGTTGGCACGTTGTCGGGCAGTCCTGCTCCACACACTTCCATAACCCGTACTCCGTGCAGTTACTGAAATATGGGAATTCAAGATGGGTTCATACAAGTAGTATACGTGTGGACTCACACTCACAGTCACTAAATTCGAAGAGAGTCATCGCAATCGCCTTGTACACAGCGCTTAGCCGTGCTGATCATTTATTTCAGAAATGAGAAAGAGGGGCGTTTATGCAACATAAACAAGTAGTTGCTGAAGGTTATTCCGCACTGTAAGACGGCGTGAAACGTTGTCTACGAGAGATAACGGAAGTGTTAAAAACTCGACAAGTAAACGAGATTCGGTACCAACACAAGTGTCTTCAATGTATGCCGATGTCGAGTTGTATTGGGGGGTATTTAGTAGGATACAGAATACTAACATGAAAAAGATTAACGTGTTGGTGTGGTGTTGAGACCCTTTCACAGTGTTGGAGTGTCACGGGTTCTAGGGTTAATTAAAAATTCTTCATCAAAAATATCTTCACAGAATATTTCTGATGGCAAGACAGAACAGAGACACCCGTCATTGCGACGGGATGTACACGAATTGTCCAAGACGTAGAGGTATCCTAGAGAAGGTCCTGATCACTACACTGCGGATTTTAGCTACCATAACGTATCTGATATATCCTATATATTTGGTGAGGAGCACAAGCTTTATTTCATTCGGCTAGGACTGAACATGAAAAACCTGTGCGGGAAGAGATTGATTAATTAAAGCTGAAAAGGCATCTAAAAAGTTGGCTGTACTCACCAGACTGTACACTCATCCTTGGTCGTCATGGTCTCTTGAGGCTGATAGATCTGTCCATCGTACTTGCAGGTGCAGTCGTCAGGCCGAACGCACCCCCCGGCATGGTCGAGGATGGTGCCCTGGGGACACACACACGCTGCTGTGTGCTCCTTGCACTCGGGCTGGGTCCGCTGCGCTATGGCGTCTATAGGCATGATGCCGCACTTGGCAGGACACCGGGTCGCGAACACAGAGAAGTTCTTCCCTGCTGGGCACTCCTTAGCTGTAATTGATATAATATATAATTACTCATTTTTCAGGGACGGAGCCTTGTACACGCCATCGACATTTTCACTAATTTTCATAATTACAAGTATTTTGCAACACGCTTAGTGTAAGACACGTCGGTTTATATACTCTGAATATTAAAAATGGGGCTCGGTTCTTTGGGATGGTACTCCCTTATTTTTCGGGAATGAAGAGTTGCTAGTTTTATGGTCACAGTGTAGGTTGGGCAAGGGTGATATGAGAGCAGTAAGTTGGAAGGGTGGTCTGCAGTTGACTGTTTATGTGGGCAGTGTGGTGCTTTTTACGCTACAAAGAATTGGTGTTGTACTCCTAGCGTTGTAGATGTTAGGACATAGGGAAAAGGATTTATAATAAGGATGGTCTGTGGGGGTAGGTGTACTTTTGCTTACAGTGCACTTTGCCTATCGTCAATTTACTGTTACTTTGCCTACAAAAGGGTTGGTAGTTAGCCTCGTGGTCATAGTCATGTGCCCCTGTCACTGTAATGAAATCAGTCATACATACATACATGCATGCATGCATGTATGTATGTATGTATGTATATGTATGTATGTATTCAGTTATGTATGTATGTTTGTATGACTTGTATGTATTTCGGTGTAGCGGTGACACAAGGCTGGATATGGTTGTTGTGTGGATGTCATTTGTGTGATGTGTGGATGTTGTGTGACGGAAGTTGGTAACAGCTAGCAACACTTACGACAGAAGTCGTTGGTCCTCCAGTCAAAGAAGATGTGTTTGGCGATACACATTCCAGCATACAGGGATAAGGCGTTGCACACAGTCTCCTTCTTAAGTTCCAAGCTCGCAGCGTTACAGTATGCCCTCTTGCACTCCTGCCGACTGGGTTCAGGGTTTATCTGAAATACATACAGTAGTGTCATTCTTTTTATAAAGGGTACTTAAGTCAGCTAACATTATAGCACGTTAACTGGACTACAGAGCTGGGTTGCAGAGATCCCGACCATTGCTCGCTCTCACTCATACACATGTTTATTATACAATGACTTGTTTACATCCTATACATGCCTTATAAACAAGTTTGGTTTTGCCAAATCCTAACAAATGCACGGATCAATTGATAAATTCACTGACCACGGGGTTGCACTCCCTGAAGCCGCTGCTCCGGAGCCAGCCACACGCCTGTTCAGCCTCCTCGTCCATGGACTCGTCACAGCGCCTCAGTCCCTCCCCACACACATCCGTGTCTCGGTTCATGTTTCCCTTGTTCCTTACGTTCAGGGGGTTGCTCAGGAGGGCGTACTCGTCTTTAATAAAATAAATAGCCGTTTAAAGCAGTTGTGATAGTTTCTTAATGCATATGATGCCCGTTGGTCCAAATCCTACAACACACACGGCGGAGTGTTGAGGCACGCAGCGGAGGCGGGTCCCAGCTAGTGGAGGATGTTGGTGTGAAGGGCTAAGTGAAACATGAGTTACATGTGAGTTACCGTAAGGTTATCAAGAGAATTTTAGTTGTGTGTGACGTCATCACCTTCAAAACCTGCACAATATCGTCAAACACTATCAGCTTCAGAACCTGCATAATACCGTCAAACACAATCAGCTTCAGAACCTGCATAATACCGTCAAACACCATCAGCTTCAGAACCTGCATAATACCGTCAAACACCATCAGCTTCAGAACCTGCATAATACCGTCAAACACCATCAGCTTCAGAACCTGCATAATATCGTCAAACACCATCAGCTTCAGAACCTGCATAAAACCGTCAAACACCATCAGCTTCAGAACCTGCATAATACCGTCAAACACCATCAGCTTCAGAACCTGCATAATACCGTCAAACACTATCAGCTTCAGAACCTGCATAATAACCGTCAAACACTATCAGCTTCAGAACCTGCATAATATCGTCAAACACCATCAGCTTCAGAACCTGCATAATACCGTCAAACACTATCAGCTTCAGAACCTGCATAATACCGTCAAACACTATCAGCTTCAGAACCTGCATAATATCGTCAAACACTATCAGCTTCAGAACCTGCATAATATCGTCAAACACCATCAGCTTCAGAACCTGCATAATACCGTCAAACACTATCAGCTTCAGAACCTGCATAATATCGTCAAACACTTTCAGCTTCAGAACCTGCATAATAACCGTCAAACACTATCAGCTTCAGAACCTGCATAATATCGTCAAACACCATCAGCTTCAGAACCTGCATAATATCGTCAAACACCATCAGCTTCAGAACCTGCATAATACCGTCAAACACTATCAGCTTCAGAACCTGCATAATATCGTCAAACACTTTCAGCTTCAGAACCTGCATAATAACCGTCAAACACCATCAGCTTCAGAACCTGCATAATACCGTCAAACACTATCAGCTTCAGAACCTGCATAATACCGTCAAACACTATCAGCTTCAGAACCTGCATAATACCGTCAAACACTATCAGCTTCAGAACCTGCATAATATCGTCAAACACTTTCAGCTTCAGAACCTGCATAATACCGTCAAACACCATCAGCTTCAGAACCTGCATAATACCGTCAAACACCATCAGCTTCAGAACCTGCATAATACCGTCAAACACCATCAGCTTCAGAACCTGCATAATACCGTCAAACACCATCAGCTTCAGAACCTGCATAATACCGTCAAACACCATCAGCTTCAGAACCTGCATAATACCGTCAAACACCATCAGCTTCAGAACCTGCATAATACCGTCAAACACCATCAGCTTCAGAACCTGCATAATACCGTCAAACACCATCAGCTTCAGAACCTGCATAATATCGTCAAACACCATCAGCTTCAGAACCTGCATAATATCGTCAAACACCATCAGCTTCAGAACCTGCATAATACCGTCAAACACTATCAGCTTCAGAACCTGCATAATATCGTCAAACACTATCAGCTTCAGAACCTGCATAATACCGTCAAACACCATCAGCTTCAGAACCTGCATAATACCGTCAAACACCATCAGCTTCAGAACCTGCATAATACCGTCAAACACCATCAGCTTCAGAACCTGCATAATATCGTCAAACACCATCAGCTTCAGAACCTGCATAATATCGTCAAACACCATCAGCTTCAGAACCTGCATAATAACCGTCAAACACTATCAGCTTCAGAACCTGCATAATATCGTCAAACACCATCAGCTTCAGAACCTGCATAATAACCGTCAAACACTATCAGCTTCAGAACCTGCATAATATCGTCAAACACTTTCAGCTTCAGAACCTGCATAATATCGTCAAACACCATCAGCTTCAGAACCTGCATAATAACCGTCAAACACTATCAGCTTCAGAACCTGCATAATATCGTCAAACACCATCAGCTTCAGAACCTGCATAATAACCGTCAAACACTATCAGCTTCAGAACCTGCATAATATCGTCAAACACTTTCAGCTTCAGAACCTGCATAATACCGTCAAACACCATCAGCTTCAGAACCTGCATAATAACCGTCAAACACCATCAGCTTCAGAACCTGCATAATATCGTCAAACACCATCAGCTTCAGAACCTGCATAATATCGTCAAACACCATCAGCTTCAGAACCTGCATAATAACCGTCAAACACTATCAGCTTCAGAACCTGCATAATATCGTCAAACACTATCAGCTTCAGAACCTGCATAATATCGTCAAACACCATCAGCTTCAGAACCTGCATAATAACCATAACTATAAGCTGTCTGAGTCTACCCCACCATCTGATTCGACCTGTCTCAAAAATGCAATGGACCTACATAAAAGGTCAACCATATTTTAGATACAACATAGGCATAAACCTTAACCTCAAAACTTGCCGGGTTTTGATGCATATCTATCTTATTACTGAATGTGAAATAAGTTTGCAGGTTTGATACGGCGTTTATAGCCTGGTTACTGAGTACAAGCATGCCGTCTGAACCTTATTATCTTCATGATATTTCCGTTACGAAATCGTCCATTTGTGCTAACGTACTCTTACTTAGTCCCAAATGGAATCAAAGGGAATACTGCCTCTACAAGATTCCAAATTCTGCCGAAGACGCCAAAGTGTATACGAATAGAGTCTCTACCCTCCTCTTTCCTCTACCATTCCGCTATTCCTCCTCTTCCCTATACCATTCCGCTATTCCTCCTCTTCCCTCTACAATTCTGCTATTCCTCCTCTTCCCTCTACAATTTCGCTATTCCTCCTCTTCCCTATACCATTCCGCTATTCCTCCTCTTCCCTCTACCATTCCGCTATTCCTCCTCTTCCCTCTACAATTCCGCTATTCCTCCTCTTCCCTATACCATTCCGCTATTCCTCCTCTTCCCTCTACAATTCCGCTATTCCTCCTCTTCCCTCTACCATTCCGCTATTCCTCCTCTTCCCTCTACCATTCCGCTATTCCTCCTCTTCCCTCTACAATTCCGCTATTCCTCCTCTTCCCTATACCATTCCGCTATTCCTCCTCTTCCCTCTACAATTCCGCTATTCCTCCTCTTCCCTCTACCATTCCGCTATTCCTCCTCTTCCCTATACCATTCCGCTATTCCTCCTCTTCCCTCTACAATTCCGCTATTCCTCCTCTTCCCTCTACAATTCCGCTATTCCTCCTCTTCCCTATACCATCCCGCTATTCCTCCTCTTCCCTATACCATTCCGCTATTCCTCCTCTTCCCTCTACAATTCCGCTATTCCTCCTCCTTCCTCTACAATTCCGCTATTCCTCCTCCTTCCTCTTCGTTACATCCTACGTTTTCCTACTAGCTCTCTCGTTAATCGAATCCCAGATATACTCACCAGAAATATCGCCAGCGCCGGAGCCACACATGCCGTCGAAGCCTCCCCCATCTAGTATGATGGTTGCAGCAGTGATAACCATCATGCCGTCTGGGTCAACCCCCACGGTGACGCCGAACAAACCCAGCTTCATGTTCTTCCGCCCCATGTTCTCGTACACCGTCAAACCTGCAAGAAGAAGCAATATCAGCGGACATTTTCGGACGATCATTATTCAAATAAGTATAAGCATATATCTTACTTGAATCATTTCGCCGCTTATGGCTGAAATAGTGCCCAAGCGGTGTAAAACAATAACTCACTCACTCATTACTTGAACTATTATTTATTACTCCTGACCAGTAGAGACATGAAACAGATGTTGGATTTCTGAGAGAATTATATATTATATATTTTGCGGGTAAATACAAATAGAGAATCTTAATATCAAATATATAAATATATATATATATATACTTTACTCCTATTTGATAGCTGCTGAAACGAGGGTAAGATTTTATGTATCATTTGAATCATTTTTCAATAGTTATCAGTAAAGAAATTAACATTTCGAACTCAAAACTGTCATAAGGCATCTTGAGCAGTGAACTTAATAGCAATGTCAGCCGAGTTCTGCGTGATGACAAACCCGTGTGATGCCATACACTGATGATGTAATTGCATTGTAACGATTTGATTGTACATACACATCTATAATATAGATATCGTTTAATCTCAAAAAAGCTATATTTACTATGAGAGCCCGATTTGGATGATAAATTCCGTTAACCCAAAATCACATTTATCCACAATTCTATGACAGAGATTCAGTACGTAATAACCCATAGGAAGATGAGATGTAATGTTAGGAGGCTTGTAGTTATTGCTTGTGTTAGGTCTAAACGCAACATGAAGAAGATGTCTTGTGTACCCCGCATTGTCAGCAGTATGGTTTATACATACATCCTTACATATTAATCCACCTGTTAAACGAACCACATGACGAAAGAAGATTGAAATGAATAAAACATGACCCGATGACACTATCAAGAGTTAACAACTTTAATTGCCTCCTGGATTTGCCCGGAAGTCGTAGGCCAGCGGGTCAATACTTAATCTGTTTTCTGAACCAAACCCCAACTTCTGTGGGTTTATCTAATAACACAAAAAGAGAATTATAGAATCGTCTGTAAAATATCCGAAAGACCCAAACCAGTCTTGTGTTATTATTCAAGTGACAAAGTTGAAACCTCTTACTGTGGAACACAGGTATCGTGGTCAGAGTCGGCGCGTGGCATCATGAAGTATAACAGTTCCAATCGCAAAATAATGAGCAGTTTGAAATTGTAAAGTTGAGATATCTTAACTATGACCTGTACCCTAAGATGACACCAAAGATTGAGTCTTCTAACACTCGTAGAGTGAGGATTCTACCAACAGAACCAGCAGTTCCTACCTTCCACATTCATGGGTTCCTCTGTAATGGTGTGCTGTGCGCCCGATGGTGCCTGCAGAATTTCGCTCTCACTTTCATAAGTCCACGTGTCTCCGTTCAGTGTGATGAACAGGTTCTGTAAACAATCATTGTTAGTAATTCGGGATTCCCCTCAGCGATTAGATTAGACCAACAGGCAAACTGTGGTAGAAGTTCGAAGCTGCAGGATGTAGAGTACCAGTGAGGAGTTAACCACTTGATTACTTGACGCACTGCATCTAGTGGCAACATGAGGTGTATAATTGACACCTGGCATTCACTGTACGGGCCGATATATATGAGCCATGATTTGTACACTACCAGCCTTTTTATACTTACAGGAGATTTATTACGATGATTTCATAATCTGACATAAACATATACGAATTCCATGCATTAGTTTGTATTCAAGGACCAACGGTCGTAAGTAACCAAATGCAGGTGATTCCAAGATGAATAATGAAGCCGAACTCGAGGCAACGTGGTTTAGGTGTATTCATGTAAAACAATAATTTCATAAAGTACAGGACAAGCCATTTCATGGACACAAGGCAATGGTTTTGTCACAAAAGCTTCCACGTGGCTCATACCTTCAGTGCTACTCTTACAGAAACACAGACCATGTAAGTGCTGCTAATGTAACAACAGATATTTAAAACACACATAAAATGATATCAATCATTAAAATTTGAAGGCAATGTGTTGACGCGCATTAAGATTGATCAGGTAATCGGCGGCTGGCCAATTTTGCCGTTTTTTCCGACGATTTTGACTTTTGATTAAACCACAGATATGTTTCCCGGGTTTTACTACGGGTTTGTCATGGTTTTGTTATCGTTCTCACTGTATCCCGCTTATCTTTTCCATCCCTTAGTCCTTATCTTTGTTTACAGTATGCGAGCCGACAAAGACCACATGTTCTGCGCTGAAAATAATTGACTCGATCTTACTATAAACTTTGGGAAACACCTTTACTACCTAGTTCGATTTTTTCGACCTTTTTTGTCTAAAATGATACATACATGTATATCTTGTCAATATTATTGAATGCGTATCAGCATAGTCTTACGCATGAGTAGATGGGATGGCTAAAGTGGAAAGCTAGGAGCACGTCTTACCTTCTTGCACTGGCAGACATCCTCGGGGTTACAGTGTGTGTAGGACTTAATGCTGATCTCCTCGTTCTGCATGAGCGTCATCAGGCACGTGGAGCAGTACGTGTAGTCCACGCCCAGAAACGTCCGGTAACTACACTCCCCCCAGGTCCTGCACGTCCGTATTCGCCGGTCTTCCTCGCCCTCCGTCGTTGTGTTCACTGCATAAAGCACAATCATTGAACATAGTGCAGTTTTAGTTAATATTGCAAAATTTGTGAATATATTTCGACACGAATTTTATACTTTTTGATACAATTTATTTTACAATATTTCACACCGAAGATTAAGCTTACTAGAAACCTTGTTTAAATTTCAGATAATCTATCTTCAGATATTCAGCTTTTCAAGAAAGAGAACAGATTACAAAAGTAATTTTATATACGAGGAAACACCATGCATTGTTTCAGGCCGACAATCTTCTAGAAAGGAGCAATGAAAAACAAGACTTGAAAGAAGGCCAGTTTTATAACATAAATAAGTAAAATATCGCAAATATCAATCAAAAATCAAAACAAAATATTGGCACATATTTATATACAACGAGAAAACACTACATTTTTCTACTAAGGAATCAGGACCCGGAAAGAGAGACGATTTTAACCCTAAGGGTTATTTTAACAGCAATAAAATAAAAGGATATTTTCCAGAATACAGTATGTGATAAGCTCACCCACCCTTGTTACATACGGTGCAGTTGCCCAGTCTCCCATAGGCAAGCCCCTCCGACCCACAGCAGTCTCCAGTAGACGAGATGTTGAGCTTGTCACCCCCACAATACGCGTTCTTGTAGCAGTATACTCCTGTGGGGAGACAGGGTATTTCACAATGAGTCAGGTGGACATAGTAATAATGAAGACAATATATACTATCTGCTAATTTAAAATTGTCAATCAACAGTGATCATATTTTAATGACAGAACAATTTACATTTGTTTGTTTTTTAGGTTTCCTAAATTGCAACAGGAGTTGTTATAAACAAAGACTATTTTAGCCACTTCGTTTATTCCAAAAATGTTCATATAAGATATCTTCTGAATGTTTCAGTCATAAATATAAAACCGAGAAAAAAAACAAGCACCTCTGTTTCGTGCTACAGACACTTCAATCTTCAATACCTCTTTCAAGCTTTTAGAGTTATGTTCATATGGAGGACAACACTTTCCAACCAACTTCACTTTACGAAACAAGTCACTTGATTCAGTCAGTGATTAACAATATAAGACTTAGTGGTAGAATTGCTGATTGCAGAACTCTAGACTTACTTCCAGGCTCCTCCTCGCAATATAGGCCACTATAGTCGTCCCTGCACTCGCATGTGTTGGGTCTCACACAGTCCCCGTGGTCGCCGCACGGAATGTCACAAGCAGCTGGCAAGAAAACAAGATATGGGTTACTTATAAATTCTAAACTAATAGTTCAAGCTACTATGAAATCAGAATGCTTTAAATAAATATAACTATCTATTTATCAGTTTATCGATATTTAAGCGATTTTTAATGCATCGTGTAAACATAGCCTCACTAATTTTCAATATCTACGCCTACAATGATTTTTTTTCAAGGGCGATTCACAAATGTTTGTGCGGTGTCCTTGTTGCGACACACGCTATTATGGAAATGTTTCCCCCACTGTATAGAAGACTCACCTTCATCACACTTCGGACCTCCGTACCCCGCACAGCACACCTCTCGCTGCTCCTCAACCTGCCTGTACACACACATACAACATACATTGTTAATCATCATCACAATTGGTTTTGTTGCACTTCATAAAATTCAGAAATCTTCGAAAGACGTGAAAATAAATAAACTTTTTCCTTATAGGTGGCCAGGCTTCCTTCAATCTATCACCCTCCTTTCTCGGAGTATATCAAATATCAGACAGTTTCCTGATTAATACTATGTCCAGAACCCCCTCCAAAAACCATACCTCGACGGTTGACGTTCGTTTAGTGTTACGCAGCTGATATGATATACCTAGTTTTTCTCATATACAGATTTCGTTTGCATATGCGAGCCACTTGGTATAGTCTATCGGATTCGTAACGCTAAACTTAGTCTTTGCTCGTATCAGTTTTACCATCTACGAGGGTTACGTGATACATGTTTTTGCTTGATTCTGATTGGTTAATTAGAAAAATATATTTATGTTGTATCACACGAAAACTCGTAAATGAGCTGGTGAGAATCACCGCGAAATGATCCATCTTGATCACTGATTCCCAACCTACTCTATCTGATCAAATAGTAAATATTGTTCCTATGCCTAGGCCTACTTGAGGTATTTTGTCTCTTTTGTCTCTGCTGTATTGATAAATTAATGAATGTTATTCATGCTATAGTTTATATTCCTATTGTCATCCAAAACTGTATTCCACAGGAGACATCCTTTGTGGGAGTTCAAGCAATTCATCCTAGGCGACATGAAGTTTTAACAATGTTATTCCATCGTCAAGTACGTGACATCACAATTTCTCTACAAAAATAATAGTAGTTTAATATGTGTTATGGATGACATAATGGGATTTATTAATACATAAACGTGATGTCGGTCACTAGTGAACAAACGGATCGAAACTCGAAAAATCGAAAAAGTTACTACATGAATGAAAAGAGCAATTGCCTGTCGCCATCAAACACTGATTACCATGTTATTTGATGCAGTAGAAGGGGGCGGTGCCGGCCAGTGCTCAAAACACTAGACACTAAGTGAATACTGACCCGATGTAGACACAGATGATGTCCAGCTTCTTGAGGTCCTGCATGGACATGTTCCAGATGGAGAGGTTGGGGTGCTCGGCTTGAGTCTTCATCAGATCCGGGAAGTAGTTGAAGGATAGCTGCTCGAACATGTTGGAGCACAGGTCCTGTCTCTCTTTATACACCGGCACAGTCGTGTTGCAGAATCCCGCCCTGTTGAATATAACATGTCATTGTTGTCTTTTATAACTCGTAGGGTGAATATAGCTATTAACATATTTTTACATATCTGCACATGTGAAAAGCATTTTTACCTTTGCTTCGAGACGAATATTTGTTGCTTTGGCTTTACTAAGAATGGCAAAAGAACAGGCAAATTTGAGTTGGACGAGACGTATCAACTGCTCATTTCATCAAATCTTCAAAACTATGGAATGAATTCCGTTCGTTTTATAAATGCAGTAGTGTTGCTTATTCACTGTCATGGCGTGACGTCATGGTGTTGTTTCATTGCATAGAATAAAAGGGTTATACTGTTTTTCATGCCATGAAATAAGGAGACAGTGTGCTTATGCAAAGCACTGCAAAACAGTTTAACCGTAAATAGCTTAAATCGATGGAATATATTCTTTTGTGCCGAATTCACTCAAATGTGAACTTTACACCCACTGCATCATAGTTTTGAATAATTCAATTAATTAGATTTTCCTTTTACTTGCAAAACAGTGACTTCAGCTTTGCGGGAGTTAAGTGTTAACACTCCTGAAAAAACGCAAGAATAGTATACTAGAGTACTAAAAGTACACTTATCAAATTCTCCTATACTGTAAAACCAATTTTATAACCAGTTTATAAATGTCTTTAATCTCTCAATGATCTTGTCGGTTTTACAACTTATTTAAAAGCACTGAAAATCAGCTAGTCTAGTCTACGTCTAGTGTAGCCACTTACCCAGGTTTGGTGGAAGGTGAGGAGGGGGGTTACCCATGGAACACCAAAGAGATCTGGGTGGTCTTCAACAGAGCATCTGTCTGATGAAACCCACGGTCGTCGCAACATGTAAGCAAATGAATACATGTGCGCCGCCAAGATCTCTCTGGTTTTAAATGCTTTATCTTCCCCTTCCTTCTTAAGGAGCAGACAATTATTTCAGTTCATATCACTAAAACACTATAACTTTTTTTTAAATCAGTTTGACAATTAGTGAATACTACAAAACACGAGTTCTGTTTCTAACCTGTTAGACTTGACCTAAAACCATTCTTCTTCAAGCCTTTCCTGCTTATAATAACCGATCTTAACCTTCTTCTTAGTTACAACAGTTTTATACCCCTTATTACTTACATGGTTGTCGAAGGTCCGTAGGTGAGAAGTGCAACGAGGGCAGAGAAGTGAAAAGAGAAAAAACGGGCCATCTTCCCGTTTCGTTTCGTTGTCCTTCCGCTTTTCAAACTTTGTATTGTTATAGTTTCAATTCGCAAAGACTTTTATTGAATTACGACTCGCTGATTTCGGAGAGGATTCCTCGGCTTGGTGAAAAGTGCGGGCTGTTTTATATCACACTACAGAGCACGTGGTACGAACTTTTAACCAATAAGGATAACAATTCTTCAATTTCCGCGCTAAGTGATTGGCTGTTAGTGGAATGAGCAATTCATTGATTGGTTATTAATTTTATAGATGAATTTGCATACTGCCACGTGTTGCTGATGTAGCGAGGATGTGAGACTGTTTATCTATTGGCAGGGTGTAACATGTGCGCTTCAAGAGGAATATCCAGCTCAGCATTATTGGATATAAACGTTATCCTCTCCGCTAAACGTTGTAATGTCCTGGTCAATAAACAAGCAATAACACATACCCACCTAAGTTTGAACTGAATCATCATTAAAAAGTTTTGCAAGGCTCCATAATGTAACATATACCAGTCGAAGGTAAACCATTTGCTCTCCTCATATCACAAGAAAGAATTCATATAGAATTTGAACTATCTCATGTTTAATCATTTGTGAAAACTTCAACGCGAAACAACGGATTGATCATTTTTTCTTTGAATGTTCACTGTACAAAAATGCGAGAGAAAACCTTATGTCGTCAGTAAAGCGCATACATCATGTATTTCAGTTACTCTTCAGCTTTTGTTAGAGGGAAGTGCAGACCTGTCATTTTGTCAAAATGTTAATATATTTAAGTTTGTTCAATTGTATATTCATGCTACCAAACGATTTGTGTAAGAAACTAGTTTTACATTCATCCTTTCTTCTTTTTGCTATTCTTCTTCCTACAACTTTTTCTTGTTCAGTGTATATTTTAAGAAGGAGAACATGTTCCCAATCCTTTTCTTCATGAATAAAATATGTTTAAATCAAATCAAAGGATTGAGCTAAAATAGAAAAGAATAGAATATGTAACGTGCGTTAACTTACATTCGCTGATGACATTGCTATATTTTGGTCTTCAATAGAAATTGTGGTCTACATATGGGGTCGAGATCCTCTCATTCAGGCTACAGTTAAGACATGCACTGACCGTACCAACAACTTACCCACTCTATCATCGTGCCTTCACACATAGTGCTTGCACATTGAGGTAGTAAGATTTCAAATCTTTGTTTTCCTGACTGAATGTCATTGTCATTTTATAAAATTTCGCTTGTGTTTTATTGTGACCGTAACTTTTTGGATACTCTTGGTGGGTATCATTGCTTCAGTAGACATATTGACACTTATCCGGAAAGTCATCATTATAAGATAGATATACCTCCTTCAGTTGACATCCAGAGATGGGCATCATAGAGATGGGCATCATAGAGATGGGCATCATAGAGATGGGCATCATAGAGATGGGCATCATAGAGATGGGCATCATAGAGATGGGCATCATAGAGCTGGGCATCATAGAGATGGGCATCATAGAGCTGGGCATCATAGAGCTGGGCATCATAGAGATGGGCATCATAGAGATGGGCATCATAGAGCTGGGCATCATAGAGATGGGCATCATAGAGATGGGCATCATAGAGATGGGCATCATAGAGATGGGCATCATAGAGCTGGGCATCATAGAGATGGGCATCATAGAGATGGGCATCATAGAGCTGGGCATCATAGAGATGGGCATCATAGAGATGGGCATCATAGAGATGGGCATCATAGAGCTGGGCATCATAGAGATGGGCATCATAGAGCTGGGCATCATAGAGATGGGCATCATAGAGCTGGGCATCATAGAGATGGGCATCATAGAGCTGGGCATCATAGAGCTGGGCATCATAGAGATGGGCATCATAGAGCTGGGCATCATAGAGATGGGCATCATAGAGATCATAGAGATGGGCATCATAGAGATGGGCATCATAGAGATGGGCATCATAGAGCTGGGCATGACAATGAATGTACATCGTCATGAGGAATACAATTCTGATATATACCGTAGACCAATTCAATTATCCTTAATCAATTATTTCAATTATCCTTCCTAAACTTGCATCTTTATCTCTTAATGCAGATAAATGTTAATAAGTCGAAAGTAAGCATTTATTTCACTTGGATATTGGTTACATGCCTTTTAATCACTAGCAACTAATATTTACCTTAGTATCTGTTGACAATAAAATTCCATAATTACGTTCGAGTTATTGATTCGCGTCATTGTCCGGTTTTCTATCATAAATTACAACTTAAATTTTTTTTTGTCTCTTTGCTGAACCGATACGCATTAAGATGTTGATTTTCATAGATAACCACTTCTTCTCGGTCCAATGATACCAGGGTTTGACTAATTTGACTACGACAACTCTGTGCCCCTCTTTGCCCCAAAATTTGTGTTTTTGAGACGGCGAGGAGGCTTGTGTACATAATAATATTTTTTGGCTCTTTGATACCGACTACACGTATACCTTACTCGATCATAAATTTTAAAATTCGGAAATATCAGAGATTGTCTATATTTATTGACATTCCTATGCAGCTGTTTCAGCTCATCCCACAAATTGATTAACTTTAACAAAACATTTCATGAAATATGAAAACCTAACGATTTTAAGAAAACTATCATGTTGATATTGATATATTAAGTGGTAGACCGTTTTGTGTTTCGATGCGTCAATAATTTTCTCTGATGTTTACCTATCATGGACACAGAAATTACGTTGTACGACGTAATTTTAGAAATATAATTTTTATAGTTTTAATTTTACAATGACATAAGATACCACACCGATCACCGCCTAACGTCTCACAAACAAGACGGGACACCTGTACCGGTCAGATGGGTCGGCTCCCCAAACCCTACAGCATATTTCCCTACAACTTTATAGTGCCCTGCACTTCTAGTCCCGAGCCTGTTTACTCTGTAATTACAATGGAATTGTCCATATTGAACACACAGACATCTGGTAGGCTCAGAAAATGCGTGACGAACATACATGATTGAGATATTTAATTCTTCACATTTTCAGTTTTTCAATGATTTGTTCACAATTTACTTGACGTTTCATCTTGGAATGTCGTGTCGTGACTTCGCCACTCAATATAACGATTGAAATTACCATCAAAATAATGGAAAATCTTAGAGAAAAGTTATTGTGCTGAAAATTTACCCAAAATAACAATAACTACTAGATTTGAGATTGTTTGAGTTCAATTTGCCGTTAATAGTGAGCAAATTAATTGAATTTGACATATACGCATTAAAAACGAAAACCGGTGAATAGTGCACTGAGACAGAGTAGACTGGTGTAATTCATACCAAAGCTAGCACAAATCTGCCGCGTATTAAGTTTGCATACTGGTCTTGGGAATTACAGTCTTTCTGAAATAACTCGAGTTCTGATTTGTTTGTTTTTGTCTCCAAATTCAGAGTTGGCCAGTATCCGAAAAGCGTTTATTCATTGCCCGCTGATGCTAACACGTATCTTTAAATCGTGTAGTAAGATCAATGTATCTAAAAAGATGAAACACTCTGCTCGCTGTGAGACGTTTATTCCGAAAGATGGTTATATACAAAGGTATATGAGTTTAACACAATGTATATTCAATTAAAATAATATGATACTTATTTTACACATATGATTTTACATACACGGATAACTTAAAAATACAACTAAGCTTATTAAACTTATGACACCAAAGCAAAAATGATAACCTTGTGAACATACATGTGGAATATTATAAGACATTACATCATCATTTATCACACATATAACACTGATAAGACGTTTTGATACACAGGGTATGATATATATATATTGTTATATCACACATGAAACAAGGACAGAATGTTAAGATAAATAGGATATGATATATATTGTAATATCACACATCATCACGCACCACTTGGTGATACAAAGTAAAATACTTTATAAACATTGTCAATCAGTCTAAACATTTCAATGACCATTACGACTGAAACGCAATATTAATTTATTAACAAGGATATAAATATACATAGTACACATGCCCCGTGAGTGCTTCAAAGGTGCACGCATCTTGAATACCACGTACGTAGAATAGACAGGAATGATGAAGTTAAAAAACATTAAACATTAAGTAAAGTGTATGTGGAACGTATCGATGACATAACCATTACGTAACATAGCATTTCTTCCACATCACTTATAATTATAATGACAAATAGTTAAAACATCGTCACTTATATAATACACACCATCTCGTCTCAAACGCTCATAAAAGGATAGTAAAGATGAAAACAAATAGTAACATTTATGTATATAGTTTAAGATTTGAAACTATGAATAGCACACTTAGATGTTTTACATTATGAAGAATGATGATAAATACATTTACTTTAATGATAAACATACCGCAAATATTAAATGCAAAATAATTTTATAAAACTTTACTACATATATGTACTTACTTCAATATGACATTAGTCCGTACGTCTGTCACTACTACCTTATTGGTGCAAAGAAGCTGTGCAGAATGACTTGAAGTGTGCATGAAGTTAGTAAGACCAATCAGCAGGAATCGTCCTGGCTTTGGAAGTTATGTTATAGACCAAACTCTAGGTGTGCATGATAATGATGAATAAAAAGAGAGAATAACAATAAGATAATCTACTTTATTCACAATAAAATACATCTGCAACAATATTATCAAATCGATCGATTTCTTTCCTTAATTACTCTTTCTTTGGCGTGAAGGTATTTATGCTACATCTATGAATATACTGTCTGACTAATAAAATGAAAAATTGGACCTAGTATTTCACTTTGAATTCCTTAATATATTATGTTCGAGCGTATTTCATTATGGAAATTTTTACTGGTTCATTATTATGTTAAAAAATTGTTTTGATGTTTTGAAAACTTCATCATAGATAAGTAATCTGGCCTCGTTGTGTAATAGGTCATTTACAAAAAGATACCAGTTAGTGTATATAACTTGATGTCCATTTATTCTGATACCGTGTTATTCCGTGTTTCTTGACATTTTACATCCTCTTCTATTACCATTTCCTTGTTATCCACTGATACATAAGCCATCCATTCCGATAATGCATCTTTACAAAACTGATTGGTTAAATTCGAATTATAAAATATTCATAAATAAACTATCTGCTGATAAGAACGAAGCTTTGACTTCGAGTTGAGTGGAAGAGATGTACGTCGACCTTGGTTGTTCTTATATATTCCTCTCAAATTTGCTTCAAGAACGTTCTATTCATTCGTTCAGTGCATCTAGCATACACATGTCAACGAGACATAAAAAACGTTTTTCATTTCGTATGGAATAACACGACACGTGAAGTGATTGTATGTGGTTGTTTTACAATTTCTTTCATATAAGTTTTATTGCGTATTATATGAACCATACTAACGTTAGGAATTGCTCGCGAATGAAGACCTTGACAGAATCGTTGTTCGTCGCACATGCATACAATGACCGAGTTAACTTGCACCTCGCCATCACGAAGATGTTTTACAAATGTACTGTAAATATACTATGGCTTGGGTAAGAATATGAGTAACGTGCTCAAAGCTCGGAAGTACGGTGTATCTATTCCTTGTGAATTATTGTGATAAATTGCTCGCTTCAGCTCGGAATCTATCAAAACAATCCCCTTTTGGACAGATAAGCCATGATTACTATCAATCGATCTATATTCTTATAATCTTAGGCGATATTATGCTAGTATGTCAGGGCTGCATGAATGGAGGTTAGGTCGACGTAATAATGATATTTCACATGGAGCGTGTTGAGGTCAATTGGGGTTAATGGCGTCCTTAAAAGTCACTCAAAACATCATTGGGATTTTTCTGTAAAATAAACAAAAGAGTTTTACTGTGAGTGGTGGAGAAGATTTACAAACTGGTGACAGGGGGATGAGAAATTGTCTCAATTATGTTTTTCTTTTGTCAAAGTTGGATAACCCAGTTATTCCCTCTTTTGGTCTATTTGTCAAACCATCACTGTGCTGTCGAACAGACGGACGCCGAACCACATGCCATGTCATAAACCCATCGGTTCAATCCTGCTACGCCAACATTTGGATAAAATGGATACTCAGACATCAGGGACCACGTCTGACTACATGCTCAATGACTACAATGACTTGCTCAGGTAGGCCTTTCCGCATTTCCCGAAATTGTCTGTGCTTGTCTTGGCCTTTCAAGCCAGATGACCTATATCGCCAATTTGATTTACACATATTTTATTTCATCAATAAGAAACGGGATTGACAAACAAGCAAAAATATACCTATGAAAATGCCATTCCTTAACAAATATACAGTTACATAAAAGTGACGTACATATTGACGAATAAATACACATACAGTAAACAGAAACACTATAGACATAAGGGTACGCGGTATTATCGGTATATCGGTATATTGCAATACAGAAACAAAATGATGCGTATCGGTACAGTCTTCTGAAGATACCCAATATATTGGAGGTTTTAAAATTAAACATTTCCATGTAAAATTGCAGAAAATCGTTGTGAAAAAAATTTGATTTTACTGAATGTTATAACACAAAGTGTTAACTTTCAACGTGAAAATAGCACAGACATGTTATCCGAAAGTCCGAAAGCAGTCACTGAATAACCTCAACGGGCCAGTTGAGCATTGATCACTGTTCTAATTGATATTATTAAGTCAAGAAAGCATGGAAAAACAAAAGTATGAAAAGTACCAATATATTACAATACGAGAATGAGGAGCGATACCCATCCTTATATAGACATGATAATTTTGAACAGTTAACAGTAAAACATTAGATGTATACTAACTTATTTCAACACGACGATAACTACATTGTATTTGAATATTGAGGAAAGGCAAGGCACAAACTTAACAGTAAGTTAAATTTAATAAAATCTCCTCGATATTATGACAAAATTCCGTTAATAGTATGGTAATAAATCATTGATAGTATGATAAAATCAGATGCAGCTGTGCAGAATGATGTCAATGTTTAAAGGTTTGTCTCCTGTGATGTGACCCGGGTGACCATATAACTTTATGATTTTAATGTCATTCACTATTGTAGGACAATCTTAAAGAATTTATTGATATTGATATAAAATTACTTGTCAAACTTACTCCTTGTATTTTAGATATTAAATTAGATAAATAAATTTTGAAAGCGTTTTCCTATTAAACATATACCTACCATCCATCTGAACCAAACGCTTTAAACGCATAACGATTACAGCAAGAAGTTGCAGTTACAGCTGCACTGATTTTAAACGCATAACGATTACAGCAAGAAGTTGCAGTTACAACTGCACTGATCTTAAACGCATAACGATTACAGCAAGAAGTTGCAGTTACAGCTGCACTGATCTTGAACGCATAACGATTACAGCAAGAAGTTGCAGTAACAGCTGCACTGATTTTAAACGCATAACGATTACAGCAAGAAGTTGCAGTTACAGCTGCACTGATTTTAAACGCATAACGATTACAGCAAGAAGTTGCAGTTACAGCTGCACTGATTTTAAACGCATAACGATTACAGCAAGAAGTTGCAGTTACAGCTGCACTGATCTTAAACGAATAACGATTACAGCAAGAAGTTGCAGTTACAGCTGCACTGATTTTAAACGCATAACGATTACAGCAAGAAGTTGCAGTTACAGCCGCACTGATCTTTAACGAATAACGATTACAGCAAGAAGTTGCAGTTACAGCTGCACTGATTTTAAACGCATAACGATTACAGCAAGAATTTTCAGTTACAGCTGAACTGATTTTAAACGCATAACTATTACAGCAAGAAGTTGCAGTTACAGCTGCACTAATTCTAAACGCATAACGATTACAGCAATAATTTTCAGTTACAGCTGCACTGATTTTAAACGCATAACTATTACAGCAAGAAGTTGCAGTTACAGCAGCACTGATTTTAAACGCATAACTATTACAGCAAGAAGTTGCAGTTACAGCAGCACTGATTTGTACGGTTACTTCAAGCATACTCAACACAAACACAAACGCACTCTACGAGTCGGAAAACCGATTCATCCAACCATAGATTACTTAACTTCAGTGACATCTCCGATTTTATTTTATTCTTTAAAAACCGATATCGCTGGTTCAAAAGCATCTACAAAAGTTAATTTCATACAATGTTAAGGTTTATTTTAAACAAGTTTTTCTTCAGTTGAAACTATGAGACGCTTTTATTATTTAAAGAGGGACATTCCATTACGTGTGAATCCACATAACCGAGTGATTTGAAAGGAACAACTACAGGTAACCATTCCATTGAGGTATATACGTGTGCATCCGGTCGTTGATTGGTATCGTCTGCGCTTCAGCTTGTGTGTTGAGAAAGGTTTTCTCTTTCTTTAATCTAAATAAATTCCTTTTTATGCATGTTCTCATTTTCCCTTTTTACAAAATACTTTTAGCTACTTTTGTTATTTCTCCGCCAACTGGTTCATCAATGTTTTCTCTGAGCAATAGATAAAGTCTCTGTTTTAAAACTATAGCGCTATACACACTTCCAAATTTATTATAAGTCGTATGTGCCCAAAACATGGATGTTCTCACTCTGCTAAAGAACCCTAACGGAAACCAATTTGATCTTAAAACACCCTGTTAGATTGGGTTTTTCAAAACGTTTCTGTTCGTCCGGACGTTTCAAAACTGCAGTTGAGTTAGAAACACAAAGAAATTTGCAAGGCCTGATGTTTGCTCCTTGAGGATAACGTATCGACTATCTGTTGGAACACTCCAAGTATCCGGCTTTACAACAGCTTGATTTGTCAGAGAGATAATCAATGCGTTTATGTTAACAGCTTCTTCTGGTGATCCCTACAAGCTTTATATTTTAGTTGCTAAAAGTCAAATATTTTCCTAACTCTTACAGTAAAGTTTAGACAAAACAGGTTTAATGCATCGATGCAAATAATAATGTATATTAACCATTTCCAAATGCTGGAAATTAGGCAAAAAATATACGTTTTCTTAGTTGTCATATTAAAAAAACATACAGTGTTGTTTTTAAAAGATATATCTTTTAATAATAAATTTTTATCGCAATCTCAACAAAGAGATTTAAGTTGGTGATAATAATAATAATAATATATACCATCGGAAATGTCGACTTCTAAGAAACATTTGCAAATTTGTTTATGACTTCTAAGAAACACTTGCAAATTTGTTTATAACCATTTTTCGGGTTATAATATAGCTGGTTTTATATGCCCGAGGAAAACAATATGACCGAGGACGAAGTGCAAGTGTCTTCCTCGGGTCTTTATAATCAGGTATCATCCAAATTCACAAGTCCACGATTGTCTTATTATGTCACGTTTTAAAAAAATCACTTTTTATCGGAAGCTGCTTGAAGTCAATAAGCTTTTCTGTCGACTGTCATGGGAGCGGTTCCCGACCATTGGATTGCCGGAAATGCTAATTCACGTGATAAACAATCTTACAACCCATAAGATGATACATACGTTGTGAAATAGTTTCAATATACAAACATCTGCAAATGTCACTTTTACCTAGCAACGATCGTTTCAATCGAGTTTCCTTATTTCGTCGTCTACTGCAGAACCTGACAAAGTGTAATTAAAACATGCCCCTGGATGTGTTGCCCACACGAGAATGTCTTTGGCACATTTCCTTCAGAAGGTACAATCAAGGGTGGACATACAGAATAATAAATGCCCGTTCTTGTATCAACATACTTGTTTCTACATATTTTGTTATACAACTTCTTCAAGCGGTAAATAGATATCTTCCGTGAGTGCTTCTCGAGCCGACGTACGTAACAGAGGGTAGGCGTTAAATAGAAATGACAACAAAGATTACATTGCGTGCGCAAGCTACGATCTTTTAATGTAAATGAACGTGTTCTTTCCCTCTTTTATCGGTGTTTCGTTGAAAGCATTTTTAACTTTTTCTTTCAAATGTTGGTATGGTTCCTTGTTAACAGGTCTCGCTTTTATAAAAAAGTGGGTTCAAATCGCTGGAAAAATTGCAGAAGTTTCTTTTAAAATTTCTGTCTGATCCAGATGCTTCCTTCAGGCAGAAGATATTTATTACACTGTTTTAACACCAATAGAGGTAAAATACATTCATTCCTTTCATCGTTCGTTTGTTAAATGATCTTTAAAAAAATAAATTGTGTTTGTTGATGTCCTAAATGTCATATATATACATTATTAATATTATTATTCGCATCATCATCATCATAATCATTTTATTATCATTATCATTATGATTATTACTGCAAACAAAAATCGTTAAAATTTAGCAATTAATCGCTGCTGTTAAGACTAACAACACTTCAGATATACAGCGATTTATATAAGTTTCTTTAATTCTATTTATAATATGTGACGAAGTTGAATTCTTTTGTTACTCCCCCTCAGAAATCACATCGAACAGGGAAAGATCGAGTGTTATGATCGAAATTAGGACAATGGCGCGCGGCAATGACTCAACCGTTATTTTGGAAACGTATTTATAGAAGGCACAACGAGAAATATAGGTTTGTATTGCTCAGTCGGTCGTTTAACTATGTACATGTAAATGGGACTTCTTAATACATTGTATGCCTATGGCCGTTTTATCTAGAACAAGAACATATCATGATAAGATGAAGATGCAATTTAAATAAGCGACTTTAACTGAACTCAGGACATTTGATATCTTAACACACATACACAATTCATGAAACGTACGCTGTGTCATTTTAACTTCAGCAGTGCGTTGTAACGATTGCAATCAACTGCAAGCGATTGGTAGTTTACATCGCATATGTGGAGTTATACAACGCTTCCTGAAACTAGGCGCACCAAGATCATTATCTATAGTATTTAGTTTTTCCAGAAGGAATATTTTGATACTTTGAGTTTTAATCAATCCAACGGTTTTAAAAATTTGATTTTTATGGAAATCTTAACGCCTTTGATATTCATATCCCGAAAAAGATCGGCATGGTTTCTGTCATTAAACAAAATGATATTAAGTTACATGATTTCAGAGACATGATGACTACATTTCGATTGTCCTTCGTACATTTATTGAAATTTGCCATTTTGAATTTATCAAACGGTTTGAAATTTTGACAGCAAAATCATGATTCATGGAAAACCAATGTTTACACGCGTATCTGATATTATCTTTCAGCAAGTCGATTTTATAACTTTATGGCGCATTAGTCAACAGCAGAACGACATTTATCAACTGCAGTCTACGTCAAACTGTCATTTGATGATATAATCAATTACCGTAATTCCTCCATCATTCCAAAAGCTTAGCGGAGAAGGTGGACCGACAGCAAAGCTTGAAGTTCTCTCTCCGAAGGCTTAACACTCCCAAGTAAGACCGCGGTTGAGTGTTTTTCCTAACTTTCATACCGTAATTTAGAGTATGAAAGAAAGAATTGCAGAAATATGCACTGAAAATCCTTTCCTAATCTTTTGTCCTATCCATTTGAGAAATGGTAACTGGTTAGTGTTTTTGCTTACCAGTCAGACGGTTGTGGGTTCGATTCCACCTTAGTATAGATATTTGGGGATAGGAACTGGCACTTGGGAGATAGCCTTCAAAAGATCGTCATCAAGGGGTGTGAAATTAAAAGGCACTTGAGAGATTAAGGTATTTGTGGCAACTGACATGAAAACTCTCTTAAGCAAACTTCGCAAACGAGGTCTTTAATATGAATATAAATTCAATGCATTTTCTTCGCAGTCTAAAACTAATTACGAGAAGATATCTTCTAAACATCCCTGATACGCCTCTGAATTAAAACTCGAACTTTTCACAAAATGTATTCACGTATTACATCTCAAAATGAAAGACGTCTATTTATTAAATATGTATTTGTAGTTGAAATGTAAAGTTATAAACAGTCGACTTGTTGCAGTCAATGCGGTATTGATTGAGCTTATCTATCTAAGGCCAGATACAGACTTGATACACAGATGTTATGTGGCCTGTTACTGGGGAATCAGGCGCGGAGTCGCTCAATGTGTGTACCTCTCCTTGAGGGGATGTTTGTCCGATACACGGCAATGACAAACTGTCGCGCAACAGATGGTGACGGTGTAACGGCATGCACACCAATACGTGCATAGGCGATTTCGTCATGCTTGGTCCTGACATTTAAACTGAACGAATAACTTGATACGCAGTTTCCAGAACTTTTTCGACGGAAGAGAGGTGCTGGCATGTCAACAAGTCAGTTCCAGAGGACCAGTGCTACATTTGCAGTTTTATTTCATTAATTTCATTATCTGTTACACGTCGGTGACTGAAATAGTTTTTCGATTTTCTAAACCTAAAGTTGAAGTCATCTGCATAAAAGCATTCCTATCTAATTTGAATACGTACTTCGAATGTGTCTCATATATATCGACAAATTTTTTAGATTTTTTTTCAACGAATTTTAGGAGTATCCTTTTGTTTCTAAAAATAGCAATTGAAAAGCGGCTTGCTATCGGGATTTTTTCTTACCTCTTGAGCATTTCATTGTGGCGTTTGGAGATGGCTTTACAAAAGTAAATTTAGTTATTTCGCTTGGGTCTTTTTCGACCAATTGAGATTGGGCCAGGGTCCATTTAATACAACACTGCGATAATTCTACCAAGGATGCAAGCTATTTGCAATCCCAATTCAGAAAAAAGTCGGAAATGTTCGTACATTCAAGTACTGGAGAACGGAAACGCGAAATTGATGTCGCAAGAAAATTAACCCACGCATGCGCGGCGAAGTTGCCGATTGGCTAATTTGACCTTTGTCACTGGGTGAACCTGACAGCCTGTGTAAATTGGTTCTTGTGAGATGTATAATTTACGTAACATAGTGCGGCAAAACTATGATCCTATTTTAATGAGAATTAACTTTATTGGCTACGTTGAATGACAATTAATACTAGGGTGAATCACCGTGAAATTTGACAATTAGTTCACTTGAGAAGCGAGACTGACAACGGCCCAAACCAAATTATTTTTTTTTACTTGTCGGCACGTTATAACGACGGCAGGACGGTAAAAGTTCAAGGCATTCGTGATCATAAACTTCATGTGGCTGGGCACTGATAATAAAAAAAAGAGCTCAATTTCGCCCCTGATAATTTTTCTGATCTAAATAATCATAAGTCTTGTTTCCCATTTTCGATTATCTTGTTTAGTATTTGTAGTTGTACAGTGATACAGAGCCGAACCAACACTGCATAGAAAACACGAGGATTGGCTGTAGATCTGCACACATTTTACAGAAAAAACAGTTGAGTCAATGTTGAAAGGTTGTGGTTTCTTGAGAAATTTAAGACGTAATTGACGCTTACTATAAATGAAGTACATATTTTCAGAGAAATTCAACTTATTGTTAATAATGTTTCACAAATATTTGTAACGACTTACTAATTCGACAACTCTCTATTGCTAATGATTGAGCTATTAATCCTTTTCCTCGAAATATTATGATGAGTTTATTTAATTTTGATACATTAATTTCCAAAAAGTTTTCAAATTCATTCATTTGTCCCATACATAAATTCTCAAACATATCCTTGAGGAAAACTGTTGTTAACTGAATTATCTTAATAAGACACGCAGTTACGAAAACGCTTCGGATGTCCATTACCACGATTTATGTACGAAGTCTCGGATAGTTCATAAAGAATTGGTGATTTGTCCGTGCTTGTTTCGTCCATAATTCGTAACATTCCAGGATGATTCGTGAGTAATTTGGGAAGAGATCACCAACATTATAAACGAGTTCCTAGTCTTGTTTACGATTTTTTGACTGACTACACTAACCAATAGTTTACGAAGTTTTGACTGACTACACTAACCGATAGTTTACGAAGCTTCTACTGCAGTTCGTCGAGGATGCGTGACTATTCTTTTGACATTGATTATTTTGATTATTCTTTTTCTGTATCTTATATATATATACGCCATGGTCCGATTAAGAGAGTGGAGCGAATGCAGGTTTTACGTTAGCGTAACAAAGATCAGTCGTCTTGAAAGCACCGGTCGCTAACTTTACTTACTTGGTTCAAAATGTGATAATGATGATGAACAACCGTTAAAATAACCAAAAGGGAGGGATTCCGGGTAAAAGTTTTCTTATTGGTCAACCTTTTGTGCAATACTTCAGCAACATTGCGATTGTTTGCACTTGGTAGTATACAAGCAAGCTGACTGAAAACTAATCCAATTTCAAGTGGAAGATAGAACAGCCTTACAGAAATAGAAAAACGTTCTGTGATCACGCTACGATGTTTGTTTACCAGGGAGTGTATGGCAATTATTATTAATTGATTAATTCAACCAGGTCACCGTAAAACAGTCAGACAACTCTCCTTGTACACAAACATATATCAAAGTTGACACATGAACCAAGATCATTTATACATACTACTTCTGAGAGAGTGACCATTTGCACGAAGACAAGTTGGAAATGTTCATCAACGAGCTGTTTAAGTGTAAACCACCGTATAAACTTACACTGGAAATTTAAGTACCTTCAGATACAAAACTGGAAAAGTAACAAATTCCTTTCACAGGAAAAAGAGTTTTCTCGTCACGTTTTTATAATCTACAGTCATGTTACAAAGTCATCGGATAGTATTGATTGTTTATTTTCAGGTATTCTTTGTCTGTCGCTTTTAAACTAAAACCGCGGGTACATTAACAACGAATATCCTGTAAAATGCACAACGCAACTATCTATCTTACAATCACACCGATCTAATATTTTTCATCATAAACATCGACTTCTAAAACAAAATCAGACATGGTCGCGGCATGTCCAATAACAAATTACGAGTCATTGATTTCAGTGACAGTTGCTAGTATGTTACTGACTTAAAACTAACTTCATCAGCAGTTTACTTCATAATGATATAGATCGGACTTCAGAGAATCCATATGTAGCAATATGTAGCAAAGCTGGTTTATTTTGATAGGAGGGAATGATTGATATAACATTTCAAGTTTTTATAATATTCTAATTTTTTTAAATAAAGGTTTACTTAATAGTTCATGTTGTTTATTGTTTCTTTTACAATTAAATAAATGTATACTTTTTAGTTTCAAATATATGGTAGACATAATTATTATCAATGTTAATTTGACTTTACTTAAAGAGTATCTGCTATTTCGCGCTCTTTACAACATGCTCCTTATAAAGCGTATCTTCCTGACACGCAACCGTGCTGTCAATTAAGCTAAGGGGCCGCTGTTTTATATGTTTTATGTCAATAATTCCTTGTGAGCCACGTCAAACTACCGTTGCACGTGCATTTCGAGGAAATGGACAAGCGTCCTAGTCAAAGAACTGAGAGAAAGTCCGTGCAAGTCGTGAAGATGTCAATGTCAAACAAGAATCTTGTTTTATGAATCGTGTTTCACAAAAGTACCATTTCCGTATACTCGTAAGACCAATGTTTTCCTCTTACTTCCATTGTCGTATTGAAGTTCCTTATGAATTTAAAACTCATCCGTACATTTTGGAAACATTACATTGGGTGCACAGGCGCCAGACTCTGAATGTACAATATCATGTAAGTATATATACATGTAGCTATATAACATAAACAAGGTGTGACACAGTCGTGTCTGCAAGGGGAACGGAAATGAGAACTGAGTTCTGTCTCCGAAGTTTACACAGGGCAATCGAGCCAGGAAACCAGTATAATCATTTCCGGTCCCCATGCAGACACGACTGTGTCATACCTTGTTTATGTTTTATAGCTACAACTTACAAGTATATCTACGTACATGATATTGTACATTCAGAGTCTGGCGCCTGTGATTGGGTGAGAGATAAATCGTCAAATCATTTTCAGTTTTTTATGACTGTCGGTACATAAAGATGATCGTTTGAAAGTATGCAGGGGCGATTATATCTTTCAGAGATATAGATTTTACATCTTATTTTTTCACTTCAATCCATTATTGAATATACAATCCCTTCTCCTATAACAAAGCAAACAGAAGCAACTGATGACGGAAGCCACCAAAATACCCATGTACCACATTTGATAAACCAGGCCAAAGATAGGGTAATGCTGTCACAGCCTTCTGATGACCTTCACGTAACATCTAGTAGCTTGTTAGTCACATCAATGAATGATGATCATATTCAAAGATTAAACATTATGCTACATAGTTCAATAGTTTCAGGACAAACACATGCAACAACCTTATCAAATTTAAACTTTTGACGTATATTTGTGTTCACATTCCAGACATGCCGAAAAAGTTTCGAAATCTTTGAGAGTTTTTTGTCAAAAGCCAATAATGGTAGAGACGTCAAATAGTTTAATTCAATTATAGTATTTATCAAACCTTTTGTCAAACCTTTGCTTTTGGTCAACCTCTGGTATAAAGAAACAATACAACCAGGTTTAGGTTGCAAGGTCATGTACTTTAGGAGTTATACTCTAGTCAGTTTAGGACGCACAGACACACTCGGAGGGTCTTACATCTGACTATGTTGTAGCAAGGGTATACACTTCTATACTTTTACTTATATACTGATGATAATATTTGAAGCATTCCCTGATTAGACATGTTTGTATTGACCTACTGGTTCTTTGATTACCACCAGTACATCGCCTGGGTGATGGCTGTTTCAGTCAGTAGAATAAATGCAACAGCATTGCACACATTTTCTGTGAAAAAAAGATAAAGAATGAAATTAAATATTTCTGAAAATATTGATTCAATAATAGTAATGAGGTTTCCTGTAGACGGAAATGCTTCATAATCATAGATCTGATGACACAAAATAGAAGTTCCTGATAATGAGTTACAGTGTTATAACATAACATAACAGTCCATTTGTATAGCGCTAATTCCATGCGCAGTGCATGGTCTGAGCGCACAATTGTGATATAGATTAGGAAAGATAGGCTTGTCTGAAGAGAAAGGTTTTAAGGTTTCTTTTGAAGGTTGGTAGGGTGTCTGAAAGTCGGATCATCTGAGGAAGGGAGTTCCAGCATGAAGCAGCAGCAAATGCGAAAGAGCGTTCACCGTGTGCAGCTGTTCTGACTTTGGGTAGACTTAGGAGCTGCTTAGATTCTGAGCGCAGTGAACGACTGGGGATATAGAGTTTCAGTAAGTCCAAAAGATAGGAAGGGGCTTGATTGTTCAAGCACTTGTAGGTGAGACAGAATCTTGAAAGTGATTCTCTGTGAGACTGGGAGCCAGTGCAACTCGATCAGAATTGGAGTCGCGTGGTCACGTTTCCGACTTTTTGAGATGATTCTGGCAGCGGTATTCTGCACTCGTTGAAGTTTATTCATAAGGGACTGAGGAGCACCACAGAGAACACTGTTACAGTAGTCCAATCTCGAGATGACAAGGGAGAGAACTAGAATTTTGGTTGAATCAACTGTCAGGTATTTTCTGATGCTTCCGATGTTTCTGAGTTGAAAGTATGATGTTTTCACAAGGTGGTTAACATGCCTTTCAAGACTAAGCGTTGGATCGATGATGACCCCAAGATCTTTGACTGAATCTGATAAGGCAATAGTGCACTGTCCAAATGTTAGCAAGTTCAAGTCCGTGTATTTCAGTTTTGCTTTGGAACCAATTAGCAAACATTCAGTCTTGGAGTCATTCAGCTTCAGCTTGTTCCGGGACATCCAATCCTTGACCTCATCAAAGCATTGTGAAAGGCAATCAGCAGCAGACTTGACACTCACAGCATCTGGTTGAAACATCTTCATCAGTTGGGAATCATCCGCATATTGATGACGAAGAATATCACGATTATTAATTATACTGGCAAGTGGTTTTATATACAAGGTGAACAGCAATGGGCCCAATACCGAACCTTGTGGGACTCCGCATGTCAGTTCTTGGGGATCAGATAAACTTCCATCTATGAGAACGGATTGATTCCTCTGAGAGAGATAAGAATGGAACCATGCTAAGGCCAGTCCGTCGATGTGACATTCAGTGCGAAGTCTTGAGATCAAACAGGTGTGATCAATGGTGTCAAACGCTGAACTCAGGTCAAGCAAGACGAGTAAAGCTAGATTACCTGTGTCCACACCAAGCCGCAAGTCATTGAGGACCTTCAGAAGTGCTGTTTCGGTGCTGTGGTGCTTTCTATAAGCCGACTGAAACTCGTCAAACAGTCCATGTTGATCAAGATGGGAGGATAGACGTTCAGCAGCAGCTCTTTCTACAAGTTTTGATAAGAATGACAGATTTGAAACAGGTCTGTAGTTTTTTAGATCGTCTGAGTCTAAAGATGGCTTTTTTAGAAGAGGTTTTACAATGGCCTTTTTCAGAACTGTTGGCATCAGACCCGACTGGAGGCAAGCATTAATGAGGTTGACAATTACTGGTAAAAGAATATCCATGTTCTGCAGGAGAAGTTTTGTTGGAATCGGATCAAGATAGCAGGATGTTGGCTTCGATCTCTTGATAAGCTTGAGAACTCCCTCTTCAGTGAAGGGTTCAAATTCACGCAACAGGTTTTCTGGTTGCACTAGTTTTTCATGCTGGGCAATTGGCTGATTGCAAACTGGAAATGAGGATCTGATTGCGTTGATCTTGTCAATGAAAAACTGTGAAAAAGTGTTAGCTACCTTCAACGAATCTCCAATATCGGGAAGAGCATTGTTGTGGTTTTTTCCCATAAGAGAAAACAGTAGCTTGTAGAGAGCATTTGAATCTGTCATGCTCTCAGTGATGCGAGTGTTAAGAGTCGTTCTTTGCCTTGTGGATGGTTTGTGACACTTTATTTCTAGCTTTGCAGTAGATTTGTCTGTCTACCTCCAGGCTAGACTTATGCCAGCGTCTCTCTGCGGCCCTTCTCTCAGCCTTGGCTTCACTGACTTCTGGTGAGAATATCCAGTGAGTGTCTGGTCTGTGTGGAATAATTTTGTCTTTCTGGGGCGTGTTTATCCAGCAGCTCGAGGAGGACCTGATTATAAGCACTTGCAAAGGTCTCACAATCAACCGGTGGATCAGACAGAAGGATGCATTCTTTAAGGTCAGACCTGAATGCTGATGAATCCATTTTACCTATATTTCTGCAGCGTATTGTCTTTAATGGATATGGCGGTCGAACAATGTCAAGATTGATCATGACCATATAATGATCTGAGAGTTGTAGATCAACCACTCTAGTACCTGTGATGAAATGATCAGATTCCTTTGCAATCACCCAGTCAAGAGTGTGACCGCTCTTGTGTGTCGGGCCCTCTATGATTTGGTGCAAACCCCTGTTGCTTAACATATCTTTTAATTTCAATGTGTCATGATTGGTCTTGTTTTCATAGTGATAATTGAAGTCTCCTAGAACAACAGTTCTTGATTTGTTAACACAGTTAACATCCAATAAACCTGGGAACTCATCCAGGAACATGGCAGATGTAAGTTTATTTCTTGTGTCAGTGCAAAAGATTGGGAGACCTGTGAATTTTGTCATAGTGGCATAAGCAGGTTGCCAGAAGAAACCAACGCTCACATTGAACATAGAACTCACATTGGGAAGGTAGGTTCAAGATGACAGACACGTGAAGAACCTTTCTGGTCTGCCAGTGGTCTCAGCAAACGGCGAGGGAGAATTATCACAGCAGATTGTCATCAAACATCTGTGTTGTATGATCTTCCAGCTCCTTGTCAACTAAATTGACTACGACTGACTAATCATCATAGGATCCTCCATCTTGTTTGGGCACAGGCACTTCTAACATAGGAATATTAGCAACACAGTGTTGGCTCAGCCTTTTGTAATGACCAGAAATGTCATCCACGGCACAATGGATGCAGGGAATACTAACATGAGACGATCTAGAAAACACTTCTGCCTTTCCTCCATGCCAGTCCGTAAGTTGATTACTTCTACTAGGATGACAATGCAGCCTCCATCAAGGTAAAATGTAACAGCCTAAAAAGACAGCACAAGACAATGATTCCCTCGACTGGCCAAGTGTAAGTCCAGATCTTAACCACAGAGCATTTGTTGGATGTGATTTGCTAGAGAAATCCGATAATCACCAACTATCAAAACTCACAGGCCATTGTAAATCTATAAAGGGGACAAAACCACATAGACAAACACAATTTTTTTAACAACAAAAATGTTATTCTGAACATTTCATTTTACCTTGCCAATTGTATTGCCGGAGTGTAGAAGTTGAAAATGTAAGAAGTTACACATGCAGGCCATACAGCCCATGGCTTAATCCCATATGGAACCATAAGCCATGCAAATGGCAGAAGAAACATGCTTATGCTTACTTTCATTGAAGACTCCTGCTGATTCCAAAGTTTCTGTGATGCACCAAACATCTTCACTGCTCTCACCAACAGGCTCATATTTTTTACATTTTTATTTGTTCACTGCACTACCTCCATTAGAAGACTAAATGAATTTTTTTTTGCTGTCGTCCCCAATTCAATCACTTATAAATTTGTATGCAACAGATAAAACAACAACTTGGAAGCATATACATATATATTTATTGTTGACATCACCAATAAAATAAGGTGAGCCTCATGTTTACGATAGTCGAAATAAGGTGATCATGATTACAAATACATTTTTAAAGAAGAAACATGATTTGACCAATCTCCATTTCAAGGAAACATAGTCCACCACTGAATATTGCAATAGTATTTTGGTAAACTTGACATCTGATTTAAGAATTTGAAATGTAATGTTATAGTCAATTACCATACATTCAAAGTGTAAATGCAATACTGATGTAAAGATAAAAATTCATTCTGAAAGTATGTAAACTGAAATATCTTAAAATATATCATAATGCCATTCATATCACACTATTTAGATAGATAAATCAAATCTGGATGATAGATCATGCACTCAGGTCACTCATCACAAAAGCAGATTCCTCGTGGTCAACATACTGAACACGTAGCAAAGACAAATCCAAACAGTGATGGCAAGAAATTTGAAAGGACACAGTTTGCACCATGTTCTGATAATGATGATCATAGTCATACACAAGGAGAATTAATCAACTATCACTTGAGCTATTAATTACCAAACCTTAGACAAGAAATGTTCTCAGAATAACTTTGGACCAGTAAGTTCAAACTGCGAGAGTGTAAACCTAGAAAATCATACCCTGAAGAGTGAATAAATGATGCTTTATAAAAGTGAGCCAATTTTGAAATTTGGTAATGACTGACATAGAGTAAGGCTATTTATTCACAGTTTCTGTATGGGTATCATAGCTTCAGGTGAGGGGGGTCCGATACCATACATTGGCCATTCTTTTTTATGAGGTTTTAGAGCTGTATTTGTGTAGCTATTCTGAGCCATCAATACAAATACCATGAAAGACTCCTAATTAAATTTGATAAAAAATGTCAAGCATTTGCTTTCCGCAAACATATCAGTATTAAATAGACCTACACCTGTATGTAACTAATTTCTAAGTTCTAACTAGTTCTAAGGGAACCATACTTGACTTTAACAGCTGCATTCATTTTGAAGATACTTCCTTTTAATTGTGTTGATTTATCACCATTATGAAAGATTTAAACTGACATTGCTAAAGATTGAGTTTCTAAAACAAGTATGCAGGAGCCATGAGTTTCTTTATCATGAACATGGGTAAGTTTCATCATTTCTAGGCCATTGAAGAGAAACCTGTTTTCCCTTCATTCAGTCTGACATTATGTGCAGTACAAAGAGCAGACAACTGCTGCTGTCATGAGGGTTTCCTAGCAACAAAGAAGACACTGTTGTACTCATACTGTAGCATGGTCCTGGGGTTCTGAATGTAGGTCGTCTTCACATCCTCCTCTTCTTTCTGCAACAGGAAATTCAAGAAGTAAAGTGCTTATGTGAGGAATGGCTTATGGTCAATGATGACGGAGGATTTGAGAAAGGAGAGTTGTGTCAGTGGACTGGAGAAGTAAGGCAGTGGCCAAGGTGAGTTATGATCTCATTTACAGTGAAAGGAGGTAGTTGGATGAGGTTGAACATGATTGGGTGAGGTTGGTGAGTTGGCTAGGTGGGAGGTAGTTGGGTGGGACACATTTGGGAAAGTTGGTGCAAGTCGATGCAAGTTTGGGTGAGGGGAGGTGGTTGAGTGAGCTGGGAGGTGGTTGAGTGTGGTGGGATGAAGGTTGGATGAGTTGGGTAAGGTTGACAAGGTTTGGTGAATTAGGGGCAGTTTGAGTAAGGCTGGACGAGGTTGGGTGAGGTGGGATGAGGTTGGATGAGGTTGGATGAGGTTGGAAGAGGTTGGGAGAGGCTGGACGAGGTTTGGTTGGGTGGTATGAAGTTGGTTGAGCTGACTGAGTGCTAAAACTAACATTTTTCAGTCCAGTACGATCGTGAATGCAGTACTAACATTGTGATGTGGAAATTAGGGGGGTTATTGCCGTATTGGCCGATTTAAATTATTATTATGTATAATTATTATGTCACAGGCAAACCTGAGGGCTTGTCTGGTGAGATTGCCGTTGAGAGACGCGCATTGTGAATGCTTGAAGTTATTTGCGTCCAGCTAATGAGATCAAGAGAAAAATTGCAGTCGCAGGTGAACTTGATGGCTTTAGTAAAGGGGCCTTGTAAAATCTATTATCTGCGTAACATAGTGCAGCAATGATAGATTATATTTCAATGAGATTGATCTCACCTCCAGCACAAAGCCTGTCTCCAGGATGACTCTGCGCACTTCCTCGTAGCTCAGCTCAATGGAACTCTCGTTAACGATGTCTGCGTAGTGATACAGTAATGGACCTGCAACATGATTGGTTAAACTTCTCTCACTTGTTATCTTTCATCTCGACATATTTCACATACTTATTTCTTATTCCCACTGACGTGAAATATAGATTTGGACAATCGAACAGCAACTTCCATCTAAAAATGTTTTGTAATGAATGCATTTAGTTATGTAATACAAATGATACAAAGTCACAACATTTTGTTTTTTTGTTTAAATTTTATGAAAGTTTTGGCACCCGGAACTTTTGACACCATGCTACTACATTTGTAACATCGATACCAACTTGGAAGTTGATAATCCAATTATGTATTCTATGGAAACAGTACATAATTGTAAAATTTGGCTGTTTTTTTAATCAAAACTTTGCACAGAAATTTGTTGCGAACAAACAAATGCATGCAACCACAAATGGACACTGTTGACCCACTGTCAATATATTTTGTTCTATAACAAATGAGGCTTTATAATTAAAATACCAACTCTTGACAACTTCTTCAACTACTAGACAAAAGTTTGAGTTTACCCAGATTGATCCAGTATCCTCCTGGTTTGAGAATCTTGTACATGGTCTCAATGTAGGCAACAACGTTGTGGGCCGTATCTATGAAGAAGACGCTAGCTACACAGTCCCATGAATCTGAAACACCAAGGTAATTAACTTCAGAAACACTAAGCTTTTTTCATAACGTTCAGATTTAAAATGTTACGGATCTATACCGCAACGTCGCCACTGTGTAATAAAGAAGTTGTATATCCATATATCATAATGTCATATTTGCCTTCTTGAACAGTGTAACAATATCACATAATCCTATAAACACTGACACTTCTCACTGTATGATGCAGGACCTACCAGGGTCTGTGTACACCTCTAGGAAGTCCCCAGCAGCCATTGAGAAGTTGACTCCGTCTGGGATGTAGCTTGGATTGACATCAGGGAATCTGATTGGACGAGTCTGGTCCGCAGTCGCCTTGACATTGGACCACTGGTGAACCCATGGATACAGAACATACGTATTGACATCTCTACACCTGACAATACAAAGCAAAGTACACTACAAACTAAGGTTCAGAAACATTACCAAACAATTTACAGCTCTTAGTTACAATTTTTCAATGACTTTGATTAAGTTTGTTATTTGTAGACGCACTATGATAATGCTTGCTCATGCAAACACCTTTCATATACTTAACCCCTGGTCCAGCAATCTATATCATATAGGGGTAAAACGGTAGGCTTGAGCTTCGGTTTGGTGCGTCTTACGGTACAGGACCCTCGGTTCGGTACATTTTCGGTTCAGTATGAAACCAATAGTCGCCATATTTCTTTGAATGAGATCTCGAAAATTCACATCATTTAAACACTATTGTTGAGAGTTAAAGATCAAACTAAATCGTTCTGAATGTTTACTTTTGGGAAAATGGTGACAGGTATCGTTACCACTTCTAAACTTGAAGACATTTTATGATAATAAATTAATGAAAATTTGTTCATCGACTTTTTGAATAAATATTATTGGTTTTTTAAGTAATTAAAATGATATTTTGGACACAAATTAAATATGCGGTATGAACCAAAAATCCATGTTAACGTAAAATACCACGGTTCAATTACTGTAGTAGTGAACTGTTTCACCCCTATCTATATAACAGTTATCAGTACTCCTGGTCAAGTCATCTATATAACAGTTATCAGTACTCCTGGTCAAGTCATCTATATAACAGTTATCAGTACTCCTAGTCAAGTCATCTATATAACATATATCAGTACTCCTGGTCAAGCCATCTATATAACAGTTATCAGTACTCCTAGTCAAGTCATCTATATAACATATATCAGTACTCCTGGTCAAGTCATCTATATAACAGTTATCAGTACTCCTGGTCAAGTCATCTATATAACAGTTATCAGTACTCCCGGTTAAGTCATCTATATAACATATATCATTACTCCTGGTCAAGTCATCTATATAACAGTTATCAGTACTCCTGGTCATGCCATCTATATAACATATATCAGTACTCCTGGTCAAGCCATCTATATAACAGTTATCAGTACTCCTGGTCAAGTCATCTATATAACAGTTATCAGTACTCCTGGTCAAGTCATCTATATAACAGTTATCAGTACTCCTGGTCAAGTCATCTATATAACAGTTATCAGTACTCCTGGTCAAGTCATCTATATAACAGTTATCAGTACTCCTAGTCAAGTCATCTATATAACATTTATCATAGCATTCAGATGTCATTACTTGATGATGTAAAACAATTGTGATATCATGAACTTGACTGTAATAGGGCATCTCCTAGTAAACTTAAGTATTATGGAAATGGTAAGAAAAGATAAGATCTAGGCAACGAGAGAAGCACAGTGGACACAGCACCACATATCCTCTTGTCTGTCACAACAAAGAACTTGTTGCCTACATCTCATCTTTTCTTACCATTTCCATTTCTTTATTCCCTACATAAATCTAACATCGAGATTCATACAAAAAACTTATGTTAAAATGTTAATCAAGCCATGTTTTCTCACTTGTTCAGCACAAAGTTAGAAGCAAACAGCATAAAGAGGCTCCACTCGTTGCCTTGGCAACTGTATCCCTGATTGGCCAGTTCGAACGCCAACCGCCCCATGCCAGCACCTGGCACAAGGATGTACACGGATGATGGGTTGCTGCAAAGAATCTGGAAGATTAGTTAGATTTCCATTGGATAAAAAACACAGTCCAGTATACCCAACATAGGTACCATGAAATGAATAAAGAAAATGATTCAACTGTCATAATAAAATCAGTTTTCATCCATCGATTGGTTCAGTTCGGTTTTGCTGAAGGGGTGAAAAAATTCAATCTCAGTATTAAGCCATGAACTTCAAAAATATTATGTACTTATTGACTGATATATCTTCATGGTCAATATTAGTTATTTATATATACTAGTACAATAGAATTATTCTAACCAGAAAAATATCTTATAAGCCTAAATAAGTAATTATTTCACATGAAAGAAAATAAATGTTACCACTCGCTAGATGGGAATCTCTTCTGAATTTCCTCGATGACCGGTTTATAACACAGATCCCGCTCTGCCTGCCCGTCAGCACTCCAGTCTCGCACAAACTGCTTCAGAGTTGTCTTGACCTTGTCCATATCGAATGTAGTCGGTGGAATCTGTCGCACTTCATTCTCCCCCTGCAAGGTGTACACCTCATTAACAGTTGTAGGATATTTAAATCCTTGCAATTGGGTGGAAGAAACTCAGAATATAGTCAACTACAACTTTCAAATGCTGGGCCAGGCTCCTTTAAAGTGCTTATATAATAGTAAACCTTTAAATCAAAGCTTAATTATTCTCTGTAGCCACGCTTATTGATATTCGTAGGAGCAGGTTTAAAGTTGCCACACGTTGTTTAGTAGCAAATTATTCTTTAACATAAGATAAAACTTTATTACCTAAAATTGATTCCTTCAAACAGAACATGAACTGAGAGAATACAATTTATACAAAACTTAAAACATTATTGACAAATGTTTATAAAATATAAATATTTACAATAATTTACATTACATTACACTGTACAAGTCACATGACTACACAGTTTCAAGATTTACACTGTTTTTTTCAAGATTGAAATTTTAGAATTTTCTAAAATATCTGTTAAGACTTATGACAAGTCATTTCAAAGTGTTTTCCCGTTTGCAATAGTGAACATGTTGAGTGTAAGACGTGATGGATCTGACGCGGGTTGTCAAGGTGGGAGCCAGCAATTTTTTTCAAATGAATATTATCACTCAATAGACAAGGCTAAATATACTTCAATGACCATGTAAATTAGAAAAATCAAGAAACACATCAGTAAAATACTCAAAAAACTTGTAATAAAAAAATCATTACTGGGTTCAATCCAAAAGAATTGATTTTCTTGGGTTACTGAGTATTCAACTGTGGTTCTCTTGTTTGATGGAATATATCATTCATTGATAAAACTGCCCTTACATTTTTCAAACTGTGATCTTTGTTCTCAAACATTTTCTCTGTATCTTGAAGTATAAGCTTAATGATTTCATAGTTGTGTTGTATACAAGTTCGAATCTGGTCCAAATTGGACTGGAACTTTGGCAAGAGAGCTTGATGGCGTTCAGGCAGTTCCTTGAAATACTTCTCAGATATATCCACTCTGCTGAGTGAATGTGTCCTGAAAGACGAAGCAAAGTTAGCTCACTAAATGGCCAGAAAACACTGGGAAACATATTAATCCTTTTCTTTATAAAGAGAAACAGTAGCAATTTGATGTATTTCTTTTATCGATATAATCAATAATGAAAATTATTGATAGCCAGCTATTGTTAACAAACCAAACAGACCTTCATAGTTAGGTAGACTAGCATCCCTCTTTTCAAGAAGGATATTGAAATAGATTGATGTATTAATTGCAATTTATTGGTACTTTTCCTTAGTTTTTCCATAGTATCTGGATTTAATAATAGCAGTTAGAACAGTGATCAATGCAACTGTTTTTCGTGTAGTAAAGCGAGATAATTTGGACTTTGAATATATCTATGCTATTTTCACTTTGAGAGTTCACAATTTGTTAAGAAGTTTCAGTAAAATCACGTATTATGGTTACGTTTTTCTGCAATTTTACACTGGAACTGTTAATTTTAAAACCTCCGATATATTGGATACTTTCAAAAGAGCTTACCGCTACGTATCAAGTTGTTTCTGTATTGTAATATACCTATATATACTGATAATACCGCGCACCCTTACTTTACAAGGTCTTTAAACATTAAATTCTTAACGAACAGACTGAAATTTAAAATATATTTGTAAGCATCCTCCTATTTTATCCTGTTGGTTTCCACACATGAGAAAATGAATACTTTCTTCGGGTTCTCAATACGACAACAGTTCACCTGTAGAATCTGAAAGCGTTCACTATCCTCAGAAAGTGTTCGTTTTCCAGAGCATCATCATCGCCATTCTCAACTGCAGCCATGTTGACAGGTGCTCGCCGGCTGCAGGGGAGATAACTTTGAGCTCATGGTTCGTTCTCAAATTGCCAAATTGGGACCTAAGCAAACACTTATTACGCTTTCTATTGTTGCAATAACTTTTCTTTACAAAAAAAACTGCAATATGTCAAATGTGAAAAAGTTACGTGCAAAATTTTAAAAATATTGATTGTTAAAAAAGGGAAACTGGTAAAATGTTCAGCTTTTCAATAGCAAGGGACACAGCTAGAGGATGTTTGAGTCTTGAAATGTACGTGTCGTAGCTTCATAAATTGTTAGACTAATTTTATCGAGAACTAGCTTGTAGTTTGTTATGAAAATCAGCATCTAAGTGCTTATTACTCATTCAACTTATATATTTGTAAACTGCAAGCAGAATGACGAGTGTCTGATATTTATATGGTCGTTATTTTTCCTAAATCTTTGAAAACAAGAAAACATCATGAGTTAGGCATATATTTAGCGAAGATTCAACTTAAAGGAGCGATTTCAACTTCACTTAGGATATATAGTATTTTGGCACTTATTTCAGCCACAGAAGAATTCATCAACATGGAGCCTATGCCGTCTCGATCTGGGCCAATGCGTCTGAGGACAAACGATGAATTGTTCTTTTTATGACAAATTTGAATCTAAATCTGTCATAAAATAAATACCATGTTAATTACCACAGCACTTGTTAAATAATGGCCCTCTTGCTTAACCAAAAGACATATTAATAACATCTCCTTTTAAAGTGCAGTTTTAATGTTATTATTTAGTTCATGCATGTATTTCTTTTGAGCCATGGCGGTATTCAATTCAATTCTTTTATTTCGGTTTGTAGGCCATCGGCCCATGTACAATACATGTTAACAATTTTTAAGATTTTGTAGAGTAGACAATAAAGTTATACAACGATAATTTATAACATGGTTAATTCAATGACATTCTTCTATAAGCAAGCGCTTCTCTGATGAAATTGGAATATTTTACAAGGGAATATCTACAATTACTAGTTAAAATATTATGATATTGAGTAACAAAATTTAACTGACCATTTATAAGAATGTATTTATCCCTTATTACATCATAAGCATTACATTCGAACAAGAAATGTATAGCACTTTCAGTTACACCACAATCACACATTTTACACCTCTTATCTACATTCACACCTCTAATATTGCAACGTAAAGGGAGCGAATTTAATCTAAGAAGACAAATATTTCTTCTTACAGATACTTAGTTGATAAAATTAACATAAAACTAAACATTTAAGAGTGACTTAATTTCTTTAAAGTGGATTAAACGAGAAGATATATTTATGTTACCAAAGATACGCTGTTTATCACAATCAATTACTCTATTCTTAAAATTATGAATAAATACAGAAACATCACCGACGTCTTGATTGAACCAAACAAAGCCGAAACCATAGGAATTTAACAAATATTTAACAGAAGTAGCCCAAGTTACCCTGCCAGCTGAATCTAACTTCTTCATATGTAAGTACGACTGTTTTGGATAGCGGTTCTCGGACATCCTCAATAATTTACACCAATAGGTAATACATCTAACATAATAATCAACATACATATTAAATCTACCACAATCTGCTACAACTCCATTACTTGAAACTTGTTTACCAACCCCAAGAACATATTTACAAAAGTTAGTGTGAAATATTTCGACAGATTTCCTCTCTTCGAACCCCCAGACTTCAGACCCATACAATAAAACAGGCTTAACCTTAATATCAAAAAATTTGAACATGAGCTTTACCGTAATATTAGGATATTTCATAAACAACGATTTCAAAGCAAACAGAGCTTTACTAGCTTTACCAACAAGAGTATGAGTACATTTTGTCCAAGATAATCTAGTTGAAAATAAAACGCCGAGATAACTATAATATGTTGAAGCTTGTACTGGATTACCATTGTAAAACCATTTTTCATATGAACGAAGAATACCTCCATTACGGAAAACTAACACCTGAGTTTTATCCATATTAACCTCTATACCCCAAGAACTGCAATATTTATGTAATATATTTATCTTTCTCTGCAAACCTACAACAGTATCATCAAACAAATTAAGATCATCTGCATACATCAGTAACAGTAAATCCATATAATCTGAACCAATTATTGATATATCGACTTCTGCAGAGAAAAGCAGCTTCGGAGAAATCTGAAGTCAAATATATATGAATTAGCTTGTGTAAAATATTTTTTCATCTAACGAAAAGATACATTTCCCATAATAAGATATGTTTTTCAAAATGAAATTTTGAAAATCAAATCAGAGTAGAAAACAAAAATGATATATGTTACCGGTGTAGAGATACTCATAATCAAGTTATCGCACTCGGTAAAATTCAACTCCCAGGGAGGTAACTCGATCTTTATTGGGCAAATCCCGTTATATTTTCACAAGGTTGATGAGTATAAAGCATATAGGTTTTAAAGGTAATACTTAGCCTTTACGTTATTGCACAATAGGTTAGAAACAATCAAAGAATCACAAACCTGATGCACTAAAATCTGCTGGTCAAGGTATACACATTATAAAACTGTATGTGTTTTATGGGTTGCACAACATTGGCAGAAATGAAAAGAAATAGGGTTATGGATGGTAATAGGGTTATCATATTCTTCATAATTTTCCATCGTAGTTTGAAGACTACTCTTTCTTTGGAAATAAGAGGTTTATTACAAACAAGGAGTGATCACCAAACATTTACATGAAAGAGCCACTCCGTGAGTTGTTGGAGTCATATATGACAAACTTAATCAATGGTGTCATTTCATCGCCAAGTATCAACTGTTACCAAAAAGACACATTTTAATACTTAATGGCTTTTGAAAGTGACATTATGAAGGTAGAACGTCGCAATGATGATCGAAACCGGACAGTGGCGCGCGTCAAATAATCAAACGTAATTTTGGAGACTCATCTAAAACAGCCAGGAGGGCAGTTAGTTGATAGTGTTTGTTAGGTTACATAACTAGTATCCATGTATATTAGACGTGATATCTACACCCATTTATAAGGATGTTTTTAGATTTTCATGGAATACCAGTATTTGTCATATATATATATATATGTCTTTTGGACATGAAAAGTTAAGATGTTTTGATTTTATATCACCGCATATGACATTTAAGTTTGTATCAAAGGTAAATAATATGTTATGAAAATCACGGAGTGGCTCTTTAAATTTCCTGGTCAAGGTAAGGTACTGTATATCAAAGGGAGACTTCAGGATGCAATTCTACTGCATCTCATTCGCTGGACAATATGATTTCGAAATGATTTTAAATGTATATCATAGTCGCTCATACAGTCCTAGAAATACTCATTATACACACGCACAATTCGTCGTCATACTAATAGTTACACTGTGGTTTGAAAGAGTGTACGCGACTCTAAGAACAGTGTGCCGCCTCTGGAAATGCGAAATCTACAAGGGTCATTAGGTCCAGTACACCCTTTTAAAATTAAAAAAAGTATTACCATTTAAGAAGTAATGTTTCTGCATCATTAATTGATTTTCGGCTATTTCAAGTTATGCTCATATGCACGTTCCTTTTCACTATATACAATACACTAATAGAATAACCTACTAACTGAACATACACAAATTTGAATAATTTCATTCGAAATTACAGGCGAATCTAGAAATATTTATTTGATATGAACTTCGGAACCAGATTTCATCAACTATGCTCCCCTCAGATTCGATTGGACTGACTAAATCGGTGATAAATTTGACTGGAAAATTTTGAATAATTTGGAATGGACATGCAGACACCCATGGGAAGATTCTCACAATTACTTCTTTTCCTGTCTCTTTATATGACCCAATAAGTTTTTTTTAAAAATTATTTAGAACTACTTTCTATTCTAAAGTAAATCAATTAATCAGAATATGCTTAAATTTGTCAAGAAATCTATTCTGATCAAAGGATTTAAATAATTATAAGATTCGTATGTTGCATATTTTTGTCATTAGTGTTGTTGATTTGGTCTTAATCGCCTTTTTCTGCTTTTTGCCTTTGTGGAAATTCTAGATTATCGATTTTGTAACCCGAGTTTGATTACTGATTGTGTTTCATTATAATTGATGGAGCGGCACTTCTGTACGCCTATGGCTTGTGCCAATCCATGTTAATGCACTTCTTTTACTAAAAATATGTTTTTATCAGATATCACATGAAAACTGAAGAAATAATTACTGGTCTAACCCGCTTTTGTAGACGACAGAACGTATATTCAAATGTATATTTTAACCTTATTCCCTAAGAGAGTGACAAGTAAGATTAACTTCTGTGGCCATTGTTCTTTTAATTGATTGAGTAGCTTCTGTCTTTGTCTTTGTTTTAAATCTGAGGGGCTTGGGTACTTGGATAAAAGTAAAAGCTTGTATCGTTTAGTGGGTAACCTTAAATGGGGGCTTTTCAGTATTGTGAGTTGGTTGCTGAAGATATTTTGCATACACCAGGTCGGTGACGCATTCCGAATGTAACCATGTCGGTGATTATATTTTTATATTGATTGTTTAGTCTGCTAGTTTATCTTTGTGTACTTATATTTTATAACCTTTTTCATTTAGCTACTATGTATTAAGCTTATCTTACATTTTGTTAAATCCCTTTTAATCTCTTAAATTGTTGTTTGATAACTTATTAATACTTGATATGTGGTAGATTGGGGTTTTGCCCATTAAACCTTCCATCTGACACATAACAGTGATCAATTTAAAATTTGAATTATGTGAAGGTGTGTCATGGTTTATTTGAAATCCTGTTTGGCTTCTAAAACTAATTATCTAATGTTGATACAAATTTGGTAGTGAGGCATGATTACACGAAGGTGTTTCATGATTAACAAATATCAATATATATTTTCAACATTTTGTGTTATTTTTTAAAACATATTTGTAATTTTTTCAGTTTTTTATGGGGTAAAAGGTTATGTACAAATATGAAGAAAATTACAGCAAGTATGGAAAAACATTTTCTTGATTGGCTCGTTAAAGGGAAATTCATGAGAGATGTCGAAAAATACATGAAGGATTTGAAAAGAAAAATCATTAAAGATACTATTTTCTTGGGCCAAAACAATAAAAAGACTGAAATGACCCAGTCTCCTCTACCTGAGCTATATCTGCTTTTGACATTTTAATGTGTATTAAGAAATTTCAAGTAAAAAAAACATTGAATTGATAAATTACATAATATCTAAAGCTTAGTGCCAGCTGCTTGTTATCAACATTTTGATGAATGGTTATATTCCTCGTCTCAATCTCGCACCCAGCATGGCTATCCATGAACAACTGTTTGTGGTTTTTGACGTAATGGCAACTGGACTGTTTCATTCTAGCTATGGAATGGAATGTACCCTTTCTACCCCTACCCCCCCCCCCCCCCCCCCCCCCCCCTCTGCGTGCTGGGTGTTTGTTATTGGTGGCGGATTAACGTTGATGAATAACCTTCTGGCAACTTCATGAAATGACAGCTTCAGATATCTTTCCCTAAAGCAATTAGCATTTGTTACCTCATTCAAATACTGTAAGATCTTTTGAGTACATATCCTAAAATACAGACTTTAGCCCACTTGCTTCAGCTACAACCAATCATTTGGTTGGTTCTCTGTCCGACATCTGTGTGATATTACATCGCTGCAATAAGACAAATAAAAGCAACACATAATTTGAAATCCATGTTTATTCCCATGCAGCAGATCAACTTAAAGAGTGCACAAGCTGAAGATCCGTCCGTCCGTCTGTGCAGCAAGTGACCAGACAGTGGGACCCCCCACACGAACAGACAGACAAAGCGACCCTTGCTCCATACAAACAACTTCTACTCTCCACACCTGGTACAGATTCAAGATCACCAGAACATCACTGCAGTCAATTCATATTAAATCTACAGTAGCAGGTTAGCTGAAGATAATACATTACCAGCATGATCATTCATTTCATTCCATGCTGCACTTATTGGATATCCTCAAACCTATTCCAACAGAGACATCCTTTACACACAATGTGATGGCTGATTTATTTAATGTAAGAATTTCATCTTAACTCAATAACTGCATGACAATAAGATATGGTAGATTTTGCCAATACAAGTATCCAAGGTAAGCTTGACACTTAGATAGGGGGTCCTATCTGTTCCCACAGGTACTTAGCAGGTACTTCTCACTGAGATAAGGGGTCCTATCTTCTAGCTGGTGTTAACAGAGAGAGAGAGTTTTACTGCAAAACTTTTTTAATAAATCACTGACAAACACTTACAAAGATTTAACAACCATATCAATAAACAGACTAGGCTAAATAAGAATATGTTATTGTTGCCTTGATTTGTACAATTTGCTTGTTACTAATTCTACTTGGTTCAAAATACTGAAGAGAATGAAACCAGCAGGTTCTTCTCCAAGCTCTAAAAGACCCTAACCAACCAGATGGACAGTTCGGAACCAGCTGGACCTGTTGAGAGAATCTGGGGATATATAAGCTTTTATTAATTGGTTGATATTTATAGCTTAAACTACACAATTTGCCTTCTTTTCATAACATCATACAATAAATCTTAAATATGACTTCACTCAAACTGAATTCAACATTGCTTTGACTCCAAAATTTAGCACTTAGATTTTTTTAATACAACATTTAAAATAATGTATATCATGAACAATTGTTTTTTATTGACATATCTTTCGTTCATAAATAAATCATGCTTCTCACATATCAACAAATGCTTTGCATGCATGAACCAGTTACCCACCAACAAAGTCTCATCATGTGCTTTGCTTCTCAGACATTTCAATAAGTAGTTTAATTTCTGGTCACCACAAACATAAATTCTTGATTCTTTGATGGAAGATGGCAAAAACTCATCTTAAATTCAAAGAAATGAAATGGAGATGCATCAAATAAAATATTGTAGAAGGAATAAATATCTGCGCACACAAATTAATGCCAAACATCAATCATTACCCTCAAAGTAGACATTATTTTGGTAAATAAGGCTATCTAAGTTCAGTGTGGAGCTCCAATGTCCCATCTTGCCCTTAACAGGACGTTGTCAAAAGTCTCTCTGTAGCACATCAGTGATAGGTAAGGATTAGTACAAGAGGGCTCTGGAAATCTCAGCCTTGTGATTTACAGTGTGCAACACTAAATCTTGCTGCAGTCAGAAATATGTGCTTACAGAACTATAATAATTATATCATAAATACCTACATTTATGAGGTCACAGTTAGTACGAGGTGTGACTGTACACAGTAAGCATACATTCAGTCCCTTGTGTTCCATAGGAGCCACCTACTAGATGCATCTTGCTTTCTCAGATACTTCTATAGGAAAAACCCCAGCCTTAGAGGGCCACAGAGTATATTGTTGGTGTCTAATATGTCAAACTTCATAAACAGTTTTATTTTATAGAGAAAAACTGGTTTGTTCTGAAAATTCGCATCTAAGTGCTTAAAAGTTCAGTATAGTGACAAAAAAATGGCTAAAGTCATAATTTGAGATTGAAAACCAGACAATGGCGCACATCAATGAATCTAACCTAATTTTTAAAACTGATTTACAGAAGACACAAAGACATATATTGATTGATAGTGTTTAGAAGGTCATTCAATTAAGACATATGTTAATTGCAAGCAGAATTTCAACTTGCTGACATTTATATGGCCGTTTTTTTTAAAAAGATCTTTGAAAACAAGAAAATATAGTTTGGGAATTTAAGCGATAAATATGCAACTCTAGAGGGGCGATTTGAACTTAACTTAGCACTTATAGTATTTTGGCTCTTATTTCAGCCACTGAAAAATCATCAAACATACTCAGTGTCACTTTAAGAGCTTTATTTGATGTTGACTTGTTTTGAGGCTGATATGTGACTACTAAATGCATATGAAAATTGAACCTGTTTTTATACTTTAACAGAATCTCAAGCCAAGGTTCTAGTAACATGGCTAGATATTCAGGGGCACACTTATTGCTCAGACAACGTCTTTCATGGCGAAAAGACATACAATCAAATTTCCCAAATATTTTTAAATCTATGTGACAATGCATTTACTTTGTTATTTTCCTTTTAAAGTTCATTCTCTGCAAGCTTGGCAACAAATCTGCTAAATGATTTCTGTATCTTCCAATATCTTAAACTACAAATGAAAGCCTTTGATCAAAGTAAATGCCCAATTGGTGTAGAATAACATTCTGACCACCTAAACATCGTATGATAATCTATCCTGAAACTCCAAACTTTGTGCTACATGATAAATGATGGACTCTCTTCCTTTGTTTGGTAAGTTCACTGCTGACACTAAATGAAGCTGGATAGGTCTAGTGGTGCTGGTGAAATGAGCAGCTACGGATGGACATATCATGTCATGGAAAACTGTACAATAAACTAGTTAGACTTAGTGGTCTGATAAACTTGGATTCTATTGTCTTGCTTATCAAATAACAAACCAGCATAAAAAAACAAAGAAAATTTGGTTTGTATAATGATATAATACCACAATCACAACTTCAAATGCTTCAATACATCCATTAAACCTCAGTAAAGATAAATCAGACACTATTTTACAAATAATTTGCACAGAAAAGCAAGACAGGAATTTCCTTTGTCCACTTGATACTTAGATCAAATCAATTCAACAGTACATGCAGAATTTATTTCCAGCTTATTCTAGATGTAAATATAATCTTTTGAACATTCAACATCCTGATTCAGAAGTAGAAAAATATTCAAGTAAAGACGAATTTGTAAAAAATTGAAAAATTTGTAAATATTTCTCAACAACCTTTCATTACATGAACAACAAGAGAATTGTTAATGTCAAAACTAGTCAGCTATTGCAGTAAAATTGCATAGCAGATGCTTCTACATTGGCATCAAATTAAGTTCAACAATTGTGCCTCATATAAGGATATTAAACTTCTGTTCATCTGAACTGTTCTTATTGACTCAGGGTATAAAATTGTCGAAGTAGCTAGAAACATGACATAGATGTATCAACATAAAATTCTCCAACATAATCTGAGAACAATAGGCTAACGGTTACAAAGGTTGGAAATGTTTTCTATCCACCCCTATATTGAAAACTGAAACATTAAAAGCAAACATAAATTACGTTGGTATATACCCAAATTATACCAAGAAAAACAAATCATTCTGGCTGAATTGTTTTCCTTGCTGAGGTACATTTTTCTTTATCATCAAAAACCATCATGGGACATCATCTTTGAAAGCTAAAAACCAAAATTCAACACTATCTTTCAACAAGAAAATAAACATATATCAAGAACAAAACTCAAACAACTACAGCAGCACTAGTCATTGTCAGGTTAAGATATAAGGGACAAGTTATAACTCTGAACACGTCTGAGGAAGAAAGTTGTTGAATCCATTAGAGGCAAATCATTGTCAATGGCTCAACTGGCCTCAGGTAGCCTATGCCAGGGAATCACTGAATCACCAGAGTAAGAAATAACACTGCAAATCTGTAATGCCGAAAATACCTTGTAAACAAGTGAAAAATGTCCAGGTAAACTCATTGAATCACTAAAATACTACAGTCTGTTTTGCTCTCAATATCAGAACAATTTCACTTTTATTGATTATTAATTTCACAACACTAATATCTATTTGGTCATGTTTGTATTTACTTTACTTCAAAATCATATCCACTACATCCATTTATATATGGTGCATAATTGTGCTAAGAATAGGAAATCTTGACAAAATAATTCCCTTCATTTTTAACAGAGTATAAATCATTAATGAATTCTTTGGCAGAAAATGTGAACAAAAGTCAATCTATAAGCAGCATTATAGATTTAGCTGAAGCAGCTGAACTAAGGGTTTTCAGCTCCTTGTGTTGAGTAGTTGCAATCGTGTAGTGTAACTGCTCTTTTGTACGTACATATAGACTGTATTCTGGCCAGGGATAAATGTGTCCAATCCTTTTCTTGAATGAATAAATAAGGTTCAACGAGCAGACTGATGTAAAACAACAAGTCTGATAGAGTACAGCCTCTAATAAATAAAAGTCCACAGGAAGCCTGAATCCAAAGATTTTACACAAGGCAAGTTTTGTTAGCAAAAGAGCAACAAACAATAAGCTCTTGGTCCTTGACACACAACACAGCCTCCTAGACAGGCTCACTCCACAGATATCTGCTCCTTGGAGCCGGCCTCGATGTCAACCCGACAAATAGGACACTTCTTGTTGGTGGAGAGCCACTGGTCCACACACTCAATGTGGAACAGATGCATACAAGGCAGGCGTCTGAAATACAAAGGATGATTTCTCCTATCAGTCTTATGAATTCTGGTTCACTGCAGGTTCAAAAGTAGAAATATGTTCAATGAGTTACATTTATTGAATGGTATGTATGGCAGTGCTTAAAATAACAAACATATCATTGATCTGTTGCCACTAACAGCTGTTGTATGGTGTGCATATGATGCAGCAATGATGATTGATTAGTGGTGCTGCATTGGACGTTAATTTCGTGATAAACTTAACAAAATTACAATAGCTCTGAATTCAGTTCAAAGTCAAATATAGAGTCTTTTGAAGAATCTGATGTTCCCTATGATGTTGATTAGCAACCAGAGTGACCTTAAGCATAGTGTTTCCCTAGGTTGGAAAAAGGGCAGGGCAAAATGATTTTAAAAAGGGCACAACTGTTTCTTAAAAGGGCACTTAAATACAAAAAATTTGAAAGTATGTTTCGAACGAAAACAATGCTACTTTAGATAAATTAAACAGTTTTCTTTACACCTGTGTCATTACTAGCAGTTTGAATATATTTGACTACTTTCTGAATCTTATGAATTAATTCAGAAAAACATCACTTTTATTTTAACCAATTTCTAATGAGGTACGTATTTCAAACATGTGTGCATACATTTCAATCATTACATCAAATGAAATCATTCGGCTGTGTCCGCCAGTAATCTGCCTATTGTTTCTCTATCTAGCTAAACATGTGGTCTGCAGCTGTGTCCCAGTGAAACAATGGATGGATCATTAGTTTAATCATTCTCTTCTTTTGTTTCTTTTGCTTGTAGTTCCTAAAATCTTAGCAATAATGAGCTCTTCAAACATAAGCATCTTATGTAAAATACGATTGTGACATGGTAGATAATTTCATGGTACATGTTATTCTGCGATAGGGCAACACAAAGATTTGGTTTAGCAACAAGGCAGGGTGTTCAGGAAAAAGGGCAGGGCGGGACAGATAAAGGGCAGGGCGCATGTTCAAAAGGGCAGGGCGTTGCACCCTGCTAAAAATGACTAGGGGAAACACTAAAGCATTAAGACACACCGAGAGCCTGCAGGTAGGCAGAATACCTGAAACCACTGAAAGAAAGGGAGAAAACTGACCTGACATCTTCGCCTTCCTCGAACTCACAGAGACAGATGGTGCACTTCTCCGGCCCATCCTCGTCCGGGTCCTCGCTGTCACTGCACCGCTTCATCTACACACGTACATATAGGTAAGTCTTGGACATTACTCGCCCTTTCTTAAACTCTTCTATACGTCAAGAAAAGAAGACAGTCATATTTAGGATTAGACTATCTTCAATGATACAAATTCTTGTACTTTCAAGGTTCAAGAACCTTGTCCGATTTGATCCAACACCCTCAGTCAGGCAAGACTGCCAGCACCGAGATTCAAAAGGACTACAAGACCAGCTGTTGTCAACAAGAGTTGATGGCCAAATACCGACAGTTGAAATGTTGTCACAATCTTCACTCTTTAAGAAATATGTCAAGATAGGTATACGCAATGTTTTAACTGATAGCCTGCACGAAGATATCGAAACTAGTACTTATTGGTTGTGTTTGTATCTTACTAATACTAATACTACTAATACTGAGTACATTATGTCACATATATTCATCTTTCAAAGAGGAATGTTGATCAATGTCTCTCTAACTGTGTCCCATCTCCCTAATGGTTCAGGCAACCAGAGAGTGAGAGAGGAGAGAGAGTTGATGAGAAGACCGCCCACTACCCACCTTGCGGTACTTGTGAGGGAGGGTATTCTGCTCTATAACCGCTGGGGAGGCTCCACAGTTCACATTCCCTCCTCGACCGTCAAAATTAAACTGTCAACAAGAATAATCATAGTTACATTGAACAAACTCATACTATATTTATTCATATCTTGCATTATCGGGAAACATGTTAATCAAACTGGGTGGGTTGTCATTTGTGTGAAATACTACTTTTTTGTTGACTGTGTGATATTATACAATTATAGACTGGTGATGAGGTCAATACCTGTTTTTATAGACTCGAGGAAAGCAATATTGACAGAGGACGAAGTCCGAGGTCAATATTGCTTTCCTCAGGTCTATAAAAACAGGTATTGACCGAATTCAACAGTCCATAATTGTTTTATCATGTTTCGAATTAGATACGAAAAGAAAAGAAAAAACTACAGTCATGAACAGCAATTTGAATCAATTGTTCCACATGACGGTCAAATGACGTCACGATAACATTAATAACATAATATAACATAATAACGTCATTATGTCTATTTCAAGTCAATATCACTTTTGGTCGGACCCGGACTGAAGTCAATATGCTTTTCTGTCGACTGACACGTGACCGCTTCTCGACCAATGGGATTGCCGGAAAAATAATTTGCATAATAAAAATAAAGATTTCATAATCAATACAATGGTAGGAAGTAAGAGCAAAAAGAACAACAATCAGCCGTTGTTTGTATAGTGATATATATGGATATTAATGCATTGTGTCACATGACTTTTACAAAACCAGTATGAAGCTTGTATTTCCCAAGCAAGAGCAAGGGTAACACACAAATTGCAAGAGTTTTGTAAAAGTAATACGACACACGTCTGTGAGTTAACTCTGTTGAAATGACTAGTTTGGCACCTCCTACAAGATAACTAGTGAAAGAAAACATATTTAATTGCTTTTCTTCATTGATAGATCCTGGTTTTTCAACGGCAACTGATTAGATTATTGAAGATTTCATTATGAAAAGAAGCAGCAGAGGTTAGTGTGGAAGGAGCACAAACAATATCATCTAAAACTACCTGTGATGAGAATCAGATATCCAGCACTTTCATGCCAGAATATCACTTGTTGATCAAGTCACTCAGCGACATTACTTTAAAAATGTAATGAGCACCCATTATGGATGAAGCCATTGTATCAATCTTGTTGTATCTATAACACCTCTGTAACAGATAGTTAAAAGATGACTTGTTTGTGTAAACATGAAAATCAAGTCACCAAATTTACCAAACTCCCCTCATAAGTTATTGTATTAAAGTACCTCAACTATTGGTCCATGGTACACCATTCCTCCTAGTCTCATTTGCATATTTCTTGGTAACCGTGGAAATGCAGGGAAAGGAGGAAACGGTGGCATTTCAGGCATTGGTGGCTGAAAGGTGAAGAAATAAAGAATGGTTATGCAGTGGAAAGATGACACAATCATTCAGATATTAATGCATTGAGAGAGCACATGAAATTCTTTAAGAAACAGTGCACGTCATTATTCATGTTTTCTTCAATTCATCAATTTCTACTTTGAATATGCCCACTTAAAAAAAAAACTATTCCAGATGAAAAATTAAAACACAGATTGCTACAGTTGGTCTTAAAAAAGTTTCTCCGATGAATTATAGCGGTCCCAAACGGTAATCAGCTCTGCTCTAGGCTTCCTTCACACAAGTTGCAGACATTTCTTATCCATCCTTTCCTATCACTCGTACTACTCACTCTTCAAGCTTTCTAACTCAGATTGCTTATAGATGGTCTACCTGATTAATAACATTGGGTGAAATCCAGTGTATGAAATAATTTTTCAGGATCACTAGCAAACCGGGCTAGTAAGGTTTCAGAGTTACTAGCCCATATGAAAAATTACTAGCCCATATGACCATGAACAAAAAGATTTCAAACAACTCACAAAAGTTGTCGTTTATTTATTATTATGTCTGTGAAGTCTGTGTCCTATCATGAAATGTTCATTTCTGTATTGATCATGTCAAGAAGGAATTTTGACAGTTGAAAAATCACCATAGCAACTTCTGCAAATGTTACAAAATTTTTTTACTTGTCCGAAATGAGCCAGTGAAACTCCATAGACCTTCATTCCTTCAACCTAGTAGTTACTGTCGTAACCATTGTCAGTGTCCTCTCATACAGCATCTACTACAACCCCTCAGCCAGACTACTGAACATATATACTGTATATAAGAAATAAAGTTCGCTCTACCCCAATGTGTTTTGTAATAAAGTATAGTTTTGCCCTGAACTATTATAGTTAAAGCACGAGGACGGTAGTCCGAGTGCTTTAACGTAATAATAGTTCAGGGAAAACTATACTTTATTACAAAACACATTGGGGTAGAGCGAACTTTATTTCTTTTCTAAGATGCTTAAAAAATCTATACAGGGAACACTCTGATTTTAATCATCTTGAAATAAAAAATAGTGTTTACATTGCTCACATTAATAATCCATGAACAGGGCTAACTGTTCGCTATTCCAAGTATGGAACTCAACCCCTAGTTTAAGACGACATTTAGTTGGTTAAAGCTTTGATTACTGCAGTTTTGCACTTAAACTTTTTCATTTATTCAATTTTGAATTATATTTTCTTCTTATTTTTTTCTTTAAAAACTTAAACAAACAAATTATCACCTCTTGTTTTTTAAAAAAACCTTTACTTTTACAAACTCGTGTCGTGCGATTATGCAGGGCTTATCACGTGGTTAACATTCCACAAAGAATTATGGGTATTGTTTGTGTTGGAAGCGTGATGGCGGACTGGATCCGGACATCTATTTTTTGCTGCTGTCATAAACGTTGAAGGTGATGCTTTAGTCTCTTATATAAGCAGACTGTTGGGGCTGTACACCTAGAATTACTTAATTATTAGGTTGTCCATATCACATTGAACCTGGTAGAGACGGTTGACGTGAACCAACGTCACAGTCCCACGGGGCGCCGTGACCTGACGTGAAACAACGCGGTCACTCGACGGTAGACAAGCATTTTCTGTCCATTCTTCTTTACGGTAAATAGAAATAGATGATTCGAAACTTGTATCTATTAATAGAAACATTAATACGATTATGTCGTTAGACCTTGATAGGGGGATAAGCCATGTTGCTCGAAGAATCGAGATGAAAGGTTACCATGGACGCGTGATCACGAGGGGGCAGCGGGGAAGAGCGGATATAACGTCATTCAATTGTTACGTCATGAAAAAACTATACCTTTATTGTCTCATAAAGTACTTTTTTTTCGATTGTTCTAACCGCTAGGCATCTTAGAAATATATATAATCTCCAAATATCCACATGCTCCAACAACATGGATTACATAAGCTCAATATTATTTACTTATGACCATCCATGAATGCAGACCCTTTTGACTGTATTGCTAGGTGATGTCTGCAGATACATACCATGAGGAAGGATGGAAGGCGTATGGGCCAGCACGGGTTGTGTCCCGTGGGCGTGGCGCGGGTGCTGGGGTTCAGATGGTAGTGGTGTAGGTGGTGATGCAGGTGTTGGTGTTGGGGAGTTCCAGATGGGCCCGACGGGTGGCCTCCACTGCAGATATACACAAAGATTGTTTAATGACATCATATATAGATATGCCAGAAGGGGGATCAAGAGGTTCAAACTCCCTTTTTGGAAATGTTTTCTTAAACTGGACCATAAAATGGGCTAACTCCCCCCCCTTTCCCAATGGGTAGATGGATCCGTCACTGTATGTCATGCCATTTTAGCATCCTCTTAATTTACAAAATAGATATGGTCTGATTAAAACGTGATATCTTTTGTTGATCAAAATACTATTCATCATTAGTCCTGTCAAGTAAGTTGATAAAGATAACATCTTGGAAGATATTATGCCATCAAAGTCACGCCAAATGCAAAATGCTACCATCCAAGGAACTGTTAGCAAACTGCTAGACATACACATAATAAATATTGTAAGGAATGTCAGTGAATGAGCTGTGACATAATACTCGTAGATGACCCACCTCTGATTTGACTGCACGACCACCTCAGTATGGGGCGGCACCGTGTTGACACTCATTGCGCAAGAGTTGCGTGCCCCTTGATGGTGGAGGGCCATTGCTTCAGGCATGGGCTGGTGCTGGGCAGGATGGAGGTGACTGGGTGTGGCTAGGTCCCGCGGGTTGTAGACTGTCATACCAGACGGGCCCTGTTCATTGGCTCCGTGACAGGGTAGATCAGGCACTTGATGGTGCAGCAGTCTCTGATGAGGGTGGGGGTGGGGGTGGGGATGTGGATGATGGGTAGGGATAGGCATTGCTACATTGTGGGGCTGCATGGTGAAGGGGGCAGGGTGGTAGTGGTGGTGGTGGATGTGAGCACGAGGAGGCTGTGGGGTTGGCCGGTGCACATGGCCTACATGGCTGCACGAACCTGTAAATAGGAACAAACCAGTTGTTACAATCTTAAAGATGGTAATTCCTTCTTAAAATTTTAAATAAAAGGCACTTTCATTGCTATTATAGCACAAAAAATTAAATTATGCCTTTAATGAATAAACAGTAGCTGTTATTTATGATTTGGTAGAAGTCAATGGTTTCAATCATCAAGACATTAGTTCTATTAATTGCATTAATGCTAGGAATAATGACCATAAATCCACAAAATTTCACTGTTTACTATTATGCAAAAACCAATGAAAATCATTCCAAAACATAATAACCAAACATGAGCAGTATAACTGAAAAAATACAAATTAGAAGAAGAACTCACCAACACAGGGTCCCTGCATAGCTCTGTGAGAGTGGTGGGAGGAATGTGAGTGTCTATGGGGGGCATGTCCATGAGAATGGGAGGGGTGGCCGTGGGGGTGGCTCTGAGAGTGGGCGTGGCTATGAGAGTGAGAGGGTAGGGTATGGTGGAGACGACAATGTCCCCTCTCGGAGTGGTGGTGCAATCCACAGTTGACTCTCTCATTGCAGTCTGGCCCGGAAATCTGCTGGTGCTGCAAGAACAAAGGACATGATGATTTCACAGAGTAGGTTGATGTAGCTAGCAAGTCATACCTTGAACAAGTCTCAACCTCTGGCTGGTGTAAGCCTCGCTGCACTATGTTATAATTGGTAGGTTGACTGTAGCGCCCTCAGCTGCTAGAAGCAGTAACCTACTGGATATTCTTCACTAGATTTATAACTACCCCAGCACCGAACAGTGAAGAGCTGGCTCAGTAATGATGACATAGTATGGCAGTTAGCCTTGAATTAGCCAGTGATGGAGACTAGCACTTTTAAAGGAATTTGGTAATAGGTATCATTAAGGAAAACAAAAAATGAAAGAAATGTGAAAATAAGGTAATGACCAAAGACTTCAAAGTTTGGTGCAAAACACTATTTCTATTGTCACACATTTAATAATATTGAAATTCATAATTGATTACCTGTTCTTTATAACAAACTTTCATATACAAGTGAAAAATTTATCATAACTGTTAAGAGTTGATTAATACAAAAAATGATAAAAGGTATTGTTTTGATGGTTGCTATGAGAAAGTCTACAGCCCCAAATTGATGTTTTAATGGCAGGAAGATGAAACAAAAGAAAACAAGAGAATTAAGGGACAACACAAATCTAAAACGTATTTTTCTATAAGGATCACATAGTCTATACAAGTCAAATTGTCTTGTGGATATTGTATCTAATCTGATTAATACTTTGTCAATTAACAAAATGTCCATTCATTAGCATTTTCCTCAACACTTAAGCTGTCAAATTACTTAAAGCAAACCTTTCAAAATGGAAAATTAACAAGAATCACAATTAAACAGAAAAGGGAATGGCCTGTCATTTGCCATAACATGCCCATAAGTCCATATCTATCCAATTTCAGGACACAATAGAAAAAGGATGATATTTTGAAATAAACTGGAAAGGTGAGAAATTCCTTCAGGACGCACCCCGGCACAGGTGTAGGTATGATCCTGACAGGGGGCATGGTCATGCAGCCTGCAAGTGTGGGCTGGCTGGGGGTGGTGGATCTGCTGAGAATGAGCTGGTGGTGGCCGTGGGTGGAAGTGATGGTGACTGCCCCCCACCCCAACCCCTCCAACGAAAGACCGAGGAACTTGAGCATGGGAAGAAGACTGAGAGATGATCGGCGCAGGTGCTTGCTGGGTCGGGTTTACCAGGGGTGTGGTCGAGGGTCCTGGTTGAGGTGATGTGCTGGACTCCACTCCCTGGGGGGTGGCCAGCTTGCAGGACTGGGACGCACTGTTGTCTGTGGGCATGAAATGCAATCATTATATGAAAAATGTAGTTAAAGTCTTCACACAGCTCGATAAGAAATGATAGGATAAGCTAGTTAATACAGAGTACAAGGAATATTCTCTTTATAGACATTATTTCATTGTCATAAAGGCTAACACATCCTGACATGTTATAAGACAGCTTACCATCATCAGACTCTGTTAAATCAACAACCACAGTTGCTCGCCCCGACGACTCCAGTCTCTTCCTAGGTCTGCAAAATCAACAATGTTCTTATAGCACTATTCTCTCCATTTAAAAAAGAGAGATGTAACAGTTCTCCTTGCCTTTAAACAATTTATTAAATTTCTCTCTTGAAGTCAAGGAAACAAATCTGATTATTTAATCATATGAAAAGGGGAGGGGTGAAGAAAAAATGTTGAAATTAGGTCAAGTAAGGTGATTTGATGGTCAATGTCCCTTTCAATAAAGCTTTCCTATTAGATCACCGGCTGGTATGATTGCAGAAAGGAACATTAAAGTATCATTGTTGATGTACAGTGGAGGTTGCGGGGCCTCTGGGATTTGTACTCTGAATCCCATTACCTTATGTGAAACACACACATCGCTCTACTTTCCAGTCCTTCAAGTTGAAATTGGTAGACATGATTCACTTTAACATTGAAAGGCCAACATAATATGAAAAGCACAGCACCTGCATAACACTAACCTTGGTTCTATCTTCACAACTTCCACGTCACTATCGTCTGATCCATCTGTCAAATGGACATCAGGAACTATCGGCGAAGCCCTCTGTTGCTGATTGCCATGGTAACGCCTAAACCCGGTTGGATCAGGGTCAATAAAAAGAGCATCATCAGCAGCAGCGGCTTGTCCGTATTCCAAAGATCTATTAGACGTCCCTTCCTGTGGGGACAGAGGGCCACGCTCATGACATCCTCGTTTTAAAGAGACACATTTGCGTTTTCGTGGGTCTTGCACTGGCATGGAGTTGAGGTAGGCATGGTCCTCACTGACTGAGGCCATGTCAACGTTGTGTGTGATCACGGGAGAGGGCGACACTCCAGATGTGCTCACATTACTCTGCTCAGACATTGACACATGGCTAACAGGCTGTTCTGTCAGAGTCACTTTTGCAATTCTGCACTCGTCTGTTGCAGGCAGCTGTCTCTGAGCATTTTCCGAGCAAGGTAACGACACAATATCCACATCAGAATCCCCATCGCTGATAGCGTCAAACTCGGCTATCTGTTGGTGGGAGGCTGCAGCATGAGCTCCCTGTGGATCGGATTGAGTTGAGTCACAAGGAACACCTCGACTAGCCCCAGCACCATTCCTGCACCCTGACTTACCTCCCTTCCTGTCCTTCACATACTGCACTGCTTGAGGTCGGGGCAGGTTAAACAGCGAATAGGGATTGGTTGGTTCGAACATGTCACTTGACGACGAAGGCTGAAATACATCATCAGGCTCGGAATCATCCATCGCATCACAGTTAAACAACACATCGCGGATCACTGGATGTTCCTGACTGCTCTCTCCCATTAGGCACTGCGGGGCTGAAACATGCTTTCTGTCAAGCCATGCCTCCTGCCCATGTGATCTTCCCTCCGAGGGGTACATGTTGATGGGTGAGGCAGGGTTAGAACAGAAGATTCCAGGAGGCTGTGACTCCTCAGTCAGGTTTGAGAGATGTCCGAGGTAGTTCCTGAAGTTCTCACTCAGTGTTGCAGCATGGCCGTCACGTGCTGGACCTACACCACTTGCAGCTGTACCTTGGACAAAGAAAATAATATGGTTAGGTAATTTGTATTCTTCCAATGCATTGCCTATACTATCGCCAGTTCCAATAACTTGCTACGAGAGGCCTTGACGCATTTCTGAAACTTTACTGTGCTTGTGCTGCTGTGAGAGATTGCATTCATCCAATGAGGAATCTTATGAGAATTGCAACGATTTGTCAATTCTAAATTTCCTACAATTGTTGTTCATTCATGAAAGTCAGTCAAAGACACTAACTTTTTGTACTTACGTGTTGGTGCAGCAATGTTCATATAATCATTGATAAAGACAAGATTTTCTGGGTAATGTACCATGGGGAAACTTGTCTTTCTTATATTCCCTTATGTACCCCACTTCATATTCCCTACATACCACTTGATGAAGGAGGATCATAAACTACGAAATGTCGTGAATTTCACAAGTTGTTATCCAGAAAATCTTGTCTTCCTTATGTATACTACTTCTAAATGCCCTTCAAAGACATATTGATTGTTGTTTTCTGCAAGATAAATCAAAATTATCTATGTTAGTGTTGACAAGAAAACTTACTGCGAGTGGAGTGCCGCCCCCTCCCCCCAGAAGCTTCGACAGACACTACGTCTATATCCTCCTCCGCTGAGTGCCACATCTCATCCTCTGTAAGTCCTACAGCAGACGTACATCACCACTGAACTAGCAGTCATTCAGGACATTAAGGGTAACAGACCAAGGTCATGAATAAAAGATCAGCAGCAACGGTTTCCCGTCACCATTAAAATAAAATGATCACACTTTATTAATTGGTATTAAATTTTGCAAATATTGAGGTTGACTACGCTAATGTGTTTTTGTCCATTTGATTCTTTGCCTGTACCCCCTCATTGTCAGAACATCCTTAATGATTGTTTGGAACTCCAAAAGTCAAGGTTATCTATTTACCAAATTCTTTCCTAATCTGTCTAAACTGTCTATGGATATTCTTGTTATTTTCTTACCAATTCCGAATCAGAAATGTAATCACATAGGTAACTTTAGTTGAATTTACTGTTCTTTGTGACAATGGTTATGTTAATTGTCTACTGAAATTCTTGAAATTTTCAATCAAATCTGAATTCAAACATGTTTCAACTTACAACAAACATGAAGAAGCAGACAAATATTACAACATAATTGCAAAAAAGGTGATGGAAAAAGAAAGTTTGATTTTTTATTAGTAAAAGAGGATACTACTTTAAAGTTGCTATAACAGGGATCACTTTTGGGGCGCTACCTTGCTGGATTTAAACAAACAGACCGAGTCTGGAAACCTCCATTTATATGAAAAACATGTAGCATTGTCATATTTGGGATCACATTATCTGCAACAGTATTTTTTCAGGTCAAGTCCTTTGTCAGCTGGTGTCTGAACAAACTCATTAATTTCTCTTGAAGAAGCAACAATACCATATGCAAAAAAATTCAAAGTACCAATAGTGCGTTCCACGATGGCCTCAGCCCGAGCGTTGAGTTGGGCTACAAAGACTGCAGGTTGTGTAGCAGAAGAGCCCTGTACAGCGATGGCTTCGACGTGTGAGGGGGCGGGGCTGAGGGTGGTCAAGGGCTTCTCTCCACTGTCTACCACTATCTCCTCATCAGCCTCGTCAGAGTCCTGTTGTCAAGTATTCTCATTAATGTCTGAGCTACTGCTACATCAGTTCATACCACTCCAGACAGAGCAATAAGATGAAAATAGCATCACTCAACAAACAATTGTTATATATATAAGTTATCTGGATATCTTTTAATCATTCTAATGAGCAGCAAAATATTAAAGACACTCTTTAATTGGATTGTGTTCATGTAAGTTCATTTGATGCAATGATTGGAAACATTCAAGTAAAAGAAAACACAATTTTGTTTAAGTATCCAGATCAAAAATGGACACTTTGGGAAAATAATACAGAGGCCACAAAAATGTCTAAATCAGCTTCTCTGCAGAACATTCTCATTCCCTGGTTATCAAACAACAGGAAAATTATAAAGAAGTTTTTGACAGCCAACCTCTTTCATGGCAACAGGGAGCGTAACGACAGATGTTGGAGCCGGCCAGGTTATGCCGCTTGTCTCCCCTGGTCCACCCCGCAGAGTGATGAGACGGTCATCCATCTCAAGAACTGTAGACGAACAAGAAAAACAAATGAGTAAGTTTGAAATGGTCATCTAATTATTGTCATTTATGACAAGAAGTAAACAAGTGATTTCTATGACTTCATTGACTTGCACAGTATTACTCGTATTTTAGCCATACAAATCTGATGTCTTGAGCAAAAAAACAACACCCTCCTCAAAAACTAAATGGATAAAAACAATAGCTAAACAAAGTGTATGTCTTAAGCACAATATCATGTCTCCTGCTTGCTCCTGATTTATCAAACCTACTCCCACGCTCTTCACACATCCCACACATGCCCCACACATTTTCCAATCATGCCCCACACACACTCCACAAACCCCACTAGGGGTGTCACGATACACAACCCTCCCGATATGATACCTTTCACAATATTAGAGTGACGACATGACACGTATAGGGATACATATTTTTCGTTCAAATTGCGGAGTAGACTGTGTTTACAGGTTAAACTGTTAACAAGTAACATACAATAGCAAGTAAAGGTGCATTGCTAAAGAACACTTCTATCTTGAATAAAGAAATAAAAATAATCAACATCATTTTTAAATGAAGCGAATATGTATTGTCACATGTTGACATCATGATCAAGAAGATTAAAGTCTCAATTGAACAATTCCAAGCAGAGTTTTAATTAAGAAGAGATCGATATTGCAAAATAAATAGAGTTCATGTCAATAGAATCAATATATTCAGTATCAGGAGTAAAATGTATCGATACAGTTCATGTCAATAGAATCAATATATTCAGACAGGTATCCAGTATCAGGAGTAAAATGTATCGATACAGTTCATGTCAATAGAATCAATATATTCAGACAGGTATCCAGTATCAGGAGTAAAATGTATCGATACAGTTCATGTCAATAGAATCAATATATTCAGACAGGTATCCAGTATCAGGAGTAAAATGTATCGATACAGTTCATGTCAATAGAATCAATATATTCAGACACGTATCCAGTATCAGGTGTAAAATGTATCGATACAGTTCATGTCAATAGAATCAATATATTCAGACACGTATCCAGTATCAGGAGTAAAATGTATCGATACAGTTCATGTCAATAGAATCAATATATTCAGTATCAGGAGTAAAATGTATCGATACAGTTCATGTCAATAGAATCAATATATTCAGACAGGTATCCAGTATCAGGAGTAAAATGTATCGATACAGTTCATGTCAATAGAATCAATATATTCAGACAGGTATCCAGTATCAGGAGTAAAATGTATCGATACAGTTCATGTCAATAGAATCAATATATTCAGACAGGTATCCAGTATCAGGAGTAAAATGTATCGATACAGTTCATGTCAATAGAATCAATATATTCAGACACGTATCCAGTATCAGGTGTAAAATGTATCGATACAGTTCATGTCAATAGAATCAATATATTCAGACACGTATCCAGTATCAGGAGTAAAATGTATCGATACAGTTCATGTCAATAGAATCAATATATTCAGACAGGTATCCAGTATCAGGAGTAAAATGTATCGATACAGTTCATGTCAATAGAATCAATATATTCAGACACGTATCCAGTATCAGGAGTAAAATGTATCGATACAGTTCATGTCAATAGAATCAATATATTCAGACACATATCCAGTATCAGGAGTAAAATGTATCGATATTTCAATACATTTGTGTATTGTGACACCCTTACACTCCACACACACACTCCACACACAAAAGCACAAGATGACAGTGACAGTGAGGTGATAAGAGTTGAATTTTACATGGTAAGCATATTGATGCATAGAGCCCAACTGACAGAGTTTCAGTAAACACTCGGATGGTAAACTGCAGTTTGTACCTGATTAATAGACTTAAAATAACAGCGAATGAAATTATGTTGTATTTTCACGACATTTGCCAAAGTTGTTGATATATATCTCATCCAATCAAAGAGTGAATCGGTATGAAATTTGAATGGATTAATTTTTGTTTTTATCCCGAAGTCCATTAGGGCCCAAAAAAGATAATGTTATGGTTGCTTTTTCCTTAGAATCAGAATTCGGGTAGGTAGGTAGGCATTTTTGGGTTGTTTTTTTTGTTACATATATTTAAGATGAACTCGGTGTCTAATCTAGGATTGAAAAACAAGGGGGGATTATTAGCTCCATGGTGAAAAAAAAAGTGGTTGGGGGGTGTTAGTTGCTTTTGAAAACTGTAAATATTTAGTATCTGTAACCTCATTAGATTTAATGTGTGAGTTTTACATGGCATTGCTTTGTCACAACTGAAGAAAAGTTAACAGATTCATGTCAGTTGTAAACACTTAATCTACACAAATTAGTACATGTTGGCATGGTGGAAAACAATACATGCATGGAAACATTTATCGACAATCACAGAGAATATTTTTTAAAGAAATCTCACAATGGATTTGTAAAGATTTATTCCATAACGATTGTTTTTAAATTAATTACAGGCTGAAATTTGTTTTTTTTAACATCACGCCAAGAATAAGTTGGGCTAATAATTACCTGTTTGTTTTAAATGCTTTATTTCGTAAATTTTTTCATAAAAACAAAGGATGTGAATTAAAACATTTGAAGTTTTGCTCAATTTGTCGCTGTGATGTGAGATTTTTATTTGTGTAGACCTGTGAATTCTATATTATCATCTTTGATACAAATATTCTGTCATACATGACATATGTGCTATATTGATGTGATTTCCAAAAATTTCAACTTCCAAAACACGTTTTATCTGTTTGTAATGTCTGTAAGTTTGACATCAACAACAAAAGTGCTATCATCTACAATGTTATCAATGAAATGTTCATTTGAGAGTTTATCATTATTTTTTTACTTGAAGACTTAGCTTAAAATGTCTCTCCTTGAGAAAAGTAAAGCTTTTTTGCAGGGATTGGATCACTATTCATAAAATACAGGTCAAAATTACTTTGCGCGACAGATTGACACTTTTGAATCGTGCAATCGCACGTCCTGCTGAACCCCCTTTTTTTTTATTGAACTGGCGCCCAATTTCCCTCTTGAATACATCATACAAGTTAGCATCAGCTACTATTGCAAATAGGATAAAACCTATCCTATCATTAATTATTCATGAGGACCAAAAGGGTTTTGTTCCAGGTAGATACATTGGGGAAGTTACCAGAACAATATATGATGTTATGGGCTATACAGAAACCTACCAAAAACCAGGCTTATTATTACTTATAGATTTTGAAAAGGCTTTTGATTCTGTAGAAAGAAATTTTATGTTAAAGGTTCTTGATTTTTTTAATTTTGGGCCTGATATAACAAACTGGGTGAAGATACTATTTGATGAAATAGAATCCTGTGTAATAGTAAATGGATATGCAAGTTCCTTTTTCAAAGTTTCAAGGGGCTGCCGACAGGATGACCCAATATCGCCATATATATTTATTATATGTGCAGAGATATTAGCAATTATGATTTAATAGAAATAACGAAAATATACATGGTATTCAAATGGGAAATATTCTAACTCTTCTATTACAATTCGCTGATGATACCACACTTACTTTAGATGGATCAGAAAAAAGCCTCTACGCAACAATGAATACTTTAAGCTTTTTCGCAAGATTTTCAGGTTTAAAAATCAATGCTGATAAGACCAAATTGATTTGGATTGGGTCAAAAAAGCGAACAAGATATAAGATTTGTAAAGAATGGAATTTAGACTGGTCTCAAACCCAATTTAAGCTATTGGGTATAGAGTTTGACGTTGAGTTAGAAAATATGATAAAAATAAATTATTTAGGTAAATTTGATAGTATCGAAAAAGAAATGGCAATGTGGTCTAAGAGAATTTTAACCCCTCTCGGAAGAAATGTTGTACTAAAATCTCTACTGTTGCCAAAACTAAATCACTTATATAGTAGTGTCCCAAGCCCACCCAGGACAGTTATAGATAATCTTCAGAAGAAGTGTTACCAATTCATTTGGAAAGGTAAACCTGATAAAGTTAAAAGAGATGTTATGTCACTACCACCAGAACTAGGGGGAATTAGTGTCCCTGACTTACATATAGTTATTGCATCACAAAAATTGAGTTGGGTGAAGAGACTGATATTTGATAATGCAATTTGGACATGGTTAGTTCAGGAATATATTATAGACATAGATATGCTTCTTTTAGCTGACTCCAAATATATAACACAACAAATTGTTCCAAATGTTCATAACAAATTCTGGAAAGAGGTTCTTTCCTTATGGTCACTATATCTGAATAGTTGTGATATTGAAGTAATGAAGAAATAATGACCAAATCTATTTGGTACAATAATAACATTAGGATTGGTAACGACACTATCTATATCCAGCAATGGCATAAAAAGGGAATTACTTTTATTGCAGATATGATAGATGAAGATGGTAAATTCTATGAATATGAAAATTTTGTTGAAAAATATGACCTTAAAACAGATTTCTTGACGTATATGGGTGTAAAGAAATCAATATCCTCCTTTTTACAAAACAGGAGAGTAGGTATCTACTGCATTTATAGACCTTTTCGACCATATAATATATCAACAATTAAAAAGCAACAAGGTTGTTCAACATTCTACAAGACTTTATTGAACCCAAAATTTACAAAATTGAAAACATATCAGAAATGGGAAGATCACTTCGACAAACAATTCAATGAAACTGAATGGAAAAATATCAACCAAATGGCAAAAAGATGTACACAAAGTAGTGAATTAAGATGGTTTCCGTTCAAAATTATACATAACATATTAAGTACAAATAAAATACTGTATATCAAAATTATACATAACATATTAAGTACAAATAAAATACTGTATAAGATAGGATATGTAGATTCAGCAGTTTGTTCGCTATTTAATGAATTTGAGGAAACTATTGCACATGTACTATTTACCTGTCAGTATGCAGAAGCAATATGGAGACAATTATCAGAATGGATTTCAGACTATGTAGAGGGAAGTATTGCTTTCAGTTAAGAAAACATTCTATTTGGATTTAAAGGAGAAAACAATAACCCCTTAAATGCAATTCTTCTTATTACAAAAGCAATGTTATATAAATGTAATACTAGACAAATGAAACCAAATTTCAAACATTTGAAACAAGAAATATTAAAATATTATCAAGTAACAAAATCAATTGCTTTTTCAAATTGCAACCCTACAAGATTTTATGCATTCTGGTCTTCGCTCCATTTGCTTCTTAGAAATTCATGATGCTGTGTAGCTGTATTGTTATGTTTGTTAGACATATGAAAATACACAATGAAAGATATGTACATGTAACGCATATTTAAATGTTTATGAATGTATATGGAAATGTACTGTAAAAAAATGGAAATAAAAAAAAATAAAAAAAATTTTTATTACCCACGTGGGACTTCGTAAAGGGGTTTCATAACAATCTGTTATGACACATATGTGTCATAACAACTTTGAGTGATTTGATTGGCTGATACATGAGTTTTGACGTTACCGGTACTATTTTCATCAGCTATTTCATTCATGATTTCCATTCATAAGATTTCGTTCCTAAGCACACGAAAAACGAGAATTTTCATAATATAATCGAAATAAAACTTAATTTTCATTGTGGCTACATGCAAAGCTTTTCTTTCCTTTAATTACTGAAATGTCCGTAAATGAATAGAAAAACGATACAATCTAAATAAGTAACAAAATTCGTCTGCTATGATTATCGGGACTCATGTAAACAAAGATGGCGTCACCCGTAAAAATCAATGGTTTGGTCAAAATCGGTGGAAAAGTTATTAGACGAGTTGTGAATGGTATTCGGCCTTTGAACACTTTTAGCATAGGCCTATATGTTGTCAAGACTTCTCAGGGGGAAAAGCAAATACCTAGATATAGACTTACTGTTTAGCCATTGCCACTGTCGACATCCGCCAAGCGTCGCCGTATTGTTTACAATTAGATCTACAGTGACTTGTCCTCTGATGAAGATTAGTTGCAATTGAATGAAAAGCTTCTTTACCAGTTGACAGTTTTTAAGACATAAATTTCAATGTTATTCCCTTTAGGTCAAATGTTACGTGTGCCATTCAAAACGTGTCTTGTATGCGTTGTGTCCGAACAGTTCTCGACGTCACGACTCGCCTTGAGTGACGGCCGACTGACGTTGAGCCGAGATTTAGGTTCAAAATGTTGACAGTTTTCGCGTGTTTATGCTGAATAAAAGATTTGTAGCCGAAACCAAGTCTTTAAATGAAATGAATTAAAGGATTTTTGCTTTCAGTTGTAGTTTATTTTCATGTATTTCTTTATCAAATGTAATGAACTACATTACACCAAAGCAGCGTACGTTTTCCGAAGTGAAGGTGCCGACATTCCAATCACCAGTGAAATGTATTAATCCGCGTTTTGAGTTTCTTTATAGGGAAGCTAAATTTTACTTTAATTTGAAGATGTTTTCATTGTAAAAAACGTGGGTAATAAATAGGATACAAAACTCGTTCCCCTTTTTATATCAAGTTTATGTCCCTCGTGAAATAATTTTGTTTTGTCACTCGCCAAGGCTCGTGACAAAGCAAAATTATTTCACTTGGGACATAAACTTGATATGAAAGGGGAAGCTCGTTTGATATCCTATAATTATTTGGTGTAGAGGGATGGTCACTCTAGTATTTTCTACAAGCAGTATTTGAGTTATCACTTATGAGTTTATTATTCATTTACATTGTCACAATGTTACATAGAAATTGTAAGTTTTCAATGCTAATTTTTGCATATTATCGTTTACTGCTTCAAGAATTGAGGGAAAATCAACTGAACACAAAGTGAATCGATTTCCAAATTGCCTTCGAAAATGTATTGATGTATTGGTATTTAATCGATGTATTGTCACACTAACATGCTGAGAGGAACATCAGAGGGTTTGATCATGTTAAATGACACAGTGAACACTGGGTACACAACAGTGAATTCTGGGTACTCAACAATGAATTCGGGTACTCAACAGTGAATTCTGGGTACTCAACAGTGAACTCTGGGTCCTCAACAAGATAAATAAGTGACATAATACTTATAACATTTATTTCAATTTCAGAAAAGAATCTCATTTATATTTTTATCATTCCTGTAAAACTTAATCCAAAGAAACGGCAGATATCATATATTATCAAGTATCTATTTTATAGATCTTTTATTTTTCAAAATATGATGGTCTTATTATTTTTATTTTCTTTTTATCATGATTACATATAACAATTCTCAAATTATGGATGAATTCATAAGTCGTTTTCAACTAATCATGACAAAATACCAATGGAATAACTAATAATTCTTTAAAACACATTTCACACTGCGTCTTCTACGCATAATATAGATCAAAATCAAACAAATTAATCAACAGTAGTAGCCGTAACGTGCAATATTGGGTGGGTGCGGCGGAATCTACACCTCGAATCTCCATCTTTTTCGCCAACGAGATAGATATTTCTAAAGCATTTATGAGATTTCATTGAATGTAAAAGCGATCGGCGAAAGCTTGGCCAAAATTGTTCGTCTCTGAGCTTACCTTGGGCAAAAGATTTTATGTTGTTTTCTTCTCTTCTCGCAGTGAACTGACAGCCATTCTTGCAACGCAAAGTGATAGGATGGAGGCCGTTGATTGGTACATTTTCTGATATTGCGACTTTCTCTAACAAATATGACAATATACTTTCAGTAAACTTTATATTTTTGTATTGATAAAAATTGTTTCTGCAAAGACGAAAGATTCAAAACAATTTTTTCATGGAAACAAATATTTTGTTTTCCATTTGCTGCGAACATACTGATCAACTCTAAATACAACCTATTAATAATATAGTCTTTTTAATTATTCGAATGTAACTATTTATTAGTAAGCACAAACCATATTAATCACTTGATACAAAATTATAATAATGATTAAAAAGGAGTGAAAACAAGTCCATCTGAAGCTTTTTAGTTCCACCATTTAGACAACATGTCACCGACAAATGATACTAATCGGAAGTAAAGTAGTATGTCCGCGTGGAAAAATGTCACGTTCTGTTTTCGTGACAGTAGGAACGACAAGATTTGATGATCTAATTAAGACTGCGTCATCAAGTCAACTATGCAAGGTTGATAAACGTCTATTTTTGTGTATAATTATTTGACAGATATTTTATATATGTATTGGAGTGTCATGTAGTATTTGGACAATGAAGCGTGAATACCCAACTTGATAGACACTAAGTTTAATTTGAAAATTAGTATGATAGGCCTACTTTTATTGCTTATTCTAAGATGCCTAGCGGTTAGAACAATCGAAAAAAAAAGTACTTTATCAGACAATAAAGGTATAGTTTTTCATGACGTAACAATTGAATGACGTTATATCCGCTCTTCCCCGCTGCCCCCTCGTGATCACGCGTCCATGATAACCTTTCATCTCGGTTCTTTCGATCAACATGGCTTGTCCCTATCAATGTCTATCGTATTGGCGTTTTTGCCGATAATGTTTCTTTTAATGGTGACTAGTTTCGAATCATTTAGTTCTATCTACCGGAAATAAGAAAGGAAAGCAAATGCTTGTCGACTGTCGAGTGACCGCGTTGTTTCGCGTCAGGTCACGACGCCCCGTGGGACTGTGACGTTGGTTCACGTCAACCGTCTCTACCACGTTCAATGTGACACGGTCAAGCTAATGATTAAATAATCTGGGTGTACAGCCCCAACAGTCTGCTTATATAAGAGATTAAAGCATCACCTTCAACGTTTATGACAGCAGCAAAAAAACATAGATGTCAGGATTCAGTCGCCATCACGCTTCCAAAACAAACATTACCCATAATTCTTTGTGGAATGTTGACCACGTGATAAGCCTTATATGGGCAATGTGGCCAGCACTGCATAATCGCACGATAAGAGTTTGTAAAAGTAAAGGTTTTTTAAAAACCAAGAGGTGTTAATTTGTTTGTTTAAGTTTTTAAAGAAAAAAATAAGCAGAAAATATAATTCAAAATTGAATAAATAAAAAAGTTAAAGTGCAAAACTGCAGTAATCAAAGCTTTAACCAACTAAATGTCGTTTTAAAGTAGGGGTTGGGTTCTATACTTGGAATAGCCAACAGTTAGCCCTGTTCATGGATTATTAATTTGAGCGATGTAAACACTATATTTTATTTTGAGATTATTAAAATCAGAGTGGTCCCTGTAAAGATCATTTTGGCATCTTAGAAAAGAAATAAAGTTCGCTCTACCCCAATGTGTTTTGTAATAAAGTATAGTTTTGCCCTGAACTATTATAGTTAAAGCACGAAGACGGTAGTGTATATAGTAATAGTTCAGGGCAAAACTATACATTATTACAAAACACATTGGGGTAGAGCAAACTTTATTTCTTAAACAAAGACAAAGGGGCGATAATCCAAAGAATGGTGTAAGTAAAAAATCGCCACTCATTTTCATAAATATTATAAATACCTTTTATGTACATATATTCGTCAATTTAACATCTTTAATATTAATTGTTTCCTTTTCACTTAATTGGTTAAGCGTTAATCTTACTGTCTGGATTAGTTTTAAGGTTAGGGTTAATAATAGGTTTAGTAAATGTGTTTCAGTTGGCGAACCAATTCTATAGTTGCTGCCAAATTTCAAAATGAAAATGTTCTTGCTATCATAATCATTGCAGTATAACATATCCCTGATTATGAAACACTAGATTTACCTCCATTTCGAAGCTTTGTAAAATGGTCAATTTAATCATGTTGAGGATTCAAACGATCTCTTGTTCATGACTGAGGTACAATTAGTAAGGAAAATATAAACATGTTGTTTGTGACAGAGCTTGTTAAAGAGCCACTCCGTGAGTTGTTGGAGTAATGTATGCCAAACTTTATCAATGGTGTCTTTTGATCGAGGGGTATCAACGGTTATCAAAAAGACACATTTTAAAGCTTGTTGTTTTTTTACAGCGACAATATGAAGGTAGAGTGTCGCAATTATGATCGAAAACCGGACAGTGGCGTGCGTCAAATAGTCAAACGTAATTTTGGAGACTTATCTAAAACAGCCAGGAGAAAATTTAGCAGTTAAAAGTGTTTGTTAGGTTATATAACTAGTAGCCATGTATATTGGACGTGATATCTACACCTCTGTGCATTTATAAGGCTGTTTTTAGATTTTCATGGAAAACCAGTATTTGTCATATCTTTTGGACACGAAAAGTTAAGATGTTTCGATTTTATATCACAACATATGACTTTTAGGTTCATATCAAAGATAAATAATATGTTATGAAAATCACGGAGTGGCTCTTTAAGATTGCACACTGCATTGGTTTCACAGTAACCAGGGAGAGGCAGAGGTTAGTTGGACTCCAGAGAGGTGCATTGTACATCAATATAGTAGAATCATACAATTTGTGAAAACTTCATAATTCATGTCACCACACATATAATACTTTGATATATGTAATACTTCTTGGCTAAATCCTTGACAGTATATATTTCATGTCAATATACTCCTCCAACCACAGTCCCAAGTACTTACAGGAATCTGCATAGTCCAGTGTCTTGTTATCACATGTAAAGTTAAACGTAGATCTTGCCATGCTTGTATTCCTCAAATAAACCATCTTGGTTTTCTTCCTGCTGGGGTGAGTTACCTTCTTATCTTTGCAATATCAGAGGGTAGTACTGTCAAGGATTTGCTTTATATTATCCAAATAAAATCAAACTGAAAAATGAATATCCTCAGGGATCAGGGATGGTAATGATTTTATATAAATTATCATTATGATGTTTTGGATATATCTTATGAGTTGGTAAGTTGTGGTTGTATATGTGTGTTACGTTTCGTGCGCTGATCTTTGCTGCAGATATTCCAAACTCTTGGCTACTCACGGCTTGTTCTACAGACAGGATCTGTAGACTTTCACGTCCCGGATGGTGAGACCGCAGGGATTGAAGTGGATCACTTTGACTACAAGAGTTCAATTGAAGCTGATATTAAGGAAGCTTCCCTTGTCATTAGTCATGCAGGTAGTTACTGTTAACATGTTGCTAATTTCATAATCTTTGGATTACATAATAACAGGCATCCTCCATTAACCAGGGTAAATGTTAGTATAGTTCTCCACTATACCCTGGCACTCAATTATGATTGATAGAATATTTTTATAACCTCCCATTGCTGGCCGCAGTATGAAATCCTAATCATTATTTAAAACAATAGAATTTGACAGACTCTGCCCTGCAACCAGTCACTCATTGTTTGTGTGAATCATTCAAGGTTTAGCATTTATCCCAGTTATGTATGTTTTCCCAGAAGTGGGACGCTATCAAGATGGTCTGGCTCCCTTGTGATACACAAAATAAAATATTGCTGTAAACTATTTGTCAATGTGAACATGATACTTTATCTGTCATCAAAGTTAAATAGTTGTAGAGTTAAGCCTGTTTGAATATGTTGATTCCCAAAAACATTATTGCTAATTTAGCAGTTTGCCAAAATTTGAGGTAAGTCTACATAGCAGTATCTTCAGATCAAAAAATAATTCTACTCTTGTTTAATGATTTTCAGTGCTAAATTTTGTAACTGAAACTAAAGGTTGAAATTAGCTTTCTTTGTTTCCATGTGAAAAGTTTCCTCAAATTAGCATTCCACATTTTGGGATGCTGGAAAGAGTACTAGTTTTTGGCCCACTATCAGAAATGATAATTGTTGAAAAAGTTACTTTCCATTTTTTAAATGTTTTTTTATAAATTTATTGTCAAAAAATTATAAGCTGAAAGATAGTTATAATACCATATTATGTATATCAATATGCTTTATTGAAATGGCTTAAGAGGTGTCCTAATTTTGTTTCCATGTCAGTAGGGGCGGGACAGCACAGTGGTTAGCGCATTCAGCTTTGGATCAAGAGGTTCGTGGTTAGAATTCCGCCAGGGGCTCAGCAACTTTGTCTGCAGTACAGAACTGTTCTACACACAGTCGGCTTAGGGTGCAGTGCTAAACTGAATTTCAGTGCTGTACCACCCATGGTTTGCTTGTTCCAGCTGATGCTCGCAGGTTTCAGTTCAATGCATAGCCACGATGGTGTTGCGGGCTTTCTCCCTGCAATAATACAAGCAATGTAATTGAAATACTCTTGAAAGTGGCGTTAAACCCCAACTCACCTCTCCTCACCTCCATGTTATTAAAATCTTATGACTGAAGATGGTGATTGTGATATTGAGGATGGGGATAGGGACCAGGGAGATGAGGACAGGTTGTCTGGTAGGCAGCTATCACTAAGAAATCTCCTGACTCTCTGACCCAGCAAGAGGGAACCATGTTGTCAATGAGACCAGTGATCTTGATGAAGACATGTCAGTACCTTACTCATCCAGCTATCGAGTCTCCAGAAAGTGAACAAATAGAGGCCAGCCTACTGATATTGATCCAGAAGTGTGTAAATTCTAACAAGAAAAACAAGATCTTTTTGAGCTGTATTTTGCAGACTCAACTTAGTCGGGCTTGATATTAGTTCTTTTCCTTTTTCCAACGCCGCCGCCATTGCTGCTGCAGCCATCACCACACATTGTATTTGGCTATAACTTTTTCCAAATAGGTTTTCAGAACTCATACAGTGCTTTTTACTTATACCCAGGTGGAAATATTTTGACATGCTCAAACATCTAGGTCACCAGTTATGAAATCCATAAAAAAAATTCTTGTTAAAACAATAACTTTAAAAATTTGGTGCTATGAGGCTCTAATTATGCATATATCAACTTTTGACAATACCAAAATTCCAAAACATTTTCGTAACAAGGTCGTAACTTATGATTTATGGTTTATTTACCTGTAACAATTTTAATCATTACATGATTACTTAAATCATTGAAAAATTATCATAGATTGTGTTGCCTTGAGTGTCAAAGGTCAAAGTCATTAGATATGGGCTTTAGCCACATTCACGCTTGAATCAAAGAAATAGGTATTGAGAACTCCTTTTTTTTTTTTTCATATACCCCGAAATACTATAGACATGTTCCTATTCAAGGTCAAAGGTCAAGGTTGCAAGTATTTAAATCATTTAGAAATTCCTTGTAAACATGGTAGCTTGAAAAGTTTGGTGGTATGAGGCTCTTATTTGATTTATATCAACTATGGAAAAGTACCTAGATATGAGGTTTTCTCTACAATTGGTCAAAGGTCAAAGTTAAGGCCACAAAGGGATTACTGAACAATGATTTTGTGGAATTGCTTTATTTACTATTAACACTTTTAATCATTACATGATTGTTATACCCTATGAAAAGAGATAATAGTTTGTGTGATCTGTGATGGTTATTGTTATATCTTTGACATTGTAAAAATAGGATAAATAAGACTCTTCCTCACACTGTGTCAGTATGTTCATAACACCTACACGACAACCTTATCTGTAGCCCTGACCATTGCAACAAGACAGCTGAGACTATTTACAGGCAGGAGACGCTAGTCCGGTTTGTGACAGAGGGTCTATGTTCAAATTTCCTTTTGTCCCTCACTACAGGAGCTGGGAGTGTTCTGGATGTGCTAGGACAGGCAAAGCCACTACTGGTTGTTATCAACGATGAGTTACAGGGGAACCACCAGATGGAGCTTGCTCAACAACTCGCCTCTGCTGAATACCTCTACTACTGCTCATGCAGGTTGGTAGAAGTGCAGTGGTCTTGGTTAGAATAGAGTTATATCAGAAACTGACATAGTCATGCAGGTTGGTAGAAGTGCAGTGGTCTTGGTTAGAATAGAGTTATATCAGAAACTGACCTAGTCATGCAGGTTGGTAGAAGTGCAGTGGTCTTGGTTAGAATAGAGTTATATCAGAAACTGACCTAGTCATGCAGGTTGGTAGAAGTGCAGTGGTCTTGGTTAGAATAGAGTTATATCAGAAACTGACCTAGTCATGCAGGTTGGTAGAAGTGCAGTGGTCTTGGTTAGAATAGAGTTATATCAGAAACTGACCTAGTCATCTTTCAGAACATTTGTGTTACATTTAGTATGGGAATAAGTAATTTAATAATGTAATAAGTAGGTTATCTCTCCCTGTTACACCTCCAGAACTTCAAAACTTTCTTGCAGCAGCATTGAATCAGCACCATGCCTTTGCTCAACCCTATTGAACATGACACATCTAATGCCAAAAACAGCTGCACAGCTCGGGGTAATCATACTACGTGTATGGCAAAAAATCCCCTTGGACACCATCAACCATCTTATATTAACTTTTAATGAGTATGTCATGAGCAAGTAAGGTTTATGTTTACATGGCACTATTTCCAGTAAACCTGCTCAAAGCTTTATCCACATTATTCTCTACATTATTCCTCAAAAGATTTGTACCTTCAAAGCAGCTGTGTGATGTGTTTCCATGTAGGTCCATATATCCTGTATTCAGGTGTCTATTTAGACAAATGGCTAGACTGTGTTGAGGAAGTGCCTTTCCAGGTATAGAACACAGAATGACACCCAAGTCATAAATATTGAGTGTCCCCGTACAGATTCAAACCTCTGCCTTTTACTCAAACCAATCCTGCGACCACTGCACCACCGTGTTGGGCTGTTCAAATGTATCTATGTTGAGTAAGGTTTTATGTAAATATTCATAGTGAATTTGGGAAAAACTTTTTCTGTCTTTCTGTAACTTCTTTTATTTTCAGAACGCTGGCAAAAACACTACAAAGTAGCGACTTTTCTAAGTTGCAGCCCTTTCCACCAGGACAACCTGAGAGATTTGCTATGTTCCTTGATCGCGTGATGGGTTTTTCTTGATGTCTGTGAAATTAAAAATTATCTACTTATTTGTATTTTGTTTATAAAAAACATCTCTTAAACAGTTACATCATGAATACATTAAAATCTAGATTGCTGATATTATATTGTGAATTGATCATAGAGGATTCACCTGACTACCTCGTGTAAGATATGTGTTCATAGGGAAACAGTCCCTGGACACTACAGTTAACATTGGCAACTGATAGTATTTACAGATCAGACAAGTTTGTAGCATAACTGTTTGGTCCTCATTGCCAAGTAGTTCTTGTATTTGAAATACAAAGCCATTGGCACTGAAGCTCAGCAGGATCATTCAGAATTAATTTCCTCAATGATCACAGGGTTACAATACAACCCTCTTCAACTAATGAGTCTCAACACAAGATTTCAGCTTTCTAGACCCTTTGCTTCAGGAGGAGATGTAAATAGGTTTTAGGATGTAAACCTGTTGCCCTTATTAGGGGTCACAAGGTCACCAAATCTATAAGGAGTCTGTACACAAGGTTTTAGATTTCCCGAGTCAATGGTTCTGGAGATAAAGGTTCTGGAAGTGAAGATGAAATAGAGAAAAGTTTACGGATGGACATTGGAAGATATGCCATTCATTCCATAAAGCAATTAGGCCTTTCAGGCAAGATGAATAAAAAAATTCAACCAGCCCTCCTAAAATTTGTAATATGTACGATATCTTGCCTGGTTGCTGTTTCAAACACTTAGCGCATTTGTTGCAAGAATCACTGGTAAAAAAAAATCATGATTTCCTGAAGTTTTGCAGTAAAAAAATGAACATTTTTAGCTAATCAGCCGCGATGAGCCAATAGCATGGTGTCTGGCCTCCATGTGTCTAACTTTTATCTCTTTCGTCTTCTCATAAACCACTGAATGAGCTGAAACCTTGACTACTCTTGGGCAGATTGGGATTCTAAAGTGTTGTTTCTGCGGTCCCCTGTAAGATAAACCACCAGTTAGTAGGAGGCCGTTAGTGGATCGACCTTCCATTTAAAGCACTGGCAAACACAAGCTTACACAAAGACAGTAAATCAGTAAAAACAAACCATTGTACATGTACATAAAACATTTATTTGCCTAAACAAAATATAATTTTTGCAAAGTTCGCAAAACAAATGATATGATAAATCAGAGGAATCAACAAGCCGATATGATGTGATTAAAGTGAATGACATAAGAGTTCTCCAAAGTGCTAAAAACCACTCGGCTCAAGCCAGAGACAGATAATCAAATAGGGTGCCAGGAAAAATCTTTCAACCAACTTATGTGAAACTTTACAAAATCATTTTATCTCTTTAATACAAGAAGAAAGTCAAATCAATTGCTTCCTTTGACATTTTCTAATCTGGGGACTCAATTCAAATGACTTTTCCTGTTATTCAGTGTTCAGTTATTCAATCATTGTATATAACATTCAATGAACAATACGACATTCTAAGATATTACCTACATTTATTATTTATTTAATGGTGACAAATATGAGTACAGATTGTATTAGTAATGTACCGTACACACCCAAATGTGATGAAATTCCTTAAAGAAACCTTCAAATATTCCTATATTTGATAGGTTTAAATTTCATCATAACTTTTACTTGATGAAAATCTGGAAAATTTGAATAATCATTATTACATGAAGAAAGTTACTATATTATCAAGAAACCCAATTATGAGGTTTTAACTCAATTTCCTTAAAAATCAAAGGATATCAGAGACATGGCAAACAACAATTGCACAACTTTATAAGCAAATATTACTGAGTTCATCTTTAAGATTAAAGATATGTCTTGGCGAATGCAGGTAAATATACTAGTAGATATACTTTAAACTAAGTACCAATAATAAATAAATCTCTTGCGTCATAATATACAGATGTCCCTGAATAGGATAGATTTTAAATGGCAGTTCAAAAATAATACAGCACATACGTTGAGTAAGAATTATGCAAAACAAAAAACACAAAATGATACAAATATACCACATAAACAACTTTTTTGAAAAAAGTGATGTTTGGACCTGCCAAATGGTATTCAACACAGCCTTGATGTAAATGAAGGATGTTGAGTTGTAAGTAAAGTAGTGTATGAAAGAGCTTGAATGTTACTTAATATGATATGTTGTTTGAATAATGTTACACAGATTATTCAGTCCTTAATCTCATAAAAATGAAATCATTGATTTGCTCCCGAGTCTTAGTTTGGATTGTCACTTGTCACTCCTCTATGAACTGATGTGTCAAGAACAAATAAATGATTTGGTTTAAATGAGATTGACTTATCCTTTTTAGGTTTTTTTAAGTTATCTTAACATTCAATTGTGTTGAAAAAAGGTAAATAATCACATGTTTCACTTAAGTTGTCTGCTTATTTTGTATTTCAGGGATTTGAAGGTTAGCATTTACACATTTGAAAATCTTTCATGTAATTATGAATAAAATACAGTTATTTGATTGCATAAAGATATAAGCACAACAAAAAGAATATAAGCACATCTTTAAATATATATTTTTCAAGTTTATGATTGTGATATTCCATCACAATGTAGAGAGAAGTTACATTGTGTATTATTTCTCTGAAACCATGAGTGATTCAAGTTCAATCATCATAGGCTTCAACATAAACATGAAGACACGATATTAGTACAAAAGAATACCGTTTAAAGATGGTGCTAGTGCAACGTATGATTTTCATATACATACATAGGTCTTATCATATGAGAGACGACAACAATGTATTTCTTAACAAAGATGAAGAAGCGGGCAGACATGACGCAGTCGGCCATACACAGAATGGATAATCTCAACCTAGCAATACGCTGCATGGAAGTGAAGCTAGAAGATATGTGTCTGCAATATGGAAGTGTTTGGAACACGATCAACAGTCAAGCGAACACGATCAGCTCCCAATTCAGTCCCGAACCCGCTGGAGACTACATGATCACTTGAACACCTTTATATAATCAATAATTATAATCATAATGGCAATAGTAACCAAAATCACGTATGTTTTCATCTCATTTTGATTGCCCAATATAAATTGTCATTGCTGAATAAGATTTGCAACAATCGTGCAAACAAATGTAAACTTTTAATATCTTTGTAACAAAAATAATCAAAAATAATTTGAATAGTTGGAATGCTGAAACTATGCAAAGCTAATCACCACTCTACACTTGTTGATGTTGATACCACTCATTATCAAACATAATAAATATCTCATTCAGTGCAGTGACATCTTCTCTTTGATCAAAAGTTTCCCACAAGTGATTTAGTTCCTCCACTTTTTGGTAGAGAGTTATCTCCCTTCAATGTTAAAGTTAAAGTTCCTTTAACAATGAAATTATCTCCACAATCACGGTTGGAAGCCCAGCACAAAATGTTACAGATGCAAGTCATATTGATGATTCAAACAGAAAACATTAAAAACCAAAAGGAAACAGCAACTGTTGTCAGTTTATACTAAATGATTGATTGCATTTGACAAAGTTGAAATGTCATTACATTGACTTGGAATTATAAGCATAAGAACCAGGTGTCAACCAAGGTTTATGTATAAAATCTTAAACATTCTTACCAATAGACAGTTGTGGCAATTCCGACCCTTCCACCAAATGTATCAACCATATTTTTTTATCCAATTTTATCACAATTGATTTGGTAGCACTTTCTGGACTTGAAATGAAATAATGAAGCAATCAAACTTATAACAATAACTCTCATCCTATTGAAACAATAATGAAAATTAATTGATATTCGTTACATTTCTTAATTTATATTTGAACATGTGAACATAGGAATGTTAATGTTAAATGGAAATCTTTAACCAACTCACTAACATTTCCCATCTGCTTCTTTACAAGAGTTAAAGGACACCGGCCGCCAGTGCTTCATTTCCTTCCAAAGCAACAGTGTGACTTCAAAATATGGGCACATAAATGAGCCAAGATGAATGTTTTTCATTGCAAATCATTTAAAAATACCCCAAAACAATAATGCCTACATTTGTGAGAGGTTTGGGAATTGCTTCTCGGTAGTAAAACATCTTGATGCAGCGAGATGATGTATCCAAGCACACTTGCTTTAGTAAGAAGGAGAGTGAGTGAGCACTTCTGGACGCCGGACATCTCTCCGCAGGGTGCAGCCGGTCGCAGCGTACGGTCATGTATCGTGATGTATCATTTCCTTGCTCTCACTCTTGAACACATGTATATCATCAGCGGAAGAATACGACAAACGTCTATTCTGTACGGAGATCAAGCTGTGTTATCGTCCACCTCTTGATCAGGTGGTGGCACGAAGAACGCTTCACCGGATAGAAGGGACGTCGGGAACAAACCCATCTTCAAGTAATCTTCTAATACCTGCAAATATACACAAATGGGAAAAATTAATGATAATCAACTATATTCTCTTAGCCATAAAAAGCATACAGAGTAGTTAATATTCCATGCAAATTATAAAACAGAGAAATATGTAAAAATATGAATAAAAGTTACGTCTAATATTCAATGGTAAAACCTTCGCCGAGTAGCTAAATCATAGGAGTTGTATTCATCAGCAATGGGATTAATCCAGTTTCAGCTTAGACATTATTAAAAACATACTTTGGAACATAACTGAATTAATGTAATTGTTTGAAATACTTTTTACTTTCAACTAAATGGCGGGAAGGCCTTTTGATTTGAATTGTGAACAAAACCTTCTCAAAATTTGACAGGCATTCCAAGTTTTGACACTATAAATGAATCAAAAGACACAAGTACCATGAGCAGGTAGTTAATTCAAAGCCTATCTGAAGATAAATTCAAATTTCAAAATGTAAGAGTTATGAGCCGAGTTGAAATAGCGCTCCTTAAACAACACACTGCTGCAAGTGAAAGTCAATGAGGTCACCTAAATGTATGTTCAGTTAAGGTATGACAAAGAAGCCCTAGGTTTGTGTACAAGGGTATGTGCGAGAAGTGTCACATTAATTAGTAACTCGAAGATTAAGAGTGAAAGGTTCCCAAATATATGTAGTTTCACATTGAATCAGTGACCACAATAGCAGTAAGACTGAGAGACCTACCTCTCTGAGTGATTGGGCGGAGAGGGAGGGGTACTTCCAGGTGAAGTTCAGCTCCTCCAGCTTGCCGGCGGCCAGGTACAGGTGCTTGTTGTACAGGAGTTCCTGCAGTGAGATACGCAGCTTAGTACACTCTGGGGTGAGCAGCAACTGTTTCATATCACCCACAAGTCTTTGATATCAACTATGAATTGGACTGATTGAAGTAAGGCAGCCTTGCTGAAACACCCATGTAAGACTTTACACATCATCTATAATTATTCTTAAATAAGTTATCAGAGAAAGACTGAAGAATAAATATATGAGAACGCTAAAATTCCATTAGGGTTCTTCTGCACCATTTTCAGTGTGCATAGCATTATGACATAGCAATGTCAGTTGTATCAAAGGTTTCAAATTTAAAAAAATACCCATGCTCTCTTGACTAGATTTAGTGATCAATGCTCTACTGTCTGCCGTTTTGGTAATAGATGATTCAGTGACTGATAATAACCTTAAACATGTGCGCTATCTTCATTCTTCTTATACACACTCTGTATATAACTTTCAGTAAAAATCACATTGTTTTATCATTGTGTTTTTCTTGAAAGAGTACACAAAAACTGTAGATTTTAAAACGTCTAATATATTGGATATCTTCAGAGTTGTGTACCGATCATATCTTGTTGTTTCTGTATTATACAGACAGATTGATAATACTGCGCACCCTTAATTGAAAGGTAGATGATTGGTTTGTAACACCATCTTGAATGATACTATACCTGATCTATGAATGGATTGAGAGGGGTGTTAACGATGTTGTCCCTCTGGCAGGCGTCAGCCCACGGTGCCATGTGCTTGTCGTTTATGTCTTCCACAACATTAGTCATGTTCAACTGAGAGAAAATAAAACATAATCACAAATTAAACAACACAAGTGAAGTACAGTTTCTTAATCATAAACATTGGATTTCTCATAAGACCTGAGACAAAAGATACTTTCAAGTCGAATCTAAAAAACACTATAGTACATCCAATCTTCTTGATAGATTTCCTTGACATGTTCAACAGGTGTCCTCTGGTTGAGAGTTACGAGAGGCCACACCCACTAAAAGTGACCAGAGATTAAGAACCTTCTTGGTGGTGATTGTCCCTCCTCTCAGGGTTCACAATCTCTCGTAGTTAAAGAGTTGTTGTGTCCTTTGATATCCAATATGAATATCATGTCTACATGTACCCTGAATAATGTCGCCTCAAACAGGCATTAGTGTACAATACAGTTTTAGTCTTTACAAGCAACAAGGCTTCTGCTTTTTCTAACATCCCTTGCCTGGACTGTTTAAATACCGAGTTTGAAGGTGAGTGGTGGACATCTTACAAGTCTTGAGCTTAAATTCTAATTAGTATGTATTCAATAGCAATGAGTGTTATGTGATATGTCTTGCGTATGGCCTGACAAGTATACTAATGTTATTTCCATGTGTGTGCAAGTTTTCAGTCCTCAAAGGAAAACCACTTGACCTGATAAATGGAAAACTCTGAGGGATCTGCGTGTCTGACACTCTTAATAAGTGTTCTGGAGATCACATACTACCAGTGCATGTCGTGCTTTACGCATTCTGCTTTTGTGAAATCAACGCTTCTTTGTTAGAGTAAAGTACTTCTCCCACGCACTACAAACACATAGAATCCCAGCGTTATAGTAACACAAATATGATGTTCTTACATTATTAGGCTGATATTTGACATATTCGCTACACAGTTAACAAACAAGGGTCATGGTAATCTGAACATCTCACTTACCTTGGCCATGTTGGACATGACGGAGCCTACAAAATCAAAGTTGATGTCGAAGATCTCAGAGACCAGTTCACTAATCTTCCCTTGAGCTGCAAGAAAGATTAGCTCATAAATAGATCTACTTGTACCAATTATCAGCCTAGCTTTTGTAAGTGACAGTTGATCAATAACACATTTGACTGAAGGTGCCCAGGTGACTTGACTTATTATACACTGGTATCGCCTCTATACACCAGGTATGAAATCTCAATAACTCACTGGTATCGCCTCTATATACCAGGTATGAAATAAAAATAACTCATTGGTATTACCTCTATCCACCAGGTATAAAATCTCAAGAATTTACTAGTATTGCCTTTTTCCATCAGATATGAAATCTCAATAACTCACTGGTGTCGCCTCTATCCACCAGGTTGTAGATCTGCCCCCTCTTCCCACTCTGACAGAGCTTCCACACGGCGGCGCACACATCTTCCACATGTATTGTGTTCATCTTCAGGTCCTTCGTCCACAACATCTGCACATCATCATCCACATGATAATACAACATTCAACACAATCCTCACTTGACAAAAATATCTTAACACATCAAATGGTATTTCATCAATTTTAGTCAAACAAGTAAAGAAGTGAGCACAGCTCACATGCCCCCACTTCAAACTATAGTCTGGCTTTCTTTGTTGGTCTTACCCTCAAAAAGCTCACTTAGGGATCATGGTTGATAAGTGTATTAAGTTTGTTGACGCTAGCATGTATAGTTTAGGAGATATGCTCAGGAAAAAGCACTTTGTCAGATAGTCATTGTTTTAGTAACGTTTCCATGTAAACCGCAAAAAATAAAAATAATTTTTATGGTCATACCCTCAAGAGGCGCACCAATGGATCATGGTTGATAAGTGTATGAAGTTTGGTGAAGATAGCATGTACGGTTTAGAAGATATACTCCGGTCAAACGACTTAGTCATAAATTCACTGTTTTAGTCATGTTTCCATGGAAACCGCAAAAAAAGTAATAACCATTTGTTGGTCTAACCCTCAAAAGGCACATCAAGGGATCATGGTTGATAAGAGTATAAAGTTTGGTAAAGATAGCATGTATAGTTATGAAGATATACTACGTACAAAGGACTTTGTCACTGTTTTAGTCATGTTTCCATGGAAACCGCAAAAAATAAAATTAATTTGTTGGGCTCACCCTCAAAAAACACATCTAGGGATCATGGTTGATAAGTGTATGAAGTTTGGTGAAGCTAGCATGTATAGTTTAGGAGATATGCTCCGGACAAAGATTTGTGACGGACGGACAGACGGATGGACAGACAGACGGACGGACGGACAGAATGAACGCTATATACCCCCGCTTACGCTGTAAGGCGGGGGTAGTAAGCGGGGGTATAATAAAAAAACCCATCATTTTGAGTTAAATGAATCTCCTATTCAAATTAATCTACAAAGAAAAATGTAATTTGGCTCCAAACTAAATGAACACAGAAACTTTATATGGAAGGTCAGAAGAGGGTGGCACTACTGCTGGGTGAGTCTTTCTATGGAAGGTCAGAAGAGGGTGTCACTACTGCTGGGTGAGTCTTTATATGGATGGTCAGAAGAGGGTGTCACTACTGCTGGGTGAGTCTTTATATGGAAGGTCAGAAGAGGGTGTCATTACTGCTGGGTGAGTCTTTATATGGAAGGTCAGAAGAGGGTGGCACTACTGCTGGGTGAGTCTTTATATGGAAGGTCAGAAGAGGGTGTCACTACTGCTGGGTGAGTCTTTATATGGAAGGTCAGAAGAGGGTGGCACTACTGCTGGGTGAGTCTTTATATGGAAGGTCAGAAGAGGGTGGCACTACTGCTGGGTGAGTCTTTATATGGAAGGTCAGAAGAGGGTGGCACTACTGCTGGGTGAGTCTTTATATGGAAGGTCAGAAGAGGGTGGCACTACTGCTGGGTGAGTCTTTATATGGAAGGTCAGAAGAGGGTGTCACTACTGCTGGGTGAGTCTTTATATGGAAGGTCAGAAGAGGGTGGCACTACTGCTGGGTGAGTCTTTATATGGAAGGTCAGAAGAGGGTGGCACTACTGCTGGGTGAGTCTATATGGAAGGTCAGAAGAGGGTGTCACTACTGCTGGGTGAGTCTTTATATGGAAGGTCAGAAGAGGGTGGCACTACTGCTGGGTGAGTCTTTATATGGAAGGTCAGAAGAGGGTGTCACTACTGCTGGGTGAGTCTTTATATGGAAGGTCAGAAGAGGGTGGCACTACTGCTGGGTGAGTCTTTATATGGAAGGTCAGAAGAGGGTGGCACTACTGCTGGGTGAGTCTATATGGAAGGTCAGAAGAGGGTGTCACTACTGCTGGGTGAGTCTTTATATGGAAGGTCAGAAGAGGGTGGCACTACTGCTGGGTGAGTCTATATGGAAGGTCAGAAGAGGGTGTCACTACTGCTGGGTGAGTCTTTATATGGAAGGTCAGAAGAGGGTGTCATTACTGCTGGGTGAGTCTTTATATGGAAGGTCAGAAGAGGGTGGCACTACTGCTGGGTGAGTCTTTATATGGAAGGTCAGAAGAGGGTGGCACTACTGCTGGGTGAGTCTTTATATGGAAGGTCAGAAGAGGGTGGCACTACTGCTGGGTGAGTCTTTATATGGAAGGTCAGAAGAGGGTGTCACTACTGCTGGGTGAGTCTTTATATGGAAGGTCAGAAGAGGGTGGCACTACTGCTGGGTGAGTCTTTATATGGAAGGTCAGAAGAGGGTGTCACTACTGCTGGGTGAGTCTTTATATGGATGGTCAGAAGAGGGTGTCACTACTGCTGGGTGAGTCTTTATATGGATGGTCAGAAGAGGGTGTCACTACTGCTGGGTGAGTCTTTATATGGAAGGTCAGAAGAGGGTGTCATTACTGCTGGGCGAGTCTTTATATGGATGGTCAGAAGAGGGTGTCACTACTGCTGGGTGAGTCTTTATATGGAAGGTCAGAAGAGGGTGGCACTACTGCTGGGTGAGTCTTTATATGGAAGGTCAGAAGAGGGTGGCACTACTACTGGGTGACTCTCTGGGGTACTTATTATGGTGTTGATAGTATTCATTGATAGGGATAAATTTGGAAAGACTGATGAAAATCTGGAACTACTGCAGGAGACATGAATATAATGAGAGCGGAAGACAGCAGCACAGACCTTCATCTTCTCCTTCATGTACTTGTAGATGGCGCCGATGATCAGTCTCGGGGCTGCAACATCATCACACGTTCATCATCACAAAACACACTCTTACATTTACAGCAGGTGATACGTGAAGGATAACAGACTAACGGGGAGGTGAGGTGAACTGGGTCTAGTATCCCACTATCCCTAACTGACAAACGGTCCAGACATTTTCCTCTTCCGACCCCAACCCAAATGCAGCCATTAATTAAAAGACTTTATTCTTATGAGTTGATTAATATCTGACAATGCATGGAAGATACCGGATGCCCTGATTGTTCTGCAATTGAAAGCTGGATGCCACAAGCTCTGAACCTCAGGTTAACCATACACCCAGTCAGATAATCACTGTCGTAGCAGAGAAACTTGCTGTCGTGTCAAAAATGATAATATCTAACAAAATAAATTATTTGAGCTGTGTGACAATGAATAGATTGTTGAATTATATTTATCATTTAACAATTTGGAAATACCAGTATGCAAGGTGTCTATTGACTGACTATTATTCACTAACAAACTAACAAGAGCTGTTGAGAGATCAGTAAATCATTCTGTGACGAGACAAATGTTATGATTACCCATGCTTCAATGAACTATGATTTCTTGAAGACTTCTTTGAGTTTCAGAGGTATTCACTTTATCAACGGCCCTGTCTCAGATAATAAGACGCATACCCAGTGTACGGAATATGACTTATCTGTAACCCAGTCACTTCTTGATGTTGGCTTTAATTTAACACTTTGACAAAGTTCAACATTTAGGCTGTTATGTCTAATTTTCCTAAGAAAATCTAACCTCATATCTTACTTTGACATTTTAGCCAAATTGAGACCCTTACCACACAGACTCATAATTAAACGTAAATATGAGCTCCTTGAGCTGATCAACTCACTAAGACCATTCTTGTCCCCCGGACCGTAGACGATGGCGGGTCTGACGATGATGTAGTTGAGGTCGGGGATGTTCTCCAGTTCACGTTCCACCTCGAGCTTCTGGCGGGCCATCTGGGTCCAGGGCTCACACTTGCAGTCCTCTGTGTTTGGCTTCTACACACACAGGACCTCGTATTACACACGGTGTTACACACACACACATAGAACATAGCACACGCTAGATTGAAGACAATATGACCATGTAGTTGTATTTCACCAGCAGTTGTGTCTTACTATTGATTTGTAGCAAATGGTTTGTACTTTGATAACTGTTTGTATGCCATGGTTTGTACTTTAGTAATCTCAACTGAAAGTGCTTATCATTTATTTTGTACATCACTAACATTCCTTGGCATGATACTTCTCAACAGGACATGACAAGGCCAGAATCAAATCACTTTAGAAACACTTCTTCTGATATGTCTCACTACGGCCGACAGGCATAATCATTCCAAACATTACACGAAACCATGCCAAAGTAAAAAAGTTGTGCCATGCTCCCTGCTCGATCTCATCAAACAATAGAAATCTGTGGCTACGCTTTCATCATACAATCTTTAATGACATTGATCAAATGCACAATACTTCATATCAAGAAAGGAAAATAAAATAATTTCAGTGATAGATAATTGACAAATGCAAGTTTCATTACATACAGTACATACAATGGTGAGCAAATGAAAGACTTGTGCTGCTGACAGTGTTACAGAATGTGTGAAGTCATTCAAACAAATATACAAGTTCATTACAAAATTCATTTATTACAAATAGTGTTCATTATAAAGACTATAAAGAATAGTTTACAAATCTTCATTATGAATGCTAGTCTAACAATGAAAGATAAAGAACACAACATGAGAAAGGAATGAACGATATGCATGCATCTGGCACAACTCACCGTTTCCTCCTCAGTCTAGGGGTGGGAAATTACCACATTCACAATGACAACTTTTCTATGACCAAAATAGTTAAATACATACTAAACAACCATTAAATACTGTTCTTACTAAACGAGTTATGATTTAGTATAAAACGTGCAAAAGCAATTTTGATACATAATCATTCACAAGTCTAATAAAAAGTAGTATTAAATAGTCGGAAATATAGTCTTTTGTTCATTATCCACCCGCCCACTAAAATCAGGCATGATTGCCAACATTGGCCATTTCTGTGACTTAGCAACTATTGTTATGTCACAACTACACACTATTACGTGCACAATAATTACACTAGTTTAATGTTACCATATATTACACTGCAGTATCTTAAACAGGCGAGTAGTAATCAAATAAAACTAAACTGCTCCAATCACTGATGCGAGGCCCCACAGTCATCAAATATGCTATTTCTAATCCCTATCTGCGAGGTTGCTACACAAGATATCAGATATGGATATAGCATTGGCTCTGTAGCTCATCAGGCACTTTCATATTTGATGTGGGATAAAATATATATCCAAACAGATTTTCCAGTCTGCCAGCGAGTCATTGACACAAGATTTCAGCTTTCTTTGACTTAAGTTAAGAAGTTGTCTAAATAGTTTATAAGGGTGTAACCCCTCATTGAGGCTGCACATCTACAATTTATAATCCCACGGGATAACGAGTCACTAGACAATATTTCAGTTTTCAAGACTTTTTCATTCATTTTGAGTCTGTATATAAGATTTCGGCTTTCTATTTTTTTCATTCCTGAAAAGGGCATAAAAATACCTTTGAAGGGCATAGCACTTGTGCCTTTACTAGGTCCCATAAAATCAAAAAATCTACATTAATGATGCCTGATGAGCTAAAGAGAAAAAAGATTATACACAGTTTAACAGATTGAGGTCCACAGCCATATCATACCAAGCTGACAACAGGATCTTTCTGCCCTGATGAATTAAAAAAAATTTTTTTGATATACCCCAAACAAAAACTTATGGTTTTAACTTAATAACTTCAGGTACCACTACAAAATTGTGAAAAACAATGAAGCAAGAGGAGATAACCCACCTTATCTGACGAGTACATCTGCCCACTAGAAAATTCTATGTAGACTTTGACTTTGTGTTTGGCAGCGGCTAGAGCACAGTTGTGACTGAGTTTCACAATGCCTTCCTTGTATACCTGGCGGCGCAAAGTTAACATGTTCAATATACACTCAATCTTGCTCTTCAGAAAATATGTAAAATCCATACACTACTTCCACAATTTTTGGCTAAAATGTTATGATGTCAAATAAGTCTTACTTATGACATAAGGCTGCAAAATATTAAATGAATATTAAAGGCAAGGGAACTACATTCTGAAGTAAACAATTTTCTTTGATATGAGTTAATGTGATTTCACAAAAAGTTCAATATTGAAATGTTTAGTACAACATCAATATTTATACTGTAACCTACTGGTTCAGTTTGTCCATATTTTGTTTCTGCGGCGAGATTGATGACATAGTCAAACTCTCCGGTGTCGTCAGAGAAAGCGCCCTCTACAGAGGCTACAGGACATGAAATAACAACAGCAGTTTCAGGTCACATACATTGACATTTGGTTTAGGTTGTTTTTTAATAATTGAGCTATTGGCTCTGTAGCTCATCAGAGTAACTACAATTTATTTTACACCATTTGATGACCCATGGTGACCCATGAGCTAAGGAGTCTGAACACTGTTTCACCACCTGTGCATTTGTTCTGAAATCAACGTCATATTTCAACATTGATTTTAAATAAAGTAAATCAAAACCTTTCTTTTATCTTTCAGAAATCATACCTATTTCAGTATAAAACACAAAATACATTAACTGTTAAATGAATAACCTGACTTAGAATAATTTCAAGCAGGTGTATAGAGAGATTATGTTGATAGAGTCATTCAGCATTGTGCTTAGTAGACTTTGTTTGCTTATCATGTGGGCTCAAGTTGGAATGTTTATATTGGGTCCTGGCTTAAACAATTTGAATTTTTTTTAATTAACACGGTATAGGGTGTCAAATTATCACTTTAAATTTTAATTATATAATTAGAAGACTCTTGTCCGGCCCAGAAAAAGGGTTAAATTTAAAAGTGTTTTCACAGTACCTGGATTGATGAGGTTCGAATGCTTGAACTCCACCAGTGGACTGGCAAACGCTTCCTGTAGGAGAAGACAGACAGCATAGGCACTGATTGTAACAGAGATAATAGTGACATGATCTATGTATTCTTTCCTCTGTAGAGTGTTGAGGAAAAGGGTCAGGCATCTCAAGCTCCTGCCCCCCTTCTCACTCTCCCTGTCATGTTTCATATAGCGGAAAAATGTCTATGATCAGCTTGAATAGTGTCACCTCATGTGAAAGGTCTGTAAGCTATATGTATATGCAAGACTAGAATTTCCCTGCAAGCACAACTCATGGAGGGCTAAATCACTTTTTTATCAATAGTCAATATTCCATCAAAGTCAATAGTTCATTGAATTATTTCATCCATTAAAGGGATTCAGGTGCAGCGTGCTGGAGAGCTGCCACAGAAAAGTCTTCAAGATGTAGTAAGGCTTCAACTAAACAGTGATGGCGCCAGGTGCAAATTAAATTTTGAAAGGGAAGTGAAGAGCGCAAGTGTAACAACTCACTGTGTGGAAGGGGTTCAGCCAGGCCATCTGTGGGGGCACCTTGTCCGCAACCCGGATCTGGAATAACACCCACAGTATCAGTGTGTATCAGATTTACACAATACATGAATATCATTAGGCCAAAACTTAATAATCAACATTAATAATTTCTAAATGTTAATTTCTTGGATTTGCAATTGCATGAAGTACTGACTATCTGAATGGGACCCTGATAGTTAAAATGGCTTAAAGTATTATATACAGTGAGACTAAGAGACCACATACATTGTTAAATATCCAAAGTATTGTTGCTGACTGATGACTACACAGACTGAATACAAAGTTTGTGGAGGCATCGGTTAATTGATGGATCAGATGTTTGTGGAGGCATCGGTTTATTGATGAATCAGAAGTTTGTGGAGGCATCGGTTTATTGATGAATCAGATGTTTTATTGAGGCATTGGTTTATACAGGGCTCCAGATAAGATGCGTATCTGCGTAAAATACGCACGGGTAATTCATATATACGCATTAAATATGAAATCAATGAGTGACAGATACGCACAACTTTCCAAGAATACGAGTCAGATATTTGTTTTCAGGAGTGACCGTTACTTGTAAAAAAAAATGTTTTATTTCTACATGTCTGATCGAAGGTCTCGAATATTAGCCAACTTGATGCCAACCTGTATGAAAACAAAGATTACCGAGTTTATATTTGATAAATCACTCGTTTATTAACAGCTTAAACGTATGGAAAATATACTCAACCACTAACATCGAAAAAGATGCTAACTTGGAATGAGGATCTGAAAACGATAAACCTTTAAATACTCCTAGTTTATTTCATGCGGAAATTTTACTCCTCAATTTTCATTTTGAGGAGTGAAATACCCCTGAGTCCAAATAATTATCTGGAGCCCTGTTTATAGATGAATCAGAAGTTTGTGGAGGCATCGGTTTATTGATGAATCAGAAGTTTGTGGAGGCATTGGTTTATAGATGAATCAGATGTTTGTGGAGGCATCGGTTTATTGATGAATCAGATGTTTAATTGATGCATCAGATGTTTGTGGAGGCATTGGTTTATTGATGAATCAAAAGTTTGTGGAGGCATCAGTTTACTGCTGGATCAGATGTTTGTGGAGGCATAGGTTTATTGATGAATCAGATGTTTGTGGAGGCATCGGTTTACTGATGGATCAGATGTTTGTGGAGGCATCGGTTTATTGATGAATCAGATGTTTGTGGAGGCATCGGTTAATTGATGCATCAGATGTTTGTGGAGGCATTGGTTAATTGATGGATCAGATGTTTGTGGAGGCATCGGTTAACTGATGAATCAGATGTTTGTGGAGGCATTAATTTATAGATGAATCAATGACACAATCCCTTGAAATTTGTAACCCAAGCAGTGGGATCCTTATTTCAATCACCTTTTATTGGTTACATTGAAAGTTACATATATGTAAAAACAATTAAATAAAAGATCACTGACCTTTGACACAAGCTCATTCTCCACCAGATAATGCACTAAGTTTCTGCCGATGAACCCGGTACCTACAAGCAGAGATTGACACGTAGACATCAGAATTGTTCCTCAGGCTTCTATTCTGTTGACTTTCAGTAAGGTTGAAGTGATTTCTCACTCTCTACGTGTACAGCTTGGTAATGCTTTGCACTAAAAAATCATTCATTCTGATAAATATTGATAACGGTACTCATTTTATTTTTTAAGGGATATACGTGCACAGGAGGAACGCTTATCAGCCGTTCTGTATGGTATGATTGAGCATTCATTTAATTCATCACCTTTCAAAAAACAAATGTGATTTGGTTAAATGAAACTGTTCTGAACAATGAACATTTAATAAGCAGCTAACAAGAATATCAGCAAAATCCAACAGGTGAGGCAGGTGTAAATAAATGAGAGATTAACGCCTGAAAGGAAATGACTACACCTTAATTCTACAGGTAGTATGTCATTAACATAAACTCAAACAGTGTGTTCGTCAAACAAGAGGATCAAAAACCTAATCTTGTCTGTTTGATTAAACAAAACACCGTTCTTTCCAGTTTTTCTATTGAAGTTTATCAAATGAATTGTTATCTCAGTGAAATTAAATTTTTAAATTCTCTAGTTGCTAACAGTAGGCACAACTGTAACATCAAAAAAAACAGCAAAAGTATTGGGAGAAGTTGACAACTGCAAAAGTTATTCAATTTCAGAAACAACAAAATTTCATGAAGGGAACTGAATTGCACAGGCAACAAACTCCCCTGACACCTAAAACCCTGTGTCCAGAAATAAAAACAATATCAAGTCTGTCAACAATTACTCTATATACGTTTTTTTGGTTTGTTTTCAGATTGAACTAGCTGGGTTTATAAGGTTCACTTGGCTGTTTTCGTTTGTTTTACTTGGTTATGAGTCCTTGCCAAACATAGTCGAACTTGGAAGATTCTGAGTGTATATTTGCCCGTGAACCTCCACTCCTCTCTGTGTTTATCTAGCATTCACATGCAACAAGTTTTTACCTCTGAAGAAAACAATTGTTTTATTCCTCTCACAACTGATGAACGTCAGCTTGTTGAAAGTTTCTTACAAATCCGCAAATTATTTCTACAGGTTGTGGGCCTTGGCTGTGACACTGATCGATAGTCATTCTTTCATTTATAAGTCACCTTAAGTACAAAGTTATCTTTTTTTATCATATTTATATATATATATATGAATAGTAAGGATAGTAATATAGGCTTTGCAATAGAGAGAAAATGATGAATTCCTTGTGGCATGGTGAATTCTGTGCTGCACAGGTGCCAGTTCTACTTTCAGTAAAGCTTTGGCAAATCTCAAAACTTCCTGTACATAGATAGCAATGATCGTCTACCTTCAAGTGTCAGAATTGATGCTTTTTCACTCATAATGAACTAAATTTTATCATAACATTCTCGAACAATAAGGGGGGTTGTGCATAATCATTATGAGCAAAGAAGCTGCATTAAAAAAAACTTCTGACAGAATTCCAAAAGTGACTTTGACTTATTTACTATGTTATTATACCATCACAACCGACAACAATAATGAAGTCATTTCCCTGGTAACTTTATTTAAAACAAGCCTCGCCCATAGAATCCTGAATAAACAGGTATTATACTGTATTTTGTGAATAGATTACATGAAGCATTAATCTCATTTTTTAGAAGAGAATTAAGAAAAGTTTATCTAAATTTGTCTATGCAGCAATACTGAAAATAATGAGACGATTATGGAGGCATGAAATTATCGGTCACGCTGGTCGAATCACGCTGAGTATCAATGAGCAGTATGGAGTTCAATTTCAGAGAGTAGCAATTTGCAAAATAGATACATGATGAATAAAGAACATTTTATGTATGCATTTTGATCGTTTGAATTATTCTTGATAAATACATGGAAGAAGGGGAACAAATCTTTTTCTGAAGTCGTTCCTTCCCTGCCAAGACATTTCCCTGATCAATATGTACACGCAGGATGTACTATATAAGTTTATTGGACTATTTCATCATCATCATTATCATCACAGAGACCACTTTGTCAAACACATCAACAGATGCGAAGTCTTATAGACAGTATAGTATGAAGATGTGCTCTTGTATCTTGTGGTTTGTTGTATATGGAGCCTGGGATATTATCAGTTCATAACACACAGGAAGTAGATCACTTTCTGTATCCGAACTTACACTCACATTCTTATCCCCTTACTACAACCTTGCTCCTCGCATGCAAATTAGGGGGGTCACAGGAGGGGGCACTTGATAGTTCAACCATGGAATTTAGACTTCTGACCACTGTGTCCGGTTTCAACCAATGGTATTCACATTCTTAATAAAGTGTTAGTGTTATCAATATCTTTCTGAGATCATTTGTTGATAGTGTTATATTCATAGCATTGTCGCACAGTTTTCAGTTAAAAAGTTCCAATCATTTTAATTATAATCACTTAATTTTGTTATTGCCTGTTACATACTCTCTACCCGTCCACAAGTCTGACAAAGTCAAGTTTATTTACCGCAATACATATTACACTAAAGCTGAAGTGTACAGTTTCATCCTTAACTCTTTATTTTGACAAGACCACTGTTGTCTTTTTTCCTTTAAACCCAAAAATATGTAACATGTCAAAATTATTTCATCTTGCCTTACAAATCATAAAAAAGATAACTTTCTAATAGGTTTATTGCCATTAACAGAATTGAGAGAGGCAACTTTCAGAATCAACAGGGCAGAGGCTGTGGTACATAAGTCTTTCATTGCATCTGTAGATATTCAGAGATAATTACCATGCTGGTGAAAATGTATCTAAAAGGTGTGTAATTTTGAATTAAAATAACTTTGTTTTTTGGGGCACTCATTGACACTGAAAAACCATACACATATATGGGGCATATATGTAAAAAAAAATTATATATATATTGGAGAGTTTGACTTCACTGAAAAAGATATATATGCTAATGTTGACTGACTGTAAATGATTATTCAAATCAATATTATTGAAATAATCTTGTCAACACCATCAAATACAGCCACCAAAACACTATGCTACGCTGTATCAGTTCCACCCTTACACTGATGTATAATTGAATTCATGATCTCAAACATTTCTACTGAACAGGAAACAGATATTGCAATTAATACATCATGAACACTGCCAGGTTTTTATTGGCAAATGAATGAGCTGAATATTTCCTAATGCAGATGAACCATAATTTCATACCCTCTAAAAACATTTGACCTATTATATAATATGTCACGTGAACTCTTACCTTAATTATGAAAACATGCGTTTCATACGTGTATAAGTTAATATGATTATTTTAAGTTATTTATAGAAAAAAATTTATGAAAGAGTTGTAATTAATATTATCTCAAGTAAAAGATGCTCCATCTTAAACAAAAGGATTCTTTACAGTTCTTGCAATATCTTGTGGTCTGAGTAAAATCATTTATATTGATTTTTTTTAGTTATAGTTGTGAAAACCAATATGAACTGATAAAAATAAGCTCAATGAAGATTATAGTGGAAAGAAAATGAACTTCCTATTGATAACGCATTAATTCCCTTTATCAACACTAGACTGCTATTTAATCTTATTATTTCATTAACAAAACATAAAACTACTTTATTTTGAATTATCACTGTCTGCAAAAGACAATATCAGACACATACATCAGTTCAAAGATATACCTGATTCTTGGTTCAAAATATGATTGGGACACTTATATAATTAAAAACTTATGACATTAAGGATGGTCGATCGAGATTTTCACACATCATCAACAAAGTGAATAGATCCTATACGTAACAGTACCAGCGAGCCGCAGTCAGAAGTACATTTCTTAATCTGTATCAGAAATTAAGGCAACGACCAAATTTGCGATTTATAAAATAAAATATTAAAAAGAGAGAGAATTGCGGCTGGACTGACTCATTCCCTCTCTCCGTTACACAATCGATCGATGGAGGCGAGCATTACGTCCTATTACAAACAGCCAAGTCATCTCCACCAACAATCACTGAATCAGCTGTCTCATCCTCTTCTCGGCACTTGGAAACGGTTCGGGGGTTCATTAAAAACAGCAATATTTCGTCTAACGAGGACATTTATTTATCATTGTCATGTTTGACTCTATATTCTCGCGACATTTCGACATTCATGAGTGTTAGACTAAATTATCAAAATTATAGTTTTGATGGGACTTACCTCCCAGGAGAAGCACGCGCGCACGTTGTGTTTCCGCCATTTTGAAATGTGGAAATCACGTGACAACCGGTGTTGAGTATAATTGAAACCTGTGAGGAAAAACAATGAAAAATATTTCAATGCGTGGAATGTTTATTTCTCGTTCTGTTCAAACTTTAATCTCTCACTCTAGAGGTTACCTTCCTAACCATGTTTAAAACGATACAGGCACGCGGTGGCTGGATCCAGCCGAGAGACAGTTTGAAAGAAAACGATTTAATTATTTGTTGTTCACTGGCTATTATCCAACCGATTTGAATTATGAATATTAAATAACAAATAAAGGTTATTGTTGAATGGTCGGGTAGATTGGTTATATACAAGCATAATTAGCTCTATTACCTTATATAATATGACATCCAAGAGTTCGAGTTATGTTTCCCCTTTTCATTACTGTAAACTTAGCTTCAAAGGAGCAAGAAAAAAGGCAACAAGAAAAGAGTAAACTTATCTTTAAACGGTTGCGTTTTTAAAGTAATTATCACGCTTGAAGCATTCTTCATTCATTCTTTTATCTAAAGAACAAGACTGTCTAGCTATTTTAGGAAAGCAATATAATTGTCGATACTCATATATTGTATAACAGACGATTAGTAATAACAAAACTGAATTCTTATTGTATTATGCTAAGTTAATATTTGTGAAATGGATACGATATAATCAACCCTGAATTATATATCTTATTTTTTAAGAAAATGGTGACTATAGCAAAATTTCACGATTTTCCCCTTTGAAAGAGAACTAATTAAAAGACTTTCCTTCGCAGGATGAAGGGAGGCCGCATCTGGAACGAGGCTTTATACCTCGATCTCGGCCCTTCCGTCTTACAATGACGCAATTAAAACTCGCTTTTCACTAATTGAAGTAACGTAGCTCTAATTAAGAAGGTGACATACCCCAGTAGGCATCTGACGTAATTTCGACGTCAAAATTTGGTTGATTTCAGGTCAGGACGTCGATCAACCGATTTTCGCTGTCGGAACAACGTTAGTTTCCTGACGTTGAAATTTGGTTGGTTTCTGACGTTGTTTTAACGTCACGAGAGCAACTTGGAGCTGACAAGTTATTAGTTTTATAACATTTCATTGTTGTTAATAACATCTAGTAAGTTATGGATTGGTTTAAGAATTGAAATGAAAAACACAATAATGGACAGCTATCATTGACATTAAAAAGTGTTATTAATATTGGATTTAGATGAATTAAAGTTAATTCCTTTCAAATTCACAATAAAGGTAGGCAACTCTGTCCATATATATAATTAGAGTTAACAAGATATATAGTATTTTCCAAAAGTTTTATTTTTGCAGTAATTATCACAACTGACAACATACATTTTAGAATTGAATAAAGTTAGTAGTTCTTACAAAACGGTAATTTCGCATTTGTAACATAATTGTTTTTAATGACACTTTGAACTGAATCGTTGCAGTGTCATATAAACATTAATACCCTCATCAGAAAATTAACAATCTTTAAATGGATAACATCACACCAGTAGCCATAATAGTCTCGTACCAAGGCTAAGGAAAGCGCTGCTCGAGGATAAGACCAGAGCCGTACAGATGATGCATTGCTTGTTTAAAAAAAACAAAAACGAAACAAGGCTAAAACACAACCTGAATGATCTTCAAGCCTTGACGTCGAAATGACGTCTTTTCAACGTTGATACAAAGTCATGGCTTCAAAGTTGAACCGACGTCGAAATAACGTCAGATTTCGACGTCGCCGCAAATTTCAAATCCAATCATATTTCAACGTTATTTCAACGTTGATAAACGACGTCCTTTCAACGTTGATACAACGTCAGATTGCATGCTGGGACACGTAATTCCACTTTTAAATTGGAGGTTAGTCATTTATGAATACGTTACGATTGATACTTACCCATGTCACTTTATGAGTATGAGTGTGTTTATAACAGCACATATAACGGAGCTTGATATGCCTACGTGATTAGCCTTGTTATATATTGTATATGACCTGTATCGATGTCTCCCGTGCTTGTGGTCTAGTACAAGACAGTGTACAGAAAGCCGCTGTGTTAGATCAAAGTCGCCTCAGAGATCCTTAATCTAATAAACAGTGTGATAAAAACAATGTCCCGTTGGTTTCCACCTTTAACCCTAACCATCAGAGCGCTGCTGCAATAATTGACAAAACCTTAGGGGAGAGCGGGGCAAAGCGCACCCCTTAAGCTTTTTTTGCAATTTCTCCTTAAATGATAATAAATAATTATACACTTTATATGCTGTATTAATCTCTCATACATTCCCCACAATAAAATCACAAAGAACCTCGCCCAGATTGATTACCTTTTTTGAAATACTGTAAATACTTTTTTATTTTATTGTCTCACTTTGCCCCGTATGATGGGGCAAAGCGCACATTAGGGGCGCACTTTGCCCCCATTAATTTAGTGACAATTTGGTGCCTTGCCTGCCATGTTTTTAGTTACAGTGTCGAGCAAAAAAATATTTGGGCGGCGACGTCATATCCATAGACATACATGTTAAATTAGCGTAGCCTGTATAATTTCTGTCAGATCTTGTTATTTATTTCACGTTTGTAGGAAATTATCTTAACTGCAATCTCACAAGTTCTGCTTGATTTTCCACTGTGTATCTATGGAACAACAAGAATTTAATCAACTATATACATGGTTATGAAAACGTTTAAAATGGTAATCTATGAAACGTTTTTTATTTTTGTACATTTATCGGTAAGTCTGATGTCATTACTTAGATATTAATAGATTGAAATAATTTAGATAATTAATTGAAAATTATGTTCTTAAAGCTGGGTTGGTTTTAATTCAACATGCAAAGTTTTGCATTGATTCAGCAAGAACTTATTTCATCAGAATTTTTTATGCAAAACAAATTTAACATGTATGTCTATCGAAATAAAGTCACCGTTCGAAAACGTTTTGCATGACTGTGTACTGTTCATCGAATAAATAGTGACCTAAATAACAAGAAAAAAGTGAGCATGGCTCACATACCCCCGCAGCCCGTCTATATTCTCAAAGGAAAGCATGCAATAAGACATTACCAAACATACAACTAAGGTTTGCGCTACTAGGAAGCATGACACTCATGGTACCATGACTAGAGGAGGAGAAAAATATGAACAAATATGTTTTTTAAATCTAGTCTGTATATCTAATTATTATGATTCTGGAGAACCTGATTTACTAAAAGTTGCTGTAATGGCTTTTGAGTAAATGTGTCCCAATTGGAGCAACAGATCTGTTAATCACTACAAGTCAAATTGCGCATTCAAGGGCCATAACTTTGTGAAAAATAATATTTCGGAAATGGCTTTCGAACTCGATCAAGAGCATCAACAGGTGTGTCCAAAACCAAAATTTTATTCACCTAAGTGTGATATTGTCTGAGAAAACTTGTCCCCATTGACGCATCAGACCTGTTAATCGCTCCAAGTCCAATTTCAGAGGCAAGGGCCATAATTCTGTCAGAAATAAAATTTCGGAAATGGCTTTCGAACTCGATCAAGAGTATCATTAGCTGTATCCAAAAACCAAATGATACTCCTCTAGTTTTTTTTAGAAAGTCTGTCCCCATTTGAGCAACTGATCTGTTAATCGCTCCAAGTCCAACTGAGCAATCAAGGGTCATAAATCTTTAGAAATAAAATTTCGGAAATGGCTTTCGAACTCGATCAAGAGTATCATCAGGTATTTCCATAAATAAAATAGAAGTAATAGTTTCTGAGAAAATCTGTCACCATTCTACACCATTTTAATAAGTCCAAAAAAAGGTTTCCATGGAAACGACACAAGAAATGAATTCCAGAAAATTCATAAATGAATTGTTAATTATCGACAAAGACAATTGGTTTTTACTGTTCTTCGAAAATTAAACCTTTGGCCAGTTTCACGAGAATACAATTGCTTTATAATACTGACGCCACTAATTTGGCAGTTTATACATCGACTAACATGATCCTGAAACAAAGATATAACATGATTTAGAAACAAAATGCAATGAAAAAGGTCTATATCACATTTACATGCTTCTGTAGCCCACTATATTCAGACACGGAATAACCGATAGCATCATATTTATTATAGTTATCATTTTAGTATTTTGGGTAGTTAACCAATTATTTCTAATAATTTCACTATCCATTAGATCATTACTTATCAAACTATCATAAAATAAAAGTTTACTTTCATCCCAATCTCTTATAATATCAGTTCATATATGTTAACAACAATTGAAATTTAAGGGGGCAAAGGGCGCCACCGACGGCGCGCTTTGCCCCATTTAGTATATGTTATAATTTCAGCCACAGCCTTACAAGGTTATAAACAAACAATATATCAAAACTGTTTTTGTTAACCTCAGTAGACATGCTTTGAGGCAACATATGGATAGATTAATTCCACCCTTTCTATGTATTACAAAATTGTCTTTCATTTCACAGAACTCTTACAGTAAAATAGTCAAATTTCGTTTTTCACTCCTCTTATCTGTTTGTGGCGCGGTCATGGCGGCAGCGTTGGCTAGCGTGATATGTAACGCTAATGTCCATTGGCTGAACGACGTGTGCAGCGTCGCCTAACATACGTTTTAAAGAAAAATGCGATTCTCGCTTTGCCCCCATGGCGCGCTTTGCCCCGCTCTCCCCTACCTATTTTACACCAAAGTAAAGAAATAGAAAAAAGTTTTCTTTTCCCAAACTTTGATTCGTCAATTTCCACAATTCTACCCGGCCCTCCTATCTTTGAACTGTCAGAGTCCACAACACACACACAAACTTCCCGACAAAAATGGTACCAATCGACAGAAGTGTTACATGAAGAAATGTCAAGTTCCCGACGCACAAAGTCTTGGGGTAGCCTCCACACCCAACAGTACGTTAGTAACAATATTTTTCCACAGTCCAGTTTACTATTTTCGAACCACGAATTGTGTCGAATAGAAATTTTCTTACTGCAAGATTTCTTGTTACATTTCCAGCAGTACTGATCCTTACTGTAGCTTTTGTCCTTGCATAAATAATATTTACCAGCACAATATTTCCCACAGATTTTTCCTTCCCAGTTTCCTTTAAGTCCTTTGTTTCTTAAAAATCGAAAAAGTTCTGCTTTATCTTCGGACAATTTAAAAACGTCCCATAGTCGCATATCTCGAACGCTGATAAATACTAGAACTACGATTTCATAGTGGACTTCCAAATATGGCTGTTACTAGGGTATGACGTAAGCGAATATTGACCAATCACAGAGGACTTACCTGCCAGAATTTTCCCACGCTCATTCATTCATATTCCCAGAATTCCGCAGCTTTGCTTTTTTCAAAGACGTATATTATATTTATTTGCAATAACTTACCTTTCGCTTTGAAAAATGTTGGTTAGTTTTACTAACCGGAAGTCGACCTAAAGAATCCGAATTTATTGTCTATTTTTTATTTTGACGTTTCCTTTATTTTTCGAATTTTATTGCTCGTGCTTCCCTATAATAGGAAAAGCACGCGACACTAAACAATATGGCTGGTAGGTATCCGGTAGTCTGTAGGTGTACCAAAATTCGAAGCGCACATAGAATTGCTGAAAATAAATGCTGACAAATACAGAAGACAGTATGAAAAGGTCGATGTTTCATGGAAAATCTAATACCTGGGAGCTGAACATCAATTTCAAGATTGTGAACGTTTTTCATATATGTATGTATGTATGTATGTATGTATGTGTAAGACTCGAATCCATGGCAGGCCTCAAATCTGTGGCGGATTTCCAAATCTATGGCAGATTTTCAAATGCCTGACATTTGTACCTTTTTTTGTATGACGTCATACCATGGGAACGGCATTCGAAAGAAGGCGACAGCATGAAACTTTGCGGCAAACTTGGACTAAGTAAGGCAGTTAAAAATATTTTCGTTCTTCAAAAATAAATCATACCAAAATCTATTTGTAATATCTACCGGTAGACACAATCTAAATAATGACAGAGACAACTGTCAAATCGGAGTACGGCACGAATTTTCTAAGAAACTGGAAAATTAAAACTTGAGTCGGGCCGGCACGAGTGAACATGTATATATTCGTGGTGATTCGTCTGCAATGCTTAACCAAACCTTACGCTAGACAAACTTACACTAAAATTCGTCGACAGGAATCCAAGGGTTATAAAAGATAAAAGATAGTCTTTCAATATTTTAGGGCTAAAGAAGACAGACTCAGCGAGGGCTAAAAAGATTCTTCAAAATAAACACAATTGATGTGGCATGAAGCCGCAAATGTCTTATTTACATGTAAGGTATTGTTTAATGTATTTTCGTAATTGGGATATGGACTCGTTTTGGTCGTTATCCGTTTGCAATATCTCTCTGTGACTTCCCTAATTATTACGCTAGCGACGCCATTGGGCCTTACGACGGGAACTGGGCCTCCTTTCACAAAGCAACCTTAACTAAGGTTAACCTTAACTCCCATTCTTTAACATAGCACTAAGGTAACCTTAAGGACTTACGATCACCTTAGGGCTTTGTGAAAGGAGGCCCAGTTAGCTATCATGACGACATCGCACAATGACGTCACTTAGCATGACGTCATGTAACAGTCTAACAATCAAACAAGCCACAGATAAGGAAATCCACCATAGATTAGAGTTTGTAAATAAATCGAAACTAACGTTTTTTTGTTGCCTATGTAAAATCGCCTGAAGTGCGGACAGTTCTGAATTAACTTCAGGCAGTTCCACCTTTTCTTCTCGCATGTATCACACGCTTAGAATATCTATTAATTTTTTTATAAGACATCAAAAATACACGCAGTGAGTAGTCCATGTACAATAATATCAAGATGTTTAACTTGTTGTTCAGGGCATGCTTTCCGATGGTCCGATGAACATTACCGCATGTGGCGTTACTGAATTATGACGTCACAATGATATTTGTTGCTTTCTGTCGCAAAAACGCAGTGAGCGCCAAACCAGGTGTTAAAAATCAATCACTTTTAAACAAATATAGTTTGAAAAAAAATTACAATTATTTTGAAATTATTACCTGAGGAAATGTGTCATATTTGTACGAACGAGTGTTAAATTTTATATTACCTGAGCGAGAGCGTATGACCTTCGTAAAAGCCACATGGGAACACTTCCGAGTGTAATAATTTCTTTATTACCACATCTATTTAATCTTAAACGTATGGAAACGTTCAGAAAACAGCTACATTACGTAATGTCACAAACAATCATGATCTCACAGACGACTAAATACAGAAAATCGGGCCTACGTTGTAAGGCGAAAGTAGTATGTGCACATGTGCTCATATTGAAAGTATGTCACCTCTTATGGTTGGCCATATGCGTCACTAGTGAAAATAACAATGGAACGTGACTGTTAACAACAATGACCTGACGTCATCAAACAATGCCCTGACGTAATGACGTCATGACATATTGTCATAATTCGAGAACCTAACGGATAACGTTTACTTATCAATGTTACATAGCACCCAAACGTTTATGCAAGACACAGTTGAGAATTCCTTTCTGAAGCGGTTTGTGGGAGGAACCTGCACCACACAAACGAGTCTGGATGCAGTATCAAACTGCTCTACTCAAAGTTCAACCCGACCCACTGTGATTGAGTATGCGTGTTTCGTAGATCAATTTCAGATCTACTTTGAACTTCCGGGCTCTGGTACATTGAATTATGAGCCTTTGTCGATGTTCAAAGGTGAAGCATATTTATAGATGTGTTTATATAAAATATGTATGAATTTATACACGATTACAATTAATTGATGTTAAATTCAATTAGAATATTAAAAGTTGGGTTTGTAAAATTTCCGGGATTCATTGTCATTCAAATTTAGTTTAATACCGACGGCGTTGACAATGAATCCCAGAAATTTTACAAAAGCAACTATTTATCGATATTGTAACATGACCGTAAGTTATTAGAATTTTAAGAACGAACTCTGTTTTTGAGTACTTATCTTTGTGTTTAAAAGGCTATGCGACGGTTCTATTTCTGCAAGAGGTGTGATAAGGTCTAACTAATGTGAATTCCCAGCATAATTTACATTACAAACATCGTACTGTTAATACCAAATAGCGGCATTGGTAACAGCAAGACCTTACAACATACTTGTTTAATATGAGACCAAAATCAACAATTATAAAGATCGTAGAAAAATATCGTAAAAACCCCATGGAAAATTAAAACTTGAGTCGGGCCGGCACGAGTGATTATGGAAATATTCGTGGTGATTCGTCTTAGCTAATTTGCGGGTATTCATTGCCATTCAATATAGGGTAATTTTTTCAAATCAACCTGTATATCAATTCTGTAAGCGAGAGATGCAGTCATGACCGCAGTGATCGTGATTCTGTAAGCGAGAGATGCAGTCATGACCGCAGTGATCGTGGTTCTGTAAGCGAGGGATGCAGTGATGACCACAGTGATCGTGATTCTGTAAGCGAGAGATGCAGTCATGACCGCAGTGATCGTGGTTCAGTACATCGAGAGATGCAGTCATGACCACAGTGATCGTGGTTCTGTAAGCGAGAGATGCAGTCATGACCACAGTGATTGTGATTCTGTACTCGAGAGATGCAGCAATGGCCGCAGTGATCGTGGTTCTGTAAGCGAGGGATGCAGTGATGACCACAGTGATCGGGGTTCTGTACTCGAGAGATGCAGCAATGTCCGCAGTGATCGAGGTTCTGTAAACGAGGGATGCAGTGATGACCGCAGTGATCGGAGTTCTGTACTCGAGAGATGCAGTAATGACAGCAGTGATCGGGGTTCTGTAAGCGAGAGATGCAGTGATGACCACAGTGATCGTGGTTCTGTACAGCGAGAGATGCAGTTTTGACAGCAGTGATCAGGGTTCTGTACAGCGAGAGATGATAATCAGTAATTTATTAAATTGAAGTATACATAGAGAACAAAGTTAAGCACCCCCTATTTTCAAAATTGCAAAATGCATCTGTGGAGAAAAACACGACAATATGACTAATTGGATCCCCTTGACATAGAAACTAAAGTATCTTTAAAATCATCATACATGATGACATTTTGAGAACTTAAGATAAAAAACGTAATGGTACTGATGTTTCACCCAAAATAACTATCGTCCGTTTGTCAAAAGTATGCGATGGATTCTGATGTTAGTTGTCATGAACAACAATTTTGTTATAGGGTACAATTTTACACTTTAAAAAAACACGTATCCTTCACAATAAGGACATAATTGGGTTTTGAAATTTGATAAGAATTTTCGATAATTTTTAGAAAATGGCCATAACCAGACGATTTTGGAATAAAGGTGGTCTTCTTTCACTTTGACTCAGTAACCCTATACTTCTTTTTGCTTTATAGTCGTTGTTACGGTTAAAACTGCCCCATTTAGTCCCTTTTTATGAATGGGTCATTTTAGTCATGTTAGTGTTTCTTTAGTGTCGTATACCGTTCGTACACCGTGAAACAAGTTCTCATTCATACAAAATGAAATAAGATTTATGTAACATCAGTAGTTTCTTTGCCTACATGACCAGTAAAGGTACACAGAATCTTAACTGCAATATTTCACCCTAGTACTAGGGTTTGGTTCTTGAATAGGAGATTAAATAGCCTTACCATATGATCACCATTTCTATAAAGTATTATAAAGTACACAAGACTTTAGGCTAGAGAAGATGAAACAAGCTTTTTCAGTGCTTGATCTCTGGCAGTAAGTAGGGCCCACCAAGTCACCAAACATATGATTAGGTATCTCCATTGCTCCTGGAGTTTATACACAACTGGTCACATTTGGGTTTTACGCTGCTTTCAAGAGTATTTCACTTATATCCCGGCTACAAGAATTATTGCAGGGAGAAAGAACGCATCACCATTGTGGATATGCATTGCGGTGAAACCTGCGAGCAACGGCTGGAACTTGCTAACCATGGTTGGTACTAGTCTAGTTGCATTGCACCCAAACCTTAATGCGTGTAGAACAATTCTCTACTGCAGACAAAGTCGTCGAGCCCCTGGCACGATTCGGACCACGGACTTCTTGATCCGAAGCCGAACGCTCTAACCACTGTGCTATCCCGCCGCAATCACTTTTCTAAGCCATTTCGTCCTCACATAGGTTTGTATAGCGAGGTCCCTGTGACCTCTAAGAGCAACAGAGTAGCTAAATCTACAGTAAGAATGGCCATTGATCGAGGATTGTGTACACAAGATTCCAGCTTTCTAGACCTTTCGGTTCCGGGGAAGGTGAAACTATGAATTAAAGGCCGCGATCCAAACCTCCAAAAAACCCATGGGTTTCTTATCTTTGTCATCTTTACTCTGATTGGTTGATTCCATAAACAAAGATATAATCATTGTTTGAGTGACAGGGCAGTAACGGTTTTTTTGGTGCCTGGGAGAGCTCAGCAGGGTCAAAGGTCTCAAAACTTTACTACAACTTGTGGCTGGTAGTAGTCTACTGCACCCGATACGATTGTAGTCAAGGCATTGGAAGCAGCAGTATGACAAAAAAGTCAGGCTTCCGAACCCTGAGTAACTCGTAATACAAGCACCCAGGTGACGCAGTCAGGCATCGAAGCCCTACTGTATTACAGCCATATGTTATACCAGCAGCCTCCGATCAAGCCTGACCCATAATGCCATGATTATGTAACCTGGCCGATTTAATCATCCGAAATGCTTGAATATCCAATCCTAAAATATCTGTCACATTTACCTCAAGGCGTGTCGGAATACCATTATTTTAACCTTATTTCGAAAATATTACGTTTTATAAATCAGTCTATATTTTAAACACAGCTCTTGGGCCTTTCCTCCGTCTGTATTCGGATTTAATTTCAGTAAAACCTTTGGTAAGCAAATAGAAGGTCAAAATGACGATTTGAGCGGTAAAGGTATAGAGTAATTAAGGTACGTTGAAATTCTGTTCAATTCCATATTAAATCGGTAAATCACTTTCAAGGATATCATAATTAAATGTTTAATTTCCCTTTTTGAAATCATGTCGCCTTGACGATTTATCATACCAAAATAGCTAAAATTAGGCTAGCTACTATTTATTATAGCTACTATTTTATTATACATTTTTAACTTTACTTAGCAATATCACTTGAAGTAAATAATAATTTGAATCAAGAAACCAATTTTTTTTTGTCGGTGAGCGTGAAAAGAGTTATGACCCCCTTGTGTGCTCTTCCATGGTGAAGATTGACACTTCCGGCTCAAAGTCACGTTTCGGAAGAATTTTTAGGCTATAATAGAACAGTTTTAAACTGAGATTGATTCATTTACAAGTAAATCGTACGTAAGTAGATATAATGACTTCCCTTCTGGTATATTTTCAGATTGTGCGGGTTTGAAAACTGCATAAGTTTGGCCGTCACAAAATTCGAACAGGCCTTGGTTTGTCAGGTTTGTATACTACTCCTCATATAATATGGAGGGATATATATCGCGAAATCATCCTTTTTCGGTCTATCTGTTATGAAAAATATGGTATAAACATGAATACATTCCTACCTTGCATTTGGCAAACACATGCATGCACTCGCACACTCATGCAGATTTTCAATGGAATCCCACTACTTTCAATTCTTTGGAATGCATTAATGAGAAATTATCTTAGATTCTTTGTTGGGTAAATAATTGTTTATTTAAAAAAGTTATACAGTTAATTAAACTAAATATTTGTTTACATAGTAGGCCTTAACATAACTATTTTGTATCACTCAACTGTTGAAGATAATGCCATTTTATAAATCTACAATGTTATTACACATTGTATCATGAGTTCATCACATCGCATGCTGATTGAAGTCACATGACATCTTAATCTTTAAGTATGACATCACAATAATAGCGGCGTGGCAGCAATGGTAATCAAATTCCATGCTTTTATTTGATATAATTCTGCAAGTAATAAATAAAATACTTACTCAGTCCAGTTTAATTACCTTTTTATGAAACTCATGTATGGCATTGGTATGTGAATACCTGACCTTTCCCCCCTTTCAATAAAATTTGATTAAACAGGACATTGTTTAGTATGCTCTATACCTGATTAAAAAATCATGAATTCAGAAGTACAGACATGTGTTTCAGTTACTTCATTGATCGTTATATCAATCCTATATGAACTTGATATTCTATAATGGCACAGAAAGTTGACAAAAAGCCTAACTTAAAGTATTCAGGTGATATTTAATAGTAAAAAGCATCTGAAATTGAAATAGCTTAAATTCAAAATATCTCACACTAAAATATGTCACGAAGTGTAAGATATGGTTTAGAGATAGATTTGACCATTTTCCTAACAGGAACACAATCAATTAAAGTCTAATTAGCTTTATTCAATGCTTACTTTGAAGTTTTTTTCCATGTTTTGTTTGGAAATTCGACAAACCTACAAAACCATTAGCAAAACATGTACTGTTTTGAAATACATGTTATAACAGATATTTCTACATCTTCAATATATTTTTTCTAAAAATGTAAAGTAACAATTAATGTCATGACACAAATATATTGCATAGTTTAAAGTACCTGAAGAAAAGTGATTTGGAAGTTTAAAGCAAAAATTTAAAGGGTTCAGATTTCCATTTCTTAAACATTAAGGCATTAGTACATTTATATAGAATGAGATTTTGTATGTATTTATTTTTTATAAGCTTTATGTATAAAAATTGCCTACTCTAAGGTGAACTCATTGACCTTCTACTAAAACTTACCCTCCAGGGTTATATTTTATAAAAGATAATCAAAGCAAGTGACTGTAGACCTGTGTATTATGGTCTTAGTGCCAAGACAATAATCCCAATTCTATTTTTATATGGCAAGCAATATATCATAGAAGTATAGCTAAGGAAGCTGCAAGACAATTATCATCACGGTTGTAATCATGGTTTTATAGATAACATATAAACATTTATGTTATTTCTCCTTCTATAACTGATCCTTATTCAAGACATGTTTTACGTCATAAGCAGTAGATTCTTTACGAGAGTAACATTTTATTGCAGTGATATAAAGACTGAGAGCTTGTCACAATGGATTTTCATTAATAACTGAAATATTGTTCAAAGCACGTTACAACCCCAACTCACTAACTTGAATGAAAAAAATTCACAAAAAAAGTTCATGGTATACCTAATATTTTGATATGTCTTCTTGAATTGTTGTCCTACAGGGAAAATGCCTTGACATGAACAATATTGAAGCAATGTTATCGCATTAATTTACTCTAAAGTGTTTGCTCATAGTTTCAAGATAAACTTTTGCCAAATTTCAGTGAAGCTACTGTGTTGGAAGGTTAAACATTGGAAGAAGAAATTTTGAAGATTAATAAATATGTGTGGGTATGTTTTAACTTTTCCTATGCCTCAAAACTCTTCTACAGTAAATGTGATCATTGTTTGAGTCCTTCTGTCTTTTTTATACCAATAATTTACGTGAGGGCTAAAAATGTTGTCTCCGGATATTTTAGTTAATATGTTATATTCTGTGAAAAATGCAATATGATATTGTGCCTGTCACTCATAAACTCATAAACTACTGTTTGTCTTAATAACCTGTAATACATAAGCATGGCAGGGTGTTTCTCTCCCAACACAGTATAATATATAAAGCTAAAAATGTACAGAATATGACCCGGAGAGGCCCGTAGAGCTCATGGTAAGTCATGCAGTCAAGGGTTTAAAATCTTGGGTTCAGGTTCTTTGAAAAATGGTAAGTGTCAATTTTAAATTTGGTGTCAATTTAATTTCACATGCAAAAAATATGTGTACAGCAGGGATGTTACTATTCTTATCTTACAAAAGTGGTGCACCTGGTCATCCCTTATAGGATTTGACCCAATTTTATGATAAAAAAAATCCTTTGAATATTATAAAAGAATTGAAACATCACCTAAGCATACAAAATTGTCATCCATAAGATTGATCTTTAATGAGACAATAGAGGTCACATTCTCAAAAAATGTTTTTACTCCTTATGAAATACAAACTCTAAAATAAGTGAAATATTGTGTAGGTATACTTTATCCAATTAAGAGTAAAGTGATTGCTATAACCATAACTATCTTCTCTCATAGATCATAAAGTATCTGATTAGCTACAGAGCATATATAAAGGGGGAACTATTCAATTACATTTGTTACCTTTCAAGTTAAAATATTATGCTTGTGAAAACTTGAGTGAGATACTTTTTCAAAAGAATTATCATATTTCCAAATTTTTTATGTCTACTCTTTCAGTGATACAATTTATATTATTTATTTATCATCATTGTTTTATTAAAGTACTAATTCTTGTTCATGAGATCACTATACTATTGCTTATATAACTAATTATTATGTCCGCACATACGTATGATGTAATGAAGTCCAGGAAAAAATTGTTTGTAAAATTTTTACTTCATCAAGCAAGGGCAAAAATTCATCTGTTTTCTATAATTTCTAATGATACATCAACATTACAAATATACACAGTTTGCCTCAATGTAATCATACAATATTTTTCTTTCAGTTAATTTTTCCCCAATGTTGTAACCGCAGACCTTGATTGATATAAGCAGTGTTGTTCAGGTTTGTTCAAATAAAATTCATCCATTTGATTATTGTTTTTAAAAAAAGCCACATTTTACATTAAATGACTTTTTTCATTTGACTTTAAAGACTTGCATCACATTACATTACATGCAGCTATCAGTTTACCTATACACCCAACAGCAAAATAAATGTCACCTTATAAAATGCCATAGATAAATAAAACTATAGTTTCATCATGTCTTAAAAGCCATTGGTAGTAGTTTATAAATCAAAACATTTGATCAAGTTTCTTGAAAAAAGATTACTTTTAAATCTTATCATTTTTTTTTACCCAAGCGGGAATTATTGCTATGTATTCCTCGCTACAGCTCGTAATTGATCACAATAATCCACCCAGAACTGATAAACCTTTAGTTCTCGCATCTTGTTGATAATTCTTATTATAATCTCATTAACTAGATTAGATAGGAGAGTGAAATAAGACTTTTTAGTGTGTTTTGGACATCTTACGTCTTAGATGAAACAATAAATTTAGCCTTTATATTCTTTTTTTTTTAAATTTAACTTAAATTCCAAACATTCTGTTGAAAAGACATCTTAAAAAGTGTTTTCAGCACCCCTTGAGTGATTGAACAGGTATAAGAATATGATAGTCAAAACTCTGTTAAATAAACTTGTGTATTCTTATTAAAAGAATGTAGGCTTTTTAATGACATTCATGATCAACGTCTTACTGCAGCAGTTTTTTGGGGTTTTTTGCACTAAAGAAAATGAGGTGATGGTTCTATTGTTTTCAAGTGTATGTCATATCATGAAATAGAAGTCTGACCCAAAAATAAAAGTAATAACCATAAACTGTCAATGTCATTGGATAGTACTACTATGTACATGAACATTGAATATTCAAAAAAAAATATTGTTGATCCTTAAACCAATAAGATGATATCTACCATGAATTATGGCAAAAAAAATTATTTTGGAGTAACCAAGTAATTGTAGGATTGCAGAATCTATATCTCGAGGAAATTTGTGAGTTACAAGAGTTTTGCTGTCAGCAATATACCACGAAGGTGCTAAGCTGACTGGAAACTGAACTTGCTAACATTTTAATGACACAACTGGCTTTCCTCCAAGCCAATAAAGACGTGCTTAATATTTGTACTAGATGAAACATGGAACAATATTTTGAGAGCAAATGTCATGTTTCTAAAGCCAATAGAAATGGAAACAGGTTTCTGTTCTGTAAGCAAAATATGGTCATCTACTTTTGGTAGAGTGCTGCTTGTTTAATAAATTTCTTTTTCACTTGGTAATATATTATTGGTATTGCATAAGAAATGTCAAATATATTTATGAGCATAATTTTTTAAATGAACTCTCATTTCTTGTTTCTGCTCTCCGTACTTAGTTAAATAAACATTTCATTGTTCTACATTTATAGTGGGCACTTTCTTTTTCTTAACGATTGATGTTTGCTTATTTCAGAACTGTCGTGGAATAGTGCAGAAGCCTACTGAAAGGATTAAACACTTCAAGCTGCAAGCAATATTTGTTATTGCTAAACTTACTGGATATGTTCCATATATCAAAGAGATTCCAAGTTCAGTTATGAAAGCTCTTGATAAACTACAATCTGATTTTCACAAGGGAATTATTAAAAACTCAAATCCTTTGAATTCTTTGCCTCTTTATTGAATGATTTGCTTAATTTCATGTTGTGATTTAAAAGACATATATACTCTAACAAGTACATTAATTAAGTATTTGTCACATGATCCTTTATATCATTCAATTAAGCATCAAATAATGCTCCTTGTCACCAGATGGTCACCGAGACTCATGACAGGATTCCTGCCCACCAAACAATAGATGCTGTTTTTTTCAAAGGATTTTTCTAAATTTTTGTCCAGGCAACAAAGCCAGGGTACCTTGCAAATGTTACATCTTTTGAATTTCCTTTGAAATTGTTACAACTTTAAATGCAATGGCAGTCTGAGTTAGACAAGGTTGAACTTTATCTTCAGACTGCAAAACCTGCTATGCATATTGACTAATATATTATATATTATGGTCATGATGTATTAACCAGCAGTATTTATGTGGAATATGTGGTATAGATGTATTTTCATCTGTGTACAAATTTTACACTCTTTACACTTTACTCATCAGAGTTGAATCTTAACTTAACAAGGATCATGATATTTTTCTTGATACCAAATTTAGATCTGAATTCTTGATAACAGTTTAACTCTCCTATTGCTCTCAAGTGGTTAAACATATACAAAATTTAATGATTATTTATTTAAAATTAACATAGTAAAAACTTATATAATTTTATCATTTCCATACAGATTGTTACTTACTGTAAATATTATGAGGAAATTGTTATATTTTTATATACCAAATCGGAAAAGGTTAGTAACAGTGAAACACGATACATCATTGTTTGTTCATAACTTTAATCTTTGCATCACTTACTATAGGTCCATACCCTTTAAGTATTCAATAATTGACACCAAAGTTGTAAGGTAGTCATTTGATTGTTTTAGGAGTTGACATTTGATAGTTCTATCCACTTATTCAGCAAACCAGTACTTTTATGTTGAAGTTGTACTGAGAAGTTGTCATTGACAAGCACGAATCCAGCAATATAGATTTTTTTCAATGAATAAAGGAAAGAAGAAGATTACAGCATGCATTCGGGGAAGATATCGCAGAAAGAATGAAATGGAGGACTGATTAACGATGATTACTCAAGGATGGTAAATAGGAAATGTTTGAGTTCCTATTTACCAGGAATTCCTAAAATAAAATTGTAGTAAAGACATGGATGATCAACTTCTTGTCCACAATGGTGACTGGGCATGTTTCTTAAAGAGCCACTCCGTGATTTTCATAACATACTATTTACCTTTGATACGAACCTCAATGTGATATGTGGTGATATAAAATCAAAACATCTTAACTTTTAATGTCCAAAAGACATATATATAACAAATACTGGTTTTCCATGAAAATCTTAAAAATAGCCTTATAAATGCACAGATGTGTAGATGTCACGTCCAATATACATGGATACTAGTTAGAAAACCTAACAAACACTATCAACTCCTAACTGCCCTCCTGGCTGTTTTAGATAAGTCTTCAAAATTCCGTTTGACTATTTGACGCGCGCCACTGTCCGGTTTTCGATCATGATTGCGACGTTCTACCTTCATATTGTCACTGTAAAAAAAACAACAATAAGCTTTAAAATGCGTCTTTTTGATAAGAGTCGATACTTCGCGATCGAATGATTAAAGTTTGGCATATATGACTCCAACAACTCGCGGAGTGACTCTTTAAGCTGCTTTCAAGCACTTGTTTTTGTGATTGATCATCAATAAAATCCTTGTCTTCATAATTGTAAAAATGTCTGGCTCTGGTGTCAACCATCATTCACTCATGTGGAAAGGGCAAGTTTCATTTTGATGTAAACAAAATGTACGTCGTGCATCAGAAATCCTATTAATTTTAAACACTATTTTATTGCCAGAAAAGATAGTACACAACAAATCTGAGTAAATTCAAACTGCAATGAAAAAGGATTAGCAAACAGGCTAAGGCAGCCAATATAAATGCTTCTCTTAATAATTTCAACTATCAACACAACATTTCTTGTTGCATATCAAAAAAGGAACCACTTTATTCTCATCAATATAATTCATAAGCTAAAGAATTTTGAGAGATATATCGGTGCCAAACCAGAGGGATTTGAAGCAAAGAAATATGTTAAGATTGTAAGTCATGGGGGCGAAATAACAAAAAGCTGTTAAGAGTGTAACCTCCCCTCTGTTACAGTCTTATTAACCTTGCACAATTCAACTGAAGCTCTTTAAAGCATCAATAGCGATTTCAAATATGATAAATACGACAAATAGTAAAAAGAGGCCAACCGCAAGCCAGATTTCGTGCTGACCAATATACATGTTACAGAAAAGCTTCAAATCATACTCCCAGATGTATACCAATACACGATAACTTTAATGTAAAACTCTTATTAACCCACGACAGCTATGGTGTCAAAATGGTGTCTTTGATACAAACCATCAAATTCAAACCTTTGCTCGTCAGTTGTGATGTGAGACCCTTTTTTAAACTTAGACGACATAATCATATCTATCCCCGACAGTTATTGTGTTGAACTTGTATCTTTGACCCAAACCTTCGACAATTGTAATGTGAAGCCCTATATGTTGAGTATTAACCACACAATGATGGTCAATCCCCGACAGTTATGGTGTGAAATATGTTTCTTTGACCCAAACCTCCCAATTTTAAAACCTTCTCCTTCATTTTGATGTAAAACCCTCATTTGTTGGGTGTTAACCACATTATTATGTCAAACCCCGACAGTTATGGTGTAAAATATGTTTCTTTGGCCAAAACCTCCCAATGTTAACCCTTCTTCTTTCAATTTGATGTAAAACCCTTTTTTTTTAGTATAAACCACATACATAAGTCAATCCCCGACAGTTATGGTGTGAAATATGTTTCTTTGACCCAAACCTCCCAATTTTAACCTTTCTCCTTCATTTTGATGTAAAACCCTCATTTGTTGGGTGTTAACCACATTATTATGTCAAACCCCGACAGTTATGGTGTGAAATGTTTCTTTTGCCCAAACCTCCCAATTTTTACCCTTCTTCTTCATTTTGATGTAAAACCCTCATTTGTTGGGTATGACCCATATCATTATGTCAAACCCCGACAGTTATGGTGTAAAATATGTTTCTTTGGCCCAAACCTCCCAATGTTAACTCCCCTTCTTAATTTTGATGTAAAACCCTTATTTGTTGAGTATAAACCACATACATAAGTCCATCCCCGACAGTTATGGTGTGAAATATGTTTCTTTGACCCAAACCTCCAAATGTTAACCCTTCTCCTTCAGTTTGATGTAAAACCCTTATTTGTTGGGTATAAACCACATTATTATGTCAAACCCCGACAGTTATGGTGTGAAATATGTTTCTTTAACCCAAACCTGCCAATTTTAACCCTTCTTTATCATTTTAATGTAAAACCCTTATTTGTTGGGTATAAACTACGTTATAATGTCCATCCCCGACAGTTTTGATGTTAAACATGCATCTTTGACCCAAACCACACCCTATTCGTCAATTTAATGCAAGAACTTAATTTGTTGGGTAAAAACTACATAATTATGTCCATTTGCAAGTTATGGTGTAACACATATATATCTTTGACCACAGGGGCGTGTATCGCTTAGAAATAGCTTTAGAACGACATATATACCCATAGACCCTACCCTACTACTATATAAAAGGTCCTTTTATATAGTAGTAGGGTAGGGTCTATGGGTATATATGTCGTTCTAAAGCTATTTCTAAGCGATACACGCCCCTGTGTCTTTGACTAACCCCTCCCAATTTTAACTATATTGGTCAATAGTGATGTAAAAACTTTATTTGTTGGGTATAAACTACTAAATTACTTCCATCTCCGACAGTTATGGTATGAAATATGTACCTTTAATGTAAACCTTCAGATGTATACCAAGTGTCCTTCAGATAATGGTGGTCAGGTTCCTGAGTCCGTAGTACGGGTTGTGGTCCTTTTAGGTGACATGTGATTGCAATCTAAGACTTAACTGTCAAATGAATGGCAAATCCAGGGTATAATTTTGGTATGGTGAGCCAATGAAGTAGTAAAGTCTACTAAATGCATATCTCTGAGATCTGGCTTGATAGGTACAAATCAAACTGATATAAACGACAAATAAATAAAGACCTCAATAAACAAAAAGGTCGATATTGTAACTATTAAACGCTTCATAAGCAAGTGAACAAACATTATGAAAACTATCTTTAAGGGATGTTAACTTTGACATGTAGAGGATACAAAAAGTAAAAAATACTTTGGTATTGTGTTATGTGCATAACTGTTTGTTACAGGCCATTAGATTTGACCATTACTTTGCTGCATCACTAAGTAACATCATAAACATAATCAGTACACAAAAAAAGTGATGTCATTCTATTGTCATATTGAACTGTTCTTATCAAACTTGAAATCAAACTAAAACTATTTTGTCTTGTTCGAACACTTTGAAAAAGATGTATGTGACAAGTGGTTTGGTGCAATGATGAAATAGTCCTGATGAACAATTCCTATAAATGCCAACAAATTTATGTTATACTTTAAGACCACGTTTCTTTGTTATGAGAATAACTATCCGTCATTTTGTTAAATAACTTAATTGTAGTTTTTATGGTATTTATCACAATAATTCTTACATATATTCCCTGTGCATGAAATTTAGAGAAGTACATAACATTTTTTCCCAGAAATGATAATGTACAAAAGATGACAAATCTTCAACATTCGCTTTTGAAATATTTATTTCTGTGGCAGGGTCCAGGATGCATTGAATATTTATCACGCTGATAATGAGAAATTGAAAAGTTTCGAGTATTGTAAGAGCATGAGATATCAGATAAATGACTGTCATCCAAGTCCTCCTTAATGACAGCAACTGTCTATTGACAATGGTTGTTTCCATGCTCTTGGATTGTTACCAGCTACCAGCAGCCTGGAAAAACAAAAATAAAAAATATGAACACAGTTTCTTTATTATTTCAAAATATTGTGTTAAAACTATTTTAAAAGACCACTGAAAATTTAATGTTTTTTTTAATTACTATAACCCCTTAAAAATATGAAATGTATTTAAGATCTTGTCAAGTTTGTTGCAACTACCACTTGTAAATACTATTAACTATTTAAGCATAATGAGTGCAAAATTTAATTTTCACATTTTTTATTTACATTTTTCTGTAATGACAGAATTTTCACGAAAATTGTTATTTCTAAAACCTCTGATATATTGGATATTTTCAGAAGAGTGTACACGTACGTATCTAGTAGTTTCTAATTTAAAAACTATATCATTTGTTACAAAATGATAACATCAAAAGTATTGATGAGCTCTGTTATTCTAGCCGAGTCCTGGGTGAATGCTGTATTTCTTTGGACAAAAACAGAGTTTGACAACGCGAAAAGACACTTCAACATATGATTTTTTCGCAAATATAACTAGACAGACAGTGTTTTTACAAGTAACAACAGATGTCTCCACCTTCCACATATTCTGAAAGATATTTTAGAATGATGTTCTCAAAACAAACCCTATGTTCAAAAGAGAAATTGTTGCCATGAAGGTAAGTTATATTTTTTTTAAATGCTGCGATAGCACCAAAAAGGTATACCAAATCTAGTAAAGATGGGTCTAGTGGTTTTTGAATAATGGTTCGTAAATAAACCCTATCCCATAAAAATGTAATATGAATTGTTGCCATGGAAATGGCAGAAATAGAATTGAAAAAAGGGCTCAAATCCCCAAAAATTTGGTGATGATAGGGTGAGGACATTTAGAATTATGCCTAGAAAATTCAAGTCAAAAGTTTTGCCATTGAAACAGAATACAGTCAAAAATGAAAAAGGTATCAACCCCTATATGCACATTTAAATGATTATGGTAAAGGCTTTTCAAGTTAGCTCTGATAAGGATTGGAATGCAAATATCATCATCAAAGCCAAAGCCAACAAACTCAGCCAAAAAGGATAAAAACATAAGTGTAAAGAAGTTAGAACCCTAAAGGAACCTATGGAAATGATGACTGCTTGATGAAGAACATTTCATTTCGACTAGGATAAAGCCTTAATGTCTTCACTTTTAAATAACTTTTAATGCCCATGTGACGTCATTGTTTGAATTTTACAATTTTGGTCCTCTCAGAAAAAACCTGCACACAATCCAGCAGGGAGGAGGTTAATGAACAATGGATAATGAGTAACAATCCATTTCATGCTTCACCTTAAGACAAGCAGCTGGCAGATTTGCTGATAAATTGATCCACACTTTGATATGACCCATGGCCATCTCAAGAAGTATCAGAAGAATATTTTTTAGAATAGTCAAATAGTAAACCAAAAAATTTTGCCCACAATATTGTGATAATGAGCTTATAAGTGCTTCAAGTAAAACAGGTAAATGTAAGATAAACTTCTGAAACTTTTAAAGATCACTAGATTATTATGGTCATTACACTAATCATAAAATTCAAGAGAAAAAACCATGATTCTCTGACTTTACGTCAATTTGTTAGCACTTTTTGGGGGCTTTTCAGTTGTTCATGTTGTTTATAAAATTTGACTCACACATGACTAGCCTACTCTTGTAATCATCTCTGAACTTAATCTTGTTATAATACAAATAAACCAATGAAACTTGCTTCAAATAGGAATGATTATTTAGAACCATATATATACCATTTTAAAGACATTTATAACCACACCAACCAACCCATGCTGATAATGCCCTCTCCCTCATACGAGGGGAAGTCAATAAGTTCATAGATGTGAGTATTTATACAACACTGAAAACATCATTGTTGATGTCTTTACTGAGATAAGCCATTTGACAACAGTTTTGCATCATAACTCATGAGTTGTCTGCAAGATGGGTGCTACGAAACTTAAATGCATGAGATCGATATATACCAGAGATGAGCTCTTGGACATCTACAAAAAATAAAAAGGCAGATTCCAATAACTTTCATGTCCCTCTGGTTACAGGGGAATCAGTGGGATCCTTACACACACTAAGAATTGATGCAATGGAAGCATAAGCAATCTCATGTACCCAGGAAGTTCAGAACTAAGCTTTCGGCTGGCATGATAATGGCGACCATTTTTTAAATTCAAGGGGTGTGATACAATTGAGAGCGGCAATCAATAGTGTTTCCCCTAGGTTGGAAAAAGGGCAGGGCAAAATGATTTTAAAAAGGGCACAACTCCATCTCAAAAGGGCACTTACACAGAAATTCATTTGGAAGTATGTTTCAAACGAAAACACTACTTTAGATAAATGAAACAGTTTCTTTACATTTGTGTCATTTCTAGAATTCTAAGATATATTTGATTACTTTCTGAATCTTATGAATATATTCAGAAAAACATCACATTTATTTTAACCAATTTCTAACGAGGTAAAGATTTCAAACAAGAGCTTATACATTTCACTCATTACATCATGTGAGATAATTCGGCTGTGTCCGCCAGTAATCTCCCTATTATTCCTGTATCTAGCTAAACATGTGGTCAGCAGCTGATCCCAGTGAAACAAAGGACGGATCATTAGTTTAATCAAGGATTTGAATAGGGTTTATATACACGTCCTTGGTTTAATCATTCTCTTCTTTTGTTTCTTTTGCTTGTAGTTCCTAAAATCAAAGCAATAATGATATCTTCATACATGAATATCTCATGTAGATTACAATTGCGACATTGTAAATAAGTTCATTGTAAATGCCATCCTGAAATAGGGCAACACGAAGATTTGGGCTAGCAACAAGGCAGGGCGGGACAGAAAAAGGGCAGGGCGCATGTTCAAAAGGGCAGGGCGTTGCGCCCTGCTAAAAATGACTAGGGGAAACACTAATCAAGAAGACGAGGCATAGCATGTTGACTGTTGAAGTCATGCTTTTTCATGACAATACTCCAGTGCACACGAGTCCTATTGCATAAGCTGCACTTCAACAATGTGGCTTTGAATAACTTAAGCATCCCCCTACAGTCCAGATTTGGCCCAATGCGATTTTTGTTTTGAAAATTGAAATCACACTGTAATGGTGAAAGATTTGGCTGATGATGAACTCAAGGCAGTTATTGAGGCTTGGCTGAAGGGCCAGTCAGTAGACTTCTACCGCATGGGCGCTTACAGTCTCAAAGACAAATGGGCAAAGCGCATCGAAGTCGACGGAGATTTTCTTGAAAAATAAAATAAAAATCACAACCATTGGCTTCCGTTTGATATCTACTTCTATGAACATATTGTATCCTTTTGTAACCCAGGCTCATAAAATAATCCAACAGCATGGAAATACCTAATCCCCTTATCAGTGATGGAGGTAAGTGGAGTTATCAAAAGTAGTGAAACTAAGCTATATTTATGGTAAAAAAATTGAATTGGGTTTGTTCAAAGATAATGAACAGACCTATATGACTACCCAATTACATTCATTATTGTCCTTAGAATCACAGAAGCTGATTAGATAAAACATCAATTTCTTTACGTTTAAAATAATGCAGCAGCTACTTCAAAGGTGATTAAATATGAACTCTCTACCCATTCAAGAGTTAGGCACAGTCATTAAACAGTAATTTTAAATTAATAATTGTGCCAAACCTTGTTTCTGAGGTCAGTCAACAATTGATATCAGGCAGATTCTTTTCCATTGGTCGCAAGTTCAGGACTGGTAGACATGAAGATAAATAGGATGAAGATCCTTGGTCAGATCTTGTTCATTTGCCTGGAAAAGAATGATATTTTTGACATAAGCAAATGTTTTACATTTTTTAACCACTTCTATTGTGGAAATTTCAACTGCAAAGGAAAAGTGATTTAGTTAGCAAAATTACAAAGTAAATTATATTAAAATATTAACGATGTAAAGCTATCTGTATAGTGCAGAGTTTCCTTCAAGCTATTCACATGCGAAACATAATTGTTTACATAAGTAAATTATCATGAATATAAGTAAAAACTACTTTTGTGTTATCTCACTTATTTCTTGTTTCAATAAGAAATGATAGAGATTACCAATACCGACGGCATAGATAATACCTGATTAAACACCTCATCCACTCTCTAATAGATAAGCGGTCACTGACGCATTCCTTCCCAAGTTCCCTCTGTAACAAAATGACATTACTTTTATACATGCAAAATTCCATTGAGGCGTATTACAATGCAACAAAGGCAATGTCTAGATTTTTTAAAACAATAGCTATCAAGGAGAGCTTATCATCTCTAAGCTGGATGATCAGTTTAACCAGTATATAATTGACGATAATTAATATGTAGATGATCTATGAAACTGGTAAAACATAATGGCCAGAAAAAACATTTAATACATTATTCAAGACAAAATACATTTATACAATGAGTCTATTCCCAAAATTGAGCTAAAAGAGCCTGCTACGCTCATATTAGACTACAAATTGGATCCTCTAGGTACTAACATCTCCACTGAATAAAGTTGTTATTCTGTAAATTTGAGCTTCCTATGCCAAATAAGACTGGTTTTGGTTAAGCACACTCGCCAATATACACATTGCCACGCCCATTTTTTGGGGGGTACCTTACACCAAGTCTGACTGTCCCTGCTTTTTAACAGATGTGCCAAACAACCCAAATTGTAGGGTTTCAACATTACACAAGAATAGGCTTGCCTTGTGTTCAAGTCATTAGCTTAGGTCACTAGGTGAAATATTTCCATTATATGATTTAGATACATAACGAATTTCAACTTGTTTCAAGACTAATAACTATACCGCTCTGTATGCTGACATTAAGATATTATCATGGCTTCAAATTTTGGAGTCGGTAATGATATTCACTTCTCTTATTCTTCATCAATAGAAGATGATATTCGAAAAAGTAAGGCTTCTTAGGGCTATTGTCAAGTTTCAAAAAGAAAAAGAAGACAGGAGAGTTGCCTGCCTTAAAGTCCTGATGAGCTAAAGATTGCATTTGATACTAAATTGATATCAATGGTCACCTTCACCCACATATTTTCTCAAAATAGCTCACCCGCATGAAAAAATGTGTTTTAACTTTAGGGTTTTTAATTGATATATCATCATAATTAAAAAAATACCATTGTTATTTCACTTTACCTAGGCAATCTGTACTAGCATGATGCAATTGTTGTCTCGACCATATAACCCAGTAGAAGTCAGTGGTTAAACCTAATCAGTTTACTTTAAAGGTATCAACTTCAGAAACAGAAGGCGGCAGCAAAATCTCAACTTCGGTCTCCATCAGTAGGTAAATAAAATTTATCTAATGGTTAAACATCAATTTTCTTTTTCCAGCAGATCCTACAAAATGAAAGAAGAGTAAACATAAAATAGTCAAAAATATAAAAAGAGGTTGACGCACATAGCAAGGTGTTATATGGACCCTTTCAAATTACATCTTTATCTTGATGAATTAATATCAAATATTTAGCCAACCTTAATCCCAATTACTTTTCTTAAATAATACCTTGGACACATTTTCATTATCATTAAAGTGACACAGAGTATGTTTTGGGATTTTTGTATGTTCCAAAAATAAGAGGCAAATTACCATAAGTCATCCATTAAGATCAAATCGCCTACCTAACTCGCACCTATATCTCCCAAATTCCCAAATTGTGCTATTTGTATGGCCTTATCAATGTTAGGACGTTGAAATTCTGTGTATATATATAAGTTGAAAGGTCTAATTTATAATAGTAATCCATATTTACATTTGTGTCTGCTGTGAATAAATTTGCAAAATTACGTTTAAGTCATTGACTCGCGTCACTGTCCGTTTTTCGATCACAAATCAAAGCTTTAACCTGTTTTATTGTCACTATATTGAACTCCTTACCATGTAAGCACCAAGATACCAATTATTTTAAACGACCACCACTTCTTCATAAAATAACACTATTTCTGAAGCTTGCCATATTTGACTCAAACAACATACTCTATGGCACTTTAAGATAGAGAGTTTCTGAACAACTACTTCTTCTCAATAACATAACAAATCTTATAAAGTTACCGCCTGAAAAGATGCAGTACTAGTTGTAGTCGTAAAGTCAATCAAGCTAGTGAATCAAACCTAGACCGAAATGCTCTCTCGCACAGCTAGCTGAATACTAACATTACACACTACATAACATACTACATTACTATTCAATGGGGTTGCAGGTAGAGCCTTTCGAACTAAAACAAACCTAACTGAATTTTCGAGTTTCGCGACAGTCGAACTTTTTTCAAAATTTCGTTCCGTAAGGTAAGGTAAGAAATAGCCGTAATCATTACCGTTTCTCTGCTAACTTTCAGTTCAACAAGAAACAAAACTTAATTAAAGATATTTTTCATTTTCTTTGATAACAAAACTGTTTTTAGCTACATACATTTGGCATATATTCCCAGCAGTTCGAAAATTGAAATGGAAAGCGGAAGTGATGACGATTTGTCAGACTTCAACATGAAAGAGGTTACAAGGGGCCTTAACCCTTTTCTTGCTTACCGCAAACAATATAATGATATGACATTAATTTGGTATTTTCTTGTTTTCAACATTCATGCCGATTGACATATGTTAAACAGTAACTCAAATTATTATTTACACTCATTAAATACATAACTGTAGTCAGAAACTTTTCTTTAAATGAATTTTGCCGTTTCACTTAGCGCAGTTGGATCGTGAACAAATTCAAACTCCTTGACGTAGGTGTGAATATGAAAACCTAAGGTGTCGGTAAAAATCAATGTATATTGTAAAACACAATTTAGATAATTGCAAGAATAATCATAACAATATATAATCTTTAAATAAACAGCTTACATTTCCCGCCGATTCCGCCATCGTGACATTTCGACATGGGTTTTACTGAAAGTGAACCGAAAAAAAGAAGGAAGCATAAAACGGTAAATTTATCTGTATAAAAAATCTTCGCACTGTTTATTTACGATCGATTAGAAATTTTGATTTAATTGTAAAATATTTTTGGATTCAGGGAAAATGCATTGCATTGCCAACCCGCCCTAATACAGCCTATAGTTATGTCTTGTGAAAGATATTTTTAAGGATTATGAATCGGCCAGGTTACATAATCATGGCATTATGGGTCAGGCTTGATCGGAGGCTGCTGGTATAACATATGGCTGTAATACAGTAGGGCTTCGATGCCTGACTGCGTCACCTGGGTGCTTGTATTACGAGTTACTCAGGGTTCGGAAGCCTGACTTTTTTGTCATACTGCTGCTTCCAATGCCTTGACTACAATCGTATCGGGTGTCTACTGAGTGTCAGTGCATAATCATCAGGGGAAAAACCATTAGTAATAACACATGAAGTTTAAATTTGTGTGATAGGCTGATATTATTTTTAGTATATTAAATTATATATATTTTATGAAATGACCAACACAAAGGAGATCTTTAATTATGGAATTAAATATAATTGTATTTGTTAAGATTTTGTGAAAAACGTTCAAAACAACCATAGTCTTTTAACAATGTTTGGATGTATTTGAAGTAAATATGTCACTATTGTTGACAAAAGTTACTAAAAATTGTCTAAATCCATTTACTGTCACAATAATCTTTTTATAACCTTAGTGTCTACAGCTTAACCCCGCAAGCAGAGCTAAATATTTGGGGGACATATGGGATGGGGGAGGTTTTGATTTCCCAGTCAAGCTGGGAAGGCAGTGAAATCTGACACTCTGAATGGATCTTTTTCTCCACTAGCAGACTTGTTTGGTATGGTAATGATGAGAATCTAGTCACGTGACATTTACAAAGTTAATTCAAATTTGGAAATAAATGCAGTCAAAGTACTGTTTTAGTTTTTAGTTTTGATTAAATATGTTTAGGAATTCCACTTCTTTGAAGTGCCAAGGATATATTGTGTAAATATGATAACTTTCCGGTAAGAAGATTTTGATTTATACCACTTCGAACATAGGTACCCTCATTTTTTCCCTTCAAGGTGTAGTTTTTTTAGGTCAACTTGGCCACGCCAACACCGTGTATAGTGGCCGATGCCGGCCTTTAAGACTAGCCCCTGTGGCACTTATTAGAGCCCACAGACCGACAACATCTAGAATTTCAAATTCGCATACCTGTTTCAATTCTCCAGAAACAGTGGTTCATGAGAAGATGCAGCACCTACTATCACGTGATAGAGTTCAAGAGGGCCCTTTAAAGGGCGAGGTACCGGTAACCCTTTCGATACCGTATCAATTATGAGGAAACCAGACAACCACGAAAAGATTATTTTATGATTGTCAGTTTTATATCTTGTTTCATTAGTAAAATTCCTGACATTCCGCATTTCTATTTTCACTTGCATGGAAGTGTGATAATATGATGGAATTGTATAAATAAAATACAGAATTCACTAAAATAAAAGTAAATTCATTATCAATTCACCTCGTACAGGGTTCCAGGGATAGTGGTTTTGTACAGGGGGCTCGCATTGACTCTGCCTCTACACATTTGAATAAAAACAAGATGCCCGAGATGTAGCAAAAAGAAATTCACGCAGTGGTGTCAGTTACTGTATTACCAAGTATGTAGTGAGATACATTAATGGGACACATTTGGGGTTGTCCCTTAATTTTTAGGAATTTGGTGAAACGGTTTTGCTGATACAGCGTTTGCAAGCATTTGAAAAGCAACCAAAGCGCCGTGATGACCTTGGAACATATCCAGGATTATACATGGCATTTATCCTCAAGATTGGTCTCCAGTCTCCAGAAACCTTTTAAAGTTATTTGCTCTTACCGACTTGTGCAGTTCATGTTCAGGAGATGAATACATTTACCTAATAATGACTTTTGTAGAAAAAGATTACATGCCTTTAACCCGGTCTTTTCACCATTAACTCTTATTTTCAGTTCTTAAATAACTTATTTTCCGACAATTGTCGCCAATTTGTGAAATGTAGACAATTCGTATCCAGTTTGTACTTTTTCATGAAGTCATATACCGGTAGATCTATTGGATTGGTATAATCCGCGTCAGATTCTTGTGGAGCCTTGAATCCCCGGATGAGGAATGCATGATTAAGATTGTCTACAAATAGTTTAATCTTTCGGTTACGTCCAAGGATGCATTACGAATTTTTCACAAATGAACTTGAATATTTGAAACTGAATTTTGCTACCATCCTCAAATAAGGGTGGGTATCGCTCTTCATTTCATACAGAAAAGCGTATTGCAATATATTGGTACTTTTAATATTTTAGTTTTTCCATGCTCTCTTGACTAAATAACAGCAATTAGAACAGTGATCAATGCTCAACTGACTCGTTTTGTAAAGAAAATTCATTGACTGGTTTCGGAACGTATCTGTCCTATTTTCACATTGCTAGTTCAGTAAAAGTTTTTGTTGTCACTTTTATTCTGCAATTTTAGCCGGAAATATCTAATTTCAAAATCTCCGAGTTATTGAATATTTTCAGAAGAGTTTACAGGTTGTAAGATGCCATAAACTCGATGTAAACGAATCGATTCTAAAAATTTTAGCGTCCAAGCACTGTATCATTCCAAAAGAAAGTGCAAAGGATATTAAGAGTTTGCTTCACACTTCCACCATAATTTAAGGGACGTTCAAGACAAAATCAACAAACTTTAGTCTGCTGCAAATAAATCTATTAATTATTCTATGACAAGGAGGTTTTATGGCCAAAGTTTAACTAGGCCATATTTGATCTGATTTGGATATGCACAAACTTATCTAGATTTAGACATTTGCAGGGTATCTCTTCGTAAGATTTCAGATTCTGTTGTGAAGTTCTGTAGAAGTAAGGAATGTGAAATGGAAGCTAGAAATGGAGCCATTTGTTATGTAGCTCATCAGTCCTTCATGTGTCAGTATATCAGACCATACTGGCTGTAAGGAGGAAAGATATCCCTTGAGATTTGGTTTTAACTATCCAGCTCATGTTATGACTTCAGTCTTACTGTCAATTCCACAGAAAATGATATCTTGACTCAATCAAGTACAGTAGATAGGATTGTGAAGGCATATCATCCTAAAAAAACGAGTGGCTTAAAATGTGACTATCATGAAATGAATTGTACAGAATCTTGAGATAATCTGAGTCGCTTATTGTGAAGTCTTTTCAAAACACATTAAGTATTGTTTAGAAAAAAACATTTTCTTTCACACCATGTTCCTAATTTGCCCCCCCCCCCCCCCACAATTTAAATTGCACTTATGTCTATCACTTGTTTAGCAAAACCTTGCTGCCAAAATTTGTGTTTAGAGTGCAGCTCCCTCCCGGCAAAAAGTTGCAATTCTCATTGGACAATGGAATTCCTTCACAGCAGCAACACCTATCTTCGTTATTGCCGGGCGATGCATCCTCTTCTGAAAACCACTCTCCTTTCAGAAAAACAACTAAAACAATTGGAATATGTAGATAGTTATATTTTCATGTGAAACTAGTCAAAGATAATCTTCAGCTAATAGGGAATAATGCCATTAACTTTGATCGTAGTGTAGAGTTGTCTATCACTACAAATCCATCAGATTATATAAAGCACAATTGTGGCAGAAGAATGACAGTCACGCAGGGCTGGAGATAACCTAACTCAAGGTCGTTTGACAAATTGAGACATCTGTTGAACCACAACGAGCAAATAAAAAATGTTGCCGCTATACAGTCAGGAGAACTCAAATGAACACAGGTGGGTATCCTGACCGCGGGGCAGGTTGTGGGCAAGTTCAGATCTACTAGCACCGAATTGGCAGTAATTCAGGAATCACGTGTAAATGCACATGAAGGTAATGTCAATCTCTTCTCGTATGAAGTTGAAGCTTCAGTTTTTCCCAGTCGAACCAAAACCTCCAGACCCCCTGTCTGTGTCCTCCAGTTTCTGAAATGTAAATAAGAAACATGTACATTTATAATTATTTCTAAAAACTATTTATGATATAACGAACAATTATTGAACACTATCATCAATTGATTAACGGATGGCATAGAGAAAGGAAATATGTTCAAGGTGGAAAGCTTTTTGTCTCTAGTCAAGTCAATTGGCTTCATCTACACTGTTTGAGGCAGCTTTATGACCAGGCTGTTCTGTACAGCATGACTTGAACTAAAAGGGCATTACAATGTCAATGTCAAATGCATTATGGTAAATTGTTGACAAGTATCCATATTCTTACAAAGGCAAGATTAAACAGCAGAGAGTCCATCACATTACTGCCAGTGGTAAAAACGGGAGATGTGTGGATCGAAATAGTCAAAGCTAGAGAAGATACCAGTGAACCAATCAAAATTAAAAGCTATACCTCAAACTCTTGGAGATCGGGGATGTAGATCCTCTCACACACCAGCTGGGCAATACGGTCTCCTTGTTTCACTGCAAGACCAACGAGCCTTCAACTTAGTCACACCAGGCATAAAGTTCAAAGTGTCAAGCAATATTATTTTGAAACATACATTTTTATCCCTCGCAACAAAGTTAAACCAAATACAGACATAGAAATATTTCAAATTGATAAAACATAAACCACTAAAAACACTGCTAGTTGCGGGGTATATAGCTGGACAATGTCAGGTATTTGTTTCATTGACAATTTATTATTTATTTGTCACCCAATAGTTACAAATGTACAAACTTAGATAACTTTTCAACTTTATAATCATTGCACCTGCCTTGAAAATCTGTCTCACTAAAGTTGAACATCACGACCCCAACATTGCCCCGATAATCCTGATCTATCACTCCGGCTGAAATAAACAAGTTCCAAGTAAACCACAGCTGCAAAAAGTAAATTTATATACAATTCCTGGTCTTCAGTGCAGTAAATAGAGATTATTACACGACCAAGTGTGTCATATGATATAGACGAAATGAGTGTCAAATGTTGTAATACCCGAGCGAGAGCGAGGGTAATACAACATTTGGACACGAGTTTCGTATGTATACATCATACGACACACTTGCGAGTGTAATAATTTCTTTATTTTCCTTTTAAGTTTTGGTAGAATTCCCCCGAAAACGATGAATTTAGCATACGAAAGGCATGAAGTAGAAACTAGGTCACTGCATACTGATACTTTACGGCGAGGTCAGTGACAGGAAATAGTGCACAGTTAAGTCTCTAGCTTTGTCTAATAGAGAGAAACATACTGGGAAAATAACGGAAGTATATGACCATTTACTTTACTCATTAACGTTATGGAAGTAATATATCGACACTGCTTATACAAATGGCAAAACTGTTACATTGCTGTGGAAAGATAAAAGTTACCTTAGTAGTGACGCGACCATTTTAACGTGTTGATCGACGTTCAAGCAAGACCGCTAGAATGAGTTATTCAGTTGAAGATAAATGACAGACAGAGTTGAAATTCAACTTGACATGTTTGATAACTTTGAATATTAATATGGTATCATCGATGAAACGTTAGTGTTTACGTTTGAAAGTTTTATTGTCATCTCTGGAGGGAACGTACGTTAGATTCTCCGTTGAGGCGATGTGGGCGACACCTGACCCGTTAGTGGTGTTGACTGTTGAGTAAAAATCTCGAACGATAACGAGCAATTTGTTCGATTGTTACTGCTTCCTTACGAATCACAAACATATTAAAACTTCCACGTGGCTGAATTATGTCAATCACCCTACCTTAAGCTTTGCCGTCTATTTCAACAAGAAAGTTGACAGGCGAAAACGTCGCCATATTGTCGGCTAGTGCTATGTAGACTTGTGAAAATTTTACAACAAAATTTTGCAGGAAAACTGGAAAATAACATATCCAAAGTTAATATTTGTTGACGTTGGTTTATTTAGTGACAATTTATGCATAAAGAAAGCGTTTATTATTGTTATGATTCACGACTTGTAATCTCGTCTCATCGAGATTGAATCTCGTCTCATCGAGATTGAAAACAGTGAATGAAGTTTACGCTACGTAGTACAAATATATGAATGGAGAAAGTAGTCCCTCGTCTCGTTCACAGAGATCAAGGTCATATTCAAACCAATCAGATACGCGAAAAGTGATATGCGCACATGTGCTCGTATCGAAAATATTAACTCGCTTATCATCAACCACATGGATAATAATACTTCATAATACATAGTTAAAATCATCATGGTTGAGGTAACAGAAACAACACTGTTGAATACCTATTTTTAACTTGAAACTCAGAAAGATAACAGAAAAAAAAAATTATTCATGAAATCGGATACCGCAAAATAAATATTTTTGTCTCTGTAGCTCATTCGTCTTTGCAAACCTTTGGTAATATCAAGGTTGAAAACACCATTTTCACCAAACATGCAATTATAAGCAGCTGGTTAATGAGATAGTCATTCATTAAGAATGAACTATAGCTTCGACTCGGTTAATTTGCTCTTAATCCTTGAATGTAGTCGAATTCAATTATAAAGCATTAAACGTCAGCAAAAAACGTACAGATTTTGATCCCCTAGGTGCAAGGTTCATCCCTACAAAATTACATTTTGGGAGTGCAGCAATTCTGGGGGAGATATTGGACACCAACTGATTGCATATAGGCCAGAGGAATGTTTAGACAATCCATGCCATGAGCCGATAAAACCCCACTGGCCCAAATGAGCCTGCATAACTAAACAAATAGTGTCAGCTTATTTCTCACCTCCAACATCTATGAAGTGCTTTGCAGCCAAACCTGACCGGGGTGCTGGAACAAAACCATTATTTGTAAAGAATTAACAATAAATTAAGTGCGTCTCTTCTGTCAAAATGTATTAATGAGTGACATGGTTTATTTTATTTTCAGTTTTACATGGCTATCTATTGATTGATTGATCTTCTGGTCTTTTCTCAGACGAGTGCAAAGCTGAAACAACACCTTAGAATGCCACAATATACTGATGCATCGTCATTTCATGATACGCTACGTAGAAGGTAATCAAGATCCAAGTCTGAGTAATTGATTCAAATTCATCCACAAATTTCTGTAAGTTGGAAAACATTTATAAAATAGAAGATTTAAAAAAAAAAATTGCTTTCTTGTTAGAAATGTTCAAGATCAGTGAAATGAAATTGCTCTACTAGAGTGTTACGCTATCTATCAAGGTAGGTATGGAATGATTCGTACTGTGACTAAATTATCATGATACATATATCACGGGGCGACTGTACTGTGACATGTGACACCACCCTCCTGGAATTTTAACTTGGTACACATGACACAAGGTACCATAGCTGACGTACCAACTCTTCCGTAACAACCGTCGGGGAGCGCTATCTGGATATCTGTTTTCACAATGAACTTCCCTCTGGCCGGTATGGTGCAGTCTTGAGCACTGAAAGCATCAAAGAAGTATCTCTTATAATTTCAAATTCATCACACCTGTTTCATTTGTGGGTTAATCAGGTTGATAGCGAGTCTGATGTACCTCCAGTGTTGACTGGTTTGAGCAGGGTCCTGAAGGATTCGTGTATTTAATTAACCAAAGTATATATAAATCTTTGAAATATATTTATCATTATATTAAGACATTTGATCGATTTCTTGAATCAAAAGATAAAAAATAAAGCCATGGGCTCTGTAGCTCATCAGACTTTTGATAGAAATAGGTGTTTGGGTTTAGACCATGGGGTCATGGGCAGTGTAGGAAAGATAGCCTGTCCCAACGTCTGAGTTATTCACAATCAAATAAAAAAGGCCCATTGCCCATTTGGGGTCAAGGGGTCACCGAACCTACAATTCAGAATCCCCATTGTCCAAGGAGTCTACACACAACTATTAAGCTATCAAGACCTTTTGGAACTGGAGAAGATGAAAATAGGTTTTTCAGGGGGTCATGGGGTCACCAAACCTACAATTTAGAATCCCCGTTGGCCAAGGAGTCTACACACACCTTTTCAGCTCTCTAGACCTTTTGGAACTGGAGAAGAAGATGAAAATAGGTTTTTCAGGTTTTGACCCCTGTGACCCCAATTGGGGTCATGGGGTCACCAAACCTACAATTCAGAATCTCCAGTGCCCAAGGAGTCTACACACAACTATTCAGCTCTCTGGACCTTTTGGAACTGGAGAAGAAGATGAAAATAGGTTTTTCATGTTTTGACCCCTCTGACCTCATTTGGGGTCATGGGGTCACAAAATCTACAATTTAGAATCCCCATTGGCCAAGAAGTCTACACACAACTTTTCAGCTCTCTGTACCTTTTGGAACTGGAGAAGATTAAAATAGATTTTTAAGGTTTTGACCCTTGTGACCCCATTTGGGGTCATGGGGTCACGAAATCTACAATTTAGAATCTCCATTTGCCAAGGAGTATGCACATAAAATTTCAGCTCTCTAGAGTCATTGGTTCTGGAGAAAAGTCGAAAAAGTGAAAAGTTTACGGATGGACGGACAGATGGGCGGACGCCATAAGCCCATCGGGTCTTTCAGACCTGATGAGCTAAAAAGTAGGGACCAATCTCTGACATTGAAATCAAATCATTGATTGGCTCCGTAGTCTAAAGTTTGCTTGTTGTGAACTTGTCACTCATCTGTGATCTGAAGAAATCTGGTAGAGTCTAGACACCCGCGTCCATTTGAACTTTGAACAGGAAAAGACCCCGAAATTGACAGTCAATGAGTTGATTGGGCCATTTTAATAAATTAGTTTTCAGATTCCTTAGACACTTTGGCTTATCAATCAAGATGACTACCCCCCAAATTTCCCACTGTATAAATTCATATCCGCAACACTGCCTCAAAGTGACAAAATATTACATTTTTGTTTGAAATATTAAACTGTGTTATCCCCACACATCTTTTACAATTAAAAAAAAGTACTTGTGTGACAGAACAGAATATTCAAGAAACAGAATAGAAAGTGACATCAATATCAGAACAGAAGCAGCAAGTACATAGACTGATAGAGTAGTGTTGTAGATGGTTGGTTTATCACCCTAAGAAAATAATGCAATCTTTGAATTAAGCTTGTTCTTTCTATCATATTTTCCTATCGACTGAAAACTTTAACTGTAGACCATTTTAGGGAATGAACATTCTATTTCAATTAAGCAATTTAGCAGCATTGGTGATCCCGTTTAAAGGCACCATTCGAGTGGGGTATGTTTTGTGGAAACGAAATTCAGGAGGGAATTCCCTTTTGCACAGGGCTTTTAATTGTATTTTTACAACTCTTTATCATACTGTCTATTACTCAATAATGATAATTAAACTTAATCCCACTTGAAAAAAACAAAGTAACAAAAGTAACGAAAACAAAAGAAGCCACTGATTGGCGCTGCTAGCGTCAAAGGGGATTAACTCTATTGTTTTGATGGCAGCGATAGTATCAAACAATCAAGTGATGGGATTTTTTTTTATGCAAAATGGGATTACGTTAGGTTTTTATCACAAGAAATTGCCAAAGTTTTTACAATAGACACCAAAGCTTCTTAAATAATTAGTCTATCAATATGACACTGAGGGGGGAAACTTGTTTCAATTCGATCAATTCTAATATTAGATCTGGCCATGCGATGACATGCATTAAATTTTTAACAAGTGCTGTAGCTAAAAATAGCTCAATAATCAATGCATGCTTGTACGGTAAAAAGGCACTCAAATGGTGCCTTTTAGGAGCACATGTATATATTCGGCTGTTTGAGTCAATTATGTCAAACTTTAATAATGTGTACATCATGACAATATCGAGAAGTTGTGATTGTAAAATAACCATCTATATGCATAATTGGGAGCAAATGTAAAAAATTGGTTGACCACCTTTAACACATATCTTAAACCTAACCCTTTCACTGACCCCGACCATTACCCTATTTAGTGAAAGGGATATATTATTCAAGATGTTATCTTGATAACAAGAAATCGACATTAAAAAAATATATATGTACATTATGGAAATTTTGGGCTAACAAATTCTATATTCTGGTAGCGACCGCAGCCACCGCTAGAGGCGCTGGCGGCAGAAAATTCAGAATGGCGGTCAGTTTGGTTCACTGCGTAGGCCCGTGTTTAAGGTCTGATTAAACGTATTTCGGTGACGTGCACACATACACTTGATATTTGTATTTCATCACGAAAGATTCAAGTGTGCGTATTTTGTATTCATGACCTCTGACGATGTACACACATAAAATAGCGGCACGTTCAAAATTAGTATTGTGTAAAAATATTTTTTTCTTGTAGAAATAACGCAACGTTCACATTTTTAAGGCCAGACACGCATATTTCAACCATTTTTGTAATGTTAAAAATCTACTTTTAAATTTAAGAAGCCTTGCAAAGACGTAAGATAGGACCTTAAAGATTTTAGGTGCATTTCGTTCGGGTACGATTTTAGAGTTATCTGCCCCTGACATAAATGTTAATATTCCTAGAAAACATCGAAATTCGGTCCAAAAAAAATTATATTCACGATAATTAAGCACTCAGATATATTTTTCACTTTTATTATGTGTATTTTCTTATAAAAGTCTTTTTTATTTTGTTAAATGCAATTTTCGTATCACAAATTCAATCACACTCGTCATCGTAATGAAATTCGAACTTGTTCTCAACATTATTGATAGCATGATGTATAGCTTTACGTAAGCTTAAAACTTGATAACTGCAGGGATTGGGAAAGGCAGGGGCCATGGGTCATTTTGCACATTGGATGAAAAAATGGCCCATTCAAAATTGAAATTTTACCATTGCTACTAAGGGGAATGGCCCATTCAAAATTCTGAAAATGACTAAAAGTTCTATTGATGGCCCATTATCAAAGGTGTCATTCCCAATCCCTGTAACTGTAATACGAACTCCGATATTTAATCATTTTTTTATGATTTTAAACAAACAAATTATTTTTATATAGTCTTAGATTTATTTATCACTTTATACTTTTGACAATCTATATTTACCCATCTAATAACTGGTAAACTATAAAGGTATTAAGGCTATTATACATCACGTAATCCCAATCCACAAAGGTGGTAATACATATGACTGTTCAAATTATAGACCAGTAGCATTGACAAGTTGTTTAGCCAAAGTATTTGAAAAATGTGTCTTTAAGTATTTAAATAACTTTCTAAGAGAGCATGACCTCCTTTCGAATCTGAAGTCAGGATTTACATGTGGTGACTCTGCAACTAATCAGTTAACCTACTTGTATGATTTCATAGCCAAAGCACTAGAGGATGGTAAAGAAGTAAGAGCTGTCTTTTGCGATATAAGCAAAGCTTTTGATAAAGTTTGGCATCAAGGTATACTACAGAAATTAAAATCCTATGGAATAGATGGCAACTTATTGAATTGGTTTGAAAGTTATTTGAAAAATAGAACCCAGCGAGTTGTTATAAATGGATATGTTTCAGATTCTCAACATACTTTAGCAGGCGTCCCGCAAGGTTCTGTTTTGGGACCTTTGTTATTCATTATTTATATAAATGACATTGTAGATAATATAGATAGTAATATCAAACTTTTCGACGATGACGCTTCTTTATACGTTATAATCGAGGACCCTTATACATCTGCAAACTGCTTAAATAATGACCTATCATTGATTTCAAACTGGGCAAAAATATAAAAGGTTTCTTTTAATCCTAATAAAACTAAATCAATACACTTTAGCAGAAAAGTAAACAGGAGCATCCAACCTAATCTTACTATGAACGGTGAAATAATTCAAGAAGTCGAAAACCAAAAGCACCTAGGCTTAACCCTCCAAAATAACTGTTACTGGGATATCCATATAAACACTATAATCAAGAAAGTTAGTCCTTTTATCATGGGCAAGATATTACCCAAATTACATTAAAAATTATATTTATAGAAATTAGAAAAATGTATGATTAATTTACAGAAATATCCAAATTACATTAACAATTCAAATATACAATTTATCATTATTCATAAGATACAAAGTCTTTTACATAGTCACAATCTCTTACAAGAAGACCATATTTCTCATAATCACCTTTTCACCTAAGGATACAAAATGTCAGAGTAAAATCTTCATTCTAAAAGTAGACAACTCGTCTCTCTAAGACAATAGTCTTTAATTAATAATCCTTTTACAAGCGTTGACACTGACAGTGATTTTAGTAGATAAAGCCTTAGGCTAATTAAGCTAATCCACTTAAGAACTTAATTGACCTCATCTAATTAATCTTCAAGTTTTCAAGACATGTCAATTTATAAGTCTAATGAAAACAATAACTGGCTATTTTATTAGTGACACTGTTAACGAGAATAAAAATCTAACCAATGAGAGATCACCTTCATTTACCTATATAAGCCAAGATAGAAAATTAAATCTTCAGTCAGTCAGTCAGTTAGAGTTAGAGTTCGGATACCATCTAAACACTTCTCAAATCTAGACTCCAGGGGCTGTGTGTATATATATATAGATTGTCATGCCCCTGGAGGGATCATCCACCTGTAATCTACATGTTATTATTATTCTGTTGTTAAAATTGTTCCTGTGAATAAACTTGTGCATAACTATTCCACGGACTTTGGATTTCTTCTGCCTAGAGTTAATTCCCCATTAAAAACTAGACAGCAAGACCGTCATCCCGGAATATCCAAAGTTGGGGCAGATGAGGAATACCTACAACCCTGCTTCAGCTTTGTGATAACTTGGTGAGAATCTTCAAAAGATCCTAAATCCTGATGCCTGGAATTTTTATGGACCTACCAACAGAGGACTAGTCTGATGATATGAAAGTATCTCGGATGATATAACAGCTACCACATCCACTGACCCTAAGGAGACACTCAAAGACCAGGCCAACTCACTTGAAACTGCCAGATTACAAAGTGTAAGTACATTTTCTTTTTGAATTTGTCTCATTTTTGGTTTAGTAACTAGACTTACTTTAAAGTTTCATAAACATGGGTTCCGGCATGGAAGGCAACTTTGAGGGAGAAATTCCGATTATTTCTCTTATCACTCCTCTTGCCAAGTCAGTCATTAAGGCTGACTTTGGAGATTGTTCTGCCGCCTGTCTTTTGGACAGTGGTGCGAGTATCAATTGTATTTCCTCCAATTTCCTTGAACTAGCATTTCCTAATGTTAAAATGGGAAAATCCTGTTTTCCACATATTAGAGGGGTTGGAGGTTCCATACACCTCGTAATGGGTTCAGTTGTCTTGGACTTCTCAATTGAAGGCCAGGAGTTTTCTGATAGGTTTCATGTTCTCCCTACATTGCCAAAAGCGGTAATTTTGGGTCTACAATTCCTGGAAGGAAATGATGTTGTGCTAGATTTCAGCTGTAATTCTTTAATAATTGACAACAATTCTTCTGACAGACACTATGTTAGATTTATGACCACTTCAGTGTCAGGATTAGCCAAAACAATTGACGAAATTTATATTCCTTCTCAGAGTGAGATACACTTTAAAGTTAGATTAGAAGACGTTACTGACGGTGCGACAATTCTCATAGAGCCAATCTCTTCACTAGCAGCAAATTTTGAGTTAGCAGGTGGCAATACCATATGTAAATCAAACAGAGGGATAGGTACATTTCGTCTACTAAATCCATCTCAAGAGGAAATAGTACTGGACAAAGATTCCGTTGTAGGCAGCTTTAGCTATATTGACGTTGATCATATTTTTGACATTGACTGTGAGCTAGTGAACACACTGCAGACAGACACAGACGGTCAGAAACAGGACAATGACTATATCAAAGTTGCTAAGGACCTGGGATTTGACCTAGCTAATGCCCAGCTTACTAACGAGCAAAGACATAGACTGTTAGCTTTCTTAGGTCAAAATAGGGATATCTTTTCGACAAGTTTGACAGACTTAGGGAAGACGGACATGCATTATCATGAGATCGACACTGGCAATTCTCAACCCATAAGATGCAAGCCTTATCGCCAGTCACCCCATCTACAAAAAATCACTGAAGAACTTGTCGACGACTTTCTGAAGCATGACCTCATCGAAGAATCAAATTCCATGTATGCCGCCCCCATTGTTTTAGTTAAGAAGCGGGATGGTACCTACCGATTTGTCTGTGACTACAGGAAATTAAACACTGTTATATTACCTATGTCATGGCCTCTACCTGTGTTTGATGATGTTGTTGACCAGATAGCTAGCAAGAATGCTCAAATTTTTTCAACCTTAGATTTAGCGAATGGCTTCTTCCAGGTCCCACTCCACGAGAATTCAAAACACAAGACGGCATTTGTGACACACAAAGGACTGTATCAATTTAAACGCTTGCCCCAAGGCTTAACCAATTCACCACTTTGTTTTCAGATGCTCATGTCAAAAGTACTTAGAAAATTGCTTTTCAAAATTGCCCTTATCTATATAGATGACTTAATCATCTACAGCCAGACATTTGAAGACCATTTGACCCATTTGGAACAAGTGTTTTACTACCTCAGGCAGGCAAAATTGACATTGAAACCATCGAAATGTAATTTTGCAACAGACAAAGTGTCCTTTCTCGGCCATGTTTTATCTTGTGGAGGTGTCCAAGTGGACGACAAGAAGATTGAAGCCATCAGATCATTTCCAGTTCCTAAGTCCCAGAAGCAAGTCAGATCATTCTTGGGACTTACTAACTTCTACAGAAAATATGTTAAAGGTTATGCCAAAATTGTTTTGCCCTTAAATGATCTTTTAAAGAAACATTCAGAAACTATTTCAGACAAGAAACCAAAGTTCCAGTGGTCACTTGAATGTGACAAAGCATTCGATGCACTCAAAGAAGCTATGTGTACTACACCAGTTTTAGCCTATCCAAATTTTGATAAAGAATTCATACTCTCCACAGATGCCAGTAGTATGAGCATAGGTTTTGTTTTGAGTCAGAAAGACCAGGACAGTATGGAACATCCTGTTGCCTACGGCGGCAGAGCTCTACATGGCAGTGAAAAGAATTGGAGCATCACAGAAAAAGAAGGCTTAGCACTTTTGGAAGCCATTAGATCTTTTAGGCCATATTTGGCAAACTCAAAATTCATAGTTTATACCGACCATATTGCCCTCAAATGGTTGAAATCAATTAAGGATGCTACAGGTAGATTAGGACGTTGGTCACTAGAGTTATCAACGTACAACTTTGACATCATTCACCGCAGTGGTAAATCCAATGGTAATGCTGATGCTCTTTCAAGAAGAGAGTATGAAGAGAACATCAACTGCAACAGTCAGACTGATGAAGACACAGAAAGGACAATTTTTACGTCCACAACACCGTCATTTCGCTCAAATGAAACAATCAATCCGTCGCGACCGTCCGTACATTTTTCTCAACATGTTTCCATCAATGCATTTACCACCGAACAAAATGCATCAGCTTTTTCGGTAACTTTTGAATACGAAGAAGATTATCGTTCTATTCCAGAACAAGTAGTCGCTTCAATATACTCAGTAAATGCTGAATTTCCAAAGGATGAAATCCTGGAAGTAACCATCCAATCGCATCCAAATTTACATCATTTACAAAGAGTATGTCCAGATTTTATTCAGGTTTTTGACTACAAACAAGACAACATCCTTCCAGACGATGAGAAGGAACGTCACAAAGTCCTAGTGGAAGCTGATAGATTTGAAATTGACAACGGCATTCTCTATCGGTTTGTTCCACAACGACAAAAAGGACAGACCGACAAATTCATAAAACAGCTTGCAGTACCAAAAACACTCAGGAATCAAGTACTGCAAGGATACCATGACAATCAACTAGGCGGCTGTCACAATGGAAAGGAAAGGATGCATAACACCATTAGACCAAAATACTACTGGCCAGGAATGTACCAGGAAATATCAAAGTATGTTCAATCATGTGAAGTTTGTCAGCAAACCAAGAGGCACTATCATGGAAAGAAAGCACCACTATGTCCGATGCCTGTTGAGGAAATCTTCACAAGGTGGCACATTGACATTCTTGGTCCATTACCAACAACGCCAGACAAGTACAAGCATATACTGGTCATCACAGATGCAGGATCAAGATGGTGTGAAGCCTTCCCTATCCGAACACAAGAAGCCAAAGAAGTTGCAGATGTCATGGTACGAGAAATTTTTTGCAGATATGGGGCACCAAGGACATTAATTTCGGATCGAGGACAGAACTTCATGTCAAAATTAATAAAAGCAATCTGTGAATTATTTGATGTCAAAATGACCCATACAAGTCCATATCACCCGCAAACAAACAGCTGTGTTGAACGGATGAATTCCTACATTAACCAATCCCTGCGAGCTTACTGCAACAAGTCACAAAATGATTGGGACCGTCTTCTGCCTGGCATCATGATGGCTTATAGGATGGCTCCGAATTCTTCAACACAGAAATCACCATTTATTTCTCTTTTTGGCCGTGAAATGAGGGCACCTCAAGATGTTACCCTCATTCCAAAAGAAAACTTGGGCAGGAATGACAGAAGCTATCTGTCAAACTTACTGGAAGAACTAGAAATTACAAGACAAGTAGCAGCTGACAACAACACCAGAGCAAAAGAAGTTTACTCAGAGCAGTACAACAGAAAAGCCAAGGAACCAGAATTCGTCCCAGGACAACGAGTTTGGCTTTACTGTCAAAAAGTAGAAAAAGGACTGTCAAGTAAGCTTACAAAAAAATGGTATGGAAGCTACTACATTGTCACTTTAGGCCCAAATTACACCTACAAGTTAAGAAGAAGTTCTGATGACAAGATCCACAGACCACTCGTCCATGCCAATCGCCTCAAACCATATTTTGACCCAGCTGATCGTCCACAAAATCCACCAGAACCGTTGCTGAACGACAATAACGACATGGATCCGGATGTCATAAATGACAACAGTTTGACAACTGACAACACTTTGACAGCTGACAATCAAATCCATGAGGAGGTTGAAAATGCAAATCAAGCAGCAAATGAACAAAGACAAGATCAATCACAAACAAAATCAAATAAGCAGAACAAGAAGAAGAAGGACAAAGCAACTCAAGAACCTAAAGTAAGAAAAGACAATCAGAGAAAATCAAATGATTCAAGTTCAAGTCAAACCATGGACAAGAAAAACAAGAAAGACAAGTCTAGTAACAAAAACAATAAAGCTAAACCCAAGATGAAAAATCAGGAAAAACATGAAAAGACCATACAAGATGTTCATGATGAATCAAGTAAAACTCAAAAGACTCAACAAATATTAATAGATGAAATCGACTCAATTCTTTCATCAAAAAGAGCAAACAAGAAAATATATTATCGTATTAAATGGAAGGATGTTGAAAGAGGAAATACCTGGGAATACGGCAGCAGTATCCCAGAAGCATTGAAAAGAGACTTCCATTCCAAGCACAACATGGCAGGACGGCGTAGGAAACGACCTCTCAAGAGACACAAATTCTTTGAAAAGAAGTCAACAGAACCAGAAAAGGAAGTCAATGTTGTGAATGGTGAAACACAAAGCAAGTGTGAGCAGCCTGAAACACCATGCATTGTTCAAACGGTGCCACCAAGGCCCATCTTTCCAAAACATTTGCGATTGGTGGACATGGATGTAAAAGAAGTAGTCGGCATTGAACTTGTCAATGGTGACTGCTATGTGACAGTTACGTTTAATAACACCAATTATCCAAATGCTGAACACGTCCTGTACCTTGAGAGTGTCCATCCAAGCCTTGTTCAGCAATATCTAAACATATGCTGGGAAGAGCTCTATGAAATGCGGAAAGATAACCAACAACTAAATCAAAACGGCCTACCAATATTTGCATCAAAATTCAATGAAAATGATGTAAACATTGTATACCGTGAAATTCTTACTAATGGAACACGTCCCTACCATTACAATTTCCTTTTTTATGTTGATTTAGAACAAGTAAATATTTTCTTACAGAAAATACAGGTTCTCCTTACCAAAAGGTATGAACTGCTTGCAGTTTTGCAATAAATCAATTCATTTGCCAGTTGTGTTGATTTATTTTTTATATGTATTTTACCATTTGTGAACACAAACTTCAGTTTGATCACCTGTTAGATTTATGTTACACAAAGATCTTGAGGATTGGACTGATCACCCAATACCAAGATGGTAAAACTAACCCATGAATGAATGTAAGAATGAATGAAAGATGCACTCTAACAATGCACACTAACATTAACATTCTTAACAATCCAATTGAGTTAGAATTCATATTTCTTTTAGTTTATTCTTTTTTTTTCTTATTTTTATCTTATCTACAAATGCAAACGATTTGTATTCGCATAATGTGTGTCTACATTTCCATCAAGCATTTCTTCACATACATCATTACGAATATGTTAGTTATGTATAACACATAATGTGTGGAAGTACATTTCAACTATTCAAGGTTGCACTATTCAACATGTATTACCATATTTATGTCATGTATCCCACAGTACATTTTAGCTATACAATAGCACAAAATATATCAACAATATTGCTATCCAAGATAGCTCATGTAATATACACCATGTTCATGTACTAGCTTATCAATTATTTCTTTTTCAGCATTATGAATAAGTTAGTTATGTATGTCGCATAATGTGCGGATGTGCATTTCAGCTTTACCATATTTATATATCCACTTTTTATTATTCTTACAACATTATGAATAAGTTAGTTATGTATGACGCATAATGTGCGGATGTGCATTTCAGCTTTACCATATTTTCTTGCCCATATGTTATTATTCCTTCAGCATTATGAATAAGTTAGTTATGTATGACGCATAATGTGCGGATGTGCATTTCAGCTTTACCATATTTATATATCCACTTTTTATTATTCTTACAACATTATGAATAAGTTAGTTATGTATGACGCATAATGTGCGGATGTGCATTTCAGCTATTCAATATTATCATATCCAAGTTTATTATGAATTGAATTTGTCATGTACTTCACATGATATATGAGCACAGTTTAGCTATTCAATAGCACCAATATGAATCAGCACGGTTGCTATCCAAGATGGCACATGTAGTATACACTATACATCATTATTTAAGTATGTACCTTGATATGCACTTATCACTCCATGAACTATTTCTTCACATACAATGTGAAAACATTTCAGATACTCAACAGCACCTATATTATCTATACTATCAAAGATAGTGATGTATTATAAACGTATATGTCTATACAAAAAAAATGTATAATTAGATATGCATTTATAATGTCATATAAACCAAAATTGGTTGTTTTCAGCATTATTATTAGCACTTACACTATCCAAGATAGTACATGTTTATACACATGCAAGTATATCAATACAACCCTTACCACCTTAGATGTTTTCAATTAATCAGTATCTTTTTCAGCCTATAAATATCAATTTACCTTTGCACTATGTATATACGGTAAACATGATATCACTATATATCAATTTAATAACAGCATTTTTCCCCCAGATTATATCAAACAGATACTCATGTGACCTCTTTACTACAAAATTTATTTTATTGTAGCTTAAAAGAGATATGCCTTTTACCAAAAACTTTTTAAATTGAACGATTACTGCCCAGAATTTCTCTTTCTGATTTCATATCCTCCTGCCTGAATCAACCTGTGCTGTGACCTGTTTCTTGAGAGAACAGAACATCAAGATGTATACAGATCAAATCAGAAGGCCAAGCCCATACAGTAGGGAAATCTACATCTGATGTTCTTCGTCAAGGAAACAACAGTGAAGATTCAGTGCACCCAGGATGAAAAAATCAACTTAAAGAAAGAAACTGCCACTGAAATTCATCATCAGTGTGATCAAATCATCAATTTGGACATTCATCATCATCATCAAAAACATCACGATTGACTATCATTTATATTTACAAATTTATGTCATGTGAATCTCAACTTATTTTTGTAACCTGCAATTTATATCACCAATATCTTCAATGCTTTCATGTACATTATAATTGAACCATCTTATCCAAAATTTATCCCACAAACTGATATTTAAACCTTATATAAGTTTGGAGACCAAACTTCACAAGCGAGGGGAAGATATCATGGGCAAGATATTACCCAAATTACATTAAAAATTATATTTATAGAAATTAGAAAAATGTATGATTAATTTACAGAAATATCCAAATTACATTAACAATTCAAATATACAATTTATCATTATTCATAAGATACAAAGTCTTTTACATAGTCACAATCTCTTACAAGAAGACCATATTTCTCATAATCACCTTTTCACCTAAGGATACAAAATGTCAGAGTAAAATCTTCATTCTAAAAGTAGACAACTCGTCTCTCTAAGACAATAGTCTTTAATTAATAATCCTTTTACAAGCGTTGACACTGACAGTGATTTTAGTAGATAAAGCTTTAGGCTAATTAAGCTAATCCACTTAAGAACTTAATTGACCTCATCTAATTAATCTTCAAGTTTTCAAGACATGTCAATTTATAAGTCTAATGAAAACAATAACTGGCTATTTTATTAGTGACACTGTTAACGAGATTAAAAATCTAACCAATGAGAGATCACCTTCATTTACCTATATAAGCCAAGATAGAAAATTAAATCTTCAGTCAGTCAGTCAGTTAGAGTTAGAGTTCGGATACCATCTAAACACTTCTCAAATCTAGACTCCAGGGGCTGTGTGTATATATATATAGATTGTCATGCCCCTGGAGGGATCATCCACCTGTAATCTACATGTTATTATTATTCTGTTGTTAAAATTGTTCCTGTGAATAAACTTGTGCATAACTATTCCACGGACTTTGGATTTCTTCTGCCTAGAGTTAATTCCCCATTAAAAACTAGACAGCAAGACCGTCATCCCGGAATATCCAAAGTTGGGGCAGATGAGGAATACCTACAACCCTGCTTCAGCTTTGTGATACTTTAATTAATTGCTTAAGAAGCCTAAAATATCGCCTGTCACGTAAAAGTTTAGAAGTAATATATAAATCTTTCATCCTACCAATTTTTAATCATTGTGGCCATATTTGGGATAACTGCACTCAAGAACAATGCGCTTTGTTAGAAAAATTGAATCTAGACGCGTTAAGATCCATTTGTGGAGCAGTTCGCGGAACACGTCATAGCGGACTTTACGAAGAAACAAACATGAAATCTTTGACAGAATGTAGGAAAATATCTAAACTGACTACTTTTTATAAAATGAAGAATTATCTTGCGCCTGAATATCTGTGTAATCTCATACCATCTACGCCTAGTCAGTGTTTCCGTTGTCCGGTAAATACCGGTCATAGTCCGATAAAAAAATATGATTGTCCGGTATTTAAAAAACCTGTCGGACATGATGTCCGATTAAATATCAAGCTGTCGAACTCATTTCATAAACCTTTATTTGAAAAAAAAAACACTTGTAACATCTAGTGATGCGATACCCCGATCGTATTTGTCTAGAAATCCCACTCGCTTCAGTTGCTTGAAAATAGAACGCAACAAAGTGCGCATGACATAATCATTCGAATAACTGCAGCTGAATTTATTGACCTCAATTTCAATGTATGCGTGAAATGTATACGGAAATTATCGACTTATTCCGATCATTTACGAATGTAAACACGTTTTTTCGACAATGAAAAAGCTGACGAATCTTTCTTTCTACTTTGGTGGCAAAAACAGTCAATTAAACAAATGAAAGAGAATATCAGAAGATGACGCAGGTATTGTTATTACTAGCAAAAAAATCAGCAAATGAAACATTTATTAGCTACATTTATCTGACCGGTAAAAAATGTAAATGTCCGTTTTTTTCAAAGCCGTCGGACATGATGACCGGCTGTCAAAAATGCCAGCGGAAACACTGCTAGTACAAATGAATATAACCTTAGAGAAAATTCAACTGTGCGAAATGTGAAATGTAGAACGGCGACATATTCCAGGTCGTTTTTACCCGATACAATAAAATTATGGAATTCTTTATCTCCCGACATCAGAAACAATGAGACATTATTCGGTTTCAAAAATTCGATTAGTGGACCAAAAAATACAACTATTACCTTCGATCTTAATTTTGGGTCAAGAATTTGTCAGATTATTCATTCTCGCCTCAGGCTTCATTGTAGTGATTTGAATGCCGACAAATTTAACAGACATATCATTGACAGCCCTGCATGCTCATGCGGTCACCCGACCGAAAATGCAGTACACTATTTTTTCATATGCCAAAAGTACATAGACTTAAGAAATCAATCATTCTTCTATTCGAAAGGATTTTCTATCAATACGGTACTACGGGGGTGTGCATTGCTCACAATCAATGAACAAACTTTGTTATTAAAGTCTATTCATAATTATATCACTAAATCCGATCGATTTGAAATTCCCTAATAACACTTTAAAATAATGACTGCCAAATTGGTAGAAATTGGTAGACATGCATTATCTCTGTATATATCTTTGAATTTGAATTATGATTTAACATATATCTTACATCTGTTTGTATAACTGTATATATGAAATTGTATTGGAGCGGCCTTAATATAAGCTCTTCGGAGCTTGTTGGCCAATCTGTTCATGTATTATTTCATGAATAAAATATGTTTAAATCACATCTTGTTGGCCCATTGTAAATTTAATCTATCATTTAGATGTGTGGGTTTGATAACTCACACAAAGAAAGATTTTTCAAACAATTTACATATCAATGTATAACTTTCGTTCTATGAATATTTGTGTTTTCTACATATTTTCAACATAAATAATAGTAAATTTGGTTCAATATTAATTCATCAACATTCAGTTATTGATTTAATCATCACAGCACATTTGTTTATACATTTCAGACCAAATAACTTGTGAACTGCTGCGGTTTAAGATCATTTTCTCTAATTCTGGATAGTCAAAGACGTGTGAAAAAAATTCTTTCAAAAAATGAAGAAACAACTTTTCTTCAATTTTATTACATTGTTTTGCTAGAGTGTATTTTACATGTAAACAGGCTTATTTTGTTTATAAAACAAAAATCTTGACTAAAATTGGAAAATGAAAAAAATACACCCATGGTAGTGTACTATGGGGATTTTTCCTGAACTTGTTAACATGCTATCTTGAAACAATTATTGTTTTTTCCATTCGTAATGGACCCTGAACACATTCCAATTAAAAAAAAAGTTTTCTCTTTAAGAAAAACTTGGTCTGCGGTACCTAATTCTAGCACTTTTTTTGCAATTTTCGCAGATGCTAGTTCAGGTAGTTGATTCACACTTATGTAACTTATTTTGGGCGTTAATTTACTTACATTAAAACATACTCTGTCAATTTATGTTCAAAATGAGAATACATTTACGACGTACTGCGCTCGTATGTCCCGCTTCTCGCAATAATAAGTCACGTGGTGATCAGCAACAACACACGTTCTCGCGTACATGCATTGGCCATTTAATGCATACCTGTACAAATCATATCCAGCTGCATATTTCGTGCCGCGTGTAGGTGTTTTGGCGTGGTTGGAGAGTTTAGCAAATTGGAGGACAACGTTGTCAGTCGGCATTGTGCAATGTTTCCTAGATGGAGGCTCCTGACAAGTCACTGACACCGGCTTCAAGGTTATTAAACGAGGCGGGAGATTGAAAATTCCCCGCCAAATTCTCGTCGGTTGCATCTGAAACACAACTTATTTAAATAAAAAAAGATATGCTTTCTATTAGTTTTGGCTAGGATGGCTTTAAATGAATAACTAGAGCACTATGATTTGAAATGATATTAATATTATCCCGTAAAAATAATCAAATGTAAACATTGTGAGAACTAATAGACTTCAAAACTTGTAATCGGTTAAACACTTTCAAATTATTAAGGGAAATACTATTTTCAGTTTCAAGAGAAAGTAACTCTGAATCTCAAAACATGCCTTTGGTAGTGATTTCAGGATTTCCATCATCTGGTAAAACAAAACGAGCTAAAGAGTTAAAGACACACATCGGAGAGCGATTCCCAGATAAGAAAGTTCACATTGTAAGCGACCACAGTTGTGGAATCTCAAGAGGCGTCTATGCAGGTGAGTGAAGCGAAAAATGTCCAGTTTTCGATCAGAAACGATCAATGATACAAAATCACAAATGGTGGGAAACGTTTAAGTCTGTATTACTGTTCAGTGATATGAAAAGTTAAATCCCTTTAACACAACATCCCGTCAGGTCAATTATTTTCACAATAAATCAAACATTGTCCACAGAATCGAAAGATGAAAAGGAAGTGCGTGGAACTCTGAAATCAACAGTTCAAAGGTGAGTTACCTCCCCTCCGCAATTATTTGAAGTATTCTTAAAATCTCAACTTCGAAGTATTTTATGTGATAATGTAACTGAAATACTCATTATGGATGTCATAGCATTTTGGATATCAAGCATTTTGATTTAATTACAGGCTTTCAATGAATTATGATCTATCATGTTATGATGATGAATACAAATTTAATAAAAGCTTTGGGTTGGTGTTAGATGTATGATATTTCATGTTTGTAAACTTAAGTCTAGAAATGTTGTTCATTTAATGTGGTTTATCTCTTCACCAAAACCAAAAACCATTTCCAAAAACTAAGTAAAAGGATTCCTTTTGATTGGGGAAAAGGGGAATTAATGATGACTGTAGCAATATGATCAATCTAAATTGATCTAATCTGTAAGAGTAGCCATTCCAAAATATTTATTTTTATCTCCAACCAAACAAAATTTTCGGGTGATATAGAAATGACCTTCATCTGTCCGTGTAAACTTTTTTCCTGTCCAGAACTAAAAAACTATTAGGCATTGAAACTTGGTGGTTTTTGGTGGTGCCTTTTGACTATTGAAACACAAGTTACAATACTATTTCCAAAGTTGAACCTTTAAACTTAAACAGTACGGTAAGCATAATGAAACTAAGGATCTTAAACAGTCAGCCTATGAAGGATAAATGTATTACCAATGATTAATTCAGGCAACCTCACCAATTTCTTGTCACAGTTTTAGCATTTTTGTTGGATAAACGATAGCGGCTATATTGGCTTTTCCTGCTGCAAGCCAAATTGAAATATTTTCAGTATTGTAGTTCATTTGGATGAAAGCCATTTGTACAATATGTCAACTCCCTAAATGATGATAGATTCTTCCAAGATAAGGAGCGGTGTGAAGACCATGTGGGGACCGTCACTGGGCCATAACTGTCACTTTCACCAGAGAGTTTGTTTATCATTATCCATCTGATATAAACAAATGGTAACCACTCTCAAATGCAAGCTCTAGTTGGTCTTGTTTTATATAATATTTATTGCCATAACGCGAGGCAATCGGGTCATTATTTGGAACACTCCCAACATAATTTTAACTAAATTATTTATATTTAATGAATTTAAAAACATGATACTTTTACACTTTGCGGGTTGATGTTTTCTGACTGAACGAGTCCAATAGAATATTTACAAAACACGCCTGATTTAGATTTTAAAACTAAAAACTAGATCCTTTACATCAGAAATATACAAAACCTATTAACTATAAATGTATACAGTGGGAAATTAGTGTAGACATGACACAACAAAAAGTACCTCAGCTGACATGGATCCTCGTTAGCTGAAGAGCTAGAGGCGTTGCTAGTCATCGAATCCCACTTACGCTCTTTATAAATCTTATATTTCTAGCTTCTTGAAATTTCAAAATTTGACAAGTCCATTTGTTTGTTCACTTTGACCATCTCATAACCGAATCATGTGTTTAGTAACTGAAATCTTGTTTTAAAAAAAACAAGTTAAACCCCAATGCATCTACTTACTCATAACCGACCATGGTAGTTATGAGATAACCAACCTGCGCAGATGGTGGTTGTAGCATATAACCTTCAAATAAAACAAAGGAAATAACTTTCCAATGTCCACTATATATTAGATTTCGATCAAATCAATACTTTTTTAAAAACGGTATAACATTAAAATCTATCTTGAGCGGCGACAAATCCTTGTCACAGAGTGCTAACGAATCCCTAATAATATCTGTATATCATTTCATAAATGATACCAACCGATTTTTATAACTCTTTTATTAAATCTGTACCAAATGCAAAAGTAGACAATGCTTAATATGTTTTTGAGTTTTGTAAAATAATTGAAAATATATATTTCCACCAATGTATTTGATATCTTAATCGTTTCTTGCTTGTTTCAGGAGAAGCCTTTATATAGGCATTTGCTGCCTGTTTGCTAATCCTTTTTCCTTTTTGTATATATATATATTCTGAATGTTGTGTATTATATGTTTTAACAGTTTTATGGAAATAAAATACTGTTTAAATCAACTTCCCAAGGGGTTTAAGGCCAATTATCTGCTTGTGTTGATTTAAATGGCATTTTAAATAAAGAAGAACCCATATCAGCTTGAGTGCAAGCGACAAGGTTCCAGGCTGTGGGACAGGCCTTGTTTCATACACTGCTAGTATTGTTGATTAAGTGTTGCAGTGATTTTCTTTTACTGATAAAATGTTGGAATCAGCATTTAAATCTTGCTGATTAATGTTTTCAGACTCCTCAACAAAGAAGATGTTGTGATTCTCGATTCTTTGAACTATATCAAAGGTAACTCCCTATGTGTCACATCATAACATGAGACTGGTGCTATATTGATAAATGGTTTCATGGATAACACCTTTGTTGGATGCAAAACAGAAAAAAAAAAATGAGTTCAAAATTGATCTCTTATATGGTCCATTAGAAGGGGAAACAGCTCATCTTGTTAGCCGGTTAGTATTTCTAAAACTTGATTTACAGAAATATGTTTTTGACAAATTTTAAAACATGAATGTCACTTTTCATCAGAATTTCAATATTGCCAATTGTGCCTACTAACTTATGTTTTTAAGGTATAAAACCCAATTGGGCTTGTAGATCACCAGGTTTTACATTGTGTCTAGGGTTGATGGCTTTACATTGTGTCGAGGGTTGATGGCTTTACATGTGTGATTATGATTTCAGGATTCAATCAGTTGTAGATAGACATACAATCTTAATCTTGTCAAGGTAGATGTACACACGATTTCAGAATTTTAGCTATTTTTGAAAAAAAGATCTTTGTCAAATGAAACTTTTTCAAAGTAACAATCCCTGATGAAGTATTATAATATGACACAATACCACAAATCTTGTAAATTATATGTCTCTTATATTGTTGAATAACCTTTAAAACTACTGACTGCATTTTTGAGAATGGAAAATGCATGACTGAAACAAGCCTAATAACTAGAAAATGAAATTGGCATATTTTGAAAGCTATTGTAACACTAGAAACTGTTAATTCTTGTCTAATTATTGGGGAAAAAAGATAAAGTCAGATGTAAAACCTTCTCATGACACAAAAGACTTCAATACATTTTTCTAATCTGAGTAACTTTCCTGTCAACAATCTCTACGGGAATTTTACTGCAATCACTGGTAGTATTTAAAAAAATTTTTTTTAAGGTTCTAAAGGATTGACACTATAACCGCGAGCATATATTGTTCGAGGTAAATGGATTTGATCAACAAGAAGCACTTCAACTGATTTATTGTGTTTCAGGATTCCGATATGAGTTGTATTGCGTCACAAAGGCTTGTCACACACCCCACTGTGTTGTAAGTAGAAACTTTCAAATGAGAAGATATTTGTCTTAAATTCATGAATTTTACTTTTGGTTTCGTGGTTAACATTAGTCTGCATATATACAGCTTATAATTTAAGGAAGATTTACAGAGATACTTTTGCTTACAGATATTTTGTGATATAAGTCCTGAAAAAGCGTCTGAATTCAACAAACAGAAAGAAGAATCTGAACAATACTCGCAAGAAATGTAAGTTTTCAACAGATGTGAATTGGTATGAGAAATTTTTTTCTAAATTAATTAGCATCAGTGGTTAAATTTTCCAGCGCCGTGAGACACAATCATTTTTACAACATAGGATGTGTTGACATTGCAAATTCCAGATATAAATGATCGTTTATACAAAACTGCGAATCCCATATTTAAATAAATGGTTCTTATCTGATACTTTGAATGATTTTTTTTTATCACCCCTAGAATTTTTTTTATTTCAATCTAAGGATTGTCTTCATTCGAGTTAAATGAAATTGTTAAATCTGATCGTACAACTCAAAAGCAAAGATGGAACAGTAGATTATTCCTCATTCTGAATTTATGAATATTATTACAATACGACCTCTAGTTATATTTCAAAAGTTTACAAACAGAAATAAGTTTTTGTTTAAGTGTGCCTCAAAGCCACAATGTCAAATTTATGTGTGCCCTGAACACATGTAATGTGCCCATCATGATCATAAGATAAAACAATAAAGATGCCATTGCAAAGTCATTTCAAACCTAGACTTCAACCAGCCCCCACAGGAATGACAAATCACATATGTTACATTATTTGGGATGCGTTAAGAGTTGTAGGAAGGTTTAAAAGCAAACGTTTTGCTAGTGTAATTAAAATTCTAGATGATAAGTGTTTTTAAGACAAGGCACAGTGGTGTTATTTTATCCGTTTATCTGACCATGTATTCCTGACAGCTGCTTATTCATGGCTATCAACTGAATGTGTAGTATACCTTGTTTCAGTCAATGAATTGTGCCTTCGCAAAAGGCTTGATACAAAATATCTCGAACTCAACAGCTGTATCATACAAGTACTGTTTGAGGCAGGTATTTTCATTGGCTGGTTATATCTTAAGATTCATGTTAGTCATCAGGGTATTGTAGGGACCTCACATTTATACAAATACTCTGTTGATCAGGATGCTTTGTGATTGACAGATTCGATGGGCTTGTAATGCGATATGAGACTCCCTCCTCCACTACAAGATGGGACAGTCCACTATTTTTAGTTCAAGTAGACGATGACCTGCCAGCTTGTCAGATCTGTGAGGCGTTGTTCGAGAGGAAACCGCCCCCGCCTAACCAGTCCACACAGTCGGTGAGTCACTGATGTTGTTTCAGTTTGTTGGTGATGTGGAACCATTGACAATTCAGACAGAAGGCTCTCTCTTCATAAAACAACCTCACCTATGTTGACCTTTAAGGGACACAGAACATTTTGTTGGAGACAAATATGTTAAACTTTATGAAAGGTGTAAATTTTCATCAATAAGAAGTGGTTGTTTCTGAAAATTTGCTGTAGAGTTACATTAAATAGGTTTCAGTTGTGATATGCAATAAAAAAAAGCAGACAGCTGCACGCGCCATTTCCGAAAACGGAATTGTTGAAACTTACTTTCTTTAATCATACAAATAATTTTTCTTACTTTGATCCTTTAACCTAACTGATTTGCAATCAACTTAGCGCCCTGAGAGAGGGAGCCAACTTAGCGCCCTGAGAGAGGGAGCCCGGAACTCGGCTCCAGCAGGCTAAGGTGAATCTGATTGTCAGTTAATATTATTACAAAGGTGATTGCAATCTAGATTTGATACTCTTGACTAAGATTATTGTACTCTAACATTGATACTCTGGGTTTAAGTTTAGAGGTGGTTTGTTAAGATTAATGAACAATGAAGGGAGATGGCTAGAAAGATGAATAGAAAACACAATGTTTATGTCCATTTTGTAATTTAGGTATAGAAGACGAGTACCATTTCTTGTTTATATGTACATTTTATAGCGCTTTACGAGTTAAATACTTACCTAATGTTTATCACTATAATCCAAGCTTGCATAAATTTAGATTGATAATGTCAACAAATAATGTAAAAGTATTACAAGGGTTAAGTAAATTTTTATGACACACATATTTATGAATTGAGGGAGAAACAAGCAAGTTAGTGATATTTGGTTTAAACATATTTTTATTCATATAAGAATCTGGTTCGGTAAATAAGCAAGTCTTTGCTTTTATGAATACCTCACCAGTACAAAACGTAATAAGCAAAGTTCACAAGAACGAGACAAATAAAGAGAACAAAATACAAGAAAAATTCAACATGACTTAATATGTGTGGGTACAAAACTAGGTGACAAAACGCTTGCAGTTGCTTTTTATGATAATCAATTCATTTTACCTTTCAAATCGCTTGCTCTTGCAAATATATTAGTGTAATGATTCCAAGATTTTTTCATTTTCACTACTGGTAGTTGATGGTAATCCGTATAACACTGTTTGGAGACTGTGACCGTTTATGTAAAAGTAAGATTTATGTCTTATGTCTGTATACATAAAGTTTGCATATGAAAAGATAATGAATAATATCTTCATCATGATATCCACATGCGCATTCAGCGTTAGTCGATATATATCTTTTGACTTTATCCGCATTTAGAACACTGCAGCCAAGCTTGAGGCGAGTGTGGACAATCTGACAAAATCTGCTACCGTAGTTTAAATCATGACTATTTAGTGATTCAGATCTTATTAAAAGAGATTTAAATTCACTTATTGAATTGGCATTTGTAAGGTTGTCAGGTAAAGAGTTCCACATTTTAATTGTGTCTGGTAAGAATGAATTTTCATAGAGTTTTGTCCTACAGTTTATTGTTTGGAGCTTAAAACTATTTCTCAGGTTATATTGACTGTTTTCAGAGACAGTTTTAGGAACAAGATCGCATAAGTAATCTGGAGCGAGATTATTATACATTTTGTAAAAATTTATCAACCTAACCCTCAAGTTGCTGAATATTATTTTGACCAATTTTGCCCCCGTGGCTGAATTTTCCAGCACTCGCCTCGCTACCGTTAAAGCCTAATTAGCCCCTGTGGCTGAATTTTCTAGCGCCGCGAGACGCGACCGTTTTTACAGTATATGATGTTTTTATACCGCGAAGTACGGACGGAATAAATTGTTTTATACAAAGTCAGTTGGCGAATCCCGTGTAAAAATGAACACTCCTTATCCGACACTTTGAATGAATTTTTTATACCTCCTAGAACGATTTCTATTATAATCTAAAGATTGTCTTCATTTCGAGTTGAATAAAATCCTGAAATATTATCGCGCAACTAAAATTCTTATATGGAATTGAAGATACATTATTCCTTTTTACGATGGTATGAAAATAATTACGATACGATCTCTAGTTAGATTTCTACAGGTTTTTAAAGATTGTCTTTATTTCAAGTTTAATAAAATCCATAATACTGAGCGCGCATACATGTATTATATATGGAATTATAGGCAATTTATTCCTCTTTACAATGACGAAAAAATTATTAGAATATGTCTTACGGTTCAAAAGATATACGTTGCGAAAGATGGCTGGGGGTACCCCGACAACGTTCCGACCCTACGGCATTTTTAGCTAAAACTAAATCCCCCGGGGCCCTCTGGCACCGGCGCGCTAATTAGTACCGTTATGCCCCGGGGCACCAGCATGCGAGTGCCACAGACTTCTAGGCAACAGCCTTGGCTCCCGCATTACCGATTCTCTCGGCGGGTGAAGTCACGCGCGGGCGAGCATTCGCGCAAACACTCAAGCATTATGAAACAGGAATTCTTTACGTGCACCGCATCGTTATTTTTTCATGCGCACATACAAATTATACATGGAATTGAAGATAAATCATTCCTCTTTACGATAGTGTAAAAATAATAAAAAAGCGCCGATTGGTTTTAGAGATACACACCGCGAAAGAAGGGTACTCTCAACTATTTGAAAACAGATTTTGATAATCGTCCTATTTGCGACATTTGTCGCATCACTCGCAGCATCTTCATCAGTTACTGCGCATATGCAAATTATACATGGAATTAAAGATAATTCTTTTGTCTTGATAAAGCTGGAAATTTTTTTAAAAAATACCAAATAGTTCGGGAGATATGAAACTAGAAAGAGGGGTACCCTCAGACATTTGTGAATTTATTTTTATCATTGCGACAATTATCGCATCATTCGCCGCTTCTTTATTATTTCATGCGCACATGCAATTGTCATATTATATCAAAGCCAGTTCTTTTCTCTTTATGATGATATAAAAACCATGAAGTTCGGCCGCCCGATTCAGAAGATATAAATTGCGAAAGATCGGGGGAGGTTTGTGATGCGGCTCATATTGAATGTCCCGTGACAGCTCACATTGACTTTCTCTGTCTCTTTTACGCAATAAAAAAAAGATTATTTTTTATTTATAATGAGTTTTTTACAATCAAGTATTTTCTATTAACACTTTTTCACCTTTTTGATGTGAAAACCAACTGGATCAGGAGAGTAACACTCATCCACACTTCTGCTTCTTTCTTCTTTCTTCAATCTTCTTGATTATCCCCCTCATTTTCCTTCTCTGACATCAAACTGATATAAGCTTTAGTGCAATCTTGTGACGTGTGATAAATTCTGAAACATGGGGTTGCACATAGAGCCACATTACAGTCGCTACATTCGTAAGAAGATTCTCTGCCTACCCTTTTCTTCTTTCGAACTGGCTGATTTGTTTCTTCCACATCCCTTCGAAGTAGTTCTCTTCTCGCTTTGGAGCAAACAACACACGTGCGTGAGAGATTCTTCTTTTTTCCAACAGGCTCAATCTTTGATGGAAAGTGACGACCATGAAGACGTAATACACTATCGTCGCTCGTGCTTGGTCGACCACGGGGACGTCTGCGCAGGGATGGCACCTTTTCTGTGTCGGCGAAGGTTATCATGTGCTGTACCAAGTCTTTTCTGAATTGACGGCTTGTTTTCAAGGTTTTATCCTTAGAGAATTCTTTGTAAAGAATGTAGGCGTTCAACATGGCAACGTTCAACACGTGAAACCACACACGCTTCCACCATTTGAGAGTTTTTATTTTGAACGGGGTGTACGACAGCATCTGGTCAGCCCGATCCACACCGCCCATGTACTTGTTATATTCATGCACGATACGTGGTTTTGCAATGGCTTCCCCAGTCATTCGGTTCTTCTTGCCTGTCTCTACTATTTCATTGTCTTCTACGGTTGACATGAGCAACACTGACTTCCTGTCTTCATACCGCAAAACGAGTAGGTCTTGGTTGTGATAGACTATCATATCCCCTTTCTTCTGTTTCTTCTGTGCCTTCTTTACTTTGTCTGGAATGCCTTTGCGATTTCCTCTCAACGTTCCCGTCGCACCAGTGCCCATTTCCCACAAGTTTATATACAATGCCACAGAGGAATAGAAATTATCCATGAAAACATGATATCCTTTCCCAGCATAATCCTTCACCAAATCAATCACGAGATCGAACGTTTTTCCACCAGCAGAGACAGTTTCATTAGTTTTTCCAGTGTAGAGTTGGAACTTGCAAACATAACCATTTGTTGAGTCACACAACATGTAGGCCTTTATCCCATACTTCTTCGGCTTGTCGGGATTGTATACTTTGAAACTGAGATTGCCTTTCCAAGGCACCAACCCTTCATCGACGCAAATGTTTTGGTGCGGCTTGTAAACTCTAGAAAAACGATGTACGATTCTCTGGTACAAATAGCCAAGTTTATTGATAGGTGAAAAATGAGATGTGTTTCGTCCCGGCATTTGGTTGTTATCATTCAAATGTAGGTACGTTAGTAATAACCAGAACCTATCGCGAGGCATACATTTGGCAAAGAAAGGCGTGGACGTCACATCACTTGTTGACCAATACTCAGAAAAATTCCTCTGTACAACTAGAGACATCGCTATAGTCATTGCAACGAATACTTTCATTTCTTCAGCATTCGTATCATACCACTGCCTCAACCTTGAACATGGTTTCAGAACCTTATCATCGACTTGCTGGTGGAAGTACCTGTTGGTTTCTGCTGCCAACGATCCATAATCATCTTCATGCAGGAATAACCCCAAAAAATCTATAGGATGCGGATTATCAGGCAATTCTATAAACCGTCCTAATCCCGTTGCGCCAGTAAAATGCAGATCAACACGTCCACGTGGCCTCGGCCCCTCTGTCCAGCGTTCCATAAAGTTCTCAGGGTCATCAAAATGTGTGTCCATTTCATTATATTGCTCATCAAAGCCACTGAACTCTTCCTCTGTGGATGTACCAGCCCCACCAGTAGCAGCTAATATGTCTTTTGCAATGTTTCTTATTTCTATATCACTATCACTGTCACTTTCACTATCACTCTCATCAGTAGACTCCATGTCAGAAGCTTCATCAGCATGGACCTCGTTGATGAAGTCGTCGTCGCTTGACGTTGACGGCCCTTCCCAACTCCTAGTCCTCGGTCGCCTGGCCTTAGGCATCTTTCACATCAATCTGTAATTGATTGAAAAGAATTTAGAAATGTGCAAGATATTCTATCAAATCCTGATAACCTATACAGAAAAATTCAATGTGAGCTTCATGGACATTCAATTGCCCCATTTTGTGAGTTTTGTAAACAAATATACCGTTGCGCGCCGATGGCGCCAGCGGCCATCAATAATGACGGAATTCCGGACATTTTCTAACTAATTTTCTTTCATTTTGTTGCAAAAGTCAAAATCAGGACAAATTCTAACATTGCTGGACAATTTCTAACTTTCGGACAACTTTTCACAATCCAGCCGAACAAGTTCTAATGTCGCCGGACACTTTCTAACTTTTGGACGACTTTTCACAATCCCGCCAAAGGTGCCGATGGCACCGACGGCCGCCGACGTTGTATCAACATTATCAACCCTGATGCCGCCTTCTGACTCCTATGCAACGAGCCGGCGAGTCGCGAACAACTGCCTTCTACGTCAGGAAAGTTCTGATTGTCAGTTGTGGATTACAAAAGTTTTTCAACTCTTGACTTCTCTTCCGAGAATGATAGGTTCCACGGGCCTATCCGTCGGGACGGCCGTAGTCAACGAGCACCCGGCCCCTTGTCTTTAGTTCACTGGAAGGAACTCATGCCATCCCGACATATATAGCAAAATATTTAAAACATCGGAATGCTACCAAACTTTTTTTTCAAAAATGAGTTTCCTCGACCAACAAAAATTTGGCAGAAAAAAACACATACCTGCTGGCGGTGCCCGACGAAAGTCTGCTGAAATTTTTTTTCTCGAACACGAACATTTTCGTTGGACACATTTTCTCATGACCTGATGGCGGTGCCCGGCGAAAGATCCCCGACATATTGTGTCTCAACCACAAACATTTTCGTTGGACAACTTTGCCTTGACCTGATGGCGGTTCCCGACGGCATCCCCGACATACTGTGTCTCAACCACAACATTTTCGTTGGACAATTTTCCCATGAACTGATGGCGGTGCCCGACGCAAAAATCCCCTAACTCAAAAAAGACATCAATAACGCTATGAATGTAAATCCAAAAGTTTTTTTCCCTTCAACTTTCATGGTTTATAAAACTCTATAATTGAACACTAAAGAAACAGGGTTTCCTTCATAATTTTTTTTACTTATTACATTTATTTATAACATTTTAGCGGCGCTTGTTGAGTCTTTATTTCTGTGAGCGCATATACAAATTGTATATCAAATTGAAGAGAATTTTCTGCTCTTTACGTCGATACCAAACGTTGTTGAGCGCGCCACTTGGTTACAGAAATACGAAATGCGAAACTTGCCCAATTTGCGGCACTTCTTGTGCCTTTATTTTGTGTGTGCGCATGTATGATCGATATATGGAATTGAAGAACATTGTTTCCTCTTTATTTAGATGTAAAATTTATCAAAATGCGCCAAACGGTATAGAACATATTGCGTGCGAAAGAAAGGTACATGAAAATCGCGCTTCATATCACATGATAAAAAACGACAACGGCGCTTGCTGTATCACTATTTCTTTTAGCGCATATACATATTATATATCAAAATGTAGGCAATGTATTCCTCTTGACAATGATATAAAAGTTGTAGCAATGCGTCATTTGGTTACGGAGATATAAAGTGCCGAAGTTTTCCTATTCGCGGCACTTAACGGCGGAACGAAGTGCGAAAATTGCCCTTTTTACGGCACTTGTTTTGCTTTTATTTATTCACGCGCATAAATCATCGATATATGGAATTGAAGAACATTGTTTCCTCTTTATTTAGATGTAAAATTTAACAAAATGCGCCAAGCGGTATAGAAGATATTGCGTGCGAAAGAAAGGTACATGAAAATCGCGCTTCATATCACATAATAAAAAAGCGACAAAAGTGCCCTTTGTGCGGCACTTGCTGTATCGCTATTTCTTTTAGCCCATATACATATTATATATCATAATGTAGGCAATGTATTCCTCTTGACAATGATATAAAAGTTGTGGGAATGCGTCATTTGGTTACGGAGATATAAAGTGCCAAAATTGCTCTATTTGTGACTCTTACTGTGTCAATATTTTTGTTATGTGAGTGAACATATTTTATATAAAGGTGAAGACAACTTTTTCTTCTTTATTGTGATATAACAGTTATCCAAATGCACCAAACAGTTAAAAAGATATGAAGTACTAAAGAAAAGTATATCACAAAATCGCTACTCAGTTCACAAGGGTAAAAGAGCAAAATTAGCTCTTCGTGCGTCGCTCGCTGTGGCTTTATAAATATTTGCGCATATACAAATTTTACATGGAATGAAAGACAATCTTTTTCTCTTTCATATGATATAAAAAATTCCAAAATACGTTGAGTACATGATGAGAAATAATGTGTGAAAGTAGGTATAAAACTAAAAATATCTGAAAATCACCTCATTTACGGCACATGCTGTATATTCAGTTCCTTTAGCGCATATTCGTAATTTATATCGAATTAAAGACAATTTTCTCCTCTTTCAAATGATCCCACCTGTATTGAAATCCGCCCAAGGGTTTAGATCATAGGGCGTGCGAAAGCAAGGTGTGCTTTTGTTGTGAGTGCGCACGCCTGAGCAAACAATAACGTGCGCAGCTCGATAAGCTCGTGCGCGAGGGGAGCAATAAGCCCCAGGGCTATAGCAAGCCCGGCGGGTAGTGGGGGAAAATTGAGCGTTTGTAATGCATATTTTCGGTACGATAAACATAACCAATATCTATAAAACTTTCGGAAAATATGCCCCCATTCTTTAGAACAACAACGGGGAAAAAATCGGCAGCTTAGCGAAAGCCGGAACGAAAATACACGCGTTCAACCGACACGACTGCCGTGCAATTTTTTTCCGGGATCCGCTACATGGTACAACTGCGTTAATTAGTAAATGCGTCAGATTATAAGTCCGGCTTCCGGGGTTCGCCAAGGCTAACTGCGGCGTAGTTTAATTTCATCCCGGACCATTCCGTAAACCGCGGCTTGAGGGTAATATCGCGCCTTCTTTCAATTAAAGGTTTAAGTTTAGTTTCAAGGTATAATTTTTCATGACTAGTGCCGCGAACTGCGCTGCATATAGTGCGAAATCCATCTAAATGAAGTCGTTCAAGAAGATGACTTTGTTCATTTGTACAGTTATCCCAAATATGACAGCAATAGTCAAATATCGGCATCACAAATGATTTGTACATAGTTTCAAGCGTTTTCCTAGAAAGGCGATATTTAAAGCTTCTAAGACAGTTAATCATTGGACTTACTTTGTCAACAATGCCTTCAATATGACTTTTCCAAGAACAGTTACTCTGAAGAGTTATGCTAAGATGTTTATGGTTTTGAACTTCTTGTACCTGGGTTTGATTCATATATAAAGTCGGAATTTCGTCACTTTTATGTTTATTAGAAAAGTTTATAGTCTCTGTCTTTTTGGGATTAAAGTGAACCTGCCACTTTTCTGCCCAGCTCGAAATTCGGTTTAAATCATCATTAAGACACGCAGCGGCAACATGGCAATCATCTACAATAACGTATATTGATGTGTCGTCTGCGAGACAAATGTGACTTTCTATGCCATCGACAATATCATTGATGTACACAATGAAAAGTAGTGGTCCCAACACAGAGCCTTGTGGGACGCCAGCAAGTACAGCTTTATTATCTGAGCAGAATCCGTCGATGACAACCTTTTGTAATTTATTTTCTAGATAACTTTCAAACCAATTTAAAAGTGATCCATCGATGCCATAATTTTTTAGTTTCGCAATAATTCCTCTATGCCAAACTTTGTCAAACGCTTTGCTAATGTCGCAAAAAACAGTCCTAACCTCTTTGGCTTCGTCAAGGCCTTTAAAATTATACAAATATGTTAATTGGTTAGCTGTAGAGTCTCCCGGCATAAATCCCGATTGTAAATTTGTAAGGATATTATTATCTCTAAAGAAATTGAATACGTGTTTAAAAATACATTTTTTGAAAACTTTGGATAGACAACTTGTTAGTGCCACAGGTCGGTAATTGGAACATTCATTAACGCTATTCTTTTTATGGAGAGGAAAGACGGAAGCTTTTTTCCAAATGGATGGAAATAGGGACTTTTCAAGAGAAGAGTTAAATAATCTAGTCAACAAGGGGGATACATCTTTTGCAATACATCGGAGAAATCTATTTCCTATTCCATCTGGCCCATCTAAAGTTAGCCCAATCAGATGTATGGTTACGTCTTTTAGCTTTTTTATGATAACGGTTACGCCTCCGCATTGCAGAACGGATTTCGCTATTCATCCACAAGGGCTCGTTTTTTCGTGCATTGATCTGTCTGTTCGGTGTTGTGATATTAAGGATATGTTTTAATTTACTCGTAAGAATTTCAGCACCACTGTTAATATCATCGGTAGAGAATATTTCAGTTTCATCAATTTCAGATAGGTATATGTGTGCGCTTCCTGTATCCATCGACCTATAATCGTACACGGTTCTTTTCATTGCGGTATTTACCTTACTTGATTTATCTCTAACAGTTACGAAGATTGGACAATGATCGCTACATATGGGAAGAGTGACAAGAACGCCTGAGCTAAGCACGCTATTTTCATGGGTAACAAAAATCAAATCAATTAAAGTGCGAGAGCTGTGCGTTATCCGTGTTAGTACATTTATAATGTGGCAAAGCCCATACATACTTTTCAATGTTTCAATCTTAGTATTTGTTAAATTTAAAATATCAATGTTAAAATCGTCGGTAATGATAGTAAACATATTTAAATCGGCTGCCATTCCAATAGATTGGTCAATCAATTCCCAGTATTGTTCACTTTTATCTGCGCAGTAAAACACACCGATTAGATAATGTCTGGATTTACATTTTATTTTCACCCATAACGCTTCGAAGTCAACGATGTCTAATGCTTCCATTTTTTCAACACATAAATGTTGTTTTAAATAAATGGCCACGCCGCCGCCTCGGGTCAAACGATCTTTTCTAAACGGTTTGTGAAAACCTGGAATTAGTAAATCATCAGTAGGAATAGTATCATTTGGCGAGGTCTCTGTAAGGCAAATTATGTCGTAATCTGAAAATTCTGCGTGTATGATGTCGATTTTGTCTTTTAGACTTCGGATATTCAAATGTATTATCTATAAATTTCTATTTTGTATTGGTCCCGGGTTTGGATGGATATCCCCGCAACATAATATAGTAAGCTGAATATTATAGAAACAGAAGGGAGATATAAACATCAAATCTTACATGAAATATATACTTTTGTAAATGATTAGCGCTTTTGGAATGAAGTGCAACTGCAAAGCACCCCACTGCCTGCCTATACAGCATTATGTCAACAGACATGGTATATATTCAGGACGGTAGGAGAGACCGGCAGTGGGATTACATGTCACACAGAAAAAATCAAACACACTGTCATGTATAAATGTCAATTGAAAATTGTAAGAAAAGTTGTTCAATATCATTGAAGTAATAACACAAAAATGTTTTTCAAACTTGAAGTAAAGAAAAATAAAACGAAGAGAAAATAATATACTCATCGAGTTTTATAAAATATTGAAGAAAAAAAAATGAAGAGAAAACACCTATGTATCTTGAAAAGGAATAAAAATAAGAAACATAACATAAAATCTTGACTAAATCTATCCAAAACGTTTGTTTTGGGGGTTTCTTGTGTTTCACACCAAGTCCCGCCCGGTGGTTCAAGTTACACAGTAGTCATGAAATAAGAGATCCACGTGCATCGCATTCAAGTTATGTTAATTTCATACCCGCCATTGCGAGCAGTGGATAGCCGGATAACGCTACCGTTTTTATGTAAGTTATCCTTATTTTGTAACAGTTAAATCATATATATATATGTGTGTGTGTGATTATGCCTATTGTATGTTTATCTTATAATTACAAGTCAAATTGATGAAAATATGAAGCACAATCAATATCATTTAGATTTAGAAAAGCAGAATTTTGTGACATCTTCTTACCTTCTTGTTGATAGTCTTTCATCAAAAAATTTAATTTTGTACGATGTTTGATTATAAAAGTTTTGAATTTTGGTAGGCATTGGATACATAATACTCTCGAGTTTGTAAAGAGCGAAAACGAAAGAATTTTCGAAAAAGTGAAAAAATCCCTATTTTTTATGTAAACTGGTGTAAATTCCAAGAGCAAAAAAAAAATTGTTAAAGGAATGATAACTTGTTACTGATAACAACTAATAAATATTACCATATTAGAAAAAGTAATTTAAAAGAAATCAAAACAAAAACCAAAACAAAACATCAGTCAGAATGATAACTGATGTCTCAAAAGTAAACATTGATAGATATCTACATGATGAATAAAATTCCAACAAAGACTGATAGCCTGACACAAAATATAGTAAGCTTTGTTAATACGTAAGCATGGTAGATACTTTTTGTTTTGTTGAAAACAAAAGATAGGTACTCAAAACCACTACTGTTCAGTTTCATGGTATACATTAGGGGATTTTACACTTATTGTCATTATTGATATTATTGGTAGTGAGTAACAAAATAGGTTGGCTGTGTTATATAAATAGGATAAAGTTGCATCTCGCAGCTATAGATGCTGTATTGATGTTATAGTCTTTTAAGTGGTACACCACAACACTGTCAATATCTTGCATCTATGTATTATGAATTATACATCAGTCATTTCAGTGGAATGACACAACAATAACCAAATATGGAATGTACATATGCTGCATCATTTCTCATTTAACGTGGTACACCACAATACTGTTTACAAATTGCAGCAATGCTTGCTGCATTATCAGTCAACAAAGTCAACATATATCGTATATTTGCTGAAAGTCATAAATCACTAACGTCAGTGTAAGTAAGAATTGTCATGTTTGGATGCATCTAAAAGTAAACTGAAAGATTTTTTTGGAAAATCCTAGTTAAACTAATCATATTTCAGGAGGAATAATAACACAGGTGGGTGAATCTGAATCAAGATGATGTGTGAGATAGATGATCACTTAGACTCGTTATATGTGGTATCCTGACTTAGGTTAATAATCAATTAGTGATATTTTGTTCTTACTCATTATTCATAAACATATTTGTTTACTAGATTATTTTTTATCATCTACCATTGAATTACAGGAAACTTATCATTTGGCAGTGAAAACATGTATATGTATTCATATCTGTAAAATATATAATGAACAGTAATTTATATGGTCTTGAGCCTTCGTACTGGAATATAGACTTGACTTGGGCTAGGATGACTGTACTGTAATGTTGATACTCTGGACAAAGGTGATTGTAAACTAATGTTGATACTCTGGGCTAAGTTGATTGTAAACTAATGTTGATACTCTGGGCTAAGTTGATTGTAAACTAATGTTGATACTCTAGGCTAAGGTGATTGTAAACTAATGTTGATACTCTAGGCTAAGGTGATTGTAAACTAATGATGATACTCTAGGCTAAGGTGATTGTAAACTAATGTTGATACTCTAGGCTAAGGTGATTGTAAAGTAATGTTGATACTCTGGGCTAAGTTGATTGTAAACTAATGTTGATACTCTGGGCTAAGTTGATTGTAAACTAATGTTGATACTCTAGGCTAAGGTGATTGTAAACTAATGATGATACTCTAGGCTAAGGTGATTGTAAACTAATGATGATACTCTAGGCTAAGGTGATTGTAAACTAATGATGATACTCTAGGCTAAGGTGATTGTAAACTAATGTTGATACTCTGGGCTAAGTTGATTGTAAACTAATGTTGATACTCTGGGCTAAGTTGATTGTAAACTAATGTTGATACTCTAGGCTAAGGTGATTGTAAACTAATGATGATACTCTAGGCTAAGGTGATTGTAAAGTAATGTTGATACTCTAGGCTAAGGTGATTGTAAAGTAATGTTGATACTCTGAGCTAAGTTGATTGTAAACTAATGTTGATACTCTTGGCTAAGGTGATTGTAAAGTAATGTTGATACTCTACGCTAAGGTGATTGTAAACTAATGTTGATACTCTAGACAAAGGTGATTGTAAACTAATTTTGATAATTTTAATTTTTCAGCAATTACAATATGTCCCTCTCTAGAAACTACATATTAAAGAGCCACTCCATGATTTTCATAACATATTTTATATTTACCTTTGATACGAATCTAAATGTCATATGTGGTGGTATAAAATTAAAACTTTTCATGTTTTCAAGACATGCATATATGACAAATACTTGTTATCCATGAAAATCTAAAAACAGCCTTATGAATGCACAGAGGTGTAGATATCACGTCTAATATACATGTATGCTAGTTATATAACCTAACAAACACTATTGACTTCTAACTGCCCTCCTGGCTGTTTGAGATAAGTCTCCAAAATTACGTTTGATTATTTGACGTGCGCCACTGTCTGGTTTCTCCATCATAATTGCGATGTTCTACATTCATATTGTCACTGTAAAAAAAACAATAAGCTATAAAATGTGTCTTTTTAGTAACAGTCGATCAAATGACACCACTGATTAAGTTTTGCATTTATGACTCCAACAACTCACGGAGTGGCTCTTTAAAGATTGTCATGATGTTGGTTTCTTCTTCAGCAACCTCTGTCGTCCACCAACTTTCTGTATGAGCTGGATAGAATAACACAAGAAACTGTAGCCGTGAGTGTCCTTTGGTTTATCATTAGTTACCTCTACTACAAGTCACACTGAACCAGGACACAAGATGACCTGCATGGCTATGTTCTTGTCTACGGCCACAATTGTTAGTGACTCACAACTTGCATAATTTAGGATTTCAGTCTATCTGGCAAGTTTATTAATTGTAATTTCATATATTTTATCTCTTTCTTAACTACTTTTTTTTTGGGGGGGGGGGGGGGAATATGAGATTTATAGAAGATTATATATATATTCATATTTGATGCTGCGTGTTCTGCTGAGCTTGCTCCTTACTTACAGACGTTGATGGAAGCCCAGAAGACAGGGGTGCCGGGAGACCAGATCTGTATACCCGGGGCCACGGAGAAGGTATTTCTTATATTTATTACCTTGTTACCGTGCTTCTATAGTGTGGCCAAATATAGCTCAAACAGATGTCCAGCTTTTCCTTTAAGAATGTCATTTCCTGTGAACAATTTCAGGATGTAGAAAGTGGTCTAGATTTCCAACCAAGTCAAAGTATCATAACCAGTATCTAAAGAGTTGGTCCTTCAGAGCACAGCTGTAAATAAATGTGAACACTTTAAATGATTTAAAAGGGGAAGTCAATAAGTTCATAAACTTGAGTATTGATACATCACAGGCAGGAAGTCGATGAAGCCAGCCTGTCTGATCGTAGAATAAAGGTGGGTGAGATATCTTCAGAGTGTAGCATTTCTCAAGGAAATGTTTGCATCAAGGAGCACTTGCACATTTCCAAGGTGTCTGCAAGATGGGTGCCACGAAACTTAAATGCACAAGATGAACACCAGAGGGATGAATCCAGTTGTGAGCTCTGGGACATCTATAATGCTGATCACATGAACTTTTGTTCCTGTCTGGTTACAGCTGATGAAACGTATCGCTTGGATCAAGAAGAAGAGCCGTCGCATGTTGACTGCTGGACTTTTGCTTCTTCATGACAATGCTCCAATGCACAAGAGTCATATTGCACAGGCTGCGCTTCAACAATTTGGCTTTGAGCAACCTAATCAACCCCATACAGTCTAGATCTGGCTCCAAGTGACTTTTATTGGATTTGCAATCACACTTACGTAGAATACAAGATTTGACGATGATGATGAACTCAGCTGCTGAGGCATGGGTGAGAGGCCAGTCAGATGACTTCTACTGCTAAATGGCCAAAGTGCATCGAGGTCCAGGGAGATCATATTGAAAAATAAAATCAGTATCACAACCATTGCTTTTGTTTCGTATCCACTTCCATGAACTTATTGACTTCCCCTCAACACTCTCAATCTAAAATTTAAACCCAAGAGGATGTTCAAATTATAGATCTTAGATCAAGCATCAATTATAGTAAATTGCTGACATTGCATATAGGAAAACATTGCAAAAGAACTTTCTGCAAACAATGCATGGTTTTGCTCCAAATGCATAAAGGTTTGCCTTCAATAGGAAATGTGGCTGTTATTTATATGTGTCAATTTGATTCTATTGTATGTTTCAGGTGCAGCTAACAAGAACAATAACTCTGTCTGAACTCCATCGTCATCGCCGTCAGTTTATAACGTACACCAAGATGCATCCTGTGGAGGATTGTTCGAAGCTCTACAACATGTTCGTCCAGTTCCTCAATAACAGTCTACGCTGAAGCAGGACACTAAATCTTTCATCAAGGAGAACTTTGTTACGAGTCCTTCTCTATGTACATGATGCCATTTTCTCCTCATGTGTCCAGTTGAAGACACTAATACCCTTGCACATTAAGACTTTACGGATGAAAGGTTGATAAGTTACTGATTTGCTGAGGATATTGAACGTTCATCAAGGAATGAGGTCACAAGAGTCGGGGTAATGATGTCATAGTAGTACTGTGGTATCATCACTTCTAATATCTTGCATTGTGACATCACCAGTTCATGTACTTTATAGTGATATCATGTACTTGGTTAGTTCAAACCTCTGATATCATGTATTTGATGATATTAACGTTCTGTACACAGTCTACTCTTAAAATAATAGTCCCTGTGGAGTAAATCTTTGGATGATAAATCTCTGAAACTGGATTATTTTCATGCTTTTATCTTAAGGGAGAATTCTATGACATCATTCTATGCCGTTTTTACTGTATATAATCATGTACTGATGTAATGTACATTTTATTTATTACAGCGTTTGTAATATAGAAATTTATATGATAAAAACCATAAAGAAATTTCAAGATGGTATGGGGGAGGTCGCAATGTCATGTACTTCTGCTATGGTTTAGACTACAGAGATTTAATCATTTTACCTTGAATTTGGTTTGATGCAGGTTTTACCTACTTATTTATACAACCAATTAAATAATATTTTTTCATTAATTAGAAGTACTCTGAATATACCCTTTTAAACAAAATATGTTCCTAATAAAAAATTTCACCGGTACATATTTTGACAAGTTCAGACTTAATACCATGTTGCCTCAATGATATGCTTCAACTCCATGTGAAATAATCATGCATTAAATGCATTTTAACACATATTTTTATGCTTTATTTGTTTCTTTATTTAATATTGTGTTCAGAAAGTTAAACATATAATTATTCAACCTGATTATCCACAGTTATATAAACAGATGTTTTAGGTTTCATAGAATATTACATTAATAAATATTAAATTCCATGGACACACTCTATAAATACATATCTAAAAGGGTGTAGCTCTTAAGGGTTATTAAGTGCCTAAGTGTAGGCAGTATTTTATGTAAAGGAGCCAAAGTCTTTCTTTACTGATGAGGGAAATCATGCAGTGATAAGTGGTCTCTGCTACCTTCCAAAGTCATGTATAGCATTATCTTTATTTCATTGGACAATGCTATGCTGGTAGCGTTCAGTCTGCCCTGGGACATAAGTGGTCTTTTCCTGATCGCTTCGCCCTTTGAACAATTCATACTATCATCATTATTTTAAAAAGAACAGTAAAAAACCGAGAGCTTATCACAAGACTGTACCCCATGTCTACATAGTCAATCACAAAGACTGTACCCCATGTCTACATAGTCAATCACAAAGACTGTATCCCATGTCTACATAGTCAATCACAAAGACTGTACCCCATGTCTACATAGTCAAACACAAAGACTGTACCCCATGTCTACATAGTCAATCACAAAGACTGTACCCCATGTCTACATAGTCAAACACAAAGACTGTACCCCATGTCTACATAGTCAATCACAAAGACTGTACCCCATGTCTACATAGTCAAACACAAAGACTGTACCCCATGTCTACATAGTCAAACACAAAGACTGTACCCCATGTCTACATAGTCAATCACAAAGAATGTACCCCATGTCTACATAGTCAATCACAAAGACTGTACCCCATGTCTACATAGTCAATCACAAAGACTGTACCCCATGTCTACATAGTCAAACACAAAGAATGTACCCCATGTCTACATAGTCAATCACAAAGACTGTACCCCATGTCTACATAGTCAATCATGAAGACTGTACCCCATGTCTACATATTCAATCACAAAGACTGTACCCCATGTCTACATAGTCAATCATGAAGACTGTATCCCATGTCTACATAGTCAAACACAAAGACTGTACCCCATGTCTACATAGTCAATCACAAAGACTGTACCCCATGTCTACATAGTCAATCATGAAGACTGTATCCCAAGTCTACATAGTCAATCACAAAGACTGTACCCCATGTCTACATAGTCAATCACAAAGACTGTACCCCATGTCTACATAGTCAATCACAAAGACTGTACCCCATGTCTACATAGTCAATCACAAAGACTGTACCCCATGTCTACACATTCAATCACGAAGACTGTACCCCATGTCTACACAGTCAAACACAAAGACTGTACCCCATGTCTACATAGTCAAACACAAAGACTGTACCCCATGTCTACATAGTCAAACATAAAGACTGTACCCCATGTCTACATAGTCAATCACGAAAACTGTACCCCATGTCTACATAGTCAATCACGAAAACTGTACCCCATGTCTACATAGTCAAACACAAAGACTGTACCCCATGTCTACATATTCAATCACGAAGACTGTACCCCATGTCTACATAGTCAATCACAAAGACTGTACCCCATGTCTACATAGTCAATCACGAAGACTGTATCCCATGTCTACATAGTCAATCACGAAGACTGTATCCCATGTCTACATAGTCAAACACAAAGACTGTACCCCATGTCTACATATTCAATCACGAAGACTGTACCCCATGTCTACATAGTCAATCACAAAGACTGTACCCCATGTCTACATAGTCAAACACAAAGACTGTACCCCATGTCTACATAGTCAATCACGAAAACTGTACCCCATGTCTACATAGTCAAACACAAAGACTGTACCCCATGTCTACATAGTCAATCACGAAGAATGTACCCCATGTCTACATAGTCAATCACGAAAACTGTACCCCATGTCTACATAGTCAATCACGAAGAATGTACCCCATGTCTACATAGTCAAACACAAAGACTGTACCCCATGTCTACATAGTCAATCACGAAAACTGTACCCCATGTCTACATAGTCAAACACAAAGACTGTACCCCATGTCTACATAGTCAAACACAAAGACTGTACCCCATGTATACATATTCAATCACAAAGACTGTACCCCATGTCTACATAGTCAATCACAAAGACTGTACCCCATGTCTACATAGTCAATCATAAAGACTGTACCCCATGTCTACATGGTCAAACACAAAGACTGTATCCCATGTCTACACAGTCAATCACAAAGACTGTACCCCATGTCTACATAGTCAATCATAAAGACTGTACCCCATGTCTACATAGTCAATCACGAAAACTGTACCCCATGTCTACATAGTCAAACACAAAGACTGAACCCCATGTCTACATAGTCAATCACAAAGACTGTACCCCATGTCTACATAGTCAAACACAAAGACTGTACCCCATGTCTACATAGTCAATCACGAAGAATGTACCCCATGTCTACATAGTCAATCACGAAAACTGTACCCCATGTCTACATAGTCAAACACAAAGACTGTACCCCATGTCTACATAGTCAATCATAAAGACTGTACCCCATGTCTACATAGTCAAACACAAAGACTGTACCCCATGTCTACATAGTCAATCACGAAGAATGTACCCCATGTCTACATAGTCAATCACGAAAACTGTATCCCATGTCTACATAGTCAAACACGAAGACTGTACCCCATGTCTACATAGTCAATCACAAAGACTGTACCCCATGTCTACATAGTCAATCACAAAGACTTACCCCATGTCTACATAGTCAATCACGAAGACTGTATCCCATGTCTACACAGTCAATCACAAAGACTGTACCCCATGTCTACATAGTCAATCATAAAGACTGTACCCCATGTCTACATAGTCAATCACGAAAACTGTATCCCATGTCTATATAGTCAAACACAAAGACTGTACCCCATGTCTACATAGTCAATCACAAAGACTGTACCCCATGTCTACATAGTCAAACACAAAGACTGTACCCCATGTCTACATAGTCAATCACGAAGAATGTACCCCATGTCTACATAGTCAATCACGAAAACTGTACCCCATGTCTACATAGTCAAACACAAAGACTGTACCCCATGTCTACATAGTCAATCATAAAGACTGTACCCCATGTCTACATAGTCAAACACAAAGACTGTACCCCATGTCTACATAGTCAATCACGAAGAATGTACCCCATGTCTACATAGTCAATCACGAAAACTGTACCCCATGTCTACATAGACTGTACCTGAACTGAACTTTATTACACTCAGGCTGTAGACAGCAGCAAAAGAGGTACAAGAACATATATACATCATGAAATACAATGGGATACAAATATGATATACATTTAGTTGATTGAATAGACGTGTATTTTGAACTTATGGACACTATCTCTTGAATAAAGACATAATCATTTTAAAAAACATTGACAGTTTTCTCAAAGTTTATTGGTATTAAAAGTGTGTTCATAGATGATTTTTTACATCATATCCATATAAATGTAAATGACGCTACTAACAAACTGATTGAGCTAATGCACTACATAGGGGCCGATATGAAAGTAAAGTAGATGGGGCAAGGTCGGCAGCATTATACCCAGCCATGCTGGTTTGATTATGAAGTGAGGTGAGGTGAGTTGGGGTTTAACGCCGCTTTCAAGATTATTTCACTTATATCGCGGCTGCTAGTATTATTGCAGGGAGAAAGCCCGCAACACTATAGTAGCTATGCATTGCGGTGAAACCTGCGAGCATCGGCTGGAACTAGCGAACCATGGGTGGTACTGCGCTGAATGTCAGTGTAGCATTGCACCCAAACCTGACTGCGTGTAGAACAGTTCTCTACTGCAGACAAAGTTGCCAAGCCCCTGGCGGGATTCGAACCACGGACCTCCTGATCCGAAGCCGAATGCTTTGATTATGAATGTACTAAGACAAAGAACATAAAGTATCATAACTTGAATGCTTTTCGGAGATGTCGCACAGATGAAAATCTTGCTAAGTATCTAGAGTCCAGGAAAGTATTTAGGGACATGTGTACCGAAAAGAAGAAGCAGTGTAGTCTTAAAGATATAGATGAGATATGTAAAGCAGCACGAGAGGGGGATTGCAAAGGTTTCTGGTTTAAGATCAAGAGTTTACTTCGAAATGAGACAAACCTGGCTAATATTACTGCAAATTCATGGTATGACTATTTCAAAAATCTTTTAAATCCAGCTGTATCTACAAATCATCATCCTTTTGATGAAACTGTTGAAAGTGTTTTATCTAATCATGAATACGAGGAGTGTGAAGAATGTCTTAATGTTGATGTCCTATCAGAACCTATTTTGAATGATGAAATTGAAAGAGCTATTAATCTCCTCAAAACAGGAAAATCCCCAGGCGTTGACGGGATCCCATGTGAATTTTTATAAACATACCCCCTTTCTTATCCCTTTTCTCGAAATTCTATTCAATTGTGTATTAGATTCTGGAATCTTCACAGAGAGTTGGAATATAGGGATGATAATTCCTCTCCATAAGAAAGGTAATGTTCACGATCCGAAACATTATCGAGGGATTTCACTTTTAAACACTATGGGTAAAATATTTTCATCAATCTTAGAACACAGGATACGAATATGGCTTGATCTTCATGAAGTGCTACACGAATCTCAAGCAGGTTTTCGCAGTGATTACTGTAGACAACATGTTTATTCTGCAGTCTTTATGTCAGAAATATTTGCGGAAGCCGAAACATAGATTTTATGCCTCATTCATAGATTTTAGGAAGGCATTTGACCTAGTGAACCGAAACAAGTTATTGTACCTTTTATTAACGAAGGGTGTTCACGGTAAGATGTTTTGTATTTTGAAGAATATGTATGAACAAGTTTCTGCATGTGTTAGAGTTGGTAATCTTTAAACTGAAGTATTTACAACCTCCGCTGGTGTTCGCCAGGGTTGCGTTCTTAGCCCTGTGCTGTTCATCTTTTTTATCAATGAGTTGATAGAAGAATTCAAGACCTATGGATTAAGAGGTATATATTGTGAGAGACGGAACCGACGATATTCGGTTGATCTTGTTTGCTGATGATGTCACATTATTGGATGACACTGTTATAGGTTTGCAGAAGAAGCTTGATTTGTTAAAAAGTTATTGTGATAAATGGGGTCTTCAGGTTAACTTGAGTAAATCATGCATTGTCGTATTTAGGAATGGGGGATATCTAAATAAAAACGAAAAATGGACATATGAAGGAGAAAAGATCAATGTTGTATCATATTATAAATATCTAGGCATACTGTTCTCATCGAGACTTGTGTGGTCGAAGGCGTGTGAAACATTAGCTATTCAAGCCCAAAAGGCCTGTTTTCCTATTTTTCAACTTATTAACAAATATCCTCAAATCCCACTGAATGTAATAACCAAAATATTTGATACAGGAATGTAATAACCATGATATTTGATATTGGACCAGGTTACTTAACATGAAAAGAAGTCGCCATCCAAAGGCCTGCTATTTAATGCTTTAATCACATGATGACCATGGCGGTATTAGTTGGGTGTCACATGTTCGGACTTTGTTAATGGAGACTGGTTTTTCATATGTATGGATCTCCCAAGATTGTGGCGACACCTAATTTTTTATGCAATGTTTTAAACAACGACGTAAAGACATTCAGTATCAAATATGGCATAGTAAATTATGTTCATCATCATATTTGCATCACTATTGCTCTTACAAGAGTATTCTGGAACCAGAACTTTACATCTTACGATTTATTTCAGATAGAGACTTACTTCGAACTCTGTGTAAATTTAGATATATGAGCCATAAACTTAATATACAGCAATTTCGATACGATACGAATGTAAATATTGATTTATTGAAGTGTACAAAATGTAATTATGACGTTATCGAAGACGAATTTCACTTTTTGTTAGTCTGTCCATATATAATGAAAGTAGAAAAATGTTGTTACCAAGCTATTTTCATACCTATCCAACGCGAGAAAAATCTAATTTGCTAATGTCTTCACAGAATGTTGAATGCTTAAAAAATCTTGCAATTTATCTTAAACGTAATTTACCTATGTAAGCAATCATTTCGATGTCCATGCGCAGTGACGTTATGTATACATGATTATTGTACTTTAGGCCATGTGGCCGTGATTACAAATAAACATTCATTCATTCATTCATTTTGAACACATTTGGTCTGATATAATAATATTTGTGAATGTATTTTTCTCTTTCAAATTCTAATTTCGGACAAAAAAAGAAAAAAAAGAAATTCATCACCACTATCATTTAAATTACAAAGTGTACATTTCCTATCATTTACAGGGATTCGTCGCCATCTAGATAGGGGAAAATGGTTAGAAGTTCAGAATTTTAAAACATTTATGTATTGTAGGGAATTAAGATATTGTTCAAAGTTGAGAGATGGATTTTGAATATACTATAAGCAGTTGCTTTTGAAGAGGTTTCAATGGTTGAGATCCATGTTTGTTGAATCTTTTAATTTTCTTTTTACTACTGATTTTAGCCAGAAGACACTTTGGAATTTTTGAAATTTCCAAACAAAACTCACTTCAAGTTCGTGGAAAATTATCTGAAGGTAATGTATCCATTTATGTACATATTTGCCGAAGATGAAATCGTTTAATATAAATTTATAAATCAAGGAGCACACTTTTGACGATTTACCAGTTACAAGTCTAGCCCCAAAACACACCATTCTGGTTTTGATAACATATACAAGTGGGAATCTACCAAATTCACCGTAGACCATATATGGTTGGGTGTACATTTCCGCAGCTATGGTACATATTTGAGAAAACGAAGACGGACATTTTCAAAACATGAAGTGTTGAAACCTCATGCCTACAGAGCCAATCACAAACACTGTACCACGTGTCTTCAGAGCCAATCACGAACACTGTACCACGTGTCTAAAGAGCCAATCACGAACACTTTACCACGTATACTTGGTGGAAGAAAAATCCTCGCCAGCAAGCTAGGTTAGATTTCTTCTTGGTAACCGAAGACCTTTTTAATATCAGTTCTGATGTTTCTATCGTACCTGGTTATAAAAGTGACCACTCGGCTATTACTCTTTCTCTTTCGACACAGAAAAATAAAGAAAAAGGGCGTGGCTACTGGAAGTTTAACACTTCACTTTTAAGACGTGAAGAATATATAACCTCAATATCAGATTTACTAATTGATACTAAGCTCGAATATGCAGATTCAAAATATTCAGAGAATGAAGTTAAAGAAATAAATGATGATGATTTACTTCTGACTATCAGTGACGCATTATTCTTAGAAACATTCTTGATGAAAGTTAGAGGCAAATCCATCTCGTATTCCTCATACCTAAAGAAAACGAAAACGGAAAAGTGTAAAGAACTGGAAGAAAAAATAAATATTTTTGAAGATGAATTAAGAAATGATTTTCAAAATGTTGACGAAGTACTGCTTACGAATTTGTCTTAAAGCAAACTTGAACTTGAAAAAATAAAAGAAGAAGAAATGAAAGGAATACAAGTTCGTAATAGAATACAATGGTATGAGGAGGGTGAGAAACCTACAAACTACTTTTGTCACTTAGAAAATAGAAACTACACAAACAAACTAATCAACTCCATACTTACTGACAAGGGTGATGAAATAACAGATGGATATAGAATTCTTTGTGAACAAAAGATGTTCTACGAGCGTCTGTATAAATCAAATGACCATATCGGTGATGAGAGTAGGGCTATTTTACACGATATTGCAGCTCCCTCCTTGACTAGGGCCCAGTCAGATGAACTTGAACGAGAGATTAGTCTTGAAGAAATTTCTCTTGCTGTTAAAGCGATGAAAAACAATAAAAGTCCAGGACTAGATGGTTTTCCTATAGAATTTTTTAAGTTTTTTTGGAAAGATATCAAAATTTGGGTTCATCGTTATGTTAAAGAAACTTTTATCCAGAATACTATGACTATGACAATGAATAGAGGAGTAATAACATGTATTCCTAAAACAGGCAAAGATAGAAGATATCTGAAAAACTGGCGTCCCATCTCCCTTCTAAATGTATTATATAAAATCATAAGCACATGTATTACGAACAGGCTAAAGACAACGCTTGAAACTCTCATTCATGAAAACCAAACGGGTTTCATCCCGGGTAGATGCATATCAGAAAACATCCGACTTCTTTACGATATCATGTTCGAAACTAAATTACAAAATAAAAGAGGTTTATTAATCCTCATTGACTTTGAAAAAGCTTTCGATACTGTTTCTAAAGAATTCATTATAATGGTTTTGAAAAAGTTCGGTTTTGGTAATAATATTCAGAAATGGGTTAATATTCTTATTTCAAATGCTTCATCATGCATTACTCAAAATGGGCATCTCTCTACTTTTTTTGACAATGAAAGAGGTTGTCGGCAAGGTGATCCAATCTCCCCATACCTATTTTTATTCGTTGCCGAGATATTGGGAATAATGATAAGGGATAACAAAAATATAAAAGGCATTATTCTAAACGAAATTGAACATATTATTGGCCAATATGCTGATGATACGGAACTATTCTTAGATGGATCAGAGCTTTCTCTAAATGAAGCTATGAAAACGCTAGTCACATTTTATAAGATGTCTGGTCTGAAAATAAATATGGACAAAACCAAAGCAGTTTGGCTTGGAGCTATGGCCGGCAGTGACATAATTTTATCCCATGATTTAAATCTTGATTGGCATAAGGAAAATTTCGAAGTCTTGGGAATAAAACTGAACGCAGAGTTGAAAAGCCTTTGGGTGATCAATACCAAAAAAAGACTTGAAAATATAAAAAGAATTCTTACAAATTGGAAGAAACGAAATTTAACTTTGATAGGGAAGATAACTGTTATCAAAACATTGGCTCTGTCCACTATTGTTCATATTCTCATTTCTCTTCCAAATCCTCCTAAAGATTTTATAACAAATTTGAACAAAATATTTTTCAATTTTATATGGAATGATAAGAAGGACAAAATAAAACGAATACACTTAATGCGAAAGTTTGAAAAAGGTGGACTCAGAATGGTCGATATCAAAACGTTTATTGATTCATTGAAAATTTCTTGTTTAAAGAGATACGTTTCTAAATCAAACTGCTATAGCCTAGCTGGATTTCCCATAAAGCATGTTCTCATGTTTGGTGCGAATATCAAAAATAGATTCTTCAGATTCAGTTCTTGATTTAAACCGTGTCATCCTCAATCTGCCCAAAACTTGGAGAGATGTTATTCAAACTCAAGTTGTCTCTACCATTAGAAATCTGCCAATATGTTCCCCTTGGAATGATATGATTAAATCTTTGAAAGGATCAAGATTATTTTACGATAACCTTACTGATGGTGAATGTAGTTTTCCAAAAGCATGTCTTAAATGGGAAAGAGAACTTAATGACCATATAAATTGGAAGTCGGTATTTTTAGAATATAGACAATCCACAAAAGACACAAAGCTGTTGGAATTCCAATACAAATCTATTCATCGAGTGATCTATACTAAACGAGAGTTGTTGAAAATGAAACTAATTGATAATGATGTATGCTTATCTTGTGGGTGTAACGAGAACATTTACCATGTTTATATTGAATGTCCAACCGTTAGAGTGTTCTGGAACGAATTCAGAGATTTTATTAAGAGTGCACTTGATAAAACTCCTGATCTCTCAAGCCAAGATATATTATTCTGTACCACCAATAACCACTTGTTGAATCACATGGTATTGCTAGCTAAACGTCACATCTATGTTATGAACATTAAAGGTTTAAAGCCTAATTTCACTATATATAAGAATATTCTGAAAGATGTTTTTCACATTGAAAGATATATCGCTAGAAAAAATTTGAACATCAATTATTTTGACAAAAAGTGGAATATTCTCAAGACTGATATATGAATGCTATTTCTGAATGAAGTGTTTATAGCAACAGTACTTATTTAACTATTACTTTGTTTGATGTATTTCCTTATGTCGATAGTAACTCATGCCATACCCGAGATACATGATATACCACATCCTATTCTGTATCAAAATTGCTGATTGTATCAAAATGAAGTGAATAAAAAAGATTGAAAAAAAAAAATATTGAGCATGAACACGTCAATCAGTTTTAAAAAAAACAACGATTATCCAAAAAACATGATTTGAATTTCAGCGATACTATGGCAACTTCTAACATTTTGGTGTCGAAATCATCAGCTTTTATAACACCTAAAGGGACATAGAGTATTTTTCATAAAATTTTATATTGCTTGAATATGTACTAAAATTTTTTATATCCTTCAAATCTCCATCAAATCACCTTCCTAAACTCTCATCGTTTTCTCTTAAATGCGAAAATTATTATATTTTCTTGATAAAGATAATAGAAACAGCCATAATAAATTTGAGAAGAACTTAACACAGGACAGATGCTGTTGTGGCTCTAATTAGAGCCATTAAAAAAATTTCAAATATACGTTGTGTCCACTTTAAGGCCCTTCCCATCCACTCACTTGCAGATTTGACCTTCTCATAGCAGCACTTCTTTAGGTCCAACCCCTCCCCGGCCCCATTAATGTCGCTGTGTCGGCCAGGCCAGCCGATATTCAAGGAAGTGTACACGCAGTGTCGGCAGTCGCATCGCTGCTCACAGCAGTAGAACCAGTGGACGAATGTGCTGTTCACCGGTACTGTCACGATTAGCAAGCCTATTGCTAACGTTGCCCGCATGTTCCGCTAGTAGGTCTTGCCCTTGTTCGTGATATACAACGCACTGACTTGTATGTCTAACAAAACAGGTTTATCAAATCCTCAGAGTTGAGAAAACTTACACAGGTCAACAGCAACCGCTCAAGTGAACACTGTCCAGTCCAAGAATTCTGTGATCAACCGTCACTGAAGTTTTCTTGATTATATGTTCTTATATCTGTCTACCGTCCCCTATCTAATGAATATGACGAATCATTCACTCTCGGTTCTTCCAAAGTTTCAGCTTTTCTGATTTATTTGGTTCATCGTTAAGATGAGATGCCTATCTTCTTATTTCGGGATTTTTAAAGAGGAATCGATGCAACTCCTCATATTTTAATGAGCCGTCTGAGAGATTCTTGTGATAATGTTATTTCAGATATCGAAACACGATAGAGGTTGATTTAAGTAACTTATTCACAGATCGTTGTCAAACAAAAGTACTATAAACCACTAATTCTATTTATATCTTTGGTTACAGAAATACTTAAATCACTTACAGGCTTCTCCTATCCCATGTTTTCAATGCCAGGTTTGGACATCTACTGTAACAATTGTATTTTAAGGACATTCGGAAAACCAGCCCAATCAAACTGAACATGCATATCATATTTATTATGGACGGTATATATCTAAATATTGTGGACAAAATGTTCTGCATCTAGGCTATCCATGTGTCCTTCTCGCGGCATCGGACTCCGACGTGCATCATGAATGGTCTGCATATCTCACAGCTATAGGCCTTGTTCACAAGTTACCCGACCCACAGGCGATGGACAACACTCTCACAAGACCAGCACTATAACACGAGGCCTCCAGGAGGTTTCAATATAACTAACATGTAAATTACAAACTTTTTTATCTTTTAAAGGGTCAACTAAGTCCGTATCATTTCATTGTCATTGGTTTGAAATACATATCTGTAGGTTTTAATTTAGTCATAACATTCCGTCAAGGATGATATAGGAATATCAGTTTCGCGCCAGGTCTTATGCGAGTGTTATGTTGGAGTGTTATAACGAAATCATGTTGGCAAAGTCATCAGATATAGAAGCATAAAGGTTTGGTGGGTACAAAGAAATTTGGTCAGCACTCAAACAAGTGGTTCAATGATAAGGGTCAGGTCTGAAGCCAACACTCGAAGGTCATGGGTCATGGTCACACGATAAAAGCGTTGTTTTAAAAAGATGCATCCACAGTCGAGTCAGGGCAAACTGTCTAGCCGATGGAATTTCGCTCAAGGAACATAAACTTATGTGGTACAATCTAGTTATTAACTCAAATCTACTAAAAACAGTGAGTGAATTATAAAAAATTATAAAAAATGTCTTTCTCATTTCACTCGTAACGTTTAAGGTCGGCGATAAGCCAGTTTAAATTTGATTGATCAAAGTTAATCTCCAAAATTGACATACGAAGGTAAAGCAATAAGTTCGTAGAATGACATAGAAAACAAGAGAAAAAGGATCACATTTTGCTTGTTATTTTTCGACATAATGTCTCCACTGACATCAATACATTTGGACCGGTGATATCCAGCTCCATTATGCCATTCTTGTAAAAATCCGCATCCCGGGTTATAAGAAATCTCTCCACGGCAGGAATCAGGCTGTTTTGTTCAGCAAAAACACTTTCACGTAAATGATAATTCTGATGGCAAAGAGGAAGAAATTCAGAAAGTGTCAAATCTGGGGAGTAGGCTTGATGTGAAATAATTCAAAGCCACATTGGACCGCGGCAGTGACAGAAACATGTGCTGTTTAGACGGGACCATTGTCCTGTAGAAGAAGTACGTACTCCTGCACTGAGCTTCCCTCGCCGCTTGGCCTTGATGGCTGCCAATAATTGACTTAATTCATGAGCAAAATATGCCTCGTTTGTGTTTGTGAAATCATCCACTGCCTTATCTTTTACTTTTCAGAATAGACATCAAAATCTTTGTGGATAGGAAAAAGTGTGAGCGCATTTAGCCGTTCCGTTACCAACCTGACAATACGCCGCAGATGTATGGTCTGTGATACGCGAAAGACTCTTATGTGAAAATTTTTACTTAACAATACACTAGTCTTTATGTGGTTGGACATGAACCATTTTCCGCAAAGAACTGTGCGTTTTGACGACTTACGACAGTAACATTTGCTCTAGAAACGTAAATGTCAAATACTGTGTACGCCCAGACTAAAAGACGTAAATACCAATTGCTTTTATAGAATTTATTGAATTGAGTTCTTAAAATCCTTAAATTGAATGCTTAAATTGAATCAAAGTACAAGCACTTGCTTTTTGTGCTACAAGGTAGTTACGCTTCTGGGAAACAATCCCTATATCCCCTGAATCGAGCCAAAAGTTCCTTCGAAATGACCAGGCGTTTCTATTTCTGGTCACCAGTTAATATTCTTGGGACCCATCTTGCAGAGAGAGCATATTGATGTGAAGGATATCTGTCAGTTTTTTGTTTATCGACCCAAAACTAAAGCCCAGTGTCTCAACTATGTGTAGAATCGTCACACATCTGTCTGCAGGTGAAGAGTGTAAACTTGAACATCACTGCAGCACCAAGAGGTGAAGAGTGTAGACTTGAACATCACTGCAGCACCAAGAGGTGAAGAGTGTAAACTTGAACATCACTGGAGCACCAAGAGGTGAAGAGTGTAAACTTGAACATCACTGCAGCACCAAGAGGTGAAGAGTGTAAACTTGAACATCACTGCAGCACCAAGAGGTGAAGAGTGTAAACTTGAACATCACTGGAGCACCAAGAGGTGAAGAGTGTAAACTTGAACATCACTGCAGCACCAAGAGGTGAAGAGTGTAAACTTGAACATCACTGCAGCACCAAGAGGTGAAGAGTGTAAACTTGAACATCACTGCAGCACCAAGAGGTGAAGAGTGTAAACTTGAACATCACTGCAGCACCAAGAGGTGAAGAGTGTAAACTTGAACATCACTGCAGCACCAAGAGGTGAAGAGTGTAAACTTGAACATCACTGGAGCACCAAGAGGTGAAGAGTGTAAACTTGAACATCACTGCAGCACCAAGAGGTGAAGAGTGTAAACTTGAACATCACTGCAGCACCAAGAGGTGAAGAGTGTAAACTTGAACATCACTGCAGCACCAAGAGGTGAAGAGTGTAAACTTGAACATCACTGCAGCACCAAGAGGTGAAGAGTGTAAACTTGAACATCACTGCAGCACCAAGAGGTGAAGAGTGTAAACTTGAACATCACTGCAGCACCAAGAGGTGAAGAGTGTAAACTTGAACATCACTGCAGCACCAAGAGGTGAAGAGTGTAAACTTGAACATCACTGGAGCACCAAGAGGTGAAGAGTGTAAACTTGAACATCACTGGAGCACCAAGAGGTGAAGAGTGTAAACTTGAACATCACTGCAGCACCAAGAGGTGAAGAGTGTAGACTTGAACATCACTGGAGCACCAAGATGTGAAGAGTGTAGACTTGAACATCACTGCAGCACCAAGAGGTGAAGAGTGTAAACTTGAACATCACTGGAGCACCAAGAGGTGAAGAGTGTAGACTTGAACATCACTGCAGCACCAAGAGGTGAAGAGTGTAGACTTGAACATCACTGGAGCACCAAGAGGTGAAGAGTGTAGACTTGAACATCACTGCAGCACCAAGAGGTGAAGAGTGTAGACTTGAACATCACTGCAGCACCAAGAGGTGAAGAGTGTAAACTTGAACATCACTGCAGCACCAAGAGGTGAAGAGTGTAAACTTGAACATCACTGGAGCAGGCTTGCCGACCAGACCTTGCATCATCTTCAACACTCTGCCGGCCTCGTTTGAACTCAGCAATCTACTTAGCAACTATGGAGAATGCAGGGAAGTCATCACACAATGTATCGACCATGTCTTCTTTAGGTTGGTGTTAAGTTGGGATTGGTGGTAAAATTAGGACAGAGTCAGCCTATGAGGTAGGACGTTGGGAAGGAACGATAAGTAGGATGATTTCAAACATATAGGTACTTTCTATGCTGATGTATTTCTGTCAGGTATCATAGTCAAGAATATCAGCAATATTCTACAGGTCATACCAGATACTGACAGTTTTCAGTTGGAGAATTGTCGACTAACCTGGTGTTGTTGATTTATACCTGCTTTAAGAACTTGAATGCGCAGTGGTTAGCGGCTTCGGAGCAAGAGGTCCGTGGTTCGAATCCCGCCAGGGGCTCGGCAACTTTGTCTGCAGTAGAGAACTGTTCTACACGCAGTCAGGTTTGGGTGCAATGCTTCACTGAATTACAGCGCGGTACCACCCATGGTTAGCTAGTTCCAGCCGATGCTCGCAGGTTTCACCGCAATGCATAGCCACAATGGTGTTGCGGGCTTTCTCCCTGCAATAATACTAGCAGCCGCGATATAAGTGAAATAATCTTGAAAGCGGCGTTAAACACCAACTCAACAACTCAACTCAACAACTCGTAGCATAGGGACGTACTGCATACACGTTCAGATGAACTCATTTTCTGTTTGAGATGTGTGATCGACGAAGGACGGGAAGAAACTTTACACAAATGTATCACAATCGTTTTCCTTGACTACATAACGTCCTAACTTGTCATTCCTTGGTTCGAAATATGGCAGTTCCATTCGATGAACGTTGGTGTGGGAGAAAAAATACGCGGCAAGTCCATTTCGGGCATGAGTGTCCAAACTTTGGTATTTAGTTGAAAGTATTACAAGTTCTTAACAGCGCATCAAACTTAACTTCTTTCTATCAAGACCTGGATTCGAACCTCTCTCGGCGCCTAGATAGACGCTAAATATCGTACCAAAGACTGTAATTGCATTTCGTAGAGAGTTTCGACACTGCGGACTTTTCGGGCGTTTTGTGATCAGATACGATTGGACTCTTTTATAGATTATCATTGAAGAATTTAATTGGACGTTTCGACGAATTGTGTGAGATTTTGGTTCTTTTCGATCTCTTCTTATATATCAGTGGAAAACGTTCTTTTGAAAAACCCAAAACCGTTTCAAACTGTCCCAGACTCGTTCCACAGACGGGGATCTTTGAAGTATATATACCTCATCACACTGCCAGCTGTCGTGTTCAAATACTTGACTGTTTCCCGATTAACTGGTCTCCACCACAGTCGCATAGACAGGTGCACGACGTAGTCACGTTTCCTGTAGTCGTGTTGCACACCTGACCCGTGGATATCACGGCGTTCTAGGGGCCCGCACAGTGACGAGGGTTCAACGTGAATCAGGTTAGGAAACTGCCTTGATAGATAGTAGGGCTTTATCACCGAGTGGTCTCCCCACGCCTTGTCGTTGAAGCCCCTGTACTCTCGGTGCCAGAGTTTAAAGAAGTCAGACCAAGGCTTGGAAAACAGGATACCGTTGCAGAGAACCAATTCACCACCTTGACCCATTGTGACGTCATACTTCAGGAGGGAGTCAACTGGGTTCACAACTATGGCGTCGTTGTCGAAGTACATGCCGCCGTATTCAAGAAGAGCTTCAAGACGGACGACATCGGAGACGTGTTCAAGGATAACTATTTCGTTGTGCCAGATTGATGTTGGTCTGGTTCTGTGTATAAGAAACAAGTTCTTGACCTTCAACCTAGTCTCCGTCCAGTACTCTCCTCCAGGTAGGTTATCGTGCCAGAAGTAGATTCTCTCGGCCTTGGCCACGTGGTAGGCGGCGAGTAGTGCAACCATGTAATGGAACTGGAATGTCGAATTCCTATAAGTGTATAGAACAAAATGAGCAATGCGAGGCACAACGTCACCTGTGTGTGCTATGTTGCTACTGTAGTTTACAGGCTCGTCGAGACGTTTCCGAAACTTTTCCGTCCTCTTGTAGTAATAGACCTCTGAAATGGGGTGTCTCTTGCAGATGTTGACTTCAATACACAGGGGAGACAACTCGTCCTGGGTAGGCCTAATTAGCTTGCTTGTCAGGTGATTGAAGTCATGTGATAGTGAGGTAATTGTGTTCCTATAGCTCTTATTTTTCAGTTCACTGGTCACGTGATTCATGTCAGATGACCGTGGGGAAGTAGTATTACCGTCAGTCATTGCGTTCTGAACACCATTCAGGTGATGAGTGTCACATGACTGATCAGTATTTTCCTGCACATACAATGGATGATGGTCCCCGTATGTTTTACCTTCAGAACCTGACTTGTGGCCAGGCTTTATCCATTCTCTTCTTAACATGTTCAATGTTTGTGTCTCCCATTTATTTTCTCTTGTTATGATTTCAGTTTGTGTGAGATAGTTTATTGTTGGAGAAAAGGGCAGAGCCGTGTTTGAACCACGAATGGCCAAATCCGCCCTGGTTGCAAACCAGACATACAGGAGCACGAGCAGCAGGAAGAGGCAGGTGGACCGTCTGATGGGGGGCGTCTTCATGCCTCTAGAACAAGCATTGCTCAAAGTTATCATTCAAGAATTGCCTTGAAGACTCACGAATAAAAATTTGGTCGTTCAACTTAACTTATTGAATATGTATCCGATAAGAAGTGACATGTTTATCATATGTAGCCTACACGTGTGCAAGTATCACGTTTGGCTACCAAAGAGTATTTCAGCGTACATTTCGCATTTCATTGTCTGTACAATGTCTATATCCGACTAACTTTACTGAAATATTCAGGATAATATCCTCCAATTTGTTGAAAGTGAATCTTCTAATTTAATGAAGCATATTCAATGTCTCATATAATTACAACTCTCTTCCTTCGAGTTTCCTTCAACGAAACTGTACATAGAAATATGGAAGATTGGTTCAATTATAACATGTTGCCACCTTAGGACATGGAAATAACTTATTGCTTTGAGAAGTTTTAATCCAAAAGATGTCGATATTCTTATATATCCTTTTCGTAAATGCCCTACTACAACTCGATATTGCTTCATTTTTGAGTAATGAATGGATAAGTGATTATTCCTTTGAATTACCTTTCCAAATAAAATCTTACTTACCTTTTAGGAGAGTTTTTAAATTCAAGACGTTGACAGTTCGAAGTAAACGTAAGCTTGAAAGAATGACATGTGTACCTGTAATAACCTATAAACATGATGTTAAGTATTCTGACGTTGATAAGAAATATTGATTTTGTAACTGTTTTCTTTATTTACATTAACAATAAACAAACTACTCTTTGATTGTTGGTATATTTGACATAAACGTTTATGGTTAGTTTCATTATATATCGGCGTGTTGTGTGTTTACTTTCCTTCATTTACATAGCTCACAATGGTTTTAGCATTTCATTTATTAACAAAAACATTTCCCAATATGATGTACGGGGAGACGAAAGTTTGTCCATTTCCTCAACGGGTTTGAAAAGTCGCCCGCTTTTCTGTTTCATTCATGAGGAGCTACTACTATCGATGTTTGATCTGGGTCTATGTACCCAGATGGACAAAAGAGCACTTTGTAAAATCTTAGAGAGAACTTATGCTGGGCAACTTGGCATGTTCTTCTCATATGTTGGTTACCAAATGAAGATCGAACAATTAGATAAATGACGGACTATCCGGAACAGTCGTTGGAAAATATTCTTCTGTTTAACACACATCATTGCATTTTATCTGATGCAGTTCACAAACTTCGTGAACAATTATGAACTAAATGATCCCTCAAACGTGCCTTTTATTCCATGACTACTTCAAAATACAAAACATCAATTGTGACACTACAGCGTGTGTATGTGCTGCTTGTACTATTACAAGAAGAAAAAATTGGGAGAAGAAGTGACGATCGATATGAAGTTGCAGATCATGTTAGCTAATGACGTCACGAGAGTCTATATCCAATTGAAGAGCTCGCCTTGACACATCATACACTGGACTTTGCAATAGCCAAGGAGATTTCCAGGAGGATTTGTTGGGCGCTACAGGGTCCTGAGTGCATTGATGGGTTCTTGAAATAAAACAGTTCATCCACTGGCTCCTTTATTCATTTTGAGTAGTCAAGTTTCTCATCAACTCCATTTAGGAAAACAAGAATATTTCACGGATGTACAACTTCTTTACTTTAAGGATAGCGATACTGGGTAAATGTAATTTGACGTTTGTGCTTTAAACCTAGGAGCAAATACTCCAACACAAGGTATTTTAAAATGTTTCTCTTGAAACATTGGATTTAATATAACCTGCTAGTAAAAAATTCTAATTTCTTACCAAGTACACTACCCATTAGACGTTTGAAGCGAATTAGAATATCAGTTTGTTTACAAGGCCAATGATGTAAGGTTGTCGTATTCACTGCGGTAGTATCATCCTTCTGAATATCGACATTTTCTTTTGTTAAATGTATAAACTCTGGCCATTCAAATGTATTGACATCCTGTCGATTGTTGTGGCTTCAAAGTTGTATATTTCAGCGTGATGAACGTGCAGCACGAATCGTTTTTAAACAGCGATATATATATATATATATGAAAAAAGATTACAATCTTGAAATTGATCTTCAGCTCCCATGTATTATATATTGAAAAATATGAAGTCAGAAGTAAAAACAATCCATTTTAATGGCTAGCGCTTTCAGCTCAACGAGCCTCTTCAGGCCATACATACAACGGATAATGCGTTGCCAAGCAACGTCATCGTGTACAACATGACGTCATTACATTAATACGTCACAATATAGGTTACAATAGGATACGTGTACAGCAAAACATTAAGTTCTAGAATTTAACCTCGGTGAAAACATTTTGATAAATCTGCTTTCTTTTGTTTCTAAAAGTTTATTGTTATCAAAATTTAATTTATACATTGAGAAAACTGAAAATTGCCCGTTTCCACACTCAGCTAAATGTTTACTCAATGGAATTGTACGGTTTTTTGGGTGATTAATCTGAGATCTGTGTAAATTCATGCGTAATTTTAACTTCATTTCAGTTTTTCCAATGTACTTTTCATTGCACCCAGAGCATGTGATGACATAAACAACATTTTTACTGTTACAATTAAGATTTTGTCTTACAGAAAACACTTTACTTTCATTCATATGTACAGAAGAGCCTATTATGATATTTTTACATGTAAGACAGCGTAAATCACCGCATTTAGATACAGTTGGTTCTAACTCACTTGAATCAAACTTGGAAGAAGTTAATAACTTACGAAGATTTTTAGGTTGTTTAAGACTGTTCACAATTTTTGATTTACACAAAACTTTTTCCATTTCTTTACTTTGATGTAAAATAGGTAGGTTTTTGTCAATTATTGCAGCAGCGCTCTGATGGTTAGGGTTAAAGGTGGAAACCAACGGAACAATGTTTTTATCACACAGTTTATTAGATTTAGGATCTCTGAGGCGACTTTGATCTAACACAGCGGCTTTCTGTACACTGTCTTGTACTAGACTTTCAGGATAGTTTTGTATCAACAAAAATTCCTTGAGTTCTTTTAAACGTTCCCTCTTTTGTGTGTCATCTGTTACAATAGCACAAATTCTTCTAGCGAGACAGTACGGGATGTTACGCTTAGTATGACTTGGATGACATGATTGAAAGTCCAGATATTGGTGTGTATCTGTAGGTTTATAGTACAAATCCGTCTCTAACCGGCCGTCCTCTTTTACATATATATGAAAAAAGTTCACAATCTTGAAATTGATCTTCAGCTCCCAGGTATTATATATTGAAAAATATGAAGTCAGAAGTAAAAACAATCCATTTTAATGGCTAGCGCTTTCAGCTCAACGAGCCTCTTTAGGCCATACATACAACGGATAATGCGTTGCCAAGCAACGTCATCGTGTACAACATGACGTCATTACATTAATATGTCACAATATAGGTTACAATAGGATACGTGTACAGCAAAACATTAAGTTCTAGAATTTAACCTCGGTGAAAACATTTTGATAAATCTGCTTTCTTTTGTTTCTAAAAGTTTATTGTTATCAAAATTTAATTTATACATTGGGAAAACTGAAAATTGCCCGTTTCCACACTCAGCTATATATACCTAAATTGCCTAACCTTACTTATTACTAACATTTTGTGTTTTTCGTATGGTCGATGTTAAAGTTGATGAGGTTCCAGGTGAACCTGTTCTTGAAGAAGAAACAATGTAGAATATTTTGTTGTTTTTTGCAATGATAACGCTTGGGCAGGTTCAATCTGATAGTGTGCCAAACCTTGCTATATTTTGGGAACTTTGTCCGTCAAGATTTAACGGGAAATTAAAAAAAAAAAAAAATCATTGCTGACGCGACATAAAAGATTTGTGTAAGTGAGCTATTTGCTCATGGAGATTATATGTTCAGTTTAGTTGCCTTGCAAAAGTGTTCATATGATTTTAAGCCCACCAACCTGAAAAGCCCTGATGGGAGTATGGCATGACAAAACGTCTAAAATATTGTGTAATCTCCTTGGCAGAAATCTCACTTGTAGAATTCATGATACTTACTACTAATAAAATGAGGGCGGGAAATTAAGTAAGTTTGACACCTATCAGAATTGTGTTTATTTGGCATCTTGAATACTATCGTACGCTGCCTATTTCTCTACCTTTCCAATACTTTTTAAAGAACATTTTATATTTAAATTTTCAAGAAAGAGTAAATACACAACAGGGCACAGGGTGTGTAAATATCTACAAGTAATAACGGAAGTCTGGACTAGAACAGTGCAGCTAGCTTCATCTTGATTGTTCTGCAAGCCTTATTGTTGTCACTGATTTCATGTCTGACATACCTAGTATTGCTATCTCTTATCCCCTCAGCTTTAGTATAGTCAAACTCAAGACAGAAACACAAAAAAACCCAAACAATATGGAATTTTATTCAAACAAAAAACCAAATGACAGTTAATACTGAGACATTCAAAATAATAAATGTATTTTTAATGAATGAACAACAAAATAAGTTATCACAGTCAACTGTTGTATCACAGAATAGCATTCTTGCTAAAATATAGAAATGGAATATACTCTTATACAAAATAAAGAAAAACACTTTATATATATATAGGTTATACTTGGATGTTGTTTTCATTAGTTTCTTTGAAATCTTGACTTCGGTAATAAACAGAATATCACATTCTTGTCCATGACATACTATGTTTATGACACTCGTGCCTTTAAATCAGTATATCCCTCGCTCTTGCTTGGGAAATACTTATATTAAGCACTTGTGTCGTAAACATAGTATGTCAGGGACACTCATGTAATATAGCGATAAATGTTTTTCTCACAATGAACTTAATTTTCATTGCATGCAGGCCATGTTTTATACAATTTTCAAATATAAAGCAACCAAATTTTTACTCCCAAGTAATATGCTTCAAATAGATAGTGAAATAATCATCTTTGACTTATGTGTATAAACAGGAATGTATCCTTGCATTTGGTTTCCAAGAAGATACCAATAGAACCTTCCTTTTTTAAAGTCCCCAAAAATAAAAATAAAGGAATGACTCTAGGATAAAGGCCTAGAGGTTCAGTGGCAACAGCTCAATAGATTATCCCTGAAACAACTTTACAATACTGCCAGAGAAACAAGTCCCTAAAACCATCTCAAGGACAGTCAGCCAGTAGACGGCAGCAGCCGAGTCTACCAGACCCTGCCATCAGCGTACGCAGGATGTGCCAAACGGTAGGCATGTCTCTTCCACGACTCTTCTGTGTTTTGTTGTATCAACGCTCGGTGAGCTGCATCTTCGCTGCGTCGAGCTCTCGTGCGTGACTCCATGTCTTGTCTGAAGTGATCGTAAATGTGGTGAAATTCAAAAGATCTTAAACAGATGATTTATTTGATATCATATGATTTAGTTGTGTGTGGCTATGGCAGATAAATTAGTGATTCCAATCTGCTTCATTCACAAGTATTTGAGCAGAAGATGAAAAAGCAAATGGTTTACAAATGGATTGATGGACACCAGACGATATTCTATTGGCCAATCATAGCTTGAGCCTGTTGAGAAAATAAATATTGCCTCATTGACTTCGGAATCAAATTCTTTCAATATAGGATTCAAGTAGGTCTCTGAGGTTGCTAATCAACTCAAAAGTAAGAAGTACCTAGCCTTGGCCTCGAGTTCTGAATTCTTCTCATCATCTACCTTCACTGTTATTCGTGATATCGAGAACGGTTGTCCGAACACTTTAGCCTGTTAGGGAAACATGGGAAGAAACAATATCATTAAAATACTTCAAACTATTAATTAAGGCAACATGTATAATTATTTCTAAATACAGACATTAATTTGTCAATTTTTCTTTTTGAATCTGTTAACTGTATCTTCAGGCAAAAGTTAGGAAGAATTAAATGTTTATAAAAAGGAATGAATAAATTACGACACTGAAAAGGAACATTTTGAAACAAACAGATCGCAGGAGTTGCATTTTTCGCTTTCTTTAATATTTGTATTTTGTGAATTGACTCAATTGTTGGTCATTAGCTAAAAAAATCTAGACAGTATGTAGAAGAAGTACCCACCTCCCCCTGCTGGTAGAAGTTGATGGCCTTCTGTACAGACTCAGTATCACTGAGTAGAACCCAGGCCGCACCACTGTTAGACCGGGTGACAGGGTCCTGCACAACATTGATATGCAACTATAAACTAACTCACCATCCATCATCCTATTTATCATCCACAAAAACTCGAACAAACCTGCAGAGGTTTCTGATTCTTTGAAGGGGATCCTCCTTGGGGTACTACTGCATAAAATCTGTATATTTTTGCTATATGACAGGTTGTGACTATTTTTTAAATAAAAAATATACAAAAAACCACTCAAAACGTGTTTTTGTACATATCACCACCCTAACAGGGCCCCCTACCCTGGCGATAACTGGTCCGCCAGGGCCGGTAACTCTATTAGCAACCCACTTATCAATCTAGCATATCCAGACAGAATAAGGGGAGGTGGGTGGCCGTACCCCAAGGAGGATCCCCTTCAAAGAATCAGAAACCTCTGCAGGTTTGTTCGATTCTTTTTCAGGAAGGGATCCTCCTTGGGGTACTACTGCATATCAGAGACTCCCAGAGACAATTCCCTGGCAGTGGAATTCTGTCTGAAGATTTATCTAACCCCTAAAAGAGGTACAAAAGGTGTAAAGTACACTCACCAGAACTCATGAGTCTTTCAGCCCCCTGGCTGCCTCCAGGTACTGACCATGGGACTACTCGTACTGGCTAAAAAGCCTGCTGCGTTCTTAAGCCAAACCCCCCCCCCCCCCCCCCCCCCCCCCCCCCTCTCTTTTGAAAGAAGGAATAAGGGGGACTTCTTTTAAGCAATCGATTATCCCTGAAGACCACTCCCTCTCGGGTGTCTGTCACCAGGGCCCATGCAGTGCATTGTTATTAGTCGTTAGTACGTTAGTACCACCACTACTTTAAAAACCATAACCCGAAAGCCCAATCAGCTAGAGGGTGTACGGCTCTGCCCAGTGAAAAGAACAGTCTTGCCAAACCGAGCACGCTCACTTGAGTGTTTGTTTAACTGGTAATGCCTGATGAACGTGCTAGGCCGGCTCCAAATGGCGGCTGAGCAGATCTCTTCAATGGGCAGGGCCGCAGCATAAGCCTTAGAGGTTGCCACCGCCCTAACCGAATGGGCCTTCAAACCCTCTGGGGCCTGTAGTCCCTTATGGACGTACCCCAGGTAAATAGCCGAAACTATCCATCTTGAGATGGTCTGCTTTGAAGCTGGTAGGCCGGACTTATTCCCGCCGTAGCAGCAGAACAACTGTTTATCCTTCCGGATTTCTTTTGTTCTCTTAATGTAAAGCTTGAGGGTGCGACGCACATCGAGGATGTGGGGTTGCGCCGACCTCGCCCCTGAAACCGCTGGTTGCATCATAGCTGGCAGTTCTATCGGGGCCGAGACGTGAAAGGCATGATCAACCTTCGGGCGGTATGAGTCTGGCAGTCTAATGCTGACTCTGTCTCTGTGAAAGACAGTCAGCTCGGGATCCGAAGACATCGCGTGGATATCTCCTACCCGCCTGCCCGACGTCACCGCCACTACCGCCTTCCACGTCAACAACTGCAAGGAAACAGCACTAGGTTCTCTGAACGCAGTCCCTGACAGCCAGTCCAGGACATGTGCCAACTCCCAAGTAGGACTGACCCGCCGAACAGGCGGTCTAATCCTGTCCACACCTGCTAAGAAGCGCTGGACCATTGGATGACTCCCCAAGAGAGTGCCATCCACCGGTACATGAAATGCTGAAATAGCGGTAGAGTAGCCCCTAACTGTAGAGGCCGCTAAGCCATCATCCAGCCGGGACTGTAAAAACTCCAATACCGGCACTAGGCCCGCAGAAAAGGGATCGCGAATCCCTCGACTGCCACACCAGCGCGCATAACAGGCCCATCTATCTTCGTACTGAATGTTCGTTGAATCCCTCCTCGAAGCCAGTATTGTGTCTGCAACTCGTGCAGGAATACCGCTCTCATGGAGGCGATTCCGGACAGAGGCCAGGCCACCCACTGAATCCTGGGATTCGGGTGCGGCGCTCCTTCCTGCGTCAGCAGATCTGGCAGACATGGTAACAGTACAGGAGGCTGAACCAGATATCCGAGTACTGATGGAAACCAACTCTGGGCCGTCCACAGCGGTGTCATGAGGACCAACAGCTGTGGAGGCTGCTTGCCTACCTGCGACAGAACCCTGGGAATCAGAGGCATTGGCGGGAACGCCCATAGCACTCTGCCGGTCCAGTCTATCGCGAAGGCGTCTGATGCCAGAGCGTTTGGGTCTGGTATCCTGGAGCAGAACACCGGTGTCTGATTCGTCACTCCGGACGCAAACAGATCCACCTGGAACGACCCGTACAACTGGGAGATAAGCCCGAATATCTCCCGGTGGAGCATCCATTCGTGCGGTACCAGAGAAGGAACTGCCACGCCTCCTGGAGGAGAGCTGGCGACACCGTTCCCCCCTGCTTTGCTATATAAGTCATGGCAGTCTGGTTGTCCATCTCCAGACACACCACCCGACCTCTTACCAAGTGGAGGAGTTGGTCGAAGACCTTCCTCACCGCCCTCAGTTCCAGCACATTGATGTGCTCCTTGGACTCGTCCAGAGACCACAGGCCCGAAGCTGAGTGGTCCCCCAGGACTCCCCCCCCACCTGAGAGGGAAGCGTCCGTCTGAACTGTTACCTCGGGCATCGGCGTCACCAAAGGTAGACCCCTGGCGAGGTTGTCCCCCTTCAGCCACCATTCCAGATGAGTGGAAAGCCACTCCGGAATGGCCACTGATTCCTCTAGACTCCCGGACTGCGACCATCGTCCCGCTAAAGCCTGCTGGACTGGTCTCATCCTCAACCGGGCTCTCCAGACCACGTCCACCGTCGCCGCCATATTCCCCAGCAAACGGAGCCATGTCCGTGCGGAGTGTGCGGGTGACAGCAAGAACTGCTGCGTGGTCTGAATTACCTTGGTCACTCGGGCAGGGGCTAGTGCAACTAGTCCCCTCACCGTATCGAACCGAGCCCCCAGGAACACTAAGTCCTGGGTGGGAGTGAGGTCTGACTTTTTCATGTTTACGATCCAACCCAGCCTGAGCAGAATGTCTAAAATCTCCTGGGTGGCCTCCTGATTCCTCACCTGCGACAGGGCCCTGATTAACCAATCGTCCAGGTACGGGTGACAACACCTGCCCTTGGACCTGGCCACCTGCGCCGGAATCAGCATCAGCTTGGTGAACACCCTTGGCGCCGTTGAGATGCCGAAGGGGAGCACACGAAACTGGTAGCACACCCCGTCGAAGGCAAACCTTAGGTATTGCTTGAACTGGGGGTGCATTGGGACATGGAGGTACACATCCTTGAGGTCGATTGACAAAAGCCAATCTCCCTGCTCCACCGATGCTATCACCGACCTCAGAGTTTCCATCTTGAACGATGGCACCTCCAACATCTTGTTCAAATACTTGAGATTCAAGATTGGTCGGAACCCTCCGTCCTTCTTGGTGAACAGGAAGTAAGTCGAGTAATACCCGGTCTCTTCCTGGCCCCTCGGGACCACCTCTATGGCCGCCTTGTCGAGCAGAGCTACGACTTCGGCCCTAAGGACTTCCGCCTTCTCCGGGGAGGATGGCACCGGGGTGCGCCTCACTCCGGTAAACGAAGGTGGCTCATGCTTCCAAAGAGGCAAATGTCCGTCCCTGAGTGTGGACAGGGCCCAGGGATTTGACGTGACCCTCTCCCAATCTGACAGGAAGTGGGAGAGTCTGCCCCCTACTGGTAACTCTGGACAGAGGCAACGGATCCCTGCAACCGGCGGCACTCGGGCCCCCTGACAGGTTTCCGGCTCGAGCAGAGGAGGGATTAGGAGCCCTGGTTGGAGCCCCCTCTCCCCCGAAAAGGCTGCTGGCCCTTAGCCTGCTTGCCCCTTCTGCTCTTGCCTCTCTTCCCTGGGTGACCTCCCCTGCCGGAGCCTGGTTGGAGCGAAGTTGTCCACCAAGTCCCGACTTTGGCCGGCGGTCCTTGCGGGAGGCCTTCCAGGGGGGACTTACGCTTCCCGGCAGGACCAGAGCCGCCTTTGGCAGCTTTGGCCCTATCCAGCCGTTCAGCGAAGTCCTTGATCACTGTCGCCGATCCCGGGAACAGGGTTTGACCCAGTTCGTACGGGAGGGCGAGCAGTGCGTTCTGAGTAGGCTGTGGGAGCGAAGAGCAGCTCATCCACAGCCTCCGCAGCCCCATCACTGCGGTCATTACCTGACTCACCGCACTCCTAATTGAGTCGCGAGCCAGGTAACTGGAGACCTCAGTCAATTGCCGCTGGAGCAGGACAGTCTCAGACTGAGCCTTCTTGCCCTGCTCCGACCCTTCAGACAGCCCCTGACCCTGCATGGAGGCCAGGTAGGCTGAATGCACTGAGATCCGAAGCTGCTGCGCCGCATTCCGATACATCTCCTCGAAGGAGCGGAACGTGCGCTTTAGCAACTGGTCCTGATGCTTGAAGAGCGGCACCCGCCGGCCCGGAAGCCCAATGGCGTCCAGGTTGACTGATGTCAACACATCATCATCAACCTGGGGGACATCGAACAACCCCACCTCCCCTATAGGGTACCTCCTGTTGAGTTCGGGCAGATCGAACCTCGTGCGGGTACCCGATAGGAGAGGCGTGATTGCGTCAGCCCTCAAGCTGTCGAGGATGCGGAGCCGCGCCTGCAGTGCCTTGCGTTGAGCGAAGGCCCCGCCGGGAAGCCGGAACTCCGCAGCATCCGACTCCTTCTCCGGAACAACTACCTGAGGGAAGGCGGCCGCGAACTTATCGCGCACCCCCCTCAGGGCTACAGCAATGGGAAGGTCAGTAGGGTCAGGCCCCGCACCCCCCTCAACCTCCATCTCCTCCTCCGAAGAGTCCTCAGTACCCTCAGTGTCCTGCACGGACAAGGTATCTGACGGACCCTCCGAAAGAGCAGACGAAGGAATCAAGGGAATACGAAACCGCGACCCCGCCGATTCCCGCTGTTCCGAAGAAGGAGCCTGAGGCCCGAGTCCAGACGCAGACCCCGACGCCGAAGCGCCCGGGTCTCGGCTCTTGGGGTTACCGGTTCCCCCCGACCCCTCGGCAGTGCCGAGGTCATTCGGGGGGTCCCGTGTGATGGTGCAGCTAGGAACCCTGCTAGTGCTGGGTCGCTGCTCCGGTGTCAACAGAGCATCACCCGGGCCCTTGCCCGGGTTAGCTCTGGAACCGGCACCGACGACGGCCCCGAGGGAACCGGCCGGCCGGGCATCCGGACCCGCCGGGGGAACATCCGACCTGAACTCCTTACGGAGCTCGGACATAAGTTCCCCCATTAGGCCCTTCATCTGCCCCTTAATTAGCGAGGTAATAGCATCAAGTGAGGGTGCAATAGGGAGTGCCCTAGTGGCAGACATCCGCCCCCCCACCTCCGAATCTGAGCTTTCCTCAGATGGGATCGGGGGGGAACGTACAGTCTTTTTGCCTTTACCCTTACCACCTGATTTAGACGGGGGGGTCAGTCCCTTCAGCTCCTGCCCCGCCTCCAACATCCCCTTGTAAAACATCGTGTCCGCCTGCCTTTTCTTCTTTGTCTTGGCGCAGAACCCGTTACAAAGAGAGCAGTCACTGTCGACGTGCCCCCTGGTCACCAGACACGGCAAACAGGCCTCATGGCCGTCAGCCTGGGGGATATTGACCCCGCAGTCAACACACTTCTTGAATGACTGTAAGCCAAACATAAAAGAAATTGTTGACAGAACTAAAGGGGGAAAGGGGAAGTGCAAGTGTAATCTAAGTTAATATATATATATATATATAATACTATAGAGAACATGATGGCCGCGATATAATAGTGAGAAGCATCTAAAAGCAAGCACTACCATCACAGCCTGAAATAAAAAGAGCATGTAAACAACATGGCTTGCCCATCGATTAACGGAAGTTTTCATCAAGTTAAAAACCAGGTGAAAACGATCGCCATCGACGTAAAGATGCTTATTAATAAAATAATAATAACATCAAGTGCCAAACAACGACTGATTCCAAACGAAAGATATCTATTTTCCACCTAGTCGGGAAAAACAATCTTCGAGAATCCGCCATGTTTGTCTCTTTTCCCGCGCACAAACGAAGCACGTGGCTCGAAATGGTTGGGAAAAGCCTAAGTCACAACGCGATGGAATGCAATAATGCGAACCTATTCTAAACTACGTTTAGTAATAAAGGTTACCATACATTTGAATCTTTCTCCATGTCAATTTTCTTTTTGGAAACTTAGCAAACTTGAGTAGCGAAAACACGTCTTTCTTCCTCAATGACAGATTGATAAGTGGGTTGCTAATAGAGTTACCGGCCCTGGCGGACCAGTTATCGCCAGGGTAGGGGGCCCTGTTAGGGTGGTGATATGTACAAAAACACGTTTTGAGTGGTTTTTTGTATATTTTTTATTTAAAAAATAGTCACAACCTGTCATATAGCAAAAATATACAGATTTTATGCAGTAGTACCCCAAGGAGGATCCCTTCCTGAAAAAGAATATCAACTATGCAACTTAAAAAAACTACAGGATCATATCAACAAGAGGCGTATCTATCAGTTATGTTCCGCCATGTTGCTTGAGGGAAAATGACATGAAAAAATGCACTTTACTTCAACAAATTTTGAAACATTATAAAAATGAACTATATGCATGGATAGCACATACACAGATTAACAAATGATTTATGATAAGACCTAGACCAAAGATAAGACCAATGCCTTGTTATTCAGAAAAAAGACTTTTCACGCTCGTAGCGCTGATGAATGGCTTTACTTCTCATTCTTGTTTCATTTATCTAGTGCTAAAATCTAAACCAACCAAAACGTTTCTCTCAGTACAATGTTTCAACTTGGTTATTTAACAATCATGTATTGATAATGTATTAGTATAAACAGGAATGTCCGTTGAATTTCATTTCGGGGGCGGGATAGCGCAGTGGTTAACGCGTTCACCTTCGGATCAGGAGGTCTGTGGTTCGAATCCCGCCAGGGGCTCGGCAACTTTGTCTGCAGTAGAGAACTATTCTACACACAGTCAGGTTTGGGTGCAATGCTACACTGAAATTCAGCGCAGTACCACCCATGGTTTGCTAGTTCGAGCTGTTGCTCGCAGGTTTCACCGCAATGCATAGCCACAATGGTGTTGCAGGCTTTCTCCCTGCACTAATACTAGCAGCCGCGATATAAGTGAAATAATCTTGAAAGCGGCGTTAAACACCAACTCACCTCACCTCACCTGAATTTCATTTCAACAAAAATAACCCAATTAGACTGTCCTTTTAAGAGTTTCTTATCACATCTAACTTTATATACTGAGCACAACTTCATTTTATAGCTAAGTTGACAAAATTTCATTCAACATTCAAGTTCTTAATTTCTTGTTAATATATTACTTTAGTTATGACAATCATATATCGACATGTCGATACAACACATATCTCTCTGTCAGAGATGTAAGGCAATATGCTGTGGTCAGGGTTTCCCTACCACAAGATCTCGTGAGCTTAACAGCTTAAATCTTCATGGGTACTTTTCAAACTTTATGAGTATTTGATGCAGAAATCATTGGTAACTTTATCAGTGATATATACACTTGTGTTATAGTATAACTTCTGTTATGACCAGGCTACCTTCATGAGGACCACTTCGTCCACGCTGCAGTCCGCCTCCATCTCCAACATGCCCTCCAGCTTCTGAACTGATGCATTACCTGGCAGGTTACACATGTACACAGCCAGCGCTCTGTGATCCGCCAGCTGGGAGGGGGAAATCAATTTACAATTACAGTCATAATTAATTTACAGTTCCTCGAAACTCTTGAATCAACATCTATAACTAACAGAAATCAATACCATACCATCATGTAGATAAGGAAACAAATATTGGACCCTCGCTAAAATGTACATGTACAAGTATTACAAGCATACAGTCTTCTTCATTTTAAGGATAAGGTCTCCCTCAATGTTTTTATATTGAAGGCAAATAAGAGTTGGGCATTAAAAGAGTTATCTCAGCAGCCCTGTGGTCTTATGGTACGGTTTTTACTAGATCAAGCAAAGGAAGAATTCTTTTGCAGAAAAATTTGAAAAATGATTATAATCCTGTTTTACAATTCCCTGGAAGATATAATTTTGCATAGGACTACTAATTTGACTACAGTTTTGCAAGATTGTTTGATTGTTTAATGTCACTTTAGTATGTTGCAGGCATGAAGCACTTCACATTGCTTGAGTTCCACTAGACTACAAGGTAGAGGTGTGTCACCTGCAGCCACGAGGGCACCTCCTTGTCCTTGTGAGCACCCGTCACATGCTGCCACACCTGGCCGGACAGGACACACTCCCCACCTGCACAGAGAAACACCACGCAGTTGCCTAGGTAACAGCCCTCACAACACATAGTGCAGGAGTTGTATTACATACAGTAGCATTGGTCTAACAGGATACATCTACATTTGATAACAAGCTTAAAGAATACCTAGTTCTCAGACAGATCTATTGTGACATCCAAGAACTACTGGAAAGAGGGAGGATGTTTTGTGGTTTTCATGTAATATCACTCACACTCATTACTATTACAAACAGAGGGATCTCTAGTACAATGTTGAAGCAGACATATAACGAATATCAACTTTCAGTTTGGGTTATTAATGTTCCATGCTTGGTTATTATGGGATATGAAAACAAATATCCAGAATTCCTGTAATCATACAGCCTGGAAGCAATACTGCATTGTCATTCGTTGTTTTTATCAAACTTTTACATAACAAGGAGTTATGGAAAACCAAGTTTTATGGATATTCATTTCTTTATTGAATAGCTGTTTAGGTGGAGCTACTAACCTTAAAAAAGCAAGTAAGATACCAATTTGGAAGAACATCCTACCCAAATTTTGCAATCCAGCAATGATTTCAAGAACTCCTGACAGGGTCAGACCAGTAAGAAGATCCTGACTTGTGTCTGTTACAATGGCTCTAGAGTGAAGCATTCTTCCAAGTGACCCTGCAAAGAGAATGGAATAAGAAGCTTAGTGGCCATGTACAAGTTCATAGGTTATAGTCAACATGTGGCAGACACCATCTTGAACCTCATTTATGTTCAAAGACCATACAAGAAAAAAAGTTAGTGAAGCTCACATACCCAGACAACCTGATATCTGCCATAAGCGCCATAAGGCAGTGGAAAACGTAACTTCTGAAACAGCTTTTGAAATTGATCAAGAATATCTTCAGGACTGGTTTCATCTAAAATTTTATTTCCCTAAATGTTAGATGGAATGTCATTAAGACTAAGTTCTATTATATATTTAACGGCCATATCTCCATCAAAATAAACTGTCAAAATACTTCAAACTTCATTCATCTAGATGCCATAGTTTCTGAGAAAATGTTTTCCTAGTCCTTAAAGTGATGTTTCCATAAAAACAACAAAAAATTTAAATCCAGAAAGATGAAAATTCGCCTCACCTCTAGAGAAAGTCATGTTAATAGGTGAGCAAAGTTTGTTTGTTTCACCTCCCCTAAATACCTTGTTAGGAATGAAGCAAGAACAATTGCAATCCTAGTAATTCTGTTTTTGCAAATCTACTGCTGAGTTTTCTACTTTCATTATATCTTATTTCCATTTACATTGATCTATTTACTAAGTTTATGTGTTATTTTTGTTGTCGTTAAAAGCCAATATTAATGCACGCTTATCAAAATAAAACCTTCATCAAAAGCTCTGAATAGAATGTGTATGATTATATTTCTTTATTAATAAAAAGAAACATGATGGCCTTGACCCTCCTACAAATTACTTTGAAGGTTTAATTTAAATGGATATTCAGTTGTAGTCAGGTTAAGCATAAACTAGTTTTAAGTTAAAAAACCTAAGACATAATTGTGCAAAAAAGAAAGTGATTAATTATGAAATTATTCATGACATTAATTACGAGACTATTAATGAGATTAATTAAGAGATTATTTTGATATTAAGTGCCACTCACCAGGTTGTCCCCCAAGCTTACTCAGGTTGATGAGCAAACCTTCAGGTAGTGAAGGGAGATCACTGCTGCTAGCTGGAATTTCATCTCCTGTTTTAGTAACTTTGAAACCTGCAACATTAAACACATCCCATGTGTCAAGTTGGAGAACACAACATGCCACCTGATGGTGAGAGCTGTGAGCTGATTATTGGGAAAATAACTGTTTTCTACACAAAATCATGCACCAACCATACCATTGGAATAATGAATTGTAGATATATGTCTTTATCTCAATCTTGTAATTCAGTAGAAAAGCCTTTGACCCGCTAACAAAAAAATTGTATCACATATGCAAAGTTTTAAAATAAAGGGCCCGTCTTATAAAAATAAATCTTATAAACTTGGCTGCTTTTGGAGGTTTCATTTAAAAAATATTTTGTGCATAGTAAGTAAGTTTTAAAAAAAAAATAGAGAATAAAGAAACTGTATTTAAACAAATAAAATAAAAAGGTGGCCCTTAACTCAAAATCGATAAAATCAAACTGAGCAGATGACATTTCAGTCTTGTTTCATATTTAATGAAATAACATAATAATGCTTAATGTAACATGATTACTAGACTAAGCAGTAACAAAATGCAGTTCCGAAGTTTCAACAAGATAAAGACGTAAGGAGAGAACATGAGCAGTGACTTACCCAGAGATGCAGCTACCTGAGCGTAGACCTCGTCCATCTCCGCCTCACTGAGAGCATTCCGCTGATCACTCATGTACAGGGTCTTCAATGGGGACTTCCCGCCTACCACTGATACAAGGGACATAACTCCTGTCCTGCCTGCAACAAACAATCAGGACATTGAAGCAGAAAATGATTGATGATTTTGACAGTTGTGTCAACACTTTGATTCTGGGATTAAACGGTTTCTCAGATATGTGCATAGGAAAGAGTTCAGAAATCAGATGACAACATAACAAACTAAAATATAATCAAACATTAGACACTAAATTTAGAATCAGACAGTAAACAAGAGACTCAGAAATCAGACATCAAAATAATAGAAATGTATAATCAAAACTGAACATAAAATAATTAAAATGGATTTAATCAAGGATCAAATTCTGAATTCAGACATATTTTTCCCCCTGCAGAAATTCTGCACAAAGACTTTAGCAACCTTCAAATAATAAACAAAGAATTGCACTGAAAACCTCATTTTCTGTCCATAGCCATGACTCAAGTGATCTTTTTTGCATGTTATCTGTTTCTATTCTGTTCTTAAAACAGTGGAGAGTATAATAGTTCCAATGAAATTGTCATTGTGTTGCACACCTACTTCTAACAGTCGTACGAGTTTAGCTTCCTGTGGGAAGAAACTGAGGAACTCTAACTTTCTTGATACACAGTGGAACACCCTCTAGAACTGATTATGTCAAGCCTAACAACACATACCTATGATGTTACCAGTGAGATTGATGCTATGGAGAGATGACTTGTGATCTTTCTTTGTGTAAATCTGGCTCAACTTGACTGCACCTTCATTTCCAATCTGAAAAAAAACCCCACCGATCTAAATGAAGTAACGTTTGGTCACTTAATAAACAAATAATAGACAGTGGACTATATCTGTACCTTCACCTCCTGGGCTTATAACATCCTGGGATATGTCATAGTTTTCATTTGATGAATTGTAAGGAAGTTGGTGAAATGATTCCCCAAATCTATCAGTTAAAATTTCCAAAATGGAATTAAAAAGAAACGTACCGTATTGTTTGACAGATCCAACACTCCAAGTGGGTGTGTCTTCTGGGAGACAAGAGATTTAACCACGCCCTCTATTCCAATATCTGTGATCCGATTGGCAGAAAGCTTCAACATGTGCAAAGGATGACCCTGCTGGATTAGGTCACACAGAGGTGAAAGGTCAGTGTCAGCCAATGAGCAGCCTCCAAGACTGAGAGTTGAAACTTTGGACCCTTTGATCTTTTCTGAATGGTGCAAAGAAATAAATCATCATTCATAACTGCAGAATAAATGCAAGTGAATATTAAGCCTTTGATCGAGGGGATAAATAGGCTATCACAGAAAATAACTGCATTCAAAGGTAAAGTTTGAAAACATCTCTCATTTTTAATTCTTCAATTGCATTTAGAAGTTAGTGAGATAATAAAAGGCAAATTTTATGGATAACAACTTCTTTACTTGATTTTTATGACATTTCTGAGCTACTTCTTGCCCTTTCTTCAGGTGTTATCTACACATAGTGTTCTTTGATTTTCCAATAATTTGACTTTGTAAAAGTTTGACTATAGTTTCTGATTTAATGGAATTTGTTACACACCAGCTAAATGTTTGACAGCATCTGTCCCTGCCAGCTTGAGTCCATCCAGGTTGAGGGAGGTCAGCTGCGAGTCTGCAGTCAGACAAACAGACAAGATGTCTGATACTCCGGGCGCACTCAGTTTGGCTTTGCGCAGGTTCAAGTAGGTCAAGCAAGGGAGACTACTCAGGTTAAGATTCTTGGCAAGAGATTCAGCGTTGTTCATACCATATGTCAGTCTCTTTAAGCTGCTAGTTCTGGTTTCACCTGCATTGTAAATGGTCATTAGTAATAAGACATCTATAAATCAATAATTATCCACGTTTGCTATCTTTTTTTAAACATTCTTCTTTTCAATGAATTTATGCTACAGTTTCTATGAATTATGGAAACAATTATTAGTTGTTTTTTATTTTATATAAATGTGTTGATGAATTCAATAAATGTCATGAAGAATACCTTTCTGCTTTGACAGTCATTTTGCAACACAAACTCAGCAATGTGGCAACTTAACATACAGTCTATGATGGTGAATCTACCACTAACAGTATGAATGTAAAATGAGAGATTATTTTGCCATCTATGATCCTGCAGAAACAACAACTGTAGCCAACAATAAAGCTATGATTATTGTAGATAAAATTTCATTCACTTTTCTGATAGATTTTAACCTGACTGTGATTCTAATGACTAATAGCAGTGTATGAAATAAGGCCTGTACATAAAGCCCCAAACCCGTTTAATTTTGTTCAAAGTTGAATATTTTCAATTTTTGTTCTCTGGCTGGCGTTTAAATCTAGAAAAATACCTATAGTTGGAAACATTTGAACTGACTGTAAAATATTACCTACTGTGAAACACATCTGAAATTATTACTAGCTCACCAGAGGTGACATTGATAATGTCATCAATACCACTAGTTGTCAGGGAAGCGTTGTTGGTGATGTCAAGATCTGTCAGTGGGAGTTGTTCCCCTTTGGTCCATTTCTTTAACTCCACAAACAAAGAATCTGAGATATTGCTGGAATGGAGGCTCAGGACTGTAAGACTTGGAGGTCTATCTGGGAATGCTAGGATGTCTGCAAATTTTGAAATATTCATCATTATGTTGTCATCACGCTGGTTTAACTGCAAATGTAAATATGAATTTTTATGCAATAACATGCCTGATTACTTCTTGAAGTGGATATTCCTTGGCAGCTATCATTATCTGGCATCCATCCATGATTATTATTTTAATGACCAAGCTTGGCTTCCTGTAGATTGAGCACTGAGACTGGTTTGGATTTCACATTTTTCACAAGTATTCTTAATAATGAAATGAAAGTTAAGTGTGAAACTTCTTCCTCCTCCTATCAACTTTCTTTCAGGGAAGCAAGATGTTTTAAGAAGCACATTATATCTAATGATTTTACTTTAATGGGGTTCATTCTTTCCAGACAATGCCCTTGGGCAAAATATCACTTTTCATTGTGAAGTCACCTTATAAAAAATAATCTGACGTGACATTTTTTAAATGGCAAGTAATCCACATATGCTCGGACAGAGAATCAAATTATTTTCTTTATATGCAACTTCGGTAATAAACAGAATATTCTATTCCTGCCCATGACAAGCTATGTTTATGTCTCATACTTGTATAACAGTATATTATTGGCAAGGAAATACATATATTCAGGTACACATGGCATAAACATAGCATGTCATAGACAATCATATTTAGCCTCTCTTTATAATAGCTGCTCTCTATTAGTCTCTAATCCCCACTCTTACACCTACATCATACTCTGCAATAATATAATATCAAAGACTTTCTACAATTACATTGCGTCTCTTTCTAAACTCCTGGCTAGCCTTATGAGGAAGAAATATTTTACAATATCAGTTAAGACGTTGCAAATATTGTCTCTTGTACACACATACTCTGAAAATAATTTCTTTTGATCACTTTAAGACTAAGACTAAATTTTAGGTAAGCAACAAAGGCAGTTATTACTTTGAAGGTGACAGTGTTAGAGGTGAGATTGCTTGAGAACTGAGTGGTAGCTATAGGAACATACCCTCCTGGGAAATGGACTGATCCTTCACTTTGGCATCATTCATGTGCAGGTTGGTCACGTTTCCATGACAACTTGATACTATAAACTTGAATAACAGATTCTGAGTCCCAAACTGTAATAAAAGGAATCTTGAAAAATAAATGCAATGACAAATTTGTTTCAGAAATCAGACATTCAGACAGCTACATTGTATGGTTTAAAACCTCTCACAGTCTCTAAGGAATGCTTCATAGTTCATGGAACAGGCCGATGGAAAGGTTACTTACGTTTAGTTAACTCAAATACATGCCACAAAATCGGAAAGAAAGGAGATCAAATTGATGTTTTGAAATAGCTTTGCATGCTAAAGGAAGACTTATGTATCAGGCAGATTGTAAAGAGGGAGTGTTGTTCTCATTCAGATACTAGCTAACAACGTCTGTGCTATGAAGTCCACCTGATTGCCGTTAAGGTTGAGTTCAGCCAGGGAGTTGTTGACGGTGAGGGCGTCACACAGCAGTGAGAGGGAGTCAGCACTCATATCACAGCTCGCTAGAGACAGCGAACTCAGGCGACACTCTGACTTCTGTAAACAAACAACAAACACTAACAAAACAAGACAATGACATATTTACTGGTCTAAATGAAGCTACTTCTGTACCTTCCAAGATTTCCAATTTTGACAAAAATGGTCAAAATACATGAACTTTTAGACTTCCTTTTACTTCATTAATCAATTTCAGAAAGATAATGATTGTTATTATTATAACATTTATATCAACATGATCAATCACATGACCTATCTTTTGTGATAGAATGAGACTAATGATGCTGTTACCTGTATCCAGGTGGAGAAAGCCTTGCCCAGACAGTTCCTGTCGGAGAGACTGTTGCTCCCCAAGTCCACGTCAATCAGGGTGCAGTTGTGGGGGAGGTTCTCCAGCAGGGCCCTCATGTCTGTAGAGCCTATACTCTGTGCTCTGGGGGAGGCACATCACAAGTACAGCAATTTGTATATTTTGTGTACTAATTCCCATAAAATAGTAAGAATTGTCACTTAATTATTAGTAAAGAAACTTATCAATGTCTGCTGTTAACAATTCTTAAACACAGGACAACATCAGAGCTATTTCTTCTGCAGCTCATCAGGTTCTATCTAATGTATTTTATTTGTTTGACCATCACTGCAGCATGAAAAATAAAAGGTCATAAAAGGGTAAAGTTTCAAAGCACAGCCATATAGGCTTATAGAGAAAGAAAAATATATTCATTGGAATAAAAGGGCTATTATGCTTTTTCAGGAGTGTCACACAATAAGACAGAGCGGTGCAAGGATCATGTACCTGAGAGTCTGCAGAATGTTGTTGGTCTTGAGAGGTGGTCCCACACATCGCGAGAAGTAGTCCTTGCCGAGACTGTTGCTGGAGACGTCGAGGTACACCAGCGACTTATTCTCACTCAACATGCGTCCGAGACACTCCTGGTATAAACATAATCATGATGGGTTCTGAGACTGTAGAGGGTTACAGTGTAATAAAGTATGTGTCAAGTACAAAGCAACACCCATAAACTAGTGAATTTTATTGTGGGTAACTTTCAATGTTGCAGCATAACTGACACAGAAAACTTTTGGCTTGTTACTCTGAAACTTTTAAACACAGAATAATGAGACAATGACTTAAGAGGTTGAACAGACTGGACAAATAGACTTGTAGTTACACTCACAGCGCTATCAGTGTCTGCCTTGTTCCCGGCCAGGTTGAGACTGAGAAGCGAGGTATTGGAGCACATGGCCAGACACACAGCCCGGAAACCCTGAGGTCCAAGGCAGTTGTTGGAGAGGTCAAGCACCTGGCAGGAGGTCAGACCACACATGTACACTCCTCACAATACTCAACACACATTGCAACAGAAATGATTTATACTCTTTGACCATAACTTTACAACATTAAGAAATTCAGAGAAAATTTTAATTGTTGAAAACCAGAAAAATGAAACTGTATCAATCGAATCAAAATCAAATCCTATATCAATTGATGCACAAAATGATCGCCTCCTGTTAATTTAGCACAAGACCTTCTCATACCGTACGGGGGTAAATAGACAGACTTTTCTCAATTTTATTACCTTAGTCTTATCATTGAAATGATAATTTATTACTTGCAAGATGAAAATATCACTGTGTCATAACAGTGCATGCTGACCGATTGACATGACGTCATTATCATTAAGTATGACGTTACAATGTTTGCTGCTTGGTGACAATTGTCTTACCAGCAATTTTTTTACAATTAATTTCAGCATGTAATAAATGAGAAACCGATCTCAATCTCATCATAAAACAATTTTATGAAACCTGTGGAATGTTTCGTTATCTAATTGTTTTTTGCTCTCTCGATACCAAACCATTCACTCATTTCACAAAAATTTTATTTAAGAATCCTTGTCTGTTTCCTGTTGTATATATGATGTAAAATTCATTCGGTGAATATATGAAGAGGGATTTTCCAATTGACATCCTTTATTTGAGTGAATAAAGTATGTTTCAATTAAAAAAAACTTATTCCAGCCCCAGAAAGCACCTGACACAGTGGTAAAACATTCATGTCTCAAACAAGGAGTCTAGCCTCCATGCAGCAAGTTTGGGTGGAACATTACACATCTCCGCATGATGCCCGTTGCACATACCAAGTTTCGTCGAGATAGGTCTCACCATTTTGGAGTTGTGCTCCGGAAACAAAATCCTACGTTACGTTTCCATGGAAACGGGTAAAAATAAAAATGCAAAGAAGTTGAAAACCCCAAAAGGCACATCTCCGCATAATGCCCGTTGCACATACCAAGTTTCGTCGAGATAGGTTTCACCGTTTTGGAGTTGTGCTCCGGAAACTTTATCGGGACGGACAGACGAACGGACAGACCGACGGACGAACAGACGGACGAACGGACGGAGACCATTTCAATATCCCCCGCCAACTACGTTGGGCGGGGAATAATAATCTGCTATGATGTACTGATAACTGCTTCAAATAGACTTAACAAACAAAACTCAAGAAAAAGAAACCTCGCAGCCCATCAATTATGTATCTAGCTGTTTCATTAAAGAAATTTTATTGTACCAAAGTAAAATGATTTTACCTGAAGGTTCTCAAGACTCCTAACAAGGTTGTAGAGGGAGTAGGTGTGTGGCAGAGCTTGGTTGAGCTGAAGTCGCGTAACATGCTTATCAACCACTTTCATTACACTGTCAGATTTCACAAGCAAGCACGCACTTCTCAAAACTGTATCGAACTTCCTTTGTGACTCTGGTTCTAATGGGAGATAACTCTCAACAGGGACATTTTGTTTTGGTCCTTTGCCATTTATTATTTTACTTCCCGACTCATTAGAGAGAGTTTTATTGCTTGCTTCTTTTCCTTGAGAGAGTGTTGGTTTGCTTTCGGCTTTTTCCTGATTAGGGTTTGTAGGGCTTGTTCCTTCTTTGCTTGACATCTTGTTTTCTGGAGTTGACTTTTCCTGTGGTGTTTCTTTCGATTTTGATTTGGTTACAGACTGTTGAGATTTAGTTTTTTCAAATGGTACTTTTGCATTTGAGTTTTTATTTTGGACTGAAATATAATACACAAGGGAATTCTTGAATACTTTCGTGGACAAGAAATGACATATGCAAGTAAAATTGATCACTTATGTTTTTAATAGCTTTTGTACCCCTTACTCACAGGCTTTGGCTGAATATACCTTAATTGTAGTCTTATTTTGCATTTGGCAGGCATTAGATATCCTTATTAGTCATAACGTCAGCTGGATAGCAGCCTGTAGTCTGGTGAGTGAAAAAAGAAAAGCAAAGTGAAACACCTACGTCAACAAATAAAAGATTACTTTCAAATCAACATACCTATTTTTTGTTGAGAGGCTGGTGTCTGAGTTTCCACGGTCTTGGTTGCTGGGGGGGAATGTTCAGGCCGAGGCGGAGTCACTGTTTGATTGACAGAAACAACAGCATGTGGTACATCAACTAGCTTTCCATGGTTACTAGATCCACAGCCCATAGTTCAAACATCCTGAAACCATGCAGCCTGATATCAATATCTTATGCAATGCAAGCGTAACTAAAACAATGCAAATTATCCAGCCAATACTGAGAACTAATATATTAAAGTTGGCTGGGTTTTGACTAGTATGGGGTTAACCCAATCTTTTTACATCCCACAACAAAATGTACCAATATAAAAAATCTCAACACTAATTTGGTTATTTCAAATTTTATTTATTATTAAACAATTCAATATTTTTTTCTATAAAAGATTATGCCTGGTGCGTTTTCATTTTAGTATCAGATTATGGCTATCTAGGTTATTAAAAACATTATCTAGGTTATTATTAGGTTAAACAATAAAACATTATATCAGAGACAATTTCTTTGAAAATATAGATTCATGTAACTTTATGCAAATTGTTTATGTGACAAGGGTCTAGACAAATAAGGATAGAAAAAAAGGAACAAATCCACAGACATGATTTAAAAGTTATCATTTATTGATGTTTTAACAAATGATCTTAATGCAACAAAGAACAAAAATGTAGTTTGAAAATATCAAGCTTATAACCAGTGATAATTTAAAGCTAAATATTTCACCTGCAGTCCAGGGACTCGCTACCACAATGTCTCATCAGTGAGTAGGCCTATCTCAATAAGTAAACAAATAGCCTAGTAGGCTTTCAAGAGGGTCCATGAGACACCAAACTGGAATTATTTGGATCCTTTCCAAACTTTATGAGTATTTGATTCAGGACTATGTGATAAATTTGTCAATGTCAACTGAACAATAGTCACAATACAGTTCAAGAGATATAGGCCTATGTGTGTTGCATGATCTAGCCTAGATCTATCATTCAATCGAATCGGATTAAGGTAAAAATCGCAGTGAACAAAGCACTTGTTTCATGATGGCTAAGTGGTTTCTAGGTTATATATTTGAACTCATAACGTAATTGGCGTTTTGAAATAAATACAGCTAGATGTATAAACATATTATCACCATAAATCCTGAACAAAGTTGCCATCTGCGTTTCGCTAGCAACATGACGCCATTCTCTGGATGTTAGGCATTTAGAATTATCTCCCTTTGCAAAATAAGGCTCGGCTAATTTCCATAGCACTGTGTGGAGTTTGACACCTAATCAACGCTTAGACATGTGAATAAAAAATATTTTTTAAAAGACTATATATCAGTTTTGCTTAGCTCAAAAAATCAATTATTGACATAAACGAACAGAACAAATGAATCAAAACTGCATACTAAAAAAATATACAGGGGGGCGGAGTCGGTATTTTTATTAAAATTTCATTTAGATTTGATAGACTGTAGACACGTCAAAATATAACATGTGCTGATCCATGTTCATGTCAGCTCACTAAAGTTTCCCTTCATCCCCAAAACATATTTTACCGTGTCCATTGAAGATTCAGCAAATTGTGGTCTAGATGTTTAAGAGACAAAAATCTCCGTCGTTTTAACAAGTATATAATTGCATGCTAGTTTTTGACCATGCAAAGACTAACAACCCGTTGTTGCCATTTCCAAATTTACGCTTGACTCGCTGACGCTCGGTAGTCGCCGTACATTGTCCGGTTTTCGTCAAGAAATGCGTATGAGACTTTGTCACTCGAAGAACTAGCATTGAAATAGTAGGTTTGGCAATGGAAACGGTCAGTAGGCTTACCTCTCGCTAAATTTACACCATTGTCTAACGTAACACATATTTGACGCCTCCAACCTACATTGTATCACTTGAAATATCTAATTCATGTACAGTCAGCACGAGAAAACGTAAGCTAAATCAAGAAAATTGTTCCAACAAATGTTCTGCGAGGGTTGCCCAATAGCTATCTGTCTTCAAGTAGAATACGATACAATTTCTTAACAATTAAATTCTAAGCTATGCATGAATAAGTACCGATCGATATCTTTCAACCTGCAGGATCTTGGTTCTGTTATTTTAGAGAGAGAAAGAGAGAAAATGTTTATTAAAGTGTCACGTACTTTAGAAATAAAATACAATACATAAAAACATATACATTTATTAAAAGAAAGTACCCGGCCTTAAGGCCTATGAGACACTGCAGTCATTAGATATCACATCAAAACAATATGATATTAAAATATAAAAACAGATATCAAAATTTACCTATGTTCTACAATAGCAGTATTTAACATTCACGCACAGGCACGCACACAAAACAATCCACTCAACAAATAACGCACGAGATCACGCAAATACTATCTTGAATATCACAAATACATTCACTCGTTCTCACCTTCATAATCACATACCTCTACATACCCAATAGCTTAATACATTCTCACGCATACGTATGTAGACATATACGCCTCTACACTTATACACATACACATATCCATATACATACATGCATACATACGTACATACCAACTTGCATGCGTCCACACATACTCACACACACACGCGCACACACCCACACCCACCTATACATACATACATACATACATACATACATACATACATACATACATACACACACCCATACATACATACATACATACATACATACATACACCCATACATACATACATACATAAAAATACATACATACATAAAAATAGATACATACATAAAAATACATACATATAATACATACATAAAAATACATGTATACATTTGCCCAAGCACTATGCTATATTTCAATTTACAAACATAATACTTTTTAACCAAATAGATACATGTTATTTTAGAGTGTGATGGTCCAAATGTTGTTTTACCTCTTATGTCGCCAACATAAAAACACCCAAATCGGCAGTTAACAAATTAAATGTTTTAGAAACGAAATATTAAGGTAAGTTTTAAAGTATATGAGATGGGAAGAAGTTCACTGGAATGCGTTGTGGACCTTAATGCTCAGAAACACGCAATTCAAACTATCTGCGTATGAAAGCTTCTGCCCCTTTATAATTATCAAAACAGCTTCTTTGCGAGACACTTCCTATTTAGTTATAAGACTTTATCATAAGGACTGTCTGAACAAATTGAGATTGTAAGACTTAAATGGTGTTTCATTCATAAAAAATAATCTTTGAATTAATATAATGTGTTTGTTTATGTATCACATGTAACCTGTGTTCCTTTCCTGTATGTTCAAGCTCTGTAATGATACAAACTGAATTCCGGGGTAATAAAGTATTGTTATAATATCATTATCATTTAAAACATATATCAAAATCTGAATCAAGAAATTCAATGTTTAATTATTGATTGTGGCTTGAAATCACACCTTCCATGAACATGTTTTAAAGAGCCACTCCGTGAGTTGTTGGAGTCATATATGCCAAAGTTAATCAATGGTCTCATTTGATCGCGAAGTATCGACTGTTACCAAAAAGACACATTTTTAAGCTTACTTTTTTTTTACAGTGACAGTATGAAGGTAGAACGTCGCAATTATGATCGAAAACCGGACAGTGGCGCGCGTCAAATAGTCAAACGTAATTTTGGAGACCTATCTAAAACATCCAGGAGGGCAGTTAGGGGTTGATAGTGTTTGTTAGGTTATATAACTAGTATCCATGTATATTGGACGTGATATCTACTCCTCTGTGCATAATAAGGCTGTTTTTAGATTTTCATGGAAAACCAGTATTTGTCATATAAGTGTCTTTTGGAAATGAAAAGTTAAGATGTTTTGATTTTATATCACCACATACGACATTTAGGTTCGTATCAAAGGTAAATATTTCTGAGACCTGCCCATTGGCTCTCTGCATAGTCGCGTACTTCGCTTTTCATCTGAAACCAACTCATTGACTTATTCTATGATAACCAATCGAATTGTTTCTTATATAACTCCTCTTCATAAGCTTCGGACCATTTATGTCTTACCACAGAGCAAAGTCTTGTCTTAAAATATCAATTCGTAATTGCCAAAATGAAATCATTCAAGTACAGTTCATTCCATGAGCCAGTTCATTTTCTTTCTGCCGGGCTATAAAAGCGAGATTCTACATATAAAACACTTTTCTTCAATGTTCATGTAAATACTCAGTATAACAATATTGAGTTGCGAATAAAAGTGTCTGACACCGAAAGTCATGCATGATGATATGGCTCAGTCATCACGGGAAGATGCCCCTTCTTAGGACTCTATCAAGAGATGGTCAGCTGAAGCGCGGACAAGAAAACGTACATGTATATGGTATCTTACCAATCATGCAAAATAAAAGTCATTTAAATAACGGAGAGAATTTAGATAAAAAGGAGTATATTTCGCTTTACAACATGACAAAAAACACATGTACTTATGAAAGTTCCATCATCACAGCCGATTTGCATATTCAAAACCAAATGTCAAATACAGGATATGGAACAACTTAATTGTTTTCAATAAACAAATTAACAACACCCTTATATAGAAAGTTAACTCAAAGACCCAATTTAGATGATTCCAGTAACGTAACATGTTCAACGCTATCAAGCCAAATCTGTATTTCGGGTGCTAAATCCAAGTTTATACAAGCATCTGACATGGCTGAGTTGTACCCCTGCTTTTGGCTCAATCTGTGGACATGTCAGGTATTTAAACACAATGTATGTTTACTTAACAGTCAATTTCTAACAACGTTGACCATACTCTTGATTGACTAAGCTGACAGTGAGTGAGTTTGCTGTTAACAATAATGAAGAGCTAATTCGCTATATCCGAGTTCGCTTTACACGTATGATTTTAATGAAATTATATAGGGTTTTTGACGGGACTCAAAAAATTGTTCGCTTTATCCGATTGTTTGTTTTATCCGAGTTCGTTATATCCGCGTTCTACTGTATATCAATACATGTATAAGCTTTTTCTTAGACTTTATTAAAATCAAAGATTCCTAAATACCGTATTGCTTAATCATATAGCATTTCCAAGAATTGAAAAGAATAAAAATAGGATACTGTTTAATCGAAAACAAAATAAAATCAACATACAATGCATGATGGGTAAACTCACAACATTGTAGGGAAATACTTTCAAAGCACGTTTGTTGATAACGATACATCATTACATATTTCTGAATTTCCAAGACCACTTTGAATTGAATCGGTTGATAAAAAATAAAATTATGAGCCGAACACAATGTGTAACGGACGGACGGACAGAACCAATTTACCCATACATTCGTTGTTGTGTGGATCAAATTACAGTCGCCTGATTGGCGCGTGCCAGTCATTGTACATTGTCCGATAATGACGAATTTTTGCCTTGAAAATGTCACTTGACTGACACGACACCCAGCTAACACACGACGTACATACGACGTTGTGAGAAGGTCGTATTTTGGTAACGTAATTTCCCGACGTACCTGCGACGTACTAAGTACGAAAAAAATAACGTAATTTCTCAACGTTGTTACGACGTTGTGTTATACGTATTTTTTACGTTAATGTAACGTAGTTATGTCACGTCCAGTCGTACGTCCTCACAACGTCCTGATTACGTGCCTTTTACGGGATATAATAGTAGAAAAGTTATCCAGTAACATGAAAGAAAAATGTACATTTAGGCTAATCTTGGAATACACAAAAGAAGCAGTAAAAACAATATACGATGGTCAAATATTCAACGAGAGCCTTTTACTGGTTATGTTATTTCCTGACGTATCTGCGACGTATTATTTACGAAACATATAACGTTACATCTCTAGTTGTAAGTATTACTTATTTAACGTAGTTATGTGATACCCAGTCTTACATCGTCACAAAGTCTTCATCACGCATCTTTCACCAAACATATAGGCCTAAACAAAAGAAAGTTACTCTGTGATATCAAAAATATATCCACATTAATTCATCAGTTCTATGAATTGAAAAAAGAAACAGTAGTAACAGTAAGTTAAAACCATAATGGGATATCTTGGCGTCGCTGCGATGTACTTGTTATTTATCATACATCATAATTTCTCAATTTTGATACGAAATTGTACAAGGCGTACGTTTCGCGCCATTACAAATGCTCATGACGTCATATAAAACATGACGTCGTAACGATTACGTCACAAACGAGTACTTGGCCGCCATGTTTGACGTCGCCGTGGGGAATCAATGTTTATTTTGCAAGTTTATTGGCACTGGCGTCTCTTCGATCCTTCCCAAAGCTCTGAGGTAAGTTGTTTTAGAACTTTTATGCATACTTTGTATCATTGGAGTTTAACACAATTTACGCACTTTTGATTTATGATCATCGTTACGATAAATAATTTAGGCCTAGATCTCCTCTCATAGAGGATGATGTGATACAAAATTAGAAGTAAATAGACTACTGCTGTATGTCCTATAGCATTATATAACAGCCAATTTACTATCCAAGTTTTCCATGGTATAGGCATTTTTAGTTATTTCATACCCATTTAACCAACATTATGATTGCTAGGCAGTTTTGTTGTCGCCGGCTCGGCTCCGAAAACACGGTCAAACTCCTTACAGTGTTACGGCAAAGCATTTCGTGCTTGAATACGCATAGTCTGTCACAAGTGCTGCACGGAGTTTGAAAAGTATTTCAATCAGCAGTTTGCGAGTTCACCGAGTGCAGGCTTTGTGTTTGACATTCAGTTCCATTGATTATTAGATGGATGCAGTACGTCTTTTAAACCTAACTATTTATAATATTTGAATAAATGATTCTTTATCTAGCGGGTAAGTAGCTTTACCCGCGATCACTGTGTTAACATTACACAATATATTTATTTGTGTTTCATATAAACAATGCAAACATGTTGGTGAAGTAAAAATCATTTAGTAGATAACCAGCAGAAAGTGAAGGTGAATAATAAATCTAAATGAATAAACGTGAGGAAACATCGATGAATGTCAAGATATTTCAAATATATGTACAGCCGTGACGGGTAAAGACACGTGGAGGGTAAAGATACGCACTCGCACAAAACTAGGCCTAAACCTAGTAAATTAGATGAGTGTTAGCTTGTAATTGATTTATGTCTATGAATCTTTAGGCAATTAAGATGATATGAAGTTTTTGAAAAGGTAACAAAGATTTTATGTTGATTATTGGCACAAAACTGGGAAAAACTGACAAAATTCCTAGCTAACATGTAGTCATCAAACAGTTTGCCTTACCACATAACAACTGTCATTGGAAACCAAAGTATTGTTCTGATATCGGTTTATCCTTACCTAGACCTAAGGAAACAGTTTTAAAATCTAACAACGTCATTTAATTGGAAATGTTAGGTGTAGTCAAACCTTGCGTGCGTATCTTTAGCCGACACATGTCGACTTACGGGAATAGGGGAGTAGTCGTTGGCAAACTTTCACTGTCACTGACAAACACATTTCAACATGTATATTTTACATTAATGTTATCAGTGAAGCTCTAAACTTTAACAGTGACATGGTTATTATCCCATATACTGTATTTTTTCTGAAGCATGAACATGTATCTCTTAGGTGCGTAGCTTTACCCGACAACACGGTATAGTTAGTGTACAGTGATAGATTGTTGGCCGAATGTACAGCCGTGTCGGGTAAAGTTACGCACTTGCACAAACTTATTAACCTTGTAAATCAGGATGAGTGTGAGCTTGTAATACATTGATGTCTTTGCATCTTTAGGCAATTTGAAAGATATCATGAAGTTTTGAAAAGGTTAAATGGTGATAAGACCGAAAGTTCTGTCGCCGAATGCTCTATTCTCGCAATGGAACCGCATACTAACTATCTAATGGGGTTGCAGGTAGAGCCTCTCTAACTAAATGGTGATAAGAGGCAAAACAGACCTAGAAATTGGTAAGAACTGACAAAATTCATGGGAAACATGTCGTCTTTAAACATTTTTCTTTTCACATAACAATTGTCAATAGAAACCAAAATACTGAACCAAATATCGGCTTGTCCTTGCCTAAACTTCAGAAATCAATTTCAAAATCTATGAAAATCATGATGATGGAAAGGTTTGGTGTATTCAAACACTCTGTATATCTTTAGACTACATATGCCGACCAATGAAATATTTAGTGGGTTAGTCGTTTGAAAACTTTCAGTGTCACTGACAAAAACACTTCACAATATATACTTGAATATTATCAACGAAGCTCTGAACTTTAACAATTGTTGTTTATATCAAATATATTGTATATTTCTCGGATGAATGATCATGTATCTCTCAGGTGCGTAGCTTTACCCGACAGCACTGTACTTCTTTCTGTGATAACAAAACTGATACGTTAAAATTCATGATTGCCCCGTCAAGTGCTGAATATTCCGAAGATCTGAAATTATGCAATTATTTGAGTAGCGTAAAATGAGCATAAATCTATTTCCAAAGGATTAGGACCATTCTGATTCATATCAATTATTAGTTAAATGTCAGGCATTCATATAAAATTTAACTTCTATGTTTATGAAACATATTTGAAGTCAACGGGAATCGCTACCTTAACACGACTTTTTCATGAAGTCACCAATGTTTCGTAAGTATGCACACTATAATCATAGCCCATCAGTCAATTGTATCTTTACGAACCACTATCAAATTGTGTTGTCAGTATTATGAAATACTCAATTTTCTTTTTCTTTTCTTGGGCTGCTCGAGGTAGACGAAGAGGAGGACCGGAGAGGCAGGGAAGAGTAAGACAGTTAATGTTCTAGCTTGCTCCATCTACACAGGGGAACTCATCTTACTCTCAGGTACCCACTAATGATAAATATTATGATGAACGCTTAAAGCTTTATATGTATATATAAGCAGAACTAAAACTAATTGAAATACTTGAAAGGATACAACATGATATATTTAGATAATAAAAAATAGGCTCCATAAATAAAACCATCGATTTACAGTGTTTTATTTATTATATGGAACGGTTTATTCTGTTTATCATTATTTTCATTTTTATTTTACAGAACGTTCCTGGGTTCCTGAACAGTGCTGTGAAGAAACATGTACAATGAAGCGAGAAAAATGAAGAAACGCGTTTTCCCTTATATATTCTAAGGCTGAATAAACAATTTTGTATAGTTTATCCCTGTCTGATTTTTACCTTGTAATAGTATGGCTTATCCGAATATTGCAATGCCATATTTGTTTTAATAGAAACTCGACGCCTTTAATTCGGAATCTTGACTCCATGTTCAATAATTAGAAAAAATCTGAGTGCGAAGAGAATGTGCATATTTCACTACCCACCATTCGTTTTTATTAGTGACCACCGTCTATTAAAACAAATATGGTACGTGCAGCCTAACAAAGTATTCCTTAAACTTCCAGTGTTATTTGGAAGTCGTGTGCGTTGTAGGAACGTTATTGTTAGGTCGAGTTAAAGTCCAAAATTTCGTTGTTGGGACATATCGACTCCACAAGAGGGACGTTCCGAGGATGTTTCATGTTGATGTCCCTGGGACGTAAACGTAACGTTATAACAATGTTCTCACAACGTAATTTTGTTATCTAGGGAAATACCACGTTGTGACAACGTGTTTGGGAGTCTACAAAATAACGTTGTGACAACGTTTGGAATTTACCTTAGGACAACGTAAATAAGAACGTCGTTACAACGAGGCCACGACGTCTTATTTAGGTAGAAATACCACGTTGTGACAACGTGAACGGGAGTCTACAAAATCACGTTGTGACAACGTCAGGACTCAACCTTAGGACAACGTAAATAAGAACGTCGTTACAACGTCGCCACAACGTCTTATTTAGGTAGAAATACCACGTTGTCACAACGTGAACGGGAGTCTACAAAATCACGTTGTGACAACGTCATGAATCTACGTTATGACAACGTAAAGTGGACGTTGTGACAACGTCATTACAACGTAGATTTGTTAGCTGGGCACGCACTAGAATATTAGTTGTCAACAACAGTCAGTACTTCTTACAGCATTGATAATGTTTGACATATTAATATGACTTATGTCTTCAGGAAAATTCTTAATGTCACTTAAGCACAACACGCCTATCGTACGATCTTTCGTTATTGAACGATCTCACACCCAATCATTCGCTCAACTTTCATAGGATGAAGACATTCTTACTTGTAGCAAATACCTTTCACCGGCCCTGGAGAAGCAGATGTAGATACCATTTATAACCCCCTGTCATTCTGACCATGTACTGACACACGTGTTACAGTCTGTAATGTCACGAAATTGACTTCAAATATTGATCATTAACCTGTCCTTAACAATGAAACTTAACACTCTGGAGGCCGTAGCTGCAATTGGCTAACTTTATTTGTTCAGCGTTAATCCAACTCCCGAACGCTAATTTTTCCGACCAAACACAATATTAAATATAAGGCGGACAAAATGTTGACAACCGGGGTCAAAATATACGAAAAACCAAAAATATGAGGATCAACCTGTAGTTTAAGATATGAAATGCTTTGAAAATTTCAGAATACATAAAAAACTGGTGTTCCTTAACTTTTCATATTCCGCATATGTTTGGAGAAGTTATATGATTTGATTTTATTTTATGACTTACTGAATGTTGGTAATTTCTGTTCACAACATCAATAATATATATTTATAATAAACATGCTTAAATAAGATATATCTATCATATGCATCCCAATCAAACTTTGGAATAAACAGTTAAAATTGTCACCTGTGTCAACAGAAACGCTGCAAAGGGGTTAATAAAGAACAAAGACACGAAGTTTCAAGTAAATCATTGATTTCCGCTTCATTTGTCCAGGTAGCATTGTTGCATGTTTATGGGCGTTTGAATATTGCACAGAACATAAAAGAACTTATTGATTGATATGTTTATAGTCTATCAATTACTTCCTGTCATGCGTGGAATAGAATAAACTTAGTCATTTGTATATTTTCATCATACTGATAAGTAATGAGTTAATGGTGATTCGTGCAATCGTACAGTTTGAATTGTGGGAAAACAATTCGGAGAGGTTTGGATTAATTTGTGGTATGAGAGCATCGACGTTTAGTCGAATTACATAAAGTAAGTTGTTTCTTCCGTTCACTTCAGTGCAGATAAGTTGTATAATTCTCTTTTAGACTTTGGATACAAGAAATCACGTTTAAAATCATCAATAGTAACGTTATATCTGTGAACAAATAGCACAAATACGTGTGTGATCTCAAAAATAAATGTTCCATATTCACAGTTCACTTACCATGGCATGTATTTCTAACCATAAACTTGGTCTGTTATTGTTGCGCAAAATGTTTTAAGAAGAAAAGTTCAGTTAATTGACGGTTCTCTTCAAACTCATACAAATGGACGTTTAGCACTCACATTCACGTCGGCGGTATACAAGGTTTTGGAGCATTAATATTTAGGTTTAGAAACAACTGAAGTTTACTGAAAACAATGTACAACGATTTTAAAACTTTTTTGATTTACTGAGTTTGTATTGAAAAATTCTCATTATAGAATTCTTGTACCTTCATTTAGAGTCTAAATCGGGAGCATCATCTTCAAAATTGCCATTGTGAAACAGTTGATTTACAAGTTTAATTACGAGTATTGATTGCAATGTTTTGAAACTATGCAAAACATTGTCTGTTGTTGACTCTATTCCTGCCATCATGCTATATAAACACTTTTAATTAAAACGCATTAAAACGTTGATAGTCTTTGGAAAAAACGACTGCCTCACCTGATATCAAAGGAACTTCAAAAACATGAACGACTTCTTTAATTAGTGATAATTTCTTTAACATGAATTCAGGTTTGAGAAACTCCAAGATGATAAGGATCTTCATGCTAACGTGGCCCTGGGACTCAGCAGCCAGAGTCAGACGTGCTCCCGCCATGCCTCCTCTACTTCCGGCTAAACAACTGAGTGTCGAGAGTTACAACAGTGTTGATATCTCAGTGCCCAATGAACCACAGCTCCCTGATGGGGACTCGAAACCCGACAAGCCATTTGAGGACGAAGAGGAGGTCAAACAGACAACAGCAGAGGTCAATGTCGGGAAACTCGATTCAGCCTTTCTAGAAGCCTTCAGTTCCAAACAGACAGATGTCCCTCTTACTCGTGGTAATGCTCCTCGAAGAAAAGTATCTAAGAAGTTTGCAAATAATCTGGCGTTTTTGGGAGATGATGATAATGCAGAGGCCAAGGAAGTAAATGTTGGTAAATTGGATCCTTCTTACATAGAGATGTTTGGTAGCAAGGGAACAGATGATACGCCTGCAAAAGGACATCGAAGGAAGCAGTCTATGGGCTCTGGGAAGTTGTTTCCTAGTACTCAATCATTTGATGATGGACGTAGTTCACAACCTTTCTCTGAGACAGATGCTGCTACAAGCGGTTCTGGTCTGGAATCTAACGACAAAGAAGGTGAAGCAAGAGCTTCAACCGTTGCTGGAGCTTCAATAAAACCAGTTACTCTAGCTGAAAACAGCTCCCCTGTTGAGCTGCAACATAGTTCACCTGATGCTGATGTGTCAGATTCGAAAGACAAAGCTCCTTTAGATGCTAAAAGTGAGACAGATATAGCAGCAGAGAGTAATATTAACAAATTGGACCCTTCCTTGACAGAGGCGTTTCTTAAAGGGGAGGACAAGTCATCTTCAAGAGGAATCGATGTAAACAAACTGGACCAGTCCATGATTGATCCATTCAAATACAAAGAGAACGAAAAAGCAGGTCCAAATATCAATGTTAACAAGCTTCCTTCATCTATGATGACACCTTTTCTGCAGCAACAAAATGTTGACTCTGGGATAAGTAGAAATACAGGCAGAAGGCGTTCTAGTAAGGCGAGTTCTTCTGGCAATCCAAAGAAGGAACAGATATCACCCAACAGCAAAAACTCTGATGGCTCCCCATCTAAACAAATCCCGGGGAAAGACATCAGTTTGGTAGAATCAAGTACTAGAAAACAACCAAATGAAGCTACACCACATGGACGGACCAAGGTTGTTGAAGAGCCGATGTCTTCAGAAAAATATTCCATGAAATCTGCTCCAAACACAACAGTTCACAGTGGCCTTCATGATAAACCAGATGAGAACAGAAATGGACACAAAGAAAGGAAGATTATCGAAGAGCCTATGACAGCGACGCTTTACACAAAGAAGGCAGCTGCAAATATTCCAAGTCACTTCAGAGATATTGATGACAGTTTCTCTGCAATAGACATTTTTCAAAGTCAGTCTTTGGGTCAAACTAACGATGGAACTGGAAGCAAGTCAGAGAAGGAAAATGAGAAGTTTCAGTCCTCAGAAGTACACCTTTCATCAAGAACTCAAGGACCTGTCGACTCCACAATTAGACCAACGACTGTTGTATCTTCAGAGTCCTTTACATTACAATCAGACCAAAAGTCAATACCTGGAAATGATACAATGAACGAAAAACGTTCATCAGATGCAAATAAAAGAGTGATGTCAACCAATATAGAAGGGATGAAACAGTTCATTGATCAAAATAAAGACCCACGTGGTACGGAAACTTCGGTAGAAAATGATCTGCCACAGTCATTGCAAAAAGATTTAGTTTCCTCTGGATTTGAGTCAGTTAATGAACAAGACATTAGAAAATGTTTATCTACCGAAAAATTATTAAACACTGACAAAAATGACGCAAATCAGGCAACAACTGAGCAAGTTATTGGCAGACTTGGTGCTGCATGCTTGGACCCTATCAATGATGAAGAGAATTCTGTGTCTGTGCAACAACAACATCCAATTAAATCTTCACAAAGCTTAAAAGATGAACAAGGAGGATTAAAACAAGAGCAAGCTGATGGTGTGATGGACTGTGACGAAATTGACACAAAACGGGCAAATACTGAGAGTACAATTGGCAAACTTGATGCTGCTTATATGGATACTTTCAATAATAAAATCAAACATACTCCCAACCCTGATGCCGGTCCTGGTGGCAGTGTACCTCGAAGAAAACTATCCAAATTTGATGAAGGTAATGATGAAGTTGCAACTAAAGAAATAAATGTAGGTAAGCTTGATCCTACATTCTTGCAGCTCTTTGGCAGTAAACAAAAAGACGAATCATCACCCAATAGGTCAAGACAAGTCACAGACAAAAGAACACCCACAAATTGGGAGCAAATTTCATCACAGTCCTCACCTGACAGAGATGGTATGTCTAATTCAACATCATCCAATACTGAAACCAGTGAAAGTTTGCTTTTAGGCAAACAAGGTCCTAAAATGATTAACATTGTTGAAAGTTCTACAAACAGTGAACGATCATCTCAAAATAAAACAAAAGAAGGATACCATGGGCTTACAACTGAAGGAAAAACAACAATTTCAAATATGCCTTCAAGAAAAAATACATTTGACACTACAGATAAAGGCAAAGAAGATGATGCAGGACTTCATGCCTTGTCTGGAGAAATGATTTCTAATTCGGATGAAACAACCATTGACCCAAATCACAAGCTTAAAAGTGTCCTCTCCCAACCTGGATTTGATATTCCATCAAAATCAATGTCGGAAAATGATAACACAAGCGATGCAAAAGAACTACCAGTGGAAAGGGAGATATCAAGTGGTCCTCAAATTGATGATGGCCAAAAGGAGACCAACAACAAATTAGAAGACTTTATTGTTGACCATACAAAACAAAATTTGCCATTCGACAAAATTTCTCCAAAGTCTACACGTGAGAACGAAAGTGGAAAGTGCCATAAGAGTGATTTGGGAGAAAGAACTTTGAATGCAGGTAAAGAAACAGCAGAAATGGCTGGAAATCATGGGGGCTTCATTTCTCAACCTGTGGACACGTTAAGTGATATAAGTTTTGCACCCAAACTATTAAACATGCATGAAAATGATTCCAATAAAATCATAGCATTTGATACAGTTTCATTAAAGTCAGCACCTCTCTTGAATTCTACACGACAATCAGCAAAAACTGGTTTGAGCGTTTTAGAACGTGAAGATCAAGGTAAAGTAATAGATGTTGACAACAAAACATTTTGTGAACCATCAGCATCAATTCAACATGAGGACAAGGTTTTCCTGGAGTCAGAGCCTGAAGCGGATGCCAAAAGGGTTGACGAGGAACATTCACCGGACAGTAATCCTGTAGGTATAGTGCCTGAATCTGATGACAAATCAATGACCAGAAGACTTAGAGACTTCATTTTTGGACCACCATCTCTAAAACAACAGGCTAAAATATCCAAGGACGAGACATCAATGCACCCAACATCAGGAGGAAAGGCAGTTGATGAGGCAACAGATTCCAGCAGCGAACACATGGCTCCCACGACTCAACCAACTCTGCAAGAAGCAAAACCAAGGGGTCATTCTGATATCATCACTCCAACACAGTCAACACTGCTAAAATCCAGTAATTTGAATATATCAGGAGAAAATGCAAATGACCATATGGCAAAGCCATCTTCAACGGATAGCAGGGACAGACTAATGCCATCAGATGGCCAAGAAAATACACTTGAACAAACATTACAAAATCCAAATCACTTGGAATATGTATCAACTGAACACCAAATGCTTAGGATGCAGCATAATGAAGAAATACCAAACGACAATGATGAGATGCAAGCATCATTTATTGATAAAAGAAACAGAACACTTACTCCAGAGAACTTAGAAAACGTCTTTCAACAAGGGATTGACCGACCAACTGATTTTGAAAGCGTGCAATCTTCACAAGAAAAACTTCATTTGAGACCACCAGTCAAAGTTATTTCTGATGATAATGATGAAAACCAACAATCAGTAATTGATACAAAAGAAAGAATAATGCCTTCGGATGATGATGTAAAAATTTCACTTCAACACTCATTAGAAAGGCCAGCGACCTTTTCCAATGGATCAACATCAGCACAGACACTTAGGATGACACCATCCATCACTTCCAATTCTAAGGAAAAGGAAAAGCAGTCACAATCAAATAATATGATGCATGAATCCAATCCACTGGTCAGTGAAGTGAAGACAACAACATTGCAAAGTTCGCAATTTGAGGATGGAAGTTCTCAGAGAGGAAGGGCTTCAACAGACTTTAATACAGAATTCCCTTATTCAAAGAAGGTGGTATCAACTACAACCATTGCCAAAGAGGAGCTTGTAACCTCTGAAACTGATTGTATGGATTCGACTCAAATAGGATGTGTGAGGAAAGCTGACAAACACACTAACAATTCATCTGATATCAGTGATGATTCAATGAAGCCTGAAGCCTTCAGCAACAATGCACAACACAAGTTTGCTGTTGATCGATTTCATTCAGCAGAGCCTGCTGAAAACCTACATTTCACTGATGAAGAAGGAAATAGAACGCTTCAATTCATTAGAGGCCCTGATGAAAAATTTCAGAACAGTTTTCCATCTCAAACTTTAGGATTAATATCCCCATTGGATATCCACGGACATAACACCGAGTCTGCAGATACATTACAACTTGACCAAGAAAAATCAGCTCCAGAAGCATTGTCAGAAGATGAAAGTTCTGTTACTAAAAATCGCCAGATATCTGAAAAGGAGAAAAATGAAAAACTAAAAAGAACAAAATCCATACCAAATCAGTCAAAGAAAGTCACATCGGCTCAGCATACACAGGTACAACCTTTCACATTCTCTTCCTCCCGAAGTGCAAGGAAGAGCACTGAAAAACCAATAGAGGCATCAAAGGTAACCTTGTCCAGGACAGACAGAAAAGGATCGCAGACACCAAATACCAGCCAAGCAACAAAGCAGTGGAAAAAATCGAGTAATGCTCAACAGGCTGTGTCAGCCTTAAAGTCTGCTCCAAAGACTGAAGCAAAGTTAAAAACTAGACCTGAGGAAACGTCCACTAATCAAATAAAGAAAGCAACACCAAAAACCACAGAAGCAAAACCCTTCTCCTTTCAGTCAAGGGTACGTAAGGTTGAGAAACAAGATGATTCCAAACAACAGCAAAAAACGACAGAAGCAAAACCTTTCTCCTTTCAATCAAGAGTACGTAAGGTTGTGAACAAAGATGATTCCAAACAAAGTCCTGACCATTCAATGAAGAAGGTTGTGAGGCAGAGCATTGAGCGAAAACTGCATGAACCCAAAACAGGTCGTCCTGGAAACTCGAAAGTAAAGTCAATCCCAGACTCTGCTTTAAAACGATCTGAACAATCTAGAGATAGTCCTCAAAAGAAAGCAGAAAATACTCCACGAAATCTGAAGAGTCCAAAAACAAAGACAGATGAAATAGACAAGTCACAGGAAAGGAGGAAGCCACTGCACAGACGGGCTAGTAGCAATACTGACAGATATGATAGCGGGGATACTGATGACACGTCGCTGTCTGATGACGATGTACACAAACAAGGTTCAAAAACATCTCACAAGAGGATGAAAAGTTTACGATCTGTTCTCAAACTGACAGATCCAGCCAGTTTAATTCATGAAGTTGAATCTGATGGCAATGATGCTACCAAATCTCTTCGAAGACAGAGAAAGCATCGTGTAAGATTTGTTGATCAAGAGCATGACAGCATTGATTCAGAACATGAATCAAGTGACTATGACAACGAGCTGGGGAAAATGGGCAGCAATGACATCCAGAATTCTGACCATAATACGAAATCTACAGAAGAGATGGGATCTATCAGTAACAAAACGCGTCTTCAAACGGATGAAACTGAACAAACCATCAATGTCAGACCAGCAGAGATAAAAACATCATCAACATCATCTGAAGGAACCACCGAGGTTAGCAATCAAGGTGATGACTTTAATATTGTAAAACCAATAAACACTCTTCAGACAGCTACAAAGAAGGGAGTTCTGCATCAAGGAGTATCAAAAGGTATGACGTCATCATCGAAGAGTGGAAGGCCAGAACTACATGTAGACCTCCCGGCTTCAGAGAGAACTGAGAGAATAATAGAAGAAGCTCTCCTTCGTTCAGACCAACCCTTCAACGACTCCACAATGAACATGGATAGTCCAGATACATTCACAATTAGACCTACGTTCCCAAATCACAGCAGACAGCCCTCGTACCCTTATGGAGAAGATGACAGTTCTAACGAAGCAGCTAGTGGACTGTCGTACATTACCATTGGAAACTCTCAGATGGAAGCGCCTGAGGAAGTGCAGAGTTTGACACTGGATAATCTAGAGGCTGGAGAGTCGGAGGACTGTCTTGCTGCAGAAGAGGCTGTTGAAAAGTTACCGGAAGTTAATCAACATCAGCATGCTCTGAAAGAAGACCGAAAGGAAGGGTTCAAGGTTCAACTACCAGAGGAGCTTGCACCAAAAGCTCTCAAGGGATCCAAAGTTGACAGGATAGAATGGACTCTGCCAAGGCTTAAAAGAGGTAAATGCTACTTCTGTAATATTTGATGTTTGAGATAATGATATGTTTTCATAGTATACCCCAAATTTTATATTTTGAAAATTAAAAACAAACACATTTATTCAATACATTCTGACAAACAAACAAACCTTTTTGACGATACTTTAATTTTTTTTCTTTACTATAGATCAAATCAGAGAGCTTGTTTCGCGTATGATTTGGCTTATTTACAATATAAAATATACAATATACAATATTTGAATGCTATAGCGGTGGTGCATTAAGCATTATTTTCCCAGCTAAGAGTAAGTGTTTAAGGAATGTAATATAAAAATTGCGGCACTTTCTCATTGCTTTTAGTAACTACCTAAACGTTTTTGGTTTATAATTGCCTAAATAGCCTAATTAATGTTAGCATCCATGCCTCAGTATATCAAAACCATCTTCATAAAGTGTGAATTTTTCCTTATTTTTCATATAATTCATATTTTTTATGTGGCTTAAGTGAGAGCCAAAATAACTTGAGTTAAAAAATGGTTCAAATCGCCTCCCCTTATTTGCCTATTTAAAATGCCAAATTATGATAATTTCTTGTTTTCAGTGATAATCGGAAAACGGCTCTATAAACGTTAATAATTCGGAATTCCGTATCAAATTAACGTGTATAATTGACATATGACCTACGAATTCCTATTAACCTATGTTTGTCTTTTCCTCTACTGCAATCAGGTTTCCAAACTTACGCTCGCCACCGTCCAGTTTTCGAGCACAAATCACGACTTTAACCCGTTTATTGCCACTAAACTGAACTGATAAGAATTTGGATTCTGCTTTTCTGAAACAACTACTACTTCTCGATGAAACAACACCATTCGTGAAGTTTAAAATATTTGACACCAACAACATACTCTGTTGTCCATTAAATCTAAAAACCATATTCATATAAGTATCGTAGAAACATATTGAAACAAAACATACAAATGAAATAGCCAACTGTTTTTGTCAACTGGTAACAGACTAACGATTTGGTCAACTGCTCGTACTGTATGTTCAGTTGGACAGAGCTTCTTTCTATGTATGTATGTATGGATGTATGTATGTATGAATGTTTCTCTTTATATGCTAATATTTTGGACACCCAGCGAAGCTGAATCATAGACGGGAGTGGTACCTACCGTATAGCGAAGCAGAGGATGGGTGTGTTGAAACAAAACCAGGGAAAACTGCAACCATCTCGGTGAACGCACAGTCAGGTAGATACTCACGTGTACATGTATCTTGATTCAATATCTTATTACGAGCTCAGTATAGGATTTTGAAAAAGTAATAAAAAAATTACTACAAATGCACAGGGCAAAATTATTGATACAAAATAAACTATACATACTTATTCAAACCTTATATCCTTAAGGTTTAAATGAGATTTTGTCCAAAGGGGCATGTACGTGTCTCCAGAGACATTGAATGGTACTGAAAGCGGTCGTATGAAATGGCTCTATTCCATGCATTCAGGTCACCAAACAGATTCAGTACCTCTCACAACCGGAAGTGGCCTAAGGCGTTCATTTGAAAATACGGATGACAGCCAAAAAACATCTTCTATGAGAACAAATAAAAGAGGTAAGTGTTCAATCACATCGTCTACATCGTCTCCGATACCTGTGTACGTTGGTTAACAATCTTCGTTCCAGATATTATTTTGTACCCTTGTTAATGAATTAATTAGCAAGGAAAAAACTTGCATTGTCATATAGATATGAACATAGTAAAACGCATTATTTACTTAATGAATCTACAAGGTTTATACACAAACAGTTACAGGGTACTCCGCGGAGTCATCATCTCTGATAAAGAGGGAAGATGCAAGTCATCCTGTGGCTGGTACTGAAGGAGGAGGTGAGAGGTGTATCCTATTTTGTATAATAACCATATCCATGAGATCAGCTCTGTTAGGTTTAAATGAGATTTTGTCCAAGGGGAAAGGTTGTGTATCCAGAGATATTGAATGATACTGAAGTAGGTTTTATGCTATCATTTAGATCATATGAAATGTCTTTATTCCATGCATTCAGATCACCAGACGGATTCGATAAATCTCACAACCGGAAGTGTCCTAAGGCCTTCGCTTAAAAATACAGACGACAGCAAGAAAACAGCTTCTATCAGCCTTGAAAAAAGAGGTTTGTGTACGATCACATCGTCTAATCGTTTCCGATACCTGTGAAAGGTACTAGTTAAGTAGTAAATAGCAACCTCCGCTGAGGTTGATATAGAAATGAACGCGCGAGCGGTAGCGAGCGTGTTCATTTCTATATCAACCGAGGGTGGAGGTTGCTATTTGCCTTACACATCGTGGTTAAGAAATGAAATTATTTTATTAAAAGAATAATTAAGTAGTATATAATGACCGGGTGACGAGCGATTATGGCAAAAAAATTCAAGAGGGTGTTAGCTCGAGATGAGGTTTTTTTGCTATAACGCGAGGCTAAATATTTGATTCTAATGATTAGAAATTGACATAACCTTACACCTATATATTTTCATTTATATATACATATACATTTATATATATACCAGGGGGGAAACAGTACAGACATGACACAACAAAATGAACAGTCCCAGCCAGGGATCCTCGTTAGCTCAAATGGTAAAGGCGTTACTCGCCAGCAGGGAGGTCCTGTGTTCGAATCCCACTTTCGCTAATGTAGAGTCTTATATACTGAATTTGTAAAACTATCAAAATTTTACAAGTCTAATCGTTTGTGTAGGTTGAACATCTCATAACACCCACCTGCGTATGGTACATAGCCTTCAACTAAAAACAAAGGACATTATAACCGATTTGAATGATATGTGATAGTGCCCTAGGGCGATATGGAGAAACAACCGATGATTACGTCATAAGAGGTTGATATGAGAATGAACCAATGTTAAAAGAATGGGAACATATCCCACCTAGGTGTGTAATACTAAATGTCATAACGGACTTCGGGACGTGTTATATTACACCTCGTTTTAACTAGATTGCTGTGTAAGTTTGTTCACAATCTTCGCTTCAAATGTTATTTTGTACCTTCAACGACTTTCCTTGTTTATACCCTGAATGTATCGAGGGAAACATTTTGTTGCATTGTCATATAGATGTACGTGTTCGCTCATAATAATGTCATTTACACTGAAACGCTGTCTACAGATTTAGAGCTATAAAAGGTAAACATGATTGACGGTACACATGAAATCTAACAATATGAAGATAGTAAAACGCATTATCTACTTAACGAATCTACAAAGTTAATGTACCCACAGTTACAGGGTACTCCGCGGAGTCATCATCTCTGATAAAGAGGGAAGATGCAAGTCATCCTGTGGCTGGTACTTCTGAAGGAGGTGGTGAGAGTTGTATCCTATTTTGTATAATAACCATATCCATGAGATCAGCTCTGTGCAAACCTTGCCTGATACAGTTTCATCTCTGTGGCCCAGTACTAAATCATCGGCCACCGTATTTTCATAAGTAATAAGGAAACAGAAATGAATTAGGCAGTTATTTTCAACGAATATACATCATGTACATGTAATTCATTAAAAGTAGAATTCCTAATACTTATCACGTTGGTCAGTTTTTAGAGTATGAGTGTTAAAGATGTAAATACTCTAAGGGGGAATCTTATGAAATTAGAAAGAAATGTTTTGGCAATTATTTCCATTGTGATATCATCTTTATAACTTGAAGCAATCAATTTGCGTTTTTTTTTGAAAAAAAAGAGTGTGTCGAATTCTTGTTGAAATGGTTATCTTTCGACATTTTCTCAGAACCATTCTCTAACTCTATTCCAGTTGAATTAAATCAATCCATTTCAAAATCTATTCCAGTTCTGTCAATGTCTTCGGCTGCCTTGACAACCGGAAGTGACGTAAAACGTCCATTGTCGAGTCTTGTTTGTGGCAAAGAAGAGTATTTCATATCCACAGACGGAGGTGAAACATGTTGAAAATCTACATTTTAAGTTTATTACATACAAGAATAAGATTACATTTGACAAAATTCTATTGATACGTTCTATTGTTATAAGATATCATTCCTACAAAGGACAATTTCGGTTTTTTGTCAAAAGTTGTTTCAATGAACAGAACTTTTCCTTTCGTCAACTTGCCATAGTAACATGTCTTAGGTGTATTCTATTAGTCTTATATGATATGGAAAAGGCAGTTCCTTCTTAACACACACATGCACATTAAGTAAGCGACTCCTGTTTCATGTGTCATTGAAAACTATGATGTTTAAATGGTATAACGATTGTGATAATGTGTGTCCTTGATCAATATTCTCCTTTGCGAATAACCTTAATGTGGAAACACAATAGAAGATGCAACAAATGGAGGGCTACAATGTGCACCTCAAAAAGACACTTTCAGTCAAATATAAGCAAAAAGGTATTAGAATTAAGGCAATGTTTTCAGACTTATCAGTATGGCACAGCAGCGATATCACATGCCTGTTTGAAATGTTGTAACAGTATGTCAGTCACGGAGGACAGATAGGGGCGGATTCCTTTTAGAAGTCACAGATGGCTATCGGCAATTTTAATGTACAAAACTGACTCCAATTGTCCTAAGAAACAACAAAATTGTGTTTACTTAGGGGGTTAATGACTTATTGCTGGACCTTAACACGCTAAGGAAGATCAGAAGAATCTTAACGTGACCTTCTCCTTCTAACACCTTTTTAAAAGTTATGCATTAGCAACTTGTCCTTTTATGATAGATAATTACAGTCAACCTCAGCATTTCCTTGCTGTATGGAAGCATCTTCAGAACAATTACAAAATCTCTTCGTCATGCTACGTCCCAGATATGAATCCATTGAAGCATGCCTGGGACATTCTTGGACATGTTGAAACAATGGAATCTATAATCATTCTGGTTTAGAAGATGCATTGCTAGTGGCAAAAACTGCCTTGAGAACACAATTCAGGACTTCATAAGACACCATCATTCAGGGGCCTGACATGTACACTTGACACAGAGATTCTCTTGATAATTTGGTCCTCAAATAACACTTTCTGCCAGAAATGTTTTAAGCACAGCAACTAAGTTGTTATGTGGAACAGTTTTGATGAACTGCCCCCTACAGCATCAGATGACTTTAAAAGGATAAAACATGTTATTACCCTTTACAATTGTGGTTTATTCAATACTCCATAAGTTCAACTTTCATCATAATGTAGTGATAGACCCATTTCTGACTTGATATAAAGGCGGGTTTCCATAAAGCTTTTAGAAGATTGGAATACTGCATGTCTCTTATTACTGTACACCAGTGGAGTTTCTTTGCAATTGTTAGACACCCTACAGTTAGTTGCTGCAATCCATTGTTTCTCTACAGCCAGTGTTTGGTAGAGAAGTGACAGCATATTCCCAGGGCATGTTAGAAAACTAGGCAAGTGAGTATATGACCAGTCATCCATCATAGCTTCTATCTTGATGTTTCCAAATCGCCCAACCTCTAACAAGAATCATATGTGGTCTTCATCTGTCCCTGGCAAACAAACATTCACTATGTATCACCAACCTATTATTGGAAACAGTTCTGCTCATACTTTAACTGATTTCGTGTTGTAGATGATGACAGCACATCTGCCAACACAGGAGGAGGAGAAACCCCAACTAGTGGAGATACAAGCAGAGAAGAATACTGCATTCCTCTTGCTGAGAGAGGTAGTCTTTGATTGCTTGAACATGTTTCTTTGTTGTCAGTTTATGGAAGTATACAAAACATATCTTGGTATCTATCATAGCTAAAGCTTCCTATGACAATGTCAAACAAAACTCAAGCAATTTTGGCCGTAATAAGATGCAAAAATGGTTGAATTTTGGATATTTGGCTTCAGGCTCTATTATTTAGTTGTCTAACAATTAGATGAATGTACATATAACCATGAATAGCCTGCTGTCAGCGATACAAAGAAAATGCCATATTTGGTATTAGGACAGTAGAGTAGCTTAGCAGGCAGAAGGAGGACTAATTTCAAACTTGTTAATTTCATGGCGCCAAGTGGTAGATTAAAATATGCAAAAGTTTGAAGGATCATCATTTAAGAGTGGTTCATGAGTAAGTGTTTTGAAGAAGATTAATATTAAGAATTGGCTTTTGGTTCACTTGTACTTTCATTCCATATAGTGTCAGATTTCAGGAAACAGCATCTTTAAAGTTTAATAGTTCCCAGCCCTTGGAATACTAGTATGTAAAGTTGCAAAAATGGATGGTAGTCAAGGAGTAATCATCGCACCATTACACTTATGATGGTGTGATATTACTTATGTTAATCTTATAACCTGTCCTGTGCACAGAGAAACAAAGGATCAAGCGCCTGTGGAGTATCGGCTACAAGGGTTCCAGAGGACGATCCACCAAACCAACAATGGCCTCTGTCGTCAGTGAACTTGAAAGACGTAAATATGTTCATAATTCATCTTTGAGATTTTGAATCTTACATTTTCTATAACTTTCAAGGTTTAACATTTGAGATTACAGTATTTTAGTTATGGCTCAGAGTAAGAAAATTTGTTTAATGTGGCATAAAATGTGAGTTCTTTGACCTGTGACAGTCTTTTTAATGTCTCTTTCACCTTCAATGCTTACAGTTTCATATTGTCATTACACAGAACAGAAAAGCCTTAAAATGATACTTTCAAGCAAACAGTAACTACTTAGCAATAACTTGACATCATTAATCAAGTATGGCATATGTGACTTCAAGGACTAGTGTTTGAAATTGCTGATTAGTCATTTCATCATCTTTAATAGTTTGTAAATTTTGTGAATTCTTTCATTGCCAAAAAACCCAGACAAAATTACTCTCTCAAACAGGGAAAATAGGGTCAGGCTGTTGACATAAAACTCAAAGAGAACCTCGTAACTATATATTTAGTCTATCTTAAATGCAATATTGAAAATAAATAAATTTGACCAAACTAGAAAGATTGCACTCAAGATCTGTCCAGAAGTACTAGCTTAACTGTACAAAGCGGGAATAATCCTTCAGCATTTGTTTCCTTAAATGATGCCAATGGAACTTTCAATGTATGTGATTCACTCAATGAGATATCTCTGCAGAGAGGAAGTTGAACCACGTGGACATCAACGACAAGCCCCCTGAACCATCAGAGCCAATCATCATCTCCGGTAAATCTGTCTTGGATCTGGTGCGTGGCTTTGAGACCATTAAACAAACTCGTGGCAAACCAAGCAATTAAATATAGTTTATTTCATGCTTAGTTTCTCTTTTGATAATTGTTGTTTAGAATTTAAAGGTTTATGTAATTTTACTTGAAAAATGTCTGCAGTTAACGAATTGCAAGAATTAAGCATGTATATGTGCCATACAATGTTAACAATCAGAGATGAAGGCAAGGACATAAGTAGTGCCAGTCTAAATCATTAGCTCATCTAAACCTTGCTGCTGGGTGCCAAGTTAAAGTTTAGTGATGTCACAGGCAAGAAGTTGCAAAGTTCTCATTGAATTCTCTAACTCTGTGTCAGTACCCTTGACAGCAGGCACAGAAAATGTGTGGAGCCGTTGCAAGGCTTGAATAAACATAATTTCAGGACTTGTACAAGATGGGCCTTCCCTGATTGTATCCATATCTTAACTTTTCTAATAATTCATGTTTATAGTAAACCATACAGCCATAAAGCTAAAGCATTGCGGGTTCAAGGCTTGCTTTCTAAATGTTACAAGTGCACATACAGTGTAGATTTTGAGTGATGGAAATTGGTGTAAGTTTCAAAACCTCTCCTTTTTAAATAAATTTGACAATGAAAAAATAAAATATGGCACAATTCAGGTTAAAATGATTTGTATACTGAAAATCTTGATGTTATAGTGTTATAAGTTAAGGAAACAAACAATTTCTTTGTTAATAGTATTCATGATCAAATTCGTCATATAAATGCTTTTTTTACTGAATTGTATGTAAATATAAAGAATTCTTTCACTTTCATTAATTCATAGATCTTTTTCTTCTGTTTACATGTTTATATAGATGATGATTATAACCACCTTTCCATTTAATAATAGTGGAGGTGAATAAAGTTTCTGGATGAGAGAGAATATTAAATAGTAACACAATCATACCTGTTGTAATATCATTATTGTTGCTCTGTCTCTATTTTAGACATATTTGTTTGAGGGTTACAATCTTATATTGACATATTTGGCAATTTGTCGTTGCTGATATTCAACCACATGAAAAGGCTTTGGTTTAAACCTATAGAATATATATCATGGAAGTTTCGTAATACTTGTATATTTATTGCAATACCTGTATATATGTTTCCAGGATTTGTATATTCTATTGTAATACTTGTATACCTGATTGCAATATATAGTATATTACATCATATTGCAATATGTTTTATCCTTTAGAGCTGACTGGAATACTTAATTGACATTATCTGATACCTGATTACAATATTTCTGTATCCTTAATTGAAATTATGGTGCATACAATCACACAGACAGCGAACACTAATAATTTATGAGTTATTTGAAAATTGTTTTATTTAAGTATTTAATTATTATTTAAGGATATCTACCATATTAGTATATTGTATTTGAAAACATGATAAATAAATATCTTATTCAGTGCTTTTTTGTCAATGTTTCCTTATGACTTCCAGTGATATAAAATATCTCCAGTATAGAATTATGAAATATTAAGCAATTGAGACAGAAATTACAGCCCAAAATTTTAACTGATTTGTTAAAACATTCTAAAAGACATTTAACAAAGCTAGACTAGAGTAAACACAATGTGATGAATTATTAACCATTCCTGATTGGCCAAGAAGCAAAGATCACGAGCTTGAGCATTTGTTGCACTTTGCAAACATTTGCAATGTCTTATGATTGTATACATGTGCTGTCGTTTAATGAGATATCTTCACTGAGACTCAAAAATCTAAACCTTCAATGTACAATATCCCCGGAAGAATTGTCATACCAGATGTTCATGGGTACACGAGATGTTCATAGGTACACGAGATGTTCATAGGTACACCAGATGTTCATAGGTACACCAGGTGTTCATAGGTACACCAGATGTTCATAGGTACACCAGGTGTTCATAGGTACACCAGGTGTTCATAGGTATACTAGATGTTCATAGGTACACCAGATGTTCATAGGTACACCAGATGTTCATAGGTACACCAGATGTTCATAGGTATACCAGGTGTTCATAGGTACACAAGATGTTCATAGGTACACAAGATGTTCATAGGTACACCAGGTGTTCATAGGTATACCAGGTGTTCATAGGTACACAAGATGTTCATAGGTACACCAGGTGTTCATAGGTACACCAGGTGTTCATAGGTACACCAGGTGTTCATAGGTATACCAGATGTTCATAGGTACACCAGATGTTCATAGGTACACCAGATGTTCATAGGTACACCAGATGTTCATAGGTACACCAGGTGTTCATAGGTATACTAGATGTTCATAGGTACACCAGATGTTCATAGGTACACCAGATGTTCATAGGTACACCAGGTGTTCATAGGTACACCAGGTGTTCATAGGTACACTAGGTGTTCATAGGTACACAAGATGTTCATAGGTACACAAGATGTTCATAGGTACACCAGGTGTTCATAGGTATACTAGATGTTCATAGGTACACGAGATGTTCATAGGTACACCAGGTGTTCATAGGTACACAAGATGTTCATAGGTACACAAGATGTTCATAGGTACACCAGGTGTTCATAGGTACACCAGGTGTTCATAGGTATACTAGATGTTCATAGGTACACCAGATGTTCATAGGTACACCAGATGTTCATAGGTACACCAGATGTTCATAGGTACACCAGGTGTTCATAGGTACACCAGGTGTTCATAGGTACACCAGGTGTTCATAGGTACACCAGATGTTCATAGGTACACCAGGTGTTCATAGGTACACCAGATGTTCATAGGTACACCAGGTGTTCATAGGTACACGAGATGTTCATAGGTACACCAGATGTTCATAGGTACACCAGGTGTTCATAGGTACACAAGATGTTCATAGGTACACCAGATGTTCATAGGTACACGAGATGTTCATAGGTACACCAGATGTTCATAGGTACACAAGATGTTCATAGGTACACCAGGTGTTCATAGGTACACCAGGTGTTCATAGGTACACCAGATGTTCATAGGTACACCAGGTGTTCATAGGTACACCAGATGTTCATAGGTACACCAGGTGTTCATAGGTACACAAGATGTTCATAGGTACACCAGGTGTTCATAGGTACACCAGGTGTTCATAGGTATACCAAATGTTCATAGGTACACCAGATGTTCATAGGTACACCAGATGTTCATAGGTACACCAGATGTTCATAGGTACACCAGATGTTCATAGGTACACCAGGTGTTCATAGGTACACCAGATGTTCATAGGTACACCAGGTGTTCATAGGTACACCAGGTGTTCATAGGTACACCAGGTGTTCATAGGTACACCAGGTGTTCATAGGTATACTAGATGTTATAGGTACACCAGATGTTCATAGGTACACCAGATGTTCATAGGTACACCAGGTGTTCATAGGTACACCAGATGTTCATAGGTACACCAGATGTTCATAGGTACACCAGGTGTTCATAGGTACACCAGATGTTCATAGGTACACCAGGTGTTCATAGGTACACAAGATGTTCATAGGTACACCAGGTGTTCATAGGTACACCAGGTGTTCATAGGTATACCAGATGTTCATAGGTACACCAGATGTTCATAGGTACACCAGATGTTCATAGGTACACCAGATGTTCATAGGTACACCAGGTGTTCATAGGTATACTAGATGTTCATAGGTACACCAGATGTTCATAGGTACACCAGGTGTTCATAGGTACACCAGGTGTTCATAGGTACACCAGGTGTTCATAGGTACACAAGATGTTCATAGGTACACAAGATGTTCATAGGTACACCAGGTGTTCATAGGTATACTAGATGTTCATAGGTATACAAGATGTTCATAGGTACACCAGATGTTCATAGGTACACCAGGTGTTCATAGGTACACCAGATGTTCATAGGTACACGAGATGTTCATAGGTACACCAGGTGTTCATAGGTACACCAGGTGTTCATAGGTACACCAGGTGTTCATAGGTATACTAGATGTTCATAGGTACACGAGATGTTCATAGGTACACCAGGTGTTCATAGGTATACTAGATGTTCATAGGTACACCAGATGTTCATAGGTACACCAGATGTTCATAGGTACACCAGGTGTTCATAGGTACACCAGGTGTTCATAGGTACACCAGGTGTTCATAGGTACACCAGGTGTTCATAGGTACACCAGATGTTCATAGGTACACCAGATGTTCATAGGTACACCAGGTGTTCATAGGTACACCAGGTGTTCATAGGTACACCAGGTGTTCATAGGTACACCAGGTGTTCATAGGTACACCAGATGTTCATAGGTACACCAGATGTTCATAGGTACACCAGGTGTTCATAGGTACACCAGGTGTTCATAGGTACACGAGGTGTTCATAGGTACACCAGATGTTCATAGGTACACCAGATGTTCATAGGTACACCAGGTGTTCATAGGTACACCAGGTGTTCATAGGTACACCAGGTGTTCATAGGTACACCAGGTGTTCATAGGTACACCAGGTGTTCATAGGTACACGAGATGTTCATAGGTACACGAGATGTTCATAGGTACACAAGATGTTCATAGGTACACCAGATGTTCATAGGTATACTAGGTGTTCATAGGTACACCAGGTGTCCATAGGTATACTAGATGTTCATAGGTACACCAGGTGTTCATAGGTATACTAGATGTTCATAGGTACACCAGATGTTCATAGGTACACCAGATGTTCATAGGTATACTAGATGTTCATAGGTACACCAGATGTTCATAGGTACACCAGATGTTCATAGGTACACCAGGTGTTCATAGGTACACCAGGTGTTCATAGGTACACCAGTTGTTCATAGGTACACCAGATGTTCATAGGTACACCAGATGTTCATAGGTACACCAGATGTTCATAGGTACACCAGGTGTTCATAGGTACACCAGGTGTTCATAGGTACACCAGGTGTTCATAGGTACACCAGATGTTCATAGGTACACCAGATGTTCATAGGTACACCAGGTGTTCATAGGTACACAAGATGTTCATAGGTACACGAGATGTTCATAGGTACACGAGATGTTCATAGGTACACGAGATGTTCATAGGTACACCAGATGTTCATAGGTACACCAGGTGTTCATAGGTACACCAGATGTTCATAGGTACACCAGGTGTTCATAGGTACACAAGATGTTCATAGGTACACCAGGTGTTCATAGGTACACCAGGTGTTCATAGGTATACTAGATGTTCATAGGTACACCAGATGTTCATAGGTACACCAGATGTTCATAGGTACACCAGATGTTCATAGGTACACCAGGTGTTCATAGGTATACTAGATGTTCATAGGTACACCAGATGTTCATAGGTACACCAGATGTTCATAGGTACACCAGGTGTTCATAGGTACACCAGGTGTTCATAGGTACACAAGATGTTCATAGGTACACAAGATGTTCATAGGTACACTAGGTGTTCATAGGTATACTAGATGTTCATAGGTACACCAGGTGTTCATAGGTATACTAGATGTTTATAGGTACACCAGATGTTCATAGGTACACCAGATGTTCATAGGTACACCAGGTGTTCATAGGTACACCAGGTGTTCATAGGTACACCAGGTGTTCATAGGTACACCAGGTGTTCATAGGTACACCAGATGTTCATAGGTACACCAGGTGTTCATAGGTACACAAGATGTTCATAGGTACACCAGATGTTCATAGGTACACCAGATGTTCATAGGTACACAAGATGTTCATAGGTACACCAGGTGTTCATAGGTACACCAGGTGTTCATAGGTATACTAGATGTTCATAGGTACACCAGATGTTCATAGGTACACCAGGTGTTCATAGGTATACTAGATGTTCATAGGTACACCAGGTGTTCATAGGTACACCAGATGTTCATAGGTACACCAGATGTTCATAGGTACACCAGATGTTCATAGGTACACCAGGTGTTCATAGGTACACCAGGTGTTCATAGGTACACAAGATGTTCATAGGTACACCAGGTGTTCATAGGTATACCAGGTGTTCATAGGTACACCAGATGTTCATAGGTACACCAGATGTTCATAGGTACACCAGGTGTTCATAGGTACACCAGATGTTCATAGGTACACCAGGTGTTCATAGGTACACCAGGTGTTCATAGGTACACCAGGTGTTCATAGGTACACCAGGTGTTCATAGGTACACCAGATGTTCATAGGTACACAAGATGTTCATAGGTACACCAGGTGTTCATAGGTACACCAGGTGTTCATAGGTACACCAGATGTTCATAGGTACACAAGATGTTCATAGGTACACCAGATGTTCATAGGTACACCAGATGTTCATAGGTACACCAGGTGTTCATAGGTACACCAGGTGTTCATAGGTACACCAGGTGTTCATAGGTACACCAGGTGTTCATAGGTACACCAGATGTTCATAGGTACACAAGATGTTCATAGGTACACCAGATGTTCATAGGTACACCAGATGTTCATAGGTACACCAGATGTTCATAGGTACACCAGGTGTTCATAGGTACACCAGGTGTTCATAGGTACACCAGGTGTTCATAGGTACACCAGATGTTCATAGGTACACCAGATGTTCATAGGTACACCAGATGTTCATAGGTACACCAGATGTTCATAGGTATACTAGGTGTTCATAGGTACACCAGGTGTCCATAGGTATACTAGATGTTCATAGGTACACCAGATGTTCATAGGTATACTAGATGTTCATAGGTACACCAGGTGTTCATCATGATCACACAGTATGCAAGATGAACATCTCTGCACATGCATAACGTGAACAATGTGAGTGACTATCAAGCAGCACCACAGTATTAAAGAACCACAAACAAGAGAGGAGCCAGTGTTGTTTCAACTTTGTCTATCACTTTACTGCTGAATGAACCAGTCTGAGAGAACAGTTAACAATGTTCACAATCTTACACAAAACAATCTGGCATTGACTTCTTCTACATCATCTTCTCTAAATAACACGTTAAAAAATTCACCATGTCCATTTCTTAATTCATCAATTCATTAGATAAATTGATTGACAAAGTTTGGACAATGATGGATCACCATATATAAGCTTATGAAGGTGGAGCTGTCTAGGTGTCCTGTCCCAGTGTTCATCTACCCAGTTTATTCTACAGCAATAACCGTCTACAAACCAACTCTCACACCAACATACAGGACTAGCTTCATGATTTTTCAGCCTTTCTGGGCCTGGTAGACCAAACTTTTGGTAACTCTGGTACAATATTTCTACTTGGGTCCTTATACACATTAAACACTGTCCCCTTCACGTAAACTGTAGCTGTCTGGTTTATCTGAAAAATTAAACAATAAAAATATCATCAATTTCTTTCCTCTATGATAATGAAAGTATTATATATGAAAGAAAAAAAAAGAATCATCAAGATGATTAAATGTCATGTCAATCAAGAGTGCTCTGAGAGTTCAACAAAAAGCCCTGAACGAATTCAGAGTGTTCAGATTGTGAGGTAGTCGCACAGATGGACATTCAACGTGAATGAACATTCGAAGGTCCATGAATACAAGGCCACTCCGTTCTTATTGTGTCAAGATTCACATACCGTTATCCCAAACTTTACTTCTTGAGGTTCTGTGATGGCATCTTTCGGCATCGTCAAACAGCTTTCCTGTAACTCGACACCCTGTAACCATAGTAACGTGATGAAGAGAACAGTAACATGAAACTGAATGTGTTTGAAAGTTTTATCATCAAAGTAAACACCAGCATCGATTTCAAGAACTGTTTGTCTGATATGTTATTTAAGGTATTTTATCAGTCTGCTTAAAATGAAATCTCCACTGGATCCAATCAGATTATTGATCAGTTACAAGTAACAAACCAACTTAAACTAAGTTTTGAATCACTGATTTGATTTCAATAATCTTGGGTATATAACATAACATATGTTTTGGCTTTCTCAAATCAAGCATAACATGAAATTCTATGAAGATCAACATTTCCAGGCACATTTAAAAAATAATTCTTTTTATTTTGATACTTTGATGAATATTGTTTATCAAAGTATTGAGTAGGGAACAAAATAGGAATGGAGAATATTTCCTTATATGGAAACTCACCATTTTCCTGAGGGCGACCTTCACATTGGTCTTACTGAGTATCCAGCTTGTGTCTCCATTCATGGGAATCCTGAGGTGGAGCTTCTCCAGCTGCTCCAGGGTCTGCAACAGGAGAGAATCACTGCTTCTTATGATATCTCTCCAGTCCTCAACTTTACACTTCATCAACTGTTCATGAGATACTCCATGATTCTCATTACATTTAGTTTGGCTTTGATATAATCCTCAATGCCAAATATCATGATATAAATTTTAAAAATCTCACATAACAATATATATGAAATATGCCAAACATTGTAACTTCTCTATTAATTCCACCCTCACACTTTACAATGATTTTAGAAAAATGCCCATGGTGAAACTTTTTTCACTTTCATAAAATCTTTAGACATTAGTCAAACTATTAGATAACAGTTCTTTTCATAAGACCTATTTTCATATTTACTGCATAGATATAACTATAATACATAGCAAAATATATTGTCAACATTCAAAAAAATATAATATAATTAATTGTGCTATCATTAACTTCATTTGCAAAAAATTACCCAGAACGATTTACAAATACTTATATTCATTCTTGAAATTTTTTCTAAATGATAATATTTCACCTATCATTTGTCGCGAAAACTACGGTAGATACATTAGTAGATAGGCCTATTTTAGATGCAAGCGACCAAAGAAAACTTTTGATGTCAAATTACGATGTCAGATGGTTTTTTCATAAAGACTGATTTCATGTATTTCAAAATATAATAACAATTACAATATAATAATAACTCTTTATTGTCCTCTTTACATTGTAAATGAGAAATTTAAATTGTGCTCTCGGCATCCGTCAGTCCCGGTGTAGCGCCAGTTCAAGTTATGATCTATTCTTGTATTGCTAAGCGTCAAGCAATGAAGCAACATCTTTTACCATCCTTAGATGATTGGGAATATGCCAGGTGAAGAGCTGACGCTCTTACCAACTAAGCTACATTCCTGCTGGTTGAGCTGACATCTTGTTCTTAATTCAAAATTTGACAGCATACAGGCAAAATGAAAATGAAATTGTGTTCAATATTTCTTTGAAAATAGTTTAAAATCATATTCAGTCTCCTTTAATTCGAGACCATAATTAAAAGGGGATTTATCAAACTTGTCCCATTAGTTTTGTGTTAAGATCTATCTGACAAGCATGTGTTGAAATAATGTTCCATCATATTAGCTTGTGTTTATAAATATCCTATCAATCATTCCTTCAGCAGAAACCTGATGAAGATGAAGATCAAGTATCAAATCCAAACACTATGAATCAATATCGTACCAGAGATGGTAAAGGCTAGCAATGACATGGCATGTGTTCACTAACTAGGTTATATTAGCCATAATGTTAACTCACTAAATTTCAAATGTTATTATCATATTTTATTCTTTGGACCATCCTAATGATTTAAGGTCTTTACAATGTGTAACAAAACACTTCAAGTTGCATGATTTCAATTCATCATGATTCAGTAGATGTTTGTCTATTTTGTTATTGTTGATAAGTAGATTCAAAATGCAGCATATTGTTTTATGATACAAACCTGAATATTACCAAACTTGTATATGACACCTGTTGTCAAGAAAATACAAAAGAATCGCTTTGTTATTTTCCCTCACAAGAGTCGCCATGCTGACTTTTTGTACAGGGAATATTTTTTCTTGATTAACATTAATTTTGGAATTAATTGGATAAATTACTGTATATCACATTGGAGTGTCACTTAAAGAAATCTAAGAATGTAAGTGAATTGTGATTGATGTGAGAATCAATATTGATTGTACTTATATTTGCTGTACAAGATAAGGAGAGAATCACGGAATCACGACTAATTGTGGTTATATTTGATGTACAAGATAAGGAGAGGATCACGGAATCACGACTGATGTGTTGAAGGTGAGGAAGTGCATTGTCCTGTAAATGTGAAACATACCAGTTGCCCATAAGCTGTCATAGAAGCACCTTCCTCTTCGCCCTGAAAATTAAAAGAGAGTGTATCATATCTTGACACTTTAATACGAATACTTTATGCATCCGAAGCATGACAAAATTGACTTTGTAGAAGAGTTATAAGTTATATTTGTATAAAACTGTTCTTGGTAAACAATAGTGTGTAATATTTACTCTGGTTTACAGATTTATCATTGAAACAGGGAAATAAATGGAACTGCTGCTATTGCTACCCTCAGAATAAGTTTTGAGTGAATGAAATAAAACACATAAAAGAGTTACTAAAATATGAAATGACAATTCTTACATCTTTTTGATCATCAAGTTCTGCCAGGTTTTCTGGAGATGCATAGATGGCCTTTTTGGCCGGGTAAAGATTATTTCTAAACAAACTCCTCTTTACTTCAACAACTTGTCCTTTGAGTCCAACCCCTGAAATAATATGATAATCATATGACTGTGGTATACTTCCAAGGACCAATACATATATGCAAATGAATGTCAAAACTGTACAAAATAACCCTTATTCTTCAAATGAAATTGAGCTTTTTATTTGAAATTGGATTATTTCAAAATATGTAAGGCCAATATAACAAGAAATACACAATCAAACCAAGTTTGAACACCTGAACCTAAAACCAATTGAAAGGTCAGGAATTGGGACACACCGAAAATGACGAAAGGACTGATAATTTTGTAAATCTAAGTCCTTAGAGCAAGTGTTTATTGAGAGCCAAGTCTGCCATAACGTACAACATTTTCTTATTACAAGAATGGCTTTAAAAAAAAACTAGATACCATACAACTATGAAATGCATATGGCCTATGTAATCGTATGTATGGCTGAGTTTGAAGGGGATAATAAATCTTAACTTCACAAGGGGGTGCTTTCATTATTACAATTATAGTGATTAGCTTAATAAATTCAATTTGAGTTATTTTCATGTCTAACACTCATTTGTTTTGGCATATGCAAACATCGAACTCATTGACCCCTAAGAAACAAGAAACAAAGATATTTACAGGTCTAATTTCAGACCTGTAGGGGGGATATGCTACAGCTCTTGTTTTATTTTGTATTCAAACCTGCTGTTTTTCATATTCAGTGAACTCTGACATTTCAAGTATTTATAATTGTATTAATTAGATTTATTTAATGTATGCAATGCAATTAAACCGCTATAAAAAACATCCATTGATTTGTGTATCATTCTAAAGATCAACATTGCCAATCCAGTATTGTTTTATAGGCTTCGGCCAACACTAAATCAGTTCATCACTTCAACGACAATAAACATGGTTTTAACTTTTGACTTCTCACCTTTGACATCCTTGAGAAGAATACAGGAGATAGGAGGCACTGGTTTAGAGTTCGTATTTTCCACAAATTTCAAAACATGCTGCTTTTTCTTCATCTTCGGCATCATTCCCATCTTCCCAAGATTTGGAGGAAACTTGCGCTCCACAATTATTGTCGTCTGAAATAAGCAATAAGTTGTAGACCACAGTGAATTTGAAATGAAGTGGTTTGCAAAATTACGCCTCTTACGCCTAAGAGTCAGATTCAAATCCAGATGGAGACATTAAACAATCATTGAATTCAGTCAAATATACAGGACATAACTCTATTCAAGCACATTCACAAAGACAACATGATGCCTGATAGTATAGGGTTCATGATCAGGATTTTTCAATGCTATTTCTATCCACAATAGGTGTTTCACTCAATTCACACAGATTGACATCGCTTGGCGTCAATGCTGCCATGTGACAGTGTAAGCCAATCTGAAAGACGGAAATATTCAATACCAAACCCATGCCTGATATTCTTTGTGATCTGAAACACAACTACATTTCATTTTGGTGTCACATGAGAACACAAATTTGCAACCTGGGTCTCATACAGTCTCACCTTGTGGAGCAGAATTTTGAGAGGTTAATCATGTTTAATTCAATTTTAATTCAGAGATAAAATAACCTAATAACATTAAATAAATAAATAAATAAATAAATAAATAAATAAATAAATAAATAAATAAATTAAAAAAAAAAATAAAAAAATGAATATGTATGTGTATACATGTATGTGCTAGAAAAGTCTAAAGACTGTTGCTACAGATTAAGTACAAAAGTACTGAGCAAAGCTTCCATTGGTTGTTTTACTTTTGTATTTAATCTGTAGCAACAGTCTTTAGACATTTCTAACAGTTTTCTTTCATCTTGAAGCCTGAAGCCCTACCCTTGTCTGTTCCACATTGTAGCAGGGCGACCCTCTTACAATTGGCCTCAGCAACTGCCCCGCCTCTCGTATAACTTGAAAACTGGTGCGCAACATCGCAATCTGTGACAACAAAGAATCAGATGCAGCAACCTTAAAATAAATTTCATTAAAAAACTTTTGTAACACATTTCCAATGTAATAATAAACAGTACGTGACACAAATTATTTATCAATAGTAAGTCACATTTCAATTTAAAATGTATGATTTCATCATTTACAAATAAAGTTTAAAAAAAAGGATATTCTTATATCTAAGGACTATCCTAGGGTACCAGTCAAATCGCCCCACCTACAAATCGCCCCAGCCCAATTGGTCAAATTGCCCCAGATTTTTGGTCAAATCGCCCCAAGTTTGGTCAAATCGCCCCAAGTTTGGTCAAATTGCCCCAGGGGGGTAGTCAAATTGCCCCAATGAGTTTTAGATTATTATTTGTGCACAAGTTGACATCTAAATTTCATGTGTTACCTATAGTTATTGTCAATGTTGATATCATATTATCATATGAAGGTTAGAATTCTATATTTGATGGTCTCAAAACATAATTTTATTGGAGCGGCATTAACATAAGCTTTCAGCATGTTTGCCAATACTTTTCTTTTGAAATGAATAAAATATCTTTAAACCATGTGAAGGTTATTTCTCTTAAATTTGTAATAATGAAACTCAATAAGACCAAGCAGTTTATCGAAAGATATGACATGCCTTATTGTAACATAGTGAGGAAAACTCAATCATTGCCCCATTTCTAATATTAGTCTTAGATGTTGTAAAATACAAAAGCAAGGGGGTATCATTACAATTTAAGAAAAGTATCTATTATGGGAAAACATGTACAAAATATATGTTAAGAGATGAATATATCCGATGCCTTGATACTGTGACACAGAAGGGAAGCGACTTCACACCCAGCAGCATGCCCCATAATCATACAGCTAATCCTGGTAAATTACAGGCATCACAAGCTAGAGTTAAAGAGCCACTCCGTGAGTTGTTGCATGGAGTCATATATGCCAAAATTAATCAATAGTGTCTTTTGATCATAAAGTATCGACTGCTACCAAAAAGACACATTTTAAAGCTAATTGTTTTTTTACAGTGACATTATGAAGGTAGAATGTGGCAATTATGATATGAACCGGACAGTGGCGTACGTCAAATAGTCAAACGTAATTTTGGAGACTTATCTAAAACAGCCAGGAGGGCAGTTAGGAGTTGATAGTGTTTGTTAGGTTATATAACTAGTATCAATGTATATTGAAAATGATATATCTACACCTCGGTGCATTTATAAGGCTGTTTTTATATATTCATGGTAAACAAGTATTTGTCATATATATGTCTTCTTGGAAAAGTTCAGATGTTTTGATTTTATGTCACCACATTTGACATTTAGGTTCGTATCAAAGGTAAAATATTATGTTATGAAAATCACGGGCAGTGGCTCTTTAAGGTAAGTACCTAAATCCTGGCAATCAACACTGAGGACCCAAGACCCAAGCCTCCATGAACTGTAGACCATGCGGCTGCAGAAGACAAAACTTTCCCTTTGATTTTATTCAAGTTTTTATCTGATTTTATTTGTACATTGTATTTATGTATAGGTTTATGACTAGTTCCAAAGAAACATGGATACATATAAGGTTGTAATGCTGATATCCAGGTATCAACATATTTGGGGAAAATGTAATGTTTTATTTTCATTCCTCAAGCAAATTTTGTCCAATTATTCTATTCTCTTACGGGTCTTAGATGATGTGATGTTAATATAACACAGAAATTAAACATAAAACAAAAAATCCGAACCTTCATTCTTTCACCCTTACATACCTATTTATGTTTCTCTTGCTCTTATTGAGTTTCATCTTACAAAATTAATAATTTAATTCTAAATAACCTTCATATGGAAACATAATATCAACATTGACAATAACTATAGGTAACACATGATGTTAGATGTCAACTTGTGCATAATGTATAACTTAAAACACACATTGGGGCAATTTGACTACCCCCCTGGGGCAATTTGACCAAACTTGGGGCGATTTGACCAAAAATCTGGGGCAATTTGACCAATTGGGCTGGGGCGATTTGTAGGTGGGGCGATTTGACTGGTACCCCTATCCTATCAGGGTATTTTTGGTGGAAATAAAATCAAGGGAACTTTTCCTTTTATACAAGTACTTGATTATAAAAAAAGAAAAGCATTGTCAATGCATTGCAAGGCATTGTTGATTAGTTTTATCATAAAGCAAAAATAAATGTGGGGATATTCTATCCATGACATGAAAATGGGGCCTTTCGTTTTAGTGATGATGTGTAGGCAGAGGTAGAGTTGTTTGAAAAATATTTGCGCAAAGTTATGTGCACTTATTTTTTCAATTCATTTTTAATTTCATTGTTAGACAATTTGTGTAGAGAATACAAAATGCAATAAAAAAATCATTAGGTTTGAACTTATAATATTTCAAGATCCTAAAAATATCTTTTGGATTACAAAATTATGTTTTGTTAACTCACTTTTCAATATAACACTGGTACAATCATTACACAGAACGTCTTTTTTCTCTGGACACAACATGCAAAATAAACCGGAACCGGATGATTATCTCCCCTATTACCACCTGGAATAAAATAACCAGGCACATTTGAATTGAAAGAATAGCTTACTCTTGACACAACTAATTTACGATGATTGAAAGAGCAGATAAATGCATTCGTGAATTATTTTAAGTTTGTTTGAACATAAAAACTTGATTTTTGAATGATATGTATAATTCGCAGTATTGAACATTAACGAAATATTTTCCGTATTTTTAGCTGCACAAGATGGTGGGAGTTGTCTGCTAGTGTTAGCAGATAACGAGTTTTTAGCGTTTTGTGTGTGAGAATTAGGTTATTTAACAATGGTAAGTATGGGTCATTATATAGTTAACATTATTCAATGACTAAATGGGAGAGAACAGGTTTATACAACAGTTATGATACAATATCTAGAAGTAACAGATGCATTGATGAAGTATCACTGAAACTAGATCACATGACAAAGTTCAAACTAGGATTGATGAAAGTGTTAAACCAATTTTTTTATTTTTACTGTAACAGTTGAAAGTAAAAATTACTAAATAGCTCGGTTAAATCCACATAAGATTGTCAGGTTCTAATATCTTTCAATTATTAGCTTAAATAAATTTTTTGAATGTTTATGAATGAATGTACAGTCAATGATCAATTATTATCCCAAGCCTAGAAGTGATAGGGGGATATAGGTTTGGGCTCTGTCCTCCTTCCGTGGGTTCATCCGAGTTTGGAGACAGCTTTGCTGAGTAACTCTTTAAGATAGGATAACCAAATTTGGTGTGTGGTGTCACTTGACAGCCAGTGTATCAATCCCTTGATGGAGCTTGAAAATGAGAAGCATGCTATTAGTTTTTCCAGAGTTATTGTCCTTGTTCCGAATTTTGCACTGAGTCAGATGGTAACTTCTAAGAGGACAGCTTTCTAGGAAACTATTTAAGAAAAGATAACCAAATTTGATATGTGGCTGCAAGGTATCAATACTTTAGAGTTCGTAAATGAGAACTGAGAAGCATGCAAATATTTTTTTCTGAAGTAATTGCCCTCGTTTTGTTTTATTAATCTCATTTGGGGCATTTAGGAAAATGTTGTCAGGTAAAGTGAGAACCACTTTGGCAGAGGATGTTGATGGCCATCTTCTACCATGTATTCAATTCCCAATTTAAATAAATTTAGATCAACATTTTTAGCTCATCAGATCTGAACAACCCGATGGGCTTATGGCATGGCATGTCGTCCGGCGTCCGTCCATCCGTCCATCCGTAAACTTTTCACTTTTTCGACTTCTTCTCCAGAACCAATGACTCTAGAGAGCTGAAATTTTATGTGCATACTCCTTGGCAAATGGGGATTCTAAATTGTAGATTTCGTGACCCTATGACCCCAAATGGGGTCACAAAGGTCAAAACCTTAAAAATCTATTTTCATCTTCTTCTCCAGTTCCAAAAGGTCCAGAGAGCTGAATAGTTGTGTGTAGACTCCTTGGGCACTGGAGATTCTAAATTGTAGGTTTGGTGACCCCATGACCCCAAATGGGGTCACAGGGGTCAAAACCTGAAAAACCTATTTTCATCTTCTTGTCCAGTTCCAAAAGGTCTAGAGAGCTGAAAAGGTGTATGTAGACTCCTTGGCCAACAGGGATTCTAAATTGTAGGTTTGGTGACCCCATGACCCCAAATGGGGTCACAGGGGTCAAAACCTAAAAAACCTAATTTCATCTTTTTCCCTAGTTCCAAAAGGTCTAGAGAGCTGAAAAGGTGTGTGTAGACTCCTTGGCCAACGGGGATTCTAAATTGTAGGTTTGGTGACCCCATGACCCCAAATGGGGTCACAGGGGTCAAAACCTAAAAAACCTAATTTCATCTTTTTCCCTAGTTCCAAAAGGTCTAGAGAGCTGAAAAGGTGTGTGTAGACTCCTTGGCCAACGGGGATTCTAAATTGTAGGTTTGGTGACCCCATGACCCCAAATGGGGTCACAGGGGTCAAAACCTTAAAATCCTACTTTCATCTTCTTCTCCAGTTCCAAAAGGTCTTGATAGCTTAATAGTTGTGTGTAGACTCCTTGGACAATGGGGATTCTGAATTGTAGGTTCGGTGACCCCTTGACCCTAAATGGGAAATGGGCCTTTTTTATTTGATTGTGAATAACTTTTAAGAAATACATTGTTGTTTTCTTTCCTCAACATAACAATTTGCAATGTCCCAATGTACCCTAGTTCAAGCCCAAGTTACCCCTGGTTGTCTAAAGTCTTGTCACCCCGCACAATAATAGACCATCCCTCAAGCTTGGTGTGAGTGAGTTTGGGTTTAACGTGTCGGCAATCTTTCAGCTATTTCACTAGGTCGACCAAGACTTTGATTGACGTTTCAGTTGCCTGACTCAAGTAAACACGTTTGTCACTTGATTTGATTTACTTATATCTGAATTTTCTTATCCAAGAGAGCATAATTTGAAAAAAAATATTATAGTTTTGCTGTAATTGAATTATTAATGAACAAAACCTGCTAAGTGCACTTTAGTCCGTAATTTATGTGGCTATTTACTTTTGTTTATTTTTTCTCTCGGGGTTATTAGATATAAATGCATTTATGGTTAGACAAAATTGGCCCGACACAAGGACGGACTAAATAATTTTACAACCCGTCCTCAACCAAAGTTACCCGTCTCGGACGTTGGGACAGGCTATCTTTCCTACACTGCCCATGACCCCATGGTCTAAACCCAAACACCTATTTCTATCAAAAGTCTGATGAGTTACAGAGCCCATGGCTCTATTTTGTTAAAGTGTCATACTTGCCTTGGAACTCTGACATTTTGACCGATAGAAAGGTTCATGAACTCACCCATGAGACTTTTTGAGACTCAAAACATCAAGAGGCCTCAATATCTTCTTTCTTTAAGGAAGTAAAAAAGATATGCTTTGTTGATTCACTGTCATTTAAAACTGGACACATGTTAGTATAAATTTCATTATGTCCAGTTAAGGTTGTCATTGCTGTGCATGTTTAAGACACTAAACATGATTGGTTCAATCTATGTTCTTTCATTTACCTGTGAAAGGTCAAGTGGACGATCTCTCTTCCAGGCCAATGTTAGATTGACTGTATTAACATGATTAGAACTCTTAATCCAAATTTACTTAGACTGTTTAATTCCCTTACCATATTTGAATTACATTATTTAGAAGAATTATGAAACTGAGGTTATGGTAATAACTTTGTAAAAACTAAAATCATTTTTCGTTGATCATTAATTTATTCTTTTCAGTATCCATACATATTCTATGTTTTTATGTTTTCAGAGGTTCAGATTCTGTGGAGAATTAGACTGCCCAGATTGGGTTCTTGCTGAAATCAGTATTCTGTCCAAAATAGTAAGCTCTTATTATATTCATCTCAATTGACATTATTAAGTATTTGATATTCAGTTCAGGGAGATAGGAAATTGTTATTTTTGTTGAAATTTGGTTCTAGTTGTCTTTTCACATGAAAGTTTTCATTAAAATGATTCAGCATTACAACTTAACATTAAAAACTTTGAAAGTATTTGTTTATAACTTTATTCATGTTAGTTCATGTAAATACAAATTCAAACATGCATATTCATATAGAAACAAGAAATTTAAACATGCTAGTGGATAAAGTTGATCTCTTTATTCTTGAATAAAGTCAGGTGTCACAACTTACTACTATCAATTCTATGTGAATGGTTTTTGGCCTTCTGTACATTATGTTCATCCATCTAAACTTTTCCTGAAAATAAGCATTTTACTTTAAAATTTCTAATTTTGTTTGTGTGAGGGGATGATATTATTCCAAATGTGGACTAAAACTCTATGTTGTCAAAATGTTTAGAAATTTGGACCAAAAATTACCAGTCTCAAGACTTTGTTTTCAGTGGATATGATAACCCTTAAACTTTATGTGTCAGATATGATGAGTGTTGATTGATCAATGTTGTATAAAGGTTGTCAAACTACATGAGCTAAACAGTTTCAAACAGTTTAGTGTTTTGCAAGAGCAGCCAGCTAGCCAGCCCTTTTCTAACTTGAAAGAACCCTGGTCGGTTTTAACCCATGTGGGCTACATTTTATTATCCCTTCAACAGAAGAGCATAATCTAAACAATATTCGAAATTATTCATGTGAGAGATGATAAATTTAAAATGTTTTTATTATTTTGTTTTATTTTTATTTTTCAGACGTCGGTGAAGATGAAGCTACTCTGTGTCCAGGTTATAAAAGATTTGTTAGGGGAAAGCATTGATGTAAGTCAACTTTGATATATGCCTAATACACTGTTTTGGTAATACTACTTTGATACTACTACTACTTCTACTTTTACTAGGTTGATAGGTATTTTCTTCAAATCTGAGAAAAAAGTATTTTGCAATATATCTGATGTCCATTTTTTATATTCATAGCTTTAAGAATACTGTTAATTTAGGTCAACATATTCGAGTATATTCTATCAATTGTGCTTGTATTGGAGGTGCAACAATTAATTAAAACCAAAAATGTTACTATAACAGTTTTATAATTTCTAGAAACTCAAATAGAAAGTGTTTCCTTTTCAGTATGACAAAGTTTACAAGCTTACTGCGGATGCCAAATTTGGTAAGAATTTTTTAAAAGATAAATGAAACTGTTTAACATTTGATTGTTAATAGGTTAACTACCTGTAATACCAATGACTTGCTACTTTTGGAGTAAGGAAAAACATAGATATATGGTACTCAAACATAGAAACAGATAGCTGTAAATTGGACCTTTTTTTATATATATCTGTTGCATTGAGGGAAGCAGAAGAGCAATAATGAACAATTTTTGAACAAGTATTATCTAATGAAAGCAGTAACTTGGCAGAGCCATCACATAATCTTACACTTATATCTTACTGTTATATGACTTCAGCATTTTTTTGAAACCATGATTTCTAGAAATACCATTAAAAACAAATGTATTGTGTTAGTTATTGGCAGTCATGAAATTCTGTACATTTAATCAAGGATAGTTTCTTAATGTACAATTTCCTGATTCAGAGACGGGAGATGTGAAGGCAAGTATTGCTGCTTTGACCTTCATACTGACGAGTGCAGCCAAGTACAGTGTTGACGGGGATACTCTCTCCAATGAACTGCAGCAGCTCGGTCTACCGAAAGGTCAGATATACTCTGGTATCACAAACTTCAACCAGGAGGCAAGGCTTGTAATATATCAATTCAATTTCAAGCGATGGGGGGGAAAATGTCTAACCATAATGTAGCAATACTTGCAATAAGAAGTGAATAAGGCTTGCAAAGGCTATGTATTGTACAGTAATTTTCTGATATGTTCTTTGTCAAATTGCGAGCATCACAAGATGTTTAGTTCTTGGAAACCCTTGAGGCTTGTAAGAATTCAATGGCCATGTCCAAGATTTCTTTGCGCTATTATTTTATATATATATTAGATATATTTGCTAAGATAGTCATTAGTGGTAATGTGTTTTACTTACAAGTAGCATTGTGTGGAACCACATTTGACAACTTAGATCCAGTCTGCATGTCATAAATCTGAAATGCTGTTTACTTGTATAAAGCATTTGATGTAACTGCTTTGTTTTCGAGAAGCTTTTGCACATCAATGAGTCGAGAGTAGTTCCAGTCAGAGCATTGTGGAATCCTATTCTAGTTTTAAATAAACACTCACATGTTCAGGTTGTTCAGAAGATTTTTGATTGGATTAAAATAAGGAAATGTCAGTGTTGCACATTTTACCCATTTGAGTATTTTGGTGTTTAACTTGAATTTTTAAAATTTTCTATGAGTTACTAAAATCATTGGTACTAATAGACTGAATTTTACATTCCGAGCAATTCATTTACTCCACAGTTTCAACTGAATGTTTATATTCTATGTAAAGTATCTGGTGTGAAAATGTTTAATTCAATAACTTCCTGTTGCAGAGCATGCTGGGTCCTTGACCAAGTCTTACAGTGACAGTCTGGTTAAACTGCAGACACGACTGCGAGACGAGAGCTTACGATGTGAGTAGTGGAGCCCCAGCAGGAATCACTCATTGCTGAACAAACACTCTAGTTTCCTTGCTAGTTACTATTTATCCAATAGCTAATTACTTATTATCTTCCTTGTACATGATTTGTGATTCATGTAGATTGGTTTCTCACAACATGGCATTTATGCAAGTGTTTTTCATATTTAATGGAATACTTTAAGGGTTATGGACAATAAAAAGAATCTTGATTCTTGTTGATAGTGAAAGAATGTGAACTTGTATAACTCTAGGTGAACTAGTTGATGTGAGAAGATGTTGAGTGAGGTTGTGTGTGTACGGTGTTGCAGTGTCCTCCCTCGAGACCGTCAAGTGGAGAGTGGACTATATCCTGAGTTCCAGTGAACTGAAGGTGAGATCTCATGAGCTAAGCATCAGTACGAATAAATACCTTCAAACAACACAATACATCAATATTCATAATGTTTTAGTTAAGCTATATATGATGAAGAATAACTTTCCATGTTTATTTCAGCTATCCAAGGATAATGATAATAATAACCAATAAACCAAGCTCAATGCACGCCCTACATGCACATCTATGTGATTATACTTAAAGTTGTACTGTCGTTACTGCCTATTAAGGGCTTCACATTAAGTTAATGAGAGATAATTTTATATAAAGATTATTGCAATGAACCTTAAGAAAATAGCAGGTCGAACTACCATTTCACCATCTTAGGACATCTCTAAAAAGCTGCGGTTTATTTTTCTCATTCTGTGTACTAAAATAAGTTATTGCAGCTAAATCTCACAATCGATTTTGAAAAGTAATTTGAAATAAAGAAAACAAATCTTAATCACCATTTATGTGAGTTTGCCCAAAGATGGTCAATGTTTTCTTTCAATCTTTTTTTTCTTTATTTTTTAGAATTTCTAAGCATCAAGTCCATTTTGTCACTGAAATCTAACCAATGTTTTGAATTAGACCCTACACCTTTCCATATCATGAGACCTGCAAAAAGTATAAGTTAGTGGTGACAAGTTAAGCTGAGTTCACCACTGTCAGTGTAGTTCAGCAACAATGAATGTGCTGGTCGGATTGGTGACCTGCATTACTGCTGGATAACCTGAAATGTTGAAGTGTTGATTCCCTCCCCACAACGAGACTTATGGTGTCTTACCTATGGGTAAAGACTTTGCTCAAAGCATACCTTGGTACCCGCCAGTACTACCGTAGTGTGAATGTGTTATCTTTTCCCAGGATATCAACGAGCCCAGTGTCCAGATGAGGCTGGAAGTGAAGAACCCGGACACTCGGACTGTAGAGCCCGTTGCTTTCACCCTCTCTGCTGACAAGTTCAGAGTCCTTCTCAATGGTCAGTTCAGTCAAGTTTACTCAAAATATAGAACTAATTAAGATATGATTTGAAGTTTCATAACTGCCAAAAGAAAGTATCCATGTCAACTTGACCTCATGGCCTACAGGTGCCATTCTCCGTCACTGGCTTACTAAGTGTTGCCGCATGGTAAAATCTTATTTTGAATGGAGCGCCTGCATTGGTGAGGGATAAGCTCTATGACATGTCTGATAGTGCTTTCTAAATCATCTGCAGTAGCATGAACAGCTCCACATCAGTTTAGGCTATTACAGGCTGCTGGCTGGAATTTGTCAGTTATGATAACTGGTGCAAGTTGTTCCTTGCCAACTGTATAAACAAAGATTTGAAGCTGCTATATGTTATGGCATTCCTTGTGAAGCAAACATTATCTGTGTCAACTTGATACTTTCAGAACTGAAGCAAGCAGATTCAATGATGGACACACTGGCAACATAGTGAAGTGTTCCTGCTGTCACATTCCATGAGGACTTCACTCAGCGTTCAAAGATTTCCAGCTATCAGTGTCCAATCTGGTCTCTTATCATCTCTGATAATATATATATGCTGAGAGAAGCTTTTTATACTTGTCAAACAATTGGAGAATATTGGTACATTTAACCATCTTGCAAAAGATGTCAAATAAGTGGAAGACTCTACTCATAGACTATGTACCTCAACAGTCTGGTAGTGAGTAGTCATCATGTAATGTAATATATCAAGTTTTATATCAGTGAACTGATAAATTCATTTCTAATAACTATTGATATTTTAAGCAACAGAATTAGAAAAGATAAATTGACCAAAATAAATATCATGTATTTACCAGATCTATTCATGTCCAAGTTGTAACTCATCATATAAAATGTCAAGATATTTGTGAATATTTATAAATGAAGTGGCTGTGTGTTAGTCTGGTAGACAATATACTGTATTTCTTAGCTTACTGAAGTTATCTGTCTTTTAGTCACCTTCATTTTATCTATTCAGCAAGAGTCCAAAGATTTGTATAGTAACGATAGTAGTGGACTGAAAGGTTTGGAAACCATTTAAAGTGAACTTCCAACAAAGTCTCTTAACACTTTTATATTATACATCTTTGGGGAATATAAACTTATTAATAAAATATCAACAAAATTTTGTTCTAAAGTGTTGATTTTACAGCAAAAATAAGTGAAAAGTTATGTTAAAAGCCTGTTTACTGGATATGACATGAATCATGCTGCTGATAGTGGGGATAGTGGCGGTGAGACGACAACAGACAAGTCCAACATGGCAGGCAGGAGGCTCGGCCCTTGATTATTGCGCTATTGTTGGCGGTCAGGTCGTGTCTAGATATCTCAGGCTACAAGTGTACAGAAAGAGTGTCACTGTGTGCCAAGTATCACATTATCAGACCGTCACTTCTTAATTTCATATATCAGTTGGTTCTGTTTGAATCTGTATTTCACTTGCAGAACTATGTATCATAGTCTCCAACTATTAATTAATACAAAGGTGGATGAGATACAGAGCCCATGGCTCCATTAAGAAAGAAACTTTACAAGTAATAACTAATGCTAATAACTAATAAGTCACCAGATACTGAAAACCATCAGCCTATCTCTTTCTTCTCGGGCCAAGTCTGTGCTCTCTGGATGAGATTCGAGTGAGTTGCTAGTCCCAGGGCTGAGACATTATAAAGAGAGACAATGAGCAACAATTCTTTTTCAAAAAGGTGTTAATACAGTTAATAGTCCCGAAAAGTAACACGTGACAATAACAATATGTAAACTGGGAACAAAGCCAAACATGCAAGTGTTGGTACAAGGGATATATGCATGTAGTTGCACAAGTAATTGTACTGGAAAGAAGACATAAAACAAATCCATGTTATAATGCATTTAATTGTATTGTTCCAATGTGTGACCAGTTAAGGACTTGCAACTTAAGGGGTGACAGTAGTTAACTGTGGGTCCTCAAGATCTGAAAATAAATCACCATTGACTTGCATATTAGCTGGCTAATAAAAAAATCTTGAAGCAGTCAAATAGGCTAAAGTTTTAAATATTCCTTAAGCTGCATCATCTTTTTAGTAATCATCTAAGTGTAAAGGAATCAAATCGTCACTGGCACCACTTTACCCAGTTTTTTTGATAAAAAAGAAAAATATTTTCCTTCTTTTATCAACTGAAGATTTATTAATTACACCTTGACAAAATTATTGCATAAGCAAGCGATTTAGCAAGATAATAGGTGATACATGATCCATTAATATAATCCATATTAACAGGTTTGTCAGAAAAGTTGTCTCCATTCCAAACAAGGCCTGGGTTGTGTTCGGTGCCAGCTTACTATTTTAGACCCGAATTGACATTTCCAAATCTTGTAGAAGTCACTTATTGGATAAATGAGAAATCAATTTTCAAACAACTATACTTATATTGCATCTAAATATTTACATTGGACCAGTTTTAAATTCCGAGACTCTGGTAGTAAGTAAGTACTAGTAATTCCCCCAATGTTACATTCGAGACCCAGTTAGTATTTGAAGACATATATGTTGGCTGGAATACTTGTACTTGTTTATATGAACATTGTAATGCATCAAGAAAATGTTTTCTGCCAGGTGTATAAAGAACGTTTACCGTAGAGGATGAAGACTGCCTGAGCAGACCCCTTGTTGTTGCGTGCTGTACACGTATAGTTGCGGTAGTCGTTAGCTTGAACGTTGCGGATTGTCAGGGTGTACAGACGCTTCTTCGTCATCAGGAACCGACCAGCCAGTGTCCGTATGTCCATACCGAACTTATCATCATGTGGTAGCGTTTCTCTAGTACCAAAATATATCCTTGACCATTCCACTGTAGGAGAGAGATAGCCTGGAACAGAAATCCAAAATGATGTGAATGAATGGTAGCCGTAAGTTGATGTTTGCCATTCTCATACAACGTGGGGAAAACTCACCTGTTACATGAGAGAAAATAAAGTAGTATGAACCTGGGTGATCTGGATGGGCTACAGAGAGAAAGGGAAGAAATAAATGTTATAGTCAAGTGCTGCACCGGCTATGACAAACAAAGTTGCATACATAAATTATTTCTCTCCTGAAAAGCAATATTTCTTTCTCTTTTCTAAAGGCACCAAGGATACATATTCTCATTATCAAGACTCTGACGAAACGTAGACGGTAGATATTCAAGAAATGTTTAATGGATACGAATCTCATGTAGTTTGCTTCAAGTACGAAATCAAGGAGCAAATGCCTCATAAAGGCCATCTTGAAAACTGAAATCTGATGTATAGGCACCTTAACTTAGCTAAAGTGTTAATGAATTTTAATTGTAATTGTTTCACGATTTCAAGATCTGTTTCTTATGTTTTTTCGCAGGAACTTACTGTATTTTGAGCAATATGGATTATTAATTTGTTATATGGTGACCACTTTGACTACCCTAAGCAAGTCTGTTACTACCCGTAAAGGATGTTTGCTGGACCAAGTGGTTGGGTTGAAGGCGGCTGACAAATCAAAGATCACCAGGGCATCTCCGAGTCGACAGCCATGAGCAGATCATGTTTTGCTCTCAAATGGTTGAATTCTGTACTTTGACCCTATTTTAGGCGGATTGTATCATAGTACGCCATGTGAACATTACAACTAATTCGACCTAGATCTTCACGGGGTATTCTGTGATGAGTTGCACATAACACACGAGTGCTTTCATGAGAGCTAACTTCTCTGGTGAACGCAGATATACGAGGGGATATCAAAAAGTATCAGACACATATCAAAGGTACAAACTTTATTTTGTTCTCATGTTTTTAATACTTCTCTACATAGTCACCATCCAGAGATACACATTTTCACCATCGCTTTTTGACCTTGTACAGACCGTCTGAATAGAAGACCCCTGATTTCATGGAAAACCAAGCCTCCACTTCTCGAATGATGTAATTTGTGTCCTCAAAACGACGTCCACGAAGTGGATTTTTCATCTTGGGGAACAAGAAGAAGTCACTTGGTGCAAGATCGGGTATATAGGGGGGATGCGGTAAGATTTCAAAGCCACATCGATGTGCCTCCAGAGCAGCTGCTTGACAAGTGTGAGCTGGGGCATTGTCAGCTAACAGGCACCTTTGGTGTTCATACCACGGCTCTTCTGTTTAATGACATCTCGTAACTTGCTCGGCGGGTTGCAGTAATAAGCTCCAGTAATGGTCATGACCTTTCCTGCAGACTTTTGCACCTTGGCCTTTTGAGAGGTGGTGACGTAGCATGCTTCCACTCTTTGCTCATCTCTTTTGTCTCAGGATTATATTGATAGATCCAGCATTCATCCATGGTAACAAGACGTTTGAAGAAATCCTCTTCGTCTTGTTCCCGAAGCTCCAATGCCTGCCGTGACTTGTCCCTTCGATTCTGTTTTTGCAATGGAGTCACTGCCATAACTCAGACCTGTTTCATGCATTATCATTTGTAGAGTTGCGCGGCAATCTTCTTGAACTAGCTTCTCAACCTTGATGACATCCATATCATCAGTAAGTGAGGGGCGTCCACTTCTTGGCTCATCTGCTAGGGACATGTAGCCTGTTTGGAAATTCCTTTTCCATCTCACAACAGTGTCATAGGATGGGCTGTCATTGTCATAAATAGATTTAATCTCATCATGAATTTGAGGTGCAGTATAGCCCTTCAAATGTAAAAACTTAATTACACTGCGCACCTCAATTTCTCCATAATAGGGGGTACTGTGCTATTTGGTCAACAGACGTAAAACTGGCTGTCGCGAAAAAGACTATTGTTGACCCAGTAACTAGACAAATATCACTTATGTTACAGTGACCATTTGGTCCGTATTCACCAGTACATTCTTTGTGATAATTGAAACTATTTGATATCCCCTCATAGTCCCATCTGCTTGGTGTCAAGCAATCTAGCAACGAAACATTCTTTTGACACTTTGCAGGTATATGTTTGACTCCTGGATGAAATACTTCAAGTTTGCTTAGTGAAGTATGACAGATAAACGGTGAATGGGTTTTACAATGGTTGATCGTAAATCCTCCGTTTGACGGATTGAAAAAAGAATGTTGTTGAAAAGACGATGGCATGACACGAGTAGAGAATGTTTCAACATTCAAAACGAAAGAATGTTTTTGGACTTTCTGACTAAATGTAAGATATTCTTAAGATATTCTTTGTATCATTCTCTCTCGAGTGCAATACGATCTGATGAGTGTATCTGTGTGGCAGTGTCACTTCCTGCCTGCTGGCTCGGGTAACAAAGATCCGTACATAGACCAATGTCATAGAAAACAGCTTACAAGTTAGAGGAGGGTTACTTGAATATCCATAAACATTTGTTGCTACCACGTTGATCTGCACCAAAGGTGGCCTCACTCAAGCGTGGTTCTACCCTCTGCATCTGGACAAACGTCCTGATCATTTTGCCGGACTCCCCACGCAGTTTTTTCTTTATAGTTATAGTTCACTGCTAGGGTAGTTAAGTTGTCAGATGCATAAACGATCGTTTTCATTCCTTGAATAATGTGGTAATGACCACCTTGAAAGTTAAAGAACTGTGGTATATCAATATAACTCTTATTATTGTACGACGTTTCAGACGTTACTATTCTATCAGAAAATATCTGTTCATATATATCTAATTACTTGCTCCTAACATACCGAACCATGATACTTATTATTTACCCTCTACAATGCAACCAAGAGTAGCATCACGCCGTCTGTTTTGAATCTGCCCCACTCTGTCTTCCACTGCGTTAACTCTGGGAACTGTGGCGACGGCCAGCTCTGAGACGTGGGTCGCTGGGGGGTTGATACCGTTATCAGCCACACAGCGGTACAGACCGGAGTCCTCGAATCTTGCGTTGGTTATTGGTAGCCGCCCCGCCTGGAAAATACCTCCAAAGATAACCCACTGTCAGAAAGGTTTTAAGAAATTTTTTTGTGTGGATTTCCTGCATAATAGATTCAGATCGACGTCGGTATTATAGTTTACATGACAAGTGGACGCTGATCATCGAGACGTCATTGTGTAACTTGATACTCCTAACGTTGCGCGTAAGCGCGATGCAAAAGGAAAAGTTATAGAGGTCATATGTATCAAAACAAAACTGTAAGCTTATTTTCCGAACTATTTGGTCGTATTTGTTCATGAGATTATTTTAAAAGAGCTGTGATTTTTGAAAAGGATACCCCAGTGATTTCCTGTTTTTAGAATTGTATGATTTAGCGCAACTCATTGAAATTGGGGTAAAGCTCCATGAGCACAGGTCGCCGATTGTAAAACATATGTTATATATCTGTATATAATGTAACCATTAAGACAAGTGATACTGTATATATCTGTCTGTAATGTTACCATTATTGACATACATGTGGATAACTATTACACGGCATTACTGATCTCACTGTGCTCTGGACAAGAAGACATTTCCGCCAACTGTCAAGACAACATTTTGGTCAACCAAGAGGTTTTTTTATACATGCAAATGTACCCTACTAACGTTCCCTTTCCTCTGTTCACTTCTGTCCATATTTTGTACTTAAATGGAGAGTCTTATTCATGAGAATGCAGGGTGCTCTCAGTTGTGACCAGTTCTCATGAATTATGTAAATAACTAAGTGGCGTCTGGCGCTATTAACTCTATAAAGAAAATGCGGTGCCTATGACTAGTATAGCATGGTCGGGTTCAAACAATTGTACAAATGACACCCTACAAACGTAAAAGTGACGCTAAATCTTTGCTGTAAGATAGTAATGTCTAACGCGGTGTATCACTGCAGTGGTGAGAATATTTTCTTAGATTGAGAAAATTCATTCAATATTATGAAAACATGGACAGTCTCAACAACGTTAACTTTTAAATATATCAAGAGAGAAAAATTTACCCTGATTACTGCATAACCACTGGACATAAGCTGCCCATCCAAGCGTGACCATGTGACGTTGGGACTGGGAACACCTCGAGCCAGGCACATTAACTGGGTGGCGCCACCTTCATGAACCACCTGCTGGTCTGTACTGCCGTGCAGCTGTATAGAAGGAGGAACTGCACCAACAGAACACACAATTCTTATGACATGTCCGCGCATGGCAAGGAAATGAGATCTTCATTTCACATCTACTCGACCTCAGTTTTTCCCAGATACGTGAATGTGGCGACATAACATTACGTATTGATTTGAATTTATTGATTCTTTATCATTTACTATACTTGAATGTATAAATGACACATCCCAATTTCTGATCAATTAAAAGATTGTGTTCAATGGATGATGATTTAGATGATATATACACGGAAACTGGTCTTGTCTATCAACTTCCATTTCATCAATGATTATGATGAAGTGCGAAAGAAATGTTACCCTAGTGATATAATTCAGCGACCTCAACTTCAATAAATCATAATAACTAAAAGGTGATCATTTTCAATAAGTTGAAAAATTGCGAAGATAGAGCATTTTATTCAAATGTAATAACTCATTTGCAAAGTTCGAAATATACTCAGCAATAAAAGTGCTTGTGACATAAATGTATGTCAGAAATAATTTGTATAGGTTTGAAATATAGCGTTACGTTCCGGGCGAAAATACGCTGCACACAAAACAGACCTACCTTTTCTGTTTTGTTAAACGTTAATTGGCTCAGAACAATGTTTATATGTTTCCCTGTCCAGCTTAAACCCCAGGCATGTCACTTTCCTGTACATGAGCGCGTCGAGGATGAGATGGAAAGACCCATGTAACGCTTACCAAATCTGCCTCTAACACTTCAGCATCTGCAACTCCACGAGATCTTGAACACCATCACCATGACGGTGTCACGCAGACCATAAACCCTACCTATTCTTGCTGGTGGTCATACACGGCATTAGACTCGCACTTTCCTTTTACTCCTTAAGCATTCAAGATTGCTATTTTACCTTTTGATATTGCCTTCCGTCAAATACAAGGGACGTTATTAATAGGGCCAATGTGTATTTATCAACTTTGTGTTGTTATGTTGTTTAATGATGTTACAAAAACTTCTGTTGCTGAGTATTATTCTTCTTAAAAGTTGGACCTCAACCCTGAAGTTACTAATTGTAAACAGTCTATTGACATATGTCATATGTCCAAAGTTGCAACTTCTATTTCTGACCAGTACTATTACGGGCCAGTCAGGAGGCAAGAGATGTTTAGAGAGACACTAGTTGATGGAGTCACAGATACCAATATTTCCATTGTATCATTTTATTGAGAAGTAATGAGGGTTTTTAAAAGGTTAAACATTTAAATGGCAACCGGTTCAACAAAGTGGAAATATGTTGAATATAAACAAGGACATCATTAAGAAAAATGACAATTTCCCTAGGGCTGTAGGCTCGCTTGTATACCCCAATGGCAACCATCTTGTATCTTCATATTGTGCGCCGATCATGTTTAATTCACTTTATAAACCGTCAACTACTTACAATTATGTTAATTCCACTGATCAAGCGAAGGGAAAATATATACAGAAGCGACTATACATTGCCAGAAATCGTGTTTATAAAAGGGTCAATGATTGACATTCCTTCAGATAAGCCGGTCTTGTATAGTGGTATGACTTGGATAGCGTAGTTGGGAGTATAGAGTATGCGGGTTCGAGACTGCATATTGCCAAAATATTTGCAGAGGGAATATAGACAATTTTGATATTTTCATAAGTAAAAGATAGGGAGCACTTTGACCCTGCATCGATGTGTTATTACTTGGAGAGGGATGCTTCAACATAATATCCTGCCAGCTAGTTGTATTTTGTTGACAATAGCCTGTATCTGAGAGACATTACGTGAGGAAAAACAAAATTTAATTATATAACGCCCTCCAAGAATAACAGTGACGTTACTAAAGGTTTATATAAAAAGGCATAAAGTAGCGACTCTGATAAAAAAAATCGGACGGCGACGCTGGTAATGTTCTCTATGGATTTCGTCACAGATGTATTTTTCGACAAGTATGGAACCCTAATAGAATACTAAGAAATCACCGACGGTTTATTTAAGAATCTATTGAACGAGGTCGATTATGAAGCCTAAAAACCCGCATACATCTGCATTTAGATATCCGCTTACATTTTAATATATTCATCGAAAACATAAAAACAATGACTACAGTTATTTAAAGTGTATCAGTTAAGGACATAATTCTGTGGTAGATTTAAAGGAACCCAAGGCTATGTAAGTCATGGTACATTGTAATTTGAAGAACCTCTGTCCGTTATGCAGGTGCAGTGTCTATATCAGCAACGTCATTTTCACCAAAACATTTTTGAGTCTATTCTCTTCCATCAGATGTAGCACTGTCATATATCCCTTAACCAATCTCTATTCAAATACAAGCTATTTTCGGGTTTCCGGTTGGCTCCCCTGGCAGCCAAATACTGAAACATGACCCCAGACATGACCCCTAAACTCTCTTGATAGGACAGAGGTACGTTTAGGATAATGAGATAGGTCATAAAATTTTCTCGAAGGAACTCATTTCTCTAAGACCATTAACACCAATTTCCATTCGAGAGAGCGGCTGTAGTACTTTACAACTGATTGTCAAATACGACAATTGAACATGGCTACCGCATCTGCTAAGTGTCTGTATCAAGAATGGTCTCTGATGAGGAACAACTACTTGTGTAGCCGCGTTCATATCATTTGAAAAACGAAAATAACGTTGACGGTTCTTTCTTTAAGTACCCATGAATTGAATAATCGATTTTGCTTTCCTTACATGACTGAAAGGATAAATGACATTCCGTAATGCCTGCCAAGTTCTTCAAAGGTCTATGCTATCATCTTTCAGACATTTTGCACTTCCACACATTCAAAGATGAGATGGATTAGATGTTTGTTTCGGGTAAAGTTTTAGCGGGGAGACTATCAAGAAATGAGTACACACTTCGGGTTTTATCTGGAAACTGTTAACCATGATAACTTTTATGAATCTACTTTGGTAAACTCTTTGGAATCAAAGATCATTTTTCAAATTGTCATTTTGGCTAAAAAGAATTTTAACAAAGTACAACATTGCAAAATCGTTCTAGAGTAAGTATCACATTTCTATGAAAGATGTCTAGAACTTGTGCCTAAAGGTGACAGTTGATGGCGTTCTTCTTCTTCCTCGTGTTAATTGCTTTGCCAAACTGTTGCAGCATAAGTGAGTGCGGTTGCTTCAGCATTTTTGTCAGAAATAGGGTTTCCATAAACAATAATTATCAAATGTCGATCTTCATGTTTGATAGAATATCTCTTCGTCATTGTTTCTGGACATCTTATACAATAATGTCAACTTACATATTTTGAATGACGACTTATCCGACGACAAACAAGAAACTCAAAGGTCAAATAAAACTTGCGTTACAAGTAAATGTCGTTTTTTCATTTATCCAAAGTGATAAATCTTGATATCTAACACATATATTTCTTTTGGCGGTTAGAATTTGATGTTTCAGTATTTTCGTTACGCCATGATATTGGCGACCCGGGCACGAGGCGTTAGCTGTGATATCACCCGCGAGCGCTATTTGCCATACACAACAAGGCCCTCTGCATCTTCCATAGCAACAAGTAGATACGTGATATCAACGGGTTGCAGTAAATAGTATTCATCATATACCCTATGGAAGAAGTCTTTTCACGTGTTAATGACAGTTTCAAAAAAGGATCTTTAAAGTATTTGTCAACTTTCAAGGTCAGGATAAGGATATACAGTGTATTCTTCGGCGGGGGAAAAATTCTTTCCAGGTGCGATACTGATAAACAGGCGAGTCTCTTCCGAGCATGTTTATCAGTATCGGACCGAGGTAAACACTATTTAAAAACATTTTAAGACATGTTATTACGATTTATCTGAGATACTGCAGCATCACATTTACATATACATACACATTGTATGGTTGAGATATAGAACCAATCTCATGCAGACAAGTTTCAACTATTGCAGTTAAGAGACCTGACTGGTAAAAGAGGAAAACAATAGCACTACTTATCAAGATGCTACGGAGGCGTGAGACGAGCCGTTTATCTTCCCTGGCATGTCGTTTAGAATTTGATGTTTCAGCAGTTTGAGATAGGTCATACACTATTTTTTGCCTACCTTGTACAATGAGTGAGGCAGTCTTGCTCGGCCAGCCGCCCGATGGTACGCCTGGTACCCTCACTACACATTTATATATTCCAGCATCGGCTTCCACGAGGCTCAGGACGCTCAGGGTGACGTTAGTGATATGCCCCCCAGTTGTCACATCGACCTGGAACTTGTGCGACAGCCCGGGGGGAACCTCGTCTTGGCTGACTATCAGGGAACCGTCCATGAAAGTCCACATTACCTGTTGAGTCATAAAACTCGTGTGTTATGAAACAAACGACTCAATATATCAATTAAATAGTATGGTTCGTTCTCGGTCACAGCAATATTGTTCCTGGCTGATGTCCGAGTCAAACATCTAAATTGTCCTGGACACAGGAAGTTGTGTTGAAGCCAAAATGCGAAATAAAAAATACTGAATGTCTAGCACTTAGCTCTGTACAAGATGGAATGTATATTAAGTTTCAATGAGATACCGCGATTTTCCAGCAGGATAATAGTTGCAATGCTTCCACCAGAAGACTTATTTAGATGTAGTTGCTATCAACCTACCAAACTTCCACCCTTGTCGGCCACGGAACAGACAAACCGAGCTGTCTCGCCCTGACGTCTAACTTCAGGGGGGATTTCGGCTATGATCTCTGGTCCCTGGCTGTCCACTGAAAAACAGTTGAATAGTATATGTTTCTTTCCTTGCATAGACGTCTCGCATAGACACGGCACTGTAGGTTATAGAAGTTTTAAAACAACGCTTTTAACATTGTGTCGAAGCTTTAGAAATGCCCGTTAACATATGAAATTTACCCTATACCCTACTGGTTGGAGGCTGTAAAGTCCCAAACAAAACTTCATCAACGTGATGGCGACTATTAAACCTGAAGGATTACAATGAGTTTGAAATAATTGTATGACAATATTTTTCCTTTTTGAGCATCTCTGGGTTTTCTCTCATTGCGGTATATATGTATCAACTGATATTTATATCACGATCGAGTACAAACATTCTAGTGCATTAACATTTTTGTTGCTTTAGATTTGACAATTAGACAAACAAGAGCGCATTTACCAAACAATGATGTCACGAAGTGTGAGTGAGTGAGTTATTGTTTAACGCCGCTTGGGCAATATTTCAGCCATTAGCGGCGTTGTCACGAAGAACGACCATGTCTGAATCCTGAACTTCAAACAGTCCGAGCACATCCAGGTGCTTTACAATAGAGTTGCACTATTTGTCCATCTTATTCTGGGTGTTGAAGGAGTCGGACAGACTTTTAATGTTATTCCGTAACAGGAGAAATTTAGTTATCTGTTAACATACTCCTTTAAAATCCCGGACCATTGAATAGGCAATTCTATGTACGAAAGACCCTGTCATAAGGTAGTTTTAGTCTGAGTTACATATCTAAAAAGAAATTCATTATTTATAATCATAAAATCATTTGAAAACAAAAACGCTCCCTATTGATAAAAAAAAGTTTTCCTTGTAGACCCATCTTAATAAATGAGGTTAATTCAAGTTTAACGCGGCTTTCAGGAGTCCTTCACTTACATGTATTATCTCGGCTGCTAGTATTAATGCAGAGAGAAAGCCCGCAATACAATTATATATTGCTATGCATTGCGATGAAACCTGCGATCATCGGCTTGAACTAGCGGACAATGGATTGTACTGCACTGAAGTTCAGTGTAGCTTTGAAAAGAAACCTTACTGCACGTAGATGAGTTCTTTACTGCAGTCAAAGTTGCCGAGCTCCTGGCGGGACTCGATCCCCGAAACTCTTGATCCGAAGACGAACGCGCTGACGAATGCGCTATCCCTTTCCCGTCCCCATTCTTCAAGTACTAAGTTCATCGACTGGCTTAAGCACGATATCTGGCTTAGACTCTTGAGTCCATCAGTTCCTTCTTTATTTTCCAAAATGATTCGAATGACAAGTGTGTATCATGTGTCAAGATAATTCTATCAAGAGGTCTCGTGTCCCTTGAAGGGAATCTCAAATAATATGGAGGAAATGTTTTTCCTTTAGAAGTCTACGATATGGGCCTATCAATGAAAAGTGGTACGTATTCTATAACCCTGGTATCACAATTAAAACTTAAAAGCTGTTCACAATCAATGGTGCTGTCTTACCCGATTTGTTGAATCTTAATTCACAAAATACTTGTGAACGACCTTTTTGACAAATTCTGAAATTTTGTCTCTAACAGTGCAAGAATTAAGCAGGAATGAAACAAACAAAAAAACTTTTCCCGCAAGCTTACCGTGCAAGTTTGAAAATTATATATTCTAAAAGTATTGAAAAAGTACTTTTCAGTTAAAAAACCAACAACTGTTTGATCAACCAACACCACGTGTCGAGCAGACAACAGCATGTGGACATCTTTGATTTCTTTTGTTGCAGAATACGTCGAAAACTAAACTTTTGTCTCAGCCCTAAAGCCAACTCGTTAATCATATAGTGTTGCGGACTGCCTTGACGACCGAAACAGGATGTTTTGTTTGACTCAGGTGTAACTCTATTTCTCATTTAGTTACGAGCCTTACAGATGTAACATCCGGGTCGCATTTCTATGAAGGCCTAATGCAGATAATGCGTACCCAACTATTCATTTTGGCAGGAAAATCATTCAACAATATTTTGACATCAAAATCAGATTTTTTTTATCAACGACAAAATACCTTACTTTATGACTATAAGTAAACGAACGTCTAAAACTTGACTAAACGAGAGCACAATCCAATGCGTCACTGCTGTTTGTGCACCTGGATTTACCTTTTATCCTTGTTTATCACCACGCGGTCCGAAGAAGGCGTTGGGTGTCGCAATGATCGTTTTTGTTAAGAAGTTAAGAAAAGACTTAAACGCACTAGTGCACAGCAATATTTCTTTAACACAACGAATGCACACATACTGCATATCTCTCGATATTATTCAAGATCCTCACTCAAGTAATCTACCTCGTAAGTTATTTAACGAATATTTACGTATTCAGGTAGTGAAGTGGATTTTTAAAGACCGGAAGTATTTAATGTTACGTTACAATAAATACGCAAGAACTACGATATCGGAAATATTAAGATTTTGCTTATAACCAAAAAAGCGGAAACGGCAGGCGCTTTGGTTTATCTAATAGCAATGCTACTGCTGTGTTATTAAATCGGTTTATTTACAACATTGCTTTCATAAAACATAATTCATTATTTGTTCTCAGTTCAGAGTTTAGGTAAATTCAACAGCTGCACATAATAATAGTTCAGCCGCTTTCAACTGTCTATAATTTATCCGTTTTGTGCACAGCTAACCTTAGATTTGTTATATGTCCAAGCCGACAGCGGCTGTCTAAATTTTTTCATTGTTGATTGCAGGTCAATTGTAAAGAATTTTAAGTATTTCATTGCATCGATAGAAAGCTTAAGTGATTGCATAAGTCCTCTTAAACCTTAAAATAGCCAATTTAAACCGTAAAAGCGTGCACTAGTGCCTTTAAGTCTTGAGCGAGTCGGCAAAGAGATACAATCATTTCTTCCGCATTTTGTATTAATAATTTTTTACCTTATTTTAATGTTAGCAAATATTTTCTAAATAAACAATGTATTCTTTAAAACCATATTTAGAAGATAAATAGTTGCGTTTGTAAAATTTCCGGGATTCATTGTTATTCAACACCCGCAAATTTAGTTTAAAACCGACGGCGTTAGCCGGAGGTTTTAAACGCTTAAATTTGCGGGCGTTGAATAACAATGAATCCCGGAAATTTTACAAACGCAACTATTTATCGATATTGTAACATGACCGTTAGTTATTAGAAGTTTAAGAACGAACTCTGTTTTTGCGTACTTATTTTTGTGTGGAAAGGACTTTGCGACTGTTCTATTTCTGTAAGAGGTGAGATAAGGTCTAGCTAATGTGAATTTCCGGCATTATTTACATAACAAACATCGTTGTGATAATAGCGAATAGTGGCATTCGTAACAGCGAGACCTTACAACATACTTGTTAAATTCGAGACCGAAATCAACTATTATAAAGCTCGTAGAAAAATATCGTAAAACCCCTAGTACAAAAGTCTTGAACTAGCCCACAACCATTGTGACAGCGACGCAAACATTGTGACGTCAAAACGGTTGGCCTTTGTGACGTCATACCATGGGAACGGCATTCGAAAGAAGGCGGCCGCATGAAACTTTGCGGCAAACTTGCACTAAGTAAAATATTTTCGTTCTTCAAAATTAATCATATTAAAGTGTATATGTGATATCTATCGGTAGACACAATATAAAAAAGGACAAAGACAACTGTCAAATCGGAGTAGGCCTACGGCACGGATTTGCACTAGTGAACATGTTGTATCAATTCGCGGTGATTCGCCTTTGCTAATTTGCGGGTATTCATTGTCATTCAACATAGGGTAATTTTTTCGAATCGACCAATCAGAATCGAGGATACAACGAAGTCATGTTACAATACACGTTGTACACTTGGATCATGCATCTTTGACTAATTTATACTTCTCTCCAAGACGAGGATGCATCTAACCAACAACCAGCGCACCACATGTATGTAACTAGTGACGTGTAGACCTACTCACTTAGTCTCTCCGCTCAATCAACAGTCTTACCAACATCAATGAAAGCTTCGTAAAACCAATGTCTCGATTTTGGAAGATATTTCTAACACAAAGACTGTAACACGAAAATGTTGTAAGCAGCGGGATTATTTTCCCTTAATCCAGACAGACATTCATTAATGATAGAAAATGCCTCTGTCCAATATCGTAACCTTGACTTGGAAACAGATGAAACTATCTTGGCCAAAAAGCCCCGATAATAATTGTGGTATTAATGTTCGTCATTATTATCAAGTGGTTGAATGATACCAATAGAGCAAATTTCTTGATAATCTCCCCAAACAAATAATTGAAATACATGATAATATCCTGTAAGATTCAAGCTAAGTGTCGCGTTACGTACCGGTCTGCAAAATCGCGATCAGCCCCAGAAGTATTACACGTCTTTCCATTTTGAATCCACGCTGGCGAATAATGTGGTTTAAACCGGATGGCTAGTATCTGTTGTAGCCGCGTCATCGTTTCAATTAATGGTTGCATGGTTATGGAAATGATTAGAAGTCAAAATATATGATAAACAACTATTACCTTGGTAACATATGGTTCAAATTGGTGAATGACGTCCTCGGGATGTATCGCATTCTTGATTGCCTCAGTAAGTAGAGCGAGTTCTACTCTGATATGAATAGTCAACTTCTTAATTGGAAACCGTCCTTTGTTCTTGAAGAAATATGAAGACTAGTTTGAATGTTAACCCTCGACCTTCCGTAGTCACGTATAGGGCTTTTGATTCTTTCACATCGATTCTCATACCATTAAAAAGTTTCGTATCTTTGAGTTTCAAGGCAGTGTTAAAATCTTTGATTCAAAGAGTCCTTTCTTAAGGCAATCGGTCCTCCATATTTTTTTCGGGAAATGATATTGCAAAAATATATTATAACATTATACGAATTAACTATTTGAATTGATACGATATCAACACATTTATAAATGATTTATCATAAGACTAATCAACAATGCTTTGTGATTCCGTAGCAAGGCTTTTCTCACTCGTAGCCCCGATGGATGGCTCCCCTTCTCAATGTTGTGTGCGTTTTTTTAAAACCGAGTTTGCGCTCCTAACTATCAAGTTATCAAATCTTAATCAACCAAAATGTTACCCCCAGTAACACGTTCGACTGTATTGTGATACAATCATGTATCAATGATATACATGAATAAACAAGAGTCTCCCATTGACTCTCGTTTCACAAAAGCTTTCTTGATAGGACTGTGCATTCAAAGCAGTCCTTTATCCACCATCCACCCGGTCCTCTATCTACCTAAGTTACACCATGTGGGCAAATGTTGATAACTTTTGTTTCATATTAATGCGATTACATGTCAAACCAACCAGAAACTGTGAGAGAGTGAGAACAACTGGACATGGAAGCTAAAGCTAGCTATAATGGCGTGAAGTTTTAGCACTACTTCAATGATGGATATATGCATTATCAAACAAGTTTAGACACATTATCAAACGCAGTGAAAAGGAAAGAGAAAGAGAAAATTACTAAATTTTGAAAACTTTAGTTTTTTACCCTACAATTCTTAAAATGAACTGATTTACAATCACGAGAAGCTTTGTCATTTCTCTTAATGATTAATAGCATGAGTATAATGTCTTCAACTTGTATCAACGTAAAATGAACTTAAAAGACTGAAATGTAGCAGTATACCATTTCTCTCATACCTTGAACCAGTAAGACTCTTGTAACATCTCTATCAATTATGGACGATGTTGACGAGTTCTCAACAAAAACTCTGCAAGAGTAGTTTCCCGTATCGCCGACCTGGACATTGGCGAGTACAAGGCTGTGTTCGTGTGTGATGGCCATGTGGTCCTCGTAGGATGTATCTGCGTATCTCACCTCCCTGTTAGCAGTCATCAAGGCCAGGAGGACATCGTTCTTGTACCATAAGGTTGACAAAACAGTCTCATCTCCTTGCACTTGTCCACACGGGATCGTTACGTTGTCTCCTGGTGCCCCTTCATATAGATTGTCTCGTGTACTATCAACCCAACCTGTTAATTCAGAGATTTTTATTTGATCTTCACCATTTCATCTTGTTACGTTTCAACTTTCAAAGAATATTACAAGTGAAATAGTTCCCGATGCGGGTACTTCACCAGTGGAATGCTATACCAAGCTCCATACCATGACTTGTCGGAGTTCCGTACTCTATCTTTACTTCATGCACATTGCCCTGTACTCATATTGAAGAGACACTTGATCATTGACCATCCGTGATTTCTCTTTATAACCAAGCAAAATGCTCTCTTTTGCCTTCTATGCAGATTTACACAATATAATTTAAAAACTACCTCTCAAGCGAAATAGCTCCAAAATAGCATTGACGTCGCGACAAGATCTACATTAGATGCAGTGAATTACAAACCATGAATGTTGTTTGTCTTAACATGTTCTAGTTTTTTGCCCGCTGAGCTGTCAAGAAGATTGTTATCTTTAACAGTTTACGAATAAACTTATCCACAGAAAAAAAATCAGCCATAAGTCACAAACTCAAGTGTTAAGTGCTGTATTTACGCTTCTAAATAGTAAATATTGTTCTAATATGAAATTTAAAATACGTACTGGTGAAAAGCGATATGTATCTTCAAATGTTATTTCTCTAAAGAGTGAAGAACCTTAAACATGACGGGGAAAGTAGCTATTAATAGAACGCCACAGAAGGCAGATAATTTAAGTTCTAGGAGAGACACATCAGAATTACGTTTGTTTACCATTTTGAAATAGATTAAGGTTAAAAATTAAATATGTCTGATAACTGTCTTGCTTTATATGATGATATGATAACACTATTGCGATTTAATGAAAATGCAATTAGGGAGAGGCAAATGCTTATTTCTAAAAATGAATGTCGCCGAATTGTTAGTGGAAATCTCTACCTAACTCGCAACGAGTCGAAATTACCAATATGGCTGCCCTTACTCTTTCATTCTTATGTAATTTTTTACTTACATTTTACTCACAATATCAAGTTCCTGATGAAAGAATAGATCTGTATTATTAGTAAGACGACTTACCAGTTTGCAGAAACCCCAAAAGCCCAAGGAGAATGATCCGCCATTGCATTTTAACTTCACACTTTTTAAGCTTTTAACGTTTTTCCAACGGCGTACTGTTGTCTTTTTGAGTCGCGTCATTGTTCCAATCATCTGTTATAGTATATGGAAATAATTACAATGACAGGATTTAAAGTATCATTATTATATGACACTTTGACCTTTCCAATTCCCTAGTTGTATACGGTCCATTTACATTGTGTTGTTAATGTTGCTTAATGCTGTACCCGTACGTGATGCAACGCTCAAACTGGGTCAGATGTTAACCCTTTCTTTCACATGGTAACGCTTATGATCAAAAGTATTGATTCATCGTCATGAAACCTTTTCCCAAATATAATATCTATGAATTTTCAAGGCCAATCAAAGCAATGTTACCGTAACCCGCCCTTGAACTGTATATCCCTGATGCTTAACATGCAAGAAGTGAATGTAAATGTTGAAAATTTATATCATTCAGCTGTTTGGAAAGAAACAAATAACAAAGGAAACAACAAACCCTAAACAGAATGAACATTACACAGTAAACTAGCTAGCAACTAACTATGCTATAGCATAAGAAACAACTGAAATCTTTAAAACTATTTTACGTTTCCCTGACTATTTTAGAATTTACGATTTTCGTCCATTGAATATACTGCCGGTGGCAGTGTGAAAACAAATGCCGCCTTTTTATAAAATCAAGTAAAAGGTATTAACAATAATGATGGTGTTCAACCTGTATTAATGGTTGTTACACTCAACATAAAACTAATATGTAGCAGATGTCCTTTCGGGGTTTATTTTGTAGATACGAAACTCGACGGAATTTTATTTCCTAGGAGCTGCTAATTTTCCAATCCATTTGATAGATGTAGCTTTTGTTTAAACTGCTATTGACTGGAATACTTTAAAAAAAGTCATTTCATTATTGAAAAGGCATCATCTAGATTGCCTGGCTATGACATGAAATTTCATATTTTCCAAGCTTTATGATAAATTATTTGAAAATTGTGTGATATATTTGAAAATTGTGTGACATATAATTATTCATCAATTATTTTCAAAACTACAGCATGATATAGTTATTCTTAACAAAATGACAGACTGAAGATGAACCCCTGTAGATCAGTTCCGGTTTCACAAACATTTGATCGCAATGCCTATCAGATAGTATAGTATAGTAACAACAAACAGGAAAATAGTCGAGATTTATGATCGAAAACCGGACAATGGTGAGCGCCAATGACTCAAACTTAATTTCTGAAACTTGCTAGGTGCAGATACAACAACGTACATAAGTTGATATTGCTAAGTAGGATATCTTACTAGTGTGCATGTTAAAAGGACACTAAATTTCGACATCAAAACGTTGATATGGACTTTTTTTTATAATAATAGCATTTAAGAGATAAAAACGCAACTTTGGAATTGTCAGTTGGAACTTAACACAGGTCATGTGTGGGCTTTATTTAAGCCCCATACAAAATTCATAAAACATACTCTGTGTCACTTTAAGGTTCATACTGCTGTAACTAAATATTGTTACTGAAATTATTATAAGTTCATCCTAGACAGTGGATTTTCCCACATTGCAACAACCAATATTGACTTTCGTTTCTCGGCATAACTATACATGTTTTTCGATTTTGTAAAATTCAAATATACAAAAGTAGTAATACGTTATCTGAATGGTTTCTTCCCTGTTTACCTGTTAGATAATGATTTTAGCATGGAACAAAATCAGTGTTTTGAAAACATAGTTTTCTTTCTTATCAGACACCTTTTGAAGGTAAAAAAGCTAGGGGCTGCTGAACTTTCGTCCGGGTGTATATATGTGCGGGAGGTAAAACACGCCTCGAATTTACATTATAATTTTCAAAAAACTACGTTTGGCCAATTATCTCGTGTAATTGTTCGGTTTTTTGATCAAAACCGCGACTTCATACCTTTATTTTGACACCAAATAAACAGATTAGCTTTAAAATGCTACTTTTCAACAAGACTTGGTACATCTCGTTAAAATGGTTACATTGATAAAGTTTAGCATCACATGTTTTCTCTTTAATCCAAAGGTCAAACACGTAATTTGAACATTCAAATCTCCACTAATGGACTTTATAACCGGACGTCGTTCCTCTCAGTAACATGTCTATTTCAAACAAAAATTCTTTACTTCTTTCATGTAGTTGGTTTTGCTGAAAACTGAGGCAATGCAAGAAATGGTGCAAAATAATGCAACTTGTTTTCGCGCCAAGTTGAGCAGCCTAAAACAATCTAAATTCGAAATCTCCTTTAATCTGAGCTACAATATTCATTCAGCTGAAGACAGGTATCTTCCAATGCATGGCCTTTACTTTCGACAGTCCCAATGACTTGCTAAGGTAGGCCTTGCCGCATTTCCCCACCCTGTTTGTGCTTGTCTTTAAGGCTGCAGCGAATGATCTGGATAATTGAATGAGACTTTAAATATTCCCCCGAGGAACGCTGCACTCGAACCACAAATTTTGACTGGTTGACAGTTAGGTATGAATTAGCCAGTGATAGAGACTGCTGCAATTTAAAGGAACGCTTGGGGTAGGTGAAACCTTACTGTGCCTTTCTTTAACATTCTAAACATCCCGAGCCTTTTCAAATATTGAGTGTCGATTTATCTATTCCATAACTCATGCATTGTTCAATAAAACACATACAAAATATTAAAAGTTAAAATTCGGAAACGACATTTTTAATTTCTTAACCATACGGTCATCATATCAGTCCCGTGTCACGTCAATCATCTACATGCTACACATTATCTCGTGTATGATTAACATATAGCCATCATTAAACATACATCTACTTTTTATCATCTCAAAATGCAAGTGTTATCTGCCTCGACAAATGTTCTAACAAATATCATAAACTCTTTTGCTCCCCGGTCTCGACGATTACGATAATATGTTTCTGCTGTTGACTTTTCCATTTCACAGTGCAGCGCAAAGGTCAGACCTGGAAACTACTTTATGAAACTCGTGGAGATCGTCGGGTCTTCAGGAACGTATTTCGCCCAGTTTACTTCCTGACGAAAGGGGTCGAGTCAAGATACATTATAAATTTATAAGTCTGTATTACATTATTCTCATGAACTTATGTTCAGTCATCAAATTATAGTGATTGTCTACTTTTCAAAGTCTATTCCAACCAAAAGACTGACATTTATATGAATTTTTGGTTAATTCACTGATGAGCACTAGTCTGAAACATGGCCTCTTGATAAGCAAGTTTAGATATTGAATCTGAACATCCCATATCTCTATGCACCTCTCAGATATTTATCAAAGTGTGTAAATATATAATAAACATTGTTCCAGTTCCATCTCTACGATTTATGTTGTTTGAGAACAGTCAAGGGTGTGTGATTGCGATACTCCCAAGAACAAATCACATCAAATCTTACAATCATCCAGTCATCTTCCCCCGCAAGTCATGGATCGTAGCATTGTGCACTACAGGCTGGCTCTTGATGCATTGGACTAGAGCTGGAGGCCTGAGTACAGCGCCCGTGTCGGCGATCAGAAGCTACCCCATTTGGTATCTCAATAGTATATTAAAACCCAGTAAATAGACCAGTAGTTGCTAGAAGAAAGACGAAGGAATGCAGCATGGCTTAAATTAAGCAGTGGTTGGAACTTGAGGGAGCTGTGACTAGCATGGTAAATACATCCACTTTATATAGCCTTCCACAAACTGATCGAGGTCTGAAGTACGAGAAAACACACCAAACGGTCACAAATATTTCGTAACATATATCTTTTTGATCATAAATAAAAAAGTTCATATAAATGATTGAGTTGATATTCAGAAGGAAATGATATGCTGTTTGTCAGTTCTGCTCTAGAAATAATCTTTCTCAATAAAGAGTCCAATTTCAGCCTGCTACAACGGAAACGGAAAAAATATGTTTCATTTTGTGTCCAGGGGTGTTTAAGTCATCACTTGATGATCACTAGCATCTTAATGATATTGTAAAAAACAAAACATGTCGTTCATACATCTTTAATAAACTATAAAATATATCTATTTCATAACATTCATATGTATATGTATTCTACATAAATATGGCTTTGCGGTATTGAAAACACTTACAGTTCGAGTTAAAGTCCTAAACAGCTAAAACAGCATTCTAAATAACTATGAATTAACTCAATTAAAACATCTCATTACAATATTCTAATATCTTATGAGCAGTTTTATTGTTTTGACATCTAACATATTATGTCTCAACTTGAAAGTAAAATATTAGAAGAAAATATTATACATAAAAAAACTCATAAAACCAAGGCCAAGTTATGAGATATAAAGGCAATGATATAAACCATCAACTAGTATTTTAATGAAGAAGAAAGAAACAATTGATATCGTGCCTCGCTTCTTATAGAGAGATTAGTACATGAATTCTGATTAGAATGTTCACAACCAACAGTAAGCCCAGTACGCTCTATTGTTGTGTAATGTTCGGGAAGACACTGTTCAGTACAACTAGTCTCGTTCACATACTGCTTAAGTACAACTAGTCTCGTTCACATACTGCTCAGCATAAATGTAGATGACAACAGAAGCAACGTGTTGCATACGACTTATTGCATTCAACAAATTTTAAAGTGCAAACACAACTAACATCAGAAGTTTTCTCATTTTGGCCGCATAGAAATGTGGGGATCTAAATGAATCTTATAGCGTGCTACAAAAATATAAAACTTGTTGAACACTAAACGTAACGACAAAATAAGTTGCATGTAAGAAAGTGCACGGAGAGAACGACACGTGGGCACTAGTGTACCGTTCTGAAGCCTCAATGACGTTTATAGATAGCTTCCCCAGGCTCAGCCGATCCAGAGTCTGGTATCTCGGAGTGCTATATTATCATATTGAACAATTGCCCTTGTGTCTGAAGTGATAGAAATAACGGTGCATCGCTATACTCAATCTAAATGAATTTAGTTGACCTGTTTTATATTATTATCATAATCATTACTGTCGATATAAATGTTGTTTTATATTATTATCATAATCATTACTGTCGATATAAATGTATCTAGATTGCATTAAATTGTAGTCAGTTGAATAGCATTCCCTGTATCGTCGACCCTCGATTCATTCGTCCGAGTTTCCATCTCTGGATGTACTGCAATCTAGTTAAAACTTGCTGTAATATAATACGTCCCGAAGTCCGTTATCAATACATCTAGTTTTAACTAGATTGGGATAAACTGTCTCTTCTTGAAGTTGGCGTCTATCTGAGGGCCTGCAGTTTTGGTCTGGGTCTGCGGACGATCTTCTTAGCGCCACTGCCTTTCCTCTGTCTGAATTCCTCTTCCTCCTCGTTGAAGGGCGCGATCAACTTGAAGTTGGGGACACGGTGGCAGAACAGAGCGAAGAGGAACCGGCCCGGACCGAATCCCGTCCTTCCGATGAGGAAGTTAGCGAACACCTGCTCGAAGCTGTCGATATCAAGGGGATATTCGCCAAACTGAAACACAGGTTTGGGTTGAAACATACATATTACTATCCAAGAAGGTGTGCTTTGTCTTAAAATATTGCGTTAATAAGAACCCGGACAAAGAGCCGGACGAACCTGCACTCAATGTACGTCGTTTCGCGGTGGGGTGGGAGAATTTTACAGTTACCATGAGGCTGCACGAGAAGTACATGACTCGAAGATGTGACAATGTAAATCCTGAGATAAACTCCGTCAAATTGAAACTATTTAGTTTTCCTAAGTAAGTATACATAGACTGCGCTAGAAGTCCGTGTACCATTGCTTATTGCACGCAGACAATTTCTTTGATAGAGAACAATATACAGAGCAGTCGTTCCCCTGGAGCTTCGAACCCAGTACCCTTGACTAAACACCGAGCGAGCTAATCACAGCGTCAATCCACCCAACTCACGTCTGTCATCTGATCCATGGCCATGCGGGCCTGAACTTTAGCAGTCTCTTTCGGCACGTCACACATCTTCTCGTAGTATAGAGCTAATTCACCCTCGTCTATAACGTCATCCTCTGAAGTGAAAACAATTATTGACTGTATAAACAGCCGGACAAAAGAGACGATCGATTGGTATTAAAGGCCATGTCCAAACTGCAAGCCATTACTCGCGCCCATCTCAGTCACTGTCTAATTTACGCCTTGCTGCTGAGCGCCGATATTCGTGTAACGAATTGAGATGCAACCTTCATAAGATTTCAGAAAGGACCATCAAATGTAGCCGCAGAAGGCTAGAGGGTTGGCACGGATATTTTTGGGAAATTTTGCAGTACTTGAATTATCCAGTGGCTGGGCTTAAGTGGAAATTTAGCCAACATCTTATTTCAATTTCCATCCATTCAAATGGTTGAATTATTTCATGATTTTATTACTTATTTTTGGTAAAGATAATAATGGAGGCTCACATGTAATGAATTTTCCAAAGATGATTGTAATATGGCACGCCGTGCATGGTGGAGAAGAAAATTACATTTATAAGTAACCATTATTTCAAAATCGTTTGAGCAGTTAGAAAATGCTGAATGATCGCCATCCTTCCATATATGGTATGAACCACGCCCTTACCGTTCCTGTCAATCATGCCGAAGAGCGTCTGTGGGAGGAGCCTCAACCAAACCGGGAAGTTTGACATACCCATACATCCGGGCAACATTCGCTGCCACATGCTCAGCCACTCGTTCAAGTCGATTTCCTCTGGAAAATCCGTGCAACACGTGCATGTGTACATCATGGAATCAATAACTTGTTTTTTACAGCTACAATTTGTCATCTTTGATTTATGAAGCTAAATAGTTTTTAAAAAACGCGTTCTATGTATTGAAAATTGATTGAGTATTACATATTATGTGAATTAAAATCAATTCAATGCAGTAAATTAAATAAAAGGTTATGAATGGAGATTTTTTGCTCATAAGATAGTTCTAGCCTATGTCCTTCTCTGAACAATACATTGAAACGAGTTCTATTTTGTTAAAATCTAGTGACAGTGACATACTGATATCTTCAAAGGTAACGCTTCTCTATGATAGGTAGAGTTTAGATTGAGGTACAACTTTCAAAGTCAAAATGACGTTTACCTCAAAAAGTTATGTATTCTTCAGATATTGCTTTTTCTCCTGAAAATGAGTACAGGGGAACTGCACGTGCAAATCATGCCTTACGTGCTTATGACTTACTAAAAACTAAACTAAACTAAGATATCTAAATGCACGCGAAATTCATGCATTACATGCCAACAAAAGCATTTAGAATTAATAAGCATACCTCCCCAAGAAAATTATGTTCATTCCTAAAATATTACTCAAAGAGAACCCCATGCATCACGGCAAACTTTATTATGAAGTGAGTTTTATTTCACAATCAAGCATGCATGAAGCTTTGAGCTCCTTCAAACTTCACCAAAAGGAAGCCACACAAAGTCAAGAAAAAAGCAACGCAATACCGGCAGAAAGTGACTGTGAAGCCATGGCGTGTAAATCTATACATTTAGCTGGAACATCAATTCATCTCTTACATGATCTTACCACAGAAATCCGCGAATTAATTAATTGGAGCTATCATCGAATCGGGGAAGATATCTGGTTCATCTCATGACGCATTAGGAGTTAAGGACATCACTAAAGGGCATACATTACCTGTGAATTGAGCGAATTACACGACCTTTGCGAATAATCAATACAAAAACAAAGATTTTCAAAAATTTAAACGAATATTGCACAAATGGCAAGTATATGCTTTGAAACACGATACATCGATTACATCAATGGCAGAGATGTTACCAATAAACCTTCAAGATTTTTATTGCCCTTCTCTTCTCTTTACATCTTGACGTCAGATTTAACCCGAGTCGTTTTCAGTGACGGAGTAAATTGCTGACTCCTTCTATTCCAGCAACTTTCTTGTTCTTCACAGATTCGTAGTCTACTGCCTTCAAGCCAAGCTTTGCCAGTTCGTATTGAACGATATAAGAATGGCCTTAAAATGTATTACAAATTCTCTCCTTTGTTATCGGGTGATGCTTTACTGCCAATAGCTGTCGAATCAAAATTACAAGGAATTTTCTCCGAAGTCGAATAAAATGAGAGAAAAAGTTCATTACTTCACCGAATAATAACGATTCAGTTACGAAGCCTAATATTCACTACATTTTCGACTCATGGGGAATGTCATTGCGATTTTACGAGCGCTTAAAATAAATTAGACAATGGCAGTGTCCCTTTAAAGATGAACGTCTCGTAATGTGTGTCAAAGTTGCCATAAGCAGAAATGGACAATCAAAAGTGGTGAAGAGATGAATTAAGAGTTTGATAGTGACTACGAGAAGTCATAACCTGCGAACCAATCAGATTCAAGCAGCTAGAGGGTCATGCAGTGCAGAAGAAACAGAGAGGCGAAATCTTGATGACATGCTACACTGAGGTAGTTCTGGTCTCACTCTCAGACTAAATCTTACCTTATGTCAGATTAACCTTCTTTTTATTCCTATCTCAAATCATAAATATGAATTAAAAAATAACTTTAATTCTTATACACTAAAAATTATTCAAAGTTTGAAGTTGGTATCTATATTACTAGTGGAAAAAACCCATCAATGTTACAATAGACCGATTCACTAAGAGAACATAGAGGCTGTACTGGCTGACTTGCCAATATCGTTAACAGTGAGTACCGTTCTATTCTACTATTACTTTACATCTTCCATCTCCGTGACGAGCAGCAAGTAACCATATGACGTACAATAGAATATCAATTCAAGTGAACGAACAGGGCATATCGCTGATTAACCGGAAGTTATTCTATAGTTGCGGTTTTAAGGGCGAGGATGGAGGGGTTAAGTTAATATTCATTGAATTTCGTCTAAAATATTCCGCATTGGGACTGGTGACAAGGAGTGGGCAAATAGAGCTCATGAACCCACCTTGAACCACTTAAATTGTGGATTCATTCACTCATATATAAGTCTACAAGGTACCTGCTGTTCGCTAACATCTCTCCATTGCTAATTTAAACTCTTTATACTTACAAACTGGAGTCAAGATTTCGCCAGGAAAGTGCAAGCTATACTACAAACGGTAATTACTTCGCCTACTGTTAGAATCTTCATCAGCCTTCTCGAACAACACCTCAAAGAAACATTCATGGACCTCGCATGCTTGCTTGTACTGCACCGAGTCTTTAGTCCAACCCGTGAATTCCTGGATTCGCTGAAAATATGTGAGGATAAACATTTTAAAAATTGCCATTCGCTAAATAATGGCACAAGGAGCTGCGTTGAGCCTCGTTATCAAAACTGAAACCCCTTTATTGATGTCATTTTAATAGAATGACCTTATATTTAACTTAGACTGAACCGCCATTTTGGATCTCTATAGAATAACACCAACATGACTCTAAACATGGCTTACGAAATGTCGTTTCAAAACACCTGTTCATAATTCTACCTGCCAAGACTTACTGCCTGTTCTTTAAATGTTAAAACAGATTTTAGATATTAGCATCGACTCTGATGATAGCCTGGGCATTTTCTAAAATTGAACCTAAATGAAGTCCTACACATGAATAGAGAAAGGATGTACATGTATCCTCAATAACTTGATGATACTGAAGGGTGTAGGGACTGCCAACTTTCATGTGTTGAGGACCCAGTGTATGTATATTGGAAGCCCTCAGCTGATTACACAGAACCTTGCACAGATCTGGGAGAGCGTTCCCCTTCTATAAACATTCAGAGTTTGAAATAGTATCCGTTTTTAAATAACGTTCATGTTTTCGTTAACCTTCTCAAATACATAGGAGAAATCGTTGCATACTCAGATCTTTCTATTCTTCAAATGTCCTTATACAATAACTGGGCTATTAAAGGGACAATATGCAAGATTCTCACTTTCATGATTGGCTCCAAATCAGCCTTTTCCAACTTCCCGTTGCCATCGGCATCTGCAAAGAATCACACCATGTACATTATTAAATTCTACTTTTCTCTGCCTCTGATATTTACAATTTATTGTATTTAGAAAGATTGTCTAGCCTCAGATAGTTGGATCAACTGTACAGCTTGTCAACATACATGTACAGGTCAAGTTACGAGCTTTCACAGTTTACCTTCACCATAGATGGAATGTTGAAGTAATACAGCTGCTTTCAGAATCAATATTTACATTTACTAACATCAGGAGGGAAGATTCAATGAACATATATAGAATCTAAATTTGTGTGAATCATGAATTATATGTGAAACATCTATCACTCGTGTGTTCTTTTGTTTTCAACGATAGGATATTTTAGTCCCAGAGTTTTCTCCCTCCCAAACATATAAACTCTGTACGTCGTTTTTTATGCTGATGTCTTTACAACTTCCTGGCTATATGAAGTATTTTGTTCGAACATTGATAATGTCGAAATAAAAAATCCCCCCCCCCCCCCCCACCCGCTTAACAAATGAAAAACCTTGACCCCAAGTCTTGAAGTGTTCCTACGCCTATGAATAAGCAGAATAACGATGATGGTGAAACCTTCGAAACGCTGCGGTTACAAACTTTTTCATACAAAAAACGTTTGCAACTTACCAAAGAATTTGAAGTAGTACGTCAGTTTTTCAATCTGGTACTCAGACAGTTCACATTCTTTTCTGGAAAAGAAAAAAAATAGTACGGTATCAGAATTAACACGTTTTGTTGTGACAAATTTACTTTTAACAATTCCTAAAATCTTTTAAACTTTGGTAGAAGTATAAAAACAAGGTGTATGCCTACTGGTCACATTGTCACACTATTTGAAAACTAGTATACATGATATAGTTTGGCTTTTATCCGAATCTTGTACCATGTGGTGATAAAAATTCAAATCAGCTTTCGAACTGATCGACAGAAGGCAAATCCACTGATGATGAAATTTCTATGTTTCTAGTTGTAATGAAAATGAAAAAAGCTCCAATCGATCAGAAGCGGACATGAAAATTACACGAACTCATATATAGTCGCATAGGAAGCAGATCGTTTTCTGAATATTCCTTTGCGTTGTAGGTGGAATAGATTCGGTAATGAACAAAATATTACATGGAAGTGTAGCATATGGCCTTTACGAAACAAGTTAGAATTTGTGTATATCCATCCCTCTCGCTCGGGTAATACAAAACTTCACACCCGTTTCGTAAAAGCCATATGACACAATTCCTCGGATAATAATCTCTATATATTCCAAGTTTAGTTTGCTATAAATAAGTTTATAACATTACTTTTGAGTCATTGGTGCGCGGCATTGTCCGGTTTACATTAATCTCGACGTTTTCCATGTTTATATCATTATGCTAACCGATGTAAAATTTCAGAAGCAACCACTACTTCGATGTCGATGAAATAACACCATTAAGGAAGTTTGACATATTTGAACCCAATAGCTTACGCTGCGTCCCTTTAACTATTCAGCGCACTGTATAATAACCGGGTATTGTACCTTTAAGTAGCTCGGAAAATACCACTGTAGATATGTCTACAATATATATACAAGCAAGGTCGTGAGGTTAGAAAAATGGAAAATTTTCACGCAGTTCACTACTGACGTCACAGCATACAAACGCAGGGCTAAAGAGGGTTAAAATAACACAGGTATACAATTGTTTGAGGTCACTGCTTTCAGTGTAAGATATGCAGTGTAACCAAGATGCGGTTTTATCAAAGCTTCATATTACAACCTTGTCAGTATCGAAACGTTCGTCATGTTCTCAGCTCTAGGTATTTACGGAAGAGCGGGTTTCAATTGGATACATGAGGAACTGGGTCAACTATTCTTGATGTTTGATATATTTTAACAGTGTCTCTCTTAAACATTTCTCCAATGACGTCACTCACATGACCTTCAGGATTCGGGTGACCGAGTCTCGGGATTAAGTCAGACGAGAACCCGGGTCATGTTGCTCCTTTACAATGTCTCTTTGTTTGAAAGAAATGTACTGTAACGTGAAGAACTAGTCAAAAGATATTTTCGGCACTGACCTTCACATTTGATGAGAGGTCACTAATCTAAATAAAATGATATATTTGGAGAACTCCTGCATTAACCTTATCCGTTTAGCTATGTGTAAAAACAGATATGTGAAAACATTATTTCATTTAGAGTGCTTTCATTTGATTGACAATAACTATAATATAACGATAGAAGGTTCGATTTACAATGCGAACTAATTTCTGACAACCCCAAGGTCACAAGGTCGCGAAATTTCTTTATAAACGTTACTTTCGTTCCTTAATGTATAGATCATTGAAACAGTTTCACCAATCTAAAAATATATTTAAGAAATACGTACCTTTAAACTTCAAGCAGCAATTATTCAATATAATGACGAATGACTTAATTTACACTTCAATACCATGTATAGAAATGATAAAGTTTCAGTGTTTAATGTATGAACATTATGAACCCCAATATGATTTTCTCCGTCGGTTTACACATCGATACCACCTTTCCGAATATCATTTCCAAACAGAAATTGCGTTTTAACAGATTTTTCAAAATATATATTTATTATTTACTGAGCAATATTTGAATAAAAGGAAAAACGCTGAAAACAAGAGACACCACCTTAACAACTTTTTACGACTGACGATAAACTACTATAACTATAAGAACTATATACAGTTGACTTCCAGAAAATATGTCCCTGTGGCAGGAATGACTAGAGGGGCGTTTGGAAAGTTATTCTTTAATTGATCAGGTCAAATTGAATTTTTCTGTTTACATGCGGTATATATGATTTAATTGTCTGAGAATGTATCATTCGTAATAACAAATGAGATTACATACATTATCATCATACAACATAATCGAAACCAAACGAAACTATACATCTTGCCGTCTCAGTTCACCACACTTGCCCTCTTTCCCTTATATAACCATACTATGTGACTATACCGACATCGATACGGTTCAATGAAAGCGCTAGCTTATAGCCATCAAAATGAATTGTTTACTTCTAACTTCATGTTTTTCAACATTTGATACCATGGAACGATACAATGCCATAGTATAAACAAAGAAATTATGTTATAGCATACCATTTCACATTGTACACGAACACAAAGAACTTTATTAGACAACGTATTATTAGAATTCAATGTTCACACATAACGAGGCGTTTCCCGCAGGGTTTAATACACGATACACGTCCATCCGTTATGATCATGTAGTATGCATCCGTCGCTGATTTCTGGTGCAATGCAGTTTTATGTGACAATGTGTCAATGGATATACATAAAACAGGCTACACAATATATGCTTTAGCCTAGATTCTGGACACTTTGGAAACCAGTTTAGAGAACGCGTTAGTCATCTCAAGCTGAAAAAGTGTTTTATCGTCCGTGAGCTCATACACAACACTTGTTGGAAAGCTTGATTAAATAAACGATGCTTTTAAAACACAATTAGTAACCTATTTAACATATGAAAACGAAATAAATTAGGAAGCTTTAACCCGTCAACTGCAGCGGAATAATAAATATATTGAGTAATTCTAGTGTCATATCTTTTTGTCAAATTCTGCATTACAGTCAATAATGAATAGTACAGCCAAAAATATTGCATTGTCCAATAATAGCATCGTTCAAAAAGCAGCGGGTATCTGGCATTTTCATTGTTTAAAAGAAACCGCAGAATGTGCCTTTTAAAAAACCAAAGGATCACAGCCCACAATATATGTTATCACCTGCAATTCACTGCCACTTATTCTACTCTTGCAGATAATCGGGTTTATGTCTTGCCCTTTTAGAAAAATATATTTTGAATAAACTATTATTTAAAAGGGAATACAAAACGCAGTCCAACGAGCGAGCTTCGTAACAGTGCCTTTAGGAAAGATAATCCTCAAACCAAATAACTTTGTTAAAACAAGCATTGCACAGTGCTTCTTGTGATACCACATTGCCGTTTGGATTGAACCATTCTTTACTTCGCAGACTTTATCTAATATTGTTACTGAATATGAACATGTGTTCTAGATTAGAAGCCAATACACCTTGAAAAAACCTGTTGCAACATGATATGAATTGTTTTTGCCATTTGGCCATAATGACACATTGGGTCTTTCAAAGAAGACAGATTTGTTGATTGTCCGTACGGAATTAAACCAACTAGACCTACAGCCGAAGATACTTGATTAGTTAAGACAGTTTGCGGCAGTCTTACGCTATGTCAATAGGGGTTACACCAAACGTTGATTATCTTTCTTGCTTGTGTGTCTATGTCTATGGGTAATCTGGGTAAGTCAGTCATATAACCTATTAAACCTTAAAAATATTAAAAATGAATCTAGTTAATACGTATGTTCTTCATGTGGTTTGAGCGAGAGTATTTACCACTTATTCATTGAATGTCCAAGTGTTAGAATTTTCTGGAACGAATTCACCGATTTTATCAAGAATTGTTTTAAAAGAACATCCGATCTCTCTATTCAAAATATATTGTTCTGTGCGAACGATAACCATTTTTTAATCATATGATACTATTATCAAAGCGCATACGTCTCATCACGGCCACGCCACTCAGTTTGTCCAATGCAAATACTGAATAGAACATAAAACCAATTTGGCATGAATGTTCCGAATTTTAAAATTTTTGAAATAAATTTAACATTTCCATTGAATTAAAGCAACAGCGTTTGTGATATCACTTGTTAAAATCAAAGCTTAGATAAATAAAACTACTACCTGTTACTTGATACAAAATTGAAAACTTACTTTGACATGATGGCAGATAGACGCACGTCCTAGATAACCGAGTGATGCGAACAAGCGATTAAAAACTGGTGAAATATTGGACGAGTCTACTTAACGGCCAGGGAACAGGGGTGGCAAGGGGTAACTATTAACCTAACACGGCAGAGGGTTTACCAAGGTGAACTACTTGCTCCATCAAGCAAACGATGGGGTATCTTGCCGCTCGGTCACATTAAAGAGTACGGGTTGGTTGAAAATAATGTGGTAGGGGTGGCACAGCGGCTTTTGCCGATTTTATGTTATTACAATACTTTGCGGTAGGGTAAAAAGGTCATCCTTTATTGTTTGATTGAGGCCAACACTAAGCCGTTAGACTAGTATAGTTTATAACCAATATGGTACAACATTGTCAGTATCATACACATAATATGTGCAAATGTGCAAACATGACTTTAACCCAGCAACTATTGCATCGGAGACATATTGTGACGTCTTGGACGTCATTCATAATAGTTTAAGACGTTTCATTTCTTGATCGGCGCGTGATGATCCTGATCCCCTTTGAACAAGATTGGCAACTATAAAACTCGACATTGTATTTCATGACAATCTTTCGGTAATCACTACAGAATACTTCTTTTGGTGAAAATCATATTACTCACTTTCTTAAATAACATACTCGCTTCTTCTCAACCAAATATTCATATCTGTGGACACGAGTTGATTGAAATATGAAAATAATACTTTTGTAGTAGAAAGAATTATTTTAATTAATTCATGTCGCGGGCCTTCAGAAGTCTCAGTAAGGAACGGTAAATCAGATTTCAACAATCAGATATATCATATAACCAGTATGATGTTATCAGAAATTTCTCGCCCTCCATACATATTTATTCATGACGATTTGACTATGATATATTTCAATGAATTTTGTCTTATTAGATACTGAGAATTTTCTTTTTTAGATATGTATTTTACTAGAAGGTTTATGTTTTCAGCTAGGCCCTTGTCTCTGAACATGGATTGTAAGAAGTCTGGAGTTGGAACATTAGCCCATAAGCCTAAAACTCAGACGAGAATAGTACTGGTGTATGACACCAATCTGACAGTGTCCTTATTCGCGGACCTACATGTAAGTTTCAAGCCGTGTAAATTTCCAACAAGTAGTGGAGAAAGAAAAAACACGATAATATGTTCACCGAACCTAGAAAAATATACATGGCGTTCCCAGGTTACAATTTAAATTTAGAATGTGACACCTTTCAAAATATTCACTAGGTGAACTGAGCCTCAGACTTCAAGTGTCATCTTGAGTACGTGACTCAGTTCGTGAGTATACAAGGCAGCAACAAACATACCTGTTGGCGATGATGTCAGTGACGTCACTTGAAGTTCCCTCCCGTTATGTCTGCTCCCAGTTGTACTACCAATGTGCACTAGCATATACTGCCCCCCCCCCCCCCCCTCACCCCCACACTGGACAATACACTGCACCTCTACAACTGATAACTCCCATGGACATATTATTATCTCCTTATTAGATAGATTAAAGGGCTTGTTAATCACAAGAAGACAGATTCATAATTTACTTGAGTTTCATTTCAACATAACAATACACAGTATGAAATAAACAATTATAAATATGCTGAGCTAATATTTACAAATTCTTGAGAGATCCTACACATCATAAAACTTAAACCACAGGATACACGCATGTACTATAAATAATTATAACGCTAAGTATATATTACAATCGACTCTGTGACGGTTTTGAAAATGTACCGCGTTGTATCGAATGTCATGTATATTTGTATATCAACCTTTCAACGAATGCTGTTTACACAAACTTTGTTTGTTGAACTCATTGGACGCATATGATAATATTCCTTCAAATGAATTGCATAAATAAATATTGAACAAAACACAATTTGAGGGTAAATAAATACAGAAAACTATCCATCTATTGTGCAAATCATGGCACGGGATACGGGATATAAGAGACCGCAAACAAGAGGCATTCGTTGTTTATTAGGATAATTGTGGACTGTTCTCTGAATGAATACAATAGATAAGGTTCTTGTCTTGAGTTCTCACCCAACGTTACTGGCCTGATTCATGTCCAGATTTGAATCCGGATTGGTATGAGACATCATTGAGGGTCGAATTCAAAGAATGAAATCTCATCCAATAACGATGCTGGCCTAGAGTCTACCTTTCATCATGAGATCGAACAGCTCCCTTTGGAAATAATTTTGTTAGTAAAATGCAATTATTTAAAAGAGAAAGGAATTTATATGATCCCTAATCAATCACAACAGCAAAGTATGATTGATAAGTTTGGATGCAATCCCATTACGAATCACATGTTCAACCATGAAAACTGTGTGGTATCTCTTACTCAAAATGTTCAGTTTTCATGACAGAGTTGTGTCAGACTCATTCCTGACTTGCTGTGATCGCAGTTTGAAATCAGTCTAACGTAACATCTCGAACATCGTATGTGTGCTGTAAGCAATATTGTCTAGACAACGTTTTATGATCCTGTCAAGGTCGTATGACATCGTAACATTACCTGGGATGTAAATTTTTAATCCCGGAACAACCTCATATTGGATTTTATTTTTAGAAGTAAGATATTTACAATAACAGACCTATTATACTATAAACGGCCAATTATAAACCGTCGTCAAGTCGATTATAATAGTAAAGACAACACGAGATTCGCACCTTAATTCATCACTTCATAAACTATCACTCTACCACAGCACTATTGGGAACGATGCATTCACATGTATACTATATCAAAATAGCATCATTTGGGATAAAAACGTTCCTTGAATAGAGAATTAGACAGCCCCAGGCAAGTATTATCAACGTATACGAATTTATCTAACCCCAAAGTTTTCCATTGCGCGTTTTTAATGATTTTTTACAAGGACAAAACGGCTTGGGCATATTGATTTTTCATTCTCTCCAAACAGAGGTAGCTCCGGCATTACTATTAAAAATTATTAAAGAACATTAAACTAACTACCTTTGTCAAGTATATATTGTTTCAACTGGTTTTAGGTTTAACCTTTGATAAAAGATAAAAACTATTGCCATTCGGACTTAAGACTGTAGACTCAAATATTCCCGCCTCTCTGAGTTTCCAGTCACTGGCTAGTCCCTAAGTCGTGGTTCTACCTTGACATACATGTCCAGTAACCGTCGTAGTCCTTTTTAGCCAACCTACTAACTGCATTTGGTTCTCTTGCCGTTTGATCCACACACACCATACATGTGCATATTTATTCAGTAATAGATCGCTGAACTAAGTCCATGCAGTGCATATGTTGAAAGGATTGAACCAACCTCGAAACCTCATTTTTTATTTGTAGTGTAAAACACACTCCCAGCACATATTCACAATCATGGATAGGTCACGTTTTTTTACTCTATCTTTTATTTTGATAAAGTGTTATGTTGAACACAGCCCAAACTTTGCGTTTGTTCTTAGATTTTTTGATAAAAAAAAATATTCTAAAATAATATGCGATACAGCTAAATTTCACAGTTAGCTAAGCGTCTTGAAAGCGTCTCACGCATACGAGCTTTACGCTGCTTCAAGTATATTTTGATTCATAACCGAGTATTTGAATAGAAAATTCATATTCTTTATATATGTTTTCGAAATGATCACTTACACGATGAACTAAACACACAGTTTAGGCTAGATGATGTAAACAATTATATATAAAGATCGAGAAGATACGATTGAAAGTAGTCAAAGTTATCATAGGGAATATCTCCCCAAGTGCATTAACTCGAATAAGGCAGTATTTAAACTCACAGCCTTCGATACTCGTGCAACAGGAAAATTCATAGTACAATGCACAGTCAATATAGCTCGTACATTATACAGACAATTATCTTATCAAACAATTTGTACTCACGGAATAACAAAGTGGTGTTCCGCAAGGTTGCGTGATCCCTCCATCTTTATTCTATCAAACAGGAAGACAGAACTTCAGCGATTACACCAAATATAACTGATGCTTGTTACCAATCAATTCTATAACTAAATGCATATTTTGTCGAATTTAAAAAGTTATTTTCTTAAGCCTTTGTTTACCTTCTTGAGAATAACCATCAATTAGTGGGAGCAAGGTAAAATTGTACATGTAATTGAGGTAATAGAGTGAAACTCGTATAACAGTTATTTCTATAACGAAACCGGTTCTCATAACCCTGAATACTTTATTCGTCAAAACACTATTACGCAAGGAATGAACCAGACGCCCTATGGATGACAACACTGAATTGTACGCTGCGAAAAATTTCAGTACAGACCACAAATATTTTGTGAGGTTCATGTCCTGGATGATGGTGTAACACACCTCCACCTCTATGAGGGCCTCGAAGCTGAACAGAATTAGTGTATAATGAAATATGTTAAGTCTTTTCACACCATGACGATTTAAGTAAATTTGATGTCATTTCATACAACATTATGTCAAAACACAGAGCTAGTGACAGAAAATGGAATGATTAACTTTCATAAAGACACTCTCTAGCAGGGAGAGGTGTCAGTATTTTCCATCGTATCACAGAACATCGAGAAAGATTAACTTGGGAACTCATTAATTAATTTTGATTTATAAACCTGCTTTAAAAAAAGTGTGCTTTTCTCTAAGCAGGACGTAAACTTTCTGCCAATATCAGTTGATCTCCTGGTTATACCATTTGACAAAGTTAATGAAAACCCTTGTTTGGCAATGTATTTAGACCTCACAATATATCTTAAACTAAAGGGATAATTACAAATATGTCGACAATTAAAAAGGTAAAGTAATTGGATTTATCATCCAAAACTGTGTTTAAAAAGGAGATATCGCTTGTGGAAGATCAAGCGATATCTCCTAGGATATATCGTTTTGACAGTAGATTTTTAACAATACCCTGTTACAGTCAAGTTCATGACATCACAACTGTTTTTCATCAACAAGTAATTAAATCACAATGCCATGACGTCATAAACATAACGACCTCACTATGCCATGACATCACTGCACAGAGAGTCTAAGCGTAGTGCAGTGTTCATATATATACATTTTCGAAATGAAAAATGATTTCGGATAAATAGAATCTCACCCTCGTGTATTCTGATATCAAATATATCAACACTCGTTGATCATAGTAAAAATATCCTCGGCAAGCCTCGAAAATTTGTAAATTTTATCAACACGTGTTGATATATTGGATAACAGAAGACACTTGGGTGAGATTCTCTATATCTTGTTTAGGTGGGCAATTTAAACCAAAGTTCTCTCCGAAACCAAACGTAAACTCCCGGGATGTCAAGAGTCAGCCTTCTACTCAAATATCTTTTTTCTTCTGAGTGTTCTTGCAAAAAGCTCTTTCTTATGAATCTTAAAGTCATACAAAGTCAGCGGATTGAAATTCGCATGTTTCGTCATTTCGATGAAGGGACTGGTTATTTCTTCGGATTACATATTAACCGCAGGGTACGTGTATATTCAAGTTAACAAGGTTACGCAACAACAACCCGACACTGTATTGCTGACTGCAAGTTAGCTCTGTTGTATGTTACTTCAACCTTTCGGTGAAACAAGCTACCTCCAAGTATCCGCACTATAACAGTAATATGACACCAGACTCACTGACCGTTCATTTTCCCTGCTGACGACATTTACTTACATTATTTCCAGATAAAGTCAATAACCGCTTCAGTTGTCACTGTCAAGAATGGGAGCTCCAAATTGGCCCGGATAGGCTGGTCACGTGACTTGATTCTCTGTCTACTTGATTAGTCAACTAGGTCAGTTGGCCACACTGATGTAGGGAAATGGTTTTAAAATTGAAGTACAGCTACCGTGGTGTCTACCAAAAATATTTCAAATGATTCTATGCTGTTTCTAGTTTCGAGGCGAGGACTCGCCGTATGGCATTTATGCACTGGAGGATAGGAAACATGATTGCTTTGGTACTATATTTGTGGTACCACCCACAGAAACAAAATGCTTCTAGGCGTTTATTTTGAGATAATTCAAACAAAATACAATATAACAAAATACAAATATTCAGTATTTAATTGGTGGAATATTTTGTTCTTTCAAAATTTGTATGTTATATCTGTAATGACATTCTCTCCCAACAGATGTAGCTCCGTCATAAATTCCTTTAGAACCTCTGTCATAATACGAACGTTTCTCGGTCTAGAAATCTGATTTAATGCAATCAAAGTTAGTTGTGCAATCAGCGACGCCGTTTTGTTATTCCCGTGAGCTTTAAAAAATCTCAACTTTATTCGAATACGCACTTTACACTTCGAGTAACATACGCCTCATTTAGCGACTAAATCATTGCATAGGCCTGTGTGACAACAAATATATTATTCATGCATTCGGTGTTTTCATTGGCTGAAAGATCGCAACGTAGTTGAAATCTTCTGTCGCAAGGGGAAGCTCGAAAAGAAACTTATTATAAGAGAGGTTGGAAAGGAATTTATGACGGAGTTGCCTCTGTTGGGAGAGAAGGCTGTATTGGCAATTCACTCTGGGAGTTTGAAGTCCCTAAAAGCGGTTATAGAATGTGCCTTGTCAGATCCAAAAGCGGTCCAAATCAGAGAATGTATTTATTATTCACCCAATTTAGATATAGTTGTTCAAACGAAAGGGAACACCTGATATTTTGATAGTGTTCTTTTAGCGAACGACTAATTATAGCTGTTCAGTTAAACAATATAATTTAAGCAAACTTTTGGGCATTAGAATAGGCTCCTTTTAGGTTGATGGCTGCAATGATGGTTTTGTTTAACAGAATATCATGAGACCTAAAATTTTATCAACATGCTTTTTGCTGAGATCAATATCTTTAGCCTGGGTGGTAACAGAGAACACAAAGCAACAATGCACGTGTAAACATGCCCCTTATGAAGCATTCGCGTATATAAATAGATTGTATACAGATTTTGGGCCCTTTGACACAGTCGTGTATCGGTGTACAATGCGACATGCCTTTAGTGTTTGCGACTGAGCAATGGCGACTGGGTTGATACATGGGGGTTTAACAATTCGTGAGGTAACATGCCGTTTTCAGAAACACACATCTGTAATCAATAGAATTTTGGAAAGGTGCCAGAAAACTTGGAGAGTGTGAAACCAGTAACGTTCAGGTGGTGGATGTCAGGGGTTTCCTTTGGGAACTGTCGATGTGTGGAATGTCTGCCTTCAGTCTTCTCCACTCGACTCGTCTCTACCATGTGCAGGGCAAACTGACTGGTTAACGGCATAGAGATGAGATTACTGGATCAATAATTATTCGTCACTCATTGCCGTTGGACCGCAATCTGTGTTACGGGTCGACAACGTCAGACCACATCGAGAACGAGTCTGTATCAACAGACTTTCTCGGTTAGAGAGGAGTTGTCAGGATGGAGTGGTCAGCATATACACCAGATCTTGCTCTCATAGAACATGTCTGGGATATCCCTGGTAGCCATATCCGTCAGAACCATTCACAGCCAAGGGGAGATGTGCGGAATGTTTTAGAAAAAGAGTTGGACACATCCACTTTTGATTAATTTTTTATTTTTTTTATTTCCATATTTTTCGTATTTTACAGTAGATCAAATTGACAACAAGTGCGTTCAAAATACAATAAAGAAAAACAAGGGAAAATAGTTGTCCCATAGAAAGAAATACATATAACATACATTTGTGATATAAGTGACCGTTAGCATGTTATGAACAGAGTGATAAATAGCGTTACATAAACAAAGACATTATTGAAAGTTGACTTCTGTACATCAATCTCTCAGCATATATGTATCTCTGTATGTGCTGGTGATAGACATGCGGTTTTTTTTGTGGCCTTAAGCACTTTACAGACATAGTAATAAGTGTTATACTTATATAGACAATGTTGAAAGTTAACTATTATAAATACATTTCTCAGTATAGCATTTATACTGTCATATATGCAGGTTTTAAGTGACTTTTTGCACTTTACAGACATAATAATAATAATCGTTACTTTGACAAAGACAATGTTGAAAATTAAACTTCTATAAATCAATTCTCAGTATAGTATGTAATGAGGACCAGAACTTGACGAATAGATCATTCTCACCAGAAACTAAATAAATGCATTTTGTTATATCGTAGTACTGCTTAATCTGGCCCAGTATATAATCAAAGTTGGGTATATTCATTTTTTGAGCGCTTGTGAAAATTATTTCTTTTACAAGCAGAATAATTGCGTTAATGGGATTGTTGTTTCTCCCTTTGATTCCGAGTATTATCTTTGTAATTGTAAAGTTTACATATATTTGGGCGGTTTCTTACCATTTTTCTAATCTTTTCCATAAATTGAGTACCGGATTACAATACCAGAAAAGATGTTCCAAAGTTTCTAGTTCTCTATTACAAAAACGACAAAGGGGTGACTCAGATATTTTTATCCGAAATAGGAAACAATTTGTAGGGAGAATATGATGAATAATCCTATACTGAAGCCATGTTAAATCTGTACTACGAGTACATTTGTGAGCTATCGTATTAAATACTGTCCAATCTTTTTCTGACAATTCACAATCTAAGATTCGTGCCCATTTACTGTAGCAAGGTAATTGTATATATTTAGAATCAATCAATTTCTCATATATGTATTTATTTCCTAGTTTGGTGTTTACGTGAAATAAGTTAAAGGGATAAATGGGACTTGGGATAATAGTTCGAGTTTTTTGTATACTAAACTTTGAGATATATGATAAAACAGCCCTTTTTATACCTTCAAAAGTTAAAAAATTAGTTTTTATGTTATATATACTTTTGAATTCCTCGAGATTGAACAGTCTACCCTCATGGTGAATTAGATCATTGATAAATATTACACCTTTCTTGTACCACGATTTGTACATGATAGGGTGTCCATCTACTTTAACTCCATCATTATTCCACAAGGGCTGACTAAGAAGTTCAATTTCTGAAATGTTTTGTGTTTTGCACGTATTAAGAAATTTGGAATATGCCATTAGAACATCCTTCCAAAAAGCATTTGTAACAACTGGAATTAACATTTTTCTAATATAGCCGCTATCTGAAAGCCAAAGTTCATTTATATCATTTAGTCTATTTACGAAAATAGTACCCCATTTATTTTCTCTACTTTGCAATCTACCTATCCACCTTAACTTTTGGGATGCTATAATTTCTATAATATTTGGTGCTTTTATTCCGCCATGCTCAGGTTTAAGAACTAGTACATTACGTTTTATTTTATCGGGCTTACCTCTCCAGATAAATCGAAAGCATTTCTTCTGGAATGTTTCAATAGTTTCTTTGGGTGGATCAGGCACTGCAGAAAACAGATGATTCAATTTAGGAAGTAGGAGGGATTTAAGGATAGTGTTTCTACCTATAGGGGTGAGGTTTCGGGCTGACCAAATATTCATTTGTTTTTCAATATAGGAAAAATTGTCTTCATAATTTATTTTAACCATGTTGTCAAGATCAATGTCAAAGTTGATTCCCAAAAGAGAAAAGCTCGTTTGGGTCCAATCAAATTTCCATTCTTTACAAAGTTTGTATCTAGATCTTTTTTTGGATCCGATCCATATTAATTTAGTTTTTTCTACGTTTATTTTCAAACCAGAAAAGCGTTGGAATAGTTGCAGAGTATTTAGCGTTGAATAAAGGCATTTTTCAGATCCATCTAAACTAAGAGTGGTATCGTCTGCAAATTGTGCCAATAGGTATTCAATATTTCCCAAGTTTATCCCTTTAATGTCCTTATTGTTTTTTATCATAATGCCTAAAATCTCAACGCAAAGAATGAACAGGTACGGGGCAATCGGGTCACCTTGACGACAGCCAAGTCAATCTTGAAAGGCTCTGAGGCAAAGCCATTCACAAGCACCCGTGATTCTATCCCATTATAAAGCGTTTCTATCCACTGTATAATACTTGGACCAAAATTAAAGAAATGTAGAACCTTAGTGAGATATGTTCTGTCTACTGAATCAAATGCCTTTTCAAAATCTATCAACAATAACAAACCAGGAATTTGAAATGTTTCAGTGTATTCCATCAAATCATAGATTAACCTTGTAACCTCTCCGATGTATCTACCTGAGATAAAGCCTTTTTGATCCTCACTGATAACATTTGGTAAAACTCTTTTTATTCTATTTGCGATAGCTGAAGCCCCTATTTTATACGAAGTATTTAAAAGGGAAATAGGTCGCCAGTTTTTTAGATATTTTTTGGGTTTATTACCTTTTGGAATGCAAGTTATCAATCCTTGAGTTTAATTTGTGTCACGGAAAGTTTTTCATTCGTATAGCCAAAGTTTAAGGATTTTAACAAAAATTCACCCAAGTCTTTCCAAAAGAATTTATAGAACTCTGTTGTAAAACCATCTGGTCCTGGACTTTTGTCATTTCTCATGTTTTTAAGTGCTGAAGAGATCTCAGTTTTAGTTAACTTGCCTTCGAGGGTATCAGTTTCCTTATCGGATAACTTAGGTATGTTAACATCCTTAAAATACTCAGCAAGATTGATGGATGTAAGGTCCTGTTTGGTATAAAGCTTTTCGTAGAATACTTTTGTCTCGCTTACGATTTCCTCAGTTTTGTTAACAACCGTACCATCATTTTTTTCCAACTCTAAAAATGCTTTATTTAGGAAATTTCTAGATTCTAGTTTAAGAAAGTATTTGGTAGGTTTCTCGCCCTCTTTGATCCACTTTGCACGTGATCTTATCATCATTCCCTTAATCTTTTGATCGTACAATTCATCCAATTTCGTTTTTGCCTCATTTATGTCTTTAAGTATTGCCTCTTTTTCATGTATTTCATCTGTTTCATCTAGTTTCTTTTCCATATCATCAAGTTTTGTTTTCAATGTCCTTTCTTTCTCACTATTTATTTTCTTTTTAGTCGATGAGTAATATATAGACTTTCCTCTTATCATTAACAGTAGTGTTTCCCACAGTAACTGATCATCAATCGAGTAAGTACTTATACCTTCTTTACAATCTGTCCTGTATATATCAAGTGTGGTCTTGATAGTATCTTTTATTAATTCTATGTATTTTCTATCAGTTAATAGAGAATTATTAAATTTCCAAAAACCTTTTCCATGGGCAATTGTCGAAAATGTAAGCGTTAATTCGATAAGTGAGTGGTCAGAGTTGATGCTTGGATAAATTTCACAAGTATCAACTGAGGGTAACAAATTATGGGAAATAAGAAAGAAATCTAACCGTGCTTGTTTTAAGGGAGTAGGTTGGCGCCATGTATATCGTCTCACTTCATCATTCATCTCCCGCCATGGGTCCTTAAGATCAAACATTTCAATAATTTCCGAAAGTTTTTCCTTACATTTAGGATGATTAATGTTTTTGTAGTTAAATGTGTCAAGCCTTTGGTTGCTCACTAAGTTCCAGTCGCCACATAGACAGATCTCGTCAGTATCAAATTGTTTAATGATATTTACAATAAGTTCGAATATAGCTGGTTCATCCTTATTCGGACCATAAATACTGATAATTGTATACGTTTTTTCATTAGATAGTAGTTTTATAGCAACCAAGTTTCCTTCGGTATCGTAAGATGTGTCTAAAACTTTAAATTCAAAATTATTATTAAATAAAATCGCTGTTCCACGTGCGTTACTTCTGAGGCAGCTAAAATAACACTCTCACACTTTTGATTAATGACTCGGGAACACTGCCTCATTCAAACGATTTTATGGTGTTATACATCTCATAATTTGTAACCCAAACCCTGTTTTATTCAAAAGCTGAAATATCAAATAACATACATTGGTTTTATTTGGGATAAGTGTTTTTGAGTTATAGAAAAATTAAATGACGGTTTAGGGTTTTGAATGAGTGAGACATAAAGATTCGGGTTCCATCGCTCTTCCTGAAGTCGAGTACTTACCAATATAAAGAGCATGCTTCAGACACGTGCAATCAGCTAAAAGCCAGAGAAAATCGTGTTGCACGTGCAGAAAGATGAAATTGACACATTCTTCAATGCTCTGGTTTTGTTTGTCACTGTTATTAAGCCTAATCATTAACACCAAAGAGGAAAAGATGTTTAAAGTTTGGTGCAATAATCTCATTATATTTTAGTATTAAGTATGGCTTAAACGATAGCCAAAAAACCATATGTCATGAATAAAGATCAAATTATGTCTCTAAAGTTGAATGTATATATCTAAAATGATTATTACTTGTTGTCAATGGTAATCCATAAACCGGCATTATGAGTGTTACAGTGGTCCAGTTACGTGTATACATGTATACTAGTTTTGTCATGTACTTAACACTATCGGGACAATTTTCTATCTGTTATAAATAAGTTCCAATGCACACGTTTGAATTATTGGCGCAACACATTGTCCGATTTTCTATCAAAAACTTTAACCTGTTTAATGTCACCATTTAGAACTGATAATAATCAAAGTGGTAACGTGCAATATTTCTCGAAGAAATTACTAATGTTGGAGTTATTTTGTACTCTAGAAACAAACCCAGTGTCTCATTAAATAGTGGGCTCTAAATAGCGCAGTGGTTAACGCATTCGGCTTCGGATCAAGAGGTTTATGGTTCGAATCCTAAACGCAGCAATGTTTGGATACATTGTTTCAATGAATTTCTGCGGAGTGACACCCATGGTTTGCTAGTTCCAGTCGTTGCTCTCAGGTTTCACTGCAATGCATAGCCACAATGGTGTTGTGGGCTTTCTCCCTGCAATAATACTAGCAGCCATGTGGTAAGTGAAATAATTTTGAAGGCGTCGTTAAACCAAAATTACCTCACCTGAATATCAAACGTTATCATGTCTTCTTTTGATGGATTGTGTTGTTCCAGACAGGAAGTCCACAGTTCGAAGTGAAACCCGCCAGCCCTGACTGGAATAAGCGAGCCATGGAGGAACCCATACACCAATGCTTACAGTGCGCATGTCTATCCTATCTTTGTAACCTGCGTGAATCTGGGTTAGTTCAAGGTCAGATGTCCCTTAACGACTCCTCCTTCACGCGCCAGTGATTTCAACCTTCACTCGCCTCCAGCTATATATATCTTTTATACAACATCACTGAAATCAAAATAGTGCATTGTCAGCTAGCGCAATCCACTAGCCCCTATTTGAGAGTGTTTCCACAGGAACTATGCCCTACATAATTTGTTAACCAGATACTCGAAAACTGGTCTTCATGAATCACTAGTAGACTATGTATTTTAATAATGTTTTTGTTCGCTGGCTTACAGATGCTGGGAAAGTATATTAATGTCTAAATACCAAGCGTTCTAAAGCCATGTAATTATAACTTCTATCACCGCGCTTCGATTGAAGAAAATCAGCTTTAGCATTACACGGCCTTTTCTTCCTCACCAAATAAGAATCAAAGAAAATATTAAATTTTCGAAAGATCATGTCCATCTATTCTAACTTATCTTTATGGAAAAAAAAGATTGTGTAATGAACAAGATCATGTCTTATACGGCGAATTTGTTGTTCAGGCAGAAGTTATTTATTAAAAACCTATCGAGGAAAAAGTTCAATCATTCCTTTCAGTTTTCGTCTGTTAAACAATGTTTGAATTAATAGAATGTGTTTGTGTATGCATCACATCTAACCTGCGTTGCCTTGCCTGTATGTTCACCAGCTCAGTAATGACAAAAAAGGATTTCCTTTCAGGGTAATAAAGTATTATCATTTGTATTATCATTGAAAGATCGTGAATTTGAGACATTACATTGACAGATTTCGGTTACGTTCTTGACAAAATGCCCTGTAGATTTGATGAGAATTTAGATAACTTCTAATCTCACTTTTCGGTTTTCAGCCATGTTCCGTCCCCCGATGAGTACAAGACAACCTATCGACAACACGTCCCGTGTAAGGTTTTTCAACGATTTCAAAAGATTTACAGACTAGTATCAGTTTTCGGACAGCAGCAAGCCTTGACCTGACCGATAAAAACGGAACATGAAACTTCTATGACGCCATAAGTCTTTGTGTAGACCGCGCTTTCAAAAGATATTAGTTTGCGGTTTGCTAACACCAAGATGATAAAGATTAAATGTTTTTAGTTCACCCTATGGAAACTGATGAATTCCACCATATCAGCAAGGGATGAAAAAGTCCAACAAGCTCACAAACTGAACACAGTAATTGAAGGAATGATCATTTACGATTGCACGTAGACAGGACAAAAGTACAGTGGCTGAAGAGGGCAAACTTTCACCAATCGTAAACCATCACTTTAACTTTTTCCAACATTGTAGAAACGTTTGTGTTTCGTTTCAGAAACTTTTTAAAATTGGTTTACATATATTTTTCTATGGAGGATGTACCTTTTTGAGAATCAATGAGGAAGCATTCGTCAAACGTTCGTTCTAAAACGATACCTCGTAGCTTTGGCCCAGAAATGACAAAAACTAAAAGATTTTTTTGAATAACATTTCTGTTCTGAAAACAGATAAACAGTTCATAAAGGAATCATATAGTGGTCACTTTTTGATGAATGTGTTAACAAAAGGAACTCCTTAAAATGCGCAAATCAAATTGTCCTGAATTCGATCAGCATTTCAGAAAACAATAGTCACACCAACACATTTGTCGTTATCTCTTTTGTCGCAACGGGCCTCGACGCCGTGCTGAGAGTATCAGACGTAAGGAGACAAGGCCAGGTATTATCTGCCATTCCTCTCATGGGGCTTGGGAAAGCTCTTATTTGTTTTCTGGAATCCAAGCTCTTCCTGGGAAATGCCAAAATGGTCCCATAAATGTTCGATAGGCCATATGTCAGAAATCTTGACAAGCCATGGCAGCACGTTGACTTTGTTTATATTTATTCCCTGACAATATGGGCTTTATGTGAACGGACGTTTTCCTACTGAAAGAAGGTTCTTATTGTTGCGTTGATGCAGGAGCGTCGGTAGGAAAACTGATCGATGTGCCTCACTGCGTTGAGGTGTTTCCAATTCATCGCATCAAGATCATGAGTCTTCCCTTGTCCTGCGTCACGTGTATGTCACGATAGGGTCTGTAGGCACGGATAGCCTCTCTCTGAGATGTCTGTCCACTGAAAGTGTGCCCATGGCCTCGTTTGAAGAATTTGTAAGAGGTGGTCCTCGGTTGTAACACGGGGTCCTCCTCGGCCTTCCACTGCCCTTGTCTGCCTGTAGCGTTTCTTTCGCCTGGTCATGGTGGGTAATACGGCTGCAGTCCAGCGTCGTACCAGAGTCTTTCTTGCTATGTTTTACGATGCAGTTGAAGTAATGGTATGTAATTAAGTGACACAACTTATATACCCAAACGATGCACGTGCAAACTTTTATATAATTTTTTGGAAACGAATCGCCAAAACACAACCATTTCCGTGACACATGACTTACTAATAAAAAGGAAAATAATTTCTAAGTCGTGTATTTATAATCTAAACACTTTCTTAATAAATCATAAAGTTTGGTATTGTTTCCTTCGCCCTTTAGTTTAGTTGACCATATTACCAACTGTATTCACAAATTCATGACCATGCCAACGGAAGTAATATGAATGAAATGAAATACTTAAAAATCATTTTTGCTGAATAGAAAGAAGCAAACAACCTATCCATGGCCATGTGTACCTATGTACACTGTTCATCTGATCCGATGAAGAAAGCATGCGCTTGTTAGTTATGATATAGTTGAATATACCACGCCCGCCTTTTAAAATGACCCAAAGTTGCTGTCATAAACCATGGTTAACTAATGGACCAGCGACCATATAAGACATACCGGCTGGATTTACAGTGTTTAGTAAAGCAACCTGACATTTTAAGTCGAATATATTTTGTGAATTCCCAAGGCCTGTTAGTCACTTTTATTTCATCATTGTGTGTAAATGTAATTATTCTAAAAATGTTTGACACTTATTGGCAATCAATATTGAATATAAAGGAATCCTTTTCAATGAGTGGAGTTAACCAACAGGTTAGCCTGTGCATGCACTCTCATTTCAAATACTTTTGAGGTGGGAATTCGTGATATCTGTTTTCGGTAAACTGTCATGAATTTAAACATAGTGATGTTTTAAAAAGTAGATATTCAAATATGTTCTCAATTTAAAAAAAACAACGTGTTATTGTTATCTATAATTGTTCGTGTGCCAAGAAACGCTACGAACGTATTTAACCGAAAAGGGATATTTTACGACACTTCATATTCATGTATATTTATCATATATCATTTATCACATATTTTAGGGGGAGGAGGTTAATTTGACAGTTTGAAAGTAGTCGGAAATGTTAAATTAGTAAGTGAGTAATTCTTTAAGAATCCTAGCTGACATGTCTAAGCGAAGTGTCTGTCATACTGAACTGAAGAACAGAAGAAGCACAAGAAAATTCTTTTATTATTGTGGAACCAGGGTTGTACAATTAAAAAAATGAACAATGCTCTTACTTTAAAAGGAAATACCCTTGCCGGCCTCTAAAGGCCTATGAGACACATAAAATCAATAATATACTTAATAGATTAATGATGCATGACCATGCATACCAATAAAACATTAAAAAGTAACAATGGTTTAAAATCTAGCGTATGCGAGGGATTTGCAACTCTTCAACAATTGCAGTAGTAATAGTATACGGCTAATGATTTAGATACATTGGTTAACATGATATGGTTAAATTGGTCTACTATTGATAATTGTGGGAAAGAGGGGGTAGTTTGTTTAGTTAAAAAACGGCCCGTGTTTAACATACATATTGTCAGTAGGGAAAACACGTGATGCGTCATTGAGAATTTATTTCTTTGCTGACAATTATAAGATTACACATAATTTACTTGAAGCAGTATAAATCTACGCCGTTTGGGATGACTTGTATACAAGTAGTAACAGGTCAACCTCCTTGCTGACCAATAGGTATGGTCTACAGTTTTTCCAGGAATCCAGTTCACTGGCATGTCCCAGATAAAAGGACTATATATCTTATCAAGTAGTCGGAAGGTAACATGTGTTCTTATTCTTCTGTTTTTGTCAACGTGTGGTACCGAAGGAAGACAAAAATGATAACTGGTAAGATTGGTAAATTCTCCCTTATTAGATTTGTTGTTTTTATTAAATTTTATAGGAGTGTCACTAACAGGATCACGACCGATGAAAATATACTCTTCAAAAAAAGAAACTTGACACTGACTTTCAAAGTTCAATATAAAGACCACAGATGCAAGTTAAACATTGAAATGAAAAGTAAAACGCTGTTTGAAGATCTCTGTTCAGTAAATTTTATTCAGAATAAGCATGATCTTGAAATGCACAGGTGCACAAGTGTTTCAACATCACAGGGGTGCACAAATGTCAGTATCGGGTATGGCCACCATTGGCACTGATTATTGCTTGGCACCGACGACCCATGGATGCAATCAAGTTGTCAATCACAGCCTGTTGAATGTTCTGCCATTCGTGCTGAAGTGCTGCAAGAAGTCCTGGAAGTGTTTGGGATGGTAGATTCCTACTGCGCACGTGTCGATCCAGTTCGTCCCAGAGATGCTCAATTGGTGAAAAATCTGGTCACCTGGCTGGCCATGGCAATGTCTGGACATTGTTACGCTGTAAAAAATCTTGACAAACACATGCAACATGTGGTCGAGCATTGTCCTGCTGAAAGAGACCACCACGGATGTTGACGTGAGGAATAACCTAAGGCTGTAGGATCAAGTCCCTATACCGTACTCCTGTGAGGTTACCCACAACATGCACAAGGGGTGTCCGAACACCGTGACGAATCCCGGCCCACACCATTACACTCCTACCTCCAAATGGGACAATCTCCTGAACACAGTTGGCAGCATAACGTTCTCCACGACGTCGGTATACACGTGCTCGTCCATCACTTCGTCGAAGCAGAAAACGGGACTCATCAGTGAAGAGAACGGTTCTCCATCTTGCACGTGCCCATCTCATCCTCTGTTGACACCACTAGAGACGTTCCGCCAGATGACGTTGAGTTAAAACGGGACGTCGAACCGGTCGTCGTGGAAAAAGTCCAGCCTCTCTCAGCCTGTTGCGTACCGTTTGGTCGGAAATTCGACGCAGGCCTGGTATCTGCCTTGTTGTTGACGTTGCTGTCCTGGTGCGTTCCCGAAGGTGGAGCAGTCGGATGTACCGATCTTGGGCCCGAATAGTCACCCTTGGTCTGCCTGAAGAGATGGTCTGTCTGGACACGCCAACATCTCGCTGCGTCGCTCCTGCTTGCAGTCTGCCAATAGCGTTGTTGCGTTGCGCTCTGTTAAGTCTTGGCATTCTTGAGGTCGCTGTACCGATGTTGTGTAGTTTGAATGAACAGCGGCTGATGTGGCTTTTTATACCCCTAAAGCAGACGTGTCTGCATGTAAACCTTCATGATCCCATGCTGCACATGCTTTGGCAGAAAATGCATTTGTACGAATCGCTCGTTTTCGTCCCTGAACACAACATAACAGGTATGTATAATGTAAAAAATTGACCCGTTTCGAAAAAATCAATTTCGCATGAATGTCAAGTTTATTTTTTTTGGAAGAGTTTATTCGAGTAGTTTAACTAAGTTATCTTTCTTTCCCCTTTTCTTTCCTGAGTTTATTTTCATTAGCGTTAAATTTGTTTTTATTCCTTGGAAGAGATAGCTTTAATCGGCAAATCATATTCTTAGAGATGCTTAGATTTTCTGTTTCAAATAATCATTTTGAGAATCGGTTTGGTATTTTATAGAAAATGTGAAATACGTAGTCCGACGTCATTTAAACATATTATGATGAGAACCAAGTCGATTTCGTCTCTCTCATATCCTCATTATCTAAATGTTGTTGCAGTCATTCTACTAGTGGTGTGCTGTTCGCTGACTGAAGTGTCAGGTAACTATTTCTTTGTGTTCCAGTCACGTCACGTGATGAGTTAAATTTCTACTTCAGCAATTGTTGCTTGCTAAATGAATTCCGATGTATCATGTTTCGACAATTTTACGTTTTGCACACATCTTACCATAAATTTATTTCATCTCTCCAAGTCGATAGCGACCGTATTAACAATTTTAATTGTTGTTTGCAGGACAAATTTAAATAATGATAAATATTCCATTTCGTATTATCATGATTTTCATTTTCATAATCATTATTATCATTATCATTATCATATGAATAAAAATGTATGAAATAGCCAATTGAACCTAATGAGCGTGCTAAAATTATTCATTCACTGGCAAAAAGCGTTTAAATCTACCGTAACGCTTTTTAAATAGTAACGCTTTTTAACTCGTTTTGTGTAATCAGAAGATAACTAATATTTGGCGGTGATGACATGATGATACCGATCTGAGGACATGACTGTGTGGTAGATCTGATGATGACATGATGATACCGCTCTGAGGACATGACTGTCTGGAAGACCTGATGACGACATGATGATACCGATCTGAGGACATGACTGTGTGGAAGATCAGATGATGACATGATGAGACCGATCTGAGGACATGACTGTCTGGAAGACCTGATGATGACATGATGAGACCGATCTGAGGACATGACTGTGTGAAAGACCTGAGACAGGAGTCGACTTTCAATGACGTACCATTTCGTTGACTGCATCTTACACCATTATGGCGACGACCTTATCTGTTGCGAGGGGGATGTAATGAAAGGAACACAATGTGTGATGACGACAACGTCGAACTATTGTGATGGAAGACAGGGTTATCAATGACACTCGTCCAGGTGAACATAAAGGTGATAATGTGATGACAGTAACAATGACTACAGTGATGGGGGTGGCGATGGTGTTTGTGATGGTGATGGTGATGGTGATGGTGATGGTGTTTGTGATGGTGATGGTGATGGTGATGCTGTTTGTGATGGTGATGGTGATGGTGTTTGTGATGGTGTTTGTGATGGTGATGGTGATGGTGATGGTGTTTGTGATGGTGATGGTGTTTGTGATGGTGATGGTGATGGTGATGGTGATGGTGTTTGTGATGGTGATGGTGATGGTGATGGTGAAGGCGATGGTGATGGTGAAGGCGATGGTGATGGTGATGGTGTTTGTGATGGTGATGGTGATGGTGAAGGCGATGGTGATGGTGATGGTGTTTGTGATGGTGATGGTGATGGTGATGGTGAAGGCGATGGTGATGGTGATGGTGTTTGTGATGGTGATGGTGATGGTGAAGGCGACCGTGATGGTGATGGTGATGGTGATGGTGATGGCGACCGTGATGGCGACCGTGATGGCGACCGTGATGGTGATTATTCATGAACTGCGATGTTGACCAAGATATTTGTAACCTTCAGAAGCCGACTTCAAGTGTTTCAACTGTGCAGGAGTCGCTGCTGTCTCCGAATGTTTCGAATCCCAATTGATGTGCGGAGACGGCGAGGTCAGTTTCGCAGTTAACTGACGAACATACATATTACAGCATTATAAACGAATTATTTTCCTGGCATTGAATGATTTAATCATACATTGCTCACAAACCTTTATTATCTATCTTATGAACCGATTACTGGAACTACAGCCGTCTGCATAACTCACAATGGTAGAAAATCAAAGTACTCTCTTCAACTTTCAGACTGAAATATAACACCAAACTATATGTTTGAAGTATTACATTAAAAAACGAACCCTGTCACTTTTTGGATAGAGATAAAAGATTGAAATATCAAACTGAACTGCTAGATTGAACTGTAGGAATAACGCTAGGCAATATGCTATACTACTGCTCTGTTTTTCAGAAATGCTGAGCGAGGAAGTATCTTGTTGACATGGGTGGCAAGGGCGTGGCGAGATTTGATCTTGGGTGCAAAATCAAAACTGTGAGTGACTTGAAATGCATTCCCTTATGTTGTGAAAAAGTTTTTAACATTTTTCGATTTGACAAAATACATAGCATCATGTTAGAACTTAAATATTTCCTTTTGCATAAATACACATTTGTATTGATTTACTGAAAAGTTTAATTGGACAGGGAAACAGTAAGAAAAGAAGAAAATATTGTAAGCATAAAAAATCTATTGATAGTTGTTAGAAAGAATCTTATTCCATCCTTGATGTAGGTGCAGGAACATGCTTAAGCGAATTCACGCCGTGACACATATAAGCAATATCAATATGTCCAGATGTAGATCGACATTTTCATAATGTTTTATACGAGGGGGTTCAATGAGTTTTGCAATTTCGATATATAACAAACTCCCACAACCAACTTATGGTCCTTCCACTGCTCGCACTCCAGTTTAGTTTCAGAGTCCGAGTAGTGGATCCAGGTTTCCTCACCTGTCATCAGACGAGACAGAAACACGATTTCATCAGCATTGTAAAGATCCAATAGCCCCACATAACTTTCTTTTATAGCGATCTTGTGCTCTGAGGTTTCTGGGTACCATGTTTGCAGATACCTTGGACATACAGAGATGATCAGGATTAGTTTTTTCAACACTTCCTAATGATATCTGGAATTTCAGAGTCAGTTCAGATACGGCGGTCAAGTAAAATTCTTCTTTCGATAGTAGCAATATTAAGAGACCAGCGACCAACTGTTGATTACTTAGGAGCGTCCTTACCCATCACATTACATATTACGTATTTCTGTAACTTTGCATCCCTCCTTGGTAAGGAACTTGATCACAGCGCCGTGTTCATGTTTGAGAGAACCTATTCTTTATGAGACCCCTAACTCAGTGCAGCTATTATATCTAGATAACTGAATGTCTAGAGATTGTTGTGACATGTGAAAGTATTATATTGGAATAAAGTAATAACTGCTATAAGCTGACATTGTCACATAAATGCCTAGCTTGCAAAACTTATTGAACCCCCGTCGTATGACCGATGTTTAAAAGGGCCATGCAAGTTCCGTTGAAATATGTCTTTACTTTACTCAGCGTATCAGAAACAAGGCCTAAATGTTTGGTCCTTTTAAAGTTACTAACAGCCGCCACCTTGTGATGGTGTATGGTATATGGCTTATACGGATTGTAACATCTGACTTGACAATTCAGCGACTAAATCCGATTGATGAAATGATATCGAGCATGTTTCCACTGAATATACATGTACAACATATTTTTGTTAAACTTTTTATTTTCAAATAGTGAAGTATTGTTTCACTGAGACAATGACAAATATCGACAGCACCTGACCTCTTTCGTGTGAGAGTTAGTCACAATGAAAATAATGAAATATTCCTGGGGCGCATGATAGCTTTTTATTGTCATTTAGAAAATTATGATTGAATTATCCGCCTACCGACTGCGCAACCAAATCATCCATTTGTAAACCAAAATTAAATATCTTTAAAACAACTTTTATACAGTTATGTTTCTGTGACACTTCCAAACTGTATTTTTGATGATAATAATAAAAATGTTCCTCCCATGTGAATATAATATTTATTATGTTCCGATAAAATGTAAAAAAAAAAAATAGTCCCAGCGCCCTTGTCACTTTGAAACATATCGTGTCCGAGAAATATTCAATTATTTTTGTGCAGCCTTGTGTTTCAATTTTGTTTGACTTTGATGTGTATTGTGAGCGGAAATGGAAGAAGAAAATGTAATCTCGTCGATGTGCTAGACATATTTAAGCTATGAACTCGTTTATGATCCCTCGGTAGAATTGGTGATTTAACTATTAACAGTCTCTTCAACTATAGTTAGTTAACTTCTTCACTTGTTTCACCTGTATGCGGTATTGATATCATATTTGTACTTCATTTTTGTAGTTAATATACACAAAGAATAATACGTTTTGCCAGTTGTAATTATGGTGTCAGGCCTCAAAAGCAATTCAAACACCTGTTTTTGTCTTCACATGCAATTCTGAAGTGTGATCAAAACATCTTGTAAGGTCCAATGGGAACCAGACATGCATTGGGAACCGCTGTAATTTAAAATCATTTTTACAACATAATCGATCAACACGAATTATATATATATTAGCATTTGTAACATAATCGGTAAAATATATAAGCATTTGGTAGACCAGTCGTACGTGTATCTCAGTGATACATGATTGTGTGTGTAGATGTGCTCCACCTTCATAACGAAGCGCCAGGCCGAGACGGAAGTCTGGGAGTACTGTTGCCAGGGAGACTTCTGCAACAGGAATGATGAAGGACCACCGCAAAGTGGCCAATCGCCGCAACAACCACCACAACAACGTATGTGAGACTGTTACTTATCACTCTGCTTCTTCTTACCGTAGGTCATGCGCCCATTAGAGCTAATAATCAGACTTCATTTAGTAACTTATGCAAGGGACCACAGAACCACCATATTCGGCTCCATCGGAGTCTGTAAAACATTTGAGTTTACATATGTCTTAGCTCTGGAGAGATCAGTTCAACAAATTGGTAATTTATAATCGTTTTCACTGCAATCCCGTTTTTGAGCGTGTACAAACGCTTTGACTGATCGTAATCCTGGTCAAATTAAAGCTGGCATCATGGTACCCAGATTATTGTTAGGTGGATAGAGACACAAACAGTTGCTTTTCTGTGTCATTGACACGGTTATGTTGCTGAACTTCACTGCCAGCGGTTAAAACTTTCTCTTTCAAAAGAGGTAGCGTAAATCGCTAACTCTGTTTTATCTTTACGGTATAGAAAAGGAGACGTCTGCTTGGATGCAATCAAAGTTATTTTACAATCAACAACGAATCAATCGTGTCAGCGGCCTCGAAGCTTTCCATGCAAGAAGTGTTTTCATTGGTTAGAATAGTTTATGTAGCTAGGGGAGATCTGCCAAAATCTCAGAAAGAGTTAAAGTATATTTGTTATATCTACCGGTTGACACAATATAAAAAAGGACAAAGACAACTGTCAAATCGGATTACGGCACGAATTTTCAAAGAAACTGGAAAATTAAAACTTCAGTCGGGCCGGCACTAGTGAACATGTTGTATCAATTCGCGGTGATTCGCCTTTGCTAATTTGCTGGTATTCATTGTCATTCAACATAGGGTAATTTTTTCGAACAGACCAATCAGAATCGAGGATACAACGAAGTCATGTTACAATTAAGTTATCGCAATCGGGAGAGACAAGATTAACAAGCTGTGCAAGTGACCATGTCTCATTATTTTCTTGATTATGGTCAATGTTGATACCTACTTAATGACACTTACTCGCGCTCAAAAGCATTTGAGACAATATGCACATCATTTAGCTTTCTGTAGATTCAATGAAAGACTAATGATTGTTTACAATTGACCTGTAATCAGTGATAAAAAAGTTATGACAACCAATGTCGCAAAGGGATATAATAATAACGGGTTTGGTTTTGCAAAAAATAGGGACAAATCGTTGTTTGAAACAGCTGAATGAGCTCAGCTTTTGAATATTCTTAAATCTATTAACTTTAAAGCGGATGATGTGTTTATTTTCAAGGTATATATGCAACTTCAACTATTATTTGTCCACTGTCAAATCATCACGTGTTGCATCGACCTTAGCGGCCAAGTTTTCGTCAGACATCTTAGTTCATGTGGATTTTGTGCAACCTATTTTCACCAATGCTTTAGAACTAACTTTTAAACCTAACGTAGTGAACATTCTTTCTCATCTATTTCGTATAACCCAGGAACGCTACATACGAAAGCTCCGTATTGCAGGCACTCTGAAAACCACTCCACAGTCGCATGCTGCCCATTCACATGAAACCGTCATCTTCACATGCATGATCGACCCGATAGTTGGCACTCCAGTAAAGATGAGTTGGGGACGGAAAAACAGCGTTACCAAGGCAACCAAGACGTTGTCAACGCAACGAGTACAGACCGGCGGATATCCACTGGTGTTGCATGACGTCAGTCCTAGCGACGCTGGCGATTACGTGTGTGTGACCGAGCTGGATGGAAAGATGATGTCAGCAGTTGCTACCCTGGCAGTCCAGGGTGAGATTATATAGATATTGGTGTTTGTAGAAGGATGTACCAATAAAATCTATACTGCCTGGCCCAGTGCCTACCTTTTAAATAACTGTTTCTTTACAATCTAATAGCTGCTGAAATTTTGTTTGTTCCAGTATATTGTACTTGCAAGGTTAGTTCAAATATGCCCTCACTTAATATGACTCATTTAATCATTCTGTGAAATCCTCATTTTTAATTCACATTTTCGCTAGAACCAATTTGGCATGGATTTGTAAAATACTTAGGTAAAAATGCAAAACTAACATTATTAAATCTGTCAATAAATTTTTCATTTTTTCAAAATTACATAAAATACGTCATAACCGTTATTAACAATTTTGTCGAAAATTAGCCGCAAATGTATTTCACCTTATTATCTCCCTGCAGATATATATCAAAATCTTAAATTTTTAATTTTCATCTCAAACCTCTTTTGGATGATAAAAATATTGTCATACCATACACGTACATGAACATTTCGAGTAGACATGAACCCTTACATATTCATCCAAAAGTATGGTCTGCAAATTTTTCTGCTAATAATTTGTGACAATTTTAAAATTTTCAAAAATGATGCTTTTACATGGGAAATTATGAACAGTGTAACAAACTTGTTCAACAGCTGTACTTCGATGTGGAAACAGGCTCCAACAGCGTCATGAAGAACACCGAGCTTCCTGATTGGTCCTTGTTGATAATATTGACCAATGAATACGCAGGTCGCCTTCAGTGCGCTAAGTAAGGGCATAAACAGTGTTTGATTGCTGGATTCGATATGACATTTTCAACTTGACAGAAAATTACGTGTTAAAACCGTAGCCTACTGCTTAATTTTAACCAAGCGGCTAACAAGTATTCATGTTTCAGATACTCCTGTCATTAAGGTTTCTCCGACATCGACGACAGCCAATTTCGGAGAGTCAGTGTCCTTTACGTGTGCAGTCAGCGGTCTCACCGGCTTGAACACGATCAGCCCGACCCTAACCTGGTACCGCGCGGGTGAAGCGATCTCCGAGAGGTCCACTTTACTTTCACAGCAGACGTCGTCAGGAGAACTTCCGCTTAATCTTGTCCACGTGACCGGAAGTAATGCTGGAGTGTACATATGTGAAGCTGTGGTTGGAGGAAAGCTGCTGAGTGCGAGGGCTTCTTTAAAGATAAATGGTAGTTTATGATTCTCGACCGCGGGTCTTCTGATGTGAAAATTAATTTCCTTCTCTAGTCTCCATCACTGACTAACTTTGTCCTGGCTGTATTCGTTAACTTGTCCGAGTTAACTCTTCGTTACACTGAAGCAGAAGTTGATAATCACAAATCTACCGAATGTCACCGTCTACTCAAGGTCAAGACACTGCCCTAAACCATAAATTTGGTCTCAACGAAACGATGATTTATATTATCGCTCACAGAAGGGAAAATATAGATTTCTTTCATCAATTTGTTTGAGAAACCTTTTCGAAACAATTATCATGTAACTCAAGATTTTACGCATCAAACTGTTTTCCTCGATTGCCTTAACATAGACATCCTAAATCACTTGCAAGTCAACAACTTAACTTCTTTAATCGTTTTGTTTCCAGATTATATCAGCATGTCACGGGCCACCCCGGAAGTCCTCAACGTGAAGGAGGGCGATCCAGAGACTATAGTTTGTGAGGCGAGTGGATCCCCCACCCCAGTGATGAAACTGGTAATCCACCCAGTCGGCATGACCTCTTCCTACACAATAGCAAGCCCTGAACCCACCACCAGGATCACCGAGACCCTGGGTCCCATCACTCGAGACAACATTGGCTCATACACGTGCATTGCGCGAAACTCAGCAGGAAGTAGAGAGATGACGACACAGGTGAAACTGGTCCCTAAGTTCAGCGTCTGGGAATGAAGCATGATATGTCATGTGTTGTTATGAAAAAAAAAGAAATAATCATTGTGATTAGTGTTCGAATGTGTATTCCCACTCCTGTATAAGCCAGTATGCAAAGCGATATCAACGAACTAATTCAATACTATGTTTGATATAATCATGCACGGTAAATTAATATGAACCATACATAGAGATTATTACCCGAGGAAGTGTGTCATATGACGTTTACGAAATGTGTGCGAATTTTTGTATTACCCGAGCGAAAGCGAGGGTAATACACAAGTTCGCACGAGTTTCGTAAAAGCCATATGACACAATTCTGAGGGTTATAATTTCTTTATTACCGATTCTATTTCATTTAAAACACACGGAAAGCGGCCTGCTTTCTTTGCGGCGGCCCGCTTAAGTGACGTCACGAACAATGGTTTGATGACGTCACAGACGACATCATACGGTGACTAGCGCTGAAACAATCGTTGCTAGGCAAAAGTGATATGTGCGCATGTGCTCATATTGAAAATATGTCATCACTTATGATTAACCATATGGGTAATCAATGTTCATACGTGCTTCAAGAGTTAGAACTCCTGATAACATCCTATTAGTTATATGGCAACATATGATAAGTACTATATGTTAATGTGTAACTTTTTGTTATCAAAATCGAACTAAAAAATAATTCTTAAAAGACGAAAAATAAGCGGTGAGGGTTAATATAAAACAAAATGAAAACATACTCATCCAATTGAATAAAGAAAAGGAACTATTTCTATAGCAGGCATTTGAAACATTAGACCGTTTAGAATAAATTCTGTAGTTCATTTAGGTTTTATTGCAAAATGTTTATGGACTATTTGCTCTGACGGTGACAGATGTTGATTATTGCAACATTCATAGGCATAGTCACACGGTGTAATATGTCTGATACATAACTTTAAATGAAGCACCATCTGCAATCTATATAATAGACAGCAGGAAGACAAAAAAAACCATTCAACCAAAAGGTCATTGACCTTCAAAAGGTTAAGCCTTTAACGCGTAATGCCACGTTAGTCGGGTATGCAAAAAGGCATACATAAATATCCGGAACATCGGTCAGATTCGACAATTCATAAACCACAAAGCCACAACTATGCTTATCCAAGCCTGTGTAATCTCGCATCTGGATTACTGCAACTCCCTCCTTCTAGGCCTGCCAAAACGACTCATCTTTAAACTTCAGAAAGTTCAAAACTCTGCTGCAAGACTAATCAAGAGGACCAGAAAATCTGAACACATAACTCCAATCCTGAAAGATCTCCACTGGCTGAAAGTTGATGACAGAATCAAGTTTAAGGTCTTGTGTCTGACATTCCGTGCTCTCCACTGCGATGCGCCAACATACATCTCTGAACTTATCCAGGAATACAAGCCAGAGAGAACTCTACGTTCTAGCGATCAGTGCCTTTTACAGCTTCCATCAGCTCGTACATCATTTGGCGAGAGAAGTTTCGAGATCTCTGCCCCAAAGTTATGGAACTCTCTCCCAATTGAAATGAGAAGTGTCCAGGATCTTGAAACATTCAAATCAGTTCTCAAGACCCACTTGTTTAAGATCTCCTACTGTTAGAACCATCTATTCCCAAAACAGTTCAGTGCCCTTAAGCGCTTTTGAGCAGTTTTCTCAACTGGAAACAAGCGCTATATAAATTCATATATATTATTAATTTATTTATGAACTCGGTCCCTCTGTAAGACATCATCGGCATTGTGACTTCGTTGGCATCGCGTCAGCCTATTGACAGTTATCAGAAGTATTCGCTTAAATTGGTAAATTGCACCAACCTACCTGCCTGTTCAAAGCTACAACGTGACCCTTGAAAGTTGACCTGATAAACTGATCCTGATCCCTTATATATGCTGGTAGTAGCGATTAGTAAAAGATTCAGTTCTACTGTTTTACTATGTCCTTTCATCAAATGAATAAAATAATTATGTTCCAAAAAGACCTCGATTCACTCAGATATAATCTCAAGTAACATCCTATAGAATAAGATAGTTCAAATTGAATATTGGTGTCCTATCTTTGCCATCTAAATAACCCGATCTGTTTCCCATAGAATACCTACAGGATCACCTCGGACGACGCGCCTAACGGCGTGAACTCTTTTTCCGTTGACAGAGATGCTTTGATTTAGACAATGCGAGAAGAATGTGAACAGATACCAGATCACGTGAACAGATAACATGTCCACTCAATACAACATCGTATCCGAGCATGTGCTGGGACGGAGTAGGACATATGCCATACTCGGCATTTTGCTGTCTTTGAGAACATTTTAAGCTGTAATTTGTTAACTTATTGTAAAAAAGGCCTCCTATGATAACGCAGCTAACAAATTCGAATCAACCCTAATCTCCGTGTTGAAAAATCTTATCATAAAATATACTTCGAGTATGTGCTTCGAATGTCAAGCATGTTTACTTCTTTGTAATCTTTGTTGTTTAAAGTGGAAAATGGTATGAGTGAACACGATATTATACAGTTATATATTCATAAGTGCCAATATCCAGATTCATAACATAAAATTTAATACTAGGAACCAGACAACACATTTTTTTGGACGTACTTTATATTTTAATCGACAATAAGATAAACATTTATCTTATTTTATTATCTAAATCTAGACTTTCACCTAGCTCTTAATTTTGTTTTAATCAAAATGTACACTTTAATCGACATTTTCAGTAATGTCTAGAAACATTCAACTTACACCTACATTCAAAACAACTAATTGTATATCTGTAGTATCATCTTCAAACACATCTTTCAAACAAATATTATCTATATCTCTGTCATTTTGTACAACTATCTCTGTTTACATCGACATAAACATTTGCAGCTATATGTCCTTTATGCGGTATTCATATGCCTATATCATTGCGTAGAACATTAATGCATACAAGTTCCGAAGCAATGTTAACATATCCATTTAAATATGTTAGACGTCACCATTTATAATGAAATGTTCACATACCTAAGCCTACGTCTACCACTACCTCTAGTTCTACAACCAGTGTTACGGCTACGTCATCGGCATCAACACCTATATCGATAGCAGCACCAACACAAACAACGGCATCGTTATCAAAAGGTTAACCGTGTTTGTGCATACATCATTGACAATAATTAAAATCAAGTAAAAATTACGGTAGTCCTGAGCACATGCTTTCAGTCACTTGTCAATCAATACGCTCTATAGACTCTTCCCAAGCTGCTAATTGAAGTGGTGTTTTACCTTTTTTAAATTGTATATTTTTTGTTGCAACAAAACTTCTAATCCTACCTAATACTGTATGATGAAGTGGTGTGTCACCCTCCAAACTCTATTGTTAATTTTTGTACCTTTTCTAATGAACCCCCCCCCCCCCCCCCCCCCCCCGCCACAATGAGATACATTTACTAGATTTTATGATGTAATAGGAAGCATGCCCTTATGATAACCATAAAAATGTTTGTCACACATTTAAATAAAAGGCAAGAAGATAAAAGAAAAAGCTTTCAGTAAGGTGTGTGTTACCATAAGATGAACTGATGAACAGTTGAAGACGTTTTGGGCTACGGTCCGGGGGAAATTATGTCAACAACAGTTTGAAATGTGGTTAAAATACTGTGCTGACCCTGAATGTAATGCCAAGGTCACCATATTAACTGATGTCTAATCACCGATACATGTTATATAAATATCCATGCCCGTTGCAACTCTGTGTCATACCCCTTAGTCTTTGCCTTGCTGCCTGATCGTCGAACCGCCACCTACGTCAGGCTGTTCAGACTTCTCAAGGCGAAGAGCCATTGAGTCAGAGTTTCCAGCTGCAGAGATCGAGGGATGCTACTTCCACTTCTCTCAAGCACTCTGGAGGAAGACACAAGACCTCGGTCTCGCAGTTGCCTACAAGGAGGACCCAGCTGTGAAGCAGTTCATCAGGAGAGCAGCCGCCCTTGCCTTGCTTCCCCAAGACCAAGTTCAAGACACCTGGATTGATGTCATGAACACCTCCCCGGACACTGATCGTATTGACGATTTCATGAACTACGTGGTCGTCACCTGGGTGGACTACGACGCCCGTTTTCCTCTGCCACTGTGGAACCACAACAACACCGAAAACCAAGGAAAAATAACAATTTGGAAGGTTTCCATAATCGAATGAATAGGTCCATTCCACATCGGCATCCAAACATATTCTGGTTTGTGGAAGTTATCCGGAGGATTGAGATTGCGGACAGAGCAAAACTTGCACATGTTGCCTTTGGAGCTGCCCCACCAAGTCGCAAGCGAGTCTATGCTGAGATAGACAACCGCATCGTGAGGTTAAAGGACCAGCTGAGCAACGGAGAGAAAACCCCGGTTCAATTTTTGGATGCAGTGGCCAAACTTATAAAAGTTGGATGAAATGTGGAACAGATCGAATTATTTAAACATCAATAAAAAAAACATGAGCAAGATCTCCCCTCTTCCTTTTCATGAAATATACCTGGAAATGAAACACCATGAAACACACACAACAATAAAACATGTATCTAACATATATCTATATTTGTTATAAATAGATATATAAATTCAACCACATCTTCTTGTTTATTATCTGGACTATTCCATTTAGTTAGTTAAGGTGTCAGGCTGTAGCTAAGCTGTTCACTGAAGCATAAATGTTGTTGTTTTAAAGCGTCTGCGTACTGGCTGTCTGCGTAATGGCTGGTTACCATTAAGATACATGATATCCTGCATTGTCAAGCTAAGTGTTCACCTATCAGGTATGAGAAATTTAATTTGTTGACACAAGTTTATTTACAGCTTTCTTCAGCTCAGAGTCGTAATGCACAGATAAATGAAAGGTTAATCCCTTCGTTAATAACCCACTAACCTAATAATAACACTTTTCAACGCAGGGACATAATGCTGATATCAATTGTAGATAAAAAAAAAGCTTTCAAAGTTGGCAGCTGTAACACGCTGTCAGGAACAATGGGATGATTGACTTCACTTCCATTCATTATTTCATCGTTTTATTATAAGGTATGATCGATTTGAAAAGATGTAACAAGATGCATTATAAATCTTTCAAAAAAGATTAATTCAAAAGAAAAAGCCGAAATTAAAGTTTAATGAAAGGTTTAACGTAGGCATTATTTGACACAAACACAAACATTTCAAAGATAGTGGTGGTTCGATCTGATTCAAATAATCTTGAATATGTAGAAGGTTTGAGAGGACCAATCTTGAATGACTTCATGGATCTGCAACCCGTCTCCTGTTGCTTATATCGCATAAAATATGTTTAAAAAGTCGGTTCTTTTATCAAAGCGCGAGATAAGGATTATCTGTCTTATACAAGTTTTCTCCGGGCATTGGTCGCTCTACAGTGCCTTGTTGGACCGTCCATGACAAGAGAGCGACACCATGTTCTTGTACGGTTAGTATATCTTCTGTTTGACAAGGTGTTAACATCTTAAAACTATATATAATATTGATGAATAGAAAATTTCTCATCAGTATTACATGTCACATTCAACTTCCATTCAAAACAGAATATCCCATTTATTCGAATTCCAAAAAGGCGTAAGACAAGGAGAGAATCTTTATCGAATCTCATTCTCATTTCCTCGCAAAAGTATAAAAATCAATTTCTATCCAGTTATGCTGTGGAGTTACTTGTTAATTCTCTGATGTAAAGCTTTTTAACACACATTTGCTGCATTTGTCTTACTTTTGGCTGAAAATTAGTGAGTTTATGTGTTATGGCCTCACGCATAATAAACTGTGGTACTCTCTTTTAAGATCTGTTTTTGAATATATAGCACTACGCGGCAACTTAACGTAACGTATCAAAAACATTTTAGAATTCGGTTTCGGTCCAACAGCTAAAGACAAAATAATATTCAAATATGATTGGAAGAAACCTTATGATGTCAAGGCTCAGAACCTGTGTTCATTAATCTACCCTTGAAACTGCTGTACTTAATAATCGTTTGAAGGATTTTGTTGAGTTTATGAATTTGTATCCGGAAAGTCAAGGTGGTTTTCGTAAAGGATATTCAACGGTGGACAATATATTTACTTTACAAAGCATTGTTCAAAAGAATTTATCAAAATCAAAAGGGCGTTTTTATTGTTTATTTGTTGATTTTCGGAAGGCTTTCGATTCTATAAATAGAGATTTATTGTATTATGTTTTGTTATCCAATAACATTCACGATCGTATGTTTAAAATTATCAAGGATATATATTCAAAAACAAAGGCTTGTGTTAAACTTTCTAAATCGTCAGTTTCAGACTACTTCGATTCTTTCAGTGGTGTGAGGCAGGGATGTATTTTGAGTCCTTTATTGTTTTCTTTGTTTATAAATCAGCTTCATGGTGAAATGGAGAAATCGGATAGAGGAATATTCTTATGTTCAGAGTTTATGGACTTATACCTGTTGTTGTATGCTGTTGATCTTTGTTTATTTTCGGTTTGCAAAAGAAGATTAATTTGTTGGTTAAATTTTGTCACAAGTGGGGTTTGGTTGTTAATTTTGACAAAACAGAAGTAGTAGTTTTTAGGAATGGCGGTAAAGTTAGAACAAGTGAAGCTTGGTATTTTGAGGGAAACAGGTTGAAAATTTCATCTTACTATAATTACTTAGGGTTACTGTTTTCGAGTAGACTATCGTGGTCCAAGTCTGTTCAAAATCTTGTTAACAAAGCTTCTAAAGCTTTATTTTCAGTAAAATTACTTGGTTATAAACTTAAAAATATATCTCCATTGGTTCTCTTCAAAATTTTTGATGTTCAGATAAAACCTATTATATTATATGCTTCAGAAATATGGGGTTTTCAAAAATGGTTAATAGTTGAACAGTTTCATGTAAGATTTTGTAAGTTTGTCTTAGGTGTGAGTAATAAGAGCACTAGTGTTGCTATTCTGGCAGAATGCGGCAGGCATTATATTCATGTTGATTCATTGTTAAGAGTTATCAATTTTGGCTGAAGTTGCTTGAAACGCCGACGGATCGGTATCCTAAACAGGCTTATCTTATGATGTATAATCTGGATAAAGTTGGTCGTAAAACTTGGATTTATCACGTGAGAACGGTTTTATTCACTTATGGTTTTGGTTTTGTGTGGGAGAATCAAGGTGTAGGTTTTAAGGATATTTTCCTCATTAATTTTGAAACAAGGATAAAGAATTGTTCTGTTCAATCAATAATGTCTGAGATAAATGAGTATTCAACATTACATTTATATTCTAAAATCAAAACTGAGTTTTGTTTGGAAAATTATCTTATAACCGTTAAATCTAAGGAGGCAAGGCGCAGGATTACGTTATTAAGAATTGGAGAGTTAGCCATTTATAAAAATATTGGTAGACGTGATGGTATTCCTCGCCAAAATCGCTACTGTAAAATGTGCAAATCCAATTATGTAGAGAACGAATTCCATTTTCTTTATAAATGTCCAGTATATGAAAATCTACGTCTTAAATACTTGGAAAATATACCTGTGTATATTAATGAAGATATTATGATCCATAACCTCCAAAATGGTAATTCTGCCTATTTAATGTCCATTTCAAACTATGTTAAAGATGCTTTAATTTTACGTAATTCATATAATAAATAGCAACTCTGAATATATGTACTATGTATAATTCTGTACGTGGGCCGCAGGCCTTTCTACTGAATAAATGATTGATTGATTGACGACAAAACATACATAAATGAAGGATCGATGGGATTTTTTGGAGAAATTTGCTAATGCAAATTGTGGGGAGTCACAAGTCTCATAAAGGAATCGTCAAGAAACATGACACCTATCAAGCGGAAACTTCATGCTACAATTCGAGTGTGAACATCTTAATGGGGACATGGATTCGCGTAGCTTAATTGAACCTCGTGTGTTCGTTTCCTCCAAATTATCTTTATCATTGAATCTTCTCTTCACAGTTTCCGTCAACTTCTGAAGTTCTTAAAATTCTTACAGTTTAACATTAAACATAAAATGAAAAAGGGAAGAGCGGTACATCGAGATCTGCAACCCGTCACGTACTAAACTCATGACCTCAGCAGTGACCCACTTTTTTGAAATAAGTATGCGAATAGTTATATAGATAAGTAAGATAGTTTTTGTTTAATGTTATTTACCGTATTTCATTTGGTAAATGTAAGAGTCCTTTTCAAATCAATTACTGCCCATCAGTAAACATATTCACTAGCTCCTTCAAAACACTGATATCTTTTACGGTATTTGCCATGAATAGCTTTCTTTCTACACATTCATGTGAGTGTTAAGCAAGCGCAGTGGTCCTCTGATCCGGGAACTGCAAACATTTGTGTCATACCATCGGTAAGTTATTCGAAGCGACACGAGGCAAATGGTGGTTTTTATAAGGGATTGTAGAAACCTTGCGGATGAAACTTCCCCGACGAAGCCGACACATTGCATTCGTCAACCACACAACAAGCTGAAAGTCATGTACGTGTCAACCATAAGACGTGTATTGCTGAAACCACAGGCTGAGTCAATAAATAGAATTAAGTCATCGCAAAAGAAAATATAAGTTCATTTCAAATTTGAATAAAATCCAAGAATGGTAAGTATTAATTAAGGTTAAACTTGATATATTCTATCGTTGTGCCAAGCACATTAAAGAAATTGCACATTACTATATATGATGTTTAGAAATTTCCAAACCTCAAACGCGTCAGGAGTCAAATTTTGTCATTTTTGAGTGAAGAATTACAATAGCATTTTTAAATTATCCGGACGAAAGTTAGGTAACGCTTAAAACGTCAATAACGCGTGTGACCTCCTACGACACCAATGTATGCGTGAAGACGTCGCTCAACTGACGTTGTCAAGGGTCGGGTCACGTTACTCTGGATACTCTGTCAGTGCCGTTTAACCTCCTGAATGTTATGCTTAGGCTAAATACACCTTTAATGCCTTCTTTGAAACAAACATAATCGATAATCATCGCTATACAGAATGTTTTGCCGAATTTTCACTAGATTATAGAATGCAGCAATAGCTTCCTCTTTTATACCTTCTTACAGAGATAAATGAGAGCATTATAAGGACATCAACTTAGTTTTCTTATATGAATACATCATTGCCTATAACTTGTTAATTATCAATGTTAATATCATTGTGTTTTTAATTCCTACTTTAATTTCATATCTTATTTCGTTTGTTTTTATCTGTTACAGCTTTATCAGCCGTCATTTTCTTGTTGGCCTGGAGTGAAGGTAATGTGTGATGATGCATCAACTGAACTTATGGGGTACCTAAAGATTTTCTAAGCAATACATTTAAAGAAGATTTAGAACTTACAAAAATAACTGCTACCTCCGATGTTCAATAATTTATATATATTTTTTTTTCATTTCTTTATCCGACAATTCATTATCTTTCTTGACAGGCAGAAGAAAAGATGCTAAAACGATTTTTCGTATTTGCATACATTTTTTTCTAACTTTCCAAAATAAACACTGTTCTCCAGTAAGAAAAAGTCTCTTCCCAAATATAACCACCATTTCGATCGTTTTCTAAGCCAGTATTACGCCCCTATGTCAGGACAGGAGAGCGCCAACCAGTGTAAAACTTGTGCCCTAAATGTTGAGCGTCACTGCACGACAGTAATACCAAAGATGATTGACTTCTGAAAAGGAAAGATAACAACTTTTCTTTTGCGTTGAAATAAAAACGGCAGCCACGCAGAGACAAACTGAATCAGTGACAGGACAAGAAACGGGGAACGTCGGTCTTTGCTTCAACACATAGGAATAGAAGCTAAGCGAATACAAATGCCCTGATGTTGAAGAATGGCGTCATTACGTCAACGAAGACATATACCACCCAATCAACAGATGTGCAATTGTTTCGTCACTGTGACGTCATCGATCTGTTCTCCACACGGTCTAATTAGAATTTCCATTGACATGTTATGTCTATTTATTTTTTTTGAATTAAATTTTTCATCTCATATCTTCTTGACAATATTGTTTTAGGGTCTAGCTTTAGATGTTACAACTGCACAGGAGTAACCTCCCCTAGCAGTTGCTCTGACGTCATTCAATGTAAAGATGATGAGGTAAGGCCTTTGTATTCCCGCATGGACTTTTCACCAAGGTGTCACGTATCAGGAGACACTTCATGTATCAAGTTTAGTGTGAACACCTTTATTTATCCTTAGGGTTAGGGAATGGATTCGCGAGGCTTAACCATTCTGGTGACGTTAATCTAACAACCCCTTTCTGGTTATTAAAACAGGCTGTTTGGCAATGTGAGGCAGTGCTTTGAAAAAAGCCCCTGTGGAGACGAAAGAACATCTTTCAGATGGAGATAAATAATCACTGGAACTAAAATACACTTAATTCACTCTATCGACTGATAGCATGATAATTCTCTGAGGTCACAGATTATTCTGGAAGATATGTGATATTCAAATGCATAATCCCGTTTATGAATGCAAACCGATAACACAAAACAATAAATATTGTCCATTTGGAATATCAAAATATGATTTATAAAAGCATAAACACTAACCTGATTCAAAATTGTCTCTTTAACATCAAGGTGTGTAAAACAAGGAAATACACGGAGCCAGGAGGAGATGACATGTACGATCTCGGCTGTAGTGCTCCAACTCAAAACGTGAGTTTCTTTTTTTGCTAACCAATCCGATGAACATGGCGTCCGGCATCCGTCCGTCCTTCAGCTTGTAATCGTTACACATTTCCATTTCTCCTGAAGAACAACGGGCCAAAGATAACATCTTGTGTATTGTTACCTTGCTCGACGCCCTCAAATCGTGTTATTCTCAAGAACTTTGAACAACCAAAAGTTGAATGTTCGTGTACAACCTAATTGATCGTAGATTATTCTGAATTGGTTAGGACACAGACAAAGGTCTGGCCTTTACAGCTTTGTATAGTCTTCTTCCCAAGGTCCTAAACCTTGTAAGAAGCGAAATATATGCACATGCCTTAATTAGCCAATGGGAATAAACTGCAGGTTTGTTGAACCTCAGATAACTGCTTCTTTAACTTGTATTCTACTCTGTTATATTAATTCTGACGAGCTCCAAAGCTATTGCTTGTAATTTTACAGCTATACACTCACAGTGCAGACTTTAATGGAAACTCAGTTTTGACCAGGACATATAGTTTAGCTTTGATACAAACCAATCACAGCTGATGATATAATTCCGAATATCTCAGTTACCGGTGTTTGTTTAAGATTTCCATATCTGAGGTTTAACTAATAAGAAATCTTAAGTGTAGAATATTCGCTAAAAGCATCGCTTCGCTAATTACGCAAACGTAAAGAAGCAATTGTACAATTTTGCTCTCACGAGAAACTCACGTACTATATTTATCCTATTTTTACATCATTTTCTTTCAGGGATGTCATCGGATGTCCCGTTCTGTTCGAGCCGCCCAAGGACATTATCAGATAGAATTCTGGTCTTCTTGTTGCCATGGAGACTTGTGCAATGCTCGTTTTGATGACAAGGGAAATTTGAAAGGTAATTTTTTTAAAAAGAAATCTTCCTGAACAGTTTTCAAGAATAAACATAAAGCTTGAAATCGTTCGTTACTTTGTTTGGAAGAACAAATCACAAGTATGATTCTATACATAGGAACTTTTTTATACCTATAAACGTGAAATATTATCTTATTGTTGTCTGTAACATTTCATTCGTTAACAAGTTATCGGTTGACCAGTCACAGTCTAAAATTACATATTGTTTGGAAGTTTGTATAACGGTATGTTTATGTAAGAATTCATCAAGGTTTTCTTAAAACAAACTAATAACATCTTGTCCCAAGAGCTAGAATCAGGCCACAACGTACAACATTAGGGCTGTCCAAGGTTAAGAAAGCTTTGCATTAAACATAACTAAGTGAATTAATGCAAACATAATCATATAAATGCATCTTACGGGATTGTATCAAATAATTGTAATCATATCAGACGTACACCCGCTCGAGTGTCACAGTTGTTTTGGTATATCCGACCCGTCTACGTGTAATACGACCACGCTCTGTAACCATGGTGACGTGAGTAACCAATTTGAATTCTTCAATTTAATTCTTTATATTCTTGTCTGATAATGTCTTAAATAATATTGTTTTGGCTTGTAAGTAATTTAAAACTATGGGCATTATTTTACTTAAAACTCTTATATCCATAGCTGCTATAAATATGGCTCTCGCCACTTATCTGTTGTTTATGACAGAACGCACGCGCTGCACGTTATAGAAGCTCTAAATACAGATTGTTGTACATTTTCTTGCCCATGTCACTGATCAGTTTTTTGCCATGGTTCCAAGAATTAAAACGTAATTTATAATTCACAATTATACTTAACTATACGAAAATGTTTGGAAAGAGTAGTCATTGTCAAAGAAAAAATCTATCATGGATTCATAGCCATATCTAGGTTCAATCTAAATTAGACAAGCCTCGGATAGTTAAAATGTACATTGATGGGTCATTGATGAGACGTTGTTATAGGTTGAAGACATCGGTGTTGAGATTTTGAAAAGAAGTTGGAACATGTTTTTTTAAACTGTTTACTTTAATTTCAAAATACCTTTAACATGTTTGTTCCATTTTTATCACTGGCATTTTATATTGTATAAGTTCATTTGTGTGTTAAGATGAGACATTAATAAACAAATTCTTTCTCTGTATGTTTTATTGAACATTCGTTCTTGTATCTCCTGCAGTCAAATGATATCGACATTGTTGATAAAGGTAAAAATGGCAATCCTGATTTTATTAATTTTATGTTTTATTTAGTCCTATGAATATATTTGATGTCAGAATGATGTCAGATAATAGGTTTAGAAAAATGATAACTAGATAAATATTTACAATTTTGTATGTACATTGATTGATGAAACAATACGCTTCAATGCAGTTTTGCTCCACGCATGAAGAAACGGACTCAAAGACAGGACTGAGTCGATACTACATGGGCTGCTTGTCGAAAAAGGTGAAAATGGTTTCCAGCAAACAATATCAACTTCCATGTTTCCATGTTTACAGCATCCCAAAAACGTATTCTCGATCGCTTTAAAACAAATTTATTCATTCTCACTATGTGCATGTATATTCCCGTGGGCTGAGATTTAGATTTGTATAGACCTATACACATCTTTGTATAGAATCTGTTTTCAGACAAGGTTAAGTTCCTTTGTATATTCTTTAACCTTGTGCGCATTGAGCACTATGTACAACCCGAAAACCAGAGAGAGAGAGAGAGAGAGAGAGAGAGAGAGAGAGAGAGAGAGAGAGAGAGAGAGAGAGAGAGAGAGAGAGAGAGAGAGAGAGAGAGAGAGAGAGAGAGAGAGAGAGAGAGAGAGAGAGAGAGCGAATGCTACTCTTAATGACATTTGTTAACCTCGTCGCTGTCTTCTATGGCAGACGTGTGACACTATAGGAATGCAACCAACCAAACGCCGCCCTATGTGCAGAGGTTGTTGTGACGACGAGCCGAGGTGTAACTCTAAAATCTGTCCCGTGACGACAATAACGACAACCGTTGCTCCTATAGTCGACCCCTTTAGAAATGGTACGTAGACAACTTCATCCACCAGACGCTACCCACAGCAAGATACATTTTAGGATCTACATATTCACATGTCCACACTAAAATTACAGCGGGCGGTGTTTGCTAAATATTTGACAATTTCTTCTACAATGTATCAATTAATTTTTATTGGGGGAAATTTTAAGAAACGAACTTTTTGTAAACAGGTGCTTCTGCCCTTTTCAGACGTTGCGATTACAGCGTGTACGGTTAGTTACATGCTCACATGTCGTTTGTTGAGATTTACGCCGTATCTTCGAAACTCTTGATCTCTTATTTACAGAGAATGTCTTAATATAAGTACAAACACACAGATTGACATCGGCTTCGACAACCCCAATTTTAACAGGCTAAACAGTCGCATTTGACATTAACAATCGGAGAGAAATTGGTGGTTTTCTTATTCTAAGTCCTTCGACTGAGAGAGAGAAAAGATAGGAGGGTATCGACAAGGTTGCATTTATTCTGTGCGTTAGGAACAACGCTCATTAAAAGTCCGAAACAATGTAGTTAGTGGCAGGGAGTTGACTAGCGAATAAACTATTTATAATCTGATTAATTCCATCATTTTTACTTGACATTTCCAGAACATTATATTTTTGGGGGTTATATGCTGTGGCTTATTTTATTGATATACATATATAAGTAACTAACTCGAGGTTCCTTGTGTGGCAGCACGACTTGTGGTGACCCCGGGCCACCAGAAGGCCGAGTACAAAAGTCAGACAAGAATCAGCTGCCAGCTGGAAGGGGTCACGGATGCCATTCCAGATCTCGCATGGTACCACGTGACGTCAGACGGGAAGCGCAAAGGCATGGTAAAAGGATCCGGAAATAGGCTTATAATGGTGATACCGGAAGCAGACAGAGCCAGTTGCGGCACGTATGAGTGCATAGCGTACCTTCGGGGCAGACAAGTCCAAGCGAAAGCAGCCGTTGATATTGCAGGTAATGCTAAAATGGCGCTGCTTCTGCTCGATATGGTCAGGGATTGCCTAGCTACAGTTGCTTCGCCAAAATAGGATGCCCTGACGTCGCCTTTTAAATTTCGAAGATGTTGGGGGAGAGGTTATATAGCATTAATTCTGCAGCTTAGGGATTGTCCAGCTGTACTTCTGTTAAGTTCATATCTTTCAGCATATTTCCTTGTTTATTGCCTACGAAACAGAGTGCACATGGTAAAAAAATTCATGATTTCTGAGAAATTGGCAAAACATTTAAACTTTTTTTTCAATTCAGCTTCAACGATTTGTCAATACAAGCTAGGTTGCTTAAGTCTTTCAATCTTATAAGATTATTTATGTAGATAATATCGATGTATAAGAGATACAAATATTTCATGAAATACAAATTACGGTGATTGAGGGAAGGTGATGATATTTTCTGATGACTTTGTTTAACTGGAAAACAACAACCCCGGCCCTAATTGTTTTAGAACATTCGTTAATAAGGGACGACCAGATGGCAAAACTCATCCTCTCAGATAAATTATTTAAATGCTTCACAGATTTCGTTGAGATCACTACTCCACCTTATTCAGTGGCGGTAAAACAGGGTGTGGCGGTAATTAAAAAAACTATCACAATAGCTGCCGGAAGTGATTTCAAGCTGCCTTGTAATGCGGATGGCATCCCCGCTCCCTACATCTCCTGGACGATCCAGAAAAGAGGACAGCCCTTGATGACCGTGGGTGCAGGGAATCCTCGGTTTACAGCGCCAATGCCGATTCTAAACATGCAGGCAAAGTACCAGGGAATATACACGTGCATTGCCTCAAACTCATACGGAACGGTCAAAGAGGCTGTTTTGGTTCTAATGGGTTCTTGATCATTTCGGTCATTGATAATTAAAGAATAATTGAAGTATAAATTAATGCTCCTGTATGTTCCGTTATTTCGTGTTGAATATGTTTTTCGACCAACATCAACTTTCTGTATAATGATTTAGCCAAACTAATCTCTTCATTAGTTTAAGAAAGATCAGCAAAGAGACACTCGATCGGAGGTCTGTGGTTTCGGCGAGAATTAGATTGGCGTTTGCGGGACACTGAAGCACAGGCCCTCGGATCATTAAAAAAAGTTACAAAAATTTATGAAAAAAAATTAAAATGTTTTTTTGAGAACACCCCCTGAATAGAATTGTACTTTTGTTAATAGTACAATTCTATTCAGGGGGTGTTCTCAAAAAAACATTTTAATTTTTTTTATTTTAATTTTTATAACTTTTTTTAATGATCCGAGGGCCTGTGCACTGAAGAGCACAGCGGCACGAAGGCACGAAACTAATGGGTTTCTTCTGCACAGCCAAACGGCATTTTCTTTACACATATGCCAAGAAAAACAATTCAACATTAAAGTCAAGAAATTGCAATTACAACCAGTAGCATTTAGATTACCTGACTACCATTTGGGTGACTTCATAAATTTTTATTATCATTGTTTAGTGATATCAGAATTCGGGCTTTGACCTTGAACGAGACATTTCGAAAGAAATCCTATTGTGGATAATCAATGATTAGTTTTCAGATATCTGACAAGATAATGTTATAAAAAGGGAAACATGACCCTAACCCATAACTCTGAACCTTGACCTTACACAATTAATTATCACTTTTCATTTGGTATATTAATCGTGTAAAGAGAGTATTAAAATTATAAATTATAATTAATAAAGAATTTTTGTTTAACCAATAAGCATATTTACAAAGCTCGTTTTTAATGATTTAATAACTTGTAAAATTGACCTTTGAACTTGAATGTCAACATGACAAACCAATTAAAGCCACAAATCGACTAATCCAATAATTGCCGAAAGGATAACATGCGATAATTTCCTCAGGTAGGCATACACAGTACTTAAACTGTTAGACTTTCACTTTCTTGACAAATTAAAAGAAAACAAAACAGAAATGATGCAGTTGTGTTGGCCAACTGCTTGTGTCAAATGAAAAACAAATGATAATTGCTCTTAAAGTATAAGAACATATTCTTTGAAAAAATGCCTGCCATAGAAAAGTCCGCAGCTGATAAGATGTTTCAAATCCCAAAACATGGAACTATATAGTTGCATAGGATTTAACTCGACCATGAAAGTTGCATGCTTGTTTCATTTGATTAAGGAGCCTATCCTATCGACATACAGTCCGCCAAATTGTTTATGGAAAATGACATAAAAAGGCGCTGTGTAATAATGAACTGATAGCAAACGTGTTTAAATTGGAATTTCCCCTTTAATTTCGTTTCACTAAAAAAATACTCCCAATAAGACCGTCCATAATGCATATACTATAGGGGTAAGGGTTTCTATAATGACAGAAGATGTGGAGCACTGTGCTGCCATAGAGTGTTCATACTGAGGATGATTGTCTTCTAACGAAGAGGTAAGTCGTGGGAAGACAGGTGCGTATTACAGTCTTCAGTGGTTCATGGTTCTTGCGAGAAGATCTTAGTCTTTACTATGGAACAACTCATCCAAGGAATTATCATTAACGACCAGGTGTGCTAGAACGAGAGGTCCACTGCTCCGTCATAATGTAAACGTCTACAATGTCGGTGCAGAAAATTGTCCTCCGTGCTCCAAGATGCAAAGGGAATTGACTAAGTTGACTGCGTTTGGAGACGAAGAACTTGACACCTGTCTGGATTAATCCTCGGATTGAGAACGTGTATCAACGAGAAGCGCCTCGGTTTGCTGAGAGCTGCAGTCCTACGTGCAGTGATGTCTGCCCCACAACAAGCTTGCTTCAGATCAGTGTGCGATCAAGAGTTGAACTATCCTACAAGCCCAACTCACCTGATCTACCTTTTTCCAAACTTCAATAACATCCTCCAAAACTATCATTTTCGCTTGTTCGACTTCTCCTCAAGAACCAGTGACCCTAGAGAGCTGAAATCTTTAATGAGATGGTTGGATGAAATTGGATATCGCTAAAATATAAACGTACTTGCAGCTCAAAACACTGTCTATGGATGGCTTAAGTCAAATTGAGACTAGCTGATCGAAGAACCAGTCACCCTAGCGAGCTTAAATCTTAAATACTGACTCCTTGACTTTTGTGGACCCTAACATGCCTAATAAGGGTCATAGGTCACTTATTTCCGCCTTCTCCCCCAAAAGCAAACTGCGTAGATAGCTGAAATGTTGTTTACAGACTTCCTTGCTGTCGGGGATCATAAATTACAGATCATCATCTTGAAGCTTCGAAACTTACAACCTCAATGGTGCTAATGGCCATTTAATTAAAACATTCTGTTTTATAGCAAACAATATCAAATTCAGTTTTGTTTACAACATTTCATTAATATTTTCTTCGATGTCGTATATAAAATCAATGCTCTTCCCGAAACTCTTACGTTTCAGAAATTAAAAAAACTCTAGATATCATCTCAAACAAGCCTTCTTATAGATTCCTGTGGATATGTTTTAATATTTATGTGCGTTTTGAGCAAGATGTACAGTCTTGTATTTACATCAGGGTTCTGTTGACGTTTATTTCTTCTTTAGTAGATGACAAATTGTTGGTTTTTGATGTACAAGATTTTTAGGATTTTCACTTCTTTTGACAGAATAGAGCTATAGATCGCTTTAGAAATATATAGGTATGATAAAGTATACTCAGCTTTACATTATAAGTATGCAGGTATATATACATATGTATTTATGTTTTAGTCAACTAGTTTATGACACCTTTAGCGTTCCAGTTGCTATTGGCTTGTACATTCTCCCCAACAATGTCTTCTAAACTCATATATATATACTCACGTAAATCCAGTTATTGAAGTCTCATACAGATCAATGTTTAACAGTTCAGTTACCTACTTGACGCTCTAAATTGAGATACACTGTCACGTTTGGACCGAAACGCCTACACAATGTAGGCTAACAAGCGCCATATTACTGAAATGCTTTCCAAAATTATTTAAAGCAATGTGATTTCGACTTTTGCGCCAATGAATCGGTTTTGTTCCGAGATTCATCTAAAAACTATTTTCAAATGTTTGGCAATGTGGAGTTAAGTACGAGATAGTTTAATTTATATCAGCGAGTACAGTATGTTGACACGTTATATCATACAGAACTGAGAACCCCATGGGCTTGAGTACGTATTAGTGGTCGTGTTCACCGTTTTTTTATAATACTGATGACGTCAAGATTAAAGACTTCGACCTGTGAACTTAACTGTATGGATTGTTCGCTTGCTTCTCCTTCTGGACTTACCAAACAGGACGCTTTTGTTATGGAAAATGTGGTTACGAACATGTAGGCCTACTGGTGTAGCCAATACCAAAACGAAAGAGTACAGGTGTGAAGGCAGTCCACAAATGTCTTCATAATCGGTATTCAACCTCAAATACAAATTTGTTACCGCAGGACCTTTACTAAGCACGCAACGATGTATTTAAGATACATTTCATAAGTTTTCCAATTTTGATCTTATTTTAGTAGTCTGCTCATTTCCACAAATATAATCTTCAATTTAACAGAGATCCGAATATCATTGCATAAGGGTGTGTTTTTACAACATTCAATACATTTTCAGTGTATTGAACTATGATGTTTTTATGCACTTAAAAATAATCCATCACCTATTTCATTTTTTTTATGCAAACCCATCACCTTTCAATACCTATCACATATATTCCAACCGTTTTAAATTTCACTACTGATTTAGTGATTCGAACGCAAAATATGTATATGAAATACCAATTTGATTTTTTGTAGACCTTTACAAATATAAACATAATGTTTAAGATATAATAAAATATTAAAAAATTTAAATACATTATCGATAAAAAATTCGTTAGATTCGAACTTTCTATGGACAATAATGTCTTCTACCATGGAGGATGGTCTTCTACATAATTAAAGGGGGATAACTCATGTAAACTTCCGGGTAAGGACAACAAAAAAATTTTTGAATCACAGCTTTGACTTTGTGGTGCCTGAAAAAACCTAGTCAATAAGAGTTGATGTCAACATACAGAGATGAGTTATCAATTATACAGGAACACTACTCTTGGTCACACGCTTCAAGAAAGTCTAGATGAACTTATTCAGGTAAATAGTTCAATTTTGAACCTAGCTTAGATATTGCATTGCGTATGTCGGCTCTTTATGCAAAGATCATAAATGATGATAGATTCTACTTGATATCTTTGGGTTAATGTTTGTGAATTTATGATTATACTGTTAATACATACATGTATGTCCTGAAAATATATTACATTATCATCTACGGACATTTTTGCATGAAATGAAGTACAGTACTGTACAGAAAGTTTGTTTCGCATTATGATATAATGTTCCTTGCAATATGTATCCAGGATACTTTATGCCATGTATTAAGGTGACACAGTATGTTCATAAATTTTTTTATGGCTTTATAAAGAGCCGAAACAGCACATGTATTGAATTAATAAATAGATAATAAAAGGCACATTCTAAACTGAATGATATCATATTTCATTGTTTTTAATTGAATTGAAAACGTCACGGTCATGTAAATGTTAAGAAGTCGAAATTCTGCATCCCATTTACATGTTTGTTAGTTGATTGATCTTAAGTGCTACAAATTTATATTTGTTGTTGTGTCTGCTGTAGATAATCGTTTCCAGATTAATTTCTCTAGTCTGGTATTTGATCACAAATCTCAACTTTAACTAGTTTATTGTTAATATTATGAACTCATAATTGAGTAATGCTAGTTTGCAGAAGCGTCTACTACAGTTTTGTTTATATGGCAATTTATTGAGTCTAACGTATTTGATCTCAACATCATACTGTACCTTAAAAGAGATGGCATTTGGCTTGCTTATTCAATCCCAGTTGCCAGTTGATAATTTTAGCATGCTGAATGCAGACTGAGTGTCAAAACCATCATCTGATAAAAAATTATACTTTTCTTTTATTTAAGGACAGATTTTGTTTAAATAATTTGTTAAGATAATAAAGAATGTAGTATTATAATTATCAATCTTTCCGAAGTATATTGTTTTAATCTGTTAAAATGTGTTTGCATCCAAACAAGTATGTCTCGTAAATAAGTCTTAATCAGGGATTCCACCTTGTAGCCTCAAAGCCTGTTAAACAGATCCATCCCCTTTTTGGTATATCTAATACCCCTAATTTCATGAAATATAATGTAATTCTTTGTGGAAACAAATTTCAAAGGGGACCTTCCTGTTTATATGTCGTTGATGCATGACTATTTCACAATCCATTCACAATATTATCAAGTGTAATATTTTGTATTCTTAATTAAGACTTCGACAAAGAACATTCTGCATTTCAAAAGAGAAAGCTTGAGAAATGAAGCCATCGACCAGTGCTATGACTGGCGAAGCCTTGCTGTAGCAGAGCATGACAAAGTGTTGACAGATTCATTCATTCAACTCATATAGCAAACAGCAGTGGTACAAGAGCAAACAATTATATAATATTCTTATACAAATTGATCAAGACAGCAGAGACAGACAAATTTTCACATTGAAATAGTATAATTATTTGTAAATCTGTGGACAATTTATAAATACCGTATTCGACGTGATAAGCGCCCAGGGCGCTTAAAAAGTTTATAAAAGGGGGCGCTAATTAAAACGATAAAAATTGTCCTCAAGTTTAGTCTTCAAAGTGTTTTTTTACGATACACATGTCTTTGAATTATGGTTTTGTAACTTTTATCATTTTGATGGTGGCCGGGGGTCTAAAATTCCCCTGTATTTTTCACTAAAAGTCTTATTGCAAGACTAAAAAACCTTCTTTAATGAATAGGCATGCAAGGTAAGCAATGTTGAGAGGTGGGCGCTAAATCAGGATGCATATTGTTCAGTCAAAAACGTGCAGGGTGGGCGCTTATAGGGGAGTGGGCGGTTATTAAGTCGAATACGGTACTTGTTGTTTATCTTCGTTTTGTTTTAGAATAAATAGAAGTAATGCAGGGCAGATTTTTCACACCATCATACCAAAAATCTAATTGGTACAATGCTTTTAAGACAGAATCTCCTCGTTGAATTTTACTCCATTTAAAACCCAAATGATCGTGAATGACTTAAAAACAACGCCAAAGTTAAAAGGAAAGACACACAAACTCTGAGGAGTGCTGCTAAAACTTGTATCAACAAACCAAAATGATGTTTTACAAACCATCTTTCTTTTGTTCAGAAATTTCGCGCTCTGTGACAAGAATGTTATGAAGTCAGAGATAACAGCCAGATCAAACACATGCACTTTGGTTTTCTTTTGAGTAATTTGTTTTTTACTACGATTATCATTCATCATGGAGATTTTTCTTAAACAACTGAAAGTAAATATAACCTTTGCTTTAAAACTAGAATCGTAGATCTTTTCCATCATATAATCGTAACATTCAAAAGTGTGGTTTCACCTTCAGAAAATGACCAGAGTCAGTGAATTGTAAGTTTAGTTGTAGTTCTTGAACAGATTTTAGTCCTCTGTACAGAAGTATGATATATCCTTGTTACCACTATGAGCTCCTTCTCCTCTATTCCAGTGCAGCCAGATCTCACCACAGCTCGCTCTCAAGGTGCTGCTCCAGTTCGACAAGGCTATCAACACTGCTCTAGCCAATAGAGTCAAGTCCAAAATCAACTTCAAGGTTTGTCCAGTACAATTTATTTATTTAATTCTTTAGATTTATTTACATGTATTATCCAAATGATTTTGATCAGTGTGACACTGATGATAGGATGATAATGGTGATGATGATGATGATAGTTGTGATTTGAGACCCTCGATTCAAACAGAAAATATCACTAAGTTTTTGCTGATATCTAATCATGAATTCAAGTATTCTTTTACAGATTTATTCCCATGAGATAAACAATTTGTGGCAGTTCTCTAATGTTTGTGACCTCTTTCCAGGGTTCACTGAACACATACAGATTCTGTGACAATGTGTGGACGTTTGTGCTGAACAACGTGGACTTCCGGGAGGGTCCAGTCTCTGACATTGCTAAAGTGGACAAAGTCAAAATCGTCGCCTGTGACGGCAAAGGTCAGTGGCAAGTCAAGATCAATAAACAAAGGGAAAGCCATATATCACATCTGCATTGCTAACTTATGCCAGTGAAGGAAAATTGAGGTTGATGGCAACTAAAGTTATTTGTTTTATTAATCTAAGACATCAGCGACATTTCTTCAATCTGAGCAGTCAGCTTGTTCATGTCTCCATCTTTCCCTGTACTGTTTGCATTAGTGTCTTACAAGGCAGTCGGAAGTACAAGATGATTAGTTGGGTACAAATTGGTTTCTGTGTTTGGAATTTTCAAGGAAAGTGATTTGCCCAAATTTAAACAAGGTAAATTGGAATTGAGTTTAGCAACCTTTCTGGAGAAAGAATGATTTCTAAAATTTAGTTTATTGATTCATGAATGTTATCTTTGCAGGAACTGATGTACCTCACTAAATGAGAGAATGAGATGTCAAATCAAAAGGTAATAAATATGAATACATGTATAAATTATAAAAGAAGACCAAAGTTTAAAAAAAAAAATTAAGTTAAAATACAAGCTGAGAGGCTCATTGCTCTTTTAACTATGCATAACCATTGTTTTTTCACAAAAATCACGAGCTCTAGAATCTAAACCCTTGTGTTTGGTCTAGTTCACAAACAGGGCATAAGTACTTTATTATAGCAGTTCATTGTATACATTAAAGTTTTCTTTCATCTTTTGCAGATGTGAGTGGTCGGCTCCAGACATGTTTATTGAGGGAAGTCTTTAAACATGGAGTAACTTGGAATCATGACGGACGATCATCATTCTGAAAACACAGGATGATGGAAACTAGATTTTGAACATTGTACTGTGTGCCAGATGGGGAGTGGTATTAGAATCCTGGTGCATATCTCATGGTGTAAATCTCCTGTCTGTCCTATCTTTTCTTTTCATCGGTTAATTTCTTGTGATTCTTCATTGTGTACATGTTCATTTTGATGTTTAACTGATTTAGTAAAATATCTCAAATGTGAGTCGTATTTGTTTTGTAATTCTTCACCGCATTGGTCCATTCATTCTCTCCCAGCAGAGATTAGTTGATTAATTCCTGTTATATCTTCATAGTAACCTCTATTACACTAGCAATGGACGTCAGCTCATCTCTTGGCATCAGACTTTGGATCAAGATGTTTCAGTTTTAAATTAGTTCCACATGACCTAGAAAATAATCCACAATGTCTCTTATACCAATTGTTTTAAGCAAGTCATTTTCAATTGGTAATCTTAAATATAGATAATCCATAGGCAGAAATACCTATCTATCGACTTTGTGCATTGATCTTTTAAAATATTTATCCAAAAAAGGCAAATACATTATATTTATGAGCTTTTTTAATGAAAATCAACCAACACCTTTATGTGCGTGTCTCAGCCAAAATCACTCATGCTATTAACATAAATAATTATTCTACCTTTCATTTTTTTCACCTCAAATTTAATTTTTTTTCTTGTCCAAAAATATGTTAAACGAATTGTGAGTTTCTACGACTGTAAATGTTTGTAACCTTCCTGAACTGATATGCATCAAATGATACTTTTATTAGTCAGTGCCATTCAAATAAACGACAGAATAAGTTTAGCACATTTGACTCCAAAACAGCCTGCCCTTGTGGTATGAAAACCAAGTTATATGTACACCCTATTATTATTTGCATATACATTACAAAGTGGTAGCACAGGCTTTCTCCTTGCAATATTAGAAGTGGAGTTGACAAATCAAGGTGTAGGAACTGGGGAGACTGGGGAAGCTGCTTTTTCCTCTTTCCTCAAAGGTTCTGACCACATAAGAGCATTCATCCATTGATTTTAATGTGAAGGGGTAATCAAACAATTGCTTTTGAACCAATTGATTGCTTTCATAAAAAAGCTGTAATTTAGTGATACATTTTTATCCCAAATGTTGTCTAAAACACCTAAATTGACATTCCTGTTGGTCACTACAGTGAACCCAGATCATGGGGAAAAGGTTAAGAGTTTAAACAAATATCTTCACTCTGCTCAAAAGGTTTATCAGCAATTTCACAATGGGTCCCATTTGTTTTAAGATAACTATTACCATTTATTGAGGACTGTGGGATATTTCATCTTCGCTTATATTTACAACTACAGCTGTGTGTAAATCAATACCCACTGATGTGCTTTTACTATTTCAAGCTGTTTGAAGTAAGCTTCCCTCAAAGTTAACTTGTACCACCCGGTATTCTATATCACCGGTATTCTATATCACCGGTATTCTATATCACTGGTATTCTATATCACTGGTATATTAAGCCTTGTTGTAATTTCCAGCACTTCAGGTTCCTGCAACTTAACTATACAGCCCAATCAGATCTCCTGTGGAGGTTGATTGTTTTGTCATTGAGGGTGCCGATTGGCAAGGCTTTACTCGGCCAGTGATGAAGACCCTTGTTTCTTACTACACTTGAGCTTGGGTATACGAGCTTCAGTTTCTTTGCTTGCTGAGAGATTTTCATTAACAACTCCATGTAAGAATTAATGATTAAGATACAGCAGGAATATGTACTTCCTTTACTCACAGCTTCCACACAGCGATAATGATGCCCACCAAGATACAGGTCAATGATTATTAATGTAGAGGATGAGATCTTTTATACCTGAACTGATGTGTCAGATATAAGTTATTCTATCAGATTTCAAAGACTCTCTACACCATACATTTCAAGAACAAACCACACCTGAAAACACCAGCCCTCAACTGGCTATGAAAGTGCTGTTTCTCCCTCAGCACGAATGAATAAGGAAAGAAAGCATGGAGGTGAACAAATGATAGTTTAATAGTTCAAGACAGCTTTGTTGCTACACTGACAAATATGACAGAAGCTTCATTCCTAAAGCCCATACATGAATGACAGATAAACACACTTTCAGTAATTCTTTTCTTGACAAGAGTTTTGCTTTTCGGTTGACTTCAATACAATAGAAGGATATTTGAATTGGATTTATTAACATTACAAGTGGGTTTTTTTAGATGTTTACTTGAACATAAAAATACATTATACTCTGTAAAATATGTCTGAAAATCCCTTTACAAATATCAGATGGGATGCATCTATACACATGTATAAGAAATTCTGAAATTCCTGCAAGTATATTAATGAGCTTTCAGTTTTAAAAGCTGTCAACGTCTCAATGCAAACTGAAATGTTACACAAACTCTTATAGTCCCTCCTTCACCGATCAAGCATGTATAACAACAGTGAAATGTAAATGTTACAATGAGATTTCTTCCAATACGTTCTCTTTTCATTCATATCCCCTGGAAAAGAAAAAAAATTGTTCAAGATCAACTGAATAAGAACAGTAAATATTTGCTGGAAATGAAATAACATATATAAAGTAAAAATTGCCTTTCATCATAGAAAAAATAAGAGAAAATGTTAAAGGACAAATGACAATTTTGCCAATTAGGTCATAAGACATTAAGCACAAAATAAAAAGTCAGAAAGAAAACACTTAAATTACTTGTACCATTGGTATGTAACATAACATGACTCCATACAAACAGACTGATCCATAGTAGTGATTTTGAGGTGGTGAATTTGACGAAGATATTATTACTCAATACTCACTTGATCATGTGTGCTACCTCCCAATTTGTTTCCGATACGATTGGTCCCTTTATTGTGGCTCCATCCTTTGTTACTATGGCGACTTGGTACTAAAAGTTTAGATAAAAACTTATATGAAGGGTGCAGTATAACGATAAGATGCGTTCATAAAACAGGGATTCCCACAAAAAGTTTGATCACAAATGGAATGTCAGGTCTCAAGGCCTATCACAGAGCAATGAGAAGTGTAGGCATGAGTTACACCAACACAACCTTGTGTGAGACCACAACTAATAATCTTTTAATGTAAAAGGTACTATATTTTTAGAATCATCAACCAGATAATCACATGAAACTAATAATGATGAGATATTCACAACAGAAATGGATGTAATATAAACAGCTGAATTAGACCATTTGAAGTCAGGAGATAAATCATAATTAAACTCTATAAATTGGCTAAGATTTATGTAAGAATACACCCTGCAATTATATCTGCAAGGGTACTATTATACCCTGTATTTTCAAACAGTATCTACCGGTACTCGTATTGCGCTCAGCTAGAATGTTTTGTACACTCCTCTAATTATAACTGGCCTTTCATCTGACCAATATTGCTCGGTCGATTCATTAACTGCTTTTATAAAGAAATAGCAGTGATTTTCCCAGATATATATCAGTGTATTTGTAGGAGCTAAATGGGTACAAATATACAATGTAGCAGGATGTGTTTACTCATCATCTCAATTTAACTGAACCCTTAATGCTTGCAGTCAACCTTTCTTGCACATTGACTGACCTGTACACAAACGAGCAAGCAGTACTATGTGTATACCTTGTTGAGAGACCTGGCGTCGCGGTAGTAGAGCAGTCTGAGACATCGGTCAAAGAGCTGCAGGGCCTCCTCCTGGCTAATGTCGGCCTTCTTCTCTAGCGCCTCCCTCATGATCGGCTACAACACACAAGTAGTCACCAACACTCTTACAAAGCATCTTCCTCCAATCAGCTACCATATAACCTAAATGTGCAATACTCCCCAAAAGGGAGGTAACTGTTCACAACTATAATGAAAATGCACAGAACTCAGGTTTCATGTATGGCAATTTACTGAAAACAATACAGAGACAGTGTTGTTCAAAGGGGACTAGGTTAGGTGCTATTTTGGCCATTTCTGAACAAAAGGTAACTTTTACAGTGGGAAAGGTTCTCAGATTTTTTCATTGGATATGAAACTAAACAGATGGGCACTTTTCTTCAGGATGCACAGCCCAGGTACACCTTAGCATACCCATCTAATATTTGGTGTTGCAGCCAATCACTATCCTCCTCATTTCATTAGGTGTTTGCCATCTGTCAGGACCTTAACCCTTGACAAAGTCAAGTCAAATCTACAAGAATCTCAGCAGAGAGATTTTCCAAACCGTTTTAATGAGAAAGAAGTACTTTTCATTTGCATTTGCTGAGAATCATTTTGATGCTATGTGGACTCTAGACCAGAGAAGTGGTTCAAATTTGCTTTACAAGAAGTTTTCATATTGAAATTCAAAATACCTGTGCAATGTAAGCACCATACCCAGTGGCTATGGACTGGGACTCATAAGCAACACCGATCTTATCCACATAGCCCAGGAATCTGAAATTAGAGTACCAATATTTTCAAATTTTAGTCAGTGCCAGTATAAGTTAACACAAGACCAAGGTAAAGGTATTTTTTATGACCAAGATATAATATCACAATATCAACATGCTAAATTACTTAGATGGATTCATTCAAATCAGCATCATATTTCAAAACATCGAAATCAAGCAATTTTTAGGACATGTTGAATAATATGATATATACAGTGTATGCACTATTGCACGTAAAAATTGCATGAGGCCTTTAGTTTTAAAGATAAATCAGTTTTGCCTTGTTTTTACGCTGTTTTCAAGTGAGTGAAATAAAAACAGAATGGGAGCCAATTATAATGTTTATGGCTTAATTAAGATGCAAAAAGCTTCATGAAAGTCTTCTTGAAAGGAAAAGTTGCCTTCTTACAAATGAAATAATCTGAAGGCATAGTAAAAAATAAAGCACTTAGAAGAAAAGGCTTTGGGGTTACATACGGTTCTCCATTATCGATGCCTCCAACAACGTAGACATTCCAGAGAGGGTTGAAGTTGCTCCGTCGGTTGTACATGACTCTAGTCAACCAGGAGAAGAGAGACTTGGGAGTGAAGCCGAAGCCGTCATTTAAACACTCTTCATCAATACTGAAATAAGAGAAATAAACCATCATCTACATTTAAACACTCTTCATCAATAAGAGATTTTGTTCCACATGTGACCTTTTATGATAATAATTTAAATGCTGGATGTTTATCATAGTATTTAACTTTGTAGCACCAGAAAAAGGACTCAAATAAACTTTAAAATTTTGTTAGGATCATTATTTAGTCATGCATAAAGGTAAATGCCTAGATTTGTAGGTAGCATCACTATGACCGGTTTACTACCTTAGAGACTTAAGTAACAGCTGGACCGTGGGCTATATGCTCATTTTAGGGAAAACACTTCTCTGTTCTTCTTATACTCACACTCTCTGTTCAATATGGGCTTTAAGGAACTGATAATCGGCATAGTCTCCGCCACTGCCAATAATTGTTGAGTTGTTGACTGCTGTTAATCTGGAAATGTCCCGGAAACGGGCCATGGATCCATATGAACCTAGCATGTCGGCCGCTATTGCCACTCCACCATTGAATTTGATACCCAAAACTGAAGTTCCTGTGACGATTGGATACCTGCAGACAAAACCAGATAGGTTTACTATTAGCCGTCAGTGCTTTATAAACTTACGGAGGTTGGATACCTTTATGAATTATCTTTTGCAATGAAAAATGTATGCTTTTAAGTCTTTTTATTTTTCCAATGTCGAGTTGAATAAAAAAAATTTCAAACTATGTTTGTTTCTAATAAAAGATAATGACTGTATCATAGTTGTACATACAAGTATTGATTCAGGATATAAAATAATGTAAATTACACACTAACCTTAAATCTAACGAAAATATGACAAAAAATTATTTGTCCAAACAAGAGTCATCGTCCCTTTATTTCAATGTTACTGAAAATCAAGATTGGGAGAGACACCTTTGACAATGGGCCGTTTGCAGGGCTTTTAGACATTTCAGAATAATGAATGGGCCATTCCCCTAACAAGCAATGGTAATGATTCTTATTTGAATGGGCCATTTTTTCATCCAATGTGCAAAATTGCCCGTGGCCCCCTGCCTTTCCCAATCCCTGAATATGATAACTAGATTGTTAATATCTCTGGTAACATATCAATTTTGCTTTTAAATCCTAATTTACAATAAAATGTTTCCTTTTTTAAAAAGTCTTCATATTAGAAATTGAACGATTTTTATAATCATGTTGACAGGGATAAATTTGATTAATCTTATTTGGTAAATATGTAGGACTCGAATCCATGGCAGGCCTCAAATCTGTGGCGGACTTCCAAATCTATGGCAGATTTTCAAATGCCTGACATTTGTACCTTTTTTTTTATTTTTCTGCAATGATTAACCAAACCTACGCTAGACAAACTTACCCTAAAATCCGTCGACAGGAATCCAAGGGTTAAAAAAAGATAGTCTTTCAATATCTTAGGGCTAAAGAAGACAGACTCACCGAGGGCTAAAAAGATCCTACAAAGTAAACACATTTGATATTGCATAAAGCCGTAAATGTCTTATTTACATGTAAGGTATTGTTAAATGTATTTTCGTAATTGGGTTATGGACTCGTCTTATTTGGTCGTTATCCGTTTGCAATATCTCTCTGTGTCTTCCCTAATTACTTCGTTAGCGACGCAATTGGGCCTTACGACGGGAACAGTTAGCTATTATGACGTCATCGCACAATGACGTCACTTAGCATGTGTCATGAAACAGTCTAACAATCAAACGCGCCACAGATAAGGAGATCCGCCATAGATTAGAGACCCGCCACAGATCTGAGTCCTACAAATATAGCTCTAAGGCGATATTTACTGAAGACATGAAGACAAAACAATGTAAAAATAAAGATGAGATTGTTTTATTTTCAATATTCAGTATGATGCTTTAATTTTCCATTTATGTAAAACTTCAACTGACTATCTGTTATAGAATAAACATCAGGAGTAACTGTGCATTCCAAGAATAAAAAACAGAAATATGCTGTATCACCGACTCAACCAGACCGCTTAGGGAGTGGTGACAACTTTCCAAACACAGAAACAGCAACATTTAGAATCTTACATAGTTCTCTGGGCACCCGTGTTGCTGCATGATGCTGTACCCTGGTTGAATTCATAAAATGAACCAGGTTGAGGGCCATTTCTCCACAAAGGACCGTGAGTTCCCATGCTAGTCGCCATCTTTCAACTGAATCTTCTAAAGTGTTTGAACGCAACTAATTCAAGTAATAGTTTTATCTTCATGTGTAGTTTAAAACAATTAAAAATTACTTGCTTTAAAACAAAATATTATGAAACGTTTTAGCTGCAATATTAAACAAAAATAATTCAATTGTAGTTAAATCTTAATATTATAATTACCTTTTCTAAAATATGAAATGAACATTGATTCCTTGTTAGGGAAGTAACATCACCTTCGGTCAAGGGCAAATAACTCTGAATGTAAATGGTCACGAGAGAAATGTAAACATTTTCAAGTTCTGGACTATGATCACTATTCAGGCCTGAATTGACCCAAGGATCAAATTTATTTCTAAGTAATTCCTTTTGGATCCTTTTCCATATTCAGTGATGAGTACATATTTAGACTAAATTTTGATAGCCAACTGATAACACCGATATGATTATGAAATAATAAGTTAAATTTTTATATGATTAATATATAAACTGAAAAGAAAACAATGTGATATGTGTTTTTAGTGGAGTACCGCAATTAACTGGCCGATTCTGATTATCATCTTCAACACATTACCAATGCTTTTGCTAGCAAAAACAACCCTAAAAGGGACAGGGATCAATGAAGGGCTAAAAAGATGATCTACAAATATCCAAGGGCTAAAGAATATAGGCCTAGTCTAATAGGAATGTTAAAGGGCTAAAGAGATAGTACGAAATGAGCACATTTGATGTGCACCAACTAAAATGAAGTAAAGCGTTTTATTGATAAATTTATATATTTTACTTTTAATGTCTTAAAACAATCTTAATCATCTTGATGTTTAATTGAAAACTAGACATAATACTGTGGTTGGCATGTGCTTATCATTAAAATGTCAGTTAAAAACATTTCATAATGTACACTGGAAATAAAGGGTTTAAATCATTAAGTATGTTTAAAAAACTACTGTTTATGTAAATGGAATGTGTGACTTAATATTAGCTGCAAATATTTGTTTATTTGTTCAATTTCAATTGAAAATTAGTATTTGTCATTTATATGACATTTGATTCTTATCAGCTCATGTTATTTTGACATGAAAGAAAAACAAACAAAATATTCATGTAGAAGTGCTGTGTCTCTTTACAGCAGAGAACCCAGTCAAGTCAAGCCAAAGAGTCTATTGTCCTCCGGCCCACTTACAAAAGTACATATACAAATAGTAAAGACACAAATAATATACAATTAAAATTTTTGATAACAAATGACAGTTGAAAGATCTCTTTTTAGTTACTACTTTTTAAGAGTTCATCTCTAAGTCTTACACTATGCTTGATAAATAATGATAAATGAAGAACAACATTTTCGTTTTGAGAGGACATTGAGTATATAAAGGCAACATTACATGCTTTTGATAAAAACAGTTCAGGAATATGAATAACCTTTGATGTGACTCAACAAGCTACTGTACATTGGTTGAAAACGTACAATAGATAAACATTTGTATACTTGACAGATTCCAGAATGAGTGAAAAAGGAAAAGACATTGAAAAAGAGATGAAGACAGAAGAGGTTAAGGAAGAGGAAAGCAGTAATGAAAATGCTGGTAAACTAGGTGGGATTTTATTCCTCCAGTCAGAATTTCTCTTAAAGAGCCACTCCGTGATTTTCATAACATATTATTTACCTTTGATACGAACCTAAATGTCATATGTGGTGATATAAAATCAAAACATCTTAACTTTTCATGTCCAAAAGACATATATATGACAAATACTGGTTTTCCATGAAAATTGAAAAACAGCTTCATAAATGCACAGAGGTGTAGATATCACGTCCAAAATACATGGATATTATTTATCTAACCTAACAAATACTGTCAACTCCTAACTGCCCTCCTGGCTGTTTTAGATAAGTCTCCAAAATTACGTTTGACTATTTGACGTGCGCCAATGTCCGGTTTTCGATCATAATTGTGACGTTCTTCCTTCATATTGTCACTGTAAAAAACAACAAAAAGCTTTAAAATGTGTCTTTTTGGTAACAGTCGATGCTTCGCGATCAAATGACACCATTGATTAAATTTGGCATGTATGACTCCAACAACTCACGGAGTGGCTCTTTAAGAAAACAGCCAAATAAACAAACAAACCTTAGTGAACAAATGGCAAAATGTATTCTAAAATATAATAATCAAGCATGATATATGAATGATTATTAAAAAGAGTATAAAATCTTGTGAGATCTGATTTATTTGCTCTGATTTTTATAGAAGGGGAGATTACTCCAGAAGACAGTGAACACCCTCAAGAAAAGGATGTTGAAGTAGGGGAGCCAGCAGAGGAAGACGGGAAAGATCTCAATGAGGAATTTGGTGAGTGCCCTTAACAACAAAGAGATTCTATTCCCTATTTGATTATATGAGTAGGAGTTGAATTTGAAGCTCAGTTTAATGAAAGTTGAAGAAACTCACTCCTAGCAGTCCTTCTGATACGTATTACTTTTGGCCTGTGGCCTACGTACAGAATAAATATAACGATACTTTTTTTGTATTTCCAGAGGTGAAAATCGACCCGGCCATTATCAACAAACTGAGTGCAGGATTTCTTCAGAAGTTTTTACCAACCCTTGAAAGATCAAAGTCATCGTTAGATGAAGTATTGTATGTGTATTTGTGAGAGTTTGCATATTCCTAGTGATTATTTTGTCAACAAACACAAATAGTAATCTTTTTTTCCCCCTCTTGTTAACCACAATTAGCAGCCCTGTCAGTTTTTTAAAATCTGGTTTCCACCGCCACAATATATTGTATTTAGCTAAGTATTTTTTTTCTAAGGTTTTCAAACTGAGGTTTTTGGAACTCCATGGGTCAAAGGTCAAGGTCATGAATTATGAAATCCATTAAAATCAATGTAAACACGATCACTTAAAAAGTGCATGGTTTTGCAAAAATGCTTCATTTTATAATCAAAACCTTTAATCATTACATGAAAAGTGATAATAGATCGTGCAACCTTGAATGTCAAAGATCAAGGACACAAGATATGGCTATGTAAAATTTTGAAAATAGAAATAGCTTTGTAAGAGTTAGTAAGTGTAATTTCTTGACTTTACTCCTCAATAGTCTTTTGTGAATATTTAACAAAAAATACTCATTTTATTGTGACTGACGAAGGGGGATCAGTGGAAGGCACAACCCTCAGTTTCACGGCTGCTCTTATTTTGTGGTGTCCTGTAAACACTCATCTAGTTCTCTTCAATTATTCATTGACATTCAGATAGTTTTCACTGCAGCCTATATTACCAACACATTAGTTACATGGTGTAGTATGTTGAACCTAAACCGCTGTTGTTCAGATTTACCTTTCTTGGTACTCACCCAGCTTACAGAAATCAAACTCTTTATACAAGTGAAATAATCTCCTGATTGTTGACTTCATTACCAGGCTTCAAGCCTCTAATCTTGACTGTTAATACAAACCTTGATATTGCAGATCCAACCAGAAGATCCTGATCGAGACGGTAGAACAGGAGAACTCAAAGTTTACAGAGTGCCAGGCTATGGAGGACTTGACACAGACAGTGAGTCACCTGAGGTTGATACATAGAGAATACTAAACGAATGGTAATGTGATAACATTTTTATGCAACAAGTGAATGGAATTTGGTATCAGATGAACGAAAGTGAGTCTGATACCAAATTCCATTAACGAGTTGCATGAAAATGTTATCACATTACCATGAGTTTAATATTTTATTTATTACTCATCCCCACGTATCAATATTTTTGATAAATTAATCGTGAAAACAACAGTCAGCTGATCGCGGAACCGGCGTAAGAATATCAATCAGTCAAACAAAACACAGAACAGAATAGTTCGCTAATTGTTGGGTGTCTACATAAGTGACTTGCCTAAAAACATGAAACAAAATCCACTTTGGTGAACAAGTATTTCATTTTCAAGAAATTCATTGATTTAACAAATGCTATCAAGCAACGAAAAATGTCCAGGTAACTGTGTCCAGGTAACTGCGTCCAGGTAACTGTGTCCAGGTAACTGTGTCCAGGTAACTGCGTCCAGATAACTGCGTCAAGGTAACTGTGTCCAGGTAACTGCGTCCAGGTAACTAAGGTAACTGTGTCCAGGTAACTGCGTCCAGGTAACTAAGGTAACTGTGTCCAGGTAACTGCGTCCAGGTAACTAAGGTAACTGTGTCCAGGTAACTGTGTCCAGGTAACTAAGGTAAGTGTGTTCTGGACTCTTGAGTCGGAATGACTTGCATACTTGCTTTTATTGTAATCAAAAGGTTTCATTCAAATTAGATTTTTGCATTATCATTCTTATAAGGCCACACTCAACTTTGATTTAACAGAAATAAAGTATAATTAGTGATCTATTCACTCCAGATGCAGAAAGCTCGACAGTACTACAACAAGTTGATAGTAATCAAGAAGGATATGAATAACCTGCATGATAAGTCTGCAAAACTAAAGGTAAGAAAGTTTGTTTTTCTTTAAGTCCAATTATATGAATTTCACTGTCAAATGTGAGAAGTTTCATCTGTTGTGTGTCTGTAGTCAAGTTTCTTTAGCCCATGAACTGTGTAGTTCAAGCAGAATTGTGTTCCATCTTTCTGACACATACCCGTATATGAAATCACTGAAATCACACGTGTCAGATGTCTCCAACTTACAAATGTCTTTTGTCACTTTTAATGATAAACTTTTAATGATGTGGTGTATGTGTGTGATCTGATACTCCTGTTCTGTAGCAGTGTGTGTAAGTGTGTGATCTGATACTCCTGCTCTGTAGTAGTGTGTGTAAGTGTGTGATCTGATACTCCTGCTCTGTGTGGACAGAAGAGAGCGGTGAAGCTGCAGCAGCAGAGACAGAAGGAGGAGCTGCAGAAGGCTCAACAGAGGGAGAAGGATTTTGAGAACGAGAGGAGACTGGCGGCCAGAGTTGCCAAACCTGCCGAGAGTTAGGGTTAGGGGTTAATAATGTTGACTAATTGATCAGGTTGGTAACAATTTTTGGGAAAATGAATTAAAGGCACGTTAAAGTGATATAGATTATTTTTAATAATTTTATGATGCTTGAATCAAAACCAAATTACCATACTTCCTGAGTTAAGTTAAAGTTGCCTCCCTTAACTTTCATTTGTCTGTAAAATGCCTAAATAATTATATGTTCTTGATTACAATGATAAACGAACTAACAGTAATATTAATTTTAAGAAGATGAAATTCTGTGTTAAGTGACATGTATTGATAATTGACACATTTACCACTTCCATCCCATATTTGTCTCCGTGTCTTCTGTAAAGGAGGTTGTAGAATTATGTTTGAGTCATTAGCGCATGTCTCGAGTATGCATGAAAATGTAGTAATTTTAGGCAATACTTACAATGTTACTAGGTTTTTAGCTGTGCTGACAACTCATTTTGCTTTATGATGAAGAAATAGAAGAAGTATTGATTGAAATACTTAACAAATGATAGCTTCTCCATTGTAAACTTTTCAGTAAGATTCTGTTGTCCCATTCATTATACTAAAAATACTCATGCTATAATTTGCCATTTGATGGGTTATCTTTATCGTAGATTGCTTTACTATATTTTTTTACATGAGGCGTATGTGAAAGAAAATAATTTTGTTCATCAAAATTTGCATTATGGTTGTTATGTTCAAGAGATTATGGTTGAAGATGAATATTGTTATGAGATTGTTTATGATGTTATTGAAACAGAATGTTGTATCAAGTATACTGACAAAATTATCATAATTGCAATAACCGACCAATGATGCTTTGTAATGCAAATCAACACACCTAATTTGAAAGATGTTTAATGTTGTTAGATGTTTAATCCTGTATAGATAAAATGTTTCAGAAATTTCAAGACTGTCTTTGTTTAAACTCTGGTAAAAGAGAGTTCATTTTGTGTCATTTTGGTTATGAACTACCCCTTTTAAAATTCATTGTTGAAATCTTCAGCTTTGTCTGTGAAATCATGTTGTATATAATCATATTAAGTATCACAAATGAAAGGACGCATTGATTGTAAACATATATTTATGGTAATAAATGCTTCACGAGTATTCAGTTTTTTTTGATAATGTGAAAAGTGTACTGTTTGTTGATTGCTCATGTTATGTTAAAGGTTGCCAAAAGAGCACACAGTTTGTTTAGTTGTAAGGTGACTTGAGTATATTGTATATTTGAGTAAGCCAAGGCTGCTGTGCAGAACAGAACAGAACTTTATACACTCTGGCAGAGGTCTCCGCCAAATGAGGTACATAATGACAGTAGGATATGGTTAGACGGAAGATAATATAATTTGCATAATGACTAAAAAAATTACTAAGTTTTCTTAATACTGACACTCTTTTACACATTACAAGTTTGTTGGAGTGTAAGTATATATGGTCTCCTTTAAAATTGATTCCATAGGCACAATGTTCTTTCTTTACTGAAATATGAACATCACCCACATATAATATATATTCTTTATAATAAAACATAATTGGGCTGGACTCCAAATCACAACGGCATGATCAAAGCGGCACACACATTATTGTAAGAACAAGCATCACAAGCAAGCGTGCAAGTAAAGTGTTTTATGGTTATCTGTCAAATTGCCATCATTTCCAAACCAGGTACCCAATTATACTGCTGGGTGATCAGAGGCTCACTTTGAATAAAGTCTCTTACCCGTGTCCAAGTGTGGGGCAGGGAATCACCCTTCAAACTCTTAGTTTATCAAGCAATTCACGAGCCACGAGTGATGTAGGTGAACTTCACTGGTAGCGATATACTGAGCGATGCACAGGACCATGTGCCATCACATATACAGTTCATGAGCTGTGGATATTCACAGGCAGCTTTAGGAAAGCATATCTTGAACCAGAGATAATAACCCTGTAAACTGATGACATATATTGTTCCTGGTGAATGTGTTTAACAGCTGGTGTCTTGTGAACTCTCTCTGACGATGATAAAGCTTATTTGATGCAAGATTTTGATTTATAATATAACTCTTATCTCCTTTTACTGATAATACCCACTGGTAATTCTTTTGATGTGTTCACATCCAAGGTCAAGGCTTGAAGTCATAAGTTCTGAAATCACAATTAAATTATGATCCAAAATATGTGAAGTTACCCTAATGGAGTCATTACATCCAAATGCTACTAGTTGTAAGTGCAACATGACTTTAATGTTCAAATGTCTTTTGTGATATATTTAGAAAATGCCCATTTTATTATTGCTGTGGAGAAGAGGGAACAGGAGAAGGCAGAACCCAAGTTTCAGGCCTGCTCAGCTTTCCCACAAACCCTAATCTAGTTGTCTCAGGTTACTTCGGGGTGAAAGGCATAAATGAGAGACCACATTGTCACCAATCATAATTATTATCCCCAATAGGAGTGTCTACGCGATAATCCATTCTTTTTCAGAAAGGATCCTCCTTGGGTTACTATTGCATAAAAACCTGTATTTTTATGCAATAGTACCCCAAGGAGGATCCTCTTCAAAGAATCTGAAACCTCTACAGGTTTGTTAGAATTTTCCAGGCCTTTAGCTTTTCCTTCTCTCATGCACACTCTCTGCCGTTGTATGGATAGAGAAAGCCGTCTGCAGATCATTTACTCATGTAGACATTTTCTGCTCAGAACTACCATTGAAATGGCTACATATACACCTTTTATCTGCATGTACAGGAAATGTGAGACATACACCTACATTGTCATGTTGACTGAAATAGCCAAACACTCCAGCAATGTAATACTGCTTATCTGAGAAAGCATAAATTGTTATTGTCAATTTAAATCACGTCAAATCATTTTTTACTCAAATGTCTACAACTGTATAATAAGAAATTTCAGTTCCTGTCTATTTTTGTTCTTGTTCTTCTTGTCTAAAATTTTAGACACAGGAAGTAGTTCACTGCTTCAATAGTTAAATCAAACTTCAGCCTTGAATCCAAATCATTATGTGTAGTGTCATCATCTTTTTTATTCATATTTCTCACAAAATGCATCAAATGTTTAAACAAATACAAACAAAAATGTCAAAATACTTGACCCATCAACCATGAATAAAAAAATAATAAATACATTCATAACACCTCAAGGAGACTTTCATAATCAATAAAACTGCAACAATAAGATGTTAACCGTGTGACAGGAAACTAGGGCTGAAACAGTTTACAAATCATGAAACTGAACTTATTACTCGTGTGTGGTAGATACTGCATGTAATATTTATATGTGAATATTAACTATTGTTATACTGCTGCAAGTATGATGTAACAACAGTGTGTAGTTGTGAGGTCACAATGTTAAAGCCACCGTCACAATGGTGAAACAGTTTGCAAAGACAGTTATTAAACCACTGTATTACTGTGCACCAAAGTGTTAGTAAGTTTATACTGAATAGCTTATTAAATGTCAACAATGTTATTATATTTCGTTAGTTCTTATCAGTTTTACATTCTTTTCTTTTCAAGAAAAAAAGTCTTTTGATGTGATTCAAGTTTGTTTATGTTTCTTGTATGTATTGATTGAAAGGTGCTGTACCGCATTATGTATTAGAATGAAGCTCAAATGTACCAGTTATCTCCTTACAGCCAACAGGAATATCAATGGTCTAGAACCTTAAATTTATAAATTGCTACATTTATCTAAGCAATCTAAGGAATGTGCAATATTTTATTGTCACAAATATCAATGAAGTAAGCTTTCAAAATCATTAATTGATGATATCTCCATACCTTTAATTTCAATTACTTCACTGGAAAACACATTTGATGCCTAAATACCTATAATATCCTATGTATCTCCTTATGAAAGGATCAATTTCTTACCTGATGAAAGGAAAAGATTACCCAGGATACATCATTCACACAGAAAACTTATTTTAACCTTCAAAAATGAACATGCACTCTGCCCTGCTGCTTGTGTCCTGTGATGTAATTATGCTGACAGAGATTTTCAGTTAACCATTTGAACAAAGCCAATGAAATTATGATAAAATAAAAAGTGTGACAGCATTAACAAACCTGAAAACCAGTAATAACATTTAACAAACTAGATATCAAATTGAAAATGAAATTAATTTTCAAGATCAACAATTTATATTTCAAAATCAGATTTAAAATTAATTTGATTTCCATTAACATAAAAATTATGACTTAGAAATAAGTCAGCTGAATGAAAATCGAAATTGTATTTTCATTTCATAAACAGATGATTCATTAGAAATTGACTAAAAGTGAAATTTTAAGTTCTACATGTTCTTAAAGCAATACAGTTTCTATATTTTTCAGAAACTGAATTGAAAACTTATTGAATTAGGCAAAACAAATCAAATTTAAGATAATAATTGAAAATCATATATTAAAAATGATATGAAATAACTTCTATAATTTTATGAACAAATAATAATTTTATTAATTTAGTTTCTTTTTCTGAGCAGCATTTTTCCTAGACATAAAACAAGCACAGAAGAGAACGAGAACAACAAGGGAGACCACTCCACCCGTCACTGCCAGGAACATGGTCCTGTTGGGGCCTTGAAGCTGCTCCTGAAAAAGAGGATGAAACATTCCTTAGATTGCAAACCATTTATTTTTTATCTAGCTGAAGAAAAATATATAAATCAAATTTAATTCACAAAACAATAAAAGAATCACAAATCTGCAGTCTGGTAGTTACCAGATTATCAATCTATGTAATACTGTTAACTGTAACGAAAAGTAAGTGTAAAAGAAATGGTTAGCACTCTTAAAGAGCCACTCCATGATTTTCATAACATATCATTTACCTTTGATACGAACCTAAATGTCATATGTGGTGATATAAAATCAAAACAACTGAACTTTTCATGTCCGAAAGAAATATATATGACAAATACTGGTTTTCCAAGAAAATTTAAAAACAGCCTTATAAATGCACAGAGGTGTAGATATCATGTCCAATGTACATGTCAACAAGTTATATAACCTAACAAACACTATCAACTCCTAACTGCCCTCCTGGCTGTTTTAAATAAGTCTCCAAAATTACGTTTGACTTTTTGACGTGCGCCACTGTCCGGTTTTCGATCATAATTGCGACGTTCTACCTTCACATCGTCATTGTACAACACAAATTAGCTTTAAAATGTGTCTTTTTCGTAACAGTCGATACTTTGCGATCAAATGACACTATTGATTATTTGGCATATATGACTCCAACAACTCGCGGAGTGGCTCTTTTAAGGGGTGATTCATTAGTAGCGTTTTATTTTCACTTGTAGTATCTTTCAACCTTCAGAAAATCAGTTTTGCTATATTTCAGTATCATGAACCCCATTATGTTTAAAATCTTAAATTGGTACCAAACATTTCACAATAGATACTGGAAACAAAGTATTCAGTTAAGTATCATAGTGCAGGGCTCCAGATAATTATTTGGACTTAGGGGTAATTCACTCCTCAAAATAAAAATTTAGGAGTAAAATTACCACATGAAAAAAAAATCAGGAGTATTTGAGGGTTTATCCTTTTCAGTTCATCATTCCAAGTTAGCATCTTTTTCTATGCTAGTCGTTGATTATATTTTCCACACGTTTAATCTTTTAATGAACCAGAGGTTTCTTTTTGATAGAATACATAACTTGGTAATCTTTGTTTTCATACAGGTTGGCATCAAGTTGGCTACTATTCGAGATGTAAAGATCAGACATGTACAAATGAAACTTTATTTTGACACTTTATTTTGATCACTCATGTAAACAAATATCTTACTCCTATGCTGGGAAAGTTGAGCGTATCTGTCACTCATTGATTTCATTTTTAATGCGTATATCTGAATTACATGAGCGTATTATACGCAGATACGCATCTTATCTGGAGCCCTGATAGTGTAGTAATAAAAGTACGATGGATTGCACTGGTGACTTTGATGCATACAAACAGGGAACCTTAAACTACATCAAGCTATACAGCTTCTTCCTCTCCTTTATTCATCTAAACAGCTTCTTTTTTCTACTTTTTGTATTGTATCACTTTCTCAAAAGGTTCACACTCAATACTGAAGGGTCTATCAGGTGTCAGTTCTCAACAGATCAAACCAGTGCACTCTTGGTTGTCAGGAAACGTTGATATTGTAAGACTAAACTGTCTATGTCCTTCACGATAAATCCTTAATGAAGCAACCTTACGTTTGATAACTGATGGACTTGAAATCATACCATTCTTGTTGGAATATGTTTTAATTAACTGATCTCACTGCAAAGGCAAACCATTTTACAAGACGTTCGAGGGCACAGAAATTATCATTTAAAGCCAAATTTTTACGATATGATAATCATATAGACCAGATTTATTAAATTATGAACTGTGACTTTGTTAACGAGTCCTTTAAAAGATATGAAAATTATTCAAATATTGGACAAAGAGAACTTAGTGATGCAAACTACTTGATAGACACTCAACGAACAACGTATAGCCTTAATGTATATACTTAGAGATAGATACCTTTAAAGCTTGTGCAATACCCTCAGTAAGTTCATCACTGAAACATAAGAAAGATTTTCTTAAAGCATGAAAATCAACATATTTCTCATAGGGGCCATTGGAACATTCAAAGCACATGAAGGTTTCATATAGAAATTCAAATCATGCAAAAGACATTTCTAAAAACATTGACTACTACTGGCCTCAATGAATTTTGAAAGGGGAGTGTTTGGCGGAGGGCTGTCACTGATTTTTACAATATTTATTATCTCAAATAGACTTGATTGTGTAGAGATACTTACAATCCTGTCGATTCCCTTGGAACATTTTCTGCCTTCATATTTTTATACCAGCCTTCAACGAAAGATGTTAGTGATTTGGTGTCATATTTTTCCACTTCATATCTATACATTTTGCCTTGGCGGAAACTGAAAATACAAAATCATCAGATCATAAGGGTTTAAGGGAATGCACTTTTAAAGACAGAATGTGTTTTATTTTTGGTATTTATATGAGCACTGGATGGTGAAATCACAAATGGCTTATTTGCCCTTCTCGCAGCATGTTGAAAGAAATGTTTTGTTCAAATGTTATAGTGGATTGGGTAATGAATCTAAAGAAATATTAGAGACAATTTCTAACTTATTTCAATGATCATTTGTGCATAAGGTGATAAAAGTTGAAAGCATAAGGTGAAAGGTCTTCTGCTTAAAGTGTTATTATGAATATTGAAATGTCAACAATGAACCAGTTCCACAGCTTCAAGCAAAGGGTTTGCTTCCCCTCTGCATCCCACAAATGAATTCTTAAAAGATGGGACTATGAGCTCTACAATATAAGGATAGTAAATCACTTGATCTGGTGTTGCACTATAGCTGTCAGATTTTGAGGGGACGCAAAGTATTTTCTGGACTTGAGGACATAAAGAGATATGATTATCCTTACAACAGCCGAGACAGAGGCTAAGAAACACTCACAATATGAGGGTGGTGCACAAGCTAGGGGGCACTCACAATATGAGGGTGGGGCACAAGCTAGGGGGCACTCACAATATGAGGGTGGTGCACAAGCTAGGAGCCACTCACAATATGAGGGTGGTGCACAAGCTAGGGGGCACTCACGATATGAGGGTGGGGCACAAGTTAGGAGGCACTCACAATATGAGGGTGGGGCACAAGCTAGGAGGCACTCACAATATGAGGGTGGGGCACAAGCTAGGGGGCACTCACGATATGAGGGTGGGGCACAAGCTAAGAGCCACTCACAATATGAGGGTGGTGCATAAGCTAGGGGGCACTCACGATATGAGGGTGGGGCACAAGCTAGGAGCCACTCACAATATGAGGGTGGGGCACAAGCTAGGAGGCACTCACAATATGAGGGTGGGGCACAAGTTAGGAGCCACTCACAATATGAGGGTGGTGCACAAGCTAGGGGGCACTCACAATATGAGGGTGGGGCACAAGTTAGGAGGCACTCACAATATGAGGGTGGGGCACAAGCTAGGAGGCACTCACAATATGAGGGTGGGGCACAAGCTAGGAGGCACTCACAATATGAGGGTGGGGCACAAGCTAGGAGGCACTCACAATATGAGGGTGGGGCACTTCTCCACCTTCAGCCTCTTCACCAGCCTGGGACTCGCCTCCATGTCAACCCTCGCCACGTTCATCTTCCTCCTCACCCTACACACAAAACAAACTAAACATGACTGTGTCCTTCAAATAAACTTCCTTACATTCCCAGTAACATGAAGCAGTATAATGCATTGTGCTCTAGCCACAGAGTTCACTGAACACATTTCTCCCCCTTAACTTTGTTTGATCTCCTCAGTCTAGTCAAATGACAACCCTTACTCTACAAGTGTGCAGAATTGATTACTGCTTATATTTCCATTTCACATATATCATATAATTATATCAATATAATTGTTTGAAATAACTCATCAGTAGAAATATGTTGATGTTATCAAATTGACTGTGTTTATGATTGAAGAACAAAGCTAAAGAAGAACAAATGAAGCATAGAAAGGCACTGACCTCACTCCGAAACTTTCCATGGTGTCCAGTACACTGGAACAACTCGTCTTGTAGCTGAAATTGATGAATTAAATGTTGAATATTAACACAACAAAATCGGTTTTCTTAAAATCTAACAAGTCCTTTAAACATTACTTTAACGTAAAACCCAACTCTCTTACAAGGTTTTATTCAGTAGTTGAGCCACCAAAAGATAAAGATAAGATAATATATACATTTGAGGAAATGAAGATGAAAGGTATAAAATATTCTTGAATAAATTTAATTGTAGAGGACAAGTTTTCAATTTTCTGAAGAAAACCTAAAACAACATAACATTCATTTTTACAGTGAAACCTGCAAGTGCTGACTGTGACAGTGGTTAATTATTACTATAATTTCTAAAAAGGGTCTTTAGATGTCAATGTCAAAAACTCACAAAGCCACGAGCCAATCACCCGTAGTGGATCCAGTTGAAGCCTGCGTGAGATGTTCAAATGAATCATCAGTGAGGGCCTTGGTAGCAACTTCATGAGCTATGTCCAGCCAATCTTCTATACCTTGCAAATCTACATTCTCCCCTGAAAAAGAAAGACAAAATTCACTACAAAAACTAGAGGTATAGAGTACCTTATTTGTGATAGCATAGCCTGGACAGACACCGATTCACCCAAACAAATACATTGGCAGAACTATAATATCTCCTTGTGAAACAAAGGATCTAACCATTGACTCTCATATTTTTTTCTAAACAACTCTAGATGTGCTATTTTTAAAGCAATAGTGGATGTCAAACAGCAGATCATACGAAGTCCCACAGAGTGCTTTCTGGCTTCAGAAACATCGCACAAACCAGATAGATTGCTATGTGACCCTGAGTGTGCTCAAAACAGTATAATGATAATAATAACAATGTGGATATATAAGGCACACATTATATCTATTAGTGCTCCAGGAGCTACAATTTTTTTATGAACTATGAATGGCAAGTTATTATCACATTAATTTATGCAGAGTGATATGGGATATTTCCGGGCCTCAGGTCACAAGGACACCAGCTTCAATCTGAATGCCTCAGATCTTAAGAGGGATCTTGCAGGGTATATAAAAGAAATGAGGGAATTCAGAACTTGTTTTAATTGATTGATTATTCATTAGGCCATAATGTGCCAACTCCAGTGTTTTTTAAAGTCAATAGATAAATGGAATAGGAAGTCTTTAACTAAACCATCATTACATTGTATACAGAAGTTTATTTTGAGAAAGGCACAGCCCATGTAAACATTGACAACAAGAAGAAACATGAAACACCCTCTAGCCCCTCCCCCTGCCGCGTATCCACCAGCGGCTTCTCTGACCTTCTTAACCGCGTCTAACTCATCACAGCTGGATGATGCAGAAGCTCTCACCGTCATACAACACAGGATTCTCAGCCCCTTGCCGCATCAGGACAAACGAGGGGAACACTTCAATGCCAAACTGTCTCGCAACAGCTTCATCACTGATCTGAATTTTCTTGAAACCTGAAACAAAAATAACTTTACTTTGAGGCGACATGGGCTAAAGCAAATTTTGTAAAGATTGTAAAGATTGTTCATTCTATAAGGTCAGCTAGGGTTTTCAGAAAGTTCCAACAACCAGGCACAGAAATACATGTTAAAGATTAGACTCAATGCTACCTTTCAACATAGTATGTTTATAAATTACCAATCTTTGATAATGGACAAGTTTTCTTATTTTGATTTATCATCATTGAGTTTATGGATTCAGATATCCAGGTTTAAACTACTTTCTTTTTGCTTCAGCTATTGGAATAAACAAGATGTAAACAGATCTTAATTAAGATCTTTTTATGACCATTCAAAGACAATGAAAAAAATAAATATAGACCTGTCGGTATTTGAATTTGAATGTCTTTGAAAACTTCGACAGAGATAAGTAGGGTTGACAATTGCAGAACTCAGAATACATATTGAAATTAGCGACCAAAATCTCAGACTTTTTCGGGTTACCTTGAACCCTGGCATATCAGCTTAATCAGCAGATATTTGACGTCCCAGCTTCACTGAGTGGGAGTTTGACAACATCTCTACAATTTCGGCGTAATATCTATGTATGTCTGAAGGGATGCAAATTCAAAATTCTGCTTAGCAGACATTTCACCTTTATACCAAAACAGGGAACCCAAAGTTAATACATTCTTGAAGAAAGAAAAAGAAGTACTTGTTGTCCCGTCATTTATTACATTCTAGTAAAGAAAGAGATTGAGAATTCAAATGTTATTTCATGGCAATTTAATACCTTTGGGTTTTAAGATTGGACAGGTACGATTTCTTATTGGTCAAACTGGAGTCTCAATCGGACATGTGGGGCAAATAGGCCGATTTCCGGAACCCTTTATGTCTGGTTTCAGAACTGATAGAAAGAACTCCAACTTACCTGAGGGAAACATGTCAGGTTTGATGATGTCACTCATCACCTTCTTGGCAGTCTCACAGTCATCACATCCTGCCTCATCTGTGGACACCAAAACAATCCTGAACATAATTGAGTTTGAGGACTTGATTAATAGACATAATGATCACATATCACAATTTGATTCTTGTACATTTAATCAAGGTAATCGTTGTTTCAAGATAAATATTTGTTGAAATATTGTGATACTATTGCATGAGAATAATTAGGAAAAAGAAAAAGCTTTAAAAAAATTACTATGTACATATTAATACACATCACATATGTCTATACAATTTTAATAATGATATGTAAGCCACGGTGTAAAGCAGTCTTCGTCTTTGGAACTATGTCTTTTTAAGAAAAAATCAATAGCCTTAATTTTAAGTAATCTGATTCCATGTATACATTAAGTTACGAGATAAATATATGTATACCACATCTATTCAATTTCCCCTTGTTATTATTTATCGATCCTTTTCCATTGTACTTTCTCCCATGTCACGTGACAGCTGAGTCAATACAAGCTTTTTGTTATTATAATCGAGTATCACTACTTCTTGTATGGATCAAGAACACACGTTGCATGAGGGTCGATATCTGACACGTTGGGAGTAGAAACTCTGGCAAAATTCAACCAAACTTTCAGTAACAACAAAAATATCAAATTTAACCGTAACAATCATGAACTTACAGAATAAAACTAGAGAATATGGGTAATTCTTCAATAGATCTGCAAAACTTTCCTTTGTAGCTTCCTCCGTTATCATTGGAACTTCTTGTAGAACTTCCCCTTGCTCCTCATCCTCAGTGAAAACCGGCGTCAGAAGTTGACAGCTCAACAGAAGACAACAGATCACGCAAAAGTTCGTTATTCCACCCTTCGCCATTCTTAAGGTGCAATAAAACAATTTACTACTAGCGTCAAGTGCGATATAACCGACAATGTATCAACTTGTGCAACAAATAAATTAACCGGCCTGTTGAATAGCAGACGAATAACAACGTGTTAAGTGTTATTATTCAAGTGGTGAATGCAAAACGTAAACCACGTACCAAAAACGAAAAGTAAATTAAGAGATAAATCTTTTTGAATTTGTCACAATTCAGTTTTTATTCGACGATTTATTTCTTCCTCAGAAAATAGTTTGTATATATCATTATATCGAAACATTCTCATATTTGAAACATATATGACAGGTTATAATTCGATACAGGGGAAAATATCTGATTCCTAAATTTACATACACCTAGATTCTCGCAGTGCGAGACTTTACGATATGAACCGCTAAGGCCGTTTCCGGGTTGGGTCATAATGTCGGTCAGGTATTCTACTGCATGTTTAGCGGTTCGAGAAAACTTTGAAGTTTTATTTAACTGAATGCACGAGGACTGCTCCATTTTAGTGAGTATTGTTTAATGTTGATAAAATTATTATTCCATGTTTCCGATTTCGATAACACCGTGTATGGAAAATGGATCAAGTGAGGTCGCCATTTTCGGAAGTTAGGGAACGTTAAAATCTTGTCAAAATTGATTAAGGAAACGTTTGACTGATTTCAGTCTATTATTGAATTTTGAAATAGAACAATATTTACAATTCACATTCATAGTTTCAAAGGCATCTTTACTTTAGGCTTATATTTAAACATTTGTTTAGAATTTTTGTTGACAGCAGATCAATCAAAGATTAATTAGTAATGAATCTCAAAAGATCTTTATCATCTTAGTAACATGTTTTTTAAGAAAGAGGAAATAGTCAAATTCAGCAATTATTCAGATTTACGAGTAATTTAATGTGGAGTAAGTCAAGAAAACCCATTACAATAGTAGGGCCTATCAGATAAAAATAACTTCCTGTCAATGAAAATATTTCATTTCTTTGGTAAGGTCACTTGACAGCCTTTGGCGATAGTCCTCATTTGACTCTAACATGCTTTACACCAAGTAGCTTTCATTAAAGCATTAATTATCAAGGACTTACTCTTGATGCATTTACCACATCAACAATTTATACATGCCAGATATCATTTTTGATTTGAAAGATAATAGCTTGTTGATATGTCCTTTTTTCAAGCATATGATAATGGTATATGACACTCTTTATATACATTGTGTAACATTTATGAGAAAGTGGTACAATGTTTTGTGTATCGAGAAAATTTTTGTATCATTTCATTTACTGCATAGATTTCTTTTGTACTTTGTATTATACCTCACAAATGATTTATCAGTATATTCAATTTGTCAATGTTATCAAAATTGTGTCATTAATTGCTGAACATGTAGGACATTATTGTTTACAGTTGCAATGTGTCAATTTCATTGATGTTTGATAATCCACTGACTTGTGAGAATGAGGTTGACATTGCACTGTTACTTAATGTCACTTGATTTTTTTATAAGTGATTGAAAGATTGTTATTAGCATGTTCGTGAAACATATTATGGTATCAAATATCCTCTTCAGTGCGTTCCTTGTCAGATAGATTCCAGGTGAAAAATATCACTGTCTGTTTTTTTAGAAGACTATCAGACATGATGTCTGATAAAAAAACAAGTGTCAAACTTAAATCTTTTCATCAAATCAATCTAATGATGATTGATCTAAAATAAAACAATATGGTGATAATCTGCCAAGTTTGGAAAACCCTTGTTTACTTAAAATAGAATGTAATCGTGAAGTGCGCAAGATATAAACATTTAGAAATTTTAAGCTAAATTTATTGATAAGTTAACTACCGAAGGAAATTCACACTATTTTTGTAACATCGTCATAAATCATGACTGGTTGTAAAAATACCAGTGGAAACATCACTCTTGTTTGTTAGATAGTGATGGATACCAAATGATTCACTTTTTTAACTAACTAAAGACAAGTGATTTTTTTGTCAAACTCTGTTATGCAGTTTAGAAAAGTTTGATTTAACTTGATTGCTCATTCATGTAATTTCACTTAACAAGAAATGTTATGAAAACAGTTTATATTGAACTTGCAATTACTGATGAGGGTTTCAGATATGCTTTAGTAATAAAACCAGCTCCAAAATATGTCAGAAAATTAGAAAAGAAAATACTTTTATAGTATCTAAATAGCTTTGGTTGCGAACAATAACTTGAGCTTCTAATAACTGAACACTGATGATTTGAGGTATGCAGCTGTAATCAATCAGCTTAACTCATAAACTTGGGAAAACTTGAATGATTGCAATAATTAGTATCAATTTGCTAATTGAGTGCAATATATTCAGAAAGTGAACTTCAGGAATTTTACTCATGAAAGAAATTGATACAGATAAGATTGACTCAGGATATAAGCATATAACTATTGTAGTACGGTATGCCATGCTAGAGGTTAATAGAGAATTTCTCTTTGGATCAGGCAGGCACAGTGTTGAGATTCTACATGCTCTCAAATATGCCAGGAAATACACAACATGACAGGATGGAAAGGTGTCAGGAGCAAGCTTTGATTTATCGACCAATTAAGTCTTGATTACCTGTTACAACACCTATCAATGTCGGTCTTCTCAGAGCTGGTCATCCATGCATGACTAGCAGCCCCGGGCGATAACAGTAGTAAATCTTCTCTCATTGTGTGTTATCACAGTAATAGGGGATTATGACAGGAGATAACAGATAACTATTCAATTAGACAACTCATCAGTTGGTGTAGCAATGTGCACTCAATTCCTTTATTGTTTGAAATTTATATTTCATAAAAATATTAAAGTGACACAGAGTATGTTTGATGATATTTTCTATGGCTGAATAAGTGCCAAAATATGTGTCCTTAGTCAAGTTCAAATTGCTCTGCTAAAGTTAAGACTTTATTACTAAATTGCTCAAATTATGATGTTTTCTTGTTTTTGAAGATTAATGAAAAATGGCCAAAAAATGTCAGGCAGTCAAAATTCTGCTTTCAATTCAGGAATATATCAGTGAAATGAACTACTAACACTGCTACCATTAAAGTTTTGTCTTTGTGTCTTCTGTAAATAAGTTAAAATTTTATGTCTGAGTCAGTTGTGCGAGCCATTGTCTAGTTTTCCATCACAAATCATGACTTTAACCAGTTAAGATGCTGTTTTTCAGAACAAACCACTGTTTCTTGATAAAATTACATAATAACAGTGTTTCCGCTGGCATTTTTGACAGCCGGTCATCATGTCCGACGGCTTTGAAAAATACCGGACATTTACATTTTTTACCGGTCAGATAAATGTAGCTAATAAATGTTTCATTTGCTGATTTGTTTGCTAGTAATAACAATACCTGCGTCATCTTCTGATATTCTCTTTCATTCGTTTAATTGACTGTTTTTGCCACCAAAGTAGAAAGAAAGATTCGTCTACTTTTTCATTGTCGAAAAAAAGTGTTTACATTCGTAAATGATCGGAATAAGTCGATAATTTCCGTATACATTTCACGCATACATTGAAATTGAGGTCAATAAATTCAGCTGCAGTTATTCGAATGATTATGTCATGCGCACTTCGTTGCGTTCTATTTCAAGCTACAGAAGCGAGTGGGATTTCTAGACAAATACGATCGGGGTATCGCATCACTAGATGTTACAAGTGTTTTTTTCAAATAAAGGTTTTAAATGAGTTCGACAGCTTGATATTTAATCGGACATCATGTCCAACAGTTTTTTTAAATACCGGACAATCATATTTTTTATCGGACTATGACCGGTATTTACCGGACAACGGAAACACTAAGTAAGTGAAGTTTTGACATATTTGACTCCAACAACATACTCTGCGGTCCTTTAAATTATTTTCAGGACTAGTTTTTTAAAAAAGATGGTCCTTGTTTCCCTTGGAATTTATGTGTTTCAATTTCTCGTTCCTTTTCTTTGTCTTTTGAGTGCAACAACATTGGAGAAGATTCCATTAGAGTTATTATAATTGTCTTCAACAAGAATTTTGCATAGAGTGAAACAGACAATTTAGTTTGAGTATTTTTCAAACAGCCAGTTAAATAGTAATATAACTCTGTGAATAAAAGACTTAAGAAAGGTTATGCTGAAATGTTCACAGGTCATAGTTTTTCTCTTAAAGAAGAAAAGAGAAACACAAGATTTTCAGGATAGCATATTGTGAAATTCACAAAGTTTCAGAATATATCTTTATTTTCATCATCCCTCCTGATGAATGAGTAAGTATATACTCTGAAATGTCGTGAATTTCACAATAAAGAAGTCATCATCCAGAAAATCTTGTGTGTTTTATGTACGGTACAAGATGAGACAAAGAGGTTCAGTATTTCAGTCCTGAACTGAAAAAAAAAAGTTTAGAAAAAGAAAGTTAAATGTCAGGTTATCAGAAAAAAGTCAGGAACGTAAACAGTAAAAGCCCAACTGCCAGGCTAGTGCCAGCTAATTTGTCTATGACCATGAGTAATTATTGGCGTCATGCTAAGCATAAATATAAGTATGTTTCATGCGCAATGAGGGTGCAGAAATTATTGAGTCCAAAATTGGTCAAAGGTTACATAAATTAATCAGATTAGTGAAGAATCGTCAGTACAAAATTTAGAATTTAGAATATAGACTTGTCTTGTCTTTTATCCTTTAACTCACTGTCAATGTACATAGGGACTCTGCCTGTATCCCTTGGACAGTGGTATAGTGAGGCAATTATGGACATTGAAGCAAATGAGTCCACTGAATACACAGGTTACAATAACTAAGTTAATCTCTCCTGATATAGTTCATCTTCAAATTAGCTTTTGATTCCTTTATAACCAGCACCCTAGATGTTTATTTGATCAACTAGCGTATATCACATGTTGATATTATAAATTAGAATTAGGTATAGACTGAAATTATTTGTTAAGTAGTCTGTGTAGAATTACATACAACACTGAATAATCATTGGTAAATTATTTCACAGTAAAATAATTTGAAGAGTTGATTTTTAAATTATGATTAAAGAATTATATGTAATGATGGAGTAACAGGATATATTTCTCTGATTGTAATACATGATTTATTACCACTCCAAGGGTTATAGTCCCACTTGTTTGGAATAATGTTTAATATTACATAATATCCTGGAGGCCACAGTTATCAGTAGCATCAGTCAATGTTTCACTATTTCCTCTTCCAGGAACAGAGTCATCGCTAGGCATCTCGTTCGATGACTGGTTTCCCATTTTATTAAGACAATGAAACTATATAAGGAAGCTTGAATGTTTGAGGCTCCATCATGTGAGAGAATGTTCTGTAATTACTCTACAGTCAGGTGTTAAGTTTAGCAGTTAATGGAGATGGATTTCCCAAATATATAAAGTGACATGATTTGTAAGACTAAGTTTTCATCCTCTAGCAAGGAGAATAGGAAGGAATGAATGTCAGCTTCTTCAACTGGCCAGGCTTAAGCATTTGTCAAGGCAAGTTAGTCTTTAAATTTAAAGATATTCTTCTGTATTTTGAAGGATGAAGCATTTTTTGTGATTTTGACTTACAGACTTTGTAAAATGACCTTTGTCTACACATTCATAAATCCCTGTGAATATTCTGAACATAACGTGATTAGCTAAGGAAGTAATTGTGTAGGTATGGCAAAATCTTCAGTATTAATGGGATTCTACTCATTGACAAATGACTTCAACATTTTTTCAAGAATGTTTTGGTCCTTGTTGTCTATGTGTTACGTGACAAAGATTAGCCCAAAATGATGAAGTGTTGAAAATGAATTATGTCAAAATAGAACTTTTTGGATACTGTTTGAAAAGTGAATTGAAATTATTGATATGTATCCTCAGTTTAATTTTCATTGGCTAAATACCAGCATACATGTGGACTGTAGTAAGCTGTTCGTTTTGATCCAAGGTTTCTCTGACCTTAGATATTTACGTGCAGATAAGCGCTCAAGTAATTGTGTGTTTATAGGCTATGATAGATTTGTCTTTGCACAGGGGCTGATAAGCCCATTTAAATTGTACGTACATGATTATTTAATGTTTAATGACATGAGTCTGTCATAAGCTACTTGTAAAACACATATCAATACTAGATAGAATGATGACAGAGCGTTGAGAAACTTGTGGCTGGAACCTTTTTCTGTGGATTCAAGGAGCTCTGATTTTATTCTCTTTGTTGCCTATATGTGATTCCAGTAAACTGGCAAACAGACTGGTTTCCACTTGGTATGTCACGATACAAAACACTCCTGCTACCATACGTATCACGATGAAATAAATAAACATTTTTTGTTGAATTTAATAGATAAATGGAAAGAGACGTCGCATGTCAACATAGAGAAGATAAAAGTCTCAATTGAACGATACCAAGAGGAGTTGTAAGTTAGAAGAGATTGTTATTGCAAAATAAATGTATAGATACAGTTCATGTAAATAAAATCGATACACTCAGACATGTATCAGGTTTTGTATCGGATATAAAAAAGTATCGATACCTTTGTTTCCACTTCTTGATACAGCAGTGTAGGGGTTGATACAGAAATGATGTTTGTATGGCACATAAAATTCAACGATAAAGTTAGCAGTAATCTGATTGTAGCCAATATTGGTGCTTTTGGTTCTTTCTTTGGCAAAGGCGTTACTATTTCTTGACCTTTTATAGAATAACCTTATCGTGAAAGGTCATATCAATTAATAGTTTTACAAATATTTATTTAGGTTTAAAAATGTTTGAAAAGAGTAATATCTGTTGATTTAAATACACACTTGTATATACAAGTAAACACGAGTAAACAATTGCAGTCACCTCCTCCAGCCTAAGGATAATTTTAACTCTGTAGCATTGTCTTAATTACTTAATGCTAACAGATTTTGTCCCCAAGATTGACATTAGACAAATGATTTGGACTTTTTCTGGTAATGGAACTAACATTTGTTGCTATGTAGGTAAAAGATTTCAGGACTATGTTGATGATGGTTGAATTTAACATGCATAGAAATAAAAGAATCACAATCAGAAGTGACCAACGGTCAGTTGACATGTCTGAGGCAGGTAGCCAATTCAGGTAAATAGTGAGGTTGAGGTGTGTGGACCGACACAACACTACCTGCCTATTGTCTCCTGTAGCTCGTTACAGGTGAGCATACAGGTAAACAATGGGTGTTTGTTCTTACCTGTCATAGATACATTGGGGACGTATGTACTTGATGATGGAGGGGAGGTGGACCTTGTTTTGTTGTAGAAAACTACCGCAACTTTTTTTTCTGAACAAAACAAGTTCATTCAGTTTATAGACCTGAGCTCACAGAGCCGCTTGTCAACAATACAAGCAAATTTACATCCAAAGTATGGAGACAGGACTTTCAAGATTATATTGAATATAAGCTTTGATTCATGAATTTAGCTGTACCAAGGTGCATTTGAGTGACTTAAATCCTTTTGATAACCAAATTATTCTTTATGGACATAAGTGATAAAATGAATCAATATGTAGCTGTTGATACAGTTATTTACTGGGATGGACTATCTTTAGAAAGTAGACTGGGATAGTTTACTAAGTTAAATAAATGTGATTACTTTTAATTTCCCCATCCAGAATAGTATGAGGCAAACAATTCTTGGTTTAAGTGTTTAACTAAGCAAGGTTTCATTTAGACTTTGAATGGGGACTAGAATTTATGCCATGTAATATTTATGTACCCGACCTCTTTGATGTGAATAGATGCAATAATGAGTAGAAAAAGGCACTCGCTTGTCACTGAAGGTCATCTTGTAAATGTTTTGATAGACAGTTTTGTAGTTATTTGAATACAGGGGCTGAAAATGTAAATATAAAAGAGCTTTTGGTTAATGTCATGGCCTTCTAATGCAATCTATTTAGCCAATTTTATGTTATTAATATTTAAAACAATGGAAATAATTTTGGATTGGCCACCGGAAAGTTTATCTTGCGGGTAATAATTTTGAAAATGTGCTAATATGTGTAATAGATCTTTACACTGATAAACAAATTGAAGTAACTTGAATAAGTGTTGTTTTGATAAAAACATTTAGAGAGATGATAAAATGCTTTCTAAACATGTGAATGAGGTAGTCCATGAAACTTGATGATAAAAATCTTTGGAAAGACAAGGAATGGTATTCTAATAAGGAAATATAAAACTGAATGCCACAAATAACATTGAGAATAGGAAAGATTAATTGAACTTTGAAACCTATTTCTGTTTCCTTGTCCTATAAAGATAACAATGAAGCAAACAAGTGTTAGGGATTGTGTTTTTTAGATGCTACGCAGCATACTTGATATCATGGTCAGCTCAGTTTCAACAATGAAAAATATTCAAATTTATTCACAACTATATATCAACATTACAGTATTATTTTACCAGGTTGACAATCTGTCATGACTCAAATCACATTCCAGCTTCTGATGATTTGACATTCTATATGTCATGGGAACATGGGAACAGAGTTTTTACGGTGTTATATTGAGGGACTGCGTTTGACATCATAAATGACACATGATCGAATACTCAGCCCCATTGTGAAATATGTGTAGATTGAAGTAAATTATGTTTGTCATGGGAAGAGTTTTTGCATGCTTAAATCGACGACTAGAGATGACAAGTGTGTTATAGCGAGGGGTGTGTGGGTTCTCCCTGTAAGTGGACAGTTAGCATACTGTGGAAAACAGGAAGTCCTAGTTTTAGTGGAAACCTCTTAGTGGCTGGTCACTGTGCTAGACTTGCTTCGAGCTCTTATGGAGTGGTCATTCCTTGAATGTTAATAAACAAGTTCAATAAATTTATTTGGGTTCTTGACTGAATATCTGTTAGTGATATGGTAAAGGCTTTGGTTTGTGGTTATTAGTGACACTTGAGTTAGGGATTTGTCGAAGGTGTAATCATTTTCAATAGAAATTTCTTTTCTGTAGAGAAACGTTTAAAATAGTGACTGTAAATTCTCAGGTTTGTTTTGCTACACCCTTTTTTGGTTCTTGTAGGATGTCAAATTTCATACAACTTCAAATTGACATGTTTTGATTTATACTGAACATCTTCCAGTAATAGTGTTAGGTGTCATTAGCTGTGACAGTTAGACTTGCTCAGGGCTATTTGTGGGTTGATTCATCTCTTGGTAGGAATGTAGAAAGACAGAGTTATCATGATATCTTGCTATAGGAATGTAGAAAGACAGAGTTATCATGATATCTTGCTATAGGAGTGTAGAAAGACACAGAGTTATCATGATATCTTGCTATAGGAATGTAGAAAGACAGAGTTATCATGATATCTTGCTATAGGAGTGTAGAAAGACAGAGTTATTATGATATCTTGCTATAGGAGTGTCGAAAGACACAGAGTTATCATAATATCATGCTATAGGAGTGTTGAAAGAGTTATTATGATATCTTGCTATCTTCAATATGCCTTGAAATGGAAAAACATTTCTGAAGAATCATTGTAATATTGTTTCGATACCTTTGATACAGGGCGGGATAAGGCAGTGGATATCGCAGTCGGTTTAGGATCAAGAGGTCCGTGGTTCGAATCCTACAAGGGCGCTCAGCAACTTTTTTTGCAGTAGAGAACTGTTCCACCAACAGTAAGGTTTGCAATGCTACACTGCATTTCCGCGTAGTACCACCCATGATTTGCTAGTTCCAGCCTATGCTCGCAGGTTTCACCGCAATGCATAGCCACAATGGTGTTGCGGGCTTTCTCCCTTCAATAATACTATCAGCCATGATTGAAAGCGGCGTTAAAGCCCATATGACCTCACCTCATACATAATACCTGTACCCTAATATCCTTATACATCCTATGAATAATTTTTCAGACCATCAGATTAATATTTCTCCTAGATTTCCCTTTTGCTCTGTGAGAGTGTTCCCTGTGAAACTGCCACTCAGAAATGTTCTGCTATTATTCTGCTGGTGAGAGGTTCTATACTCATCTTGTGAAACGTATCACTTTCAGGAAATGAATATAAAGGTTAAGCCTAATTTTCCTTATTTATGACATTAACATCTGTTAGGAGATCTTCACCAACAGAAAACATTGATTTTGTAATCTAGTTGATAAAGAAATTTGTCATTGACATGATTAAGCAGGTTTAGCTTTACAACAACAAGAGAATATCTGATATTTGAGCCATGGTATAGAGGCAGAATTTACGATCATTTTCTATCAAGTTGCCAATAAGGATGAAAGGGCAGAAATGAACACCAGATTATAGTCAGGTAATGAGCTGTGTTCAGTTCCTGCGAGGAGTTCATCATCTTGACTGATGTATGTACTGTAGGGTTTGGGTACACTGCAGACCAAAATATAAGTACAGTACCACAGATGGTTTGCTCCTTCAAGAATATGTGCAAAGATTCAAATCAAAAGTCTGATTCAAATCCTCGGAACACGGTCGATTTTAATCAGACAGGATTTGCAAGCTTTCTTCCTGCAATAATGCTATCAGACTTAATTGAAGAGCATAACCTCTGAAATGGCGAAAGAAAGTCCTCAATCTCATCTTCTTCACCTCAGAACACCTATCAGAAGCTGACTCAAAGCCAGACATAAGAAGAGAGTTACCTGCCCTGACACAGCTGACACCAGGTGGCACCACATTCCCTGATGATGGGCGATGCTCTTCTCTGTTTTAGTTGTTGTATCACAGAACAACCACAACCGGTAGGAATTTATTCCCTAATGTTTTTAAGTTATTGTATTCAAATAGTGTTTTTCATTTTCAAGCAAGACTCTCATTATAATGGCTCACTTTTTTAATACCTAATCCATAGATATAGTACCAGATATAAAGATACACTTATTGTATAATTGTGATTTGCATCATAAAAAAGATTAAAGAAGTGTTGTCAAGAAGAAGATTGACTATCAAAATGAAATGTTTACTTTACCGTTACGTCTTCGTTCTCAGTTTATTACTCTACTTTAATATTTACCTACCTCAGTTTATTACTCTACTTTAATATTTACCTACCTCAGTTTATTACTCTACTTTAATATTTACCTACCTCAGTTTATTACTCTACTTTAATATTTACCTACCTCAGATAGTTCTGGCTCAGTTGACTGGAAAATTTTGCATAAAAAGATAAAAATAATTTTCAACAACTTCAGCGTAAAAAGTACCAAGATATTAGATATTGTGATATGTAATGTGTTTATTCACACCCTTGTTTTAAAGACATGTGAAGTACATGTAGTACCTGGATGTGATGTGAATCACCTTTAGATTTACCCTGGAGACAGCAGGTACGCATTAAGCTGAAACATAACACTGGTTTACCTGGCACAAGTTATAATCACGGTGTTCACCAGTTTGATGATAAATGACTTTTGCAGACCCGGCCCAGAAGGCGGATTGACCCGAGTATGATCGGATTGCCCACAGACTTCCGGCACACCACCCACATCGGCTCCGGGGAGGTTAACAACTCCGTACAGGTGAGGATTTATTGCTTTTACAGGCTTTGGATGGTTTTGAAATGTTCAATGTTATGAATTCTTTACAAAATGTTGTAGATAATGACATGTTGAATTATTTTTGTTGACATGGTATATTTTATTTTGTATTTAGGGCAAATTTCCGCAATCAAAATAACTAGCCTTTTTCATCATTTTAAGAATTATTTTCAAGAACTATTTCATTTTCTTTTGACTATAGTTTCAGTGTATTCTTGAAACTGTGTCCAAGCCCAATTTTTAAAAAAAAAGTTCTTTCCTTAATATTCTCAAGGTTTCAGTTTTGCTTTAATATTTTTTCTAATGCATTTTGACTGGACACCTGAAATGCACCTGACAATGATGACAAGTCAATTTATTATGGATGTGTACACATGTGTGTAGTATTGATATTCTAAAATAAATATTAAGATCACTGCTGAATGAGTGATGTATAGTATGTCATACAACAACGACTCTTATGTCTGTTGTTCCATGTCTCTGTATTCTTCATGGATGCTTCACTGGAATATTCACCAAATTGCAAGTTACAATAGCAGTGTGATTTATGCTCCAGATTCACTCAATACAGAACCAAATGTCGTCTAAAGGGGGCGAGTGTGACCCCTTGACCCCAAGCCAACTCAAACTGTCCGTCATAGATCTGCCGCCTCGGAACCCAACATAATACCGTACGTCTCCTCTCAATCAGCATCAGCACACTAATGTCTTGTACATTTCAAAACCTAAAACATAAATTTGTTAGATTTGGTGCAATATTGTTAATTCCTTGTCCTTTTGTTTGAAAAGTAAACTTTTGAAATCAGTCTATCTAGATTTGAAAGAGCTTAATGAATAATGATCTTGTCATCATGTTTATATCACCAAGTAACATCATTTTCCCTAATAGATGTCGGTTTAAATGAGGATCACTGCAGGATGGTTCACATATCTCATCAAGCAATGCTCAAACCTAAACATCTTGAGCATCATGTGACAATGTTTTGGAGTTGAAGTTATGTTTTGTTATTCCAGGACCACTGCGTGCCTGTCGAATGAGGATCTGCTGTCTATGAGTCTGACCTTTGACCTGAGTCAAGGTCAAGGGTTAATCATATGTACATAGCTAGGGTCAACTGCAATTTAGGTTGATATGATGCTATAAGGTGCTATCTCGGAGAGTAGTTTACAGCCAGGTCTGGGGTTATATATCATTGCATCACGTTTCTACAATTAATTAATCAATCGCAGTTCTTTGAATCCCAAGTATACAATGTATCACTGCTTCACAGTTTGCATCCTGATAACAGTCTTGGGTTTCCTTATATCTTGTATCATTAAATCTGGAACCATTTTACTTGATTCTTACCAAATTCATCACTTCACATTATTGTACAGTAATCGTTTTGAGGCTTGCTGAAGCTGTCCGACACAGATAATAATGGTTCATTAATTTTAATCATTCCAGTCTCTGGATTATACTATTTCAAATGATATTTATTCATTAATCTTGAAACCCTATAAATATTTACTGATACCCACATTTAAAGCAGAGTAATTTCAATGTTTTGAATACTTAAGTTAACTCTCTGACTACAAGAGTCAGTGCAAGTTGCTATGTATGTTTAGTTTCATAGCCCTCTACAGCAAATGACATCAAGACATGGGCCATACTCCATGACAGAAAAGACTGAAGGAAAGACCCAAAACTGTATCAAAACACATTTGGGCCGGATTCAAGTGTATTTACAATGTTTTAAGCTTGAGACATTAACATTGTTATAAGTATCATAACTGGTACAGGTTATTGTGTTATGCCATTTTCATGACATGTATCTTGACACATTTTCTTAAGTTTTGTATGAGAAGTGAGTGTGTGAGAGGTACGAGCATTGTGAAGAGTTGTGGATGATGGTGCTGAGTTATCATCCCAGACCTTGCATCTACTGGTTGTTATGCAGTTGGAACTTGTTACATACATTCTAGTGCATTCAAAGTCCAGTGGTGTGAAACTTGTCCTTTGACCTTCCAGAGTGAAGTGTTTGGTCCATGAATTCAATTTAGAATACAACCATAGAGCTGTTGTCGTTGTTGATCGAATAAGCCAGCTGAACATAAATGTCTTGGGCATAGGATTGATAACATAACCTGAGGCAAGTCTCATTTTGAAGGCTTTTTGTTAATCCAATTAGACTAATAGAAGGCTGTTAAAATTCCAAAATGAACATAATGAAGCTGAGGTTGTGAACTGGAACACGAGGGACAGTGGCAAACATGCACAGTTCTGAAATTGAAGCAAATCCGATGCAAAGGATGAGCATATTTTTGCAAGCACCGATATCAAACAGTATCAAATGATGATAACTTATGTTAAACAGTATTTGTGATAGATGTATGAAGAAAATGAAGTTTGAATTTTGTGGAAAGGTCTTAAGGTTTTAAGTTTCACACCTCTGGAATCTTATTTATTCTAGAAACAGAATATCTGATATTCAACAGGCTGTTTAGTTCAGCGTATAGTGCAAATCTAAAGCCTGTTTTTATTGATTTTATTGAATTTTATACCTTCTTGTTTCTAGATTATTGTACATAGCAGTAGACACTGCAAAAGTAGATAACTTGTATTAAGACCTAGATATGACATCTTTATACAGGAGGAAATTGTGTTTGGTCAAATTAATTCAAATGCAGCAGCAAAATGATTTTTCTCATACTGACAGTACACTATTTTGTTTTTGATGAAAAGAAATTAAACATGCTTCGGAAGTATTCTTGCAGTCTCAACCTTAAGATTTTGTTTGGATATAATGTTTAATGTTTATAGTGGCCGAACAATTTGAAAATTACCGGTATGTCAAGTTACATGATTTGAATGATAAATAACCTTTTGAAACATCTACCAAGCCTAAAATATTTTGTAATTGACCACAGAATAAAGAACATGGAATATTCCTGAAGTTAGTTATTTTAGTTTAAACGGGCATTTGTTTTGCTTTGTCTAAATCACAAGAGAAGTATTAACCAGTTTGCCTTAAATTTTGAAATGAGTATTTGAACTGAAAAATTCATATATTCATGCACAAATGAAACACAAGAGAATTGTTTGAAACCAACCTCTCCATTCTTTACAAAGGTTTACCATTTTGGAAATTCTATTTTAACACGCAACATATTGTAGAATGTTTGTTGTTAAAGGATAGTATTTCTTCACCTACCTGTTTGTATGAGATATTTATTTGAAATTATGAGTGCTCTCTCTTAGAATTGTATGCTGTTAGGAAAACGTCTTTCATTGACAAATTCTGTTCAAGGGAGATAATTTTGTTGCTTACTTCAGGAACCACATTGAATGGTGTTTATTTTATTTAGAGATTCTTTGCGTCACTTTTATGATAGCATAAGCTAATTTTATGTCAGGACATTTCAGTTAAGCCATTTGTGAACAGTCTTTTATAAAAAGGGTTAAATAGGAACTCTTTTAATAGTCTCTTCTACTTAATATAATTTACCTTTTCACCATTCATGTCATTGTTTATTGAGCAATCAGATGAATGAATGAATGAAGAAAATATAGTGTTCATTCATGCAAAGGTCGTTGGCAGAAATAAAGTAACTCTGAATGAAGTAATTAGTTTGAAAATAAGTTTATTGGACAAATACAAGGCAAGTTAAACCTCTCTTTGTCAATGCATCAATATTCTCTGTGAGAAAACATCGAGACCAGGACCAAACCTTGAATACTTTATTGATGTTGCTGATTACTGTTTTTATTTTTGCTTCATTTCATGGAGCAAGAGAAATATTTCAGAGACGACTTTAATTGAATTTAATGCAGTTCTTTCAACTCATCAACTTAAGCTTCACCAGGTCATACAGCCACACTTGGGGTGCAGGATGTCTCCCAGCTATAATATCGAGAATCAATTAAGGATGTTCGCTCCTCAGTCACAGTTACAAAATTCAAGTAACCTTAAATCATAATGTTCTTATACAATAAACCAAAATGTAGCGGTAATTTCTCAATTTTGATGATTTCTGACTAAATAGTAAATAGTATTTTCATTTTGAAATAATTCACAATTTTGCTGACTCAGCAATTTTGATTGTTACTATTATTTGAGCAAGTTCTATTATCTGTTTTTCTGAGAAAGTAGATGTTATTGAATGAATATGTTTTGTACGAATGCGTTCAGGTATATTTTAAGATAATGAGTGGGAGAAAGCATGTTTTTGTCCATAAATAGCTTGAATGTTGATAATTTAATTGAAATGTTTTAATACATGTGACGTAGCAGCTAAAACCCCACAGTACCATACATATTTTTTACTTTTTTCTAGAAGAAAATTATGTTAACTCTAACATGTTTTCATATTAAAAAAGATTAATACTTTAAATTTGAGGAATGGACATCCTTAAAGGAAATTCTCTTGCGAGTTGTCTTACGACAGCTTCCCTAGATGGTAAATTAGACAAGTGAGCTGTTTCTACAAAACTAGTGGCTAATGTAGGGGAAATCCACTTCTTATCAAAGGGAATAGTATGGAAATCATCTCATGATTAACATTTCTAAAGGAATGTTGATGCATTAGCAGATATAAGGGGTTCAGATTACTCTGAGTAGATAAAAACGAGTTTAGATTTCAATTGTTGCTTCGTTATAATAAGGGTTCGGATAAAATTATCTAAGTTGTGCCTTTGCAGAATGACCACTTTGAGAAAATGCAAATTAACAACCACTTTTATTATTTATTAGCTTCTTATGCATGATGCCTTAGCGCTCTGTTATTTTATTGTGTACGCATCACACAAATGTATTTTTTGTAAATAACCACTTTTCTTGTTTTCTGTGCTTGCCAGTTAGGTGATTATTTCACCATTTGCAATTCTGATTATTTTAAGCAAGTTGAGATTGGCCTTGATGGTTTTAGCGAAATTATTATTTTTTTTTTTTAAACACTTGCACAAATATATATTTGATGTTTATGTGGGAGTGTGATTGTTCGAAGCACATCACTTGATAAATTCTAAACTTGAATCATGTGCTCAATAAGTTGGACAACCAAAATAAACAATATATTTTTTCACTTTGTAATCATTTACTATTTTTCAAGGTAGAATTGAAGATGTTCTTGGAGCATCAGTTTGGTCCACAATTTACATGTCTTTGTTATAGGAACCATTCAACCAGATCTTTGTCCATTCAACAAAACTCTGCTGCTATTCTTGTGCCTTATATCTGTCCATATGCAAGTTCTCTTTTCTTATGTGATAAAACAAACTGAGAATATGCAGATAAAAAACATTCTTTTTGACATATTTCAAATGCCTCTGCATCACATAGCAGACTATTTACATCAATCTTAACTCTGAGCAATTATTTTTCTGGTGGACAGCATCATAATAATTCAGTAATAGTGAGGATTGGTAACAGACAGTGCTGGAGCTGATAAAAATCAACCATACAAGTTAAAAATTGCCTAAACTGGGATGTGTTGGGGTTCCTCTCCAAGTGGTCTGACAACAGCCCGTTTTGGCACTGTTTTCAGATGGATGTGAAAAGGAAACCCCCTTAATAGTTGTGTTTGTATCCAGCTAGAAGCAATACTGTGAAAATTAAATGGTCAGTTGTTACAGGCTTCTCCGAGTATAATTGTATTTTGTCTGATGGAAGCCCGAGGGCTGATTCCATCACCCTTCAGATCCCTGATGATGTTCAGAGCATTATTGGACGACACTAGAGTCACTACTGAATTACACAGAGCCACATACTTAGTACTTGATATACATATACATAATAGGTATATGTATATCAGTTTAAGGGGCTGGTTACAAGGGGTATTCTTTGTGGTAAGAAATTCTAGGGGCATTCCTGTTTATACATGATTATCAATACATGATTGTCACACAGTCCAGCTGAAACATAGACTGGGGGTAAACTTAAGTTTGAGTTAGATTTGATATTTTGTAAAAGAATATCAAATTAAATGGTGGGTTTCTGATTGAACTATTTAAAGATGTACTACCCTTAAATCATAAACTTAAATTCACTGTTATGTTCTTGGGTAAAACCCTAGACAAGCTAACAAAACTAGGGTGACTGCATGTTGCTAAGGTAACCTTAGCAACTAATTTAAATGGTTGATATGTGAAAAGAGCCCAAAATCCAGCAGGATTCCTTTGGTTTTAAGTTGAGGCCTTCATTTGTAAGTGGAAATGGGTCATTACTTAAGGATAAAATTTTCTACTTGTCCAAAGCATCTTTGCAGCTTTCTCAAATTCCTTCGCTCTGTGCATATAACTGTACACATTAAATTTACAATTTGATAAATCCTTACTTTTAAATGTATCACACCTACTTTTGTAGAGTAATGTAAGAATACTGTTTAATCTTGGCGGGTTATCATAAATTTTTTATATTTTCATATGATGCCCCAAATAATAATAATATGGTTTCCATGTATATACACCATTATTTGAAAATGCTATGTCATTAGTTCTGACAGGAAGCCAGTCTTAGCTTGTGAGTAGAACATACTTTATCTTCAATTACACATTTTATTTGTGTCCATGTGACACACAAAGTGCAATCATGTCAGGATATCGGCTTCCTTCACTCTTGTAGGGGATACATCAATATTTCAGGCTCATGTGGATACTAGTGTAACAACCTTAATCAAAGCTAATCATTATGTTCACATCATGTTTGCTTCTTCATGACCAAGACAGGATGCTTCTCTGTAAAGCTCGTCAGATCTGACACCTCATGACATTTCCTGCATTTTGTCTGACATGAAAATCTTGAAAAAACCTTTGAGAAATGAAAATCTCAGTGAAAATGTTTTACCCACCACTCTGGATTGATAGCGGGTTTATTCTCTAATAGAATGTGTCATTTCAGTGTCGATCATTTCACTTTGATAATATGTAGTGACAACCAGTAACAGTTACCTTTTCTCACTTTCCTTGATCCCTTCTTTTCCTGCAAAAAATACAAGAATGGTTCACTCCTTAATGCTTGTACAACTCTTTGCTACAATTGGAAAATTCTTGTCATTTCCACTTTGCTTCCATATGCAAACATTTTCTCATTTCAACTCTTTAATTAGAAGCATTTTCCAATGCACCGTTGGTGTGAGCAGAAGCTACATTAATTTGTCCTTATAAGACTGATAATCCAGAAATTTAACACTTGGATCATGTTATTCCAAGTATTCATAAGCCTTCAAACAAAGACCTTGGTTTTGTTGTGTGACATTTGTAACTTTAATGAATTATCTTGATTAAACTATATTATATATTATACTATATATTAACATGTAAATTTGTGCAAATGCAAGCTTTTGTCTAAATTATATTTAAATTTTTTTTTACTTTTGTAAGTTGTGTAATTTCATTGAAATAGATGTTGTGCAGAAATGATAGGTGTAAATGAAGTATATTCTGGTTTGCTGTCTGGTATCTGACCATGTGAAACTTGTCTGTGGACTGTGTTACTGGATGGCAGTCAAGGGATGATGATATGTATTTGGAACCAAAACAACCTGGTGAAAATATCTACCTAGAATTGTACACTATATAGCCTTCAATAATCAACTGAAGATAATTGTACTGAAACCTTAACTGCCTTACAGATTATTCAAGACCAGCTGATAAACTTTTCATATTTTAATGTTTTGTTTGTTTTATTAATTGTAACCAATCTAAAAATCTATGAATACACCTGGAAAAAAGTATTGCAACACCTTTTTTGTTTAACAATCATAATAAAAAAAAAAAATTATATTCATTTGGATATAATTCACATTAAAGTGTTTGTATCAGGTTTAAGAATGTCTTCAGATATGAAAACAAGTAAACTCATCAGTAATAACTCACTCTTTCATTTTGAAATCAGTCATCAAAGTAGATCTTGTAAACATTTCATAGCAAAAACCTTTGAAGTGGAACAGTAATGGCCTGTTCAAAAAGGAGAGGGCGATGTTGACATGAGTTGACTGATTACTGAAGAAACTAAGACAGAAAAAGAAGAAGACAATGTTTGGTGTTACCCCACTGAGGACGTACTTATAGAACAAGAGACTGAGCTGTGGAGTCCTTTGGTTTCATTCTGTTTTGGTTATGCTTTGTCAGAAGAGTTCTGAATATGGAAAACATGTTATATGAGTTGCATAACAAAGACTTAAGAAAATATTGATGTTGCAGTACTTTCTTTGTGGTCTATAAGACAGGAAATATATTTAAACAGCAAAGTTACAGCATGAAAGAAATTTTATAAGGAAATTGATTTTACAAACTGGACTTAATAATCAGGGATAGAGTTTATTTATTGATTTTCAGTATATTCTGTGTGGAAGCAGTTTGACGACTGTGTTTGATCTAGTGTGAACCGAACATCACCAGTTCCTTACATTCCACCACTGGTACCAAATATTTAAACCAAATTTAACGAAATGTCCTCTTAATGGATGAATTTTTAAAACTCTTTTCAGGGTTCCTTGAAAAATTTCATCTGTATTAATTAATCATGGTCATTACAAGAGTACTTTATATATAATATCATTAGATAAACCATTGACTATTAACAGTGGATAAAATTGATATCTTGAAAATGTTTCTAAATATTTAGTAACAGTTAGTGATATGACATAGACCTGAAAGAGATTCTTTAGCATATTGTAACTTGAAATATCCCAGAAGATAAAATATATTCACTGTATGTGTAATGAATCTTGTTTGTTAAATGTTTTTTTTAGTAATGTCTTTCCAAGTAGTGAAGCTATTCACTGTCTGATTCACAGACGAAGCAATCTCTCAATGACACTGTTTGCTCTTCTTCTTAAAATCATTTCATTCTATTTTGTATGGAATAAATCATGTCCATAATAACCCTAGGGAAATTACTCTTTTATTTTATTAATGCAAAAGAAAACTATTTAACCTTGTTTGAACATGAAAGTTATTTTAGACTTAAACCACAGCATCAAGGTTTTAATGTTTTATTATTAGTTTGGACACATTTAAGGTTATATTCTGTAAAATACACAGGACATGCATTCACTCACATCACTCATTCCTTAACACATAACCCTAATTTCAGCAGATTTTGCTAATTTCTTCAAATAACCCATTAATGATGGACGTCCCCCCCCCTTCCCCCCAAAAAAAACAACTAACCAACAAACAAACACAGACAGACAGAGACAGACAGATTCTTTGATTTTCACCTCCTCATTTCAATTAAATTACATTTAATAAATGATACATTAACAATGGAGAGACGTACACACACCAAACCCCTTCAATGATAAAAAACTTGCCTTCTGAAATTGCAGCTCATGATTATGACATGGGCCATACATCCATCCATTCACACGTTGAGGTATACCCTACACCAAGGGATTAAAGTTTGTACTTGTTATGTGTAGTGTTGTAGGAGGCGAGAGGTGATGTTGATACATGACCTGGGGAACCTCTGTGGAGTGGGAATGATTCAAAATAGTGCGTCTGTTTATTGTAAAGTGTGCTCTTTGTCTTTCCGTAATGTTCCTGAAAAATGGTTAAACGGTTTTAAATGTCATGTTTTATTTTATTGATTATTATCAATACTGGTTTTTGATGGAACAAGAGATTAGGTCTGGCATTAGTTGAAGTTGATTTGTGTGAACCATGTTTCATCAAATGTAAGAGTGAGTCTATTTTGAGTCACTCATTCGAGTTGAAAATTAAAGATTTTACCGTCAAAACCAAACCATAAGGCCATGAAGGTAGAAGTTCATTGTTTTTTTATCTTGCCTATGGTTGCCATATTAATTTGTATGAATTTTTTAATCAGAGGCCACTGAGTTTAAATGGACAGATTTCATTTGAAAATGGGACTTTGATTTTAATGACCAATTATTATAAAACTATATTTTGGATGGGTTTATTTTATAAACAAACAGCTAGTGTTGAAAAGTAAAGGCAAGACTTTTCAATGAAATATATGTAAAAACTTTGATATGATTATTTGTTTACTTTGTCCTATGTCCATGAACCTAGCATCAGTTTATGTGTGTCTATGTGTGTCTATGTGATATATCCTGTTATATCTGAATCTGACAGAGAGATAAAGAAAGGTAATTGGTTGCTATGGTAATGTATAGACTGTTAACCTGTTTTTTGTTTCTTTGGAAACCACAAAATTCTTGTCCTGTGATCTGATGGTTCTGCCTTGACAATAAACACAATCTTTTCCATTTTGTATGTTTTGTCCTTACTAAGGTGGTGAGGGTTATATGGCTTGATTTGCCTCCAGTAAACATCCAACTCACTCACTAACTACTGTTCCTGAAGGGTCTCAATATGTCTTCTTGTTACTAAGGCAAGGATACACAGGTCTGCTGTGAGACACTGTTAGTGTGACAGTTTATACGCCACTATTTCTGACTGTTTGACACTGTATTTAGGACTGTATGACGCTGTATGTATGACTTTGAATGACACTGCATGTTGGACACTGCGTGTATATCATTGAATGTATAACCATGTATGACACTGAGAATGACACTATGTAAGACACTGTATGTATGACTGTATGACTTTGAAAGACTGCATGTTGGACACTGCGTGTATATCATTGGATGTATAACTATGTATGACACTATGTAAGACACTGTATGTATGACTGTATGACTTTGAAAGACTGCATGTATGACACTGTGTGTATATCATTGAATGTATAACCATGTATGACACTGAGAATGACACTATGTAAGACACTGTATGTATGACTTATGTATGACTGTATGACTTTGAAAGACTGCATGTATGACACTGCGTGTATATCATTGGATGTATAACTATGTATGACACTGAGAATGACACTATGTAAGACACTGTATGTATGACTGTATAACTTTGAAAGACTGCATGTTGGACACTGTGTGTATATCATTGAATGTATAACCATGTATGACACTGAGAATGACAATATGTAAGACACTGTATGTATGACTGTATGACTTTGAAAGACTGCATGTATGACACTGCGTGTATATCATTGAATGTATAACCATGTATGACAATATGTAAGACACTGTATGTATGACTGTATGACTTTGAAAGACTGCATGTTGGACACTGTGTGTATATCATTGAATGTATAACCATGTATGACACTGAGAATGACAATATGTAAGACACTGTATGTATGACTGTATGACTTTGAAAGACTGCATGTTGGACACTGCGTGTATATCATTGGATGTATAACTATGTATGACACTATGTAAGACACTGTATGTATGACTGTATGACTTTGAAAGACTGCATGTATGACACTGTGTGTATATCATTGGATGTATAACCATGTATGACACTGTGAATGACACTATGTAAGACACTGAATGACACTATGTAAGACACTGTATGTATGACTGTATGTCACTGAGAATGACACTATGTAAGACACTGTGAATGACACAATGTAAGACACTGTATGTATGACTGTATGTCACTGAGAATGACACTATGTAAGACACTGTATGTATGACTGTATGACTTTGAAAGACTGCATGTATGACACTGCGTGTATATCATTGGATGTATAACCATGTAAGACACTGTATGTATGACAATATGTATGACACTGTAAATGACAATATGTAAGACACTGTATGTATGAAAGTGTTAGTATGGCAGTTTGTATGATACTATGTATGACACTTGGTATCGCAGTTTGTATGACAATGACATTGTATGTAAGACACTGTATATTTGACACTGTATGTATGAAACTGTATCTAGGACACTGTATGTATGACACTATATATGACACTATTACATTTATATATGACACTGTTATGTACTATGTATGACAGTACGTATCAAACTGTTTGCATGAGACTGTTTGAGTTACACTGTATGCATGACATTGTATGTATGACAATGTTTGCATGATAATGTTTGTAGGAACGTTATAAAGATGAAAGTGAGTCTCTTTAACCTTTTATCCTCATTTATCTACGTATGATGACAGTTAATTATCAATTAATCAGTTGTTGCCACTTTTTACACAAATAAAACAGTAACAGTCCCCCTCCCCTCCTCAGTTCCGAAATTTGAGAGTTGTGGATTTTTATTTTGGCTGTTTCCAGAGAAATTAAGCTTCTAGGAATCCAGAACCTAGAAGGCTGGACTCAAAGAAACTCAGAGGTGAACAATCACGGATGGAATATTAAAAAAGGTGAACGTATTTTTAGAGACGTTCACAGTTTTAGGTCCTGTTCATTCTCTTCCAAAAAAGGTAGCTCCGCCATATTCCCAAACTAACGTATGTTGTAATGCAAGCTCTTTTTGGCTTAGCATTGGTGGCAAAATATTGCAACATAAACTATGAAATATTTCAGCCAATGAAAACCCCTTATGTATGGATATCTTATTTGTTGTCACACAGGCCCATACAATGATGCAGGCGCTTTGTAACGGACTGTGTTCTTTAAATAAGACTCAAAGTTCAAGGTGCACATTGGAATAAAGTGAAGTTTTCCTGAAGGATACGGAAATACCTAAGGTCTTTTGATCACTTTTGAAACGGCGTCACTGATTCCACACACAACTAACTTTGATTGCACCCATTCAGACTTCTGCATTTCTAAACCGAGACAAACTTGAGGGGCTCGCAGATGCAATCGATACAACATTTCATTGGTCTTCTCAAATCAGTGGATCAGTGGATTTAATGAATATCGACAGAACAGAGAGACCTGGGTAATCAACTTGTTGTGCATCACTGGTCTCATTTGAATGTTTTCACAAGAGCCGTGCTTTAACATGTATTTTGCAGCATGCAGATTTCGCTGTTGCAGTTCTATTATCATAATAATTTTATCAAATAACAAGAGCCACCATTTGACCCTTAACCTCGCAGCGTGAGATGGTGACAGCATAAAAAGGAAGAATAGTTTCAATTACGTCATTTCATTTTACCGTGTCGTATTCGAAGGAGCATATATCAAGTCTCGTAGTTATTAAACTCTAATTTATCAACTAAACTTTATTAAGCTCTAAATTTGATATCTATATCAATCAACACTCTGAGCTGTACATGAAAATGCCAAAAAGAAAACCGATGTATGCACGTGCAGTAATACATGCGCTGTTACTGTAGTTTATTAATTAAACATCGGCTTAATTGACATAAAACAATACAATTCTGGATAGCTCAAGTAACAATTAAAAATCTAATATAATGGTGATAAGTGATAACAAATAAACTAGGCACTTCTACAGAGGTAAAGAGAAAACAGTAGGTTTGGATTGTCCGTGTAAGAAGCGCATGTATTTCACCTTTTTAACAACACAAGGGAGACGCATTTGCCTTCATTTTGAACAGCCAGACAGACAGACATTTTATTCAGTAAAAGGCCACTGGCCCATAATACAGTCATAAGCAGGTAAATATTGCATGAGCATGATTATAGAAAAGCACTAGAATTTCTTATTTTCCTAACGTGACATAAAAATAGACATAAATTGTTAATCACATTTTTAAAGTGTATTGTGAAATTGGATATTTAAGATATTTATCAAGAAATATTTCCTTTACAGTAGAGTATCACATGTATTTCATCTTCAATTAAATTAAGATTAGACTTTTTACAAATAGGGCAAAATCTTAAATCATAGGGGACATTGTTATATCTACCAGTCTTTGAGACAAGCTTATATTTTCCACACCTAAAATTTGACAAACAATATCTTAAATGAGAAGGGATATCTAATCTTAAATATGTTTCTTGAAGAGTTTATAATTAACACACATAGTTGAATTTTTGAGAGATGAATGCCAAATCTGTGAGAGATTATCAGACAACCTTTATTTAAAGACAGAAATAAATCCATTGATATATCCAAAATCCTGGGAAATCCAAACAAAACAAAACCCAAATTTAAATGAAACACTTTTGACATGAGATTTCCATGTAATTCGACCAGATTCATCCAGAGACTTTAACATTGAATAAAACTGATGAGATAATCTATGGCTTGGAAGAGTTAAAAGTCTGCACCAAAATTTGATTACCCTTGTCATATAATTTAGTTGAAGAGGTAATCTGCCTCATTCACCAAGAACCATACTATAACAAGTATTTTTGCCTACTTTTAAGAAAGACTTATAAGTTTTAATCTGAATTTGTTCAATGATTTTACAATAAGTAACACCCAAACACCCAGAATTATTCAAACTGTCTCATCGGACACCGGATGTCGAGAGGTGTACATCGATGATATGTTTGTATAGAGACGTTAAATGGTTAGGTTTTCCGCTTTCCCCAAATTTATTCGGAACACAAAATTATCACAAGTATGTTTGCCTTGAATGTGTACTTGTTTGTATAAATACAGAACAAAATTTCAATAAGACGGATATATTAATGTATATATATATATCATTGTATTTTAGCGTTGCTCAGTGCGGTCGTCTGATTTTGAGTGGCGTTATCAAACACCTTTGTCAAATATTGATTCATTTATACGAGAAACCTCTACTAAGCATCGTGTTAACCGTACGACCAGTTTATTTTATGCATATGTTTCTTATTTTAGTTTTGGTATGAACATATTGTAGATAATTTGTGAACCATACTGTTCCGCATGGCTGGCAAATTATGACAAAGGCGGTACAAGGGCTACGAAACAAACAAAAAAGTAAATCGCTTGAGAAAAGGCATGAATTTTCCCATTATGAGTTAGATTATGCAGACCAGTAATTGTTTTGAAGTTTTCAATTTTATCGTTTAGTCTTTGCCACATTTTTGTTGTAAACACCACAATCGCATCATAAATTTCGACATGGTCCGTGAGCAAAGCAAGGTATATTGATACAGTACGTAAAACAAGATATATTGCCTCAGTACATAAAAAAGCCTTTAGTATGCACACCATTTTATAATTTCCTCACGCATTCGTTTAAGGTTACCAAACTTATTAAGAATAAGTAAAAATCGGCGGTGTGGAAACGTTTGTTTGGTTTTCCCTCCCTCTCTTCATACATATCATCAATTCACTCTCAACATCCGGTGTACCATGGCACACAGTGATAAATGGGACATTCTGTACTTTTACTGGCGCTTCAGTTCTCATCGGCAATGTTCTCGGTCTCGGCTACTTCATTTTCAACGTTGGCATCGCCAGTTGTGAGGTTATCTTCCTTGGCTAAATTGGAATTATCTTCCTTTAGCTCTATTTTCTCTTCTGTCACAAAGTTTTGCAGGAACGATTTGCACGCGTTGTACCCTCTCTGAAAATGAATTGGAATAATGATTAGCCTATTTAGATCTAAAACCATGTGATGCATCTGCGGTAGGGCTTCACGACGCCCACGAGTGGAATCTCTTCATTAACCCTGTGACTAAAATACCACGATCACATTGAACGCAAATGCCACGTCATGCTAGTAATTGTATTGCATGTAAGTTAAAACAGTAATAATAGTTCAATCATAACTCTCACTGACTGGCCGCCTGAATGTGAAGTGATCGGCTGACTGGCCGCCTGAATGTGTAGTGATCGGCTCCGTTACTATATGCGATGTGTTAACAGTCGATTCGTCATTTATTGAATGTGATAAAGATTAGTTATATGTCAACATTATACAAAATGTATGGTTAAATGGTTACATGAAGAAAGTCATCAGAAACAAAAGTAGAAGCCACCGGAGCTCACATATTACCGCTTCCCGCTTAGGTAAAAAAAATCCAAAATAGGAAGCAACTTGTCAATGTGAATTGATTAATAGTGGGTACAATTGTTTAACAGTGGAGTTTGATAGGAAGAGACAGACGCTGCCATCAACACAAAGATTAAAACGGAGGAGCAGAAACATGGCAGGGATAGACTCCTTGATCAGACTGGGTGGAGTTCACTGTTTCAAGACCTTTTGTACTGTTGTCATCTTTTCGTTTATGGTTCATGAATATATATTTTCTTAACAAATATCTGGTCGAAAGAAACATTCAACCATTTAAATGTATTGTCTTTTTTGTGTGCAGAGACATATCATAATGACCTATCATTTTTTCTTTTCTTTTAACGTTTCCATGATGTAGCTATCAGTTTCACCATTAAAAGTCACACAAGGCGATGTCACTTAATCTGTAGCAAGTTTGGTGAAGATATCTTGTAAAATCCAAAAAAACATGTCTTTCCATGTATTCACTGCTTTATTCAGGTTTCCATAGAAAAGCCAAAAGATAAAAGTCAAATATAAAGGCACGCCTAGAGATTATGGTTGACAAATGTTTTAAGTGTGATGTAGCTCTCGTGTACAATTACAGAAATATGCTCCAGATAAAAAGACATTCATAGAGTCGAATGTATAATTCAGGAGATTTGGTCCGGACTAAGACTTTGTCGTAAAGGTACTAGTCATGTTTTAAAGGAAAACGCAAAAAACAAACTCATTTGAAGGTCTAACTCTCATTAGGCACTTTTAGGCATCATGACTGAAATGTGTATAAAGTTTGGTTAAGCTAACATGTTTGGTTTAAGAGATATGCTCCGGAAAAAGTTCTTGGACAGACCGACAGAATGAACGTTATATACCCACGCTTTCGCATGTATGGCGGGGCATGATTATCGGCAGAACAAATGTTTTCATAATGACAAATTCAAAGTAACTATCATAAAAGTTTTATCATACATTTTTTTCATTTTCATTTTCATTTATTGTTGCATTTTTCAACATATAAGCAAAATGTTTACTCATTGTGTGTCTTATATATTCAGTTTTCAACACCGAATATAAAACAACTAATGGGATCACTTCGCCCTGACATTCCCTCTATCACTTCACCTCTGCATGCAGTACCATCGGTACCAGGGGGAACTTCTGGCCATATCAATTTTTATCGGCCTATGTAGCATGTGCCTGTAGTTTTCTATATTGATTTAAAAAAACTAATTTCCATGTTTTGTTTTTATAATAAAAGAAGTTGTTAAGTTTACCTGTTTGAGGAATTCTCTGTCATCCTGTTCCAGCCCGAAGTCCAGCGGGGACACGTGCCCGGTGTTGATCCAAACGGTTCGGCGATGATCACGTGGCTGTAGCAGAAACTTAACCATGAACCTAGACACATATTTTATATTGTATCTTGTTTATATTTACCATCTTTTATCACAGCGCGATTGGTTGTATACAATTCTAAATGGATTTGTTATAACAGACGTTCATTAAATAATCTTCTTCACAAGTGAGTGCTAAACGTTCATGTTGGTGAAATTGAACATAACGGCTACGCGTGAAGTCAAACAATTAAACAGAGGGTTATATCGGTTTCACAAAAAGATAAAGATACAATATTTGTATTGATAGCAACAAATTAACAAATAATTAAATGTAAGACTGATATGCGGTGTCATGCCATAGCAAAATAGTCATTTATCAATGTTCTTTGTGAAAGAATTCACGCTATTCTTTGTCTAATTGTGAAATCTTTAAAAGTGAGTCGGCTCTCCGTCTGCAATGTTTTAGCATCATGTCGCAAAGCAATTGATAAAAACTCAACAGATCGCTCTTTTTAAAGCTACTATATACGATCCTTGCTATACTGACAACTTTTATTAAGGAATTGGGCAACTTCGGTTGGGTGGGGAAGTTGAGTTAATACGATCCAACCAGCTACACACATTACCTTGAAGAAGCGCAGGAAGGTTCCCTTGAACACCGTCATTGTCACCTGAGAGAGGAAACTCCCTACGCTGTCGATCCGTTTCTCCGAGGACCTTGTCACATCAAACAGTCCTACATCACGTGACTCGAAGAAGCAGAGCAGAGCGTTGATAGGGATCTGGAACGGAACACTTTGAACAGTGCAAGGGCATTATTGAAGCAATTACTTTTACCTATGGGCAACTGAAGGAGGGTCGGACATGCAAGGAACCAGATCTTACTTATACTATAGGAATTAACGTAATAATAGTTCCTTTGGGACAAACTGTTTTATATCCATAATGCACGATCATTTGGTTTGAAAACATTTCATAATCAATTATACACTGTTAAATCAAACCATAAGTCAGTCTTCAAAAACCTTCTTTGCTTTAACTCGATGCATTTTGTCATATAATTCAAGGCGTAAGTGAAAGTTAACATGTCCATAGATACAGAAATAGCAAACACGACAATAACTTTTGTTGTTGTGTTTTTCTTTTTACGTCAAAGTGGCGTATAGACAGACAGACAGATTGATTCATTGCCATGAAGCCAATAGTACAAATGACAGTATTTCGTATGTTACATTAGAGCGCTGTCATGGTTAATACTTCAGTATACTTTGATTGGATGTGAGTTTGTTGTTTGCTTTCTGATTGGATGTGAGTTTGTTGTTTGCTTTCTGATTGGATGTGAGTTTGTTGTTTGCCTTCTGATTGGATGTGAGTTTGTTGTTTGCTTTCTGATTGGATGTGAGTTTGTTGTTTGCTTTCTGATTGGATGTGAGTTTGTTGTTTGCTTTCTGATTGGATGTGAGTTTGTTGTTTGCTTTCTGATTGGATGTGAGTTTGTTGTTTGCCTTCTGATTGGATGTGAGTTTGTTGTTTGCTTTCTGATTGGATGTGAGTTTGTTGTTTGCTTTCTGATTGGATGTGAGTTTGTTGTTTGCTTTCTGATTGGATGTGAGTTTGTTGTTTGCTTTCTGATTGGATGTGAGTGTGTTGTTTGCTTTCTGATTGGATGTGAGTGTGTTGTTTGCTTTCTGATTGGATGTGAGTGTGTTGTTTGCTTTCTGATTGGATGTGAGTTTGTTGTTTGCTTTCTGATTGGATGTAAGTTTGTTGTTTGCTTTCTGATTGGACGTGAGTTTGTTGTTTGCTTTCTGATTTGTAACATGCCTTCTCATTGGATGAGAGGTATAGTGCGTTTTAGTGAAAAGTTCACAAATGATCGATTCTAAAATGGCATACCCTGTCGTCATTGTCGAAGTCCAAGTGATCGCATACTTCAGTCACACTCCAGTCGCCGAACAGCACTTTAGCGTGTACTGGATAGAACAGTTCCTGCAAGGATGATTAGAAATGTAACTTCACTAACAACAAGACCTTTACGTCAGGGTTATACATGCTTACGTTATAGCCTCGAAAACACTCTCCTGCTTGGCTGATAAAATAGGTCAAATTCATTACATGAGCAGGAAACACGTTTTGTTCGGGTGGGTGCAGCAAATGAAGAACCCATTTGTAACCAACCTTAATTTGAACCCGCAGAGCTCCTACTTTAAGATACAAAGCTTTTGCCTCGAGTATCAGGGTATTGAAGACGCTGTGCGGATTCAGATGCTCTGATCTAGCAGGACGATTAGCAATGACGTGGAGGACATGTTTGACCATCGCTTCTCCTCACGTTGTGCCTTCAAACCACCGGCACGAAAATGCCGGACATGTACTTTCAATATGTACAATAATGAATGACATTTCACATTGGTACATTTGATAAGTGGCGGGCAAAAGGGAGCAGGCTCGAACAGCGTGTAGGAGAGTTTCAAATATAGTAATGCTGAGATTCGTCTATCATAGATAAAAAACGAATGCATGGAAAGAGAAAGGCAAACAATTAAAATTAAGTAAACAATCCCACAAAGATTTAAAGAATCTCCATGTAACAATGGCTAAAATGTAACTTCTTAACACCCATTTGGCGCACCAACCCAAATGAAAACCCGGCCCTGAATTAATGAACCTGAAGTAACTGATACATTAACTATCGTTAAATTAGATATGATTTCATGGTTTAAGATTATATGTAATCTGGAGATTAGTGTTTCTAGACAAGACCCGTATTCGAATTGGACAGCTAACTTAGAAAAAGTATGTCGGTCATACTTAGTAGAATATACCTGCAAGAAATACGCTAAAACCTATTACGATATACATATAAGATATAAAACATACGTAGTCAGGAGCAACTTACTTATAATCAGGATGAAACGTCTCCTTTAAGGACGTATTATCTTAATATCAAGGTCTCTCTTGATGCATGAGAATGCAAAGTATTCACTATCAAACTCAATATCTTCATCAAGCATTTCAAAATTACGACTGGTCATTAAAAATAATGATTTACTGGAAAAAGGTCTAATTTTAAAGTGACAATATCCAAATTTGGGAACTACAAACTTTAACTTCTTTGCAATTTAAGAAGACAATAGTATCAGGTTTTTAATCGACAAAAAGTGCATGTTAAGCTTCTAATGTAGCAACCAAATTAAGCGGACGTTGTCGTATAAATATGATTCGTCAAATATATTTTAATTACTTACTTAAATGGATGTTGGATCAGTTAAGAATGTATGAAAAGAGTTGTTCAGATTTTTGAAAGCATTTCCATGTTATTTCTAGTAAGATGACATCATGAACCAAACAGGGATAGATAAAATGGAATTTTGTTCCGCTTTGATTTCTAAGTTTTTTTTCTGGGGTATCATATCAACATCTAGTTTCTCCTGTGTTATGCCAATGTTCAACATGAGACTAACAATGGACAGTTCCGGTAAGTTTTGACCTCAATCGCGCTGATGGCGGTGTAAGTTTTGAACGGGTTTTTGTATTATAAACCACTTTTCTCGAGATTGAAGCGGTTGCGTTCGAGCGCGTTCAATCTGGTGAGGACAATTGCTGAACATAGTCCTATAATATTGAAGAGTTATATAGAGTTATATTAGATTAGTTAACTATTGAAGAAGTGCGTCATATAAATGCGATAACAAACCTATCCTATGTTTACGTAACTATGTTCTAACATAATATTCTTTACATCAACAAAAGGTACTTACGTCCTTGTAGACTCTCCTCAAGTCGTCCCTGCTGAAGACGTTAGTCTTCCCCACCTGCTTGCTGAGCACCTGGAAGAAAACGTCTCTACAAGTTGATAGCTCCTTCACGGCTATGAACTAAGGCTATACGCTAGTCAACAGAGACATTTAAGAAATTGAGCTTCTACGGGGATGAAACTGAAACTGCGCTTTAAAGCGCGTGCATGTACGTGTTTAAACGACGCCTTTGTCGGCAGCCCTTATATCAATTGTTTTCTTTAAATGTGTGCTTTTATTACATTCTTTATGGCTAAAAACTATTTACCATACTAGCTATTACCTCGAAGACGGTTATTGTTATCATGTAATTAAACTACCGCAATACAAAAAAACCTTTAAAAACATACGTGCATGAAAACACTGGCAGCTTTATTGAGCTGCTTGTGCTGTTTGAGGGCTTGTCTGTCTTTATACTCCGCTTGCCGCATGGTTCTGCATAGAAATATAAGTAGTACACAATGGTGACTATTATTTTCACCTGATAATACCGGTGATATTACGCCGCTAATGGCTGAAATATTGCCCAAGCGGCGTTAAACAATAACTCACTCACTCACCGGTGATATTGTTATCATCAATTAATATTCCAATTTCATATGAGTACTTGGTGTAATAATGAACATCTGATGTTGTAACGAATTGAGGTGATTTGGTGTTTCACGCCGCTTTTGCAAAATTACTTCATTTATATCACTGATGCTTGTATCATTGCAGGGAGAAAGCCCAAAACACCAATGTATCTATGTATTGCGGTGAAACCTGCGAGAATAGGCTGGCAGTAGTAAACTAAGCTACGATGAAATTCAGTATAGCATTGTACCAAGCCTTACTGCAGGTAGAAGAGTTCTCTACTACAGACACAGTTGCCTGGGCCCCTGGCGGAATTCGAACACCTGATGTGAATAATGAGACCCAAATATGATTACCATGATCATTAACAACTGAGGGTCATGAATGTCTGAATGGTGCGATGATGAGGAAAAAATGGAATCGTGAATTATGAATACCTGATATACTGGTGAACATAACATATGCCCATAAACACCTAATGATGTTATAAAATGGGAACACTTACATTGATAACTATGTACATATTTGTATTATTACCTCGATTATCCGGGCTGTCTCACCTGTATAGTTTGGTATTCTTCTTTGGTTTTCGGGGCTTTTCTTTTGTCCGAGTTCGACTCTCCGTCTCCTCCTCGTCTGCAACATGCTAAAGGTTTGAAAATGTCTTAAATATTATGTCAAACGCAAGTCTTCTTCCAACAAAGCTTGGCTAGCGTGCAGTCGTGAACACTTTACAGATATTTATTGAATAATTCATTGTTCATGTTAAATCGACAAGGATCGGTATCATTAAGTCTGCGCTAGAACTGAAACCAGATGAAAAGCATGTTAGTATATCATCACTAATCACGTAAGTCTTTAACCATAATGCACTCCCTGTGAATGCCGTATGTCCAAATGGCATGAAACTACATGCAAAAACACTAATATATGAAATGCATGCATTCAAATATATTTTGATTGAAATATAAAATAAGAAGTTGTTTGAAAGCACACGTTATCTCATTAGAATAAACAATCAATCGCTGCAGTCAAATATCAAGTCTGTCTTACGGCACAACAGGCCCAGTTAAGGGCAATAGAGCATGGTTGCTCAGCTATGGCCGTGATCTCAGGAAAAAATATTTCATTTAGATCGCCAGACAACCCTGTTTTAATAAAATAGGAATTGGAAACGAACTTACTCCATTTATGCTCACGAAAACATTGCTCTAACTCAAAGGACTTGAATTAGATGAACTAATATCATTGGTAAATTTTGAACAAATGAAATAGCTGTCCAGACGTACAACAATGCCTTGAAGACCCCGGTCATCATGGGAAAAAACAAATAAAATACACGTGCACTTAAAAAAAAACCTTTTGAAAATAAGAAACAAGAGTAAAAATCGAAAAGTTGAAAAGTCATATATTTATACAATCTCACTTACAAAATTGAGACCCAAGGTTTTCAGGTTGACATCGTCTGATTTGAACCTATTGTTGAAAGCACGTGCCAGCTGGGAGGAGTCAGTCATATTTAGCTTGTCGAAGAAATTGTCTTCCTTTTCCATTGACAGGTACCACCCTTAAGAAGAATACTATGTTAAAACATGTCAGATATTAGAGGTTATCAATCAAGTGTTTTTGGAAAATGGTATTTTTCAAGCCCTATCTAGTTGAAAACAAGGTGTGAATATTTTCAAGATCGATACGACAAAATGAACGTCTCAATAACACAGGACGTGTTAAGTGCAAGGAAAAGAGCACCTGAAAAGGATGCTGCAAGTAAAAACCAAACTCGAAGCTATGTTGACAGGACATGGAACAGTTATCAGTTGATGGGAGAGTCTAGAAGTCTGTTACCGAAGTCAACGTCAACCTCATCAGTAATCTTGTACGAATGCAGCTGTGTAAGTTTTCGGTTTGGAGACGGTCTTGCGCAAAAAAAATTGGCAGATTGTCACATAAATGTGTACTTATTTTTCAAAAGGTTTAGCCATACACACTTCCAGTAACCACCTTAGTGCTAAAACCAGAAATGAGAAAAGTTGCATTACAAGAAAGTATCGCTGTTTGGAGGGACTTGTAAACCTAAATCTGAGCTAACAGAGACCTTTCATACAAAGCCGGGATGTTATAGACAATGGTCTTAAAACGTCCTTGAGATGATGTACTAAACCATTCAATGATTCATTAGATTTTTTATATCTATTGTTCCCATATTTACCGTCAAAACTGTGAAGGGGAAAGTTACAAATAAAACCTCCATCAATATAGTGGTGAATCTCCCTACCAAATTCGCGCTCTTTGGACGTAAATAAACCTGAAATAAGAAAGCACAATTGAACAAGCAAATAACATGTAACGTTTTAAGAATCTGTCAATGGATAACACATTTTGTGTAAACTATAGTTTCAAGACATATTACTTTGGTTTTGATTGCCCAAGCTACCTAGACATGCATTTTGATCGTTTTGTGAATAATTAATATTTAATCATGTTTTCTCTCTTCCAAACGTTACCCAATTTCAACATCGCTTTAAATGTTTAAAAGCTGCGATTGAAATGGTATCAATCGTAAACTGAATCATACAGCAGAACAGATTTCACAAAATCTTTATTTTCGTCAACTGTCTGTGATGAAGACGAAATTGACAACGGGTGCCGAAAGTCGACGGATATAAGCCACATAATGCATCCAGAGTTGACTTCTGACGATAGTGTATTGTATATGCTATATAAGGTTCAGTGACCGGAAAGGATTCTCAATTTGTACAAACATTCCTTATGTAATAAAATGCATCTTTGTGTGTTGTTGTCATTTCAATTGAAGGTTTTTGTCAGAATTTTGATGTCTCAAAAAAAATTACTCTTAGAAAAAAGTTCCGCCATAGGGTTATTTAAACCACGGTTTACAACATAGGAACTATAGTCTAAATAGTATCTTCATGGTTATTTTTCGATTCAATTCTTAAATTCTAGTATTTGGGACCTTAGACCCTAGTTACAAACATTTTACATGTTTAGGGTACAGCTGTACAAGGCGCTTCAATAGTGTAGTGAACACGTATTGGATAAGCGCTTCACTAATCTAGTGAAAATGTATTGGATAAGCGCTTCAATAGTCCAGTGAACATGTATTGGATAAACGCTTCAATAGTCTAGTGAACATGTATTGGATGAGCAATTCAATAGTGTAGTGAACATGTATTGGATAAGCGCTTCAATTGTCTAGTGAACATGTATTGGATAAACGCTTCAATAGTCTAGTGAACATGTATTGGATAAGCAATTCAATTGTTTAGTGAACATGTATTGGATAAGCAATTCAATTGTCTAGTGAACATGTATTGGATAAGTGCTTCAATAGTCTAGTGAACATGTATTGGATAAGCAATTCAAAAGTGTAGTGAACATGTATTGGATAAGCAATTCAATTGTCAAGTGAACATGTATTGGATAAACGCTTCAATAGTCTAGTGAACATGTATTGGATAAGCAATTCAATAGTGGATAAGCAATTCAATTGTCTAGTGAACATGTATTGGATAAGCAATTCAATTGTCTAGTGGACATGTATTGGATAAGCAATTCAATTGTCTAGTGAACATGTATTGGATAAGCATTTCAATTGTCTAGTGAACATGTATTGGATAAGCATTTCAATTGTCTAGTGAACATGTATTGGATAAGCAATTCAATTGTCTAGTGAACATGTATTGGATAAGCATTTCAATTGTCTAGTGAACATGTATTGGATAAGCATTTCAATTGTCTAGTGAACATGTATTGGATAAGCAATTCAATTGTCTAGTGAACATGTATTGGATAAGCAATTCAATTGTCTAGAGAGCATGTATTGAACAAGCGCTTCAATCAGATGAACACTTTCCTGGTATAGTCATGGACATGCGCACTGCCGTCGCAACGGGGACATCCGGTGTTGTTTTAGGGTGAAAGTATTCGACACTCATGTTGCTAAGGTTACACACAACCACACAGAGTTCATTTCCTGTCTTCCTGTACAGCTGGGAAAGAATATTGTTACATTAAAAAAAATCACGCTTTTAAAAAAGAAAAAAACAGACAAAGTCGACTGTACCCCCGCCAAGTGGGAATATTTTGAATAATAAATATAATAATATATAGAATAGATAATAATGAAGTTTTTTTTGTATCCAGTGCTTTAACTGTGATGACAGTTCCACATACAACGTTTTAATAACCAAGAACTCTCACGGACGGAACGTCGGATTACATTTCAAGATCTCCCGACAACTTCGTTGTAACCTGTAATCTTGTATTGTTAACATCATGTTTAATATATTTCAAGTTCTATATAATTGAGATTAAAAAAAATAGGATTGTTGTAAGCTTTAATCGAACCAATACTTTTCCCGATTAAATCATTTAAATTTTTTTTTTAAATGGAAGAAGACTGGAGAAGTACATGCCCTTACCTGGCTGAAAGTAATGTTATTGATGCCCGTTTTCTTCTTAAACATTTCGTTTATGAAATTGGCAAGTCTATTCAGCGGGTGCCAACCAAATCTATTTAACAGGTTAGAGACGAGGTGGAACCAACTGCCGTCTGGAAAACATAACAATAAGTTCAAGTCTTTGTGACGAACAGACATGTATGTGCAACATTTACAAGGTGTGCAGCTTAATTTCTAGCATCTTCAATAAAATTTGTCAATATATTGTGCTTTTCATTTTCAAACACTGTCTAACGTAAGCACTGCTGCCGACTCTTCAATGAACAGCGACTTCACGAAACAGTCCTGCCAGAAATCTATTTTAAAAGTTTACATGAAAAGCCAGGAGGATATAGTAGTCCCTATATATGGGGAGAGAGTGACACCTACCATACACAAGACGTTCCATGTCGATGGTGTAAAACTCCAGCATATCCTGGTATGTCATACCAGCAGCATACAACGAAGCAAACAGGGCGCCCACGCTCGTACCCGCGAACCTTTTGATGTTGGGGAGGACGCCGATTTCTTCTAAATACTAAAAATAGTTTTAGGACGTGAGGTGTAGAATTAAATAAATTTCTTGCGGCAACAGTGCATGTGGTTTCTGATAACGGTGGATAAGAAAGATGGTTTGATTCTGTCTATTTTGAAATGACCCTCCCAATCGACTTACTTTAGCGTGATTGGATTTAATCATCCAAGATAGCGCTATTTTCATAATTCCAAGTTTTCATCTGCTGTGAAAAATATCTATTAAAAATGCTCTGTCGATGCTTAAACTGGTGAAACTTTTTCTAGTGTGTCGCTGTACACTTTAGCATTTTGCGCCCGGATCATCGATATATGTGGAAGGGCCTAGCGGACAAAATTTCCGCGATATAGCCCGATATAACCAAGAAACCATGGTGGTAACTATAACTGTACAACAATTTAGTTTTTTAAGTGGCATTTTTGAAGTTGGAAGCAACTAAGTACAAATAATTTATGGATGACAACTTCTTTATTCTGATATATATTTCCTATTGTTACTATTTCTCAATCATGTACCTGTTTTTTTGTTTACAATCTCATTATGTTATACTTGTCTATATATATCACAGTTCCTCTATTATGCCATTCACGTTTGACAACGATACAAGAATCTGTATCAAAACGTCGCAACCTCAGAATAAAGAAGTTGTCATCAATAAATAAAGTGTACATAAAATTATTTTGATACTTAGTATCTTAATGATATAAATATTGGCTGTTAATTTTCTCGTAATAAACTAATTGGCCAAAATAGCTTATCCATGTTTACCAACATTTCAACTAAATGTTTTTGGTTTTATTCAGAGTTGCGCTCATTTCGCCTTAAAATGAGCGCGAGAACGTTATTTTACGAATGCTTTAAGCATTTTGTGACCAGTTACACCGAATGACACTAAATGATACGATAACTAAACAAATGACAACTTGAATGACACCGAATGACTTTTAATGATACGATAACTAAACATATGACAACTTGAATGTAAAAGATAAACATAGCCATGACAACTTAAATGCAGAGTCCAATATAGCCTATATATGAGACATTCATGCCATTTAGATAGTGAACAAATGTGACAGTGTTATTCTTGGGATCCACTTTATTTTAAGAACCACATTATCTTATAGTATATATATATATACACCCAGTTTAACTAACTGATAATGAGCATCATGGTTTTTTAAAATTGTGCAATATTATTTTGACTCTTGTTATTTAAGGCAGCAGTGGCAGATTCAGGAATTTGGAAAGAGTTCGGGCTCACAGTTTAAGAAAAAAGGAGGCAGGGGGCAGCTTCAGAAACAGATCCTAAATGTAAAACTCATTAAATGATAAATTGAATCTTTTTCACATAAATGACTTTCACCAATCTTAAAAGCCGGCACAAAACTCTTATCTCAGAGATCTGCATAATCTCAATACGCTGATTGAAGTGAATGGCCATGGAGATTGAACATACAATTATCATATGTGTTGTAAATACAGTACAATATGTTTCATCAACAATAAATATGTTTTGTCATTTGGAGTTATCTGATCTCAGGAACTTAGGACCAAGCAGATGAACTTCTACCGATAAAGATTTTGCTTGATTCAAAAAGGGGAAAAAGGTTTTCGGATTTAAAAGTCTGCTTTTGACATCAGGATGTTGTTGAAAGATGACCCTAGCGATACAGATGGATACATATGAATGCAGAAGTGATGTTGTTGAAAGATGTTCCTAGCGATACAGATGGATACATATGAATGCAGAAGTGATGTTGTTGAAAGATGACCCTAGCGATACAGATGGATACATATGAATGCAGAAGTGATGTTGTTGAAAGATGACCCTAGCGATACAGATGGATACATATGAATGCAGAAGTGATGTTGTTGAAAGATGTTCCTAGCGATACAGATGGATACATATGAATGCAGAAGTGATGTTGTTGAAAGATGACCCTAGCGATACAGATGGATACATATGAATGCAGAAGTGATGTTGTTGAAAGATGTTCCTAGCGATACAGATGGATACATATGAATGCAGAAGTGATGTTGTTGAAAGATGTTCCTAGCTATACAGATGGATACATATGAATGCAGAAGTGATGTTGTTGAAAGATGTTCCTAGCGATACAGATGGATACATATGAATGCAGAAGTGATGTTGTTGAAAGATGACCCTAGCGATACAGATGGATACATATGAATGCAGAAGTGATGTTGTTGAAAGATGACCCTAGCGGTACAGATGGATACATATGAATGCAGAAGTGATGTTGTTGAAAGATGTTCCGAGCGATACAGATGGATACATATGAATGCAGAAGTGATGTTGTTGAAAGATGTTCCTAGCGATACAGATGGATACATATGAATGCAGAAGTGATGTTGTTGAAAGATGTTCCTAGCGATACAGATGGATACATATGAATGCAGAAGTGATGTTGCTGAAAGATGTTCCTAGCGATACAGATGGATACATATGAATGTAGAAGTGATGTTGTTGAAAGATGTTCCTAGCGATACAGATGGCTACATATGAATGTAGAAGTGATGTTGTTGAAAGATGTTCCTAGCGATACAGATGGCTACATATGAATGTAGAAGTGATGTTGTTGAAAGATGTTCCTAGCGATACAGATGGATACATATGAATGCAGAAGTGATATTGCATCTTTGAAAATTATCAACACTCACACTCTTCGATAAATATGAAAACATTCCTGACATGCCTTTGATATTTTTACCTTTTGAAACTTATGTTAATATATTTGACGTCAAAAGAAACTTTAGTGAGATTCGTAGTGAGTACGTTTATTTCTTTATGCCTTTTAAACTACAGAAAATCGGTTTTCTACAGATTTGTACAGATTTCCCCTTTTGTTACGGCCTATTTGGAGTACAAGTTCTATGCCTTATGTTGTTAAAAAATTGAAATATTTCAAGTCAAACCTGTGCGGCGCCAAAGTGAGCAAATCCTTTCACACCCCCGCCACACATCACCAGGTTAGTGAAGGGGAGTTTGTATTGGCCCGGGTCAACTGCCGACATTGTTTCTTCGTCGCTTTCTTCTTCGCTTTCTTCTTCCTCTTCAACCTCGTGTGGGGCAGAGAGAATGCCTGACGAATTTGACCCCATGTTACGAGTTAAAATTTCAGAAACTACCTGAACAACTGGTACCCTTCGATGATTTTTTGTCGAGGAAGAGTCTTTGGCAGCTGCTATGAGCAGGAATGTTGAAACATCGACGTCGAAGCTGTTATTATACCTGATTTTGGTTTTTGAATCTGCTTCGAGAGTTCAACAGCTGTTGTAATTTACTGTACATTTATCCGGAGTTTAATTTTAATGATAATTATTATTCTCGATTAAATATTTATTTTTGACATTGATTCAATATATGAGATATATGAGAGTTCATATTGTTCATTGTTTACGAATCAGCATTAATATATGTGAATGTAAAGCTACCACAATAGAATGAATGTCAATTGTCTATTTGACCACAGTTTACAGAAAAAAAAAACTTTGATTGTGTTTGTGCATATTTCGCACCAAATCCATTTTCAAAAATTATTTTTATCATTTACCATTATTATAACTATTTATTATCTTTGTTTCTACATTAGGGACTTTATAAACCATAATCAATTAGACATGAAATTATTCTTCAGATTTAAGTGGCCTCCTTGGTTAGCTCAGTGGACACAGAAGCAACCAAACACAGCTGGTTCAACTCCACGTTTCCACTGACACATTGGTAAACATCCTGCGGTTATACGATGCAAATTTAGCTTTGGGTTGGAACAAGACAATCAACTTAACATTAATTTCGGGAATGAAATATTTTCGTATCTGATGTTGACGGCTATAACAGTGTTCTCGAGGAACGCCTTAGCGCACTTCATAGACAACACTAGTTAGTTATGAATTTGAATGCGTGAGTTAGGAAGGGTCCAGAGCCGATTTAGTGTCATGAAAACACGGAGAGTGCCTATAAATCTAATTATTAGCCATAACGCTGGTCGAAAAAGAACTGAAAACTATTTTCATTTCCTAAATGCCTAAGACCGTAGAAACAGAGTTGATATTAATGATTATTTTAACAAACGTTGGCTAAGTGTAAGCTAGTATCCCGAATTGAAGAAACAATTATAACGAGATTGCTTGAATTGTTATTTCAATATAGTCTTTTCAGTAATGTTCATGTATACATACTTTTGGTAATACTATGGTTCATTATACTTATAATAGCCAGTGGAAATTCAAGTGTTGTACGTGATAAATGAATACTCTTTAGGAAACCTTTTCTGATGTAACACTAAGAATATGAAAAATAGTAAATAAATAACCATACCTAAAAACATGTTAAACAGAATTCCTACCCTTTTTTTGGCATCGGTTTCTTTATTTAATTTTCGCACAAACACATGGTTGTGTTAATGTTCAAAGTTCTTTTCACTGAATGTTGATCTTGCAAATTAACTTCATTTTGGTTTTCATACTACAGTCTCTTCGCATATTCATTCTTTTTCAGATTTGATTATATCCCATAAGACCCTTGCCGAACAGATGACAATTAATGTACCTCTTGTTGAAAGTGTATGCTGTATTGCTATTTCTGGTATCCTAGAACAAATTAAGTGAGAAAAATAAATTGTCATGGTATGTTTTGCATTATATCTCATACCGATTCAAATCAACTTGAAACTAGGGACAATTACATGGTTTCTGAACCAGGCTTTATTTCACCCTTACATGCTACACTGATTAAATGGAATAATTTTACTGTAAAATCCATCAATCCACGCATAGTGACATCCGCGCTAAAAGTGTCAAAAGCATGCACATCTGCCACGTTGGTCTGATCAAACGTATGTCAAACTACGTCACTGACTCACACTCTCTGTTACTTGACTAAGTTCTCATTCAGAATCCAATCAACTTCCTCTAACAACGAAATTACGTGCGCTTCACATGCATCATACGGTTATATAGAAACACTGGCACATATTTGTGCATTCTCTCCAAACAGAGGTTGCTCCGTCATAAATTCAGGTTGCATAGGAATTTATGACGGACCTACCTCTGTTTGGAGAGAATGAAATTTGTGTGGAAAATGATAATCTCGATCTACACCAAGTAATCATGTTTTGAGAGTATTCCAGAGTTGCTAAACCAGCAAAAACAAAGCATTGGAATTATATTGTAAATACTGTCATTAGTTGCCTATCGTATAATGAATGAACAGAATTGGTATGAAAAGTAACAGCGCACAGACTTGTCAGAATGAAAGAAGAAAATGCACATAATTAATTTTCCTTTAAGGTTTCCGAAATGTGAGGGGAACTGCTTTACGGTGAACACTATAGCATTTGAAATAAGCACATCCAGTATGCCATACGGAATAAATAAATGCAGTTGGAAAAAAAAACAATTAAAAAAAATTCTTTTTAATACCCTAACAAAATTTGAAGAGCTGACCAAACTAATGGCATTAAGGTTAACGAAGTGTGTTCCTACTCAAAATTATTTCTACATCTGACAACCTAAATCATAGATAAACAAAATGTTGGCCTGAGCGATTAGAATAATTCTAAAATATAGGACCACTAGATGACCGTTTTGACATTTGATTAACATTAATAGCATGAAAGGACTTTGAGTGAATAATCACAATATATAGATCTTACTATCTTCCTACAATGACTTTCTTTTCATTATATCATTTAGAGATGGGTGTTCGTGCTCGGTTGACATCAATAATATTAAATGATAAAATCGCTCTTACAGATACAGAGGCAATAGACATTTATGTATTATCATTTACATATTCTCATCAATGACAGATAATGATTAGTGTTTTTTGCAAAATTACTGGAAAAAGATAAACGAATTCCAAGCTTCTTTTAGTAAACGATACACAATTAAAGACAATATATTCGTTACGTTTTCCCTAATTACCACCAGTGGCGAAGCCGATAAGGGTTAATGTCGTGGCGTCGTCCGTTCCAATAAAGGTACTAGTCTTGTGACACCTACTACAGCCTCTCTCAAAATTTACCCATCCTTTGTCAGGCAAATCGCGTTTTTTGCATGACATGATGAATATTTTTGTTATGAGTTGTTATTTGTTATTTGTTGTTGAGTTATGGCCCCTGATTTTGAAGTCTCATTGCAGACGAGCCCCGAATCCACTTAATGAATTCCTCACCTTAATCTTGTATGACTCCATGAAGAAAGAAACAAGGAATTATCGTTATTGTCAATATATAGCATATATGTATTATTTTGTACAAAAATGACATTTTCGGTGCTCTCTCAATGCTTAGGAACTCTGACTTTAATTTTCATGATTAATTCTCGATAACAAGACACTACTGAAATGGTTTGCTATATCTGATTTAAATAACGTACACAATGTCCTTTCAGTATGAAAGGCATACATGAACAGAAGAAAAGAATTACTAACTGCAGTAAAAGTATACCGCGGCTATTTAAAATTTTAGGCGTATTTCAAAATTAATCTGGACATTAGACTATGAAATATGTAAAAGTTAGTCAAATTTGGGGAACTTCACAATTCTTATTAATGGAAAAGGTTCATCTGTACGCAAATTGAAAGCAAATTAGAAACTATTTTTTTAAAACAATCAACATCTCAAATATCTATATTGTTTGTAAATCAAAGACCTGTTATGACAGATAAGGATTGAGCACATATATAAAAAAAACTATTATATATATAATCTGCAAGATTTGTCTGTCCACGTACTGGTATCAATAACATGATTCTACTTTAAACTGTTTATGCAATCTTATTGAAATGATATGTTTTAAACATGTTAAGAAATATTGAATCTCGGTTCGAAGATTTCGTCGCTTATCGTATGATATGCTTGTTAAAGAAAAAGATTTCTTGTTTACAAAGATAAGATAGTATCTATAAAAAAGTATAATTGAGATGTAATTGAAGATTTTACTATTTCATCAGAGTCTTTAGTGCCTATACTCCACTTGAGACACAAGTTAAGAAACGTTAAATCACACAACATGATATCTCTATTTGTTCCAAATTGGATTTATGACATGTTTTCGAAAAGCACATTAATAGACCCTATTCAACCCTGCGTATTGTCTGAGGGGCCTTTGACATCTTTAGGTCGATGAGGACTTAAGCCTACGGTTCTTGACAACAGAAAGTATATGGCTGATCAGCAATTTCATTGAAACAAGCTCGAAACGAGTAGCTTGTACCTCGCTACGTCAAGAAACGCATTTCGGTACAAGCGGCTTATTTAGATCTGATTGCAGGTGTCCCTTGGAAAATTAATTGTATCCCGGACGTGCTCGAAAGGGTTAAGATATTGTGCTTGAGGCTGCCCTCGACTGATCTACGGCCCGCCGATACTGATGTCATCTATTTTGTAAGACTAAGTTCCTTAATGGAAAAACGTCGGAGACGAAAGCAACCGCCAGTAAATCACAGGCGATACATTGATTTTTCAACCCAAAGGACACGTTGCCACATACGCTTATTCAAATGTCGTCATGCTTGAGTTCAAGCCAGGTGAAGGCTCATAATATCATTAGTCGGGGTCGTTGATGACGAGCTTGTAGACTTTGTCCCATGATAGGTGCATTCCTCTCGTTTGCTGTCACCAGTGATGGAGTTTGTTAACGGTTCCTGACACGTCATACAGAGCAACCGCCTGTCGTCACTTAATTTGGTCGTTGAGCCTAGCTTAACCAGTAGCCATAGCATTACTTTTTTTGCGGTGTTTTGAGCAACTGTCTATTATGCTATGAATAATATATTCACACGTCTTCAAATCTGTCGCAAGGACCTAGCACTGTCTCTCATGCCCACAACCTCTCATTTTCGTCTTAAGCAAACCAGCTCAACACTTGTCTTGAAAAAATATCTTCCGGGAAGCGTACGTTTGGTGGAGGTCAGGTATGGATGCATTAATTAAAAGGGTGGCATTGTAACTTCTGGGCTTGCGTGGGAACAGTAGCATTTACGGGATTTTTTTTACTTAGCAATCGAATGTAATCAATATATAAATTGAATAAGTGACATACTAGTACCGACAGTTATGATTTAGGATCCTATATATTATATTTCTCTAGAGAAGAGAATCCGTTTTCTACGTCATACGGCAACAACATTTATGTTCATAATCGATACAAGGAGTCCTTTTTAAGAAGGTTTTTTTTAGCAAAAAAAATAACGTACGCAAGTAAACGAACTATCATGCTTCTTATATTTCCTTATTTGAGTCGATATACACCGTTTCACTTAAATCAGATAAATATAAAATAACCTTTAATTGCACAGGACCACACATTTCAAATGTTATTGGTTTAAGTTATGAAAATTAATAACATTGTATTGATTCCAAATACGATTATAGTATTTTATCAAGATGAGGTAAGCTAAGTACTCGAATGTTTAGTTACCTCAGTTTTAGAAATTCAATAAAATGTTCCTATTTAAAAACCAGTCGCGAGGTTTAACTGTCTAATGCCTGCAAAATCCGTAACCAGAATGGACAACATGTGAACATTTGCCTTATAGCAGTAGGTGTTCACGAACCGCATGAAGTTCTCGATTTTGACACGCGAGAAGCACGTGCTCCCACACACCTATTTGTAGGACTTATAGGACTACACACTTCATTTATACATCAGTGAAGGGGTTAAAAGGATTATAGAAATTTTCATCATTTAAAAATTTTGTGGTTAATTTTACTCAGAGCAAGTGAGTAACCGCCATATTTTCTGAGTTGTATCGGGAACATCAAAGACACTTTGTCCTCGAGTCCGGCCTCGAATACTCCACGAATGATCTGTGATATGTCCCGCCACAACTCAAAAACTATATGTATCTATTACTTTACAGCATAAATTCCACTAAGCTTTTATTTGAATTTAAGAATCAATATGATATATGGAATAGTTAACAAAATCCATGTAATCAAACGATGTTTTCTGGAGAAAAGCCTAAAATATTTCCAATGGTTATCTGGACATGAAGTCAATCACCTACTTAAGCACCAGTAAAACGAACCCGCATGGTTTAATACTATTGTATTCCTAAACAATAATCGGAGGGAGGTCATCAATCAAGAACGCCCCCGTAGATTCGTGTCAACGGTACACTTCGTGATAAAAACACATTGGCCACTGGAATCCTCTCGTTTAATTCAGGAGACCACCCTTTTCAAACCAACCAATCATACAATTCTGACGCTTTCCCCTTGGCCAATCACAAAGCGTATCCTTGCGCTGATTATGATATATTCTCCCCGTGAGTATTTTGTCAGTTTGCAAAGGAATCGTCTAGGTTTCTACCAGTCTATAACACTTTTCCCGTGACAGTACCTTTAGATCAAAGCGACGCAACAGTCTTGCGTTATCGATTGGTTTGACCTGCTGCAAGTGGAACGGTTTCTGCGACGGATGCTGTTTGGTGTAGAGAACTCTTGGGGGTAACTTTCCAAAGTTGACCACTGAGAACCTAAGACAGTGGAAATCATTTGTGGATTTTAAGCCGTCCAAATAACACAAGTCAAAGGCTTGTTCGAGCTTTCTTGAAATTCAAGACATTTGTTCTACCTTGACACAAGATGGATTTTGACGAGTACAGAAAGCGAGGTAAGATTTCTCGGTTCATTATGTACATTATGTTTGTTGTACATATGTCGTATGTTTCAATGAATTTATCTTATCGAGTATATTACATGTTTCACTTGCAAACAAGTGTCCGAGGCTGAATCGTTTTGTTTTTAATCCAAAGTTTTTTTTTCCAGATGTACAAAAATAAATTTATAGTGTAAAGACATTTTGCCAAGATGAGCAAGAATAGCGTTAGATTGGAAGTTATTGATGGGACCGATGTGTAAACGTTCGGTAGAGCCCATATCAGTTCAACATATATGCGAAATGTATAAAGTGCTTCAGGTTCTTTAAAGTAATTCTTTCTACATCGGAAAAGTGCGTGCATAGAAGTTTTAAAAAGAGAACTAGTTCATTTTAATTACTCAATAAAAAATTGGTTACCTTCCAATGTGTTTTGCTTATATCTAAACATGTATATGTATGTAGAAGAAGAGGGAATGTTTGTGCATCTAAGGAACCTCTTTAGGACCTACTCATGGCGGCGACACCAGGAGAGAGAAAAAGTGGTTTAAAAAATATGCAACATAAGTACATAAACGCTTCTTCTATACAACTACTCATATTTGTTTAATAAATACATATTATGTAGATAGTTATTTTTGTCATTGGGTATATCAGCCATTATTAACGGGATAGATGGGAAAGTAGAGAGGAATCTGTAGATAGACTCCGCTTAAACGGCTCTGACTTGAGCCGATTATTTTTTAACATTGTGATGTTATACTAACGGATCCAATAGTTTCCTTCCTACAAAGTCCAACTTCCTTAAGGGGCATTTTAGAGGTTGGATTGATGAAGAAGAACGAGTGCTTCTGGATAGTCAACTTAATTCTTTATTGTACGAATTGCGACGTTTCGGTGTAGATACTAACACCGTTATCAAGCAAGTGATGTCACGTAGAAGTTGACTATCCATAGGAACTCTTTCTTCCTATACAAAGTTCAAGTCAAATCAAAAGATTATTGAATCTATAATTGTTGAATATATCGCTGAAACTTTATGTGAAAGTAATGTTCATACGATAACATTCAAAGCTCTTACAGTGTTGCGACGAGGAAATATTCATGTTTGGTACTTTATGCTGACCCTGCTATAAGGGATTTGAAATTAAAACAGATGTTAAAGGTCATCCACGGAATGACATTTTTTGTCAGACATAATTTGCGCTCTCATTGTTTAACGCCATTTCATTTTCAAAGTTGAATGACATTGCCCAACTAAAGATGCTTGAAGCTTGATCAAAATTAATGGCAATCAATTTGCTGAAATTCAAATTCAGCACAAACGTTTAAAAGAAATGAAAATACCGGTGCAAAATATTGTGTATTCAAACATGCAGGGGAAAAAGATCTGATCATATAAGACACGAAACCTCCTTTGCAAACTCGCACCAGATTGCATTAGTGGCTTTTTAAAACCTTGCTATTAAGCGTCAACTTCATGCCTCTTCGGCACAATATTTGTCATTGGACTATCGAGATACGTCGCAGCAAATGTTGCAAGTACGTAAATAACCAGTCACTGGGCTTAGGCAAGTTATGGCATTCGGGGGAGGTTGTATAGTATATATATCAAAATAATATTACATTGCAGTATATTACACAAGAGGCTAATGATCCCTATTTCACATCTTGTCCATTATTATAATATCGTTTTTGTTATGTTTCCTTTAACCAACAATTGATTCCAGCATTGGCACTAACATCATCCAATTGATTCTTATGTAACATACCCTGGACTTTACACATACTGATAGTTCGGGTTTCGTCCCGACGATTTGACTTAGATGCTTGTGTTTCGTGTGTGTTGACGGGTAAGCGTCCGTATGCCGTACGGTAGTCGTATCTCTCTCTGATAGGGCTAAGCACAGTGTTAAAGATGGCATTTAAGTTGATTCATTGGCAAGGTATTTTTGCGCACTTGATCCAATACGCGACTGAAGCAAACAAAAGGACAATAACGATTTATAATCATGAAAATGTAATTATGTATTTGTTCTCGGGAACATTGCCACAGCACACGTATAACACATTAAATTGGGAACATCTCTTTTATAAGACTTTTGGTATATTTTTGCTGATACACTAAATAATATAGTATTATCTATATGTTCCCCAGTCAGAACATTGTACTTATTTGAGCAACTGAATGTTACTAGGTTATACATGATGAGAACATTATGATGTTATCGATTAATGATTACATTACACAAGTTAGTTTCTCACTTAATAACAGCGAGACAACGGTAGAGTCCAGTGTTAGTATGGTAACGTTACTTCATTCATTGTTAAAGTGACACAGAGTATGTTTCATGAATTTCAATGTGGCTTTTGTAAGAGGCAAAGTACTTTACGCCTCGAGTTAAGTTAAAATCGCCTTCCAAAACTTGCATCTTTATCTCCAAAATGCCAAAATTATGATATTTTCTTCTTTTCAACGATAATTGGAAAACTGCACAATAAATGTTAAGAATTCGCAATGATGTGTCCAATTAACGTGGATTTAAATGACCTACTTAACACTATAAACCAATGTTTGTCTTTGAGTCCGCTGTTAATGTTTCCGAAATTACGTTTGAGTTATTGGCGCGTGCCACTGTCCGGTTTTCGATAACTAAATCACGACTAAAACCCGTTTATTGTAGTTATACTAAACTGATACGCATTGGGATTCTGATTTTCTGAATCAATCACTTTTCAATAAATTAACACTATTTATGAAGTTTGACATATTTGACTCCAACAACATATAGTATGTTCCCCTATAAAGTAGATTTCTCCCCACGCAGCAGTACCAGTTATTTGAACAAGATGATATTACCAACACGGCGTTTTAAAAAGTTTTGCGGAACTGTGAGCCCCTATATAGTTTTTTTTATTTCTTAAAACGCAGCCAGTGATTAAATGATATCTATGGCTATTGTCTTACAGACCCATAAACCGTTAAAAAAAATCGTGTGACGATTACCCTTAAAATATTTTTTTGTATAATTCATTTATTCTCGAGAAATAAAACACTGTGACACATTAAAACGCTGTACGAAGCTATACGCAAGTTTTATCAAGGGGGAGACTTTTATCATAACACAGAATATTAGAATTGACAAATGAAAGAGAGACGTATATATTTCTCGAATGACGAAAATAACATTTAAAGTGTATGATTGTTAAAACCGCCTAACTGATGTCTGTAACTGTTTTTGCTTATAGTCAATAGCTGTTTATAATTGAGTGTGATTTCAACGAATATGATATTGAGAGTTTAAGTTACCCGGGTGTTGCGACTGATCTTACCTTCGTGTGTTGGCCTGCACGATCTGGGACACGTCATCACATTAGTGTAAAATGCAGGTACCAGTTATTGGAACCTTAATAAAAAATTGAATTCTATGAAGTATGACTTCCATTCATAGCATATTCAATGCAACAAACATAACTATATCAGGTTTTTTCACTACTAGAATTGTATTTACGTGTTCAAACTATCTTGACCTATTATACACAATGCATGTTAAAGGTCTGGATTACTTATTTCGCAGTTGTTTCACAGTTGAATGACTCCCAAGAGAACGGTTTTCATTTGTCACTTTAACTGTCAAAACAAAATTTTATATCTGAGAAGAGTTTAAACCTCCTACTTGTACCTGTTTCTTACTCGTATGTTTTATTAATTTCATGATATAGAATCTTCATTTCTGAGTTGAATGAAAACCAAAACCTCACACGCCTTGTACATCTTTTGTCCTGAAAACTTAAATGTCAATAAAGAGATTTAGGTAATTTGTTTTCAAGACTACGGCATTCAGACAAGCACAAAAGTACATCGGCGACATCGTGTGGTCATATTCAGTTAATTTGTAAAATCCGGTCGAATCCCAAATGCGGACAGCGGTTGAAGAGGCGCACTTGATTGATAGCAATGACAAACACGGCATACGCAGTGAAGACTCTCTTCTTGGGAAATCGATTTAACGAATTTTGCGAATGACCCTCGTGATTAACTGCAAGCGCCGATGTGTTTTTAAACGATGCCTTATGTTTGCTTGCTTGTTTAAATAGTAACTTCTGGTATTTGCCATTCTTGAGAAATTATTTGACAGTAATAATTCGACCCTTTTCCTTATTTGCTGTTCTTGTTTAATGGGAATAAAAGTTCATTTTAGTTGGTATTACATTTGCATATAATTTGATGTAGAATAGTGGAAATGACATAATGGTTTACACTTAATTTTGTGTAATGTTTTGGCATTTGTATTTGCAATATTGTTTCTTAGAGGGATTTTTTTCACTCTCTCAGATTTTTTCATTTGTGAAAAGTATAATTATACTAAATAATCATGTTTCCCACGAGCCGGTGTAATGTTAGAATAATTAACATTGTGTTAAAAGATTTTTGAATAATTTAAGAATTGAATTAAAATATTAGTATCTTAAATATCTATCATGTATACATTTCCGTATATTTATTTAAAGACACTTGATATCATTTTGACTGTTATATAGTGTTGCCTTATTAAGATAATAAAACATGAAAATTTGAAGCATTTAAGAGTTAATTCAAAGAAACCATAAACGTGTGTAAATATCGCAGGCTTCATAGTCTTTATTCCATATATTTGACAGAGTAAGGAACAGGTAATTGATATAAGTGTGAAAAAGTTCAATAACCTGCAGGATAAATGATCATAACCAATAACTGATAATCATATTGCTTAATATCAAGCTTACTAAATCTCATGTGGATTCTCAGAAACCTGAATGTACTAAAAATGTAAGTGCTCGAAAATCAACTGGCATTAGTTGTACTGCCAAATGCTAATATCTAAAACATAAAATCGAAGCTTAAATATCTTAATGTAATGCAAGAAATCAAAATACCTCTTACTCAAATACACAAGGTTGTAATTATATTCATTTACATCAATAAAACACAGAAATAAAAGAACTGTTTCTTTAAAGATTACTAAACCCAAGGTCAAGGACGAGTGAGACTCCGACCAGTTTTATTAAATGATGGAGGAACAACGTCGATAATCGTCACGTCTTCATGGGGCGCTGACAAGATTATTATCAATCCTATAACGGTATGCCATAGCCCATGTACCGATACCCATGAGGAGGCTCCAGGTCATGTGACCTGTCACGTGATCATAAAGACATCCTTACCGGCACTAATTTGTCTTAAGAAAGTTGAAAGATGATATATGGCATATTGCTGATTAATATTGGCACCTTTGGCTGGAGGAGCGCCAATAATCCGATCTTTTCGTATCAATGCGCCCAGACTCGGCGGCGAGACTAAGTCGACGTTTTATGTTTGCCTGCTTTGAAAGCAATATAAGGTAATTAGCGCTTGGTTTCAAAGAGCGACGTGTAAGAAGGCATTACAGAGAAAAATTGGATGAATACGTCCTTTGTAGAATTGTTTTTATCGCACTCCGACTTATGAATGATATGAAGTTTTATGAAAGAATGCACTTGCAAATACCATATGTCTTCACAATTGATTTTTGGAGAAAAAATATTGTAAATTATCGAATGACTTGTTCCACTTTCTCACCTACCTAGATAGGTAATGAAGCTTAAAGCTTTTGTATGATGAAAACTAATTTTTCTCTTAAATATTGTCATGCACTAGTGATTGTGATTTAGAATGGGTTTTTCGTCACTTCAGAATTCGGAAGTGTATGGTCCCTCAATTTGAAATTTACAAATAGTTAAACAAAAACAAAATTACAAAATAACACTTATTATATATGATCCTCAAAGATTTTAAATATGACGTTGTGTGATGCTAGTTTACGGAAGTTTTATCCTATGTGCCAATATAATCGTGAGCTAGTGTAAATGTATGGTACTAAGATTGTTCATGTGCCAATAGAATCGTGAGCTAGTATAGATGTATGGTACTAAGATTGCCCTTGTGCTAAGATATTCGTGAGGCAGTGTTAATGTATGGTACTAAGATTGTCCTTGTGCTAAGATAATCGTGAGGCAGTGTTCATGTATGGTACTAAGATTATCCTTGTGCCAATATAATCGTGAGTTAGTGTAAATGTATGGTACTAAGATTGTCCTTGTGCTAAGATAATCGTGAGGCAGTGTTCATGTATGGTACTAAGACTTTCCTTGTGCCAAGAATCGTTATTTCAAAAATACAAATACAAAAAAACATAATATAATTACATATCTGGCGCAAATGTTAGAAACATCCTATATAATCCTAAATGATTTTGGTAACTGTTCCAAACGATCTACTTTTTCAAATGATTGTCGTCATCGATAAAAAAACATGAGCCCAATCTCATTCTCTTAATTTATTGGTTGAATACATATTCTACAAGTTCATTGGTTCATAATGACTGGACTTCGTAAATGATATACAAAGTAGCTGTCGAATGCCAAGAGTTACGCCATTATGACATTTGACATAGACCACTAGTTATATAGAGGCATAAAATCAAATAGATGTGACGACAGTTCATTGAAAGAAGAATTGAATTTGAATGCGATAGGATACATAATGGCCACCTGTTTGTCATAAAACAGTAGATTTGGTAACCCAGTCTGACGGTTGTGGTGACATTTGGCAGACGTCGTAATGAATGTACACATGCCGTAGGTAAGTGTGCATAACATCGTATTAAAGCACTGTCTTTCGCTTGGAACAATACAAAAAACCAAAAATAAATTAAATATCGATTAATCGAAGGTTTAAACTTTTTGGATGACTTATGCCTAAAATGTTAGTAAAAGAGCGAGATTTGCTGTCCTTCTTAATGAGGAGGATATAGGGGCGCTGCCTATCATGTCACGCGGCAGGACTCACGATTCAGTGACCACTAGCCCTTACAGATCCGTTCACTAATGCTAATTAGCTGGAGTTTAGAAAAAACCTTATCTTAATTATTTATCGGCCGATTTCAGAAATTTAAAGTTAAGTCACTGTCAAATTCGCATGCATTTTAAATAATCCCGAAAGTTACCATGGGGCATTTCAGTCGATCTTTAAAAGCTCCGCGCCTTTGATAGGCATCAATGCAATACTAGTTGATGCTTTTCTTACCGATGTGGATGCGATTTATATGAATTGCCTAAACTAACGTACTCGATCCAGAATTTCGAGTGTTATTTTTGTAAAACAGTATGTGAATCTCGAGACATGTTTCACTGACGTAACAAACAATCACTTCCTGATGTCGTGAAACGATCATTCTTACGAAACAACTGTTGGTCAACAGACTGGTTTTCACATGTGTATCTGTTAACATATCATATGTATGACACCGGTTATGTTTCACAATGTTAGTGATGAGCCTCATTTAGTCATACGCTGGTCATACGTTGATTATCCTAACTACCGTTTTGAAGCTAAAGAGGGTCATGCAGCAGAGGGTCAAACGTCACGTCGTGTCGCATGTGGTCGTGAATGAATGTTTGGCAGATGGTGCATACTTATCCTTTATCGTCATATCGTTTCTCGCGACATGGTAACGACGTAAAGCTTCTTATCTTTCACACGGTGAATTTGTCGCAATGCAGCAAGGCGTTATCCACTGATGTAGTACCACATGAACTATGCCTTGCGGGGAAGTTGTTCACAAGATTAGTAAGATGTTTATACACTTTTAGTTCATTTTATGTTATAATCATGTTTAAGTTAACTTAAAGAAACTAATTATATTTTTTTGTACTAGCCCAGCTGCCAAATGAAACAACGCAGCAATGTAGTAACATGTACTTTACCAGCTACTCTATAATTACAAACTTTAAGATGTTTTTTACGAGTTTTTACAAACGTGGTTCCTGTCTTATTCAGTGAGTTGAATGAGGAGAGAAGAGCCGTTTATTCTTTCAGCAATTCAGTGTCGTCTATACAAGTGGCCCAGAATCGTTCTAGTGTCGTCAAATTGGATGACTGGAGTTGTTTAATATTTGATGATAGCGGTTTACGAGACAAGAAAATAGACACGGTTTCGTGACAGAAGGGTAGCCGATATATACTGATAGACGTCGTTTAAAGTTTAATTCGCCCCGTCTTTACTAAACGACATGAAAATAGCAAACCTTGCTAAATGTGAACATTGATCGCCAGGATCATGTTTGTCATGAATGGATATTACTCATGGCGATATTAGTTTAAAGGGGCACAGTGACTTATCCTGATTGTCATGAATGGATATTACTCATGGCGATATTAGTTTAAAGGTGCACAGTGACTTATCCTGATTGTCATGAATGGATATTACTCATGGCGATATTAGTTTAAAGGTGCACAGTGACTTATCATGTTTCTTGGTAAGGGAATTTTTCTGTTTTCTTGTCGCTGTAGCGATAAGCAATTACATCAATGTATGTATCAAACTCCATTGTTTTCAAATATCATATTTTGTAGGCCCTCATGACATCTAATCAAAACAACAAGACCATGACTTGATGAAGGATTTCTGCTTTGTTTTATGTTTCGATGGTGTAATGATAAGTGGTTTCTTTAATTTTGTTATTTCCTATGTTCGTGCTACGATTTAAAGATATCGCTAACATTTACAAAGTTTCTCGGAAAAGAGGGATAACGTTACATTTATGTTAAGTAGCAAAATTATTACGAGGGGAAGTCAATAAGTTCATAGAAGTGAGTATTGATACACTCCTGAAGACATCATCGTTGATGTCATTATTGAGATAGGTAATCTGACGACATTAACAGACATAAACACCCCTTCCCGATCAATTATTTGTGATTTGTGATTGTGTTGAACAGAGATACCCTCCTGTAATCATGAAAGTTATACAACTGAGCATTGTGCGGTTATTAAGTTTCTCCCGAAAGAAGGGGTGATTGCGACCGAAATACACAAACCTATGACCACTACTACTGTTGCAAAATGGTCAGTAAGAAGATGTCAACCACATGGACATAGTCTCAAAGACAAATGAGCATAATGCATCGAGATCAAGGGAGATTATATGGAAAACAAAATCAAAACCATTGGATTCTGTTTTATATCAACTTCTATGAAGTTACAGACTTCGTGTATGCAGTAGTGAAAGTCTTTTGATGTTATCTAAACTACAATACAAGCACCTAAACATGTCTTACGTGGGCGGTTGTGACACGCATTCACATATACAGAATTAACTCAAGTTATCGTGCATTTAAAACTGAATACGAAACAATCTGGAAACTCTTGACTTAGTTAATATTTCTTTCAAAGTTATTGCAAAGTTATAAAACCAGCTTATTCAGTAGCATCTGAAGACGCGCTGTTGTTGCCTTTGCACGAGCAATTAAGGAAAATAAGCATGCGTCCTCCCTAATCCGATTTACGGCCTTTTTACCCCCGCCAAGTGGTAAATCTGCGACAGAAATGAGTTGCGGAGTGTGCGAGTAATGAGCGACTAACGTCTGTTTGATTTCTCCAATCAAATGCGCCTCTTCAAGACTGCGCCGCCATTTTGAAAACACTTCCTGGGATCCATTGGCAATCTTTTACAACTGAATTACCTTCTGTGATTTGAAGGGAAAGTTAACATTGCAAGAATTTGATTATATTTTGCTGTTCATTTAAACTTTTGAATTGATTTTTAATGACGTTTTGTGTTGGTCGGTATTCATTTGTCAAATGCTCGAAGTTTCGCAAATGAATTTTGCTTTCATGTCATATTTTGACATTCAAAAGTTCGTAAACTTATAACACAATAGTGTTTTGATTAGTTGTAATACAGTATTGACGTAGTTAATTATTTTTACCTTTAATTGTCGTCTCCTTTGGACAATGATAATAAATATGAATAAATGAAAAAGAAAGAAATCTTGGTATCATGTCTATTTTTCTTAAAATGTGATATAAAAAATATCACTTCCTTTTGAGACATATGTTTCCCAAATTATTTATTAAGAAAATTACATACCCTGCCAGTCCTAACAAAATCAGCAATCGGCAGGTTTGTGTTTGCCCCAGGATATTGAAAATACTGCCATTTTCAATCAATGAAGTGTTGTTATATTTTTGAAAATAATAAATATCCAGCATTCATATTTTTAAAAAGAATAACAAATAATTAAAAGTATAGTAGTTTGGTAATATTGTAGGCGAATTTTTTAATATCTAAAACTATTTGAATGTTACCATCGTTACATGCATGATACGTTTTATGACATCAAATGATCGCACGCAGCCAATGGCTAAAATGTTGGTTTAGTTGCACTTGACAATAACATACTCAAACGATCGCCAATATATATATTTGAATTATGTCGGACGATTACAAATTCTTCATTTATCGTCATCACCAATTCTTGTTATTTTCAATTGCAAAATGACACAACTTGCCAATAAAAGTCTGGTAGAAATGAAATTTACAACAATTAAGATAGTAAATATCCTTAATAAGACATATGCAGATATTGATCTTTTCAAGTGATCCTCGTATAGACTGCGTATGTCGGAGGGCAAGGCAAATCAGTCTCTCCGTTCAACCAGCTGTTTAAATGGGAGCCTGGGAAAAGATCGCACATTAAGATTAAACCTAGATTTAGTATTAGCCATCCCGAGAATAACGTAATGACAGAGGTTTACCAAGACAGCGTGTTCTAACTGGATATAAATTGCTTCGACATTAAAGTTGTTATAGTGTAAGGGTATGGTACGCTTCAAACAGTTCGATGTACAAGTACTAAAGCAACATTCACACGACAAACTAAAGTTTGACAACATGTGTTGTCAAACACAAGTTTGAGAGTGTGAACGGTTCAACAACCCGTCAGCATCTCCAGTTCCCGAGTTGTCAAACTGTTGGCGAGAAATAGGATCCGTCTCTATTCTCACCAACTTTTCCATCAAACTTTCGGAGTTGTCAAACTCGAGTTTGACGAGTGAAGTGTTGTCAAACTCGTGTTGTTCAGAAATAACCAATGGCATGCCACATTTGAGTCATGTGACTTTTTGGCGTCATGGATATAACGTCATTTGCGCATCGAGTTTGACAACAAGTGTTTGACGTGTGAATATGCGAGTTTGATAACTCTTATAAGTTGGTCAACTTGTGTTGTCAAACCTGTGTTTGCCGTGTGAAGGCTGCTTAAGAATACCGGGCCATGTTATCATAATCATCAAGTGAAGAATTCGAAAATTCGTAAACTAAATTGGCACCCTGTTAAGTGTAATACTTTTTACTAACTTTTCCATTCAAGCGATTGTGTATTATCACTAAAGCGGCCTTCACACGGCAAACTAAAGTTTGACAACATGTGTTGTCAAACACAAGTTTGAGGGTGTAAATTAACGGTTCAGCAACCCGTCACCAACTCCAATTCCCGAGTTGTCAAACTGTTGGCGTGAAATAGGATCTGTCTCTATTTTCACCAACTTTTCCATCAAACTTTCGGAGTTGTCAAACTCGAGTTTGATGTTGTCAAACTCGTGTTGTTCAGAAATGACCAATGGCATGCCACATTTGAGTCATGTGACTTTTTGACGTCATGGATATAACGTCATTTGCGCATCGGGTTTGACAACAAGTGTTTGACGTGTAAATATGCGAGTTTGACAACTCTTATAAGTTGTGTTTGCCGGGTGAAGCCTGCTTAAGTTAAGACAACAATCAGTTTCCCAAGTGAGATCCTAATGAGACAGAACGTGAAGGACAAAACTGCACGTGCGGTTCGTACACTCTCAAAGATATGTCGTGTAAATGACGAGACGCACGAGAAGTTAGTGCAGTAGTATTTTGAAGATGGCGTGTTGGTTTTAGATGTAATGAATCAATTGCCTTTAGGAATGACTGAGAGCGGAATAGCAGAAGCAGAGATGTTTGCGTTCTCCTGCCAAACGATACCCTCTATGTTGCAGCAGTAATAAAAACCCTCACCTTTATGGAAGCTGAATCAGATAAATTCCCTGTGGTTACTGTGTGCAATGTAAGAAGTAGGTTTGAATGTATCGATATACTTCCGATGATTTGACACAGCGGAAATTACATGTGTCTCAAAACAGGGCAGCCGAGTTTGGGTCCCATGGTGATAGAGACATGACTGACTCGGATCAGATATAATGAAGGAAGTGCACTTTCAAGGTTGCCAAACACACCGTGCACCACAATGTACTGATATAGTGTACAAACCACCAGTTAACTTTCTCGCAAGACGAAACCGCTTCTGTTCAACCTTTCTGAATTGTGTTGCCTCTCTCGCAAAAAGATTATTCAAGGAAGTTTTGCAGTTTTTGAAAGTTTTTAGTGTGAAATATTGAAATAAATACTGCAAATCTACTTTTTTACGGGAAATAAACGTTATAACGAATAATATCATATAACAATTGTTAATTTTGAAAGTAACATACATACATACTATTTCTGTTCAGAACTGACATCTTTGTCTACAAGTTACGAGAAAACACCCACAGCTGAAGATATACTGTAAATCACGAATGATCTCATGATATACTATTAAAATTCAAGACAAATTTTAACAAACTTTAGGCATTGTGCTAGAATATTTTGTCAGATATCGACAAATCTAAATATATATTGACTGAACAGATAATACGATTTAATAGTTTTTACATACTGACAGTATTTATTCTAATTCACCCTCGCCGATGTTACAATCGCTTTAGATAACACCACGACAAATTGATGTATTATTTTCACAAGGACGATTCTGTAACCTTTATTCTGTATCTGATAAATAAGGAGATTTAAGTGCCGAAAAGAGAATCACGTTTCGAACTCCAATTCTATTATTTGGAGTGCAATATGCCGACAAAAACATAGTGTTACATTTGAGGGGTGGGCTTTTATGAGAAACACGAATTTTATGTGGCCTAGCAATTGCTTTGACGATATTAGGATCGGCCAAACTACACAAAAGTTATTAGCAAAGGTCTGTTTTATTTACAAGGCATGCACTTGCACTGCGTGTAACGAAATAATTGTCTCTTTCATGTTAAGAACACGATTTAGTTGCTCAAACCTTACGTGAACAATTACTGCGTGGCATTTCCTCCCAACAACCAGCCCATTCATTCACGACATTGATTGTACCTTCCGTTGCATGTCCATTTCAGTGAGGAAATCTGTGTCAGGGCGGACTCCTACACGCCAATCAATCCAAGGCGTCTTGACAAGAGCGATGTTTCTGAACGTGCGCGGGTGCATTTCATTTTGAACGATATTCTATATTCATAATATGTTTTCAGTGAAAAAAAATCTTAAGAGTTAAAGCTCTTATCAATTCTATATATGCCACATTTGTGGATTCTCATCCCTACTGTCTGTTCAGAGTATATTTCAGTATCTGAGGAGCGAATCAATTCGGAATTCAAATCAGGAAACCAAGAACGCGTGTTCAAAATGTTAATCGTTACTGTTGACATACATACGTGTACTGTTCACGCTCACATTTTTTGCATCATTATTCATACAGAAACAGCTTTTTATAACTTCCGGGAGATCTTTAGAATAAATCTTAAGTTCTTGCATATTTAGTCATGCATTTAACATACAGTTTTAGGCTATACAATGAGACGACGATCAGTCTGAATATATCCTTTTCAGGTGGGATATTTCAATGTTCCTGATTAATACTGAAAAAAAAAATTAAGATGAAAGGATTTTTTTATAACTTTCAGATACAGGAGGCTGCATTGTAATATTTCTGCATTCTGTATAATCCATATTATATGATTTCATTCTGACAGCATACAAAATGTAAATGATGCCTTATTAGAATGTGCCTAATCCTTCTGTGAAAATAGATACGTTAAAGTAAAAGAGGACATAATTTATGTACCCTCGTCATAAGAATATGTTAATTAATTTGTTTATCATAAAACTAATATTATCATCAAAACTTCAAGATATAATAGATATAATATATAGATTGTATAACACGGATGCTCGTTTTCTATCCTTTACATATTGTCCTAAGCTTGTGTTATCTGACAGTATTCACGAAGGACAGGGACGTGAAGCATCTGCCTTATAGAACAGTTCTAGTTGAAGATTTAAGGAGCCTATTAAATACCTCTTGGATCTTCTTCATCTTGTCTACAAACGTCAGTATCTTCGGCAGCAAACGCGTGCAAACAGGCCTTTTTATAAATGCGAGAAACGGCTGTGCATATCTTTAGATGACAAATTGGTTTAGTTAGTACACAGTTTCAGACGTGTTGCAACATACTCAGACATCCATTGTCACATTATTGGTAGAAAGTTATTGTCTCTGATTTTCATTTTAGAGGGGTGTCACGGTGTAACTAAACTTCGACGAGACCCGTTATCCAAAAAGGTACAGAGAAACAAATCCGCTGTCTTGTCCCTCCTGGCTTAGTGCCAGACTCGTTCTGTCTTTAGTTACCCTATCCTAGCCTTTTTAAAGACAGCGTACGGACGTCGGAGTAGTCAGTTATGTATCTGTTTGTCATCCCTAACGGCAAGTTTTGTTGCTCGGCTACGCTAAAATTGTTATATCTCCCGAACTATCCGAGTTACATAAACACTCAATAACGGGTTGTACAGAAAGCGAGCTCCTTCCACAAGAACATGTAAATATAAATATCATAGGTACTGACATAATGCTACATGATAAAAGGCTCTTGAATAAGGCATGAAAAATACATTTGACCACATAGTCGACAAACAAAGATATGAATAAAGGAAATTGATACATGAATGAAAGGAGCATGATATGTACTTTTAATATATACAATATGTTAATATGTTTCATAAGACAAAACTTCAAAGTTGGTAGTAGTTTTTAATTATGTCCCACTCAAGAGCAGAGAGGGCTCAATCTAGGTGTCTGTGAACATGTCAGATAGTTCCAAATGTAACCTGCATGTATAGCAACAATCAGACATACGTACATCTTTATCTTAAACTCACAACCCCATTCATCTTATCGTGTCTGCTTGGTCCATTCAATACGTATAACGGAATCTGCATTTAAAATTGTGGTAATCAAAGCAAGCTTTAATGTCACGAAAAATCTTTTCTGAGAAAATAACCCTTTATGCTTTCTAGTTGTTTCTAATCAGTTTTCATCGAAATCAGTTTTCATTTGACAAACGTTGATAAAGATTGGTAGACCGACCATTTGTGGTTGAAGTTGTTTGTCAAAGCAAGTTTAAAATGTTTGCCGAGTCAATTGGCGATGTTTGTTCTACCCGAGAAGTTGTTTGTGAAGGTATTAGATAATGTTTGTTAAGACACAAACTGACGTTTGTAATTGCATGTTTGGGCAGACAAGTGAGGAGTTGAACAGGGGGATCCTCCGCTTTTAGAAAAATACCAAATCAATAACGACTTAAGTCATTTGATCCTAATCTTTACACATTGGGGCATTTCAATTCCTTTATTCTCAACTACCGGTCAATTTGCTGTGAAGAGCGACACGATTACTGGAACAGAGAAGATTCAAGGGGAGAAGAAGTCGATGGATTCTCAATCAGCTAGCAAATGCGATTATTGAGCTACAATCATTGATAGTAAGGGGGACTCATTGATTGCCTCAAGAAATCATTTGTATATGGGGGAGAATTTCTTGTAAACGTGATTATTGTGAAAGGATCTTAGTTCTAAATTTAAAAGACAAGGTCTTGCAATTAAAAATGCGATTAAGACTGTAATGTCTCCTTGGACAAGGCAATTTATCCACATTGCAGTTCAAGCCGTACAAATTGGTACCTGAATATGGGAGTTACGTACATACATGATCTCACGAATGACTAATGTAAGTTGAAATTCTTCATGTAAATAATTGACATTGAACCGCCGATGGGGTTACACAGCGATGAAATGTAATTGTTGTTATTCGATATTATGAACGTTGATTTTCGACGAAGATGAACAGCGAATCTACATCAAAACGTCCCGATTATGCCATAAGGAAGTTGAAACCTATGAAGCTTCTACATTTAGAACAGTGTTGATGCTCAAGGCCATGTTGATTGTTGAGGAAATTATTCAGCATTATTGATAGTTTGGGGGAAATGGTTTGGTCGCAAATGGAAGATATATCTATACATTTCCTCTTTTCAAAAGTGCTGATTTGATCATTTTGTTTCTTTGTGTTTATGTCATTCCAGAATACAGATCTGAAATTTCAAGTATAACACTATTAACTATATGTTTACTCGAATTTTATTGTCCAATGTGTCTTCACGATGGTGTTAAACTGAGCAATGATAATTTTAGGAAATAAAATCTAAAAATTTAATGCAAGTTGTCGGATTTGACGATAAGGTGTAAACGGCAAAACGTAAATGTACACGTTTAGGTTGACATGTTTCCTAATTTCAAAAGAGCCTCTCAGATTTTAGCTAACGTGATTTATTTTACGAAGCCTGTTCCAACATATAGTAGTGTTTTCATGACTTCACAGACATCCTTTAACATTGACCATCACGTTTTGGTTACTAACCGAACCATACTATTTTCCTGAATTGGATATATGTCCAGTATTCGTCTCATAAAAAACGAAAATTGTGTTTTTAAATACAGAAGTGCGATATTTGACTGTTAAAAGAATTTTGTTATTTCCTTTAAGAAACAGCTGTCCAGAAGCGATTTAAATGTTTAATATTTTCAACATTTCGATATCAAATGGTGTACTGGATCAACAATAAATTTGATTGAGTGACAATGAATGAATTTTTCTTGGAACCCGTTCGATCAGCATGTGCGAAATTTATTTTAGTCTTACAAATTAAAGATGATAGAATAATTCAGTACATTAAAAAAAGAAACGTTTCATTTCTTCCCCAAATCAACAACCATCCCCTCTATCTTCGTATAATATTTCATTTCATTTAATGACATATTTTAACTGTTTTTAAAATCGTTTGAGAAACAGTTTAAGATGCTAGCAAGTGATAATATTTGTAACGGGATAACGGGAAGAGCATACGTTTGAGTTTGTAAAGTAGAGTAAGAATTAAAGTTAGAGTTTGCTAGCTTGTGTTTTACATCCCTCTTTCTTCAGTAAGCAGAACCACCATTTCAAACTTTTACTTATTAGATTCTTATCGCTGTCAAAGTAGAACCAATCAAATAAAACATCTTCAGGTATTGGTCAATGACAACACAAAGAGAAGGGCAACTATTGAAAATAGGTTTAGGTTTTTGAAAACATAGCGGTTCCATTTTCCGCAATCAAATACTTTTAATCACTGATTGTTATGCCAACATGATTATGTCAACAAGAAATCGTTAAAATGTTAAGAGACTCGTTCAATGTTTTGGAGATTACTGATGGTTTGGAAGAAACTTTTGATGAAAATCGTTGATACTGAGAATGTTTCCATTGATTGTTTGGAAGCAGTTGAATATCAGTTAACTCGTCGAATGTATTCATTTGATTTAAGATTCGGGAATGGGAAGATTGGAGATGGTCGTGATGTAGATTTTAGTCCTGTATATTTCCCACGAGCCAGTGTCTTGATTTCACGATGGTATTTATCTAGAATAGGATGAACATAACCAGCTTTCATGACGTGATTTTAACGTTCAAGCTATTTTGAAAAAGGCTATGTTTGCATGATGGTTTTGGACTTCAGAATAAAATCTTCACTATAATGTGGACAAATGTGCCATGATAAACACGATTCTAGAAATAAACATAGATATTACAAATTGCCGAGCGACGTGTGCCTTGTCAACCAGACAATCGATTAGAAAATAAACATAGTTATCAAAAGTTGCTGTGCGATGTGTGCCTTGTGAACCAGACATGCGTTTAGAATCATGGAATAGAAATGCTTGAATCATAAAAGGATCTATACCTCAACGTCAAATTTCTGTGAACAAAGATGTTCGATGTCTATAAAGGAAATAAATTACTTTGTTACCCCAACAATGTGCAAAATGCCTCGGCAAGGTCAAAAAGTTTAAAGTTCTTGTGAGATTAATTTTCAATGTGTTTTCAGTGGCAGTTTTCAATCTTAGTGAAAGCCTAGATGTAGATATATAAAGGTGAATGTGAGAGTAATTTATAAGGTATGTTAATCTGTTTGTAATGATGTTCTCCCACACCTGACCTGCAGTTTTGTGAAGCATATTTTCAACCTTGATTGAAGACGTCCTCAAACCTGCTGATAGAAATATTTAATATGTAAAAATCGTTTCGCTCTACTATGGTTACAAGACACCTTAAAGAACGTATGACGCCAAGTGGGAATACGCTAGATACTGCTGATTTCCCTATGCTTTGTTCTCCTGGGCACGTTGCCCGGTCACCATGCTTGATTAAAACTAAAGCAAAGAACATTTTAACTTACGGAAATTTATCACTCAGTTACTTAACAGATACATGCATTCCGCTCAGAGAAAACTTCCAAATCATACAATTCATGATACGAATGAGTGACTCGAAGCCCATCTTATTTTCCCATCAACAATTGCGGAGATCTCCAGCTGATTTTACAACTTGTTGAGAATAAACGATATTAAGCGTTCTATTTTGTAGAGATTACGATCAAATGACGTTATTGATATGTTGTAAAAAGACTGGGACCTAAAATACCGCATTATCTTATCCCAATTTTGTAAGCCAAAACATGCAATCACAAACGTCAGTCATCTCAACAAACAGGACAAATTGACTCCACAAACAGGACAAATTGACTCCACAAATAGTACAAATTGACTCCACAAGCAGTACTTATTTTGATTCCACAAGCAGTACAAATTGACTCCACAAGCAGTACAAATTGACTCCACAACTTATTTCAATTCCTTACACACACGCCTTCTACAGATTGCCCTAACATGAATAATTGATATACTCATTTATGATGAGTGAGATTTGAGAAAACTGATATGGAAGAAAATCATTTAGGAAGACTGGCTTTAAAGACATCACTAAATGAGTCTTGATTTGAACTTCAGCTCAGAAAATTTTTCAGCTTTTTATGTATGAAAACGGACTAATTCATAAACATTTGACCAATGTCTTCAGTATGAATATTTCTGCTCTCAGTACTAATACTTCTATTAAAGTAAGCTAATGCCGTAATGGAGTTATTATCGAAGAACACAAATGGAAAGTTGTAACAACTAAAATGGCACTTCAATATCTCTGTTCTTTTATCTTTGAGGTAGCTTCCATACTTTGTTTATGATTCCTGTCAGTAAACAAAGTATTTGGTTTGTCCAAATTATGAGAACAATTGAATGAACTTTTGATATTGAAATGTAAAGAACGCTTTTGTGTGCGTTTCTAAACATTAATCAACAAACAATCAAAAGATAAGTTTTATTTATATACACCACGTGGTGTGGTTATCGGGTAAATATACGTTTGCTTTTGTCGTTGTTAACTTTATACCAGGCAATGCGTAATTTAAATGTTGAATGTTTTTGTGTCACTCTTGAAACCTTAAAACATATTTTAATCAATGTTACAACAAGTTAACGTTGATTCATTGGACCATGTGGTGTATGTGAGATAATGATCATATCCTCGTGGCTATCGGATATAAGGTTATAGGTCGTAAGGCTGTAGGTCGTTATCTCAACCGTAACCAGAAGTATCTGCAAAAAGAAGTTCGAATCAAGATCTTGTATCTGCTAATTTACAACTTTTTTCTAGGCACAAGACGATGTCGAGAACTGAGTTTAATCTCCTTATCACTTTCATTCGTTGACATGTTTTCACAATGGATTAAAATCATTTCAACGAGATAGTAGAAATCCAATGATGAACAGCGGATCCATAAACGAACACAACGTACCATACACCATATTTCCTTAGTAAAATGTTTCCTCGTTTTACAGTCTACGAATTCTCCATCAATACGCAATCGTACTTGATCGCTCATCAAGGGCCATTAATTCATCCCAATGACTCTATAGTACTTGTAGCAAAATTACCAATCATTAGAGATAAATTCGAATGCTTGTATGTGAAGAGATTCGGCTCTTATGACAAAAGTCGCTACTGAGTCAGTATGCTTTTGGCGGGGATGCATTTGGCTAACGCTCCGCAATTTGTTTTTATTGCATTACTTTAAAAAGTCGCTGTTCTTTAAGCAGATTGCAACCTTACAAACATAAACTGCGTTTATTGATAGAATATCTACTACTATGGGAAAAGAAAAGTAGGTAGAGATAATAAAATAATATTTTAAAGATGTTTTCAATCGTTTTAACAAACATTTGTTCAACGAATTAAACGTCGGTAGTGATCTACCAAACTTCGTGAAGCGTTCTCAAACTTAGTCCAACTGCTACACAAATCGGACAGACGACAACAAGCATTACATTACGCTTCATGACTCAAAACATCTCGGCCGCGCTGCTTCGGAAAATCGTTCTCATGTTTATAATGCTTCTTTTTGAAAAATTGCTAATAACCTATTTGTCATGATCAAAACCAAATATTTGAAAGGCATTAAACACTTCTTGCTCCGATCGTTGATTGTGGTTTTACTACTCCCCAGAACGTATTACAAGGCATATTTTTGTGACTATATAACGTTTAGCAAAACTCTGACAAAAATCCAACATCAATGGACACTGGCCCAAAGGGAAAATTTGACCTTCAACGTTTGATCTAAAGTCCACAGGATGAGGACACTTCATTGAAAAGATGCCTTTCTGTTTTCAGTGAACCATCAGACGCGTCAGTTATCCGAGAACATAACATACCACTGAAATAACTAGAAATCGCCCAGCTCGTAATAACGAGAACACTTTGTAGATTTCACCTTCGTGTTTACCTCACCGAGAAATAAATGAACTTCAAATATTGGCCCAAGTCATTAGTCAACTTCAGACGGATTTTTTCCCCTGAATATTTTGTTTCGAATATGCGTTTATTTTGTTTATATTTTCCCCTTGTACATGTATTACCAATGATATTCATTTCAGGCGGAATTTGATATAATCATGCTTAATATGATATAAGTTTGAATGCAACAAAAACAGAAATTTAATTTCTACAAATTAAAACCCATATCAAATTATGAGCATTTAAAACTTACGTACACATTGTATTTAGATACATTTCTAATTTCATTACAAAATTATCGTTTAATAAATATTTTTGTCAACTGTGCTTGTAAAAATGAATGGTTTGCAGTGTTTTCTGTGTCACACTTATTCTGCTCCTTTCCGTATTATCGAAATTATCATAGAGACTGCAAAAACGTAACAAGCAATGTCAACAGTCAATGAAGAATTCACTTCATTTATGTTAATCACAGGTCAAAATAAACATCCCTAATATTTTTAACGAAAAGTTAACAAAACCATAACTTATACATATACAAAACTTTGATACTGTTTCAGTTGAATATAGATAAAACAGACTCGTATTTATTCTTTTGAGCACCTTTTATTTACTACACTGAATCACGGTCCCTATGTTGTAAAAATGTTATCATGAATCTTCACTAATAACTCTGTTAATTGTTTCCAAATCATCTGCCCTTAAACACACAAACAAACAATAACATATTTCCTGTATGTAGCTCATAATCGTTCATTTTTAAAATGGTTTTAACAAATACTGTTCTCGAAAAAATTTTTATGGCACAGAGTGTACTTACCATGACCATTCAAAGGAGATTTGATACCCGGGCGGCAACATTTCATAACGTTTTGTTGTTTTAAGTTTGTGAGAACATATTCAAGTTATGAAATGCTTAATATAGAACAATATCAAATTAAAACTTGAGAACCTTTAACCCAATCACTTGTGTCATTCAGGGACATTTATTGATCTTTTCAACTGAAGAGCATTATTCAAGGGAGGTAAGAGGGTAGGCAGGTGGATGAAAAGGGATAGCAGAAAGCTCTCGAATTTCTGGACGTAATTGCTGGGAGATATTCAACAAACTTTCAGAGCTCTTTAAATATGGCATGCTTTGTTATTTTCATTGATTGAGCGACCGACAGTTCCTTTAGACGTTGATAACCGTTCCATGTTAAGGATAACAGTCTACTTTCAGTTTGACAACTAACTTGGCTTAACTAATATTGTTTCTGAAAAAATCTGAATATCTCATTTTAGGTTAGAAAAATACTCGGGTTAACTAGTTCTTCTTCTTTATCATGGAAATTATTTTTTGTATGAAATTAAAAATGCGTATCAAATGGACATTGTGTTTTACTCGCCTGTACAGGATACTCCATGTATCACGAACTAATCGTGAATAATTTGTATCAAACTCGCTGCTTTTATACTGAATCTCGAACTCGTTTAAAGAAAATAATTAAAAATGGAAGGTCGTAGAGTATACAATGTATCATGGTGTATTTACTCACGTTTTCTAAGGGGAAAATTTTTCGTTGAACAAATGAACTTGAGTCGTTCTGGTTTTAATAAACTAACTCGGGTTATCTCATCCTTGTTAACAAAAACTGAAATCCGATGAACTCATTACGGTTGAAAATCCACAAGTAGAGTGAACCCGATTCCGGTTTGACAGAGGCGACTTGATAAGCTCATACATTTTAGATGGCGAGTTAAATGAGCCGACGACATAACGTGCAGTACGCGTTGGCGTTTTTAACAGATTTGGCGAGACTTAATACATTAAGGGCTTGTTTTACTTTAGTAGAACTAAATGACGTCTTTGTTAATCCTTTCCCATCATGAATACATATCTATAAGCTTAATGTTCATTTATTAGTGCAAAAAAAATTATCTTACAAAATGCGTGACAAAAACGTGGTTAAAACCAGTTGGTTAATATTGTGATTGCTCTCTGCAGTCCAGTGTAGGTTTGGATGCTATTTCATGGATCTTCTTGTGTAATTGTCCGCGTTTTCACATTTCCCATGGACAGACAGAGAGAGAGAGAGTAGGACGCGGACAGTTATCTTATTAAGTATTATTTTATTGTGATAATGACGTGTTTTAACGTAAACCCGGACAAAGTACAATGGCTGGTTAGACGCACTTTATAAAGTTATCCACAAGCGATGTAAAGAAATGTTTTGATAGTTGTGTTACAATGTCATATCTCTAGTATATAATTATAAATAGGACGTGTGATTTCGACTGCAAAAGGCCATACTGGATTTTATTACAAAGTACTAATTGCAATTTTAATATATTTGGTTTTTAGGTAAAAATTAATTCGAGTGAGATGTTATCATTTTTAAATCAGTAGTCTTTTTGCACGTTTTAAAACCTCAAAAGATGATAACATCTAAATAAATGTTCAAAGATATTTTTATGTTATTGTGTTACTTACTGTGATTAAAATTCTATTGTTGATCGATAAATCTTCAACCATTTCTTGTCTTGTTCACAGTTAATGATGTTACAATCAAGTTTTATTCAATTCCAAGCGTCCTTTTTGTTCTAGGCAGACTCAACAAAAACTCACACAACCCAAGACACATGTCCCGAAGACAATCTTGTAACCGCGGCTGCTGAACCCCTCGTTATTGAAACCGTGTGATCGTGAATTAGATTTCAACGTGTTAAGAAAAGAAGAGATGCAAATTACTTGATTTATCCGAGCTTGACGCCCTTGGCATTATGGATATGCAATTTACCTTCAGAATTTCAATTGTTAAATTGAGCAGCGTGGTTCTAACAAGAAAAACGTTTATTTTATTTTCAAAATCTCGCTTAACTTAACATCTGAATAATGGTAACTCATTTCTGTACGTGAAGGTATTTGATCGTGGTGTTATGTTATGTTATTCCTCGGTAGCCTTGTGGGTATATAAACATATAATCTCACCGCGATGATAGCTCTGGAAACTATCATGTGATTTTGTTATTGCCACATATTGAAAGTTTCACCCAATCAATATGATAATAAAGAAAGTTAACACTTGCCATGATTAGAACACTAAATAAACACACAGTTTTACCATGATTAAAATACTAAATAAACACACAGTTTTACCATGATTAGAATACTAAATGAACACACAGTTTTACCATGATTAGAATACTAAATAAACACACAGTTTGACCATGATTAAAATACTAAATAAACACACAGTTTGACCATGATTAGAATACTAAATGAACACACAGTTTGACCATGATTAGAATACTAAATGAACACACAGTTTTACCATGGATTTGAATCACATGAAAGCCATATAGTGTAGGGAATGATAAAATCACATTTGGAAACAGTTTAGATAGTTGTCGAGAAGTAAAACAAAATGAATCCCCTATGGCATATTGTATAACACACTCGGGGGAATACAATCTAATGAATTCTTAATTGTAAATATATTACCCGAGGCGGTTGACGAAGGAATAACTCTACCGACAAACAAGGAAGGAGGAAGGTTGTATTTATTTATGCAGTGTAAATGTACAAATATACTTATCCACTCATCTCATTAAAGATATATGATAAAATGATTTTAATAATAATTCGGCCAAGAATTGTCGGTATGTGGGTCGGATGAAGATGCCCTCAAGACAATAAAATAAAAATGTCAATTTCGATGCTATCACTGACAATTTCTACCTGCAAATTTGAAAAGAAGGAAACCCATGAACTAGACAAACGTTTGCGTCATTGTTGCGCGCCATTGTCCGGTTTTCGAAAATGACTTTTGACTTCCCCCCTGTTTATTGTCACTATGCTAACTCATAAGCTTTGAGATGTTAATTTTCAGAAACAACCACCACTTGTCGATGAAGTAACATTTGTAAGGTTTGCCATAGTTGACCCGTAAACCACACTCTGGCCTCTTTAAGATGTCTGAAGGATGATAAATTGTAACGTTATCTATACTAAGTAATGTTTGAGATATATCCACTTTCTAGTAGTGTGAAGTGGAGTCTAGTGGAGTTCTAGGCGTACACGGCATATCAGGAACGTTTACATCATGCAACCAAAGGCTGTGACATTGTCACGGAAACCTCGTGCATTCCATGCACTGTTTTGTTTTAAAAAGTATATCTCCCTCAATAGCCGTATTAATTTTTTCTAATATGTGACTATAAATCAACTTATTTGAACTGCGTTCTGTATCACCTCCGTGGCAGTGCGGTCGAGCGTTCAAACAAAGGAACAAAATACGACCTTCAAAAAGGCCGTTTGAAATTTAGCTTTATACTCGAGGTAGGTTGATAAAATGTAATCTGAAACCACGTTTGCATAATCATTGATACATGAACAGGAAACCTGTAGAAGGAATCTCTAAGACGCACTACTATGCACCGAGGTAGTCTATATATAGACTCTGGCAGGTGGTCCTGTATCGGGAGCACTAGGTAATGACCAAAATACACCGGCAACAGTCTTAGAAACACTAAAACAAATGCTTCCTTAAATGCCGCATCGATTTGTATTTGACAGAGAATAGAACATTAACTTGTATCTCCGTGCGCAAAAGAATCATCACCATATTTTCAACTGCGTCAAAAAGAAAATGCTGCTTCAAAATAAAGTTGATATGAAACTGGCAAAAAAAGTTTTAAACAATACGACATTCATCAGTATAATGTACTTTGAATTTTGTATCTGATCAAAAACTCAAGAAGTGCTTGAATCGCTATTTTCAAATCGGGATTTAAAAATAGTGCTTTGCACTTAAGTTTAAATTGGTAAGACGTAGATTATGGAGTACATGTACCTTCTTGTGATGTAATTCGCTGACACGTCATCCCGGAAGTGCGTCATATAACATGCTGATTGGGATTATGTCACTCCCATAGTTAGGGAGATACAAAAGGGACGAATTCTGCATTGCGTGTTAAGGAAACACGAACAAATAATGTTAAAAAAAATCACTGAATAATTTAGTTTGCTAATGGAAACATATTGAAACAATGTTTTTATGGTAATATCGACGTGTCATCTACTCGTGAGTGTAATTGCTGAAGGTCGACTACGTTATGAAAAGGTTTATGAGAAAATTGGAAGGGATAAGCTACCGTTTATCACTGGGTGTCAACATTTGTGGAATTGTATTATTGATGCTGTTACTAGGCATACGGTACCTTCTTTAATCATGCCGGTATGACGCTAACATAAGTGAGTTATTATCATTTACACCGGGTGAAAGAATTTTATTTCTGATTTTCTGAGTAAGACAGTTAATGGTAAAAGTTTGATGCTAAAATGTTGGTCTGGTTTTAATTCAGATGAACGTGTTTGATAATTATATTTAATAGTCAGGAAGAATATCTTTTCTCATTGTTCAAAACATTCAAAACAAAAGTGATGTTCACTCGTGTTAAGGAATCAAGATGGAAGGTATTCTTGGTGTTGATTGTACATCTGCTTTATGATTATGATATACAGCTGCATACCAAAAGTTTGTTCACATACCACTGTATCGTAGTGCAAATATCATGTAAGTTGGGTTTTGTTTGGACGCCAATAAACTAACTTTCACAAAACGGACAATGAATCATCTATTGTCCATGTATAAAACAGCCATTCTTGAAGTTATTTTGGGATCGTCTTGTCTCTCGTGCAATAACCAAATTTTTTGCATGATGAAAAAGACAGAAGGGGTCATATTTTCGAAATTCCAATTTCCTGAAATTTCGATTAAAATATTCTAGTTCCAATCTCTGAGAAAAATATCAACACCGTGACATTGACTAAGTGCATGGGAACAAACATGACCCGTGTTTAAAGCTGTTGATCACCTTAAATGGAGTTTGTAGCGAAAAATGAAAATGAGTGTTTTTGGAATCTTGACCCCTGGTCACTTTAATAACCTGCCAAAACTGCTATGGGTTAACGTTTGGTGTGATATACGATTATGTCAAAGTACAATGGATCTTCTCTTTTGCATGGAAAATTCAACATTATACGTTTCTTTTTAGTAAAACTATGATGCCTCAAAGACATCCCAAATTACATGATATTTGCACTAGGATACACAGGTATGTGAACAGACTTTCGGTATGCAGCTGTAGTTATGGTCATTTATATAGGTAAACGAAGATTTTCATTGTTTATATAACAATCATATAATATGTCTTATTCATGTCTTTTTAAACGATGATTTCATTCCATTTAAATGGTAAGGCTTGTTATTGAGTAATATATCCCTCATTCCCGCTAGCGACATAAGTTTATAGGTTTCAAATTGATCTATTCATTACTTTAATTTGAACAAAACAACGGAAAAGAAAACTGTTAACTAGATCTGCGCCGAAATAATTTGTCCAAAATCAAGTGTGATGTCGTACTGGTCATAACAAGGTCCGAGCTGGTCACTTTGATTGTTTGTGTCAGCGGCAATCTAATTACAGTCGCCGTGGGAGGATTAACCATCTTGATGAACATAGCAGACTTCATGAGTAGCCAGAGACTGAAAGGTCGATTCGGTGTGTTGATGTTCGGGCATGATTAAACGGAGAGACAGATAAACAGACAAACAACATGACTTACACAAAATGACAGACACACAGACACACAGAGGCACAGATGATTTATTCAAGCAAGATACATTTTGTTAAGAAGACTGTTCATCACGAACAGATTGAACGCATGCAAGAGAAACCGGAAATAGGTTTATGTCATGGCGTGGTCCATTTTTCCGCTCCTCAAGTTCGTGAAGGTAACTTGTCTTGATAATAAACTTCCACAAGTTTTAATCAATCTTTGTTCAACTTGTCCCTTATGTCTTGGACACAAATCAGTGACGCGAATATTGAAAGTTTGGGTTGATATTTCCAGTTTATCTCCCTTGACGTACACAGCTTGACGTTCATGTTTGAGAATGTCGATCGGTACTTGTTTTATGAAATCAACTCGTCCTACAGTTTTTTGTTTGTCTGCTTACAACCGAATCGTGTTGGACAAACACTTTTAAAGCATACATCAGGCTGCTTCTATAACTCGTTATAGTGTTATGGCCCTGGATTGCTTCTATAACTCGTTATAGTGTTATGGCCCTGGACTGCTTCTATAACTCGTTATAGTGTTATGGCCCTGGACTGCTTCTATAACTCGTTATAGTGTTATGGCCCTGGACTGCTTCTATAACTCGTTAAAGTGTTATGGCCCTGGACTGCTTCTATAACTCGTTATAGTGTTATGGCCCTGGACTGCTTCTATAACTCGTTATAGTGTTATGGCCCTGGACTGCTTCTATAACTCGTTATAGTGTTATGGCCCTGGACTGCTTCTATAACTCCTTATAGTGTTATGGCCCTGGACTGCTTCTATAACTCGTTATAGTGTTATGGCCCTGGACTGCTTCTATAACTCCTTATAGTGTTATGGCCCTGGACTGCTTCTATAACTCGTTATAGTGTTATGGCCTGGACTGCAAGCTTTCAACCTGATATTGCAGACAAAGGTATCATTTTTATGAAGTCAGTTCCCGAAGCAGTTCATCATCGATCCCTCTACATGTCTTCCATACACATCAGTGAAGCGAATCGAAATTTTAGATTGCGTAGTTATATCAGGAATGTTCTAATTAAGATCAAGATCTAAATTCGATTGTCCCTGGTTAATCAATAGTTATAGCGTTTTTAAAAGATCTTGAATTTCACTTTCCAGACCAACAGTACAAGATTGCCTGGACCAGAACGTTCGATTGGTCAGTGGTAGACCTTGAAGGAAACATTTCAGGATGATTTCATAATGATTGAAATGATCATTATATTGCTAAACATTAAAAAGGTTTTCTTTTAAAAGAATTACATGCCCGATAAGCTTAAATGTTGATGAATCGCCATTGTGTCATAAGTGTAATGGTAACAATAAACTACATGTAATTTAAACCTTTTTTCATTTTCATTCAAAAATCTTATCATTCAATTAAATTTGTCATGAGTATATGTTTCAAAACTAGTAAAGCGTAATCGATCATTTGTGGAACTACAAAAGAAACAGCTCGGCAGGGTTCATACCTTGATGACGGTAGTGTACCAAGTCGTTCTCCTATGGAATCCGAGTAAATCTGTTTACATTGTTACTGTCTGAGGTGGTTGGAATTTGACATGATTTGACCAACGTGTTATGTAACTACATGTAGTTGGCATCGAGGAAATAATTTAAAATTTAAAACCAATTTGAAACCAACGTTCAGAGTTCGAGGATCTAGGGATTGCTATCGCAAAGTACAATGTATACTGTATTTTAGCATTATTCAACAATTAAAGGTAAAGGTTTGTACAAGTTGACAGAGGATTAAACATATACAAACATACTTTTTAGTTGTATTTCGCAAATAATTTTGAACATATATTTTTGGCTATAAAAGTCACTTCCTATCTCGCTTTTTGCTAAAATGCGTTAGTTTTTAAAATGATATGCTTTATATCACGTATTTATCCAGGCCTACATATCATAGGGACAACCATCTTTCTTAATATCCTCAAGTCTCCGTTGAGTACGCAATCCAATCAGGGACATCAGGCGCTTGAAAGTGAGATTGTTATTGTTTCTAAGATCAAGATCTTTAAATCGAAGTGTTTAGAAAATAAAACAAAACAAAGGATAATCAATCAACATTAACACATTCAACGCAAAGGTTTTGTTTTATTTTCAACATTTTTGCATTACCACAGGGACTAATCAATTTATCGTGAATTGAATTTGTTTAACACGAGAATATTTAATAATGCTCTGAGAGATGTTTAGGGGCGTAAAAAGAGCCCATTTACTATGACCAAAGGGATTTCGAAACATAATATTGTCATTCATCAAACTTGTTATTGATAGGAATGAATTTTAAGAACAAATGAAATTACGACAATAGAAAGAAAAGTAATTCATTTATGTTAATGTATCATTCCTTTAACCGAATTTGAAAGTGGATCTCGAAATGAAGGTATTACCGATTGTCACATTTCATTGTTGGTTTGTATGAAGGTCTTTTGGTCAGGTTAAAAGATGTTGTATCATCAACTATATATTGTTTATTTATATAAACCGTCAAGAAATGTTAACGTTTCATTATTCCAAGTCGCACTAAAGTTAAAAAGGATCTATCTCATTTACCGCTGCGTTTACGACCCCTTTTTTGTGTATCGCTCTCTCTGTGTCCATCCCCCTCTCTCTCTCTCTTGATGCCCCCTGTCTCTGTCTGTCTCACTCTGTTATACTATCTTTATCTGTCTCTTTCTCTCTGTCTGCGTATAATTCTATGTCTGTCTGTCTGTGTCTGTAACTCATATTTACATCTCTGCATAGAGCATCTTTATATAGTATATGCATGTCCCCAGATTGCCTCTTTTCTCAGCGAGTTCAGTGCTAACCTTTAATATTTCAGAAATATGTTCATCCAGTCAGCCTCTCTGTCTCTGTCTCACTCTGTCTCTGTCTCACTCTGTCTCTCTCTGTCTCTCTCTGTGTGTGTCTCTCTCTCTCTCTCTCTCTCTCTCTCTCTCTCTCTCTCTCTCTCTCTCTCTCTCTCGCTCGCTCTCTCTTACACACACATTATCCTCCTGACTCTATGTACATGTTTACTAGAAGATATTGTTATTGGTAATAATTGACATAGACACTAATATGAACTTAACATAAAAGTTACATTTCGTCTTGCCAGATGACCCATGTATACCTTATCAGATTGTCCTAATTAGGTTACCCTACAAAGTTTATCAGAAGATGAACTCGATGACTTGTGTACACTCAAGGTTTTCTCTTTTCCTCTCAATACATGATCTTCATTTCATTTCTGTCAAATTGGAGGTAAAGTGGTTGTCATCTTCAGTTACCCGGGACTGAATGCTTCCCTTTATCACCCCTGGATCTTATTATCTGGAAATATGTAGGTAAAATTACCTGCCCTGAATTGAGTAAGCCAATCACTTTCGCGATTTCATCCAATCAGGTGGCAAGGCCTTCTTGACTATAAAGTCACTTGCCTGAATCGTAACAAAACGATTCACTGGGGTACTGTTTCAGAAATAGCCTAAATGGTTTGTGATTTCATTACAACTTTTCCTGATGAAAAGTTCCAGTGGTAACAAGGGAGATGTAATGTAACATTAGGCCCCGGATGACTGAGGATTGATTGTTGGTTACTTCTTCAACATGATCTAATATACTACACGCTAACAACTTTGAATAATTGTTATATCGTACCATATGAGTTCTTTCAGTACGTCACGGTAATACCAGAAAGATTCTTAGAAGCATGTAGAGATAAAGAAGCACTTTACGCAGTTAATAAAAAAAATGTGCATATGTAAAACCACATGAAAAATCATGGAACATATTCTGGGTCACTTTGAATTCAACGTTTATATAATCAGTTAATATCACTTGTAAAAGCAAAGCAATGGTTTTCTGACAACAAGTGTCTGTAAAATTCTGTTTTGGGTAATCCAATTAAAAAATGTTTGGGTAACCGTACATTCCCAATAAACATGACATATAAAGTTTCTTCAAAAGCTTCTTATCACTTGATCAACAAGTTCCATTCGAAAAAGCTTTTTTCGTGAAAATGATTCTGTGCAAATTTTTTAATTTAAGATCATAGGCTTCACGTTTTTAAAATCATAATATGTGCTATAGTACTCACAATGTCGAAATATGCTCCAACACATCCTCAACGCTCTGTGTAATCGAAACTGAAAAAAGTTTGACGACGCCATCTAAGGGCTGTTTCGGTCCTAATGTAAAACGTATTTCGATGCATCGACGGAAGGTAAAGCTTGAGTATACACGTTTTTACACAGCATCTAAGACTTTTTCAATCAGTGACAAGCCTTGAGGAGTTGACAATCAATGCACAGCTTTTTGATTCAATATCAATTCAATAACTAACTTTACGACGTACAATTAATGTCAATCTTTTTTTAATACATTTTTTCACATGCCCAAAATTAACACCCGACTTCCTCCCACAACCTATATAGGTTTCACACAAAGATTGACTGGGATGTTTTCAGCTGCCTCTCCAACTGTTATACCAACACAATGGCCCAGTCAGCCGACGCCGACTTGTTACACAGATCCCTCCTAATTAATCTATTGGGACCAAGGGACACGAGTTTAAAAAATTCAAGCTGTTATGTTTCACAGATTTGTCAGGAAGTCAGGCGAGACTATCCCGCTTAGATCAACAAGCACCTGTCTTGTGACAATATGCTTGTATCGATTTAAAGAAAGGAATTAGTTTTGTCATGTCAGTTATGACTGTTTTGTGGCAGAATGATAGAAGCATTTGATTAAAATCAATTTCGATCAGTACATAGGGGGATGTGGTGTTCTAAACAGAACAACGATCCAATTCCTACTAGTGTAAACAAAAGAAAGTGATTTAATGAGTTCAACAGACTATATCTGCTTGAAATGTGATTAAAAGTTTTACTAAGATACGAGGAGAGCCATTATGATATATTTCATTTGAGAAAACCCATCAAAGGCTAAAACAATTTTACTATTTTTGACGATAATTTGTATTAAGCTTGAAATTATTACCGGTATTATTCCAAACCGCATTGCAAAACTGGGAAGGCAACGTTCTACGTAAATATAAATGAATATTTTGTAAATTTACATTAAAATACGATCATACATGTAGATAGGGCAAATTACAATCAAATTTCCGTTTTTAGGTAAATCACCAAGCATTAAGACACTTTGTAGATTTTTACGCAATAATATTTCTCTGTTACAAATTTATTCATCTTTATTTATGCAATTGATTAAATCAGCAAGAACTATATAGCACGTGTAGCATAAATTGATATAAAAAAAGGATGAAAAGCATCTGTGGTCGAGGAACATGCAAGTATTGACATTCGTCGGTGAAAAATATTCTTTGTATTGTATACAGACCTTTCCGTTTCTTGTAACACTAAAAACGGTAAAGATTAAATCGAGCTGTTCTTTTTTTAACAGTTGCCGGACTATTGCGGAGGGATAAGCAATTTCGAATAAAGCAACCAGGTTAATTAGCCTTATGGCATATTTTATCAAGTTAATCAGCAAGAATATATACACTGAAATTAATTACATTATGTCGACGTATGAACAGATAAGTAAATGTGAGAACTGAGAATGTTTGACTTTTTATAATTAATGATATGACACCTAAAATTATATAAAACTAGCATCTAGAAGCGAAAATAGTCTTTCTCTTGTTGTCCGATATTGACCATTGGCATGGAGAAACACTACTTTCATCTTTTTTCATTAGAATGTCTTCACTGTTTTGTATCCCTTTTAAGCATAGTCCACGTAATGAAGTCGCAAACACCAACATTAATGATCAAAACAATCCTCGATCAAAAAGATTTTCGACCATCTCGTTTCGGTCACATACAATAAAATTTTAGATATAGATAGATGGAAATTATTCGACTTTCAACAGATCCTATGCATTGCCATTTGGTCGCAAACCCGTGAACCATCAAGTGCGTAATTGCAAGTGCGTTAATGATGACACATGTGATTGACAAAGCCATCATTAATCGTGCATAATCCATTAAGCTCCAACACTTATCCTGCAAATACGTCAGGAAAGTGAGATAAAGCAATCTTATATTCATACCACGATCTTTATCCAGTAACAAGCCAGGCGCTATCCAAAATCACGTGATACCCGATCGCGCTAAGTTACGGCGGCATGTGCTTTTCATGGCAGGCAAGTCACGTGGCGAAATCGAGCACGCCCGATTGATCTCGCTCACATGTCCGTTTCCCATGGCCTGTTCTATCTTGGGCGAATCAAGCAGGACCCGTAAAAAATTATTCAATGAGATTTCAATTAGTTTAAAGAAGACGGATTGTCAATTTAAAAGGATGTCATTAAAATATTTTCATTTGATTTGTGAGTTTTCTGCTATTGCTATTCACGCCAATTATGAGCTTGCCCAAATCATACTGGAATTGTGTTGATTTGATTTGTTAGTTTCTGGCAATAGTTGCATCTGAATATCAGTTATCTCCCTTTTCTATCTTGAACGTAAGTATATATAACTTCTATATCACTTTCTGTTTATCTATCTATTTCGTGTTTTGCTCATACAAAAATCTTAACCAGTTTATCTAGTAAAGCGGCCACCGATTAATTACATATTTTTGCATGATTAAAAGCAACAGTGACAAGCACCATCAACTAAAAGATATAAGAACACTTTGTCTAGCTTACTTATTCGCTTACCAAATATGTTATCAAATGTTCCATATGCGATTGTGTCTACTTAACTATTTAGCTACCAATCAAATATGTATGATATATTACAAATTATGAAGGTATTCAACTGTCTGTCACCAGACGCCTGCATATTATTTGTAAATATATCTTTGTATGTGTGCTCTTGTACAACCAAAAGTGTTTTTTTGAGTAATAAAAACAGTGACAGTTAAACGCCACCCAAAACTTGTTTACAGAGACTTTAGTGTCCAAACTGATTGTACATTTTAGATTCTAGAACTTATCTCGTAAAAGAAAGTTGAAAACTAAGTCCGAAAGAAATGAAGATATAATTTTTTTTCCATGAATTGTTTGTGAAAAGAGGAGTGAAACAATCTTGTCGAAAAACACGTTATATACGAATGAGTTACGGATTATTCGTCCTGCTATGTCAGCGTTTGTGAATCCGCTCAGCTCCTTCCTAATACCCTGATCTCTTTCAGGCCATATGCCCAGTAAGGCTGGATCGGCTTGACATTTGTGGTCAAGTTCACCTCGTATTTTTTCAGCTAATAAATTGTCGCTATGCATCTTGAACCCAAACGGATTTTTCCATCCGGGTTGTACTGCTGTTGCTGGATGCGAGTCATCTCATTGGCTGGTTAAATAGCGATACGAACCTTTTAGCTCGAAGGAGATCAGGGTATTAGGAAGTAAGTGAGCGGATTCAAATACGCTGATGTAACAGGATGCGGATTACGTCACGAACTTTTTTTCCTGTATGAAAGTGTCATCACGTCAACTTGTTTCGTTAATTATATCCTTAATAATACAGATCTGTTTCAAATTTCATTATTTACCACGTATGTAATGGTCCTGACACTTATTTTGTCCTTGATAAGATTCTGACAACCAAAGAATCACCTACAGTGTTGATAATGTAGACCTTTTGGGATTATTTCCACTTCTGACCCTTCATTAAGCATCGTGGCGTGAATACCATTGGGCACGGAAGAAGTCAATAATTTAACTAAAATCATAGACAGATGAACAGAGCAATGTTTTTGTAAGAGGCACACCTTGAATGTGAATACACAAGTATACATGACGTGCTGTGTTAATGTCACGTATCTATGTGAAACAAAAAGCTTTTTGGTTCATCCCTTTATTAAATTCCTGACTTTTTCCCTCCCTTTAAACCAACATTGAGGTTCGCTGTTTCTTCTTCGCAGATGTAACATAAAGCACAATTATTTTCCACAATAAAAACAGCGGCATTATTTCGTGCTTACCTCTTCAAATACAAAAAGTAGCTATAAGCCGATAGACACATTGAAATATCCCTTCATTGTAGGGTTCGTCAGCAAAGTAAACGAATTCCCGTCTTCTTTATCTCTTCATTTTTATTGCAATGGATCGACTTATGGAAATTCGTGAATTTTTTTTAAACTGAACAATTGTTTTTCAAATAATTTGAAGATATCACGCCGATACCATGTTCTCATTCACTTCACATATGGTAATATTATCATAATTTACACTTATACGAGTGTCAAAATGATCCCTTTGAAGAAAGCTCTTCTGGTGTTATTAAAATAGAGAGATGGTTTTCTTAACAAGTGGGTGTGTTAAAATTAGTGTATAAATCTATGTGGTCGAGTTTAGGTTGAATTCCGTTGATTGAGCATCGCGTGGTAGCCTGTTCATTGATGATGATCTAATTGTGGCTTATTCCGTTTCAAGTCGATGCATCACAATAAAGAAATAAACATTAATATCCTTGTGCGCATGTTACTTAATTCTTAAAATCTAGGCAGATTATGTCACTAGAAACCATAATTGATATTCTACGCGTTTGAATTCATAAAGGGATTCAAACCGGACCTTACGCCCACATTTCATAAGGCATCAAAGGGATCACCAATCGCCTATGCTAAAGGTCGCCTCATCAACAGCTGAACGATTGGTGAAGGAAAGGAATCGAATTGCAGCTAATAATATTTGATAGGATTGCGAAGCTCCCGCTAATGACTAGAGTTGGTTTGTTCCGATATGACCCCCGCAATCAATCAGCCAAGCGTCCAAGTCTGAGACAAATATCGTTTCTTTTCCTTATCACTCCCCACAGATGTAAACCCCTTTGAGATGGTGGGGGCTTTGGACGTTTTCCGTATATCAATTACGAGCACAGATTATTTTGGTTCGTTCTAGAAAGCCAGATCCAATATTTCAATATGACATACGGGCTCTTGAAGACAAGAGAGCAATATGGCGGATAAAATCAAAATGGCGAAGGGTTAAGGCAATCTGTCGACCTCGGGTCGTGTGCGGACCTGTTTATTGGCAAAAGAAGAGAATTGCAAACGCGTTTTTAGCACGCTAGAGTATGGAGGTCCGCGATTGTGTTAATTTACTTTTCAAGCGCTTCTGGACAACTGAGTGACATATCTTGAAGACGACAGCGGATAGTCGACATTCAGCGAGGAAATTATTCATGGAGTTAATAGAATCGTTCAAGTTAATTACCCGCTAATGTTAACACTATAGTTTTCCTCTTTATTCACGCGAAAATCGACAGATGTGTTCTAATAGGTGTCGCTGTCGGATAGAGTGAAAAGCGATGTGAGGAGATATCACTTAGCCTTGCAATAGCTCATTGAGAGAACTCCTTACATTGTTACCAGGCGCAAGTGTATTACAGTACATTTGGCGCTTTGTTGGCCTATCTCCGAAGAGGTTAATTAAGATCTTGATGACGGAGTGTTTAGAATCTACTGCCATGGCTTCTGAGTTTCTACTATGATCTATTCTTGCGTAAGAGTACTTTAAAATTAAATCCTTGTGAGTATATACTCTTTAAACAACACCGATGCCTTAACATCCATTCAGTTATAAGATAAAGTTTTCATTCAAACTTGAAGTTTTAATCAACTACAAGTGGTAATTGAATGAAATGTTTTGCTGTTGAAATGTATTTCAAATTACAAAATATTATCGTGTCAGGTGTTCAGAGCTATACAGATGTTTCGGTGAACACCTGATGGTGAACACCTGATAGTGAACACCTGATGGTGAACATAGTGAACACCTAATGACGTGCATAATATAGAAAAATGAGTGAGTGCGAAAAATGAATAAAATCAGTAAATCAAAGTAGCTACTGTAAATGAAATAATAATACGATAATCCTCACATCGTGTGGGCTTCTTTTATAAACAGTTGTAATCAGTTGGTGAATCTCACCACAGTGAATCGTCGTTAATATTTAACCAATGTCATTACCAAGTGTATCCGTTCTATTAGAATAGACGCTTCGCATTCTAGTGCAATATGCAGATAAATTATATATCCGTGAAAAATATAAGAATAAAGATAGAGGATACTAAATGGCACACTGTGTCATACCACTTCTACAAACTAGTTCATGCTTTCATTTTGATTGACATTCTTCCGTTCACCTTTTTTAAATGGGGGCATATGGATAAAATTGTGCCCATTTTTGAGTTAATAATTTAATAACGAAAACGTTGATATTTTTTTCTGTTTGAAATATTCTAGCTTGATACGACAAATAGTTTTGGATTATTTCGAGAGTCAGTCTCCATCAACCACTATGACGTCAGAAGTAATAGTGTGACGTCACAATGTAAATCATATGTTCAGAAATAACGCCGTGGCAATATCAACTCCTTGGATAGAGTACCTTTATGTGCAAAAACGTGAGCAGTATTTACTTCACTGTGCTAATGTGACCCTCTTTATTAGCGAGTTTCATTATCATACCATTTATGTTTCAAATTTAATTGCAGATGAAACGTGTGTGGACCTCGGGTTTAACAAATCAAACAAACAGACATTCAGACAGTGTTACGGGCCTAAACCCGGTTCTGCATTCATGTCATCATTTGAGATATTATTATAATTTTCTCTACACTACCCTTCATTTATTTAGAGTTTTTCAAAATTATATAACACTCAAAAGAAAACGACAGATCGTTACTGCTGCTGTCAAATGGACGACTTACAAACATGAAAGCATTCCCAAAGTGATGCCCGAATATAACCTTCATTGATAATTATACTTGTGTTTCACTTCTAGGTGTGGTATTAATCGTATACACACTTATCCAAACATTATCTTGATGAAAACAGCTATACAACGTTCAAGTAACCTATTGTCAATACACAAGTGCATAACACAAGTTGAAAACGCTTGAATGAAATCCACGAGTCCCACTGTTCTACAGAACAAAGCTCACGAGGCCTAATCTCCTGCAAATCATGTCTCCAGATCCTCTGGGAAATGTAGGCTTACTTTCCGGAACATCGCTCAAATCAAGATGGCTTCTTTACCACATTCGGGAGTTTTTCGTAGAATGTGTGGAAATAAACGATATTTTTTTATTTTGAGTTGAACTGTTTATATCTCAAAACCTTTGTTTTAAAGACTTTTCTTGTGCACTATTTTGTTAAACATTTTTTAAGGTGATGAATTCAAATGTAAAAAAAGGCAGTTATCTATAGGCTATTTTGACATTCTGACATACTTAATTCCATTATCTCCCTTCTCAATATAATAGTACAATATCTCAATATGTGTTCAATTTACAATAAACAAATCTGCATATTTACCCTGAATGGTTTAAGTTATTCATTTGTTCAAAATACAAGTTAACTTAAACATTTATACGAATTTGGCAATTAGAAATGCACTTGTATTGGCGATTAAATATCTGAGCAACCACAAGAAATTCCTGATGTAAAGCACGGGATAAATGAACATTTTCATATTTTTGGTCAAATTCGGCTGTTGACAATTATTGGCAACAATCCTTTACAAAGGAGAACTATAGACTATAATTTGATAATTTGATAATCTGCAGGCATATTGTTGATTTTCCGAGATTCACCCTTAATTTCGTTGTGCTCCATAATACTCTTAAACTGGGGTGTTTCAGTAGTGATTGTCGTAAAATATTACTGTTTGCAATATACAAGTATCACCTTTAAACAAATTTATGCACCAAGCGAACTTGGCTAAGATGTCACTGGTAGAAAGCGAGGCAAAATCGTGATACACGTGCAGCGTGCTTTGACTGACCCATGTTTTACGTTGTAGTAATACTGTTTCATTGCTTGTTGGATTGAGTGTTTTGGTATATTGTTCTCTAATGAATAAATCACAGATTATGAGAAATACTTGTGTAATGATATCGACTTACAGTCAGACAGAAAAATACATATGAATAATTGTTTCACATGTTTATTAATTTGTACATAAATGTGACATATCGAGAAAAGAATAAATCTATAAATTCCCTGAAGTAATCAAATCGCTTTTTATTACACAGCTGATGTTATTTCTCCCCTTTCCATATTTGTAAAAGCCGCAGAGGTCACGGAACTCTTTCTTTCGTTTTCAATTCTACAGTAGTAGAAACTTGTAATAGAAATATCCATGATTAAGAAAAATAAATACAAAGGATGGTTTTCTGTGATTGCATTTCTAACGTGTGGGATCCGTTTTTACTTTGACGCAGATAAAACTGCAAAATATTTTTAAAATGCATTTGTGATAACTCTGTTACGTATCAAAGAAATATTTTGTTCCTTGAGTTGTATCAAAGGTATTTGATAATATAATCGATGCTCCTTCCCATTTTTCGGTAGTGCATGTATATCACCTGATTTCAATATGATATATATTCATTTGTCAAACTTTAAACACATATACTAAAATACAAATAAAAAAGTTGAAGAAGTGGTGCATTTAGCTGCCATAGATTTCATTGTTATCATAAGTAACCTCGGAAATAGAAATTAAATGTTTTTAGACGATTATTTCTTTCTTATAAATCGAAATTGTAGTTCGATTGCAAAATAATTATTGACAACAATAGTTTTGTCCAGCATATGTTTTAGGCCGATTTTGTAAAATCCTCAAAAAATATTAGTTTACAGGAAAGCATCGTAAGACCTTGAAATAATTTCAAAGTAAACATGTATGTTTCTAATGCAAACTATAGTTTATAATGAGCTGTAACCTTTTCAACTAACATATATCTTACTAATAATCAAAACACATACAATTATTTTTCATTACATAGACACTCCTAACCTCGTGTTACGCAAGTTCATTCATGGCTTGCCTTGTCAATTGCACACTTGCTGTGGCAACCCGCGTGCAGATGCTCATTCCCGTGTATTTTTCTCACTTATTACTGATAGTGACGTATATATTCATTTCTTCCTCAGAAAGCAAATGTTTAAAATAATGATCTATTTTTGTAAAATAGGATAACAGATTGAAGTTTTGGCCACAGTCAAATCCGTAATATAAACGATGTCGTCAGTGTCGAATTTTTTTTATGATTGTCTCATAGATTAAGACCATAAATATGTAAAACATGTTATTATTCATGAATCTTTGCCTACACATGGACCGAATTCTAAAAAAGGAGCTTTCCGCTAACTATGACTTCAAGTCACATCTATACATCTTTTTGTCCATATGCTTGAAAACGAAGATGGAGCTGTACCGAAACGTCGCAAATATGTTAATAAAGAAGTTGAATATCCATAAAATGGTGTACTTAGCTTAAATAGAGAATGTGTTTACTTGGAAGTGGATCACATTTTTCTGCTATGTCCGTTTAATGTTCGGCATCTTGTATTAATGTGTTTCAAAATTTGAAGTTCTGTTTTGGGTTTTATTTTTTGGATTAAAGTCGATAAACTAGAAATATCCGTCTATCGAAGTACAAACAATATATGGCAATGTAACTAGTTTTCTTTTAAATCTTGATTTCGCTCTATCAAGATAATGCCTGTTCTTTTTATAACCACGGTTGGATGACGAAACTATTTTAAAATCCTCATTGTAAAATATAATGTACATATAATGTACAGACGTTTAGCAATATTAAAAGGTGCTTACTTTTTAATGGAAAAAATGATGCAATGTTTATGATGTCATTATGATAATGAAGTCGCAGTGTTATGACCTCACGGAACTCTGATGCAGAAGCTTTGATAGTGTTGTGTTTAGAAAAACATCATTCTGATGCTAAAAAGTGTTTCAAATTGGATGTTAGATAAACTAACTCCACGTGCTTCTGACATATATATATAGTTACTGCATTACTGCATTAAACGGCCAAATGTAATTCAACTTCATCTTCTTCTTTTTAATATATATTACCATAGAGTTTGAACATTCTTTTTACTATTTTGATATAAATATATATATATCAACCCGATTAAAGTATGAGTATCATTGGCATACTCGGGATACCTGTACCTATAGTCAACTCTTGATGATATATTTGTTCACTGACATTCTCTATTATGTCTGATAAATTTAACCACAGACCTTACGTGTTAAGCATCCCATCAGTCCCCCCCCCCCCCCCCCCCCCGTCCACATACATTTGTCACTTACCATACAAGCCTCAACAGTAGCAGACTAAAAACTTCGCTTCCGGTGTAGAAATTACGAAATTCATTTATCAAAGTATATTGGGTATCGATGTATCAAATCACTTATGTAACTGGTGGAATATCGTTCTATAACCATACCGCCATGAGTGAGAACATCCATACAGCATCCTACTTATTAGAAGGTATACACGAGGGGCGGTTCAACCCCTCAAGCAGGCGCCAAACTTGTATTATCATTAGCTCGGGAATTATCACATCAATATTTACTGGATTCTCTTAACAGGATAATAACGTTTCGATCGGTGACATTCTGTGCTGGTTAGATTGTAAGAGTAAGCTCAACGGTAACTGGCGAGTCTGGGACAAAATCGCTTAAATCAACACGAACCCCCACCTCGTGAAGAGAACTGAGGACGCAGTTGTATTGCGAGCTCCTTCAGAGGAACGATAATCCATAGATGTCTTGCTAGGAGCACGAGATGGCCTTGTAATAACTTCAAAGGAAACGATTTGTAAAGTTATGTGTATTCATGAAATGTATGTATTTTCATAAATATTCAAGATGCGCGGAATGGACATAAATGTTTCTGAATCAGAAAGGCTAAGTTGAAATATTCAAGTGATACTTATGGGCAATATCAAACTCAGTTGATGTAATGATCAAAATGATTTTACGATCCATATTTATATCACACTCATTTGTATAAAGATTTATAATGGTGATGATAATTCGTTATATATATATATTAAAGCATCTCTCTATCTATCTATCTATTTTTCTATCTTTATATCCAACCAATCATCCAATAATCTGTCCTTACATCAACCCTTTCATTCATTATATGATAGAACCGTGTTTTGTTTTCTTTTTGGACAAAACAGGTGGTCAACGACAATGACAACATTCACGACAGATGATGATAAGACACGCTTTGCTGATGCAAAATAGTTAAAATACATTATGAAACAGTAATGATTGACGTCAAATATCGGGAATAAAATGAATTATCGACCCTGGAAAATTACGTTCACCTCGGCTATCGATTTCAACATTTGTAGCTGTCGTAAATTCCAATACAACCTCTGTCCCAATACGAGCGTTCCTCGGTCAGAACTTTAGAAGCTTGAATGAATGGAATAAAATTTCGTTGTGCAACCAGCGACGTTGTTTCAAAAGTTCTTTTCAAAACGCTGTTTCAGTTGTTTCCGTATGCATTCGGAAAGCTGAACTTTATTCGAGTATGCAATTTTCATTAGCTGAAATTTGCAAGGTTGTTTATGTTGCAATATTTAGCTGCTAGGGGAAGCTGCCGGAAGCCCAAGAAGAGCTCGTATTAGAACTGAGGCTGTATAGGAATTAATGTCGGAGCTACTTCTGTGGGGAAAGAACGCGGCTAGCGAGATTTTGACCTCATCCCTAGTCATATATTTTAGGAGGACGCAGGGACGCGTTATTCAATGTTAAACGGTTTGACAGCACAGCTTGCTTGTTGTAACTTCAAAGCAAACGATGTGATAATCTCAGCTTATTGAGTAAACTTGAAAGGCTGTGTGTTTATTGTCCTGTAACATAGCGCACTCAACCTACGTGCTGTTTATATCAGAAATATGGATTTAATGACTCGCTCACATAATAAATGTTCATTCATTGCAACACAATCAAGTTGTATAGAGGTTAATGGAATAACAAACCACTTAAAACATACCTATATCAAAGTTTGGAAATTTGGAACTATATAAGATGCATCAAAGGCTAGTTCAAGAAGGATTATTTGAAACTGACAACCTGGTAAAAGCTTTTCAAATGATATCAACAACACTGTCGTGGCAACAATAGACAACCTGTGTCGTATTTAGAATGCAAACAATTTGTAATCAACAATATAATTTTACTCTGACAAAACGTTTAGGGACAGTGGAAGGAAAAGAAAACCTTCTTCAGAATATTTTTCAATATCATATGTTAGCATACCCGCTCTATTAAAGCAATAATCCATGTCTGTATTCAAGGTGTTCGACTAACGGTGTATTTACATCATGCAAGCTCGTAAGATATTAACTTCTAGATTAGAATTCATGTTTAACGTTTATGTAGTAGGCATCCTGTTGGTTTTAGTATTTTGTGATGACTGTATAATTCCATGTCACCTTGTTATTGTTTTTAACAATTTCAGAATTTCAGTAAAGTGATTATAATTCTTACAATTTGTTAATAGTTTGTTTTGTGTGCAGGATAATAAGAAATGTTTTTTGACGGAGGAGTATAAAGAGTAAACGTCACTTCTATTAGTAACTCAAGATGTTACCGTACGATGTATCCCGGCCGTTGGTAATCTTGCTAGGGAAGATAGAGTTCTTCTCTCACTAGTAGCAGGTCATCGAGTGAGGTAGAAACGTTGATATCAAATACTGGTTAGAAATAACTTTCACATCAGAACTCGAAAGTCCATTTAGAAGACGGACAATTTAAAAGACGTTTTGCATTTTTAAAAAATTATAAACAGAATATTTGACAGACATTGTCGATTAACATATACCCTCGATCAATCACCATGTACATCTCATCTTGTTACGAAGAAAATACATATTAACATGCATGGATTCAAATATGAATTATTTTTCATTCGATGGGATAAAGATGTTATTCGACAATACATTATTATCAATCCCGTCACCACAGTACGATCAATTCCAGTTGACATGTGAGAACACAAGTCGTATCAACACTCAATACCGTATTGTGCCATCAAGAGCATGACCCAGTCAACCGTAGGGTCTCACTCTCTCTCTCTATGTTGCAGGTAAAGAGATGGTGGACTACATCGCCGACTATTTACAGAACATCAGAAGTAGAAGAGTTTTCCCCGATGTGTCCCCCGGCTACATGAGAACGCTGGTTCCCCCTTCAGCTCCCGAAGAGGGGGAGAAATGGGAAGATGTCTTCAACGATGTGGAACGAGTCATAATGCCAGGGGTAGGCTTATTTTGAAATTTTATAGACAAATTGTAAAATGCAATTAGAAAAATGAATAAAACATTTGAGGTGACGCGGCAATGCAATGAGGAATGACAAAAACAGAGAGACTGATAGAGATACAGAGAGAGAGAGAGAGAGAGAGAGAGAGAGAGGGAGAGAGTGAGACAGATAGGGAGAGATCAAGAAACAGAAAGAGGGATAGAGTATATATATATATATATATATATATATATATATATATATATATATATATATATATGGAGCCTTTGGAGAAACGGATTATTAATATTATATTATATATCTTTCATCCGATAAGGCTAACTTGCAGAGATGGTATATTAAATATCAAGCTATGAAAGATATTCGGATTTCTAACTTTTAAGCTTAAAACTATTTGTACTATAACGAAAATTAACACTTTGGGATAAAGCTTCTTAAACGGATTCAATGATATCAAATAAATGTCAGCCTGGTTAAGTTGTTCAAAGCCTTTTGCAACTTATGCATGTAGATATTCAACGTACGAGGGGAAGTCAATAAGTTAATAGAAGTGGACATAAAACAGAAGCCAATGGTTGGGGTATTTAGTTTACTTTTCAACAAAATCTCCCTGGACCTCGATGTATTTGGCAAATTTGTCTTTAGACTATGATTTTGCGGTAGAAGTATTCTGACCGGCCCCACAGGCACGCCTCAGTACCTGCGTCATCGGAAAATGTTGTACCATGCAAGTGTTATTTCAAATTTAGAAACAGACAGAGGTATCTTGGGGCCAGACCTGGACTGTAGGAGGGGTTGGTTAAGTTGTTCAAAGCCACATTGTTGAACTGCAGCCTGTGCAATACAACTCTTGTGCACTGGAGTGTTATCATGAAGAAGAAGAACTCCAGCAGTAAACATGCCGCGCCTCTTCATTTTGATCGCGGCTCTCAATTCCTTCAACAATTCAGCAAAGTAGGCCCATGCCATTGTATGTTTACTAAGTTTATAGTCTATCAGCATCACGCTCCTTTAATCCCAAAACATGTTCGACATGGTGTTGCAAGCAGAAGGCTGTGTTCTGAACGTCTTGGGTACAGGAGAGTGCTTATGCTTCCAATGCATGGGTTCTTGCTTGATGTGAGGATCCCAGTGATGAGTCCACGTTTTATCCCCTGTTATCAGAGGGGCATGTAGATGTCAACTCACCACTAGATTCAACTCACAACTTGGTGTCGATCTTGCGCATGTAATTTTCATGGCACCTTTCTTGCAGACACCTTGGACATGTGCAAGTGCTCATGAATTATGCTGCAAACACTTCAATGAGAAATGTCATACTCTGAAGATATCTCGTCCACCTTCATTCTACGATCGGACATGATTAAGCCCTGGGCCCGTTCAACCATGTCATTTGTAATGGCTTCAACAGGCCATCCTGACCGTTGGTCATCGTCTTAGGAGCTGCGACTCCGCTTAAACCCAGTCTACCATTTTGTAACAGTAGAATGTTAAGGGGCTTCTTTCCCATACACATTGGTCATACGTTTATGTCCTGACGATGCTCAGTTTTCGAACTTTCCATTCTTAAAGGACGGTTCTTGTGTGCAACAGGCTGTAAACTTCAAGAAAATGATCGGGAAGGGTTGTTCATGTCTGTAAATGTCGTCAGATGGCGTATGTCAATGTGGACACCAACGATGATGTCTTCAGGGGTGTATCAATACTCACTTCTATGAACTTATCGACTTCCCCTCGTAGTTTAAAACTCTTATGATTCAAAGAGTAGGCTTTATTGACTTAGCTTATGTAATTGTGTATTCTGTGCTATGCTTAATGTATAATAGCAATTACGGTTCACTTCGCAAAGAACGTTATGAACAGATCATTATATATATATATCGAATGGTGACATGAATTTCCCGCATTTAAAACAGATGACAAGTTGCAGATCAGGTGTATCAACGGCAAACAGAACAACCCAAAAAACCGAAAAACAACCCAATTGCATCTGGTGAATAATTGCTTTATTAGATTTTCAAAATCGTTCGTCATTCCTAAACTCCAAAATTTGAAATCTGAAATCTGGACTTACATGTCAGGGGTTAACGAAAGAACCGTCTCTCAAGCAGAAATATCTATCTTTGGCTGAACGTTTTATAGTAAAATATCTCACTTCTGACAGTCAATTACGTTTTGTTGAGATTTTCAACTTGCTTATCAAATAATCAGAGGGAGTTAACTGTCCCATAGTTGTACACTATAAAAACGAATGGGGTTATAAGGGTCATCTCCAGGGGAGACACCTAGAGTTATTGGCACCGAGGGAGAAATATAACATTGTTCGGACATAATTGATGTGCCGTAGTGTCCTCAGATTTCTCTTGAGTCATAAAGGTGATACCAAGGCGCGAATCGCGAGAAGTTAACAGGCTTTCAAAGATTCATAGACATCATAATATTATCTTACCATTTGGTAATCTGTCACTCTCAAATTGATTGTCCAATTTTCCAAAATGTTTTTTGTATTTCATTATTAATTTGAATTGAATAGCTTATAACACTTATGTGGCACCAGGATGATCTTTACTAATGATTGTAAATAGAGTATTAAGCATGTTTTTCAAAATCACCAATTCAATATTTTGATTTTTTAGATTGGTTCCTCTTAAGCTGTTAGTAATATCATTAAGCGTTATTGCTGCACGAGGTATTCTGTAGTTTTTATGAGCAATACAATGACAAAACTTCGTTTTAAAAGGAACATTTCAAACTTGTCAAAAACATCTTCCAGACCCCGGTTTCATAAATTTATCATTTGATGAATGTGTTTGAGTTTTAAGCGTGTGAGAAGCGATGAGGTTGTATTAATGTATTATAATTCCCTTATGAGCATGCAATCACTTCATTGACCGCTAAAGACACGTTTTAAATCAATAAAGAGCTATATAAATTGACTTTTAATATGAATTTTAATACGTCTAATGCACTTTAAAAAATCTTAATCTTAGTTCTGAAGTCTATTTGTACATTTGGATATATATTTCAACATATTTATGATAATTATTCGCATATGGGAAAAGACCTAGTAATCATTTGAATTGTGCCTAATAAATTTGACATTTTAATCCATAAAGATTGAAGCAATCCAGTCTCTCAATGGAGGATGGTGCTGTTTGATGTATCTGTATTTATAACGCTTCATTCAGTTTAATGTCACTATCACCACGATCCTTTAATGTTGCAGAAGACTCACTCATAGCTTCTTTACATCATATTCAGTGTTTCATCCTTTTACTGAGTGTACAGCTTAGAAACTAAACGCCTCTTTATTCAAAGGCAATCAGTTTGGTTTAATCTAAATCATATAATTATGTATGACTTTGTATTTAAATTTGTATCGGTTACCACTCGTTCTATATGATTACTTTTAAATACAAATTTCTTCATATATTTGTGATATAAATAGTTTTTTAACACTGCATGTTCATCAATCAATTTGTACCTGAAATTTCTTCAGTTCTTAAAATATTTCAACTCGTCAACAAGCATTCATCCCTTTTCACTGATTTACCACAATATGAAGAATCATTTGTTTCTCGCGATCCTTGCTCATAAATGTGTATATCCCAAAATACCCTAGACAAAGTACGTTTGTTGTGCCATAGTAACTCACAAGGGCTTACGATACAAGACGAAACACTTGTCTTCAAAGAAAAATACTTTTTTAATTTGGCTAGAAACCCGGTGTCTGTCGCGTTGATAGACCAGCTGAATGTATTGTTTAGAAACGAGATTACTGCTCGAGACCCCCTCGTGTCGGGTCGGTCGTTATAATACATTCCTGACAAGCAAATCTAGATTTATGTCGCTAAGTGACTCGAACGAGACCTGACGATACTTGGCGAGACTTGACGAGTCTTCCAAGCTCCCTATGACATAGTCTGGTATTAGGAGGGCTTACCTTTCTCCTAATATGGAACTAAGTCATACAGACTTGTCACGTGACCTTACTAGCAAAGCATTTGCGTAGTGCTCAAATTCAAATAGATGTTTAATTTGTGGTACTTGTTCCAGAATTTGATTAACGTCTTCAAATTGGCATGCAAATAGTTTCAATGATAAACAACAGTCCTAACGGGGTATTTTTGTGGAAACGAAATTTAAGTGGACATCCCTGTTTATCCAAAGTTGTTATTGCTTTAGTTTATAACACAACACATGTGAAAAATGTAACTAAGGGTAATATTTAGATGATTTAGATTCGCCAACTTGATAATAACACAACAATGAATTCTTATAATAAGTTATTTGTAAATGTGTTGATATGCTGTCCATTGTTATAGTTTAGTTGTAAAATGCTGTGAAATTAGTAAAGATACGGCGCCCTTTTTCTTGTCATTCCCCCAAAGCAAGAGGACGAAGCGATCGCTGATAGGTCAGACTCTTTGAGAATGGTCTACGTTACCATTAAAATCAATCAAATACTGATTATTTGAAAAATCACAAACTGTATCATGTATATCATTGATGTAACAATTGGGGATATTTTATCATATATCCATTATCGAAAATTCGATTTACATGAGAAAAATCATCAATAAGCAACTAACTTAGAGATGAATCACATTCAGATTCTCACGTCAATGAACGGTTTATAAATGTTATAAGACAATACCGTAGATAAGACGACATTCTGCCTCTCTCATACCCTTATATACATATTCATTAAAATCGAACAAAATTCATCACGAAACTGTTACCATTGATAGCTTTATCATTTCGAATTCCACACATGTATATTCAAAATCATACTACAATTATCTGATAAGAATGCTCTTCTGTGATTAAACTGAATACCAAAAGAAGCTTTGCATCAGATTGACATGACTGTAATTAAAAAACTAAAAATAACAACGCTTTGATGTAGAGTATATTTAATGCATCAACATGTCAACAGTGGATTGGAAAACTTCAAATGAACGCTGTGCGGTAAATGGAATTACACTATACAAACAAAGGTGGTGGGGGTCGAAAATCCCATTGTTCAGAGTTTCAATGCAGTTCATTAACATCAGGAGAGTGTTCAAAATCACTAAAAAATTTAAAATTTAATATCGAATGTGACCACCCTGTGCAGCAATACAGGCCATGATTCGACGTCGTACTTAAAACGTCTAACGTCGGATGGGATCAGGTGGCAGGTGGTTCCATTCTTCTTGCAGAGCTTGAATCAATTCTTGTCTGTTGGCGGGAACGTGTTGTCGGGCTCGAACTTGCCTGTTCAATGGGTGATAAGTCTGGAGATCACGCTGGCCACGGCAAGACATTGACGTTGTTGGCGGCCAAAAAGTCCTGTACGATACGAGCTGTGTGGGGCCTGGCGTTGTCGTGTTGGAACAGAACACCCTGGGGCTGTTGTTGGAGTTAGGGCAGCACCACTGGACGAAGGATTTCATCTCTGTAACGTTGCGCGTTGAGATTCCCATTAATGACGATGAGTGGCGTCTTCTGGTTCCCACAAATGCCTCCCCACACCATAACGCTACCACCACCGTAGGGAACGACGTCCCTAACGCAGCAAGCAGCAGTCCTTTCACCTCTGCGACGGTAAACACGCTGTCTGCCGTCAACTCGAAACAAACAGAACCGACTTTCGTCGGAAAACACAACGCGTTGCCACTGCCGACGTTGCCACATTCGCACTGTATTTGCCCATCGTAGTCGTCTGCGTCGATTTTCAGGAGTCAATAACTGTCCTCTGAACGGTCGGAAGGCCCGGATACCTCCTGTTCGTAGTCTTCTGGACACTGTCTGTGGGCTCACCCGCCGACCCAAAGCATTCGGTGCTGATGACGTCACGGTCAGGAAGCGGTTTCGCAGGTGCAGCTTTCGATGATAACGGTCTTCCCGTGGCATGGTGACCCGTGGTCGTCCGGTTCTGGGCCTGTCCGATGTCCGTCCAGTCTGTTTGAACCGCTGTACCAAATTTCCAACTGTAACGCGGGAACAGCCAAAGGTTCTTGCAACTGTGGCACGTGCATTTCTCCCAGTAACGACGTCACGTGATTTTGACATTTTTGCGTTTTCAAAGAAACACGGGCATATTGCCGGTAGAAATTGCGTTTGGGCGATGTGTTCATACCTATTTGTTTTTTAACCTGTCCAACTAATTTGTAACAACTTTGTTTTTAAATGTGCAAAGTTTCTTTTGGTATTCAGTTTATTTAGGGAGAACATCGTTCGACATGTCTTTACTCTGACAAGTGATAATTATTGTTTACTAACTTTCGCCGAAACTATTTTCAATGAAGATTCTATTGCAGAAATACGAAAACGAGAAGCGTCTATTTGGGAATATGCTAGAATAGTTGTCGATGTGCTCAAATTGTTCCCGTGAACATGTCCATATGGTGTTATTTTCAATCGTTCTTTTAATGATAACGTTTATCTTTTATGCAAATCTATCCAAATGTCAGCAAAGAAGTAAATCAAATTTGATGTCTAGAATTGTTTTGATTTAATTGTAGAATTTTTATTAAATTGTTTGTCAAAATGACAATTTGAATACACTAACATAATGATTTTAACACTGAAGGATCTATTACTGGATGTGAAACATACATGGACAGTGCAAGGCATCGCTAAATAAGGTTCCAGTTACAGGTTTGATTACAAGCAACGAGAAGGCTTTCTTCAAGACTATCTACTGACTGCTGCGAAACATTTGATGTTGATTCTAAACATCTGATGCTCTATAGAGAAAATGAAGATTCCTGAAACCAATCAACATATGAAAAACCAAGAAATGATGACCTAAGATAAAATGATCGATTTAGACAATGAACGTGCGGTTTACAGGGCATGGACAGCCCACTTTTAAAAGCTTATGTGACGAGTGGCTGACAGGCAGACATTTCTCTGTTTGGTCATGAAGTATCTTTAAGAGGAGTACATTTTTGGTACAATAACAATTCTTAACCATGATATGTTCCACTAAAACCCTTTAATGTTCAATATATCAGGGAATTTAATCAATGACAGTTTGGGTCCCGATCTATATTTTTGTGGTAAAATCACAGGTTAGGCTAGATAAAAGTATTTTAGAATACCATGCAAACAAAATTCAAAGGAAATGCTAAAAGCTAAAATGAGCAAAAGGATGGTAATTATCATTTTATCATTTCAGATGGCTCTCTTTTGGCAAAAACCTTTGTTGAAAACATGTACAACTACATGTATGGAGACAAACATAGTTCAAATTACACAAATAGGAGCAGATATTGTAAATTAAACAGTTAACTCAACTAAAGAGCAAGTTACACGTTTTCAAATAAATATTAAAGCTTCGAGCATAAAAATATTGCGCCAACTTTTCCTTGGACTAGTGTAAAATGTCATGAGACAATAAGGTACCTTAACCGCGACACAGTTGCTTAGCTTTCATATGACCAAATTTGGAAAATTTGGATAATTGACAATTTGAAAATTATATACGGCAGTCACTAGTTTGGTGCGTTTAAGGAAGTGTGTTTGTTTAAAATACATGCCATCAAAAAGATTAATGTGTTTTCAATAGACTCATCAGTCGTTTGCAGAAGTACCACGGCCGTCTCAATCATTAGACTTGAGCACTAGTGCACGCCAATATTTCGTAAACATAACGAATGCACAGATACTGCATATCTCTCGATATAACTCACTATCCTCACGTATCCTTACTTATTCAGGTAGTAAAGTGGAATTTAAAGGCCGGAAATATTTAATGTTACGTAACATTAAATCCGCATGAACTACGATATCGAAATATCAAAATTTTGCTCATAACCAGAAAAGCGGAAACGGCAGCCGCTATGGTCAATCTGATAACAATGCTAATACTGTGTTATTAAATCGGTTAATTTACAACATTGCTTTCATAAAATATATTTCATGATTTGTTCTCAGTTCAGAGTTTAGGTAAATTCAATAGCTGCACACAATACTAGTTCAGCCGTTTCCAACCATAGATTTTTATATGTCCAAGCCGACGGCGGCTGTCTTAACGTTTTCATTGTTGATTGCAGGTAAATTGTAAAGAATGTATAGTATTTCATTGCATCGATAGAAAATTTAAGTGAATGCATAAGTCCTCGTAAACCTTAAAATAGCCAATTTAAACCGTAAAAGCGTGCCTTAAAATAAAAGAGGGAATTGTGATTATTTCACATACTCGTGAGCACGACGTTATTTCACGCTAGACCTATACAACTGGAGCACTGTAATCTAGACGTATGGTCATATTTTACATTCAAAGTTATCATTTCTAATGACTGGGACGTAAAGCTCATTGAAACAATTAGCTTCCTAAGCCTATTTAGATAAAGATGATTTACACTCAAGGGAGAGGGAAAGGCAAGCGGGCTCTCAATATAGAGGCCTAAAATTTCGAAAGCATGGTGACTTTTAATTAATGAAAAACATGGCATAAAATCATACTGACAAACCTCTGGAATTGGAAAAGTCAAACGACGTTTGAGAAACGTTCATTACACTATCCTGGCGAGCCCACTTAAAGGATTAACGTCATATTGTTAGGAAAATAGCACGTTTCATATTTCGATAAGAAGCTTTTATTTTATTTCAAATCCCTTGAGTCTTGAAATGTTGTTCTAAAGTTCAGGATTTATTTCATCGTAATCTGACAGTGAAGCCAAACTTTCTTATCCGATTATTTGGAGTTATCTCCGGGACCATTTGGTGATTTTAACGGTTTGATTCTTTGTGGATACTGGGAACTATTTCACGTCGTTTCGTGGTTTGAAGTCTTGGTATTGAAATTACTTTTACTGCGTTGTTCAAAGAGGAAATATTTCCAAAATAAACATTTGAGGGATTTATATTTATAACGTTATTATCAACTTAATGATATTAGATATCATGTAAAAACTATGTTAAATTATCATAAGTTATAAATATAACACCTAATGTCTAAAGCAGAGATACATAAAAAAATAAAACTCGTTTGGGACCGATAAAGAGTATCAATTTATTTATCTAAAACCGGGCTAATTACCATGGCCGTTGAGCGTTTATTACTCATAAATAAATCCATAATCATATTTAAAGTTAATAGAAAAACAGTTTTGAGTTGGAAGTTGTAAAGAGGTTACATACATAGTATTAGTATACATGCTAAGGAACAGTGAACTCGATGTCTGTACGTGTACGGCCAGTATTGGCATTCAATTCAAAACTATAGATTGTCACATATTCAACATTTGGATATGACTTTGCAAGCCGAGTAATACGTTCCTAAATTTCTATCCTCACATTTGCTACTTTGACACGCATCAAAGTCGATGCTTGTTGGTGATTATATATATATAATCTTACAATTTCGTTCGAGAACAGCCGCATCAGCAGTAATAAATACATAACTCGTTATATTTGTACAACACTAATACAATCACAGTTAATGTGCCAATTTGATTATACAAAAACGTTTCTAAAGACAGTGTATCATTTCCCTGATTTAGTAAGTTCTGTTGTTGTAACAACTGACGATTGGACAAATATTGGTAACATTACTGATTTAAATGACCAGTACATTATAAATGTGATATCCGTGTGTTCATTTCAATGGGTTGTGACAATTATCGTATGTTATACAATTAACCAATAGATTTTAAAGATATTCGTGATATTTCTATAATGATCCGATAGGTGTCCTTAATTTTTGCTGCATCTGTATATATGTTAAAGAGTATAATTTTTTTTATCAACATCAAAATGATCTTATCACCATTGTTTTCAGATCACACACTGGCAGAGTCCACACATGCACGCCTATTTTCCCGCCCTCAACTCATTCCCGTCGTTGCTAGGCGACATGCTTGCAGATGCCATTGGATGTCTTGGGTTCACGTGGGTAAGTAGAAATGTTGACGTTCATCATTATATCAATTTGCACATTCCCATGAAGGGTTCCCACTGCCAGAAATGATTGAGTGAGATATATTTGACTTCATGACGAATAGTGCTACAGAAATTCTGCGCATTCCTCTGAAATAAAACGTAATCGGATCGATTAAAAAATAAATACTTTTATGGATTCTTAAAACTTTTATTGCGATAATCATGTATATGTACCAATTTACAGATTGATTTTACCTGATATACCTTTATCATAAAATGTATAAACATTTAATCAATAGAATGATTTTGAAATGAATTGCTACCATTGCTTATAGACCAAATATGCCATGATTTAAGTTGGTTATATCGATTTCACTCATTCCGTGACATGGGTCCTACCAGTTGTGATATTACAAGATTGCGATTGAGTCTGTTTTGACAGTCATATAGGTTTAATGTTACCAATTGTGTTTTTTCAAATCTAAATGTGCCAACTGATTCTCGAAAAGTCATTGAAACACTAAAAGGTTTAACATATTTACAGTAACGAAGAAATACGTTTGGCTTTAAGTCGCGCTTTTTGATCGAAAACCTGAAAATGTATCGTGGCTGATAACTGACAAAACGAAACAAATTTGCGTTGGTAGTGTTTAGGAAGTATGTTTACTGGACATATGTTTTGGGCTTACGAACAAGAAAACCATGAAACCTATAAAATACACTTGGTATATAAGGATGAAATTGCACATTAAGTGTGACAATTTGATCTGAATTGAGTGCTTGTGTTTTTAGTAAGACTCAAACCAACATTGAATGTTATATGATATACACTGTATCACGTTTCGTGATTCAATTGAATGGAAAGATCTGATTTAAATGAATAGATTTTGCTCCGTTGACCTAACACGGGAGATGAAGCTGAAGCGGATAAGAAGCTGGCGACTCCTAATACCATTAAATCACAATGCTGATTGGATTGAGCATTCGACCTGCGCCGAAATCATAAACTAGGGAACTTGTGATTGTTTCATGCTTCAAGCATCAGTATACGTAAATATTGGCTGGATTAGTGCAATAGTGGCTAAAGTTTGATCATTATGATCAGAACAAACAGGTTCACATCATTATATGAACATCACTTAATAAGACACGAGTGCCATCATATGATAAACTTCATGTCATGGCATCACTTGATATGACACAGATGTCATCAAATATTTACCTACATTCAAATATTTACCTACATATCATGGCATCACATAGTACGACAAACATGTCTTCACTTACCATGCAACATGACAAATAATGAGCTTTTCATTTTATGACTTTTTTGGCTACAAAAATCATATGACTTTCTGAAACGCATAACTTACTGTAATACATGTCCGTAAAAGATTTATCATTAATTCTAAACATTCCTTTATGACGATTAAACATCAACCATCTCAACAAACTAACAAAAAACTTTCTCAGAGAAAACATTCTTTTTCTATTTTCAATCTGCAGGCATCCAGCCCAGCGTGTACGGAACTGGAAACGATCGTCATGGACTGGCTCGGCAAGATGATTGGGCTACCCACAGACTTCCTCCATAGCAACGAACAAACAATGGGAGGAGGGGTCATACAGGTAAGGCCAAGGGTCAAGAATGCCATAAGGTCAAAAGGTCAAGAATGTCCTACCAGAAAAATGATCCTTCTTAACGCCAGAACCAGGTCTTGATAGGTTACTAATGAATATATAATCTGCACAGAGCATGGGAAATTAGGACACCTCGCCTTATAGAAACATACTAAGTCTTATTAGTGTCATTTCTCTTGGCTAAATATGTAGCCCTAAGCGTTTAGGGGAAATTGGCCGTAGTCAAGATTTATGACATATTGCTTTTGGTTCCTTCTTTGAGAAAAACTGTAGAACTTGGTCAAGTAAAGAAAGAAGTACTCACGCTGTAAAACACCGTTTATGAGAATGGATCCCGGGTTATAGTGTGCATGGGTCATTGCTACCACAAGTTCTTATTCATGCCTCAGTGCGAAGTGTATGCCCTTAAACATCTATCCAGTTACCATAGGAAAATCGGGTTATTGTTTTGATCAATTCAGTCATATATGAAATATCATGTGAAAGATGATTATCCGAAACTTTTACAAAACGATTGTTCACCTACATGCAATCCGATCGTGAGAAATATTTCACACAAAATTACAATAGTTAAGAGGATGATGTACACTACACAGATGCGTGTTAGAAATTCCGTATTACCAATTTTCATTTAATTTCCATGCATAGAGAAATGACAACGAATTCAAACCCATCCGGCTCAATTGTGTATTGATTTTAGAGAAGATACAATAAACTTAAATGAAATAATTTCACATCTTAAATTTTATTTTATTTGTAATTCAAACTTAGGTTAACTTATATTTACACTTCAGTGATTGTTATTTGCGATAAAAAGAATATGAAATGTTTTTAATGAAATCTAATCACTTGTATCCAAAATCTTATCCAATGCATGGTGGAAAGTTTTAGACCGAATCTTCTGTAGAAAAACAAGTACTATATAAGTTAAGAAGATAAGATGAGGCAGATACTTTCTGTACTCACGGACCGTTGCATTTTCTTTTTAAGAGCATTAAGGACGATTCTGTTACCGTTCAGTCGGAATAATATGATCATAAGCAGGTCTTTACCAAATCAAGATCAAAGTCAGACAAACTGAACATCAATGGCGCTCGTGAAGTAGATGTAAATGTTGCCATGTCATATAACTGCCGGCGTTGTGAGGGGTGTGTAGATACCTCGCTAAATTGGTTTCGTTAAACGAGACGGCACAGGTTTAAAAGTATTGGTAGATGTGATTAAATAGGGATGAGATATATAAAGACAATACTTCGGTCTTACCTTGCATGGCTAGTATGCCGATGTATATAAAGAAGTTTTGGATATTGAAAGTGTTACGGAATCTTCGTAGTGAAAGAAAAGCTAAATGGCTTGTGTTGTCCCTTGCCTCGTTGCACAAATCAGCAAGTAACCTTTGGTTGCTCTGCAAACCTTAGTGAGTCGTCAAAGAGTACACTAAGGCTACCTTAGCGAACTGATATTTTGTCGGAAGAACCCTGTATTTTATCTAAGTGAAGATAATAAATGTTTTATTCATTATAAATGTTAACATATTTGATTGCAACCGCTATCTTTGAAAGATGTTATAACCAAGATGTATTCTAAATCATATTAAATGCGAATGTTAATCTAATGAGCGCGTGAAATTTGTTTTATTCTTAAGTAACACTTTCTATTGTATATTTCCATAACGAATGTATTCGTCTGTATGCAACAAGGACAAGCCACATACATGTAGCATATCAGGACATGTATTTAGACCAGTGAAATAAATGGACGCCGTCATTGTGGTTTATTTATATTCTGGGTCTGTCTCTGTGTCTGATTGCTTCTCAACTCCTTGGGGAGTATTGATCAAGTAGGTGGCGAAAATAATTGGTGAGCATACGTGTTAACATGGCTGCATCGTACTGGACATGCTGTGGTCCTGACGTGGAGACCATCTTCACTGCATCATGAATATCAGAACACGTATATTTCAACAATATAGCGATTATTTCTAAAATACGTTAATGCTTGGTTTGATATGGGATATTTCCATATAATAAATCGGAAATAGGTTTATTAATTGTTTAATATTAGGTACGTGTAGCTTTCATGTTTATTTTGTCATTGTTTCAGTTATATTTTAAAGAAGTCAGTTATTGCATTGTACCATCGATACTACATTTAATTTTGATTTCTATTTCGCTCAGTGCATTTTGAAATTCTTTATATATAACATATGTGATGAACATGGTATATCATGGGCACGAATATGATATTAATTTATTGTCCAAGTGGTATATTCAAAGAAAATAATCAAAATCAAACCTCCAAGCATTGGCGGATTACCTGCTGTTGTCGCATTTGAAACGCAACGTCATAGTTCAACTTTGACGTAAAGAATTGTTTATTTCGTGATGAAAAAGTAATGGGCAACGTATAAAAACTATGAACCTCAAAATGATTGCCCTCATAGGCAATAATGTGCAATACTTACAACTCGCCTTTATAAAGTTGTTTTAAAAAACCTGCAATATTCTTCAATTTGACTGAGGTAAGAAAAGGAATAATTAACTCGTATCTCGTAATTACGGTTTATCTGTCCCTCGTAAATTATTATTGTGATAAATTTCTTGCTTAAGCTCGCAATTTATCTGAAGTCCACTTTTGACAGATAAACCGATTTATCGCATCGTGTTGATTATTTTTATTTATTATCGAGAAATAATGGAAATTAACATTTAAAAAACTCGCCCATTTTGATTTTAGCCTATGCTGAAATGTTCTATAAACAAAAGATTACGGGTGGTTGTAGAAAAAAGTGAACGTTTATCGGCAAACCTGCATGCGGCCAGTAGTGTAATACATTCAGACCTTACGAGTTTTGGAAAGAATTCGCGTAGCTTTAGCTTTTTGTAACTTACACTTTCAGTAAACCACATTTGTTCGCAACAGAAAATTCGAGTTTGATACTGAATCATTGACGAATTCCTTTTTCCTATCCTCTGTAGCAACTAGGACATATATCTCGATTTTCTTAGAATTGCAGAGAGAAAAGGTCCTGGTAAGGTAAGACAACTCTGCCTGATTTGTGTGCATATCGCACAGGGAGGGAAGACAATCAGGAACGGTGTGAGGAATAGGAATAGCTCAACTTTGAAGATTTGTCTCGAGTAAATTCTGTGGACAGAATGAGAAATCATAGATATAAATCGAACAACAATACAGTTTTTTTTACGAACTGTACGTGTGAGCTATTAACTCGATGATTAGTGTTTGAAAATATATACAAATACATGTAGTTTGCATACACAACAATATCATCATATTTTCATGGGAAAATGATCGTGTTCATCAATATTCATTGTGAATATGTTTCATTGACATGTTGATTTGAATTTTCATCAAGTATTGATGTTATGATGCTAAAATGAAACTAATGTATTTTTTTTACATTCAACTGTTTGCGGGCATGTATCATCTGACAAAATTCAATATCTATATGAACCGTAACTGGAACCGGGACCATGTCTATTTCAACATTAACATTAAAATCTTGTCAGAAGAAACTGACAATTCCCTTCGGCAGTAAAGAGGGAACTTGTAATGAGTCAACTGAGGTCAAGGTCAAGGTCAAAGTGATGACAGCCCCAAGGGTCGGTGTTGATTGCTCTCACGGGACCAATACAGACAATTACTAATGTAGATTGTACATTAAACGTTCTCGTTACTCGTTTGAAAAGTATTAATGGTTACTTTATCTACATATTCAGGTCTTTATTCTTCAAAATGAAGTACAAAGGAGATTCCATGTGTGTGATTTATATATTGTGTGACATTTATAATCCGTCAGGTTACTAATGATATCCTCTGGGGGAAATGAATTATATTATTTCAAAATTGCAATACTCCTCTTCTAGTAAACGATTGATCAAGATAAGATTAATACTTTTCTTGTAAATTTCAATGTAAAGAAAACTGTAAAAGACATAACTATTACATATATGTTGGCACAGAGTCACTGACAAAAGCACAAGTGTTAACCTCCTAGTTTCATTTTTCATGCGAAACGACGTTTGTCAACGTGGTCATAAAATGTTCGGGGTTTTCCTTGTCATGTTATGTACAAAAGTTTCTAAACATTCACGAATTTATGGTAACACAAGCTATAAAGTCCAAGTAATTTCTATTTAAATATTTCATAGTGGTCATGTTCTTAAAAGTTTTCACTGTATTTCTCTTCAGAGTTTGTTACATACATAATTTGTCTGCTTACGTTTTGAATAATTTTACTTGAACGTTTTCTACTTCTACTTCATTTTTCCTCAGACAACAGCAAGCGACGCCACATTTGTGTCCCTGCTTGCCGCGAGATCCGAAGCGATCCGAAAGCTCAACGGCGAAGGGTGGGATCCGGCCGAAATCAACGCCAGACTTGTTGGATATTGTTCAGATCAGGTAACGAGACATTTCTGATTGTACATTAACCAAGATGGCACTAGCTTTATATGTCTCACAAACCCTCGATAACCCTAACCCAATACGCTCAAGCTTTACGTTTCATTTCCAATACAAGGCGGTTTCGGCTGATTTCGTTGCTAAAGACAATCTGCTCAGAGTGTAACAGTAGGAAAAAATCAAATACCGAAGGGAGGTAACTCGAGCATCTACAGTATCTACAGGGATACCGTTAAGATAGATTTTACCCCTTCGGCACAAATGATATAATTTGGATTTGTAAGGTCATCAGAATCGTAAATCAAAAGTAATTGTAACATAAAGTTTATTGGAAACGGGTTTAAGTTTCGTCTGGAGGTTTAATTGAAAATTCTCTATCTTCTTACTAGTGGACACCATAGGGGCTGATAGACAAATCCGAAATGGTATGAAATCCATTAAAGTAGCTGTAACATAATTTCTACATTTCACCATTATGTTCTTTTAAGTGCAATCCTGATGGAATAGAATTCCACTATTCCTTGAATTACATAAAAGACGTTTCTAGCTAATATAAAAGTTTTATCGCCATCGACGTCTTCCCATCCAAGTATTTCATTACATCTTTTGCGCCCAACATTATTGCCGGGTAGGAAAATCATTCGAAATATTCTTATACAAAGAACACGAGCTTTAATCAACAACAATATACCCATTGCACGTGAAAGTATAGCGCCCACATTTATGATTTAAACAGTATTTTATTTCCATAAAACATGTAATACACAACATTCAGAATATATATATATATATATATATATATACAAAAAGGAAAAAGGATTAGCAAACAGGCAGCAAATGCCTATATAAATGCTTCTCCTGAAACAAACAAGAAACAATTAAGATATCAAATACATTGCTGGAAATATATATTTTCAATTATTTTACAAAACTCAAAATCATATTAAGCATTGTCTACCTTTGCATTTGGTACAGATTTAATAAAAGAGTTATAAAAATCGGTTGGTATCATTAATGAAATGATATACAGATATTATTAGGGATTCGTTAGCACTCTGTGACAAGGATTTGTCGCCGCTCAAAATAGATTTTAATGTTATATCGTTTTTAAAAAAGTATTGATTTGATCGGAATCTATCATATAGTGGGCATTTAAAGAAGTAATGGAAAGGATCCTCCCGAATGTTTCCACAAGAACAGACGCGATTTACTGATAACCCTCTATCAAACAAATGTGAATTGAGATCGCTGCAACCGAGGCGCATGCGGCAGAGAAGAATTTGACTTCGCCTTGGACCACAAGATGTATAATATTTTAATGTAGGAGATAAAGTCCTGTCACATGAAATCAAAGTTTTAAATTGTGTCAGTGAGGCTGCATTTCTAATGGTTGTATCCAGCACGTTCCAAGCATTAACAGTTGATGGAAGAAAAGAGTTATTAAAATGAGACAAACGCCCAGAAGTGCCTCGTAGATTTTCGGAATTTCGTAAATTATAAATGCTTACATCAGAAACGTTTGGTGGAACCCATGTCGACAGATATTGTGGAGTTAATCCATACACCATTTTATAGAGCATACATAATATGTGAAATGGTGCCTTTCCATTAACGAGGACAAGCCTGTTTCAGTATATAGTTTTTGGTGACTTGTGCCCTTAACTGCACCTGAGATGGTCCTCAGAGCGTCTAAATGTAATTTTTCTAAGATATTAGCTTGCTCTTTAGTGCAATTGTCCCAGATGGTATCACAATAGTCAAAGATGGGCAAAATAAATGATCTATACGTAGTTTCAAGGGATAATCGATTTAGCCTATATTTCAAACTTCTCAGACAATTGATAAGTGGACTTGCTTTGCGCAGTATATTTTCAACATGATGCTGCCATTTTCCATCTTCTTGTAGAGTTAGACCGAGATGTTTATGTTCACTGACTTCATGAATTAAAGTATTGTTTAGTGTTAATGGAAGTTTCGGACTTGCATTACCTTTTTTTGAAAATAACATCGCTTCAGTCTTGTCAGGGCTGAATTTAACCTGCCACTTGTTAGCCCAGTTTGAAATTTGTTTTAAATCACTGTTTAGCTGGGTCTGATTCTGGAAAGGATCTTCTATAACAAGGTATAGAGAAGTGTCATCTGCAAAGAGTTTAAATTACTTACCAAACCGTCTGTTAAATCATTTATATAAACAAGAAATAGTAGTGGCCCCAAGACAGAGCCTTGGGGAACACCAGCAAATATTGATTTTGTATTTGATTTATGACCATTTATCACAACCGCTTGTTTTCTATTACTAAGATAATTCTTAAACCACTGTAAAAGACTTCCGGTAATTCCAGTGGATTCAAGTTTTACTAATAAGCCGGCATGCCAAACACGATCGAAAGCTTTACTAATATCACAAAAAATAGCTCTGACTTCTTTACCATCCTCCATGGCTTTTGATATCACAAGGCAAAGTTCCGTTAATTGATAAACTGTCGAGTCTCCAGTTTTAAAGCCAGACTGGTGTTTAGATATTATTTCATTGTTTATAAAGAAATTGTATACATGCTTGAATATGCATTTCTCGAATACTTTGGCCAAACAGGAAGTTAACGCTATTGGTCTGTAATTATTACAATCATGAATGCTTCCTTTCTTGTGAAGAGGCACAACTGTTGAATATTTCCAAATAACAGGGTATTGGGACAATTTCAAGGATAAATTAAAAAGCTTTGTAATGGGCTTATAAAGAGACCGAGCTAGAACTTTTTATAATCCCACATTTATAATGTGTTAGCCAAAAACTAAACCACTATCAGTGACGTCACTGTTATTTGTGTACTTGGATTTCCCTTTTCCTTCTTTGACACGATGATGTATTGTAAAAGTTTGAGTATCACACTGGAAAAACTCACTAAGGAAGAGAATACTATTACTATTTAATTAATTAATTACTTTTTTTCCGGTTTGTATTGCAAAATGACTACAACAGTGACTTAATGACAAAATCCTTTGTTGAGTATATCTCCACAACGTTACATGTAAGCTTTACTAAACTTAGTGTTAGGCCTGTAAATGAAGCTTTTTGCAGTTTCCGTGGAAACATGACTAAACAGTGAATCTTTGAAAGCAATTGTATATCTTTTCCTGTACATGAGAGCCACGCCAAACTTCATACATTTACCAATCTCTTGAAGTGCCTTTTAAGGAGTTTTATAGTCAGGGTTTTCAATGGAAATATGACTGCATGATAAAGACATTTTTTGTGGAGAATATCTCCCAAACTTTTACATCAAACGATTTGCTCTTCTAAACCCTTACTTTGTTGAGGTTTCAGAACCTGATATTTAGCATTTAAAATTCCAACATTTTTCAAATAAGACATAATTGCAAAACAATTTTGTTTAATTTCTACTATACAGTACTAGTACTACACTTGAACTATCGCGCTGATCGATTGCACGGTTGCGCATGCGACTCAGTGTGTTGTAATCACGAGCATTTTTCAAAGCACGAGCTACACGTGCTATTATGATTATAACTCTTACATTTCAAAGCATGGATTGCACATGCTGCACGTGTTCTTTTGTCTTTTCATTACTAATGAATTGACTAAGTAATGTAAACGAAACATTGCCCTACTCCAGTTACGAAACGGTTTGAAGTAAGTTAAACGTATATAAACCCCGGAGCACCGTATGCGTAACAGCGTATGATACATGTAGTCGTGTCATAACCTCGCATTGTTACGGTGATAAAGAAGGCCTTAGCATTTTGTATAATGCTCAAGTTGTAAGATTTCCCTTGTTAACCTCCATTTATTCTTTCAAGTACACAATCACATGACCTTGTTACATGAACGTCCAATCAAAAAGGTCCAATTTACGACTATCGGGAGCATATTCAATAACTTTCCTGAAGTCTGATTTATTTCAAAGATTATGAAAAAAGTATTCTAAGGATGGATGAATTTTTAAAAACTCCTCTCCCATTGCACTGTGATCCTAATGTTTGTTTTTGTAACTCGAAACTCGTCTTTATCCCACTATCAAATTTCATCGCTATATACAATCATTTCTCGGTCTCTTTTCCGGATCCAAAAGAAAAAAAATATTGATTCCAAACTAAAACGGAAAGGAAGTTTGACAACGCTGTTTAAGATCAGGAACTTCCTTCATTCATCATCAGGGCTTTAGCCAACGCAGCTGACAAAAGGTCAAAGTTCAAGCAAAAGGGCGTATCAATCATACGAAAATATCAACAAAACCGACATTTTTCAGAACTTAAAGCTTAAAATGTGTCTTTGATAGAATTGATGACTCCAATGTCACCATTAGTTAAAGAAGAACTGAAAAATAACATTCGAAAATCTGAAATGTTTCCTGATGGAAGTTAAAACGAGCTGACATGTGCAAAACATCTTGGAAAAGAATTTTAAGTTCTCCGTTGGGAGAAATGGAACGAATATGATTTCCTGGTTTCATTATACATTTTTCGTCATTCATAGAACTGCGCTGTGACTTTAAATTAAGTCGATTTTCATAGACTGAGGAATTTATTTGCTTTTTCTTTTTAACGCTGTTTGATCTGAATATATTTTATTGTGAAGAATTTATAGGGCATATTGAATTTTATTGCATTTATGACCCTATCACTTTGTGTTCTCAAAATCCCTCAAATGAAAAACAAATATTCAAGACATATTTCTTAATAATGTCCTTTTTTACTTTTGTTCATTTATCTTTGAAATACGCTTTCCTATGACATTGAAAATCTACATGATTGAAAAAGGTATAAACGACCTGTAATCCCTTATACATTTGATGCCAAAACACTTAATGGGCAACTCCCCTCACAAGGCATAGCTTGCGCTATTCGACATCGACGGCTAATTTAAGTCTTACTGACGTTTGTCACGATTACAGCGACTTTACCGGTTATTATTTGAACTTTTGATCTTTCTGAATCGATTATCTCGTTCTGGTGCATTTAGCTAGCTAAAGAGCACGTACGGAAGAGTTCAACTTGACAAACGGCAGCGAGGGTAAAATTAGCCAATGATAAGGCTGGAGCGATTTCTTTCTTTCGATGGAAGTTAAGATAAGGAAACCCAAAGCTTATATATATCGCTCATCTAATTATTCAATTATACTTTATTGTAACTGTTTCCGTCCCAGGCTCACTCTTCCGTGGAGAAGGCAGGTCTGATCGGATTGGTCAAAATGCGTCTGTTGCCTAGCGACGTGGACTCTCTGAGTCTGCACGGGGAAGTTCTGCAAGAAGCTATAGACCGAGATCGTGATGATGGACTTATTCCTTTCTTTGTGAGTACTTCATTGATACCTTTGATACATATTCCAGATAATACATTACAAATGTATTTCTACTTTTAGATTTGATTATAAATTTTCAAAATGGAAAAAAGCTATCAGAATTTTTATTGTTTATTCAATTTCAGTTATGTGCAACACTTGGTACTACTGGCGCATGCGCATTCGACAATTTGAAAGAACTTGGCCCAATATGTAAGTATGGAAAATAACAGATTTTGGTTATTTTTACTTATGAAATTTGGAGACGATAACTAACGATTAACAAGGAATGACAGGTTATCTTTCCCGAGTTATTTTGATTCCATAATTCTCAAGCTTTGGCCGCTTATTTTCTAAACATGTGCCTTAATGTTGCATTTCGAACAAAAGAAAACGTTCAAAAATAGGCAGGTCTTATACCAACGTTCTAGATCTACCAAATTAAAGTTCCAAAAATAAACGTTTCCTATTTTTTTAGTTTGATAAAAGTTTCTGAGATTTTTTGAATTTTTCTGATTTGTTTTACATTTTGAGTCCACCAGCATTACGAAAATAAGCTTGAAAAACACTTTTGCATTTTAAACAAGCAACATTATTAAATCATGTCCAATCCACACTCTTTTTATCTTATATCCTCTAAAATACTGCATCATTAAAACGATCTCAGCGGTTGGCCCCAATTCCCTCAGTGTCACAAGTCAACGTAAAAATAGTGAAAAGATAGAAGGGATAATTGAATCTTGATGTAAATCACCCATTAACATTCACGTATCGTTTCCTTGACGCCCCTAATGCATCCACAAAGATTCTGTAAATTGAATATTCAAGGATCAGTCTTCAATTTCCTAAAAATGCTCTCAATTATGATTTAGGCGAGGTAAGCGTAACCCGATGGTGAATGAGAACTGTATTCTTTGCATGTTTGGTTTTGTTTATGGTTTATCTCTTTTCCAATGAAAGGAAACGAAATGCTTGACAAAGGAGGAAGAGATAAATATGGTGATCAGTATTTTCATTTATTTGTCGTAGATAGTGAAGATATTTAATCAATTTAATTAATTAAAGCAAAATGTATAAAGCTTATTTTGTTGTTAACAATTATGGATGTTAGGTCACAATATTGTGTCAAAGTTCATCAAATCTATTTCTTTTTAAATAGTCACTTGTAAGCAATCTCTCTTGAGTCTATTATTCCAGTGTTAATCAAACTACTCCAGAGCTTCATTCAAGTCAGGGATATAGAGAAATGTAAGAAAATTCGCCTGCAGATCGTGTATAATGGTGGACTAGAAGACGATTTTCATGATTTGTACGTTTGTGACGAAAATGTTCAGATCTTAGCACAAATATAATTCATCTAACTCTTACTGAAAATCCAAATATACATCTAAGGAATGTTAATGGGCAAATATTAATGTCACATGAAAACATTAACGTCTCATTTACTTCATGTACAAATCCGGCTTTGCACATGAAGTGGCCATTTAGAATATTATTTGATAAACTGTTCATGACTGGTGAATATTTCGTCCTATTCCATTCATAACGATTACATACCTAAACACGGTAATGACGATTTTTAATGTGCGGTTCATTTTTCAGTTTCTATAAATAAAATGTTATACGATTACAAAAGATCGTATTATCAATAATAACTTTGAAAGACCTCGACTGTGACATAAAGGCAAACGGCGTATATAATACTAAAATTCTCCATACAGTATTATGAACATCCGGAAATATACATTATATATAACATCATATCAAACATCGTTAACAATGCATAAACAACCGTTACTAAAGTCTGTAGATAATATTATTAGAAATACCTTGCTGTGAGGCGGTATTGCTATTTCTTTCTCGTAGCAAGAATTTGTAGTTTGGTTCTTAACAAGATTATAGATAGCATCATTTTTGGCCAATTTGAACTTAAATTTTTCACTGGGAAAAAACAGAACAAAATTGAAAATCTATTTTACATGAACCAATATGATTATGAACTTCAGACATAAGATAACATTCTTTGGTGACAAATTAGAAATGATTCATTTTCATGTTCATTTTGAATGGTGAGTGTGGCATGTTCGCATTGCGTGTATACAACTACTTCATGATCTTGAATTCCAGTGATATTTGTGGTATTGGCTTTAGCACTACGAAATCACAATTAAAGAATTAAAGAATTCTGCATTTTTTAAATTTCAATTCACAATAGGACACGTAATAATATATAAAATGTGAGTTTCAAAAAAATATAGTTCTTTACGGCATAGGAGCGTAAAATCCTGTTTTGAATATATGCTCATTCATTTAGATTAGTAACTCCAAATCGCGTAGAAACTTCAATACTTCAGACAGAAAAGGGGCATGCATTCTTCAAACTATCAAACATTTCTGGCAACCCTCAGTCAGTCTTAAAGTAAACAGTAACATGGTATTGTTTTTAGATGTAAGAAATTCGATCATATTTACCTGTTTTATCACTAAGAAAACGTTCCCCCCAAATACTCTTTGAAGGTTTTGAGAGATTTCCATTGGCTTCACCTCAGACTTTACCTACATCAAATATTTACATTGTAAGCTCTTCGAAACCACCAAACATTGAACAGCCCATCTCTATCAAACCCGACAACAGTTCAATATTGGTTAGAGTACGAATCGTTAGTACGGAGAATATCTCGTGAGAGTTAAATAATCTGCTGGGTATCGTAGTGTAACAACATCTAGACGTTGTTTGTGGCGAATATTTCTCTCTTTTCTGCGAGTCAAATAAGTTACCAATGATTGACCTCACCAAGAACTTTTCCGATTGCACAGACAGTATAAAAGTCTTTAGAGGTCCGAGGTGGGAAATTCATCCCGATATTTTCCGACTTTAATGCCGAGCAGTCCGTTGAGCTCGTTTAAACAATCTCGAGGTTGGAAAAGAACTCTCGTACTATCCAATTGAAAAGTCGGGTTGAGTCCGTGATTCTCATTTCAGGTTGCGAGATGGGGAGCACAATTTTCGACGTTCCTTAATGAAGTCGAAATTAAGCAGTAATAACCAATTTGACCCTTAATCACTTTGAATCTTTTTAATATAACGACATTATGGTTTTGATTGGAAACTGAAAAGACATGCCTTCTTGAGAGTGGGTTAGAGATCAAAATGGAATCTAGTTTTAAAAAAGAAATGATCATCGCAAATGGCGATTGCCCCAGGCGTTAACAGTTGATTTTAACGCTCTTTTTCCCTTCACAATTCTTGACTGAAAATTGCGTGAATTTTATATCAGCAATGAACAATCTAATGGGGTCAATCTAGAAATGTTATTGACATGTAGCAGGGGACATTTAAATGCGTTGGTATTCTCTTCAGTAAAGCTACACAATGAAGGAACGTACAGTAATCAGGGATTCATAAAATGGTACGATTTCTGTTATATTGTTCAATTTGCGGTACAATAAAGTTGAGATAGAAAAAAATAGATAGATAGATCGTCCAACGCGATAGATGTGTTTAGATATATAAAAACACGACCAACAAGAGTTTTTTCGTATAATTGTTAATGAAAGAAAAATTCGGTGTGGCATAAAGCTCTGCTGGAACCAGAGAATGTCAGAATGACAGACATTTCATGATTAATAAAAAAATCGGCTTTCTTTCAACCGATAAGTGTTGCAGTTTGAATTTAAACATGAAATAAAATAATCATTTGGGATCACAAAATCTTTTCTTCATGGTTATATAGGCCTATCAGCTTAAACAATAAAAAGCCTATAAACAATCTTTGAGGCCGTTTTGATCTCTCCAAGTGTTAGATTATCAACATAAAATATAATTTTACTATAATAAGTCGAATTAAAGTAACTTTTCAAAAAGCAAGGGCATAAATATGGATGGTTTCCGTTGATAAAAGGATATTGTTTTTGTTTACGAAATTGAATTTGACTAATCACGTCTATTTACTTTGTGTCTATACATTTTATACTGCGGAGAAGAGTTGGATGATTTCTTAATCAGACTAAGATGAACGAGAGAAGCAGCCATAAATAAGCAATATTTTATGTCAGATGTTTGTAAGGATGGGTACTCATTTCCATATTGCAATAAATTGCGATACAGAAAAGCGTATTGCAATACGTATAGCAATACGTATAGCAATATATTGCTACTTGTAATTTTTTAGTTTTTCCATTCAGTGGCTGCTTTCTGACTTTTTCATGTCTGTGCTATTTTCACTTTGCGAGTTAACACTTTGTGTTACAAATTTCATTAAAATCACAATTTTTGGTTTCGTTTTTCTGCAATTTTACACAAAAAATTCTATTTTTAAAACCTCCGATATATTGGATATTTTCAGAAGAGTGTACCGGTACGTATCGTGTTGTTTCTGTATTGCAATATACCGATAATACCGCGCACCCTTAGATGTTTGGATAGTGTCGTCCATGACCTTGTCTGTCTCGATAATTGCTACTCTGTCGGTTTCTTTAGATGCACATCCTTTGCGTTTTCCTTAGGAAAGGCAGTTTGCAAAATGAGTCCCCAAAATTTCAAATGAAGAACAAAAACATTTAGACAGTTAAAATCATAAATTTTGGAAAGCTGATCATATCTATTTTACAGATAGCCACAGTGTTATTACTATTGGACTAAAATGACAAAACTATCAACGGACCCTATGCAAATAAACATAGTTCATTGTAGAAGATACATAGAGGTTATCATGCGAGTATGTTTTTGGGATGGTAAATATCCTGCATTAGGAATAAACATTGTATTTTGCGAGCCTTGGCGAGCTAAATACATAGTGTTTATTCCTAATGCAGGATATTTACCATCCCAAAACATACTCGCATGATAACCTCTTTATCATACAATGTCATTCTGCATTCATTTTGCCAAAAAAGGTCTGCCGTCATTACTCGAGCTGTAAAAGTTATCGTCAAATGTGCGCATTGATATATGGAAATGAACAGCGCAATGACATCCACGGTAAATTGACATTAAATTAATCCTCTATTCTTTGCCTTTTGAGGCAACAGAGCTGTTGTGTTGGCATGATCTAAATGTTCCAGTTGGTCTTATAATTTGTTTCTTAATAAAAAAAGGGTGTAAAAGTACGTGTAGATTTGAACCCGAAAGCTTTCGCCTTTGCATTCACACGTACTCAGGCGGCGAGCGAATCTCACTTAGAACGAGAGTTCCTTCCCTTTTCCAAATGCAAATGGCAGCTTGTGTAAACGCAGCGTTACGGATAGATTAACTAATACTTACTCTACTTAATTTCCAAAACCCAATAAATGACGAAAACATGTATGATACATCGAAGCTAAATATGAGGTCATTAAACATGTCATTCAATCTGCCTTTGGTTCCCGTGAGTTAAATATAACTCAGTTCATTCATTGAAATAGCTATTTCAGTTGATTTCAACCAGCGATGTAATTAAGATATCTTGCACTGCTTAATCATGAACTTCACGAAACAGCTGCACAACGTCCGTTTGTCATTTCTTCAACTTAATTTTGATGCATTAGATGACGATTAATTTGCTGAAGCCATCCGTTTGTGCAGGCATTCCAAATGATAAAGCGTGTGACGTCACTGTAGTTTTCAGAAAAAGTTCCGGAAAAAGTTCCGACTGACCTCTGTAATTTGCATCGGTATCCGCATATGACCCCAACGGATATCGAAAATATCCGTTGACTTTATTATGCCGAGAACACTATCCATTGTATGATAAAATCAAGTATAAGAGAAGAGAAGAGAAAAGCTTTGTGAAGGCATGTTTCTACTTTCAATACACCTTCCCGTCAACACATCACATGTAGCTATCACTGCACCAGGTGAATGTGGATTCTACATGACTACCAAATCCTACTTCTATCCACGTTCTGACAATAACTCCTTCATAGCGACCCTTGGTAAATGTTAAAAGGACTTGCAGTCATTTGGGACATGATAAAACATGCATACGTCTATTGTACTTCTTTAGACTATCCTGCTACACAAGCCTATTAGTAGCGTAGCTTTTATTATACCATCAAATCTATCAAGGAATCAGCCTCGTATAGCTCGATGTATAAAGAGGCAATAACATGAAATGATGCAGTGGTTAAAGACAATGCGTTTTAGGCACCTCGCTTATAAACATATGATTGGCAAAAACAATTACAATTTACAAACAGCCTCTCATCGGTACAAGACATTTTCATTGATAGATTTCGGGGTATGGTATGAGCTATGTGGATTCAAATACCCTGACATAGCAGGATCTTTATGGACATTTCCTGTAAATCATGAACCTGGTTGTTGCGTCCAGGTGAGGCGGAAGGATTATGGTTGCACATCGACGCAGCCTATGCCGGAACTGCTTTCGTCTGCCCTGAATACCGGAAGTACATGGAAGGGGTGGATTATGCGCAGTCGTTCGCTTTCAACCCGTCGAAGTGGATGATGGTTCATTTTGACTGTACCGCCATGTGGTAAGATACAGGTTAAAAATTTATATATGATGAAATTAGAAATAATGAGCAAATATATCAATTTCTATCACTCCAATTTATTTTACATTATTAGATAAGCATTTGAAGTCTAATGGAATACATCTAATTACCGCGATCTATACTTAAAAAATATACTCATATGTAATACTATAAATACATATAAGACTTTACGTTTAGAATATACAGTAAATTCATTTAAGATAAAACAGCTATGGATACCGTTTTACTGTAAATGTCCTATTGTTTGGTTTTGATGAACTAACATTGAAAATTAATAAATGTTTATTCTTCATCAATGAATATTTTTTATGTCTATTTTGTTTTATTTCTATTTCAGGGTTAAAAATAGCGGTGCACTTCATCGTACATTCAACGTGGACCCTCTATATCTAAAACATGAAAATTCCGGTGAGTTGGACCTCTAATTCGGCAGAACTGCAGACATTTGATGCATATTTAGAATTCAGTTGATGTATAAAAGAATTTTTCCAACATATCATCCACGTTATGGACTGTTTAAATATGAACATTGTACCCCCTTATTGCTACTGCAACCTTCCTTCTCAAGTGTCGGCCCGAATGGTATATGCCACGCCAGTATTTCTCTGTTGTAATGTTATGTTATAATGTTATATTTACCTCCTAATTTTCAGTTGTATTTCTATTATTGATACATTATCAGTGTTAACGTAACTAGCTGTAGTTATAACAGTTCTCTTAAAATGTTTTAATATTGTAGGGTCTATGGCTGTATTATATATATAATGGCTAGAGTGATATTCGTTGTACAAATGAAATGTAATAGCATAAGTAGTCGCATTATTTAAAAGAATGGTATTAGTTAAAACAGAAGCGTTGAAAGTAATACGATATGTGTAAGTAGTAATGTTAGTAGTAGTTGAACGATAGTAATAATGAAAACAGTACTAGTAGAAGCAGTAGAAGTAGTAGTAGGAGTAGTAGAAGTAGTAGTAGTGGTAGTAGTAGAAGTAGTAGCAGTATTAGTATAAGTAGTAGCAGTAGTAGTAGAAGTAGTAGTAGTCGTAGTTGTTGTAGTAGTAGTAATAGTAGAAGTAGTAGAAGCAGTAGAAGTAGTAGAAGTAGTAGTAGTAGAAGCAGTAGAAGTAGTAGTAGTAGTAGAAGCAGTAGAAGTAGTAGTAGTAGTAGAAGTAGTAGTAGTAGTAGTAGAGGATTTTTTAAGTAGCAGAAGTCGCAGTAGTAACAGCAGCTGTAGCAGTAGCAGTAGCTGCAGAAGTAGTAGTGATAGCAGTAGCAGCAAATGCATTACGATTCCAGTTTTTCTCATATTTCACTTATTTGTTGCAGGTGCAGCCATTGACTACATGGTAAGTACATGTATTATGTCGGATTAATTTGGGATTTAAATCGGATAAAAATGAAAATTAAGCCTAAAGACGAACTATTTTCGCAAAACCCCATACATTTCATGCGAATCCTAAAACGGAAATGATATTTGAATTACTGTAAGAAATGATGAGTGTCAATTTGAGTGCGATTTGCTTTGACAGACTGTGACCCACGGACCTGGTAAACAAATATGTTTTCTAGTGATGACATATTCTATAAAGCATCGTAAACCATATTTGATGCAAATATTCATCTAAAGGAAACGTATAATCGCTAAACCGATCTGGCGGAACAATCATGACAACGCGACTTTTACAAAATATTACGTTGGCAAGGGGATCATGAATATTAGGAATTGAATAATATATTTACCAATTAACTGGAAATCATTTACGAAATGCTGACAGATTCTCAGGAGAAGCGTTTGTCATTTAACCTATACATTTAATAACATAACATTTAATGAAAAAAATATTTCCAGGCAGTTCACAACATTAAATCTCCAAAAAGTGACCTTCACCTTGGTCTTTTGTGAATGATATTAATTCGCAAAAATTCTAGGTCACAACTCTTGATAATTTGAATGAATCAGATTTTTTATTTAAGCAATTTCGTTACAAAATGATGTTATGTTGTATGTGTTTAACGTGAGATAGTCTGATCACTAAGAGGGTATATACTCTATCATACTTCTTTGTGTGTTATTTTTATTTTTTTTCAACTTTCAAAACGTCTTTTGGACATTCATAAGACTTGGCTTTGTTTATTATAGTAAGCTTCCGTTAGTAAGGTGAAACATACAAGTTACAATCAGTCATAAAACACTGATGTAGAAAGACGGGAGCAGCTGAAATCAGTCTAGATAAAAGGATAGATATTTGTTGTAACATTGAAACGGTCACGTGATTCTAGTGTTGGTTCGCTGTGCATGATGTGAAAAAAATGTGATTACATATGTAATGATAAGACTCATATGCTCCTTATTCCTATACGTAACTCAAAACTGAAGTTGCTTTTCCTTCTTTACACTGAAAATGTTTTTATTATGCAATACTTGCCGTTTCATAGTCTACTTTAATGAAACAGATGAATCACGAGTAAAATATCAAACTCGAGATGAGCAAAGTGAAATAAAGGCACCGTCCTGCTACATCAGATTGATATCAAACTTTTATTTTTATTCTGCATGGAGGTCCTTTCCATTTTTATCTAGCATTGCTATTATATTTTTCTCTCTCTCCCCCTAGCACTGGCAAGTACCGCTGAGTAAGCGATTCCGGGCTCTGAAGTTGTGGTTCGTGCTGCGAATGTTCGGAGTGGAGGGCATACGTAAACACGTCAGAGAGGTACGTCACTACAGATTATTAAGGAACTCGTGTACTCGAATGATAAATAATTATCTCAGCATATAAGTTCAGACCTTAAAAGCCCTTATCATTGTATTATTCATATACGTTTTGACAACAATACCGAAAGGAAAGGTAACCAAGAATGACTCTAAGATTCTTTTTAGGATCACAATATTTGCAACAGTTCCAGTTCTTTTATTTTTCTGGGTGATGTCTCATGTGTGAAAACTGGAAACTGAATGGTACACCTTAATAGGAACCTCTTATTATTCTCAAGCGGCTTATGACCTTTTGTAATGAAGTTATGTGTGATTTTGTAAGCATAAATATATTATTTACAATTACTTGTCCTCAAAATATCATATATTATTTTGCCCCTGTTATACGCATAATGAAATAATCATGATTTTACGGGTTACTGCCGTGGAGTTTATATATTATATATTTTTCATGTAGTTACAATCTTAAACCTTACCACAGGGTATCAGGCTGGCCAAGCAGTTCGAGATGATGGTCCGGAAGGACACGAGATTCGAGGTTCCGGCAGAGAGGGTTCTGGGAATGGTTGTCTTCTGCCTCAAGGTCAGTCTCATGCTCATCCTACAGAGGCTACTGGAGTCTTTCTCTACCTTGAATAGACTACTCGCGTATTTCTCTCCTTAAATAGACTACTCAATCCATTTGGATTGCGACAAAAGAAAATTCTCTACATCCTTAATAATCCTTTGAAAACATTACGATGATTTTCCACTTATGTCCTGGATGAATTGAAAACTCGACATGATAATTCTATTTCATCCCTTGCTCATATTTTAACCAAATCAGCTGTCTACGCTTGTATGTCCAACGTACCAATCAAATAGCATCTTGCATTACACACCTCTTTTTCCATCGATAAAACAGTAAAGACTTCGACAGATGGTCTGATTGTAACATTATGTATAAAATAATTAAATAATACCAAGTATGAGTCACGTCTGTTTTCGTAATAGGAAACCTTATTTACTTAAAGCTATTCAATTTTTTCATTGTGACGTTTAGGCTCAACGCATGCTTACGAAGGTGGATACAACGTTACTAAATTTTTGCATCCCTATTTAAAAAAATGTCGCCTCCGTAGGTCAAACTACATTTTTATAAAGTATTTCCTTACAGACTCACGAGTAAAGTGTTGTAAATTTGGTATTTTGGATTCTAAGATCAGAAGTGCTAATAAAACATGGCATGCTAAAGCTTCATTAACTGTAGTTCTGAAAGGCTAGAATGACATGTCTGTATATTTAGTCACCCATTTAAGAATTTGAAAAATCCCGTCTTTGTGTTAAATTTAAATCAAATTTGAGCACCGACATATGTGCTTATAATGGATGTCACGTTATCACCGTAGGCATAATCTGGCTATGCACCTACGTGGCCTTTATCGCAGTCAGCGATTGTACACTGAAACAGTTCTTCAAACATGATAAAGCTCGTCATGTTCATGTCTAGATTGAATAGTGAAACTTATCCATTTGACATTTAAGTCGAGTGCCAGCGATTTTCATCGATGGATCAGAAACTATAAGGTGCATGTGCGCTCGTGGGTGTGTCTCTCATCTCCTCCGGGTTATATCAAATATCATTCATCTTCTTTGAATGATATTCAACTCAGTGACTATATACTCCTAAGAAGTTTAAGGGAAGGCGCAAGATCTTTTGTTCATGCAACCTGTCATTTGGTACAAAGTCATTGAAACAGTCAGTTACAGATACCATTACAACATCGGAGGATATCAGAAGCTAATGAGAAGGCACAGTACATACGACTACACCTACCAAAGTGATAGAGAAATGTATTTGTAGTTAGGTGGGTATTTACCGAATGATGCCCCTCGATTGAACTAAGTTGAAGTGACTCTTGGTCCTATACATAATTAAATTCACAACGACTGGACAGATAACACATTTGCTTTGATAACCACGGAGCAACTAGCAAGGAGAAAGCATCCACAGAACTAAAATTCTTGATATGAATCTCGTGCACACATGGGGTTAGAATATCATAAATATAATTTTCTGCAATAGCAGTCAGGATTATTGTCTGGTGAAAAAAATAAAATGCATAGGATGATTGAACTTTATTGTTCATAGCTAACATACACAATTGAAAAAATACCGTCCCTTGTCCAGAGACCTTTGGACAAAATAAATATTCATATAACAAAGGGAAATATATATTTTAAGACACACTTACAGTGTTGGATTGTTTGAATTGAATATCCTCAATATCAAAACAAGGAGATTTTCGATTCATTACGACCGAACTCTCGATATTTAACATGGGAAAATGTTTTAAAACGATCATTTATACGTGACATTTTTTGGATAGTTATCATGCAAAAACTTAACCAGGCCTGCTTCCTAGGTGACTTTGTTTAAAGCTTTTGAATTTTAGTCATTTTATATTCCTATTCCCTGAAAATGCTACTGTAGCAGATGACCAATAGGTATTCGTGAAAATTTCAGGAATAATTCTTAACATCCTTATCTATTTAACGAATATGTCATAAATGCATGTGAATTTATTCAGTGTCGCTTGTGACTATAGCATGTAGTTGTGATTTCCTGAACAATTGACTTGTTCCCCGAACGACACAGTGTACATGCTATATAACTGTATTCACCACAGATAGAACTTGATAAATCACTCTAAATGAACCCTTAGATGGCCCAAAACAATATGAGTTTTAATCCTAAAGGGACGATGAAAGTACATGAAAAATATTGGTGTAGATGTCAACATTAAGGTTTTTTCGAACTTTTTGATTTGCCGATGATGTTTGAGATTTTTCAACCAGAATTAATGAGTACATTACACGAAGTAGACACGAAGTATACTTTGCATTCACCTTTCCAACGTGTTATTCATGAGTTGAAAAAGGTTTAAACCTTTGAACATTGAACTATCATTATAAGGACCAGGGCCTAGATTTATAAAAACTCTCTTAGCGCTAAGATAGTCGTAAGTATCATCACTTAACATGGCCCCACGACTGTCTTAGCACTAAGAGACCTTCGAAAATCTAAGCCCAGAGCTCAAGGTAAGCTTTTACCAATTTGGGTACGATACCCGCATTTTAAATATTCGGTTAGTATTTCAAATTGCAAGTGTATCAATTTGATACCCGCCATATTTTAAGTTTATCTTATTTATTTTACAAGTAAAATTTATTTCATAAATAAATCCAGTGTAAAACGTAGGTTGTCTTTATACCAGATCAATAAGTAAGTAGTTTTGAAAGTCTTTAAAAAAGTATATCATGTCAAAATAAGTAATAAAATATGTAAAATTCGTGCGTGCACCTATGCAATATTTACATAAAAGTTTATAGTTACTCCTGGCAATTGGCAGTTCGTATTTGCTTCTTATCTGTTTGCAATACATTCTTCAAAATTTTTTTTGAAATTCACTAAAACGATAAACTATAATTAATGCTGGTGCACATATATCAGAAACCCGACACCAGAAAACAGGGTGTTTTTCAAATGATTATAGAATATTTACGTTTTAAACAAGTTTTTCAGAATACTCAAAGATAAAATACTTGATGAAATATTCTCCTCATGTATCTGATAATATATAATATATATGATATTACGTATTATGTTTGGGCAGTATGCATTGTTTGATTGATACTGTCAGCTTTGAATCAAAACAATTCATTTTATGGAAAATACTTTGTTACTTGTCTCAAAACAACGTATTTGTTTTTATACAGCAGTCAACCGGACACTCATTTTTTTAAGCATAGCAAAGTCACAATTCTGTTCAGTATCAGATTAAAAGTTGTTTGACACATCATAAGGAGATTACCGTGGATATCATTGATAGATTGTTTCGACGATGAGTTCTGTATACCATTAAATGTTTGTTCAAAATGTTGATTCCATTCCAGGACGATAACGACAATACAGAAGCTCTTCTAAAGCGACTGAACAAGTCTGGAAAGGTACATATGGTTCCCGCCGCCCTGAAAGAGAAATACGTCATCAGGTTCACTGTGACGTCACAGTACACAACTGACGCTGACCTTGCTCGTGATTGGACCATCATACAAGACACCGCCACACGTGTATTAGCAGATGAGGACGAGGTATAACGAGAGTAATCTCCCTTTAAGAAATGTAATGTGTTGGTGAATGGGTGTTATTTAAATGTACTTTAAGTTTAGTTTAAATTTGGATGTTTTCTCACAAGTTTTTCAAGCGGATGTTTATTTAAACTTTATCTATAAAAAATAACTTACTGTGTTGTAGGTTGTCTCTTTAAATACCGTTTACAGACAAAATCCAAAGTAACGTTTTATCATGACCACTTTCTTTCTTTTTTGATCCCAAAAGGCATGCTTTTCATCCATCATCGTATTCGAAAAATCTTACAAAGTCTATTTTCACTGACAGATTTTCGTTTGGTAAAAATGCAGTGATAAAAGAATATGAAAAAACTTCCATTGATATGGTAATATTTGTTGCAGACAAGGATTTTCTCTGTTTTAAGGTAAGCGATGAAGAGGAAGAAATCCCCCCTGCGCCGGCCGAGAAGAGGGGCGTCATCATGCGTGTCCCCAGCATCAAGCGGAAAGACTTCGGGATGAGTCTCATTCTAAGTAACGTCCCAATGTCCCCCAAATTTATTAACGGAAGCTTCGCTGCCGTATTTGACAACAACAACATGATCGTCGAATTTGCAAGGGAGATAAGCCGGGGAGATTTTAACGGAAAAGCACTAAGGTTGTCTCCTCGGAGAAGAATCAAGCTGAGAGATCAATCTAAACAACAAAGCTTGGACTGCAATCTCTTCGCAATCAAGCGCGCCCCTGGTAGGTTCAAGCAGGGTTCTCTTGATTCGAAGATTGACGAAATTCTGGAAACGTCGTCCTACGAAAGCGACTCACAGGCTGGTTTCTACAGAGGCGACAGCGTGGAGGAAAATGGCGACGAACCGGAAGTCAAAGGAACCAAGATCGAAGAAGGTAGTAATGGTCATCTTGTCGTGAACGGAGTGAACTTGATTTGTAAGCATTGTGGTAAGCCGTTTGAAGATTGAGATGGATTTTGAGCCGAGGGAGTGAATTTACTGTCAATTTCTTGACGCCGAGGACATTGAAGCGAAGCCTGATAGATCCTTGCCATTGGTGTGTCTATCGAACTGACTGAGGCGGAGAATGATTTTCTTGACCTGTTTCAATTGGTTGTGAGGAGATACAACGATTCTCATAGTGTTGTAAAACATACATAACATGACATGTTGCGAAGAATTTACGGTTGTGATTTGGTCCACGCTCGCAGGTGAAGTCCTGATATAGTATATATTCTTAATGATATAGATATATGCATAACATACTGCTGCATTGATGTCACGTGATATAGATAATACCATATTAGGCATACGTAATCATTCTACAGAGAATATTAGCGAGATAAATGTGTTGTTATTCAGTATTGAATCCAACTATTTCTGTGATCAACATTTCCAATCAAGTGTTACAGGCAGAAGGCCCAAAAAATATATTGGCTTCATGTTTCAAGATGTTTTAATCTTTTTATCTCGTTTTCCACAGAGAAGGTGTTTCATGTTTCGTTACTTCCTCTTTCACCGCGTTTATAGTAATGAAAAAGAGGATACTAGATTAAAGACCGCTGTGTAGTTCTTTATTAGTAAACGAGTTGATGCTTTGGTAACAGATTAGGGGATAATAAAATGATATAAGTTACGGTTTCAATGCCGGAAATTGTATTATACGTTAGCATTTCAATATCACTTACTTATCTGCGACTGGTCTAATGAAAATTATTAAATAGCGAGATGAGAAAAAACTTTTTTTGCAAGGAAAGTATGTAATTACGTCATACTCTTGTAGCAATAACGAGGAATAGCATTTTTGTATATATGATACAGTTGTACTTTCATAGGAATACCATTTACTTATCCTCCGTAAAATTTATTATCAGTTAAACAATGAATAATGTATCATTTAATTTTATTTAATGTATAAGTCTATTTTGGAGATATTTTTGTTTGTAGAATGTAAACTCTTCAAAAACATATTCCTTATTCCTTGATGTTGTTTGATTTAAAAAATAATCGTTCGTTACAATGGAATGCTTTTTAAAGGACAATGAAACACTGTCATAGATATCTATCAATCAACAATATTCATCTTTGGTGTTTTTATGACTGAAACTTATAAAAAATGTATCATACACATATTCGCCTAAAATTTTAGTATCTGCGCATGCGCAGTCACGACGTAGCAATGGTGACTGCTGTTACGAAAATCTACTTTTAAATGAAATAGCGAAAACGTCTTTGAAATGACCCCAATTGAGAAATAGGTCACTATGCTACCTCGTGCCAGATATAATTTTACACGCATATGTGTATGAAATTGTAAGTTTTATATTTGAAAAAAAAAGGTGGCTTTCTGGACATTAACCAGTAAAAGACAATCTTATAAGTAAGCATATGTTTAAAGGAGTGTGCTCTTACCCGTGTCAATAATTTTGCCTTGAACTATCTAAGATTTTGGCTGTGACCAACAAATTGGAGGTCTATGGTTAATTAGGTCACAACTTCACCTAAACGCATAATAATAGACTTTTCTGACAGGTCGATTTAACTCGTTTAGTGATCATTCACCAAAGGAATAGTGGAAAGAAGTAAGGCCATTGGTTTAAGTGTCGTTATCAAACTACCCAATAAAACTGATATTTACAACGAAAAAAAGCACGGGGTAAAACATGAAATGCACGTGCAGAACATGAAACACGCACAGAAGTTGTATTGGCTGTCAATCACATGGCGTTGATAACACATGAATTGCACGTGCAGAACATGAAACACGCTCAGAGCATGCGTTGGCTGTCAATCAGATCGTCTTTTGTGGAAGATGACAGTTCCATTTCTAATGAGTGAGCACAGAATAATGCAAACGTTTAAAGTTAGCACTAAAACATTAAGCTATATCCAAATCGCAATAAATCATATATGCATTTTTTTTCAAAATTCTGCGGTAACCAGTTTTTATTATTCCACTTTGATACACACAGTATAGGTTACTTTATCATTCCATTTGGTCCGAAAGACCATAACAGACTTAATAAAAAAAGATTATTTTTAATTTCGATATAGCCTATCACCCAGTCCTAACAGAAAATTACCTTATGTGATATTTAAACATGAAATAATTTATTACAGTATTGAAATGGACTACTTTACTAATATATAGTTGACGTATTGTCATTCAAGCCGACGGCTGTTATTGTAAGCTGATGTTGTTGTTTTCCAATAGAATATGATATAAGATGATTATCCTTGCCAGTTAAGCTATCATGTTCAACTACGATTTATAACACGGAGTATGTGTGTTTTAGATATACAGGCCAGTTATCAATAATAAAGTAGAACAATTATCATAACGTGTTGTCATTTTTTCATGCTGTTTTACAAACACGCTTTTTGAACCAAAAATAAATTTTGGTTAAAACCGAGCGAAAGCGAGGATTTCAAGAATCTGATGGCAAATTTTGTCTAATGATGTTTTGCCAGATAGAACAATAGGTCCAATCGTTATGACGTCACAGTCTACAAAATACGGAACCCGTGTTAAAAATCTGAACGTTCCTCTGCAGAATCAATTGCATATGTATAAATGAATAATGACACTGCTGATGTTGTATGCTTCAACACGATAATCTTGAACTATAGATACAACATTCTAACACATGAATTGCTACATTTTTGGGGATAGACATTCTTCAATTATCTTCTAATTTTCCACGATGTCAATATCCCAAAAGCCGAAATAGCCATGAAATTTGGAAAAATGAAAAATGCACAAATTGAATGAAATAGATAACAGCAGTTTTTCTGTGAACTCGTAAAGTTCCTGGTAACACACGATGCAATCTATGTAAATATTACTCAAAAGATAATGATTGGACAAATGATTCAAAGTTTTAAACTGTTCAAATAACGTATTGTATGAGTATGTTATTGCAACTATGCATGACATCATGCGCAGGTTTCCTTTGATTTAATAATCTAATAACATTCATATTTGAAAATTAATGTGTTGACAACAATTTGAGTGAACAGTACACTATAATCACAGTGCAGTAAATCTGAATTCAAGGATAGTTGATTGTCCGAGACGATACATATATCGAGACATATATATATGTACATATCTATTTGAAGATAAGATATTTCAGACGATACTTGCTATAGTTTTTATTTCAATAACGACTGGATCCGTCGCATTTCAAGTCTTTTCAACGGTGTGGATCTTAACGTCATTCCCCCTGATGGGACCTTATGGTCGAAAGTACGTGTGATATCATCTTGATTTAATTTACGTCAACACATTGTAGACATTGTTGGTTGTCAACAGTGCTTTTGAACTGAAGTTAGTTGCATGTATTGAAAAGTGCCTTTAAATATTATTTGCAGCTAAAAGGTTGATACAACTTATCAAAACAATCAATTTCTATCTGTAAACTTTCTTTTGGGAATCGTTATATCAAAATATCATGTATTGCCCTTGTAACCTAAATTGTAGCATATGCTGGTCAGGTTGTAACGTCTGAGAAGTTGATTCGATAATTGAGTGACGGCTTTCATTGGTGAATGTCTGACAACGCTTGTGTAGAATTTGATAAACGAAATCAATACAAATTAACGTTTAACCGACATTTCAATAATTTTGACGGACGAAGTGACACCATGCATGTTCATTATAAATAAGTCCTATTTCTATGCGTATTGAAGACTATCTAACATTTGATGTTACATAACATTACTTGTTAGAAATACAAGAAAATTAAAGAATAAAATTGTTATAATTAAGATAACAATGGAAAAGTTATGTCTGGCATGTGTTGTTACGTCGCAGTACGAAGTCATAAAACTTTGTATAATTAAGAAATGAATTTCATCATATGGTTGTCCACACGGTTATAACCTGTTGGAAACTTGTAAGATAAACTTGTATAACCGGCAAGCTTGCGACGCCGGTTATACAAAAGTTTATCTTACAAGTTTCAAACAGGTTATAACCGTGTGGACAACCATATGATGAAATTCATTTCTTATAAATTCAAACGTTGTATTTAAAGCGAAAATGCATTCGAAATGCAATTCTATAGCTGCTTGTCGCACTGACCTACGTACCGGTTACACCAAGACGGATCTCTACCCGTATTCAGACGCATAAACAAAATAGTTCCAAAGACTCGGTAAAAATGACACTTTTTTATTCTACAAATAATACATTTTGTGTATCAAAAAACTAACAATGATTATATTTTTGGAAAAAAGTGGAAAATGTAAAGTTTAATTTAAATAGATCAAAGTTAACAAATAACACTCGCGTATTTATACTGTCCAGAATCTAGGTGACAGTACAGCGTGTTTTGGCTAGTTCCGGCACGATATCGTATAACCTGCATTTACTGAAGGTTATTTTGTATAACCCTCAACTTTGGGTTCATTGAAATGTATACCGATCACATGACCATGTCTGATCCAATCAGAATGCAGCATATCGTTTACATCACAAAGTCTGAATTTATTAGCTCTAAACTTTCTTCAAACTGAACATTAGTGAATCATAAACGAGGGGTATAAACGGTGGAAATGTATCTTGAAATGAATGTGATCAAATTTGGATTACTCGAGCGATAGCGTTGTCTATTCATGGATCCGCGCATCTCCGTTAAGCCCCGCCCCCTTTGGATACTGTTGCTAGACACCCCATGCTTTCAAACAATATGGCCGCTGCCGGTCAGAGCAATTCCCTCTCTTGCATCCCTGAAAGCTTTTCTGTGTCCTTTTTACCTAATGCAGACCAAATATCCACTAAGTGTATTGAGAAGGGCCTTAATTACTTCCAACAAGGCTACATGTACATTCATGAGGTAACCATACAATTCCCAACCGTGTTTGCCAAATGTTGGCCGTCACTCCGGAAGACCGACCCGCCTCATAAACTTTCTCTTGACCTTGACATCGACCAAATTAAAGAAGCTTATTGTTCTTGTAAAGCTGGGTAAGTAAAGATTTAAGGAGTTTATTATATAAATAATGATTTCGTGCTTTTTGGTGTGATAATGTCAAAGAAACAGTTGCGTACGTTCTTTATTGTGATTGCCCCTATAATTGATTTTTGGTACTGTAAGCAAGTATCGATGCTTTGTAAGGTACATGAACTGTAATTATTTTAATCGAATTACATGTGATTGCACCGAATTAAATGATCTTTTAATAATGCTTTAGTAATCTTAGGAAATAATGAACATTGCAATATAGTCCAGGCCTCAATCATCAGTCATAAGTGAGAAAGTTATAGGTACGTTTACCCTGTATTAACGAGGATGGACCTAAATAGCCTTATATTTGAAATCTCTTTGAAAATGTATGCTTAATAAATGTTTATTGTTTGTGTTTTTGTCTTTCAGATTAAGTGGTAAATGTTCCCACATAATTGGCCTAATCAAGACTTTGCAGGGATTTAAGCTCCACAACTTTAAAGAGATTCCAACAGACCTAAGTTCTACTTCTATGCCACAACAATGGAACAAGCCAAGGGGAGACAAAATCATACCAGTACCAATAAGCCAGGTTGTGGTTGCTAGACCAACAGAACAGCGCAAGCGAAAGCCAATTAAATGCAACACCAACATGAATTACAAGTAAATTCATATTTGATTCAAACATTTTATTAGATCAGTCATCATATACTTTTAAAAAACCAATATATCATGTAATCATTGCAATAATTGTTTAGTCATACTTGTCACATTTCCCTACATTGTTCAGAATAATCATAATCATTACTGACTAAATGAAAAATAAAAATGTTTATATTTGTTTTTACTGTCCTTAACATTCAATGCAATGTAAAGAATATGTTAATTAAAATAACAAACACTTAAAATTTATAGTTTGCATATTTCATAGTTCCTAGTTCTGTATATATTTAATTATTTTATTCATGTATTTCAGGCTACCTAAGGTTGACCTAGCATGTCTGCAAGCTATTCAGGGCACACCACTCCTGCATAGAACATCTCAGCGGAATGATCTGACTTTGGTGGAGACCCCGATGGGTGATGTACCAATTGGATCTGCATTGTCTTACCAGGCTGGTAGAGAAACAACCTTTACTAGCAAGAGTTTTTGTAATAGAAGTAATTTGACCTCCGAGAAATAATTAAAATAGCATTGCACTTTCTGTTTTTTATGACACATACATCATTTCTTAACAAAGACATCCTGAAATAATGTCAGGTGGCAACAAACAGACCAAATCTTGTTAATTCTTGAAAACAAAGATGTTGGAACACAATTTGACAATAGTTTATATTGCTTTACCTTGTTAATTAGTCTCTCAATGTGAACTCTGTGTTTTGCCACTTTTTCTGTTGTCAAATTTTCTCCCATGTTAAATTGCTTGCCCATCCTCCCTTTTGGAGGTATATTCAGTTTCAACTCTAACTCTTCAATTTCATTCTTGATTTGAAATCCTTTATCCACCATGATGCCATCACCTTTATTTCCTTCAATGACTTAATGACATCATAAAATCCAGACTGCTCAATAATGGCTTTATCAGATACTGAACCTGTAAATAATTCTGAAACAAACATCAAGCTTCCATTTGGATCACACCCAATCAAACCCTTCAGAGTTGATGAAGATTTATAATCACGGTACACTTGACTTTTCAAACGTAAGGCAGATGGGGTCTGTGTTTTGACTTCGGTACCGTCAATGATGATAAGTGTTGTTGGATAGTCTTTGCGATATTTGTCAGGCATGTGTGCTATTATATCATCTCTGTGTGGCCATATTGGAATTTGTCCCAGTTTGAAATACAATAGATCAAGCCAAGTATTGAACACAATACCTGCTGATTGAGGACTAAGTCCAAAGCGAACAGCAATGTCTTTAAGTCCAAACCCATGCCTTAATCGACAGAGGGTGAGCAACAATGCATTCTGAGAAGTCAGTTTCTTGATGTCTTTTCTCCCTGAAGAATAATCAATTTTTGAACCTTGAGGAAGCAAAAATGTCAGAAGTGCAAGAAATCTTACATATGTAACACCTGTATAATGCTGAAATAGGTTGCTGATTTTTAGACCCCTGGTGATCACCACATCAATGGAAAAATATTCTGTTTGCTGTTGACCTCTCTTCAGTTCCTCAATTGTTTGCTGTTGTAATACCACTTGGGTATTTAGCTTGCTTATTTCTCTTGACTTGTCCTCTAGTTGTCGTGCCAAGTCATGTTTTTCTGCTGCCAGAGCTAGCATATCCATTGCTGATATCCCTGAAATATCAAACATAAATTTACATATCTATATATTTTATTTTATTTTATTGCACCAAAACATTTATTTATATCTATCTATATTTCAGATCAAGTATGTCAAGAATGAGACACTAAGTAGTCACAGATGTGGGAGCACAAGTGTTAACCTACCACCCCCTGTGAAGCTTCCTAAGGAATTTTGTCATCTCAATGGTGAAAATACAATCTGTAAAGATCCCACATTTCTTGAAATGCAAACACAGAGTCAGTCGTGTGATCTCTGGTATGAAGAACGAGGCAAAAGATTAACTTCTTCAAATTTTGGAAAAATTATATCTAGAAAGAAAAAACCAAATTAGAGCTTCCTGAATTCTATTTTCATGACCAAAACTATAAAAGCAAAATCACTGGACTATGGCAAAAAACATGAAGCTGATGCCAAAGCAAGATATCTTGAACAGTACCCAGATAGACATTTTCATGGTTGTGGGTTTGTTGTAACTAATGAGTTTTCATTTCTGGGCGGGACACCAGATGGGAAAATCTGTGACAATGGTGACAGCGGGATCATAGAGATCAAATGCCCCTACACAGTAAGGAACATGACCATAGAAACTGCATGTGAATCTTCAGATTTTTATCTTATGAAGGAAGGTGGTAACATTTCTCTGAAAAAAACTCATAACTATTATGCACAAGTACAAGGACAGCTGATGGTGACAGGATGCACTTTTTGTGAATTTATTGTCTTCACTCAACTTGACATGCATGTTGAAAGAATATCACCAGATATTCCTTTCATGCAGTCAATGCTCGTGAAACTTGCTATCTTTTACAGAGATCATGCTCTTCCCTACCTCAAGGAAGAATCAAGAAATGAACAATGATAAATATACAAATATATTATACACATACATGTTTCATCAGTCTGTGTGGCTGTTGTGATCATGTTGGTAGGGGGCTTGGTTTGTGGCTGGTCAGCGAGTGTCCAAGTTTTAGCTGAGTCAATGTTCAGTCTGAAAGAGATAATGAATATATGTGACAAGATTCAAGTTTTTACAATATTCATATTGCATGAGTAAGTTGAACAGAGTTTCTAACTACAAAATAAACAGAATGTCTTTAGTAGATTAATAAAGACACTTATGCAGATGCTTTAGATTTTTTGGCAAGTTTCAAACAATGATGTATTTGAACATTTGTATTTGCTCCTTAATAAACTTAGAGGAGGTATGTTGATTGAATTGTTTTGGGTTTTTTTAACACTCACATGTCAGTATTCTCTCCTAAAATAGAAAGCTTCTGCTTTTTGGTCAATGTGGAGGAAGTGAATTGACATGAGCGTTTCAGGGGTGGTTTCCTGACTGGTTTGGGATAGGCTCCATCTGCAGGCACTGGGTCAGGGTACTCTGTGCTTGGTCCCTTACCACCAACAAAATGCTGAAATTAGAGAAAATACTGTTAGTAAAAACAATTTAAAATTAGTTTTATGACCTTACAAGTATATATTAAATTAAATATAATGCAAAAGATGTAGAAAAAGTAAATTTTCAAAAACGAATAATTTTTTAATTTCTAAAATCTTGTTTATTTGTATTTATTTTTTAAATATATGTTTTCGCATTGGTATGTTAAAATGATTCAATAGTAAACGTACAACCTATAACATTTACATTCAACATACGGTCCAAGATATTTTTGTTAAAAATTTTCATATTCAGCAACACAAAATTCATCGCCACAACCTCCAATCTTTTTAACAAAATGATTGACGCCATCTTGGCCAAGTTGGGTAGATGACTTAAATTTTTGTTGCCATATATTCAAGATTGTTTCCTTAGTTGAGAGAATGGTCGGAAAAGGTACACATTAGAGTTTATTTTTCCATTCGTGCGTTCATACGAGATAGGTATTTCCTTATTATTAGAATGCATTATCGTTTCCCCATCAAAATCGGAAAAAAGAAAAGTACGCATAAGACTTCGGACTAAAATTTTAGGTATGAATTTATCGCACTTAAACCTAAATTAAATAGATTATCTTATCAATAGAGGTATAGGTATGATGAGGCTGACAGTTATTTTTTACCTTGGAACAGACAGCTTTGTGTTGATTTATTCTTGATAAATTCAGTTGCTCGTGCGGACGACCGCAAGCTTTAATCCATCGCTTGCACTTTTCTTCATTCCGCTTGACAGTTGGAAATCGGACAAAAAATCCTCCTTCCAGCCTCTCAAGGTAACGCTCATCAGCATTGCATGTCCCCCATGCGCATCGTAACACCATTATTAAATTTTCACCACACGGTTACTAAGCACAACAAACGTTGTTTGTGGGTAAAATATGGCGGACACTCGATTACAGAACCGCACAAAATGCTAGCTTTTTTCTGATTGGTTGGTGCCAGCTGTCAATCACTGTGCGCGGATCCATGAATTTTCAATAGTATCGTAAAGTCATATGCCACGTATGTAATGTTTTTTTAATCATCAATTAATTTCTTGACAGTGATATACTTCTGGGGTTTTGATACCCTTGGTCTAGTTTTTCCTTTAAATTGTTTTAAATGACAAAACACTTTAAAAAATATTTCCCGGGGAAAACGGTGAACAATTGAATATTAATGAGACATAAAGTTAGCTAAATATGCCTCTATATATCGCTCTCTTAAGATTTTAGGCATCAGGCTTTTAGCCGGTGCTCCGGTGACTTGTGGACTATAAATGACCCAAACATCACACAGCGTTAAATCATCGGGTCGCCCCGGGCCGTACAGCGATTGCAATGTTCAAAGTTTTGGAAGTGCACTCGGGTCAGGTTTTTTAATTGTCTATCCCGCAGAAATTCTTTTGGGCATTCGTTCGCTGTACACCATTGATCTAAAAATAGCACATCTAAATGTATGTAGAAAGAACGAAATGTGAGCAAATTGATAGAGCTTATTTTGAAGATATTGAAACGTTAAGATGGTAAAAATATTTTCTATCAAGTGCTCCCGCTGCTCAAACAGTGCGTTTATCGACGTGTTCTGATATATTTTATGAATGCTTCAAACAATACGCAACACGTGTTCAAATTGACAGAGATGATGAAAGGAACTGTTACACGTTTTTAAGGTTACCAACATTACCTCACGAAAACGAAACTAAACGTTTATATTGTATGAACATCTCTTTATAACAACATAAGCAGCTATAATGTGAACCTAGCACGTTCGGTTAATCTAAGCCAAACCATTTCCATACCTTAAATGAATTAAGGTGTTCACCCTAAAATGGCCGCCAGTAGTTGTCGCTGAATGCTAGGTACTTTCTTCTATGGCTAAGGATAATTGGGTTAAATGATGAGGTGTTTGACCCTCTGAAAATAAAAAAAATAAAAAAATAAAATTTAAAAAAATGTGCTACTGTCCCTTTAAGATCCACACACGTAAAGAATATTCTTTAGCTTTATGTTTCTATACAGAATACTTTGAATCTTAGTCAAAATAAAAAAAATGAAGGGCAAGATTCACTGTTTTAGTCATTCAAACGAATTAAATCTTGGGAACCAGTCTACCAGTATATGCAGTCTCGACGCACTGATAAACTATCGTTATTACGGAACTTTGAACGTATGAAATTTCAGCTAGTTTTAACTAGATTTCGTAATATATTACTTATTGTTGAGCACAGCAAAATTTAGTTATGTAAATATGCATCTCCATTTACGATCTGAAACTATTTGGCTCTTAGATTATTAAGTTTTTAGTGGTAAAAGCTAAGAATAAGCTAGAATTTAAGTTAATCTTTTGCATGCTTTGTAACTTTTTATCAGCCAGAGAATCAATGCATAAAATAATCTAATTTGAAAAAGGTTTTGATCACACAATAGCACGCTCCTTTCAAGTTCACGCCTCCGATCGCTTCGAACAGGTTGTACATTTCCTAAGTAAACATTAACAGTAATGTGAATTGGTAATAGTAGAAAGGCATGAGTTATTGAAAAAAAGTTGCCATAACCTAGCAATTGCATTGCTAATGTCAAACATAATGTCAAGTACATGTAGTTCAGAATGACACACCTGATGTTGAACATTCAATTTAAACATAACTTAATCTGTTATGGCAAGTTCGTTTTAAAACTGCTTTTTTTGACAAAAAAATTGTCTTACAATTGTTTATAAATTAAAAATAAGCATATTACTGCGAATTTAAGTACACTATGATATATGATTTTAGCTCATTTTGAAAATCCAAAATTTATTTAAATTACAATTTGTGAAAATGTGAAATGCTTCAAAGAGCGACCTAGTTAAAACTAGATGTATTGATCCGTCATCAACTGTCATCAATTTTGAAGACGTTTGGTCCATATTCATGAGATATCGTAATGACTACAGTAGAAAATTGAAGTGACATGGTGACCTTAAAATGAGATCAAGGTTACCATATTCTATGCAAACTATCACTAAATGTGGAGACTCTGGATGTCAGGGATTTGCGTGCATCACGTTTACGTGAGCTTGAAAAGTAGTCTAAGTATAGTGGTGACCTTGAACACATGGTGAAGGTCACCATTTTCAATTGGTATCTGAATACAGCCCACATTTTTGTGCCTCTATCGATGTATAACAGCAACAAATTGTATAAAATCGCAAATCAACTCTATTTCCAAAGATTTTCTGAATGATTTCAATAAATCTTGAATAATTGTCGTCATAAACACGTTAGTTTGCCGTTTGTTACAGACAACTATACATGGTGGAATCAAAATTGCGAATTTCATGTACTAAAACGGTATATGATTTAATTTCGTTTTCATCAGCATTGACGCTCATGCAATCAACGTTCGTTTTAATTCGAGTCCGCTCATTTTGTAATTATTATGTAATAAGGTGTTCAATATTCTTCATAAGATATTGAACTAACAATCCAAAGTCTTCAATATTGACTATGCTTCCTAAATGCCCAAGGTTTCGGCAAATTTGAAGACTTTGATGGTAGCTGTTCATTAATTGTCCCATAGATTGAAATGCTGTCAACTGCCATGGTGATCGTGACCTCGATGAAGAAAATATATTGAGATAACTAGTTAATAGAACAGAAGTATAGATGAGCGTTCTTTCACAAAGCACTAAGGTTAACGTTATCTTCCATTTTTTAATATTTCGCCAAAGTTACGTGTCATAAATGATTAGTGAATTTGCGCACACTTTTTTAGCGTCTCTTTGATGCATTTCAAAACGTTGCACGTTTTTGATGAAGAGTGTCAATGCTTTTTTCGGTGTGTAGCATATACTGTGCATGCCATAGGATAGGCGAATATATATCTCAAAAGAAGGAAGTGAATTATTTATCGCACGAGATTGGAACAAGTTTTACCTTTTCGGTGTGGGAAATTTGTCAATATCTATAAATGGCGAGTTTCTATTGTCTACGTCCGGTTTCGTTACACTAATGATACTTAAATTCATAAAACTTAAACGTATCACTGCTGTATAAAAGGAAACCAAATTACACAAACACTTTAAGAAATAATCACATAAACATTCAAAAACTATTTATAAATGATTCTATCAAATACCGATACGTCACTCTGACGTCTACTCTACTGTACACTCTCATTGATTAAGAATGTTCATAGTAGAAAGTTAAAGATAGTTTGTCCGCTGAATAAGTACAAGACGGCAGTTCAAATAGGATTAGTGTAATGGTATAACGTCTGATAGTTCTGGGGTATCACCAACTGAGCGTCTGCAAAACTCAGAATCTCATTTAGGCGTATGGGTATTAATCTGGAATATTAGACAGTTACTTACGATCTCATTTTCAGCATATATAGCTTGACAGTAGTATTGAGAATGATCAATTTTTGACCCCAAATTGTACCTCTGTTGGGCATTCAGTTTCTGTTTTATTGAAAGGAATGTGTGCATACATTATGTTAAAACGCCACTCTTCTGATATCTAATTTAAAGATCTTAAGTCTCTACCTTCATCTATTTTTCTTTCATGCTTCTTCAAATCCTTTGTATACTTTCTTTTGAGCATGGCTTTAGATGCAAATGACAAGTCTTTTCAAAGACTACTATCTTCAAAGTAATTACAATTTTGGATGTCAGTAGTCCTAAGGACATTCTTGATCAAGTTCTAAAACTTTTTAAGAGGTAATATTTCCCTGATTTATAGCCGGCCTAGCCCTTGTCGTACAGCAGATTGCTGAATTATGAGAGCTATGCTCACATGTGTATTTTCCAATTTGAATAACAATCCTTTCTCATTGCCGTTTCTACAGTTTTCAAAATTCAAATTGAACTACAGATCAAGAGGAAACTCTCAAAAAAAAAGGAACAAAACATTTTTGATGTAGTTTTTTACTTATTTTAAAAAGTTAATCTTTGTTTGAAAATAAAATCCGATAAGCATCCAGAATAGACATACCATTACCTTTTTTCTTAATTGTAGATTCTATTGTAAAATCATGAATATGATTTATATTTCAAGCGAATACAAATTATGCATAACTTAACAATTTCAATATTAAACAATTTTAGCAAGAAAGAGTTATGTAATAGCGTGCGTGACAATGTTTCAGTAGTAATTTGAGGCATTTTAAAAATGTATTTCTATATAAGTACAATAGCATTGTCGAAATTTCATAAGTACTCTGGAACACCAAGTATATTAAACTTGTATCATATACCTTTTTGACCCAAAAAGTACATAAATAAATGTAAAAATCCACAGTGTAAGATACAAAGATGTAATATAAATAGGTATAAAAATTAAACAAACTGATGATTATTTTTAAGATATATTTTCGCGTGTAACGTGATAACAGATATAAACCTTACAGTGAATATAAGTCATAATAACAGTAAATTTTTCATCCAATTGAGCAAATAAACCATTGCTGAGGAAAAGTCGTTTAAGAGAAACGCTTAAATGGACTATTTCTATACTGTTAAGTAATGATCAAATGTTTAGAACAATGACAGTCTTGACCAACACTACAATATCTGTAGCAATGAAATCGAAGGATACTTTTCTTCCAGGTCAAAAGTAAATAAAGTCAACTAAAGTGAACTTAAATCTATGGAACGTAAGGTAAGTCAAACGATGACACCATTTTTGTTGACCTGGTTTCGTGACATTAGAAACCTAGATTAAATATTTTTACACAATAATTACAAAGTCTTTAAAAAACAAGGTTTGAAAATGAAAGAAAATATATAAGTAATTTTAATGAAAATAGAGCAAACCTAATAAGAATTCATTTAGCAAAGGTGTGATTACAGTTTCTATATTTAAAGAAACACAATTAAAAGACTTTTCAGCTATGAAATCCATGACACACATTCAGGTAAACAGTCATCACCATAAACTGTCTGTTCATAATTTGTTAATGTTTGAGAGTAACAAATCCAGTTTAAAATAGATGTAATGTTCACGTAGACATTGTCCTAAAACGGAATTTACTAGATTGAAAGTAACATGAATGAGCAAATTAAGAATTATTTTAAATGTATATTTTTACAACTGCATGTCAAATGTCCTATCTAAAGTAGACGAGTTTTTAATGGATGATTTAGTTCCATATTTCTAAACACAATACATCTTAACTCTATGACATTTTCCTTTTCCTCAGAATGCAACAAGATATCAATGTTGTAATAAAATTAGCAAACGGTATATTTTCTGATATAAAGTTAAAATATTCAGTGCATTGTGAGACACAAACAAAATCGGACTCTCCAAGAACGATATAAAACACTTTAGGTTAATATATTTACATCAAAGACATCAATTACAAGTATAGTTCAGATGACATAAATATATAGATGATGATACAAGATATTTCATAATTATATTTACAACTGAACGTTCATTCTAGTTAAAATGGAAAGGAATTTTAACCTACTGTCTGCGTACATGTGCGTAGTCAATAGCTGCTTAAAAAAAGTTAACCAAAGAATATAAACAGTTAAACCTTTAATGTATAAATCACGTGTCCATAGCATAAAAGTAAAATTAAAAATAACATTTTAAAAGATATTTACAACTATTTATCTAATTAAAAAGCTGTCCTTGATACCCCAGATATCTTTAAGTTTCCTAAACTTATGAAAACAACAAAAAGTAAAATAGCTAATGCAAAATCCATAGATAACTCATGAACATTCCCGGTCATTGTATGGTGTGCTTCTGCGGTATCAGAGCATGTCCATGTCAAAATTTTCATATCAGGTTTTGCGAAGGAAGATCTTTTAATATGTTATACAATACCTGAATCTCGAACATTCTTTCCCTCAAATTTTACTTTTTTACATTGGAAGAGCAGTGAAGTTTTCATAAGCAATTTCTTCATCTTCGTCCTTGGCGAAGGCGACGTTTTCATAACATTCTTCATCGTTAGAATTCGTCAACTTTTCAACGCCTTTCTTTGCTATTGCCACATTAACATATCCGCTGCTTTTAGTTGAATCCTTTGAAATATGGGGAACGGGTTCATCGGTGACTGACCCATGATTGGTACTATACTTGAGGTCTTCATAAGCCATCATCTCCGAGCCCTCTTCAATTGGCTGGGAATAAACTTCCTCAATGCCAACATAGGCATTACTCTGTGCAGCCTCTTGTCTTGGAGCATTTATATTCTTTAATTCGTGTTCATTCATCGGGGTTGTTCTCTTGGCCTTATTATCCTTCTTTGTCGGCTTTCTTCTTCTGAAAGTCACATGGAAAAATGCCAAATATGTATTGCTATGAATATCAAATTTTCTTTATACAGCTTTTTCTACGGCTTATTTCAGAAGACTTCACCAGGGCTTACACTTGTATGAGTCTAATCAAAAGAGCTTATAGGCTGGAGGGCAAGTCAAACTTATTATTAGCATTTATATGAATTTGCTTTTAAACCGTGTTGTTGAGATTTAACTTTCGGCCCTTAAACTATAATAAGAGACAAGGGGCATTTCCCCTGTTAGGGAGACCATAAAATATGTCCATAGAGATCAGACATCACAAACCATATAGTCCATCAGTACAAAGCCTTCCAAAAACACGCTTCACAAATGATTGATCTACGGTAATCTTGTTCAAAGATATTTCCTTTCAGGTTGGTACCTTAATATTCTACTTAGCATAAAACTCACATGCACCAACAGATGACAAGGACAGATGACAGGAGTATAAGGAAGCCAGCAGACCCCCCGGCAGCAGCCCCGATTAGCTTCACGTTCACCGTACCTGCAACACAATACATTTGTGTAAGACTAACCTTGAGAATTTTGAGCCAATAATTCGAAACTGAATATTATATTCTCAAAGATAAAAAAACAATGTTCCAATCTACGTTTAGGTAACTGATCAGGAAGGATTAATCATTACCGAAGTTAAACAATTAACCATGCCGAATGAATGAGTTGTACAGTTAGTATAGCTTAAGGTATTAGTGACTACTAATATCAGGGTAAATTATAAAGGTATGTATCTCACTGAATACACTGTCTTATTATCAGTTGTCTGCTGAATTGGCCCAACTATTTGGTTGCTTCAATCATATATTCTAGTAACATTTGCCAAGAGAAGAAAATTGGCATTGTTGATACCTGTTGGTTTCTTTCTAGTTTTCATTTTTAATTTAATGGAAAACGAACTTCAAAGCTCTTTTGTCAGGTATGAAGGTCAACTTACATTGGTCGCCTTGGTAACCGGCGATGCACCGACAAGTACCATCAGAGCTGTTACACGTGTACTTTTCGCATCCATTACTGCAGTCCTGTTGGCAGTAGGTACCATACTTTCCCATCTCACAGACTGAAACAAAAGTAAAAGAAGTAAAAGAAAAGAGCCATTGGTACAATTTTTAATATTATTAATCTTTTACATATTATTTAGATTTCTGCTACTTGTAGATCCGAAGAGATCGTAATAATATATTAGAGCGTTACCCCAGTGGTCCATAGGTCGTAGGGTCAAAAATTCCAATGTGGTAAGGGCTCTATACACAATATTTCAGCATTCTAGCTGTTTTTAGAAGAATATGAAAATAAGTTTTAGAGTGTTTTACTCTGTGGCCCTTATCAGAACAAAATCATATTGCCCAAGACAACTTTATAAAAGATTCTTCTTACATATAGTGGTAAAAGTGAGAAAAGAAGGAGAAGATAAAAAATTAACAGAACAACGCACGAACAGATGTCAGACGCCGTACGACATGCTCTAAGCCTATCGGGCCTTTCAGCCCTAACAAGCTAAAATGTAAGAACAAAGAACATACGACTATTAAAGTTATTGTAATACAATAACAATCTACAAGCAGAATCGTTTTAGACTTGATTAGATGGAAATTGTTTTCGAAAACACCATTCACAAAGACGTTGATAGTTTCAGATAGGTATGGTGCGAAACCAATTTATTAATTCTAAACTCTTCATAAAAAGAAACTTTACACTGACTTTCAAAGTTCAATAAAAAAAACCACAGATGCAAGTTAAACATTGAAATGAAAAAACGCTGTTAGAAAGATCTCTGTTCAGTAAATTTTATTCAGAATAAGCATGATCTTGAAATGCACAGGTGCACAAGTGTCTCATCATCACAGGGATGCACAAATGTCAGTATCGGGTATGGCCACCATTGGATTATTGTTTGGCACCGACGACCCATGGATGCAATCAAGTTGTCAATCACAGCCTGTGGAATATTCTGTCATTCGTGCTGAAGTGCTGTCATTCGTGCTGAAGTGTTTGGGGTGGTGGATTCCTACTGCGCACGCGTCGATACAGTTCGTCCCAGAGATTCTTAATTGGTGACAAATCTGGTGACCTGGCTGGCCATGGCAATGTCTGGACATTGTTACGCTGTAAAAAGTCTTGACAAACACGTGCAACATGTGGTCTAGCATTGTCCTGCTGAAACAGACCACCATGGACGTTGGCGAGATTTATAACGTAAGGCTGTAGGATCAAGTCCCTATACCGTACTCCTGTGAGGTTACCCACAACATGCACAAGGGGTGTCCTAACACCGTGACGAATCCCGGCCCTACCATGACAGTCCCACCTCCAAATGGGACAACCTCATGAACACAGTTGGCAGCATAACTTTCCCGTCGAAGCAGAAAACGGGACTCATCAGTGAAGAGAACGGTTCTCCACCATACACGTGCCCATCTCATCCTCTGTTTACACCACTGGAGACGTTCCGCCAGATGACGTTACGTGGAAAAAGTCCAGCCTCTCTCAGCCTGTTGCGTACCGTTTCGTCGGAAATTCGACGCAGGCCTGGTATCTGCATTGTTGTTGACGTTGCTGTCCTGGTGCGTTCCTGAAGGTAGAGCAGTCGGATTTACCGATCCTGGGCCCGAGTAGTCACCCTTGGTCTGCCTGACCCTGGCCTTTCATCAACGCTGTTTCGGGTGTTGAAACAATGAAGAGATGGTCTGTCTGGACACGGCAAAGTGTGTCGCAACATCTCGCTGCGTCGCTCCTGCATGCAGTCTGCCAATAGCGTTGTTGCGTTGCGCTCTGTTCACTCTTGGCATTCTTCAGGTCGCTGTACCGATGGTGTGTAGTCTGAATGAACAGCGGCTGATATGGCTTTTTATACCCCTAAAGCAGACGTGTCTGCATGTAAACCTTCATGATCCAATGCTGCAAGTGCTTTGGCAGAAAATGCATTTGGACGAATCGCTCGTTTTCGTCCCTGAACACAACGTAAACTTTTAGGGCCATTGTTTTTGGTAAATTTACACTTTTGAGCAAGCCTTTCTTTAAATTACAGGTATGTATAATGAAAAAGAATTGACCCGTTTCGGAAAAATCAATTTCGCATGAATGTCAAGTTTCTTTTTTTGAAGAGTTTATGTGGTCCTGGTATAATCGCGAGTATTACAATGGACAAACTATATTTCTTGGGTGGGGTTCATAAACCTATTTTTGACTATTCATATAAACAACGAAGGCATAGAAAAATCATGAGTTGAATGACATTTCTCTTTGAGTTTTATAATTGGTATTGCCGCCGTTAGCATTCAAACATGCTTGAACTCATCTCACAGAAAACGTCAATGAACTCATAAAAGCAGGCGGTATCCGTCTCCATTCGTCTGTCAATGCAGCAATCTGTTGTTGCCATATATGTGGTTGCTGTTGTCATTACCGGGTCCTTTGATCAATCGAATCCGCCCCTGAATCATCAAATTGGAAAACCTCCGGTTTGCAGCAACGTACCTCCCTCTCCCTATGATCCTCTGTCCAGCAGGTTTGTGTCGGAAAATAACACCAGTCTTCCAGTCGAGTCTTGAATCTGCCAACGTCTAACATTTCTGGCACAAACAATCCTATTTTGTCAGGATGTCAAATGCAAGCAGTTCTTATCAGGATGTAAACTGCAATGCTTGCAATCCATATTGTTGGAGCCTTTTATCATCATATGGGGATGAAAGGGAAAGTGCTGTGTTAGCGAACACTGTTGCAGTTTGAAACCTGTTCCTGAGGTGAAGTTGACGATGGTACTGGTCTTCATTTGGGGTTGTAATCGGTGATCTCCCGCTTCTTGGTCGGTCTTGTGTTGTTCCAGTTTGCTGTTAATGTCAACATAGCTTCTGAAAGGTTGGAAGATGACATATGAATGCAGCAGCGTCAACTCCGTCAGTCGACCAAGTCCGCAGTATACCAATGTCCCCTGTTCTTCTGTAAATCATGACATTGTTATCGAAAAATGGTATATAATTATGAATACAGGGGCCTTTAAAATCCCTTTCCAGCTGTTTTCATGAGCATCTTAAGAGAGGTTGAATTCAAATGGCTACGTTTTGGGAACATGATTCTTCGTTCATCTCCCGTCCTCTCTACTGCACGTGCCAGAGCAGCCAGAACTACAGGACTCACTGCAGTTCACACCATGAAATCCTGACGAACATGCTGGTATCAAACAAGAGGAAGAGTTAGTTCCAACCTTTTGCCACTTCACTTACTCACTTCATTTCACTTTTGCGTGGATTAAATGAGAAGAAATGACATTAAAAAACGCTAAGATGACTTCATTTGCAGATTGACTCTGAGATAGACATGACAGACATTTCAATTCTTGACGTACTAACGCAATCGTACACACTTTCATAAACTTATCATCAGTTTTTTTCTCTGGTTTGTTTGTCTAAACAAAATATCAATTTGACGGTATTTGCATAATTATTATAAATAATTGTTTAAACCATTACGTATATGTCTTGCAAACACTCAATCTTTTGAATACCATTAAGCCAATTTAATATCACAACACTTTTCTGGAACTTCTATGACTATTTGGATTTGTAGCAAATGTAAACATACTTTGACTGCAATTTGCACCTGTCCATCCAGATAAGCACTCACAGGACCCGGTTACTCTGTCACACCCGCCGCCTCTGCAGCCATCTGAACACTGCTGGGTACAGCCGGGACCATGCGACCCGGCGGAACAAGCTACAAGTCAGTAAATGGTTATGCTTTATTTCAACTGCAGGAAACAAACATACCAATAACTTAAATTCTTTAAATCAGAAATTGATCATTTGTCAATTCACATTACGGTTCAGAAAATAGCGCTTTTAAATGAAATTATGGAACAAGGAGGGTTTGAAACGTTAAGGAGAAGACACGACTGCATCGACTTACTAGATATTCTGAACCTTTAGCTATAGGAACAAAAAAGGCTCATAGGGTTTATCAATGTTTGTTCAGTTAGAGTAGAAATCGTTGTACCCTTATACAATACATATATCATCGATACAAACACGCCAAGGAGCCGTATGATAATATAAAGCTGGAAGACATCAACCTACTGATGGAACAATTGGACCCTCTGTATCCTGCTTTACAGGAACATCGTCCATCTAACTCGTTACAGGATCCCTCCACACAACCAGGACTGCAGGACTCTGTACAGTAGTAACCGTAGGTCCCAGACAGACATACTGAAGAGAAGACAGGAGAACTTAGCTTGCTAAATCAGAAGTTCAAAAACAAAAAAGAGATAATATTACGAAATGAACTAAGCGAAGTAATTGTTACAGCCTCTACCCATTGCTTTTATACATATAGCTAATGTGAACCACTCTCGTAGCGGGCAGAGATATGTCATTAGCTTATCGGTATAAATCTCAACAGTAACCATCAATGGCAATGTGCTAATATTAAAATCAAGACAATTTCTTGATAAGACATACCTCTTGCTATAGTTTCATATAAGTATATATGAGGATTTCCCGTCTTAACTCTAGAGTCTTTAGAGGCGATTTGTAACTGTACAAATATAAAATTTTAAAAAACCCATTATATCAACCGGAGTCACACGTTGCACCCGTCCGTCCAGGACTGCAGGTACATATCCCTGTATCTTTGGTACAAACATCAGAGCACCCAGAACTACATTGAGAAGAACAGTTCTGTCCGAAATAGCCATTACTGCACTCTGAAAAAGATAAGCTCAGTTGAATCAATCAATTCAATCAGATCGTGTTGCAATAGTTCTGAGATTATTAGATCGGACACAGCGAGCTAAAGCGTGGCAGAGCCTAGATGGTATTCGTAGGGAAGCTTGACAATGTCAATAAACATGTCTAGAATAGTGTTAGTACAACGTGACACAGCGCAGGTGATTGGAAAACAGTCGTACTACAGCGGAAAGGATGGTTTTGTATTTAAGATCTTTTTGTATTTGTTTTGTATTTAAGATCTTTCATTTTGTCTATCTAATATTGTGTTTTAAAGTATTGGCTTATTAAGTCAAAAAGTCTTCAGCTCACTAACGTTTCAGTTATAAAAGGAAGTTCCTACTGCATGACATGGCTTCAATAGAGTTCAGAGGACTCGGTATACTTAACAAAGGGAGATAACTGATGTTTTGCTTGGTATGGTTAGAACAATGGCACATGGCAGGTGAGTGGGATTCATCAACTGTCTATTTTGCATTGAAACTGATGTTTTCTCTCGTGTTGAAGCTTATAGAATTTGTTTGTAGAAAACACATATATCATGTACAATATAATATTGGTCACATCTATTGGTTTTTTTGCCTTTATCAGCTCATATCATAAATTACTAAACTTTTGCTGAAGTTTTCTCCTACATTTATCTTAACTTGTGTGATTATGCATTAGAACCTTTGTAAAGCCGGGTTTTTTGGTGTTGCGGCTTTCAGCTTGAACCCGTTGAGAAGTGGTAATACAAAATTGAATTGTACAAGAAAAGGAATGCTTTGTTGACGGTAATCCAACATCGTTAGAAAATTGAAAATAACATATAGCACAATGCATAACAATCGTCTCGATACGCCCAATAGCGCCTTTTTACACTTTAATGACACGTTTGATATTTTTCAATGATTATAAAGAGGTTTCAAACCATGGAGATCTATTGCGATCACCAGGATGTCTATCTGCACATCCTAACGCTTCAAAAGATGAGTTAAAATTTAATAAAAAAACTTGGATATTGGCCATTATGCCGTACGCATGGTCTACAGCTGCATAGCAAAAAGTGCAAATATCATGTAATTTGGAGTTTTGTTTTGACTTAAAAAAGTAACTTCCACAAAACTGACAACAAATCACCTACTGCCAATGTTTGATTTAACCATTCCTTAACCTAGGTTGGGATCGTCTGGTCTCGTCCAAACGAAAACCGTCCGAAAAGGTTTGACAAACTTATTTTGTATTTATTCTAAGATTCTTTTACCATCACAAAGTATAAATGCATGAGGTTTGAATTCACCTTTTTGCATTCATCGAGAAATGGTTTTAAGATCGACTAAGATTACCCATGGCAACTTCCATGATTCATTAAAATGTATTCAAATTTGCAAGTGACTTGAATTTAGATTTTTTAAATCGGCCGATAATTTTTTTTAATACAGGTCTTACGAAACACCAGCTAAATAGCACCAGTGAACAGAGCTGAAAGGGCCCGTGGGCACTGAAATTTTTATAATTGTTGCCCCTATATCCTCCTTATTGAAAAAGTACAGCAAATCTCGATGTTTTAAAACTGTTTAAACATAATTAAAGTCATCCAAGCAGCTTAAACCTTCGATGATATGATATTTAATGTATCTTTAGTTATCGTTTTTGTTAACAGCGATAAAAGTGTTTTAATACGATGCTATGCGCACTATCCCATAGCATTGGTACATCAATTACGACGAAGCCAAATCTTGACAGAACAATCAGACTGGTTTAACTTGTCTAATTTTTTATGACGAACGGATGATCATTATGTTATCCGATCGCATTAAATTTCTCTTAATTTAAAGGTCTCTAATAACATATGTTAGTTAATTCAAACAAATCATTCACTTAAGTACTATCAATCAATCAATCATTTATTTCAGTAGAAAGGCCTTTGGCTCACGTACAAATTCAACTTAAAGATGAATTACATTTAATGATTACAGACTTGCATAAGGCCAATCAAAGGTGTACATTTAACATTATTTGAGATGGCTATAGAATGAGTATCATGTTTATGGTTACGAATCATTATTTCTTCCTTAATAAACTCGGGCAAATTTTCAAAATATGTTACTCGTAAATCGTTGTAAACTGGACATTTATAAAGAAAGTGAAATTCATCCTCTACACTACTTGATTTATATATTTTGCAATTGCGAAGTTGACGAGGTTTACAATTTCGTCAAACAATATTATTATAAATGGGTAGCTCACCAATTCTTAACAAAGTAATCCTTCATCCTCAAGACCAAATACCGTCCAAATTTTAGAGTATACATGTTATGTTGATTATTCAATAATTTTAGCCGTTAACGTTTGAACATGACAATTTAAGTACTGAGTTGTGATGATAGTGAAGTGAGAGATAAGAAGTTTTTCGCGAAATATGATACAAATGCCAGTATCACATTGTCTCCAATGCATTAGAATAACTTTTCGAGACAATTTATTACTTCAAGTAACAAAAATACAATATATAACAATATATCATAGTGGCGGATCTCTCACCGCCCAAGTTTGAATTTATTTTTATATAAACCCACCAAAGAAAACCGCGTCCAGGGATTGTCACAGTCCAAACAAAGTGGATTTGACGACTGAGAAAGAAAGTTGATCATAATATCTTGAAGCAGTTACATATCGTATTTAGGAATCGTTTCGGTCATGCTATTGCCTCTATTTGGCTGTTGAATTAACTTGAAAAAAAGCGTTTGCAAGTCTGATTTGGCGGTTGTAAAACAGGGCTATATAGGTCTCCTAAAAGCCAAATGAAAGCGTATATTCTTTTTTCATTTTTGGGCTCTATTGATTCTTATAAGTGATACTTATACAGTCAATAATTTGTCACAATCAAAATTACGCGTTACATCGCCTCTTTGAAAGCTCTCGTCCAAACGAAAATGTCCGATAACTGTGTAACAAACTCATTTTGTTATTATTCTAAGATTCTTTTGCTATCCCTTGAAATCACAATAAATTGGCATTAGTGAACACCAAAAGTGTAAAATTCTGTAAAGATTAGATTAAACACGTCCTTTGACATTCAACGTTTTAAAAAAATGGTCTCCAAAGAGCCCTGTCTTAATCGGAAGTTTGCGATTGCTGTTTCGAAAACCAAATAAAACATTTATTGTCATTTATTTGTTATTTTCTTTTATGAAATTTTGGCTGTGCTGAAAGCGTGAAACATTCCATGATTCGAAATAATGTTTATCATACCCAAGTCACATCTTGTTCCGAGTAATCCTGGCTTGCAGATGCATCTCCCTGTTTCTTTGTTACAAGCACCAGAGCACCCGGATGCACATCGAGACAAACAGTTCTGTCCGTAGTATCCATCTCTGCATTCTGAAAAATGTGACCGTGCGCAATAACTTTGATAGAAAGAAACGAGACATACAACACGTAGATTCCTACGATTTTGTGAATAGGGAAGAAATGTTGCAATCATTTGTAGAGATTCATAACTCCTGAGAGCTATGGGTATTTAAAAGGAAGAGATGAACCATTTACAATTAAGGTTTATGTTGCAAGAAGATGATGAAAACCTTTCAGACTTTTTCTTTTTTGTTGTTGATTTTAGTAAGTGCTTTTTCTTTTCTAGCTAAAGGAAATATAAATTGTCAAGGAAATTTGTGCAGGCTCCCAAATAAAAGCCATGCATTTGACCTTTGATAATGTATAAATGAAGATTGTATTGCTATTTGTGGTAATAGTCAGTTAATTAAACGCACTAGTGCACACCAATATTTGTTTAACACAACGAATGCACAAATACTGCATATCTCTCGATATTATTCAAGATCCTCACTCAAGTAATCTACCTCGTAAGTTATTTAACGAATATTTACGTATTCAGGTAGTAAAGTGGATTTTTAAAGACCGGAAGTATTTAATGTTACGTTACAATAAATCCGCATGAACTACGATATTGGAAATATTAAGATTTTGCTTATAACCAAAAAAGCGGAAACGGCAGCCGCTTTGGTCAATCTAATAGCAATGCTAATGTTGTGTTATTAAATAGGTTTATTTACAACATTGCTTTCATAAAACATAATTCATTATTTGTTCTCAGTTCAGAGTTTAGGTAAATTCAACAGCTGCACATAATAATAGTTCAGCCGCTTTCAACTGTCAATAATTTATCCGTTTTGTGCACAGCTTACCTTAGATTTGCTATATGTCCAAGCCGACAGCGGCTGTCTAAATTTTTTCATTGTTGATTGCAGGTCAATTGTAAAGAATTTTAAGTATTTCATTGCATCGATAGAAAGCTTAAGTGATTGCATAAGTCCTCTTAAACCTTAAAATAGCCAATTTAAACCGTAAAAGCGTGCACTAGTGCCTTTAAGCTTCTATTACATGGCCAACATAATAGACCATGGACCGGAAGATTTATTGTTAATATGAGGTCCAAGTGCTTGGTGAAGGGGAAAACTTCACTTATAGTGTAGAAAAGTATTTTTCTGCTGAAAATGGTCTTTTAAACCAATCTGAAAGCAGCTATAGCTAGGCCCTGATAACAAAGATGGCCGCGCCCATGAAAGGGTGTGTTATCTTATGACATGTTTCTTTGGTACTTTCCAGGATAATAAACACTATTAATCTATTGATTGAATGTACAAATATATTAAGTAATTCATTAAGAATGGTGAAATACCGCATGTAATCATACTCATAGGACAAGCACAAACATAAACAAAGTAATGAAAAGTAAGGTTGAAGCTATTCCGCTTGATTACAAACAAACCTAGAATGAAAAAAGGTGTAAGTCACAATTTCTTAGCTGTCGTTTAAGGGACAGACCCGATATGTTAATGTGTATGGTATGTTAGATGCGGGAAACTCTATAGAACTCTATCTAAGAATATTTTTAATCTTTAAAGTTTTAAATTTAAGTTTTTGTATTAAAGGGATAGCTTCTTAGATTTTGAAGGGCGTTAATTGCATCGTTATGTCATTGTTTATGGGGGAACACGACGCTGTTTGAACAATGTATTGCTTCAAGTTTGCTTTCAAATAACAATGGTTAGTGCCAAATGCATTATCTTAAGAAGGAGGAAGCCTCAGATTCTGATCTCCCAACCCGATCATCCGTTCTGGTAGAAGAAAAACTAAATTATCAAGCCAAAACTACTGACGGCCATTTCATAATGAACATCGTTTAATCATTTGAAGTAGGAAAATGGATTCGCATAGCATAACCGTATCGTATGTTCACTTTAAAACTGCATGCTTTGGTTTAAACGGAATGTTTTGCAATTGGACATATTAATTTTCGTTTTCATGGTATCACTTTATTTATCTACAGCTGCATACCTGCGTATCTTAGTGCACATACCGTGTAATTTGGCATTGTAGCTTTGCGAAAAAAATCCCAAGATCCCAAGATCCATTGCACCTTAACGCAAATCTATGCCATACCCAACAGTTAACCGTAATAGTTTTTGACAGGTTACTGATGTGGCCAGGGGTCAAAATTTCGAAAACAGTCAATTTTATTTTTCTCTACGTAATCAATTATACGTGACCAACAACTTTTAACTCAATTCATGTTTTTTCGTCTGCGTAAAGCCAATATGATTTTGCTGATTTTGTTCTCAGGGAGTCAAAATGTAATATTTCAATCGAAATTAAAAGACGAGAGAATAAACAATTCAAAAATAAATTAAAGAATGGCTATTTTACACATTGACAGTGTCAGTTCTGCCTAGGTTATCTTAGTGACGTTCAAACCAAACCAAATTACATGATATTAGCACTAACATACAGTAGTAAGTGAACAAACTTTTGAAATGCAGCTGTAGAAACCTGCTACTGCCCCTGGATAGCGAAGAGCTTAAAGATCGTCCAGAAGTACATGTTAATGAGTATATCAATTCTTATATTGGGTCCAACAGGTTTAAACTGGTGGTTGAAACATATTCTCTTTAAAAACTTGAAATTAGGCTAGGCGAAGAGGCCTTTATTATGGCTAATTTGAACATCGCTCCGGTAAATAAATCATAAAGCTTGGCAAAAACAAAGGAAACATATGTTTAAGTTCCATTCTGTATATGGTGTTAGTTGCAAGTTTTGAGTCCTTAAATCTGAAGGTTTGTACTCGTGTCGTATGTTCAAGTAATGGTTTTTAAATTAATTAAACACATTTATTCATGAAAATAATACTTGAATTGATTGACCGACAAGCTGACATAACACTGAAATGCCTCAGTTACGTTTGCGCAATATTCGTTAAATTAGGGTAAAACATGAAAAAAAAATTTTTTTGTTCAAAAATTATATCAGAATACGAAAAGCTTTGGGTGTATACTTTCTTTTCTACTTCAGTGTATATAGTGCTAATGCATGATTACAATTGTGTTCGCTTCGCAGTCATTATATATATAGTGCTTATGAACATTTAAATCTTCTAGATTTCAGAAAGTTTTGGTTTTCTTTGTCTTTCTGTGTAGTAGTAGCGTATGAAATATTTTACTAAAGCCTACTAATGATCTACAGATTTTGATCTTGATTAGTCAAATATACAAAAATATTACGTTAATTTTAGGGCCAAAAATCTAACAGAAATATAAAAAACGAATTGAAATAAATAAATAAAGATTCTGTTCATAAAGAGTTTTAAAGTATATTTACAGGTTTTATCTAATATCAAGCCAATGAAAATTAAAAGGTCATCTACATTGTAGGTAGGCAGGTAGATGGGTGGATATAAGAGCAACGTTAGGCCAAAATAAGTCATAAGCGCACGGCATTAAATCTAGTGATTAAAATTAAATTAAAAATGTGAAAAACTTGAATTTCTTTTACCATCATATTTGCCTGTGTTCTTGACAAAATCTAAAATTGACCTCTAAACTTCGACAAACATTAGATTTTCTCCAAGTATAAATCATGTAAATATTTACTATGACCTCCCTTTGTGAATGTGCACATTAATCGTACATATATCTTAATAATACGTCAGGGAAATAATGTAGTCTTAAAATTTCAAGTTGTTATTGCTTTGAAAACATCAAACTAATACACAATGTATTAGCTTTTGGTTGAGAAGTTCATTTTTATATTCAGTTTTTCATGAAATTAAATTGTTTAAGATATATTTTTTTTCTTAATTTTGATATCAAATATTTCTAAAGTTTTGGCCAATGGCCTATAACTAGCTAAATGAATATGTACATAGTAGACTGATTAAAGGATATCATATTACCTTCACAGGTTGTTCCCGTCCATCTTGGTTTACAGGAACATCTCCCCGTATCTTTGGTACAATTATTATAACATCCAGAACTACAACGGTATACACAGGACCGTCCGTAGTATCCATCTCTGCATTCTGAAACAATATCAGCTTAATTGCGTACCAACTTTCAATAACATGGATATAAGAAAGGTTTTGTTCACGTATGGACACAACTTAAAAAATAATATTTTTGTTACAGTTCCGGACTTCTCATAGTCCGTTGTTGAAGATCTTTAGCAGTCGACGTGAATAATTGCTGTTTTAATAAGTGTTTCATGTATAAATGAAAAATTATGACTTACACCATTAATATGTGGTATGTGTTAACTTTATAAGGTATTTCTGGTCTGTCTATGCAACGTGACACCTGCCGGAGGAAATGTGGAAATCGTACCTTCTTCACACCTTGATCCAATAAATCCTGGCTTGCAAGAACATCTCCCCGATCCCTTGTTACAACCATTAGAGCACCCATTATTGCATGGAGAAGAACAGCTCTGTCCGTAATAGCCAACGATGCATTCTGAAAATCATAAGCGTGCGTAATAAACTTTCAGAGAAACTAACGAGCCATATAACAAGTATATGCGTAGGTTCGTAATGTAGAGGGGAAAACATGTATGCAATAATTGTTTGAGTTAGATAAATCCTAAGAGTCGTCTCTACAGACTCTTTCAGGCTAACCAAACGGTGAATTTTGTAAGATGTGTTGCAATGGGAAACATTCCCCAGTTACGTTCCTTATAACTAGCCCGCTTGGGGGCGACACACACTACGGTACAACAAACCGGAAGCACTTGAATCACTAATGCATTCTTAACCGGTATTCTAGACTAACACAGTTTTGAAACATGCCGACTAATTGTTGTTGCGTGCCTATATGCTCCAACCATGGTGGATTGACATTCCCCAGTGAACCTTCTCTCAAGAAAAGATGGATGATCGCTGTAAGACGGAACGATGACGTAAATCCGAACAAGATTTGACAGGCGTCGCCTCACAGTGTCGTTTGTCACGCCCATTTCCAGTCATCGGATTGCACTTCAATTACAAGTTATGGTGAGGGAACATAATTTTTTAAATCGCATTATTTGATGTTTTGAAAGTGTTTGCAACTTGACAGTACAACGTGGTGTGCCATCATGTCATACTGAGGTGATTTTATTTTTATATTTGTCAAAATTTGCTGATTGATTGGAAATGATCTAAGTTACATCTCCAGTACAGTAATTAACTTCAATATTCAGACGACCATTTTACTAAGGACATTACTTTATCTACATATATTTTTTTGTAAAGCAGGTACATGTATACCACAAGCTGCCAGGTTATTTTTTTTTATATAAATCACATGTACAAATGTACATATGTTGATTTTAAAAAACTATATACGAATAAAAATAAATAGTATTCTTTACAGATATCATGTCATAACTTGAATTATTGAACATGAATGTTCAACGTTGAAAATTATTCAAGAAAAATTGTTTTTGTTAAAACTTTTATCAGGTTCTAAATTAACTTGTTAGTCAATGGGAATAATATTACTTATTATGGGAGACAACTGTAGATGTACTGTAGTGATCTAGCAAATTCAGAAGCGCATATTCATATCTATTTTATCTTTTAGAATTTGTAGGTGTATCTTATTATGTACCTTTAATTTCACTTTGTGACTATTTGAAATTTAGCATGGATTTCATGTTTTTGTTGTTGATGTTTTCTTTATATTGATGTTTGTTTTATTTCTTTGGTCTTGTTTTAGCATGAGAATGTGTTTTGACTGGCTTGATTTACAAGGAGGGAATCAGAGTCATTTTCTCACCGCAAGACATCAAGGACTTAAAAAATGATCATTGCATTTATGGTCAGTAATCTTTTCTCGTCGCAACTCTGTTATAGTGATCATAAAATTTGTGTGCAGACTCATTGGTTAATGGGGGTTACTCTCTCGTGTGAGATGCTGCAGTGTAATGTTTATACAGCAGTATTATACTAGTGTACAGACACAAAAATAAAGGATACTAAACAACTTTATTATGTGTCTGTTTTTTTCTTTATGTGCTTTGAATGCTGAAATGTGTACTTTTTCCTTATCCTTATAATGATGATAAATCTTTTAGCCCAAATAGCTACACAGCTTTGTAAATACCTTGAAAAAAACTGATATAAATATCTTTGTATAGGTGGCACACCACATAGAAGACAAAAAAGGCCAAGCACCGTACCCTCCATCTTTCCGTGGACATTATTCATTCCGAGTCAGATATGTAAATATAATACCATTCACCTCCACATACCTTTGTAAACTATTCAAATTGAGAGCATTGTAATACCGGTCATATGACAACAATTATACTTTTTTATATGGCAACAGGACCATGTGCCAATAAAGATTGATGATGATGAAGATGATGATGATGATGATGATGATGACCCGAGTGCTTGGAAATTTACTCTTGAAGTCAAGAGGACAGAAACAACGCACTAAATCTCTTTATGGCCAAGTCATTAATTCATTCCATTGACTATGCATAAAATTTACCCAGGTTATCTAAAATTTCCAAGCACTCGGGTCATCATGAATGGTATTATATTTACATCCTCCGTGTTAAATATTTTGAGCAATGTCAATCTGTCTTTAAAATGTTGTTTGATGCACAGGAGGTATTCATTACGGAATGAAGCAAATCTATTCACTCAAAGAAAACATGAAATTCATTTTCCACAACATTATTGTCACAATATAAGCAGAAAGAATTTGTATCAGAAAAAACAATAACGTTATGTATGTAAGTTAACAATGTAACCATATGTAATGCAGTGAGTGAGTTATTGTTTAACGCCGCTTGGGCAGTATTTCAGCCATTAGTGGCGACTATGTAATGGATGTAATGAGCAATATATCTGGAAAACATAAAACATTTGAATGGACCTTCATCGATCCCACATAAACCAGGCTCCAAAATCGAAGTATTCCTCTTAAAAGAACATTTAGATGAATGAGCTCAAGGTAGGTTCAAGGTTTTCCAGCTATAGTAACTCAATTATCACAATGATATAATGATTTACTTTTGAAAGAATCATATTTAATTCATAAATGTGCGCCTAGTTTAATGGCAAAACATTATAATGCTCATATTTGCCAATCATAATTCAACCTTTCTTTAAATCTTTATTATATATATGGAGAAAACGTGCTACTCGTCATCTACAACAGTATTGTCACAGTGTAAATATATTCTACATCAAATGTGTTTATTTGTACTATAAATAATGTAATTAATATCAGGAAGAAAAATGCAAAATTTACACATTGATCTGATGAGGTTTCCATGTTCTAGCTATGCAGGGTTAGACGCTCACCAGAAACGTGCACTAGTCCTTTAAACCTTATATACAAAATTACTAATTAGTAGCATCACCAATTCTCCATCATTATGCACAATCCTTACGTCCAGAAAAACCCATTTGATCTTATTATCCAGAATCAAAGCCTTACATAGCTGAAATCTTTAATAGAGATTATGTCGCAGATTACAAAAAGTCATGGAAAGCTGAAACCTAGTGTACAGGCTCTTGCTGATCACGTTAATAATCTATGGAGATGGTGAAGACCAAACCCCTGAAAATCCAGTTATTCATCTTCTCCAGAAACAAAAGCCCAAGAAAGCTGAAATCTTATTTACAGAACCCTTGGCTGATCAAGATAACAATGTATCTACCAAGTATTTTTGTCATAGTTCCTATAGAACTTAGCAGAAAAAAGTGCATTCTTGAAATAACTGTCAAAACATGATTTAGTTTGTGCACCATGGAGTCTATGAAACAGTCATCCCTCGGTATGATGAAGAATTTCATCTTGTCCTCCCTGTGCAGCAATCTGTCCTTGCACTTGATAGTAGTAATGGTTCTTCTTGTCAAGAGTAAGTCTGTCATTAGAAATGGTCAATAGGGATCGATTTGTCAGAAATGGCAAGGTCCTTTGCTGCATAGGGACACTTAATCTCAACAGTTGCATCCTGTCCCAAAAGGGCATCTGGAGATGAAGCAAGGTATGGATGTTCCCTGGAGACAAACAATTCACATTGAGAAGTACTTGCACCAGTAACTTTCTCAAAAAATTTCAAGGCCGCTTTCTCATATGTCCGACCATGTCGCAGTGGTGGAGAACAATTTCTTCCATGGGTTTTGTCAAGTTTTAAGCAAGTTTACTAAAATCTGTTATGTCGGTCGCATTGCAAATTCGACCAAAATGTTAAGAGGGAATTCTTTTGAATGTTCATGTTTCCAACGTTGACATTTCGACTGACCACGTTCAGTCTCTGTTTCCACCTCTGTTATCTCCGTTACCATATCAGTCTTCAAGTAAGTATCTGCTGCCGATAGCTTCAAATAATCATGATCATGATTCAATGTGTAAGGATTGGCTGGTGGTTTCATTTGAGCTACTGGATATTTGTTAACATGCGGGTGATTCAACCAAATATCATTATTGTATTGATATGTGTTCTCGTCATGTACATGTCTTATAGACATTACGGTACCCTAAAACAGTCGCCGTCTCATCCGGGTTACATCACGCGCATTTCATGCTTCGCGGCCCATAAAGCCGTACCTGTACTCGAAGGTCACGCAGTTCATTAAAACTGTTTACTCGCAATGTAGTTGCGTTACTCATTCGACTAGAACAAGGTCTTGGGTCGAAAACAACATCTAAGTCACTGTTGCCTAATGTCATATCAGCTGCCTTTATAGGATTATCTGGTGAAATGTCTTCAGTCTTTGAGTACATGTTTCTTCGGTTTCAATGTTACTAGTTTAAAGATCGAGTGAAATGCCCTATGGTCGATTTCGGAATTCGCTAAAAGGGATTACAATTTGACGTGGACTCAACTTTAAATTTCTGAAATCGGCCGCTAAACAACATAAATACGGCTTTGTAATTAAATTGCCTAATTACGACCGGCGAGCAGAACCTGAAAGGCCCTGTGGTCACTGAAGCGTGAATCTTTCGTGACGTGCTAGTTGGCATATCATCATTCGCTCGTTATGTAAAACAACACTAGCCGATAGTAAATCTCGCAGTTAAACCATCGGTTATACCTACTAAACGTTATCCAAACAACTCAAACCTTAAAGGAATCTATTGTTTAATTCATTGTCTGGAAATTTCTATTTTTGCAAGCGCAAGACCCTGATTAAATACGATGTTGTGTGCACGACCCTGCGCAATGTTGTCATAGTTATAAGATTGCGCTAAGGCGTGACATCCCGGAAGTATTTCTTACATGAACTATGCTAACTTATTGGACATTATATTGAGGGATGCACCGGCATCCTTATTCTCATAAAAATATAACCTTTATTAAGTATTATGTCCTCCAGCGATTCAGAAAGCGAGATATCATTATCTATGGAATGTGTCTCATCATGTTCATAATCGCTAATTTCAATTGACGGGGCCGATACTATTCCTTACTTATATGAGCCAAATGACAGTTCGAGTGGCACAGAAACAGAAGAGACGACAACCAATCAAAAGAGGAGACACTTGACTGTTTTATGTACATTGCGCAGATAGTGGCAACAAACAACAAGTAAATGTATATACATTCCCATAATTTTACAAAGAAATCTGTACAATTGAACTTACTGTTTTTGTTATCATACATTATTGCTGTTATCGTCTTAAGAATAGCTAAGTGGAAGTCAAATCCTATCACATTTGTAGGTCATACATCATAAATGTTCATCCAAAGATAATTTCCTGGGTCCCGTTGCACAAAACTCTAAGGTAACCTTAAGTCACTAAAGTTAAGTTGTTCATCAATTACGACGTCTGCCAAATGTTTTCACATCAATGAGACTAGTTTAACTAGTTTGTTTGTTTTTATGACACATTATGACACACAGGTGGCCGTTATGTAATCCTATCGCATTCAATTTCAATTCTTGATTTAATCGTCTCTAATTATACCCTTTGAATTTTAACGCCTTGGACCCGCCAAGCGGAATATATGTCCTGTCATAATGGCGTAACTCTTGGCATTCGACTGGTACTTAGTTTATTGTCACGGCGTCCAGTCATTTTGAACCAATGAACTGGTAGAATATATATTCAACCAATAAATTAAGAGAAGGAGATTTTGCTCATGCACTTCTACGGACGATAACACACATTTAAAAAAGTCCATCGTGAATAACGGGTACAAACATTCTTTAGGATTACATAGGATGTTTCTAACGCTTGCGCCAGGTATGTTTTCATGTCATTTATTGATAAATTCAAAGATAGAGATATTGCAACACGGTGTGAGATGTTATACTAGATAAGAATATGATATGTGTTAGTTAAATACAAACGAATCATCCAATAAGTACTAAGTTGTCATGAAAGTGAAGTGAAACAAAATTATTTTTTCTATAGTCATTAAAAAAGTTTCTACATTGTCTCCCGTTTATTACAAAAACCTTCATTTTTTCGAGACAATTTATAACTTCATATCGATAAATACATGTTGTAACACTACGTGATATCCCATAGCAATGGGTCTCTCACCGACCAAGTTCTTTACCTTTTTGATATACACCCACACAAAAAAAACCGCGTCCAAGGATTGTCACAGTCCAATTAAGATGGATTTGACGACTGAGAGGGAAAGTTGATATCATGAAGCCGTTATATATCGTATTTTGGAAATCTTTCGGAGCAGCTATTGCCTCTATTTTGCTGTTGAATTAGCCTAAAAATACAGAGAAAATCAAAGGGCTGGACTTTCAGCTGACCACTAGCAGGTCACACACTGGGCGTGGCTTCGAGTCATGCTTCGGTGATTTTGTGTAAGCGTTCCCCAGTCTCATTAGGCGGCTATCCAAAACAGGGGTATAAAAGGTCTCTTAGTAGTCGAATTAAAGCGTATATTTTCTAATTTTTTTGGGCTCTATTGATTCATATAAGTGAAGCGAATACAGAAACTAATTTGTAATAATCAAATTCATGCGTTACTTCTCCTCTTTAATAACAGCAAATAATACAGCACAAATATGTTTACAATGTCCAGTTGGTCCCTGTCCTGCAGCACATTCAGATTGACATTCAACAATATTCCAGTCTTTATCTAAAGAAACATCGATAATATAGGATACATGTTTTTTCATTTCAGCACGACATTCAGACTTCAGAAAACATATGTCATTTTAAAGGTAGAAACGTAAATATTTCAAAAATCGACTTGTGTACAGCTGATTTGCACTAGATGACAATTTATGGTGGAAAATTTCAAGGTAACTGATGGCATTGTATGGCATTAAAGGAATTTTAGTGTCTCTATTAACATCTTTGTAGGTCGAGATTGGTGATATGTCCATTTCAAATTCTTCCTGCATCATGTCAGGCTTCTTTCTGAAGATGCTGTTTCTGTCATAACTCTCCAGTCTGAAACAGTAACAAAACAGACTTCTAAGAAAATAGTAATAGGAATAGTTTTATGAACCTAAATACAGTTGTTTATTTTAACAAAAGAAAAGTCATTGTGTTTGTCCAGGGGCTTAGAGTATATCAAAAAGCTAATATTGTGACGTCACAACCACATAATATTATGACGTCACACGTGCAGCAGTATTACACAAGTTAAATATCGCCGTATAAATCTAACACTGTAGTAACGGGCTAGGGTTATATTAATATTTAGCCACAGGAAAGGAAAGTTATTTGGTGGAAAGAAGGTTTTCCAATACCAAATATAGGCTAAGCAGCCGAATGATTTCTTCGCGTCCCCGATGGAAGAAAACAGATTATAAGAAAATTGTTAAGACTTATTTTTCTGTGACCATTTTACCGACTTTTTTTTTAGTAAAGTTTTATTTGCGAAGATGTCAAACTGATCTTCTTTTTCAGTAGTAATAAAAAAGTTTTTGTCGAAAATACTATCACAAAAGCACGTTGTTATTGTACACCGCTGTTTTGAGAAATAGTTATCCAGTAGTTTTTATTCCTATTGGATAGCTGAAGCTTGATACTCTACGTTTAAGTGAATGATAAAATATCAATATCAATATGATAAAATAATAAAGATCGATAGCTTACTTCTATAATAAAATTACAAAGGTACTCAAAATATCGCTAAAATACCAAAGAACAATGCCGTGTATGCTTTTTATCTAGATAAAATACAAGTAAATGTTATGCGCATTTTGTTTTATTCAAACCTTTCTTACGCTAATATGTCGTCCTGAAATTATCAGACCACATGTTTTGAGCAACTTGGCGTGTTTCGTTCATAGTTTTAGAAACCCGATCTAACTAATGTTTTTAGGAATAATAATTCATTAAAAAAAACCATAAATTCAATTATTCTACAACGCCAGTACGATTATACTATTTGCAATTTTGTTACAATTTACATGAATGAATCGAGCTCATTTTTCAATTTTTGCATGTAGTGCATTTGTAAACAACGCTCTCTCATCAATAGGTTAATAATTAAAAACGATCTTCACTGCATAGATTACGATTTGACGGTTTTATTCAATTAATGTTTTAAAACTACTTGTTGGTTTGAAGTCAGACTAGTGATGACGACAAATTTAAGTTATTATACAATTTAATCTAATTTAATTAAGAGAAAGATAGCAAAACAATTTGCAGGACAGAGACATACTTTCTTATGTTAATTATTAATATCCAGAATAATATAAATAGACTAAGAGTAAAAATGTGATTTGTCAGAAATAACTTTCTTAATTAAGATAGTTTCATATGTCAGAACATAAAGTTACTTTTCAACAAAAACACAGTGATTATGGACAATATTTGTAATGAGCTAGTAGTAGATTTCCTATGTTTAGATTTGAAATGATTTGTAAAAATAATTTTTAAAAATTCGGACATATGACTTACGGCTTGTAGTAGTAAAATCACAATGTTAAGTAAGTACTACATGTTCTTTCAACGTCAATTTCAATGCTTTTCTACACTATGAATTTGTCTTTAAAAATCTGTGTTACAAAAATAGTCTAGCCTACCATGAAAACTGTCGTCATCAGGAGGTACAATATCAAATTGCTCAATATGAACTAACATTATTTCTGTTGGATTTTTTTACTGTCTGAGTTGTAATCAGTTTTCTGTGCTCTCCTACTAGAAAGTTTAAGATGTGTTGCCAAATAGAAAGACGCATAGAAATCGGTAAAAAAAAAACTTGTGACAGGAAAGACTATGGTATAACTTGGTACAAGGCTATCTAGAACATCGCATCAAAATATTTAACATACCTCTCAACCAAGTCAATTTTTCGTCCAGACATCCTAGCTCCCCTTTTCGTCAGCTCAGCTTTAAGTTTCGGTATCCTCCAACTACCGTAATACCGTACCATACTGTCAGTCATCAATTACAATTACTTCAAAAACGTCAGATCAAACACGCGACAAAGTGAACGGAGCCCTTGAATCCGCTTGGACCGTATCTACGCGTGCGCCGTCTAGCGGCCAAGGGAGAAATCTCTAGGATATAATAGTAATGGTTAATTTTGACCTGGAATACTGAAAAGTTTTTCCCTCAAAAGGATGTCTGAGAATAATAGAAAATATATTAGATTATCAATCTTTCATTTTCCAAATATGACCGCCATGGAACTGCTGTTGAATCTGTATTGTTGCATTTTGAGCGTTATGAGAACTCAAAAAACAAATTCAAGAGGTTATTTTTAGCTGTATTGATTTCATAACATAACTATAAGGACTTCCTAATCCAAACTTAAATCTTTTTCATGAATGCTTAAGAAACATATTCCCGATACTTAGCTTTTACGGAAAATACAACAGTTATACATCGCCAGCAATGATGACATTATGGTGGAGCTTCACATTAATGTCTTTCCTGAATCAATATTGAGTTTCTTTCTATCCTATCAGTCAAATATACGTCACAGATTGATTCTTTCAAAGCACATGTGATTGTAATATGAGATAAAAAAATTATAATCAGTGATAGGTGTGCGACAGAAGAAGACATAAAGTTCGAAAAATGAAGGAACTAAGCTTGTTTTTCGGTACATGAAGTTTCGAGTCTTATTGATAAATGTGTCTTTACTAACATGCCGATTGAAGAAATATCAGTTAGTGATTATTTCAATATGAAAATGTTCCCAGGTATTTGAAAATCTGGATATCGTGCAATAAGTAAGGGGAAAGGTTCTGGCTTTGTGTATGAAAAAGGGAAGAGATGAATAATTTATATTTAAGGTTTATGTTGCAAGAAGATGTTTAAAACCACAGATCTTTTCTAGATTTTTTGGTTCAGGATATTAGCAAGTGCTTGTAATTATTAGCAAAGCTCTCAAATAGAAGCCACGCCGCCAGTTCCACATATGTACATGAATATATTAGGCATTTAATAATGTATAAATGAAGATGTTTGGAAATTGTATATTCTATTTAATATTCTACGTGACAAGCTGAATGAATATGTACATATGAGACTGATTAAAGGATTTCATATTACCTTCACAAGTTGTTCCCGTCCATCTTGGTTTACAGGAACATCTCCCCGTATCTTTGGTACAATTATTATAGCATCCAGAACTACAACGGTATGAACAGGACTGTCCGTAGTATCCATCTCTGCATTCTGAAACAATAACCGCTTGGGTACTTACTTTCAATAACTTATCATATATCGAAGGATTTGTTCACATATAAAGAAAACTTAAAAAACAGTTTCGGAAATGTCATAATCCGTTAGTAAAAACCTTTAGCAGTCGATCTGAATAATTGCTGTTTTTTAGTAAGTGTATCATGAAAAATTAAAAATGAGCAACGTGACACCAACAGGAGGAAATTTGGAAATCGTACCTTCTTCACACCTTGATCCACGAAATCCTGGCTTGCAAGAACATCTCCCCGTTCCCTTGTTACAAACATTAGAGCACCCAGAATTACATATGGAAGAACAGTTCTGTCCGTAGTATCCATCTGTGCATTCTGAAAAAAAATATAAGCTAAATTGAAAACCACCTGATAGGAAACAGCGTAGACATGTAGATATCATATGCTTGTCAAACATAAAGAAATTTTGCATTCATTGTAACAGTCTCAACAGTCCCAGGAATCGTTTGTGCAGACATTCTTAATAAATGAATATAATAAAATAAATAATTATTATAAGCGATGGCAATTTTGAATGCAGGAACTTAAATTTGGTTAAAATAAAAACAAAAATGGACTCTGAACAACTATCACATAGGGTTGTCGTAAATTGTCGAGTTTGATTTTTAAAGTTCCTAACCCAAGTTCAAAATTATTGTTACCATCGCACAGGTTTCCTTGCCATCCAGTTGTACATTCGCATGATTGATCCTGCACATTGCAAGTGTCCGGTTCACACCAGTTCGAACATTCTGTGCAGTCCATGCTTTCAGACGGACATACTGTTGTAGGAATGGTAAGGACAGACAATTAACAATTCCTTTCAATTCCCTGAGCCAAACATGAAAAAGTAATTACTTGAAGTGATTACACAACATGTTTGTCTCATAGAGGAGATGGTTTAATCTGCATAGAGACTCAAAATAAATAAAGGTAATGAAATGAATGTTTACATAACCGCATCTTCCAAGATTAATTATAGTTCTTGGATTGATGTATCATCAAACACTTACTGACAGCTCTTGGAATGCATGCTTTCATTAAAATATGTGCACCATCCAGACACTTAGACACATTACAAATAATTGTCCTTGCAACTGTCTCATTAGAGATTATATGAGAACAAATGACATTTATACTGTAGAGAGGATGTTTGTTGGTAATTAAATAAATCAATGGATATGCTATGATAAAAAAAGGTCACTAATTATGTTTTTTTCGTACATAGTAATCTGTATGTTATGATGAAGCCACTTTCGGTAACACTGCCATCGGACCGAAACTGTATTTCAAATGTACCGTTGAAAGGAACTGAAAGTAGAATTAAAAGAGTATGTTTTGACTTGAAAAGAGTAGATATAAAAAGGTTTTGTACCTTCATAACCTCTGTAGAGAGCAGAGCATTATTATAGAGCAACGCTTCAGGTAGTTCTATTTCATTTGAATTTTTAGGACAGAACAATTTCTTGTATTTAGCACTGAAGTTAACAAAATGAATTTAAAACTTAAAATGATATAAAGTCATCAACTTCCCAATATACGTTCATGAAAGAATATCAAAACGCATATGTGAAGGTGTGCATAAGCTCGATACTCTTACTCATATCTTTTACTGTTAAACACTTTACAGTTATTCATTGTAACATAGGGCTTTATATATGCTTATGATTATTATTATTATTTTCTATTTGTTGATTATTCACTCTTTGTAGGAGGTCGTCGACCAAAGAAATTAAAGTAATAACTTACAAAAAATGTTCGTATCATTTGTTTGATTTCCAGAAAATGTTGAATGGCCAATAGTGAGGAAGTCATAATTTCTTTCAGTTTCAAAAGAAACAAAAGTTATCTCGATCCGATTTAAAAGTGAATTTCCACTAATGGTATACGTGCAACGGGCATAGTTTGGGTATGTAGACTCCCCTGTTTCTCTAGGACTGCGAATTTCTCCAAAATCTGTTGTGTATGTTGTGTTACATCCATCTAAAAACAAAAACATCAGTCATTAAAAACAAACCCCCTTTTTTCTGACGCAGCATTTTTGATGTGATATAACATTGTTATTATCATATGTTTCCGTATTTTGATGATGATTTAGTGGAAAGGGAATGTTTGAAAAGAAAACTACGTGAAAATACCATGAACATTTTTAGATAGCGCACATTTGATTAAACGATCATGATGATAACAATACATAGATAATCATTCTCAAATTTACTTTTCCATACAGAGATACAAATGTCAAAGTCATTCACATCTTTTTCATGGGGGGAAATAATTAAGTCTAACAATTCGAATGCTGACAAAATGCCCAACAAGTGTTCTATTGGAAAAATATTCGGTTCCATGACTGGTTATGGAAGCGTGGCAACCATATTTTTTGTTGCAAATTAAGGATGACAGCAAGGTATCTTTGTTGCCTGGAAATGAAGTCCATAAATATGGTTGTTGTAGCATGAGGATAGGAATAAGATTATAAGGATAACACCCCCGTTGAATCTCCTGTTGGTACAATAGTCCATTGAGATCTCATGAGGTCAATCTTTCAAACAGACGTGTCTCCTCAATAGTGTAGATAATAATTTCTGTACGCCTTTGTATACGAACATCAAACATATGCTCTTCTGGGAACAGATGTTTCTGTTTAGGACAACATCTTCATGAAACCCACCGCGAATTGTTTGAGTTGAAAATGCAAAACTTTATGCAATGAGTGAATTTATCAAGGAGTACTAACTGATTATGATAAACAATGCATGTTGTCTTCTCTCTTACAAAAAATCATCATCATAATTCCCATATTCCATGTGCTGTATGCCTGGCTGGTTGATTAATTAGATAACATCAACGATGATTTGATCTTTAATGGTGTGTTCATACATGGTATAAAGTCTGATGGACGATATGATATTATATCTATAAAGAAATGTAATCAAACTGTTTCATTTACGTTCAAGGTGATGCACCTATATTCTTAATTTTCACTTTTATTTAAATGTCAAAAACGTATGTGTCAAATTACTCTATACTGAGAAAAAAAACCAACCAAAATACCAAACCCATTATTACTGCATGTTAATAAACGGCGTGCGCTATTTTTAGAATGCCCCTTGGGCAGTGGAAAGAGGCGAGTTACAACGACGAAGACCTAGAATTAAACATCAATTATCTCTCCTTCTTTTAACACCATCTTGTTTGAAATTTCACAATAGGCAAAGTAAACATGTAATTTTTAAATCAGGTTTATATTATTAGAATATTTCGGAAAAAAAAACAAACTCGAATTTAATAGACACAAACTAAGAGTTTCTAGATACGTTCTTCTAGATAAGAACAAGAGCTACTAATTCTACTTCTACAGGGAGATCTTAGTCTGCTAGAATGCTTCGCTATCAGAGAGCTATCAGAAACTGAGCGAACATTAGGTGAAACTTTCTAAGTTTTTATTTTAAACAGTCTAAATGTTCTAAGCTTATTAGCATTAGTCTGTCTATTATCATTCCGTAGACCACGTTACCAGTTTTCCTGATTTATGCTAATTACCTTCTTTCTAATTGTTAGAAACGATTTGGTCTCTGAATGCCGGCAGACTGGATTTTGGTAGGCAAAGCAATGAAGCGTGCTAATTGGTAGACAATAGGGGATTACGGGGGGCATCTCCTAATCTTTGGTGAGCGAAATTCAGAAAAAACGTGTTCCAACGTTTTACTCCGCCAAAAGCAGCCTCTACCGCTCCCGATCTAAGGAGTTCCCGGTTCTGCCACAACGTCGGGCAGATATTGACATCCCTGATGCCTACAAGACGACAGTCAACGGAGACAACTCTCTTCTGTCAGCAGAAGGAACAGACAGGAAGATTCTGACATTTGCCACACTTCAGAATCTACGTCACCTGGGAGAGGCGGATGTCTACTACTGCGACGGTACATTCGACATGGCCCCGTCATTGTACCATCAGATGTACACCATCCACGCCTTCGTTGAAGGAAAAATGGTTCCCCTCGTTTATGGCCTTCTCCCAGACAAGAAGCAGCAGACGTATCTTCGGTTTTTCCGTGGCATCAAGGAGAAGGCAGAAGAAATTGGTGTCATCTTGGCCCCATCGAATGAGTTCACCGATTTTGAATCAGCAGCCCAGAATGCCATACGAGAGGTATTCAACACTGAGATGAAGGGGTGCCTCTTCCACTTTCGGCAATGTATTTGGCGGAAGGTCCAGCAACTGAAACTTGTGACTGAGTTTAATAACAACGAAGAAGTGCAAATGCTTGTTAGACGGGCGTCTGCTCTACCTCTCTTGAGACAATGTGACATAAGTGATATGTGGTTGCGTGCCTTGGGTGACGCAAATCTTGACGACCCAAAAACCTCCAAGTTTGCTGACTATGTGACGGAGCAGTGGGTGGAAGCACCTGACCAGACCATGTGGAACCATTTCCACACAACCGGCCCCAGGACGACCAACCATGTTGAAGGCTGGCACTCGAGCTTCAACAAGCGTGGCGCAAGTCACCCAAATCTCTTCAAATTCATTGACTTGCTGCGACATGAGCAGAATGCGACCGAGATCACCATCCTGCAGGTAACTGCTGGAGGTCGTATGCCACCCAAGAAGAAGAAGTATAGAGCACTTGACAGTGCTCTTGGGTTTGCGAAAACTCAGATTATGAATGGACAAATGTCAAGGGAGCAGTACCACGACACTGTTGCACATTATGTTGGCCTGTAATGTACTATGTATTAATTTGTACTATGTAGTAATATAATGTATATATAAATCAAAAATAAAAACCGAGAAATTCCTTTCTGAGTTTATCATTGTTGCTCTGAATATTTGCATGTTTCATTGGGGGACATATTGGGGCAATATAAAGGTTTTTGATACGACCCCCATGCTTGTAACAACAAGGATTAGTTCACCAACCATGACCTGCCGGCATTCAGAGACATCCCCGTTAGAAACTTCCAATTGGTAACAAAAACATGTTATGATTTGGGTAAATAACTTGTCTGATGAAGCTAAGGACTTTTATTCGAGGACTTTCTAAACTTTTACGACCAGGTTTACATAGAACTTGTTAATTTTCAATGTTCAGCCACATTTAATATCCTCCAAACGAGGATAATTTCAATCTGTTGTTTGGAGATACCGGACAGCCATCCCATTTCACCTCGAACTGCAAGATTTGCATTCTTATTGCCCACACATTGAAAGAAGCGACTGGCCTTGTTTTGAACGTTGTTTATACATTCAAATTCTTTAATCCCCCAGATCTTTAAGATAAAATAGGTTGCGCAAGGACATCCTTCCAACTGCCTTACACTTAACGATGATTACATTTCATGCTCTGCTTGCTGACTTACAATGTAGCATTTTCCTTGGTTGTAGATTTTAAATTCAGGTGTTCATGTATCAAATTCCCATATACTTACATGTATGTATAATTTTAATTGATTCAGAGCCACATGTGAAATCAAAACGTGATTTGGTGGTAGAATTGGGTCTGTAGTGAATAGTTTTAGGTTTCATTTTTAGGCACCATTTTCTGCACCAGGAAAAGACACAGTTAAGCATACACTGCAATGAACTTTCGTCAATAGCAAGCAGAGCAATGTCATCTGCATATAAAAGTAAACTAACCATAAAAAGTATATTAAAAGTACCCATTAACAGTAACAAAAGACTTATTATTATCATACGAGGACATTAGCGCAAAATAAAACTTCCCACCTTTAAAAGTGTATGCAATAGACTATTTTATCGACTGTATCAAACGCCTTCAAAGCATCCATGTAACAGACAGATTCAAGCCTTCCTTTTATTGATAACATTATACAAACTATATATGTGTTCAACTGTACCACCCTTACTAAAAAGCCGTTCTTCTCCTCTGCCAGAAGATCATTTAGAGAACCATAAGTTTGAGAAATCAGATTAAACCTTACAGGAAATAGATAATAAAGATATGCCAATATAACCAAGAGGATCAGTTTGATCTGTATCCGCCTTTTTGACTGGGAAGATCATACATTTCTGGACATACGTTAATTTCAAAACAAGAATATATTTAGGGCTCTGTGACAGTCAGATATTTCACATGTCGTCATTTAAAACAAATCTGTTACGGTATCAATAATTAATAATAATGAGGCGTGAAGACGTGGCAATAATAAAAAAGACATAAATACAGTGAAACAGGTTGAGCATAATTTATAGAATAGGTCAGTATAACACTCAATGATTGCTTACTGGGAAAATTTATTATTTATATGTATGTATGTATGTATGTATGTATGCATATGCATATATATGCGTATATTTATATAGATATCAATATAGATATGTGTGTGATTAGATTCATTCATCCCTCATCATTAATTATTCTCATCCAGATAACCAATAATACCGTCTATATATTTTGACAACAAATTCTTATGATAAAAATGTTAGGTAGTCAGTACGTTTACTGTGTAAAGGTAATCACTGATAGTTTTCAAGATGAAAATCAAAAGGCATCAATGTTACTGCAGTACCCGTTCACCCAGATCGAAAAAATATGTGTCAGTAAGAGCCAATGAGTCATAATGTTTTAATCTGATGGCCCTTGCAATATATAAATATATGTCATGGGAAAACGAGTTCCCCTTGTCCCACAGGAAAAACAATCCAACTTCTGATAATTTGCCATTGGAAATCCAATTTATTATGCATCTTTATAGATGAGAGCTGGTATGATTTTACAAGATTTTAATAGATAGTATTTAAGAAGATTTTTCATTTATTTGATTCAATAAATCGTATTTAAAGTAAAATTAATATTATGACATGAGCAGAAATCAAAATTATAATGATAAATCGAACTATATTATCAGTCGGGTCTAAAGATCGTATTTCATTTATGTTGGAACAACATCAGAGTATCTGTGGATCGCGCTCAAATCAAATTCCTTGATATAAAAACGTTTTTAATGTTAAGAATAGACTCCATGTTGTTATTAAGGGTCTTGATGATTTTGAATAATTTCTAACATCACCTACCCGAATTTCCTATGAGAAACACAAATATGGAGACAAACACAAGTAGAGAAGCCATAACTAGCTTCTTGTCCTCATTGCTTTCCAACAGGGAAGTACAATTGTTCACAATGACTTATCTACAAATGTATTCATATATCTTTTTCCTCACGACAGCGCTTTGATAGAATCAACTCTATTTGTATATTTGCAAGCGCTTACACAACAACAATGCTGCTATGGCAGGAAGTATGCATCGACTACATCAAGTTTTAAACACTTTATCCTTACAATACAGGTTTATTAGTATGACGCCCAACCTGAATAAATCACGTGCGTAGGTCACTTGACTTGTTATTTGAACAAATGCAATTTCATGATAAAAGATAAACACCCTTATGTTATGCTCTTGTCAAATTGAAAACGTTTGACTAGGCAGCCCTCTTATACAAACTTTAACTTTGAGACTGTTGGTCTTATACAATAAGAGATATGGCTTCTTTTACCAGCTAAATCTTTTGTAATGTTTGTAAGTTGTTCTTTTCTTAAGATTGCCTGAGGACTGCTTCAGTCCGTTATTTAAACGTTTTAATGATTAATGTCTGTGTGTGGTTTTGTGAGACGGTGTATAGTGTAAGATGTAAGCTAAACATATCATGTTCTGTTAAAGAAACACTCCGTGAGTTGTAAGAGTCAGTCATGCAAGGAAGGTCGCCATAACCTTGTTTGGTTGACTGCAGCTTATGATCATAAACGTAGATTAAATTCAAAGTAAATTTAGCACTTTAGAAATTCAAGGAAATCGTTTACTTTTGTTAATGTAATCGTGTAAAGAATTGCGAATGTGTACTGTTAATTAACATGTAGGTACGTAATAAGATTTAAAATTTTGCTTGGTATGCCTAGTATTGAAGTTTGTTGCAGCCTCAGATGAAACAGATTAAAGTGAAAATAGTTAATAGATAATTGCAGAATGTCAAGAAAATCAATTTCTCGTGTTGATAAAATGGTGTAATGATTCAAGAATATTGCTGTTTTCCAGGATAGTCAGATTACCGTTGCCGTAAAAACTGTCATTATGTCAAATCCATGAATATAAGAATACATATTCATTCTTTAATCGACAAATAAACAGATAGTGAAGTAGCTCAAGTTGCCACCTACGTATAAAAACTATCGTTACGTCATATCCATGAATGTAGAAATACTAATGGTTCTGAAGTTTTGATAGTTCTGACACAGTAATAGGTCAGGTAATCATTAACGTGTCCACATGAGCAGATGATCCACGTGACCTTCACAGATAAACATGTGGGGATTCATCTCTTTAATTCTCTCATTCATACCAACAACATCAGCTGATGAATACTCGTATATTTTCCTTTTAAAAGAGAGAGTATTTCACATAAATAGGTAACGTAGATGGTTTCACCGAACAATTTACATAATTTATACTGAACCTCATTGACACGCTCATCCAAAATAAGGTTGTAACAACAAGAACAATGGTATATGAATATCGAAAAACCATCTTTGATAAGGAAGCGCAATCGTACACGTAAGATCGCTGTATCGGAAAACCGTGCTATTGATTGGATTAAATTCAAAACAGTTTGTAATCAAATAATATCGAAAGTTGCTAACGCAAACATGCTGCCACTCATGGTACTCATTAATGGATGCGGTTAGTACAAAAATTATATGAGACCAAAGGATATATGTTATGGGTTCGCAGACGATTTCTTATTGTCTGGTCCGATACCTGTACACCACTTGCATTTCGCATTTCATCTCTCGGACATCTCTCTGTAACAACGTGTAGACGTAAGGCCATTTGAATGACATGCCGGTCTTGACGTTGCGACGTTGATCTTGGCCTCCCTGACCGTGGGCGATTCTGAATAGAATTAGTTGCCTGGAAACGCTGACATAGCCTCCCAATCACACAACCGATTCTCTGTGCCACATTCCTATTTGTGAAACCCTGTTGAAGCCACGCAATGACTCTTCCTGTGTCAAGTTCACTCAGCTGACGTCTGACGTCTGAGTGCAGTTCAGTCATAGAAGTTTTTTTTATGCCCAAACTGTTCATGGAAAGTGCAAAGTGCACGCGCAAGGACAACTCCAAAAAGTCATACCCTACTCGTTTCGTTTGAAAATGACATATGCCTTGTTTTGTTGTTAGGATATCGTGAACCAATTTTGACACGATTTCCGCCAATAATTTCATACATATATCTTACATGTGCATAGACAATTACCTGGTTGAAAAAAAGGTTTGACCCTTGACTTCTTTTGAATAGTATATATATCACACACATGTCTCATTAGTTTTGCATTTCCCGATTTCGTTCTTGTGTTCTCTATCTTGTTGAAAGATTACAATTCTCACGAGTGTCTAGCAAGGAGTAGAGTGTCATGAAAGCAAATCTTTAAATGAGACAAGTGAATTGATCTACGATTTTAATAGCTAAAAGCCAATAGTTATGTGTCTTGTAGTTCCCCGTTTCCCGCGTTTAGTTTTCCGCCTTTGACACAGTTGCCGTATTAATGATTTTAATCTTGACAGTTCTCAATTAGTATTAAGAATGTTTTTTCATTAAAGATATTTGACTTGTTTGCTGTTTTCTGCATTCCTTGTTATGATAAGGTAAGATTTTAGAAACCATCGACCCTTAATTCTGATTTTTTCTTTTCTAAAACTGAATGCTACGTGTGGCTAATATCACAGCCGATGCATCGATTTGAAGGAATCTTAACTTATTGCATGTGCATTACAATTGCAACAATAAAGTTTAAGTGGATGCGGGTTTTTTTCTTAACCGATCCTATCCTCAGGTATTTACAAGTTTTGAGGTAGCATTTTGTGGTAGTGCACACGTTTGAGTTGGTATGTTGGAGGTGGTTTACTGGAGATATTTACTCTCGGGCAGTCAACGTACATGTATGGCCTCGGCATCACCTTGTCCTTGGCATATTTCTTCAACCATAATGCATTTGGAAGTTTCGAATAAAGCCCCTCGGCTCCGCCTCGACTCGATGTCCAAAAATTCAAAAAGTTGATTTCTGAATTTAACATGCACCTCGTGGCCTTAGTATGGCACGTCATATATCATTAGAAGCATTTTAACCTTCTTTTGGAATTTTTTTCTTAAGTATATATGTTTTAGGTATTAAAATATCATATATCAAACTATTATTAAACCTACAATTTTTGTTTGTTTTAATCTGTGGCATATAAACTTTCTGCTAATATTTCTGAAATGTTTTGATTCAGGAAATGGGATGAGATTTTAACAATATGGCGTTTCTAAGGCATATGTTCTTCTGTTACAGGATGATAATTTACAATCCTAATGTGACATACTTTTAAATATGGATATTTTTAACGTTTGGAAGTACTAGGTATGCAGCAATAACATTTATTTGCATTTAAACGCATAACGTATCTTAACGAACTAACTTATTTCGAAAACTGTACCATTAAATTCTTGGCCTCACCCTTCCCATCTTCCTACGCAAAGCTTAACTATTGCCAGTCTCGAACTGTCCAAGTTAACCCTTGCTGCCGAGATAAGACTTTTCTGGCTTGATACCAGCGCCCTCACTGGCGAGTTTCAGTTATCTCCATGGCCAGTTACCTCCCTTACTATGGCCAATCGGCGACGCCGTGTCATTTGCGTTATAATCAAAATGGCCGCGCCCATTGAAAGTGACCTGTTTGAACAGGTTACAAAGAAGTTGGCATAGCAAACCTTTCAAACAAGAAGATTCAGTTTATAAATGTATTGATGGACGGAAAAGATGTTTTTGTTGTTATGAGGACCGGTTTTGGTAAATAAATAACATATGACTGCGCCCCTTATATTTTTCAAATGGAAGTATATTTATCGTGGTCGTTACCATTATATAATTGTATTTTATCATCAAATAAGTACAGTTTACACATTGTTTATTTTTAAATAGCTGAAAAATTATCCTGGAAAATATGTGAAAATCAAATTTTTAGGGGAGAAAATATTTTATAGTATGAATAGTATATTGTCTATGCAATGTATATTACCAGAGGTTCCCTATTTTCAGGGCAATTATTATTATGATAATAAATTAATATCTGTGAACGAAACAAAGTAATATTATCATTACAATAAATTTAATTTGATTTTAGTTGATATTAAGATTAGATAAAAGCATTTGCAAAACTACGAAAAATATTCTGGTACAATTACTACAAAAATGGACTTAACTTGTCTTAGTTTTATCGGGCACACCTTTTTAGTTGGTAAGCTTTGACACCATATCAAGAACATAACAATTGTCTATCTTTATCATGTGCAAAAGTCTCATTTTTTATTATCCAACTTTTCACAAACACACGTACAAGCCAAACGGGAAATATTTGACGGAGAGAGAATTATTTTTTTATCAAAGCACGTACCAAGTACCAAAGTAACATTTTCAAAAATGAAAATGACCCAGTGAAATCAGTGAAAATGGAAGTAAATATAACAATTGTTTTATTTTTTTTTCTTATTGACGACATGATATTTAAATGGTACACGTCAACATACCTGGTTTTTGACTGCAAGAAGTAAAGTTTGTTGAGAGTAACGTTTACTACCGAGATAGAACGAGGTCGCAGGCTACTACATTTCGAGTGTTTTACGACATCGCGAGATGTTCAAATTTTATCGGTTAATTTATGTAAAATTTAATCAATGTTTCGGTTCAATGGGTATTCAATAAAGTTTTTGCAAGCACGAAAGATAAAACAATTGTACGATGACAGGAAATAAAGTCTTGCCGGGCGTAGTGCATTGAGTCGGTGCTTCAAATCATGATAAATTTTATCGAGCTTGATTAGTTTACCGAAGCATTTTAAGAATAAATTCTTTGACAGGCCGCTGTCCGCTATAGGGTTGTAGAGAAATAATGACGCAAATTGACTATAAACATAAATGAACTTGAATATATAGTTCATCGCTTTTGAGGAGGCACTTTCTCTTTACAAATCTTTCAGTCGACGGACTGCGACATGGGCGCAGCCATGTTTGTTCGAGTTCCCGGATGTAGCTTTTGCTAGGAGCTTTCTGATTGGACTATCTAATTCCTTTGCAGTGAGCTAGAGAGCTAGCACAGGAAAGTCTTCTGTCGGCAGCAAGGGTTAACTTGGACAGTTCGAGACTGGCAATAGTTAAGCTTTGCGTAGGAAGATGCACCCTTCCCTGAATCTCTGAAGAGTTTCAATTTTGTAACTTTCTGGATTACTTCATGTATTTGCCTGTATGAAATCTTTGAGAATGCCTAAGCAGGGAGACACAGCGTTATATAAATTTACTCTAATGTTGAATTACTTGTATAATGAAAAGAATGTCTACACTTACCATTGAAAATATATTCATTGCTTCATAAGGGTGTTTTTTCAACTTTGTTCTCTTTTAATACCTTTAGATCGGAAGGCCTGCTTATTACAGAAATCTGAATAGGAATTTATTTCGTAACAAGCCACCTGTGTGGGGAGAGAATAGCTTATGGTATGTCCTTGACATTCTTGAGCATTTCAACCTTGAACGTATCAGTGCCTGCTTCTTAATTGTTGAATGAGTGTCTGTTGCACACCAGACATGTACACACCGCTCTTCGCGTCTCATCCTCGATAGCTCCAGGTGATCTACAAGCTTTGATTAATTATCAAAGTTCAACACTGTCTGATAAAGACACATGCTTAATGAAGTTAGATTTTATTAATCAACGTCATGATGGCAGAAGAAAAAGAGGTTTTACAATAGATACTTTCAGCGTTCAACGAGAAATGTGGATCGGCAACATCAATTATTAACCGTCTTTTTCGCAGGTTTCCGTCAGTTTTATTTTTTGTGAATCAGTGCAAAAGCCCTACTGGTTCTCAAAACAGTTTTTAAGAACGTTTACTATCAAAGAAAATATATGTGAATAGCATGTGATTTTGATTCGCTCATGTACGGAAGAGAGAAAACCAACTGCAATATAGGAAGCTCTCTGCGGTTGGCTGAAATTTTATACTGAACTATCGCGATAAAACTGTTAAGTGGCTAGATCACAGGTCGCAGCGAGTCACGTTTAGTAGGCTTGTTATCATAGGTATATGAGAAGGTTTACGTTTTACCCTGATACAGGATGAATTCACCTTAACCCTTAAGTTTTCTCCCAGTTCAATCCTTTTGAATCAAAATCTTGACATGGTATCAGTAATTGTCAATATGTGAACAACATGCAGATATGTACATGTACCATGAAAGAAAAGTATCAATGACGCTATGCTTTGTTTGGTTTATGAACATTTTATTTATTTTCTTATTATTCATCAAGAGCCCTGATGAAAGATTAGATCCTGAAAAGAGAAAATATCTTTTGAAAATGTTTGATAAGAAAAGCAAAATAGTGTTTATTTTCAAAATATTCGAGATATGACTGTTTCTCCATTAAAATAAAATTTAACTTCTAAAATAACATATATGAATTATCTGTAATGTGTAACTTTCCATTTTATGTAGGAATTGCATCACGTGTACCTTTTTTTATAAAAGAAAATCATAACCAATCTTGCGGCCTAGCTACATGTAACTACTATACCCTGTTCTTCAAGTGCAGATTAGTATCAGGTCAAAATTCAAAACCGCAATCAAATTATTCATATGAAAGCAAAACCTTAAAAACGCAAAAAAAAAAATTTCTTAAAGCTCATACCATCTTTTTGAAAAAGAAAAAAAAACTTCTTCAAAAATATTCTTTGTGTCAAGTATCCAAGGAATCCACACCAAAAAGTAAATTTTGTGGATTAACTAAAGCTAGTAGTAAAATTTTACGCTTTTTAAATATAAAGTTAAACATGTAACAATGTAAACAATTTGATCTTGCGTTTAGTAAATTTGCTTACTATCAACCTCTCATCAAACCTTTGTGTCTTCACCCTACCAGGCGGCAACATTTTCTTTAAATTGTCAAATTCAAGTTGATCAGATTGCACTGAATAGGTCATTTTAGCTCCGATGTTCCAAGGCATCATTTCCCATCACCTCTTATCAAAACCTTACATTAGCTTATTTTTTCATTACAATATTTTAGGACACTATACTTCGGGAAGCATTTTTCCTTTGAAAATTCACAGGGGTGAGAAGTGGAAACCGGCCCGGGACGTTCAGATAACCGGATACCAGGTAACTGCAGATGTGTAAACTCCTTTTGACTGAATATCTCAATTGTTTGGTTAGATGAAAGGATTTTATGACGCTTCAAATGCAGTAACCTCGTTTCATAAGTCGTTACACTCGATGACATCAGAGCACATCATACAAAACTGTCCGTTTTGTTTATCGAATTTTCTGTTACTGCGTTTGAATATCATCATTTTTAGACTGTATCCTAATACCTCCTCGTGTATTTAAGTGATTGTAATTCATTTCCTAACTACCTTTATTTTCTTATTTCTGCTGACATAATAAAACACTATAAAAATTAATCTTATCTTCAGTTTATGTTTAATAAATCAATTTTAGTATAAAACTGAAGTGCTTGCGGTTTCTCTCTTTTGTACTCTCAAAAAATTGGCGCATACGTTTCCTTATTTTAATTAGATAGGTAATTTAACAGGTACTTATTCCCAACTTGGCCTTGATAAATAATTAACATATAACAATAATTAATATAGAGGATATTTGTTGCATTTGTTGAAATCAACTATCGTTCTATTTTCGCTAACGGGGTGCAGCAGTTTTTGAGAAGAAGTCGAAAATGTTTTAAGTTTAGGACGACGGCAAACAGAGGACTAACAGGCCCCATAACAAATATGGCTTTACATGCCCAATGAGAGGAAAAGATTTTTTAAAGTAGTAAAAATACTATCAATGACTCCAGTACTATCAGGTCGGTGTAATAAAGTTTTCTTCAGAGACCTATTTTGATATAGACCCTGGATATGTGCTCTTTCCTTTAATTCGTGATAAATCAGGATATTCTCTATTTGTATTTCACATACACATTTAATCAATTTTGAAGCTATTTTCATTGACGTCGTTCCAATAGACCATATTGATGTTGCATTCGAATGGTCAAATTCAAGCCAGGTTGACCAAAACATTTGATTAATTTCGGAAGATTTGTTTCATGTTAGATCAAAACCGCAAATAAAAAGATTTATGTATCAGAAATTGGATGATAATCATTTCGACAAATTATGTATAAAAGAAATGAATTTATAATAAAATATATTTTTAAATACTTCTGTCAGCAGGTCTTACTGAGGAGGGGAAGCTGTTACATATATTGCGATATTTATTGCGATCTATTATCAAAATGCTGTGCCTCTAGAAGACGACTTCTGGGTCGACAGGGTGGTGTTGAAAACCGAAATTGATGGTCCGGTTTGGTACAGAACGTTTTTTATGAAACGATTTTTAATTTACGTATAGATTTATTGCCTTCCAGAACCAAATATTGGACAAAGAAAAAAATCCTTTTGTTGTGTAACAGGGCAGACAATGTCAGTATTCTGATATCAACTCACAATAGATTTGCTGCCACTTCATCATTTGAGGTGTTACGTTAGGCAGAATACATCAATGTCAGGCAGCATATATAAACGTTAGGTCCCTCCTTAAACTGGGAATCTGGTAATAGTTATGCAGAAATAATCGTCTAGCGTATTCAAACGTGCAATAGAGAAATAAAAACACATAATACATTTTTAAATTTCTTTTTCACTGGAACCTTTTTACCAATACGAAAAAGGTTATTGGTTGCAGATTTGAATGAGATATGTGACATAAGAGTAAAAAAATTGTTATAATCATTTCATTTAATTTGTTTGAAAAGAAGATCTTTCAATAAAGGTTTAATCTAAAGAGAATAAGTGTGCATAGCGCCTCTCTTCAACTTTTAATAATCTCAAACCATCCTTTTATCCTGTATTGTAACCAACATATTTTTTTATCAAATTCATCAACATTTTAATATGGAAAATTGTATCATAGCGTCACATAGATCTTTTGTGGATAGTGCGTTATATCTTATATGCAAAGATTTTATGCCTGTATAATGTATTACCATACGTTTATGCCTGTATAATGTATTACCATACTACATATGTACTACTTGTAAGAGCACTTGACACTTCAATAAACTACTTGTGGTACATATACAAGAAATCATACATAAATTTTTACATTGTCTTGGGTAAGAAATACATAGTTGTGGATGGTACATTTTGACAGAAATAGATACATGATATAAATGATAAAGGAGGTATCAGCATTGCCTTTGTTGGTTACAAATGAAACTGAACGTTAACGAATCCTAAGCTGCAGTGGAAAAAGGATGTCATTACAAAATAGAACAAACAAATCTTAAATCATTTTTGAAGAGCAGATGACAAATCGACCAGAATTTCATAAATTTTGAATAATTACAAGTTGAATATGTTTTGTATTTGTCGATGTTGTATGCGTTTTTGATGTCTTGTTTAATGCTTCTAAAAATTGGTTTCATCTCGATATTCTTAGATTTAAATATGTTATATTTCACGATAGTTATGATCATATTCAGTATTCTATTTCTTTTTTCCGGATATCCGAAACATATAATTCTTTTTTATAGTTCTATCTAAGCACTTGTAACACGTTCTAACCATTCTTTGAGTTTATTTCAAATCTCAACTACATATTTACAATCGTAAAACAGATGGATTATAGTTTGGCTTTCTTTTTTACATAAATTATATGTATTTGTATCTTTAATGTTCATCTTATGTAAGAGATCATTTGTAGGTAAAATTCTATGTAGAATGGAATATTGAAACCATGTTAATTTTGAGCTAAGGTTAGATGTAAAAGGTACCTTGTGGATTGTTTTCCATTCTTCTTCATTGATCGACCATTTCAGAACTTTTTCCCATTTCCGTTTGTATTTACAGTCATTATCATTTCTTGGTTTTTCTTGCAATATGTCGTAGATGGCTCTACATCCCTTTCTCATAGTAACAATATCTTCAAATAAATACGGGATGAACGGGGTGTTTAGTTTTCTATTTATAGAGACATTTGATTTTTTAAAGTACCCCTTTATTGATTAAACAATACCTGCGTAATCCAGAAACGTTAACTTACATTGGTAGGTTTGGATAATCTTTTCATAGTCGAGAAACTTACCATCATCTTCCACAACATCATTGATAAAGAAAATACCCGCGGTTGACATGCTCTTGTTGTTTAAAGTTTTCTTGTTAATTTTTATGTTATCATTTCTCCATATTGGCTGGGATAAGAGAGCGGATTGGGTTTTAACATTATTTCCTTTTTGTTTTATGAAGTGACCCCACGCATGTAAGACATCTTTCCAAAATTCATTCGTTTTTTTAGTTAATACATCATTGATAATTGATTCTTCGTTGTACTGATAGAAATCATTATGTAAATGAGATATATTTAATTGAAACAATGTCTTTAGTTTTGATTTATCATCAGAACTATAAAGTCTTTTCACCCAGCTTATTTTTTGTGAAAGCAATGTATTTCGTATATCCGGTACTCTGAAGCCTCCTTCATTGTAGTTTTGGGTTATTATTCTACGTTTTATTTTATCTGGCTTTCCTTTCCAAACAAAGTTAAAGCAGAGTTTCTCGATTTCTTTGATGGTACTTTCGTTCGGGTTAGGTAATACATTAGAGACATGGTTTAACTTTGGTAAAATAAGACTTTTCAGGACAGTTGTCCTTCCAAGTGGTGTGATATCTCTTCTGAGCCAATGATTTATTGTAATTTTAATTTGCTTCAATTTATCTTTGTAATTTCTCTCTACCATTTCTGCCAAGTTGTGTGTAAATGTTATGCCAAGGATAGTAAATTCCGTTTTAGACCAATCTAATTTATGTTCTTTGCAAAACATTTTGTTTGAGTTTTTCAGTAAACCTATCCATATAACCTTTTCTCTTCTTCTTCTTCTCATTCCTCTTCTATCATATGATATACGAGGTTATTATCCGAGAAATGAGTAAATATGGTAATACCCAAGAGTAAGTAAGGGTACACAACCTGAAAGAAGTTGCGTAATAGTTATATGAAATACTCCCGAAAGTGTAATAATTACTTTATTACCTACTTATTTCATTGGAATCGTATGGAAATATTCAGGTAACGGTTACCAGTGACGTCACGAACAATGGTTTTATGACGTCACAGACGACGAACTACAACATCTCAATCTGAAACAATCATTGCTAGGTAAAAGTGATATGTACACATGTGTCGCATATTGAAACTATGTCATTACTTATGTTTCATCTTTTGGTAATAAACATGTATATAGCACTGCTTTATCTTCAGGAAAGGAGTAATATCCTTTCTGATTACACGAGTTTCTAACATGCAAATCAAGTGGACATTCTGGTTTAACGATGTGGACTGAAAAGCTTTTTTACATTTTTGAAGGTGTTTTGAAAACGTTGTACCCTCAAAGCGAAGTGACAGACGAAGGTGAAATAGACCCTCTCATTAGCAGTGACTGTAAGGAAGAACGTTCTTTCCACGTATATACACATGTTGCATTGTATGTTATATGTATTTCAACAGTCTTCATTAAAAGAGTCATAAATGTCTATTGATATTCAAATACCATCCATATAAAATTTAGTGATTTGTATATAACATATATTTGTTGTGTTTTTATATTGTGGTTGGTTTTAAGCATACATACGAGAACACGTCTATTCAAACTTTAAGACTGGTGAATATGAAAATGGAACTATTCTGTGTATTTCATTTGTGTATTGTAATGGGTGATACAATAATGGATGATATCCCTTGTATGCAAAGGGAAACAATGTTGTTATCTGACTTTTATCTTAATGCGATTTTCCCTATGTATTTTGTAAACTATTTACCAAAACAGTCAAAGGTTTTACCTTTAAGAACATATTATCTTTTGACAATACAGATTGAACAAAAGTAAAGAGACTTTCTACCTTCAATTATCTCTTCAAGTTCTTTTTCTTGACGATATGTACAATATGTATATCATTTGAGCAATATCTTACACATCAGTATCGAAACAATCCTTCATTTACAATTACCGGGGTTTTAAAACCTTAAATCATATTTTTTGACGTATATATGTTGTCGTTATTTACCAAATAAGTGCAAAACTTCAAAGTTTGCGATTAGGTCGTTTCTGAGTTTATGTCATTGTTTTTTCCATGTCAGTGAGAGCGAAAGCTTAATCTATATACATAAGTTTGGTGTACATAATAACATTCCATTATCTACATGGACCTCCGCCAATGTTATTAGTAAGGATAATCTAGGAGTGCGGGTAGGTTGGATTCAATCAAGTGTACCATCGGGTGTATTTGTTCAAGCGCCTCTTTCAACCGAGGGTGTGTTAATGCCAGGATTCTATGAATACATAGAGGCTAGCTTTGTGGAGGATATAAGTAAGAGTGCATTTCCTTTATGCCAGTTTGAGAACTTAACAATATGTATATATAAAACAGCAAATTGAAGTGTTTTACTTAGCTAAGGCCATGTCAAGTACATTTTAAAGAATTCGGTAAGAGTACCTACGTTTCAACTAAATAAATAGAAAGAGAGAAACATACAACAAATCTTTCCCTTACATGATAAATACTACCGTGAGTGGCCCGTGTTCACTAAGAAAGAATTATCAACTGGGTATGTTGGCATACACAATGTTACAACAAATAAACACCTGACGAAGAGTTTAAGGTGTTTATTGTTATTATACAATACACCTTCTTCGTGTAACTACTTCAATAGGTACTTGTGTTCATATCAATTGATGTATTCAAATATTGAAGATTCTGATTAATCACCTTTGGTAAATAGAGGGGGTCAAGGGCAGCTGTTAACAGCGCCTTGAGACCGCGCCAGATTTTGGCCAGTAGTGGACGGTGACTGTAAATACCGTTGATGTGAGTAACATTTACCTGTTCAGGTGTGACTGGAATGTATCTATTCATAATGACTGTTATTTTTGGACAAACATAAAGGTCCAATAAAGTAAAATCATATCGATCTGTGGTGGTAGAGGCAAAGGTTTGGAAAGGAAGACGGAAGGTGTTTTTTGTTTGTTTTTGCTTTTTTTGGGGAGGGGTTGGGGCGGGAGGTTGCGTGAACTGGAAAATGTCGGTTTATTCTCGAAGCAGATAAATTACCCAACCGAAAAGTTAATGCCAAACTGTCTGTTTATAGTATTGCCGACACAATTCACCTAACTCAACATCCTTGATTTATGCACACTTTTTGATCAACAAACTGCGAATCCTGATTACGAATACATTTAACTATCTTCTTCTTCTTATGGATCGATTTTCGTACAGAATAGTTGATCGCTTCATTATTGGAACAACAACTTTATATAACCATAATTACGGGTTCTATATCTACATGTATGAACGATGGTCTAATAACTTTGGCTTCTAATTTGGCTTTGGCAGTTGCCATCTCAGTCTATGATAAAGGGTTCAATTAACTGACAACATGAAGATGTGCAATCGGTTTGGTAATGGAATAGTGCGACCTAATGAAAAAAGTGAATATTGTATTAAATAAGTTTTAAAACCCATTATTCACTCACATCACAAAGATCACCTTTATTTTCTTTGTACGCATAACATTTTGAAGTTTCATTTAAAAATTAGGGCAGTAGATCGACATGTGCATCTTTTCAAAAAGAGATGTATGTTAGTGATAAAAGAGTTATGTTGAGTAGGAATGGCCAGAACATGTGTAAACATTTATTTCTGAATGAAGTAGATTTCATACAAGCATATATGACATTTATGTAATGCCTCGTATTGTTCATAACTGTGCAGTATACTATAATTATATGTGCAAGATTACTATATTATTAGTAAAACAAGCAATGGCTGTTATTTAGTCGTTAAAGAGTTTAATCTACCACGACGAAAGTGTTGGTTTTACTCCATAAATTCAGACATTGAAATTTACCCGATATGTAGCCTTCTGACTGGACTAAAAGGGACACAGAGTATGATGTCGAATAAAAATGTCTGACTCCATAAATTGTGGTAATTTTATCGAGAAATAGTGGTTATTTCAGAAAATGCTTATTAGTTCAGTATAGAGACAATAGTCGGGTTAAAGTAGTATTAAGTGATCGAAAACCGGACAAAGGGGCGCGACAATGTCACAAACGTATTTTTGGAAATTTATTTACAACAGACACAAAGACAAGCATACGTTTATAGTGTCAAGTTGGTCACTTAAATGTAGATGTAACACAGAATGTCGACTTTTTTAAATTAACAGGGCCGTTTTCCGATTATCCTTGAAAAAAAAGACAATAACATTTTGGCATTTTAGAAATAAAGATGCAAGGTTATAACTGATGATGACTGCTTATTTGTCTTCACGGCCTCATGGCTAAAAGCATAGAATATGTATACATAAAAGGTTAATGCGCATGGACATTGAAATGATTGCTTACACAGGAAGTTGGCGTTTCAGGTAAATTGCAAGGTTTTATAAGCATTCGATATTCTGTAAAGCCATTAGCAATTTAAATTTTTGCCAGGTATGAAAAAAAGCTTGGTAACAACATTTTTCTTCTTTCATTATAGTATGGACAGACTAACATAAAATGAAACTCGTCTTGGATAACGTCATAATTACATTTCATACACTTCAATAAATCAGTAAGTACATCTGTATTGTATTGATTAAGTTTATGGCTCATACATCTAAATTTACAACGAGTTCTTAGTAAGTCTCGATTTAATTTTATTTTCAAAAGGTACAGCTCTGGTTCCAGAATACTCTTGTAAGAACAATAGTTATGCAAAAAAAATTAATATAATTTATGATGCCATATTTTATATGTAAATCAATGTATATTTACGGAGGCTATTGTAACTAAACCCAGGTCTGAAGGTAGTTTGGCCCTTACTTAAGCCACATGAAAAATCATAAATTTTATAAATATCAAGTTCTGTATTAATGATGGTTACACGAAATGCTAATGAAATGAAAGAACTACTTTGTCAATGTATCGTTGCACAGAGATGAAACTATCATTGCAATCTGTTTTCACTTGTGCAATTTTAGTGCTTAGATAAGACTGAATATTCATAACTGAGTTAAAAGTTTTATAATAAATCTTTTTTAGAACCTTTTATGAACTTTCCGCGATTTTTTTCCGCCTTTGGCATAGTCAAAACAGTTGTTTTGCTGTAATTTTTTTGCATATAATTGAGTTTCGACAAGCTCCGTCCTACCAGTTTAAATTGCACCCTTCAAACCGTTTATAACCCAGTGACAAACATATTTTGGAATCTATGCCTTTAAAGAAAATAATCATGCTCATTAATTAATTCCGTCTGTGATTTAACAGAAACTGGTTTTGGTTAGACCATGGTTCACAGCAAGGAATCGTGGTTTAATCTGCTTGACACAGTAATCATCGCCTTCAAGTGATACTGATACCCTTGAAAAGATAGTTTCATAAACACGATAATATCTAATACATGATAACAACATCCCAACTATGAAGAGATTAGATATGATGATACCAACATTCGATACTTCTCTACTCGAAACGCTTTACGTAGCCTAGACATATAACAACATACTACACGTGATAACTATAACTAAGAGAGGATTCCTAACTTCTAGTCATTTAATGGAAAACGTTGATTTTAGAATCATTTTGTAGGCCTTGGTGGTAGTAGATTAGACTCAGCTACAAGACAATTCGCTCAAAGAAACGTTTTGCCAGAGAAAGATCAGGACATATCTTTCTGCTGTACAGGTTGAGTTGAAACTGGACATCGTCATGCAATGGATACTCGAGAGGACCTTCCTGCAGGACAGCACTGGAAAAGACAAATAACGTTAACTGGCGACTCTCGAACAGACTGCGGCAGCCTGAAGATCATCATTGATGCATAGATGAAATGGCTGCACTCGTTCATAGCTCGTTCGTAGAAGACAGGACACACGCCAGGGATGGCAAGACATTGGAAGAGCTTTGCACGACTTGCTTCCTCGAGCTTTTTTGAAACCTGTCGGCCTTCTGACCTTGGGTTCAGCTCCGTGTTTGACAGTGCATCGTTCAATCTCGTCTCGCTCCTGAGAATACGCCTCCCGAGACAGCAGCTTTGCCTTTCGTGTCCTGGTGATGACTGTCGTCTTGCAGCTCATGGTCTGACCGAAATGAAGAGCGGTACTCGGCGTTGGTTTGTATTGCTAGCACGTTCATCTGTGATCGCCTTCTCGACTACGTCTGTATACAAAACACCTAAATTTTAACAGTTTGCCTATCCTACTGAAATCTAGTAATAAATTTTTCTTCTCGAGATGGCATTTTTAATATCTTATTCATAACCAAAGAATGCTTTCAATTGTCAACATTTGTGACTGTTATGATTTGTGTTTCGTTTTCATAGACAAATAATAGACAATATCCTTTTCCTTTCAGATTAAAATTCTATAGTTCATAAATATAACAACCTTTAGGGTTTTGGTAAATGAGATAATTACAAATATGCATACATTTGATTTATGATTTCAGATTCGATTCCAACTGAATAAAAACAAGGCTGGATTACATCAGCATAACATAGACATCAGAAATTTTGCCGACAATCCGTAGACACGAAAATATAGGACAGACCAATCTATATAGAAAATGATTAATACATTTTATTTGTGACATTGGCGGTCGGTATCATGATATATAGGCATATTTAGCATATTTGATACTTGGGCAGAGCGTTTTGATTAGATTATGAGTTGGTGAACTGATTTTAATAAATTTATTTCAGATCGAGTAACAGTCTCAGAGTTGAATATCCACATGAAATTATTTCTAATAAAAAGTAATTACATTTTAGAAAGAATGACAAATTTAAGCAATGTTTCGTTATTGATTTTGTCACGATTAATGCCCCAGACAGCCCCACAAATCTAGCCCAAAGCGTCTGAGTGCAGTTTTTCCAAGATGTTTGCGTAATGTTTGGAATAAATGTCATTTAAGTAGCTGTAATAGTCGACTATCGGAAGAATAAATGACGCATACAAAAGATTAAGAGTGTTAGTGTGGTATTAAAGCTTCTTAAACAGTTGACCTTATCTTCTTGACAATATCGTCAATATGGTTATCCCATGTGCAGTTATTTTGAAGAGTTATTCCTAAATGCTTCTGATGTCATTAAAAAATAAACTTGAATGCTGAGTTGAAAAGATGTTCTACTTTATAAGGCCGCTTTGGATTTGGACGGACTGGAGTCATCTTTCAAAGTTTTGTCCCAATTTGCTATTTTTATTAAGTATTTAAGACAACGGCGCTTCGCTGAGATCGTAAATTTTTATACAGATACATGTATCATCGGAAAATAATGATTTGTTACTATCGATGCCCTCTACAATAAGTAGAATTCATTTAAGAGCAAGAACAAAAGTGGTCCGTAAAAAGAACCTGTTACCGGTTTTCCATCGAGCTATTTATAACTATTTAGCCATTTATAACTACACGGTAGGATCGATTTTCTAAATAACTTTTAAACCACTGTAACACTTAGTCATCGATTCCACAAAATTTTGATATTAGATTTTAACGAAAGATGCCATATTCCACGTCATTCCAATGTGGAGTCAACTAGTTTATGATAGATACTATAAGATTATAGCTAGTTAATGATTTCCTTAAACTTGTTAACGGGACCAGTTCTATGGAAAATTTTAAGATGATAAAACTTGCTTGAACAAAACATATTTAAACCAGACGCAGCCTGAGATAAGTGGTGAATTATCTGATTAAAGTATATACAATCTAAGATTCGTTCCAAAAACGTTACGTCAATAATTGGCATAATTGTTGAAAAGTAGATGGAATTTCAAATCCATTTACTTTATGATTTGGCATGATTAAAGATGTTCTGATGTGTGTTTTCGTCCTATTGGTTATTGGGATCTCGGCACCCGAACAAAGGTTATTTTGGTTAAACAAATAGTATTGTTGCAACTTTAGTCCTAATTCTTAATATAAAATGTCGATATGAACATAAGAACAAATGAATAAATTGTTTGAATATTTAAGAATTTCGGAAGAAATTTCTCATGAAATATCCTACCTTTAGGTCGTTAATGTTAATTAGAACCATTTATCCTAATATTGCCACAGAAGTACATTTAAGGTACATGTAAAGATGTCTTAGATACAACAGTAATTTTGCTATGTATATTTATGAACGTGTAATTAACATGAATAACCACGCTAACTAAAAAGATGTTGGTTTTCAGTGTCGAGAAAATATCATGTTGATTTATCAATACATAAGAGTTTGCAAAATGGAGACACTGTTTACTCGACCTATATTGATATGAAAAATCCTTTGTCAGCCATCATCGCCTAACCTTTCTTTTCAAATTATTGCTTTGAGTTTTGAGAGCCTGCTCTCTCTTTTGCCTTGGTCAAGCCCAATAAGGAATCTTCTTCTAAAATGCTTCGCACCTTCTTTTTATCCAAGGTTGTATGAAATGTTTACGGAATAAGCGAAGAAAGCATTAAAAGGGCAGAAAGTATGTTGTAGGGGTCAAATATGATACACTTCAACAACGGTTTAGATTCTTAGTGTTTCGACCTCTTAATATAAACCAGAGACTATCATATTTCTTTCATTTAAGACACAATTATGCAACTTTAGAAAGGCGATATGAACTTAAATCATGTTAAATCATAATCTGTGTCACTAATGAATTTGTGAATAAAGGACAAGGTGACGAAGGTTAACTTTCGCGAACTGAAGCTCTGTCACATCCTCACTTAAAGGCTCGATGGTACACATGTTTGAGCTCAGATTGACTAGAATGCTTTTTATTCAGGTATAGGGGCCACCGGCCCATCATGCATAAACAGGAATCGAGTCCGTTCTCAACTGAGTTCAAACCAAACTCAACTGTTTCTACTCAGCTTTTTGTCCTTTTTGTTAGTTACAATTTTGAAGTGTTTTTATAGTTCTAAAGATGGAATTTTGTAGTTTGATTCTTACCTATTCATGATCAATGGCCCATTTTAATCACAATATTGCTCTCCTCTGTGAAATGGCTGTCAATCTCAAGGGCACCTTGATAAGGAATATAAGAATATATTCTTTTGAGAAGATTTACTATAAAACTAAAACAATTCAAAAGCTTACTATCGACCTTGTACTTGAGTGGAGTACATTTTTAGACCCAAATTATGTCGAACTCAATAATTATATAACCTCCATACCCTGAGTCTGAGTATTGAGTTAAGTACAAAAGCCTAATTGCGTATTAAGTCAAAATCTAGAACGTTTACTAGCCCTTGGGCCAACGCTGCACATGTCGCCGCATAGAGTTTAGATGGCGCCTGATGATGTCGTTGGTGTTGACTCGCCATAGTCGATGAATTCCGGGGTGACGTTTGTTGACTTGCTGAAGACTATGTCGATGCCTTATATTTGCCTGTCCAGATGTTCAACAACAGTTATGGGTGCTTAATCTGGTGCTAGCCATGGCAATGGGTTGATCTTGTCTAGTACTCTTGGCAATATGAGGGCGAGTATTGCTATGTTGGAAGAATTTTCTAGACCCAAGGATTCCGCTGGTATGAAAAACCATGAACCATGACGCTACCGCCGCCGAATGGCACATCTCCTTGGCACAACACAGAGCTTTTTCCTCACCCCCAGGATGGAACACAGCCACCCGTCCATCAGCTCGGTAAGCTGCATCCTGATATCATCAGCTACAGGTCCTGTTTTGAAATCGCTTTACCATTTTTGCCCACTGGTGACGGTCACGACAATTCATAAACACCCCAATAGGGCCAGGAGGCTCGAATACCGTGTTCAAAAAGACGTCTGGCATATGTTGACCAACGTCGAAATGCTGAAGCAGTTGTTGACGTAACAGATAAGAAAGCGAATAATGCTGATGTACCAGTTGTCGGCGGGGCTATATGCAAATTGTTTTTATATTGACCGCTGCGATAATGTCGTGATGCACATTCATTACATTTTGCATTAAAAAAGTCAATATTTTCGTTGAATAATGATTTCTAATTTGATGATGATGAAGTTGCGTTCGCGTGACATTGTTTGATAATTAACATTTGAAAAGCTAATATAATATTTTAATTGGAATAATTTGGTATAGTTTCTTAAGCCCCTAAGTTAATTTCTTACAACTTCACCGATTTATACACAGTATAGCCTTGTTATAGCGTTAACCATAGCAGTTGCATTTTTCTTCAGGTTGCACCATAATTTTTAACATTGCATATATCGCAGACCAGGCAATTATAATTTCGACGTTGCATTAATTAACTATATCATAACATGATACAGACCTGAATGCATGTATGTACATACATCTAAGATCTTTTAACAATCACTCATAACTTGATTTCGGATCATTTAGATTCTTTATTTACCAATAATTACTTATTACTTAAGCTCTGAACACTTGTAATATCGAGGTATATGCATATTTGTGCATCTTTTAATCTACTAATTATGTGTGTGCGCCATTGCCTTCAAACCAATGTTTTCTCAAACCAGCTCTTCATCAGTATACATTGTTATAAGTGTATAATGTATAACAATTATGTAACCTTGATGGCTTGTAGTCCAACATATTATTGAAATTGACGGCTCTTCATCAAGCTGAACATTCGGTTCGTCAAGCTAGCATAGCTTCAAACCGTCTCAACTTTCACCACCAGTACAACTCCAATTTTACAGTTTATTGAAATCATGTGTTCATTGTAGGGCAAATATTTAACAAGCAAACTTGTGTGAAGGGCGAAGATCATATTTCCTACATAACTTTCTTTCAAGTCAAAGTATTCTTTCAGCCTTGTTATAAAGATATCCTGAATATGCGGCTATTTACGTCTGATGGACCAATGGTTGCATTATAACATGGGTGGACTAACGTGTGTTTTTGCTAATGGTTGTTGTGTATAAAACTGACTAACACTGTACATTTATTACATGCATTCTGTATACTACATACATCGTATAGCGTTCCCCATTTTTTTCAATATGCAACCCTTTCCAAACGACCTGCATCCTCTACTGTCATATACATTTCATATACATATTATTTTTATCACAATTTATAATAGAACAGGTAAAGTCTAATTGTATTAGAGACCTGACTAATTTAGATGTGTTTGTCAAAACAGTATTTCTGAAGGCTTTATAGTCTACTGTAACAGATGCAAATCACTGATGACAAGCAGAATTGAAACAATGATATCTTACGCTTCTTGAGGGTTTTTCTAACTCGCGTCTGTTGACTGACTTCCGGTATTTTTTTTACCATATTGTAATACGTTTCTGACCGCTCTCAGCGAAGCATTGTAGCAAAACTAAGATGTGTTTCTCTGCCTTTAGGAGTAGAATTTGGTGCCCCATTAAATCAAGGTATATGTAAATATTGTAATTCTTCTGAAGTAGAGAATGAGATACACTTTCTAACCGCATACACATTTGACTCTGATAGTAGACCCCTTTATGGTTGAAACGCAAGCTATATAGATAATAAATTCATTGATCTGTCTCCAACAGACCACATGCGCTATGATCAGACGCAGAAGAAATTATTATTTCACACATTTTTCAAATAAATACACAAATATATGTATATTACGTTTTAATTATTTAGCGCCTTACTGTTTTATCTGTTTTAATGTGCTTTAGTGTCTTCCGGACATTGTACTATATTGATACTGTATTAATAACTCCTTCCAGGCATGTACGTTGTATGACACTCAAATAAAAAAAATTCTTCTTCTTCTTTCTTACCAATCAAGATCGACAAAGGATTGTTGAAAATATGTTTTAAGTAAACAACAGCATCTTGTAAAACTCTTTGAATCGCATTGGCGATCTTTCCGCAATTTTACATGTTCACAAACGTAATCGTTATGGACATAAGATATTACTATGCATCCGAACCTAAAAATACCAAAATCTTTAACTTTGAAACGAAACCCAAGAATGTATAAATTCTATATAAAGTATAAATTCACTTAGCGTTAAAAACGTAATTATAAACATCATTCATTCCCATTTTAGAGAACGATTCATCATAAAGAGATAGAATTATTGTTTAACGAAGCTTATAAGCGGTGTTACATCATAGAATTGATGTCATATGAAATGAAGAATGTATTAGGCAATTGCATGTAGATTTATCATGCTATGAAATTAGGCTACATCAAAATCTAATCATAATTCATATCTATACGTATGTTCATCAAGTTCATCTATTTTAATGTATTCTTTAAGGTTAAAAACCGTTGGCCATAGCTATCTAACTATTTTTTCATAAAGTAGCGACCTATCGGCAATGGTTATCCACTGAACTATAGGAAAAGGATTTAGCTCATCATAAAAAGGAAACCATTATCCTTGAAGCAATAATAGTTAATCATCAGAAATTTCTAGACTAATAACTCATTCTTAAAAGTCTCTGAAACAAGGTTAGGATAAATTCGGAGTCTCGTGGTTAGACGTGAAAATTTCAAAATATATAAGACCTCCTCTATATAGCCTTAGTCAATGTGAAGTAGATTCATAAAAAGGGCAAAAATAGTGTCGCCATTACCATGGATTTAGAGACATGACCTGATACCCTGTACCTATTCATAAGATATAATCAATTTCAATTCAGTTTCCGTTATCACTGTTATCTGTACAGATAATTAGCAAAGACATTGCAGTATGTGATACCTGTTGGTACTAATATTAACCTGTTTAGCCTGTCAGTGATTATTAATTCTTTGCTTTATAACTGAGAGATATCCTTTAGGTAAATCCTGTCGAAGCCATATTTCACATAACCCAATGTTTAACAGAATACATTTGACCTGAAACGCCCAGTTCTTAACACCACGGGTCTCCACCTCCTTATACAAAGACATATAACAAACCTGAAAGATAGTATTATTAGTCCCAAGAAGCTTACACCAATATTTAACCATGTCGTACTCTATTTTATATAAAAGCGGATGACGACCTAACTCTGCATAAACCTTAGCCCTCCTTATATACCTCCTAATTATCTAATTGAAGAAATCTTAATTTAGCCTTTCCGTGTTTAATCCTTTTTTCATATTTCAGAAGCATAAGATAGTATCATAATAATAGTACAAAACGAAGCGATTGCGGGTTGAGGGAAAGAGACCTGATATTGTTCTAGACGGAAAAGAAGGCCTTTCTAAACTAATCAGGTAGCTGCAAGTGTGTCATAGAGAATCTATTGTTATAATTAAAGATTATTCCTAAATAACTGAAAGAATCAAAAACCTCTACTGCACTGCCAAAAAGCAACAAACCCAAAATATAACCGCTCATAACTATTTAGACTGTGGCTAATGACTGAAAGAAGTTTAAATATAGTTAGCAACTATGCTGGGGTTAGAAGGAAAAACAACAGAGGATCCAAAATGCAATGATTATACTCAGCCTAATTAAGAAGCCTCTGAGTTAAAATCCTTGTCAACAACTTTCCAAAGCTGCTCTATAAATGCATGGAACACTGGTATCGCCTTTCCTGAAAATTGGCACGACAACCGCTGAAACCCAATTCCTGGAAATAAATCCTGTACACAAAACACAACTGAATATTCTTCGCAACGTAGGTAATAAATATGATTCAAACTCAATAAAATATTCATTTATTATGCAGTCATGCCCATCAGATTTATCAAGTTTCAGACAGTTAATTGCTAGCTCTATTTTAGTCACTGTTATTTCACTATCAAGATCTATCAGTACGAATTTGCCATTTTGCTTTGATATGTAAAGTTGTCATTATCTATAGCTACAAAATAGCGGGTTGAGGCGTACAAACAACACCCAATGAAACACCTTTTAGTTCAAGCAAGTGATCAGTCTATTTTACGTAATTCTATTGTTCGAGCGCGACTTGTTTCGGCTTTGAGAGGTGGAACCCTCTAATCATGGAATATTGTGTTGTGTCATGGGTGATAGAAGTGGGGGAAAGCTTGGTAATCCCTGACAAAGTGTCATTAAACCTCTCTAATCTGAATGCTCTCAATGACATTTCCCCACCCCATGCAGCGTTAGGGAGAGACACCAACTTTAACGTGTATTTAGGAATTGATACAACAATAGTAAACAGGAGTCAACTCAGTAGTAAGGCATTTTTCTCACCTTCGTGTTAAGCTCGGAGCATAATTGCTAATGATAAAAATCATTTGCCTCAAACACAACCTTCACTCCTTTCACTATTCACTGTTGGCATAGCTACAATATATTAAAAACGACGAGTCCAGTCAGTGCATGGATGTTTAACTTTTAAGATGCTTTTAACACACTTTATTCACGTGGACATGAACAGATATGACCATCTAACTGATTCATTCTTTTAAGAGGCAATATTATACAGAAGTGGATGCCGTAGTGTGGTCTCTCTGACATGCATTTGTTAACTTTTTCATAAGCCTTTACTTCAGTCTTGAAATAATATCCTTTAGAATATATATATTCGAACTCATATACCATTCTTTTACAATTTCTAGGCATGATTGGTAAAAGTAATAAATAAATAAATTTCTTATGTTTCTATCAACTTTCATGGGTCACAATAAAATGTTTATAAATAATAAAGGACTTTAAAAGAGTAGTTTTAATCAATAATTTTCATTCTAAATTAATTTCCATCGAGATTAACAACTTCTTTATTGCAAAGAGATACGACGTTTTGGTGTAGATACCAACCGAAAGAGAGTTAGCCTATAAACAGTTTTATGTAATATATAGCAATAGGTAACGTACAAGTCGATTTTAATCGAAACCCGACGTACACAGAGGGGCATACGGGTTTGTCGCCTCCATATCATTACCGGCAAAGGAATACCGGCCGACAGTTGACGGCTTCCTGTCCGTCTGCCGATAGTTCGACTCTAGTTTCAAGTGGAGCCTCATACAGACCCAGTGTACGCTGGTTACGTTGTCGGTGATTACGCCACTTATACGCCAGTTATTCAAAACAGAAAGCTGAGTTCTACGTTAGCCGTCTAAATCATCCTGTAATTTAACCTGCAAGCACAGCAATCTTCTGTGCTTAAATTGTACATACATTGTCTTCTCACAATAATGTTTGCTAGCAAATAGTGTCTAGGCTATTGATGAACCCTTTGTGATATGAATACAAGCGGTCACGCATGATAATATACACGTTACTCATGAGAACTCTGCGACGAAATGATTGTATAACGCTAAACTCTAAACTAATCTTACCTCTAGCTACAGAAACATCTTGTTCGTAAGAAACATCATATCTTAGAGGGATTATGCATCCGTGTACAGCTGATATTTTGACTCCTTAATTTCTCGGAACAAGGATGATTCTTATAAGGCTTTAAATAAGGGGGACATATTCATTGTTTTATCTCAAGTATTTCGTAAAACAACTTGCAAATGCTGAAAGAGGGTTCTCTTTTGATAACGTCACACTCAAATCTTCTCACTCACAATGTACATGGAATATTTCATGAATAAACACATCGATAATAACCATGCATGTTCTTTTAAATGTATGAACTTGGCCAGACAATCTTGGGTGTAACACGCTGTTCACATCGTTCCGTCTAGTAAAATCCATCAAAAAGCAACAATACCCCATATCGTAATGTCATCTACATAAACAATGAAGGTTTTTGGGGAAACTGATTTGCGATAAGGACAGTGTTCCGATGCAAATATTCCAAAAGACAGAGTAATCATGAATTATCAAACAAGTATTAAGCACGCGGATCAACGATATGACGATGATGATAATGACGATGATGGACAGTAGTAAACATTGATATTCACATCACAAAAACGTCTACCGATTTTAAATCTTCCTCCATCAATTATGGTGTAAACATGAATTACCGTAATGTTACCAAAGGGTGATTCTCCGCGGAATTAAAATCTTATGGCTTAAAGTCACTTTACTTGAATTCATTTTTAAAGACTCTGCTGTTTTTCATTAAGTCTTCAGGTACTGGACGTCACGTTTTCTGATGATAGACGTGTTCAGGTATGCCATTCTAATTTGGTAGCTTAATGGAGAATATATTTTCTTTTAAAGGTGAAACGTCTCATTACTAAAAATGATTATTATCGACCATGTAACTAATAGTTTCAAGTTCAAAGCGAAATCTTCATGTGGCATTATTAGTGTGAACACCTTTAAGTAAATCGAGTTAGAGCTGACACAAACTGTGTACGTTGGTTTTATATGACTGAAACAGGCTTTTTAACTGATTAGATAACTTTGTTATCTTTTTCCATGAGAGGCCATTTTTGTGTAAAAACGACTGCTGTTGTGCCTTTAATTATTTATTTGGAAACTTTAAATGCATTGCCAAAACGCAGCAATATCACAGTTAGGTGTAAGATAAAAATAAAAACGCATCGCTAAAACGCAGCCTTGTCATAGATCGGCGACACAGGGCAAATCAACAAAACCGCTTCGCCGAAACGCAACCATGTCACAGTTCGGCGACACAGTTGAAATCAACAAGCTGAGCTGAGCTTTAACCAGTGACACGTCAATTACGACTGTTATTTACATGCCGAGCGGAGAACGGAACACACGTGGACAGCAGCAGTGATCGTTACAGTGCTTTAACTCTTAGATCATAATGGAAACCCGAGACATCCAAGCTATGGATATGCATAAGGGCAAAGTGGTACCGCCGGAATCCTTCGAAGATCTTGTTCGTCAGTTGAGAGAAATTTTCAGCGCCGACGATATTGATATTGACTATGTAAAAGCTGTGATGAGCTCCTATAAAAGCAAAAGAAGCGAATGGAAGAAATTTGCAAAGTTTGATGTAAACAGGTAAGAATTTCTTCTAGAATGTTCTTTTAGGTTCACTATACCCCCACCCCTGTCACATAAACACATCCGGATACTTTATAAACACAGTGCGTGTTGTCATTGATTAGGGCGAAGTGTGGTGTTTCATGTGTTCCTGTTGTGTATAGCAAATATTTCTAGGGAAATCCTGAAAACAGTAAACATTTATTTCAATTTGAATTCAAAATGGTTTGTTTAAGATAACGGCAGCGCACTGAACTAAAACGCAATCACATCATGTGTATCAATTTATGTCAAATATTTGGTATTGGTCCGCCTTCGTGAATAGTAAACCAATTTGGGAAATTCCAAATTATTCGTTGACGTTTATTTGTGAATGGGCACGTTATGAATATTATTTCGTATATTTTATGTAAAATATTTTGAAATTTTCCGCATTAATTCAAAATTTTCTGTGTGCATATATAAAGATATCATATTTCTTCATTATTTCTTCATTACTAGTATTTCAAGTCAGAAAACTTGTAATTTCAATATCATTGATATTACAAATATTTTCGCAAGTTTTAAAAACTTAAATATTACGACATGTATAATATTGTATCAAAATGCATGCTGTTTTTACAGATTAAGCTTTTAATCAAATGACAGTCAATAAATATGATTATCTCAAAATCATTGTCCATTCCTTGATATTGCCTAAATTGAAACTTGAACAGCCCCATTCCTGGGAATCGGACAGGCTGATTGGCTAAACTCGTGAGACGGGACGTTCCGGGGAGTAAGCAAGGCATAAATTTAACCCATTCCTGGGAATCGGACAGGCTGATTGGCTAAACCCATGGGATGGGCCATTCCATGAATTAAGCTAGGCATACGATATATCAATCTGCTTATGTAATTGTAACCATCCACTTCTCAGGAATGAAGAATCATTATCATAATATTCGTCATTCTTAGGAATAGCTGACCAATCAGCTGGATTGAGAAATCCACGGGGATGGGACAACAATTTTGGCGAAAACCTTGATCTTCCGAGAATTGGGCACGACATAGTTTTATTTATGTAGAAGCGATCACATATCGTTGCCATGTATATTCAGCATTTTGCTAATCAATTATTTATGCATACATGTGGATGATACGTGATTCATATTTTAAACATCTGATTCGCATGTCCTATTATTACTGCTTAATCGTAAATTAATCGTGCCCTTTGACGGCCTATTTAGTTCTTATTAGTCAATGTTATGACGACAACACTACATATTTATAAATTTGATAGACAGAGTGAATGTTGCCGAGTATGAATAAACTGTATTTCCGAGTGGATTTCGATTTGATTTTATATTACCTATTATCATATATGACTATTCAACGGTTCGTACAATTCGAACTCGTGCTGGTTATGTTGATTTGCGAAATACGACGTTTTATCTAAACTAGTTTAATACTCATTGGGTCCTGTAATAAGAGGAAAGTTTTGTTCAAGAAAAAGGCGTCGGACTGTCGCTTTAATGGCAGCAAGATGCTAGAACCTCTGATGATATCACAATTCACAAGGGATCAACAAGCATCGTTGCTAAATGTCGAGAATTTATGGAACATGAAGTTTTTGTGTCAGTATCAGTAATTTTATAATGGTGGAACTGTTTCTTGGTGTTTAATTTAAAGATGTGTTGTACACTGGATATTTATTTGTCAACTAATGAAACCAATGGGAAGCTGTTGCTTACATAAGTAAGAATTAAAAAATTCCGTTAACTTTGTCTCAAAAAAGAGCTAGAATATTGGTGAACTATATTGAGAGAAACGAAAATGTTTATTACTGTTTGCTCATAAAGTTTTCACGGAATTCATCGACGTGGCCCCATGTCCGCAATTCACCCAATAAGCATGCAGTTGTGTTATCACATATGCTTTACTGTTATCTTGTATCATTTAGTTTCCAATGCATGTTGCTCATGACGTGGACGCGAGGAATATGACTTACATTGCCGGTAACCCATGTCTTCCCTCCAAGGCTAGTTAGGTCATTTCCTTACCACGGAGCATATGTTACAGAGGGGCCATATTTTTAAAGCTTTCGAGTTCAAATATGAGAGCAAATTTACAACAGCGCTGCAGTCCTTATTTTAATCCAATCCAAACAAGCGTTACGTCTCTGCCTGACTTCTGTCATACAACAATATGTGCTGATCGCAGAGATGATGGAGCACCAGTCTTCTCTGTGGTAAACTGAACAGTTAAAATGCAAAGTGTGACGCAACTTCGCCACTTGCAGAACTAACTTAACTGCAACCACCAGGATTCTATATTCTAAACCAGAAGTGCTCTACGTACAGTATCAAACCTTTCCCTAGGTTTTGTATGAGAAAATTAGCCCGACGCCGAGGACTACGAACTCATTTTAGTTAAGACACAGTTTGGTTTTCAAATGATACAATGATATTTACAGATGCGAGTTCAACTGTTACATACGTTCTCTACACGTGCTTTACGCCCCCTGCCAATGCCGTGCACGTGACCTGCGTTCAGTTTCCGTGTCGTGTGGCATATGGAGACCTACTGACTAACATTCATTTACATCATCGTGGTTCTTCGTAGCAAAGTTTGTAAGACTGTCCATTTAGGTAGGGTCCAGAGCATTTTTCAAAAGTTGTGCGCCAAAGGTAGAAATGAAGACTTATTGGTAATGACATATCTATCCTAGTTTCAACATGCTGCATTCTGTAAAAACCATCCTACATGGACCAAGGCTCTGATTAAACTTAGATGAAGAGTATCGATTGATAGTTCTTTAAAGATAGGGGCTTTTCATTGAACGATGACGAGAGCTATTTGTGTGGATATACAACTGCTTTATTCGGGGAAGGAATATCTTCTAATCTCGTTCTCAAGGAAGTGGACGCCATCCTCATCATGTGAATTTCTGAAATGCTCAGAATCTGGGAAATAGTAATAGAGAATAAAGGAAATACGAAGCGACATGAATGAGTATACCTTTTGTGTTTGTATCTGAATGTCTCTATCTATTGAGCGTCCATTCCTTTCCTTGATTTGAGACGCAGACAGATTCGTCGGTTTCACATGAGTGATATATAAAATTATCTTTTTGACAGTGAATTTTTCAAGCTTGCGATCACAAATATAAAAATCTGAAAGTTGCGGTGAAACCTTCGAGCATCGACTGGAACTAGCGAACCATGGGTGGTACTGCGCTGAAATTCAGTGTAGCTTTGGACCCAAACCTGACTGTGTGTAGAACAGTTCTCTACTGCAGACGAAGTTGCCGAGCCCCTGGCGGGATCGGTTCTAAAAAAACTGTTCATGTCTACATACGTGTCTTTTCATATGAACATGTAAGTTGGCATAAACTATGATTATACCTTACTGTTTGTGCTTATCCCTGGAAATAAATAATGCGCTTCTCTCGTTATTACTGACGATCGTCTTTCGAGTAATTTATCATTGATTCGAAATTATTTTACAACATTAAGATCAAAATCACTTTCCTCGGCATGTAGTATTACTTTTCTGCACGAGGTCAATTCCGTTATGTCATTAATTGTTAAAATCGCTGCTTTCCCCGTGTAGGTGTGTTCTAAATGTAATCACTATACGTATCTGAGACTGAAAGGTTGACGTGATGATTAATTGGCCTACATGTACCTTTTATACTTAAACCGGAATGTTAAGCTATTTGTTGTATTGTACAATTGTGTTGTATTTTGTAATCACACACACTGTGGGGCCAACCTCAGCATGGGCAGTTCCCATAGCTTCCTAGTCGCGGCAAGTCAAACCATTGAGGTCAAGTTTCTTATTCTTATACAACTAAATATGTTAAACATCTGGAAGAACTTTCTACAACCATGAATCTCATCAAATCGACACAAGATTTTCAAGCATGTTAGCTTTTTTAAAAATTTCGAGTCCATGCATCCAAAGCAAGATGGATTGTATTGTAAATCAAAGTTGAGAAATATGCAATCCTTTGATTAGCCTTTTGTAAGTCCAAATGAATGAACACTTCCGCAATGTTAAGCTTCTTAACGACTGTAAGAGTTCTTATTTAATGCCATACCTCTCTTTGTCTCTCGTACGTTTGATTTGACATAATAAGAATAATGACTTTCAAAAAACTTTATAAAAATGTGAACAAAAATTAGATAAATGACAATGACACCAAAGTCTGTGGGTAATTTAGTTCACACTGTTTGTGTGGTTATTAAACCTATAGTGCACGCGTTAAACTCCATCTTTTTGCTTCAGAATTAGTTTAAAACATTACTAAATATGTAGGTTAAAAAATCGTATTCAGTTATTTGCTCTTTAATATAAATGATAATAAAATTTTCTATAATAATGATAAAAAAAATAGAAAAAGAGAAATTAGCAAAATTTGAATAATCAATTACTGTTTAAAATGAAACTCAAAAAGAAATTAAACACTGTAACGTTTTTTGCATTATGCGTGAACTGTGTATTATGTTATATGTGCATATAAAACCGTGCCGACGTGTCGTCAATATTAGCAATATTTCTTTGTATTAAACATGAATACATTTGACATGAAAATAGATAATTACTAATTAAAACATAATTGATATGCTACACATCACAGCTTGTGTATCTAGAATCGTGAGTGGAACCGTTGCATTTCAATCACTTCTATAATGTACTTCATGATTTCGAAGCAAAAGCATAACCAGTCCATGGTTCCTCGGATAATGCACTTTCAGGTTTTGGGTAATATCTATGTTTATATATTCATTATAATATTATTATTTATTATTATTATAATATTCCTGATAGGATTATGTCTTTACGATGTAGAAATTTATTATAAACTTTCATTTTAAGTCCCTACCCACCAATTCGTGAAATTATGGATTATTTGCAGTACATCATCAGATGTAAGAATGGTCAAACACCAAGTAAGGACGCAAATTCCATAATTTAACATATTTTGGTAAGACGGGAAGGGAATATCTTAGGACGGTCTGTTTCACTTAGTCTTACAATGAATATATGTTTGATGTAGTAGCTTGAAACTATACGGTGATTGTTTTTTTAGTTAAGATAAACCGTAATTAAGAGATCAGAGAGGCTTTTGACTGCATTTGGAAGTGTACCAAATCATTACCGACTGTAAATAACAATATCATGACATCATCAACAATGCTCTGACGTCACGGCACGACCATGACGAGATACTCTTCATACATGTCAACAAAATTCAAACCCATTATTAACAAATGCAATAACTAAATCATATCAAAAATGGAATCTCCTCATTTTCATGACGTGTTCATATTATTCAAACGTTCAATATTTCATCTTCGCTATTTCACTTGAAATATGTAGACTCTTTAACTGAACATTGTACTTGTCAAGGTTTAAATTTTCATGTTATCCGAAAATCAATAAATGGCTGGTTTTCGTAACGTATATACCCAGATTAATCACAAGTCGGGAACATGCTGTAGAAATTAGAGAGCAGCTAGCATGCAACCCAGCGTAACTCTGTATAGTTAGATAAGGGAAAATCTATTTGACATGTACGACGACAAATGTGAAGCGAATGTTGATTTAAAACTATGTATATTAAGTGGACAAAACTATGCTGAACATGTTAACCGAATTAGATCACTAAATGTTTGGACCTCTGAATATCATGCTGTTCGTTTACAGAATGTTCCTTGAAATGGTATTTTCGACTGAAATAACAACTTTTAAGTCGAAAAAAATTACTTATTTGAAATAACAATATCAGTTATATGACGATCTTTCTCTCTCCGCATGGTGAGTCAAACGATATTGTTTTAATTCGAGCATTTGATGATACATGTTGTCATCGAAGTCTCTGTCATAATTGAGACACGTTTCTTACACTTGGACGTGTTTCTGTCATGGAGAAACTATAGTGGGGATGCGGTCAGACATTCTTCAGAGGAACCTCCCCGATGGAAGGAGTCCATATCCCAGTAGTTCTTTAAACCATTATTCTTCGGTCACGGTCAGTTTTAATCAGACCGTTTTGCATTAAAGTTTTCTTAGGAAGGAAATGTTAGAATTCCCTGTGGGGGAGCAGAGTTAAAACTTGAGCGAATGGATTTATATGATATGATGATATGTTGGCTGTTTGGGTATTATTTGTACACGTGACAGATAAGATGAAACCAAATTTGTTACAAGAAATAATTACCACTGTTATAACTAGACTCATTCTCGATCAATATATTGAGTATAATTGTAGAGTTAAAGTTCCTTGGCATCAACGTCGTTTAAATCGAAGTATTCCGTTTCTTATATATACGCCGCTAAATGTAAGTTACTCTGATGGCAGATTTAGCCAGCCATAACATATGATAAAACTAGACAATTTGTACAGGGAAGATATCTATGTTGAAATACTAGCTGATAGGTTCAGGCAATTCGGAGTTATTAAACCTTAGGTTTCCTTACATGTATGTGGAGATGTGAAAGTGTTTACTTGTGAGGAATTCATATATATATTTGTTTTCGGTTTGACTTAGCCATTTTAACAGCAGATAAAGCCATTTTAACAGCAGATTAGCATGACGGAAAATTTCTATGGTTTTGTGAAGCGTACCATTACTGGTCTTATCATGTACCATCACATTGTACACACCTTTCATTACTCACAAAGTGCCTCAATTAGGTTTTCAAAGGAAACTCTTTTCAACCGTTCTAAACCACTAGCCGCGAGGAAAGGCCTTGTTCTAGATCCACGTTTCAGCAATTTGAATAATTGCAAAATAATTAATAATTTCCTTAATCAGACCTTTATACATTATGTATGCTGTGGTATTTGAATGAAATAACGTAACAGCAGGGACACCATAGCGTTCTACATCAAGACGAAATACGGGGTTCAAGTGGAGACTTTTAGTGAAGGTTAGGTTACGGCCGGTTCACACAGGTTTCAACACTTACCTATCATGCTGCGAAATTCACTCTCCAGTCATGCTATATTCTTGGGTGTAAAAAAACATCCTAATCTAAGCTGTGTTTCATCCTTGTATGAAACCGGAGTTTTTATTCTTCTCAATTTCATGATTTCAGAAAAAAAAGATCGTTATAAGATAAGATCAATGTCATAATATGTCTAGGACACTGAATGTACGTGAAGATCAGAATGATTAAAAAGCTCGCTCGTGCTCATGAGATACCAATATCTGAAACTTATGTAAAAACAAATTATGGCATGAACACGCTTTAAAATACTATTTTTTATCGTCCCCACCGCGGATCGATTGATATGACGCTCGACCTTCTCAAAATATTCTTCTTATATAGAATTTTTATTAATTATCTTATATTAACTTGTTGGCAGTTTTATTACTTTCAAGAAGATATATGCTTCAAGCTCGTGCAAGGTGTGAAGACGAACATGCCACACTCACCTGTGACTGACAGGTAAGTTAAACAGCCCAACAAGATGTTGCCTGTAACATGTATTATGAGCAATAAACACAAGCTTAAATCGTGATTAGAATTTTCGAAAATTAAAAATTTTGCATGCGAAGCAGACTTTTTAAAAATATCCTTCTTCAAGAAACTAAAGTTCTTCTTATTTGAAATGAACACGATCCTAAATCGTGGTAGACATGTTCTTACTGTTCAAGGTGATGCGAACAAAGAACAGAAACACATAGGAGAATGGTTGATAACGCCCAAACGAGATTGGGAAGTATTTGATTTTTCAAAACTTTCAGAAACGAGTGCTTAAAATTTTCTTGTAAATGGGTTATTAATTTTACATTTTGTGGTAAAAAAATGTAAGAAATTATTCTACTTATTTTCTGAAAAGTAAAAAAAATCATTTGACATTTTATCTGAAAAGGCGATATCTACATTGGAACAATATACATGCAATAGTTTTGATGCTACTTATTTGCTACATTAATCATATCAACAAGCTTAGTCAATACCAGGCGGTCTACTGTTTAACTTGGCATTTTAAAATGAAGAGATGGTATTTAAAAAATTGGTTTAAACTATTGATACATATCTTCATCTCCTAGAATAAACGGCAAGTTTTTCTTCATCTTAAAGAGCCACTCCGTGATTTTCATAACATATTATATACCTTTGATACGAACCTAAATGTCATATGTGGTGATATGAAATAAAAAAATCTTAACTTTTCATGTCCAAAAATAAATATATGACAAATACTGGTTTTCCGTGAAAATCTAAAAACATCCCTATTAACGCACAGAGGTGTAGATATCACGTCCAATATATATATGGATACTAGTCATATAACCTAACACCGACTTGTCGTGGTATATATTCTATTTCTCACATATCATGTAGCTGAAACAATTATCTACCAATGCAATTGATATAGGTTTTAAGTGTTTTTGAAAAAATGTTGTATTAGAAACACTAACATACTCAATGGCCCTATAACAGATACAGAATGTACATGCATTGCCCTGACTGACTTCAAAACGGCATTTTCAGTTATGTTATGTTTAGCAGTTCGACACTGGTTGACAGACAGGAACAATTTGAAGCTAAATGCTGACCTTTCAGGAGGAATCTACCGAACCTAATTTGACTGTTTGCTCAAAAGAATGTCATGTGGCAAGTATAGTTAACAATCCTAGAACGGAACATAATTATCAAAGATGGCAATAGAAATGATAATTTCTTTGCCGTAAATCTTGCAAATCGATAGTTTTTTTTACATAACGTCATTTTCGGGATAAAATTACAGAATTACTATAATTAAATTCCTACATTTTATTGTCATTCGCCAGCCTCGTTTAGCCCAAGTCATGCTGCACGTGTTTCACGATTTACACGTGCAATTCGGAAATTCTCTGTCGTTCTGAACTCCAGTGCAGTTTCACTTATGGTTTATTTTGAGCATATACTTGCAGGTTTGATCGCGCTGTAATTCATACGTTTTTCATATAATTGCCTTTCATACTTGGCGACTTCCAGTCGTTTTTTAAAGTGAAATGCACATCAAAATCGTTTTAAAAACATCGCTGTATTTTTTAGCTGAACGATAATAAGATATCAAAATCAAATTGGAGTTTTTAAAAACTTATTTAGTTAACAAAACGTCACACAATGATATGAATATCAAATGTTATTTTCAACATTATACATAGCATATAAGCTGTAAGTGAAATAATTAATGATGCGTGCCTGTGGTTTGTGCTCAGAGCGATAATTATCAATGACATGTATAGGCGGCAACAAAGTCTTTAAAGACCAATTGAAACATTCGATGTAAAATGATTGCATTGATAAAATATTGATTGACATGGAACATTTCAATATTGTGAATTCCTGTTTTTATCCTGAGTGTATAGACATAAATTAACAACTAATGATATTTTTAAAAGACTGTAAGTAATACTAAGTATAGGAAGATTTCTATATAAATCTATATCAAGTTCGTCCTGAAGACCGCCGACAGAAAGGGTGCAACACAAGTTCAAGCTTCTGCTGAACGCCTGCAAGAGAATATACTCCTTACGTCTTTCGGTATCAGACAGTCGGGAATCGAACCCCGACCTCTGGCCGATGATTACCTTACAAACTTCGCCTACATGGTTGTACCTTATTTCGCTTCTTTTAACCTACATGTTTTGGGAATAATCTAAAATCGTTAAAATGATCGACATACCACGGCCGCTTGGTGATAACATCGTATTATAAAGCAGACACGTTGCAACTACACGCCTTATTCTTAGTAACATTTACATTACCTTTCCGGAAAGGTTTGCACTCACTTAAATCAAGGCTCAAGTTTTTGTTCAACAAACGATACATGTCCTTTATTGAGAACCTTGTATAGCAGAAAAATATTTTATGATGGTATCGACCTGTGAAAACTCATGATGCAATCGCTCTTGCCTTATCAATACCCTGACCTTGACCTTGTTGGAGTGTTTAAAAGGGTAGGTCAAGCTTGCTAGGTCAAGACTGTTAAGTGTTCACCAAGTCGCGTTTGGTCCCAAGAATGCTTCCTTTATGTTTTCTTATGTGATGGCGAATGTAAAATGAAGAATGATTGTTGAACAAGCCGCAAAATTGATGTATTGAAATTTTGTGAACTCGTTTTTGTGTATTCACTTTTTTATAAACCGAAAGACATAAGAAGCGCGTGAATGAATGATAAGTAACTTTGTATTGTGCTTGTTTGTAATGTATTTTTCAATGTGGTTTAGTTTGTTTATTTATGAACAGATGTCAGATAGTAGGTGAATGCTCTTTATTACTACTTTATGATGGAGCGTATGGGAGGGGGAAGAACGGAAGCCGAAGACAGTTTGATATTTACTAATTGAAGTGAGGGGAGGTGAAGTGATTTTGGGTTTAACGCGGCTTTCAAGAGTATTTCACTTATCTCGCGGCTGCCAGTATTATTGAAGAGAAAAGGCCGCATCACCATTGTGTCTATGCATTGCAGTGAAACCTGCTAGCAACAGCTTGAACTAGCGGACCAGGTTGGTACAGCGCTGACATTCAGTGTAGGATTGCAAATAAGAATCTTACTGCGTGTAAAACAGTTCTCTACTGCAGACAAAGTTGCCGAGCCCCTGACGGGATTTTAACCCTGGAGTCATTTGTAGTAAGGGATGAACAGCGCCTCTTGCAAAAGGTTCCACATAAGTCACTTGTCCAATATCAGTGTGGACAGGTAATCACCTTCCAAATTATCATAATATCCAGCGCGTCACCCTTCCGTTGTCGGAGCTGCAGTTATTGTTGCTGAACCTCGTAAAATCTCGTAAAATTCTTATTTTAATCGGCGCATTACATAGATCCCTGCTAGTATACCATGAGACCACCTTCACAGAGCCTCCCATGTGTGATCTTAACTCAATATAATGACAATGGGTTATTTGAACCCTTGGCACTAAGAGGGTTATGTCAAATTAAAGGCTGGTCGAGTTTTCCCTTCAAATGTACTATACTGAAGTCAGCGGTATTTTGTCATTTTCTTTGTTCTTCTTCTTATATCTGAATATAAGTCTGATATTTTTGCATGAATAATTTTGGATAAATGTTTCGATTATAAGTATAAGATAAAAAATTCCCGTTGATCTGCTTGATGAGATATCCATATCCACGCATTAATTAATACAATAAACACAAGAGTCGTGTTAGAAAATTTTGAGGGCCCTACAATTTCAATTTAGTGTTAGTACTCTTGTCCAAGACCAAGTCGTTAAGAATCTTAAAAAGAATGTATAACGGTCGCAGCAAACACCCTTTTTATGTCTGAAAGTCACCAAAAGCTTGCCGTTCGATTCTCTACACTTTCAATCCTCATACCGAAAAGACCCTATTACATAAATGTACATATACCAAACGTTTCACATTTGTGACAATGACTTTCTCCAGAGCATTAGTCTATATAAGTTTGATATATATAAGTATATAGTTTTCTCGGAAACTATCAAATCTAGGAAAAACAATATTATATATATATATATATATATAAGGTAATTAATCCATTTGAATTATCTCGTCTCTTAGTTAATCGATAAATTTGAGTATATGATAAGAGCAGCGCCTAACTCAGTTTTAACTTAACATTTTAAAGATAATCAGTGAACATTTTTGGAGAGAAAGTATATACTTTTGCTATGTCAAAGATGGCGCAATAGTTTATTATTAGATACAGTCAAGTCCGGTTGACGGAAAACGTAAAAGACACTCTGTACATGTTTTTGTTTTTGAGGTTTCCAGTCGTTGACATTGATCGGAACGTGATTTCTCTATCAGCCGGTACGTGAGTCCTTGACCTTTGTTCCACTAACGTAGTTTATAGAGAATACTAATAGATCGTTTCATTGTGCTCTTTATCTAAAATAAAACTTGCAATCCATAGATACTCCCCTCTCACCTCTTGAATGCCGACGGTATCTTCTGGTACATCGATGTGGAAAGATCTTCGAGAGGTGACACTGTTTTTGGTAAAGGGTTGAGGGGGAAGCGTATATCAGAATTTACATTCTCAAATATTTATTGGTCTTTTTGGACCTTTGAATCGGTTGCACTAAAAAATAGAGATATAAAAAAAGTAATGCAGAGCCCGTCCTTTATGCAGGAATATCTCTGGTACATACATAATCTCGCCCAAGTGTCTTCTGACATCAAACGAGTCAACACGAGTTAATAAAAGTTATAATCATCCGAGGCATACTATAGACATGCTACTGACATGAGGAACTTATGCATGAGCATATGTACTTAAACTCATCACGGCGTAGTGTGTCGTTTTGCAACCCGTAGTCCGTCGTCCGGTAATCAATCAATCCGTTAACCTCGCATTTTTTATTTCCTTCTCACGAATCAGCTACTGTTGAGATTTGAAATCTTGTGTATACGTACCGTCGCTAGTGAGAATTATAGATTGTAGATAATTTGTAACATTTCTTATTCCGTTGCTCCTTGCGCCACCTAGGGTACGCCCTAGAAACTATTTTCATTTTCTCCGCCAGAGTGAAGAAACTAAAGATTCTGAAATGTTGTGTACAACCCCTGTATGAAATACATAAAGTGTAGTTTTGGTGATTCTGTGGCCCCAAGGACCATTGGGGGTACGCCCTACAAACCTTACAACCTGCTTCAGAACGAAAAGAACTCAAAAGCTTAAATCTTGTGTACAGACACCTTATCACGAACTTAGGACACTTTCTTATAAAAAAAATTAGATTTTGAAATTTCCATCCTTGGTAGCTCATTCAACTCACTAACTAACTTTATTTTGTAGGGACGTCAATACCGGGAATATTGTAACATATCGACTCCAACGAAATAGTTGATATTCATTTAGAAGCTTTCATAGTTTGAAATTTCATAGAAATTCGAAAAGAAGTACACCTGCCACACTAGAAATTTCCATCCATAGGCTAGGGGTGTGTGTTTGATACATGCATTAATAATTTCCGTACAAAGTCTGATTGTTTATGGCAGAAGCCCTCGATATAACAAGACTGGTCACATTTTTCAGTACTATGGATACGCATTGATGCAAAACTGTATGTCTTATTATTGAAGCTAAATTCATATCACTTGATCGCTCGGTCTCTTGAGCAGGATAAATATCTCTTAGGGTCCCTTTTATTTACGTTATGGAAACCGCTAGAATTCATTGCACAAAAGCAGTACGGAGCAAAACATAGTTGTATTATTCGTTGCATATCCATTCACTAATAACATGATAACAATACTGATTTTTTAAGTTATATCATTGTAGGTATATATTCAAATATGTTTATCCTTATAATTATATAGATTCTCAACAATATTTCAGTCGCTCAAGCTACACTTGCCATTACGTTGACATTCATCGAAGGCAATTCGTAGGCAAGGTCATTCTGATGTCATTGAACTTTATTTTCAAGGACGTCTAAGTTTTTAAGTTTTCTATATAGAAAGCTATTTGAAGTTTGTCAGCGAGATTTCTCAAAAAAGGACAATAGATTCTTTTATATTTTACATCTAATTATTTCTTGGAAAGACGTAGTTTTCGAGCTAACACTTATATGTCACACCACACGCTGACAATAACAATCTATCATGTTTCTGATTGTTTAAGACTGTCTTCTGTTTGTTTTAAAAAATAATCCTCGTTAAAAGACCATGTCATATCGATGACGATTAAGATTATGTCAAAAGATATTAATTACTGTTAACTTTATTATAAATAAATTATAAATCCCTACCTCAAGATAAAAATATTATCAAACCTTGTTGATGATCTTATCTTAACAAACTTAAACACTAAACTGGTCTAGTTTGTTGAACTAGTTCACCAAAACGACTTTCAAAAACTCGGTTATCTGAAAAAGAAAGAAATGATTTCATCTGGTTTTATGTTCGTTTATGCGAACCACAGTAAGCTTGTCCAGAAAAAAACTTTTAAACACACTCTTTGGTGATGAAGTCTTATATGTGTCCCGTTGGTATTCTTCTATTTGATAATTTATGTAGAGTCAGTCATTTAAACCTTGATGTAGCTTTGTGTTGAATCAACCATTCTATCCTTGGATATCTGTTTGTTTAATTAATTATTTCATCTTTGGATATTTAGTTTTACATTGACTCAGTTATCTCATCCATGTTATAGCTTTGTGTTGAATCAGTTCGATCAGTTTTTATGTTGAATCATTTATTTGATAATTGGAATTGTTAGGTATTGAATCATGAATCGTTTTATGGTGGATCACAGTTTTACTGTTGAATAAATGTTTGCCCTTTACATGTTTTAAAAATAAATTATATTGTCTTGCATTTGTGTTTTGTTTCGTTTCAGTGAACGAGCTACTTGCATTCCGCTGCAGGAATATTAAATCATTACTAATTCAAAAGTTGTCTGAACATGAGCTGTAGCGACCCTTTCACACCTTAGCATGTTCCTTCAATCTTCAAAAAGCAAGGGTTGTAATTTATATGCATGTCGTGTGTAAATTTACATGTTAACAATACGATGACCTATGAACCTCAGCTTCCCCTTTCGGGGGAATGCATTTGTGTCGTATTCGGTTAAAATCTATTTTTAAAATTTACAACTTATTATCCGATATTTCAATTTCTCATCACATGTCATAAGACAAGAAGTTTTTTTACATATAGGATTGACTTTCTACATTTATCAGTTGAAATGATATACCTGAGTGAAATAGGTTTTTCTGTTTTATCATATGTGACATAGTATTCGCTATCATCGTTCACTGCATAAAGGAATAAAAAGATAGAGAAGCGATCAGCAGAAGCATGTTCAGGAACGTTAGTTCTAGCACGTGTGTTCCACCGCCAGTAGGTTCTCGCCAGCGCTAACGCTACTGAACAGGGGTCTAGACACTCTTTTTCATTAGATTAGTGTTATTTAGGTAACGGGTAATAATGGAATATGATAAATCAGAAATGTGATATTCCAAATAAATGTGTATGTCATCACATGAAGAAATATAACATTAACACACAAATAGACTACTGATGCGAATATATATTTATATTCACAATATGAGATATACACATATGTTACATGTGCTCTGTCATTAAAATAACCAATTCCTTTACCTTTATATTTGTGTTACTATAGTTTCTAATCAAAAAGAATGTTTAATGCCTGACTCAATCTATATCCAATTACGCTCATTGAAATATAACCCTACAAATGATACCTTAATAATTAGCATAAAGATGTTTTGATTAGTGTAGAATTATTGTGAAAAATTCAGATATCATTTTCATAATGGATGAATTAACATAGATAAATTTTCGTATTTGCATACTAGCGACGAATGATATAAGCGTTGTCACTGTCTTTGATGGATGAAAGCAAATGCATATATTATATATAAACTTACATATGTCACGAAACAACAATACCTACCATCAGTTGGCATACTTAAGTTTACATTTGACATTCAATAATATACTTACGTATATAAAATTATATTTGTCTTTCTATGGATTATTTACAAATAGAAAATCAGATAATCGATAATCAAAAATGATGTTTAAATTGACGTCTATCTACATTGCGTCAGGGCGCAACAATTGTTAAACAGTTTTGTTTTATGACATGTTTACAAATCCGGGTATGTCGGTCAAATTACAATCTACTGCGTATGTAATAAGTAAACTTAGCTTGGCAAGATTCTACAGAACAGCTTGTCCTCGGAAGTATCTTTAAGATCGATTGTGAATGGCCTTGACCCTAGCCGCAATACCGACCAATCAGAGGACGCGAATAGATCACACCTCCGAATCGTTTATTGAGGTCGTCTGTCGCCGTGCAAGTCATACGAGTAGTGCATATTATAGTCTGTTTCAAACTTCCTGTTGGTATGTAAAGTCTTTATCAGAAGAGTTAGTGTATTTTGCAGCTTTGAGAAAACAATAATGTACGTATCTTTTGAATCAAACCCTTAGAGATAGAAAATAAACTTAAAAAACAATAAATATGTTGACTACTGCATCATAGAACGGTAATTAGTTAGAACCTGGAATGTAATGTTTTCAAAAGAATATTTCTGTTTGCGTAATTTTTCACAGTAAACAGGAAGTTGGTATACTTCTGCAGTGAGCTTTAAACGATACCTTTGTATGCAACTCCTAATGCTTTGTTACCTGCGTATCTTATTCCCCAAATTCTCTTGTTATCTACACATAAAAACAACACCGATACGATCTGAAAAGGTTGACTGCGTTAGAGGATAAATGAGTGGGAAGGGCTTTCCCAGGAACGGTATACATGTTTGTAATCAGCTGATCTTGCCTTAATGGCCAAATAGGGTTTTGGCATGGCGTTTAACGTCCGTCCATCCGTCCTTCCGCCCGTGAACTTTTTAAGTATTTAGATGTCACTCTAAAACTTATTTACATCTTCTTCTCTAGGGGCTAAACCCATAGAGCTGAAACCTGGTGTACAGACTCCATAGCTGATGGTGATTCTAAGTAACAGATTTAGTGTCCCTGTCGCCCCTAATAAGGGAAACAGGAACCACGCCCTGAAAATCTATTCCCATCTTCTTCTCAAACAGGAAAACCTCTACAGACACCTGAGCTATTGGGGATTCGGGGACCCCATGTGGCCAATTAGGGGGGCACAGGGGCCACGCCCTAAAACCAATTTTTTATCCTCACCAATAGCAAGAGGACTAGAAAGCTGAAACCGTGTACAGCCTCTTAGCTGAGGGAGATTATGATTTAAAGATACATGACCCTGGGGCCCGTAAAGAATTGAAAGGTATTTAAAGCTGAAACCTTTTTTACAGACCCTTTAGCTGATGGCACTCTATTTATAGATTTGGTGACACTAAACCCTTAAAGGTTACAGGGGCACTAAAAAGCTATTCCAAACTTCTCCAAAAGCAAAATCTTGTGTAAGACTCCTTAGCTGATAGGGATTTCTTATTTATAGATTTCGTGACCCTGTGGCCCAAAGAGGCAACACCCTTAAAACTTTTATTCTAGTTTTTCAAAAAGGAAAAGAAAGCTTAAATCTTGTGTACAGACTCCTCAGCTGATGAGTATCATAATAAATGGATTTTGTGATCGTGTTGCAGCTCATTTGGTGACCCTGAGACCATTTGTAAACTACATCATAGAAATCCCGATACGCTACAGAGCGAATAGCTCTATTTTATCTCATCATATAAACGTTAAGTAAAACTTGTTTTTATGCAACTTGATGAAAATTTTTAATTGAAGTGAATTGAAGAATATCGACAATGAATTCATTTGATCTTATTTTATTTGATTTTGTCATATACGTTTTTGTCTATCAACTTCATAATGGTTAATTAGGATGAATAAGTAAGCGTCGCCCTTATCAAAATGAAGCATGTTAACACCAATAAAATGCTCGTTTTCACACATCAAATATTTAGTTCTCAGTAAATTACGCCATACTTTAACCTTGTAGGACTTTTTGTGTTGACATGAGAATGAAAACAGTTCAAGTCCCTCTATCAGAAACAATTCAGCAGAGAGGTGTTGATGGAAGCTGTTTTTATAGCTCGTTCATAGTGATACCAAACACGGTTAGATAAACTTTCTCTACATTTTTTCCTACAACAATATATTGTATATATTTGGGAGCTATAAGTAGGAGTCTACAACCTTTCAATGCAAAACAATCTTAAAGGACAAAGGTGTTAATATGTCTAGTAGTAAGTGCCGACGAAAAGACATTACACCATCGAACCAAGTTGCGATTTGTGTTAATGGTAAAACAAATATCCCCGTTTAAACGCATTTGGATTATTTTTTATACGTCTGCCGTTAAAAATGTTAAAGCAATAAACAAATAGAGACCCCTTTATTAGTTTATGTTCAGTGCGGTTAAGTTATGCACCCAAAATGTAATGGGAGACGAGTTGCACTACATTTTCAAATATATAAAGCTCCTAACGCAATTAGAGCTCTGCATATTCCCGAAAAATATTGCAAATATCAAAATGTTTTTTCCCTTTGTAAAATGTAATGCTAAGAAAAAGTGCTTAGGACGCATGTATATTGTTTGATAAACACTGTAACTTATTCTGCTCTTGTACCACCATTGGTGGTTTTTTGGGTGAAGAAAGATTGAGTGATTGTTATTCTTATTCTCAAACAATTCTAAAAGTGTGAATGCGTTTTATTTCTGTTAGCCTGTCCTACGACGCCCCACGACGGCGTACAGAATTTGAACCTGTACAGGGTACAATCTAGGTCCTCAATGAGCACGCCTAGATTAAGATTAAGAAATAGGAAAATCGAAAAAAAATATCATGAATGACAGTGTTCTTTAAAATATTTCTCATAAATTTCTAATTTTTTTAAACAATTTCTCGCTATGTCTTCCATAGGTACACGCGTAACCTAGTTGACGTGGGCAACGGCAAGTACAACCTAATCCTTCTCTGTTGGAATGAGTCGCAGGGAAGCAGTATCCATTCTCACGCAGACTCTCATTGCTTCATGACCGTACTGGACGGAGAGGTCAAGGAAACGCTATATGATTGGCCAAACGAATCTAACCCGGAAGCGGAAATGACCCGACTGAAAGAATCAACATACTCCGTCGGTCAGACTGCGTATATAAATGGTAAGTGCCAACAAAGGTAAAGTTTCGATATCAGTAGCTTATGTTATAGAAACGATGACGTCATAAAACTATGACATCATTGAAGAGCAGGTTTAACGACTGTGTCGATTGAAATGTAATAAAGAAAGAGTTTGGATGATGAATTGAATCTCAACCTCTTTTGATCTACTTGCAAGCCTCTGATTTATGACCTATCTATGTATTTGGTGGCAGAATACACTTTGTTAAGATCCTTTATACATACAAAATGTACAATATGGGTACGGATAAGAACGATATCAAATTTCGCTCACCATCCTGCTACCGTTTTTTTAGCAATTTAAGCAGCAGGGAATGCATAATTTCAACAAAGTTATACACTATGCTTTCATCTTTCAATTGAAAACCAAGATATTTAGTTATTATAGTTTCTTGTTATTTGCATAGCTATCTTATTGTAACTTCAGACAACCTCGGCCTGCACCGGGTTGAGAACGTCAGTCACTCCGACAAGGCTGTGTCCCTCCACCTGTATTGTCCACCGTTTGACGAGTGTAAGTGTTTTGATGAGCGCACCGGCCACTCCAACAGGTCAAAGGTCACCTTCCATTCAAAGTTCGGCAAAAGGACGCCATTTGTAAGTGTGATTATGCTTTTTAATTGAGATTAAAACATGATTTATTTTTGTGGTGTTGACTTTGTAGATATAGTCATCTTTGGGATATCCGTAAGGGATGTCCCTTCATGCTTACCATTTAGTGAAAGTATGACATTGAATTCCATACATACGTTTTTCGTCAACTTCTCGACTAAGTGGTGGACAGTCCGAGGGCGGAGCTACATTTGCATGTCAAAGAGGAGTTTATAATGACACAAATTTGAGATGTACGATTTTCAGATCTATATCATTTGTCACATATGTTTTGTAAACTAGTTTACCGACTGAAAGGTCTTTATTATTGTTCTCTGTTTTCAGGGACGAGATGCCTCCAAGGTCCCTACCGAAAATAACTGAGTTCCATGTTGACCCAAGGTCAAGGTCGAGGGATGATCGCAAGTTGAAAGTAGCGATGCGATTCAAGTCTACGTAGACTTGCTACATATTTGATCATTGTATTCATAGTTGTGTACTAATAGTACAATTTTCTCACTTGTCACATGTACATTTTATCTCTATATGACGACCCTATATCGCGAGAATACATACATGTCAAGACTGTTATAGTTCATTATGATTTTACAAGGTTTTAATACCGACACTTCTAATGATAACGGTGAGATTTTACAGCAGCTTCCATTCCAGTTCAGAAAATGAGTTCATATCCAAGAGATCATATATGCGTGTGAAGTTTATTTAAGACATTAACCAGATTGTGAATAGAAAAATGATATAGCTTTTAGTCTGATTTGCATCGTAATTTGGTCAGAATCCACAATAGGTGTACAATGGAATCTAAATTGATGATGATAATGTTAATTAAATGTTATGTTAAATGTTAAATGTTAAATTAAAATTAACCTTTTGAATTTAATTATTTGTATTTTCAATGTCGTATTGAAAGGCATATGTTATCGTAGTTTATGATTTATACTTCATAATTGATAATAATTGATAATGGAGAGGATTTATTTAACGTGACCAAGGGTAAAATAAGATTGAATTTAGGATCTGTTAAATTTCAATCATGGTAACGTGTGATTTATTTTAGATACTTCTAAAATCGTATTTCTTATGTTGATACAGTTTTTATATACATTGTATTTAAAAGTGTGTTTATAATTTATAAATGCAGTTTATTGTTTTTATTTGGTGTTACTTTTAAACGTTAACAAAATCATTATTTCCTTGTTACTTAAAAGTGGTTACTTATTTTGGTGAATCAATGGTGAAAATTTATTGCATCACAATCAATTTATTCTATTTACGTTAACAGACAATCGTGAACTTTAAAAGTAACCGAATCCTCAATTCTGAGACAGGCGTCAGCAAATTGCACATGTTTAGAACACAATTACATATAAACTGATTTAATTGAATGATTTAAAATATTATTTTCGGTATCAACTTTATGTGACCTTCAACAACACACAGGAAAGTGAATCGTCAATGAAAACAGAACGATGTTTAATTTTCCCACAAAATTTACATCATTATAGTTCTTTTACGTTTGAGTGTATTTTGGGTTTTTTCATTGTGTGATAATCCTGTTCCTTTCTGAGTGATAATTAACGTAAGAGATAATAAATTCAGTGCAAAAATATCGTTTAGGTGTTAACTTTTCAAAAGTTAAGTGTTAATGATTTCATTCTAAAGTGCGGGAGGGGTCAGGGTGTTCATTTTAGCGACACAGCGCTTTGACTTTGATATAACTTTATGATAATTTATAAAAAATATTTTACATCCAAATTATAGATTTTACTCGTCTTACAAAGCTTTTTGAAGTTTACTTACGAAACAAATCCCGCAAATTATGATCAATAACTTGTACTGTGTATATGTATGATTTTGTCATTGTGTTGGTAGTTCTATTGATAAATTATCATGACTCAGCATATAATTCCCGGTGAAACATGTGGATTTGCTTTACAATGGTTTCAATCAGGAGATTGGTAGTAATGTATATAACGATAACAATAAAATCTTAACATGACACACTGTGATATTGTTTGTTTTCACATGTATGACATAACTCTACCGTTTGCTTAGTACAACACAAGTTATGATTCATTATCTAAGTGATAATCTTTTTTCATCTTTTCTTTGGTTAATGTCATAAGTTAGTGATATTTAATTGATTCATATAAGGATTTCATAATTACCTACGAGGTCAATCATACTGGGGTTGATATTTTTCATACGATGCCCTAGTGAATTAAATCACATTTTCATTGTGACGTTATGTCATAAAGAATGCTTTGACGGCAAAGGTTTGGCTCCAAATGTGACGAGGTAGGGTAATACGCCTATGCTTAGAGGTTTATTTGAATAATTTGCTTTAATTTTGCGACTTAGATGATAACCAGAATATAATATTCGTGCCCATGACATATTTGTGCCTAAATATCAGTTTATAACTCGTTCTCGCTCGGGAAATACTTATATTGAGGCACTCGTGTCGTAGACATATGTCGTATAGTACGTCATGGACACTCATATTAAATCCTCTATATTTTCTAACTTGTTCAAAGTAAAATCAAATCTAAAGATAATTATACTCAGTAATAACCAAGTTTATAATTTACAAAATAGTAGAGTAATTTCTTTTAAACCTCAGTCAGATACAGTCTTAAAAAATATTTTGTGAATAAACACATGCCACTTAAGGAGATGTAGATATTTCGTAAGTACCGTAAAAAGACCTGAAAGTATTTGCTGTAACCTAATTAAACACGATCAACTGCTGCTTCGAATAAGCTAATGGACTGAAAGAGACTCGGGTCATTCGTTGATGCGACTGGTACAATTGTTGATAAAAATACTACTATATATAGAGCTATGTATATGATATGTATCAGAGTTTGTCTTACTATACCACTGACGTGGGTCTTTATTTTATTTTTAAAACTCTTTTGTAAACGATATTGCTGTTTTCTATATCAATAATGTTATTTCACATTGGATGATAACATCGAATGCTGCCGAATCATTTATGTAAACTCGTGTTGATATATTTGATCTCAATAGACATTTATTCACCGGTATTTAAAACCATTTGACATAGTTATAAATTGCATTCAACTACTCAAACATAATATTTCCTTCTCAAACGTCATAGTTGTACGATTGTTATCAGCCTCAGTAAAACACCGGGACAAATGTAACCTTTCGTTTGTTTAAGAAGCAATTGGTGACGGTGTCGCTATAGCGTCATTCAGAAGACCTGTTTAACAAATTTCATAAGGAAAGGTGGTTCAACTTATTATAGAATAACAGACTTCGTTTCAATTTATGTTATGGGTGTTTGTATGGTAAAGAGGTTATAATTATGGTATGTTCCCAATATGCCTACAGCCCAGTTTGCCTACACTGCTATCAAAACAAACCCATGCATAAGTGGTTTTGTGTATCGGGTTCCTCCAACCTATGTTTGACAATGGACTCTTCCATTTGATCCATTTGAAGTAAGTAAAAGAAATGTGTTGAAGAGAAGTTTGACTATGACAAATTTCACTGGACACTTCACATGACATTTCACGCTTCCTCTGGAAAGACATATTCTACTACTGTATACAGCTGCATACCGAAACTTTGTTCACTTACCACTGAATCGTAGTGCAAATATTATGTAATTTGGGTTTCGTTTCAACGTCAATAGAATAACTTCAGCAAGACTGACAATGGAGCACCCACTGTTCATGTGTGAAAAAGCCATTCTTGAACTCATGTTTGCAATGTCTGGTCACTCGTGCAAAAATTCGAATTTTGGCATATTGATATAGACAGAAGGGGTCAAATTTTCGAAATTGCGATTTCGTTAAATGTCGAATGAAATGTTCCATATCGACTCTCTGAGATTAAAACCAACATACTCACATTGACTTTGTGCTAAGGAACAAACGTGACTCATTTTTAAAGAAGTTGATAATTTATAAAGGATTTTATTGAGAAAAATGAAAATGTTTTTTCGGAATTTTGACCCTTGGTCACTTCAATGACCTGCCAAAACGGGTAGTTGTGGGGTACGATAAACCAGTACCTTAAAGAAGAATGGATCTGCATATGTGTATTGAAAATTCAATAGTATACGTTTCTTTTTCACAACGCTACGATACCTCAAAGGCATCTCAAATTACATGATATTTGCACTAGTATATTCAGGTATGTGAACAAACTTTTGACATGCAGCTGTATAAGTTTATGACGTTTTCATTTGTAACTATATTTTACTCATTAAAACAGTTATTCTTTTACGTTTACTGATAAGGCTTTACTTTGAAAGCAAAAGCTCCCTACTCTTCATGTGAGGAGCAGAATTATACAAGTGTGTTAACAAACTTAACTCATCAGGACATCTGAAGGGAAGAATTACATGTAAACAAGCTGATAACATTTTGTTAACACTGCTACACAGTGTGTTACCCACTTAAATCTACTTAAATTGCCTTTATAAGTAACAACTGTTGAATTTCTTGACTTGAACGCAGAGTTGAAAAACCTCTGGGTGATCAACACCAAAAAAAAGACTTGAAAATATAAAACGAATTCTTTTAAATTGGAAGAAACGAAACTTAACTTTGATAACAAATAACAGTTATCAAAACATTGGCTTTATCCACTTTTGTTTTTCTCATTTCTCTTCCGAATCCTCCTAGGAATTTTATAGCAAATTTGAACAATATCTTTTTCAATTTATATGGAATGATAAGAGGGACAAAATCAAAACGTTTGTCGATTCATTGAACATTTTATTGTTGAAAGAGATACGTTTCTAAATCAAACTGCTATAGCCTAGCTGGCTTTCCCATAAAACAGGTTCTCATGTTAGGTGCGAATATAAAAAATAAATGTAAACCCTTTTAGAAGGATTCATTGGACGCCTGGTTTAGATATATTCGAAATTATGATATGAATGACTATAACATAAATGAAATAGTATGCAACCGCTCTGGTTAAATCAGCAATGTTTTAATCCAGATTTGATAATCAACAACTGGTTCAAAAAAGGACTTACGAGTCGTACCCATTTTCTGAGAAGGGGATGTTTTTTCAGTTCCCAAAGTGCCTACACATTTGCTTTACATCCGGGTCGATCTATTGCGTCATCGTCCTGTAACAACCAGGAAGATTACACAGCGCATCTCTGTTTTGAGGAAAGAGTGTGGCCACATTTACTGCAATCGTTACCGTGGAATGGATTCCTGACCACGCAGATCATTTAGAGAGAAAGTGAGATTCATAGGGGACAGAATAGTCATTATCATACCCAATTTATTATACTTACAGGATAACAAGGATGAATCAACCCAAAGGAGAGAGAAAAATTCATATAACAGATAGTAAATATACATCTACATCACGCAACAAGGGGACACAAGATCACATATAATAAAGAATTTAAAGTGATCAGGGAAGACATGCGCAGCGAAAACGGCGAAGCAATCTAGAAGGTAGAAGACGTGAGAGAAGAACATACAGTTCAAAGTTAGAATCAGCAGTCCAACTGATATTAATTAAAGATGTACAGAATGGTACACAGAACCAAAACGTACATGATACACATATACATTATATCATTAATAATTCAGATGGCTTGAAATTGTAGGAATTTAAGTTAATATATAAAGCTCAAAAGAAAATAAATAACGTAGAGATGACACGATAATAACATTGCACGATACGATACAAATCACGATATCTCATTACATTACGATTCGATACGATTCATGTCACGATGCATTTCATTAATTTTTACAAAAGAATTTAACTTTTGTCAAACACCTTTATTGAAAGGAAAAACTTACATTTTTTAACAAAAATATACCTATCACGATACAGAGACCAAATAAAGATGCATATCAAAAGTTTGTTACTGCTGTATCTTATATGGTACAAATATCATGTAATTTGGGTTTGGTTTGAACGTCAATAAGATAACTTCAGCAGAACCGACAAAGAATCTTTCCTTGTCAATGTGTAAAATAACCGTTTTGTGATTGTGTCTATTTTCTCGTCCAAAAAGTCGAATTTTGGCATGATCAAATAGACAGCAGGGGTCACATTTTCTAAATTCTGATTTCCTTAAATTTCGATTAAAATATTCTATTTCAACTCTCTGAGAAAAAATGAGCAAAATCGTTCTGATTTAATGCAAACGAACAAACATGAATTGTGTTTAAAGCTGTTGGTAACTGAAACATGATTTTGTGAATAGAAATAAAAATGGCCGTTTTCGGAACTGTGACCTCGGGTCACTTCAATGTTCTGCCAAAAAACATTCCGGTTAACTGTACACGATTGCATAAAATTGCTTTATGGTGCAATGGATTTTCACTTCTGTACTGAAAATTCCAAATGATCCGTGTCTTTTTCTTTATGCTACGATGCATCATATTACATAATATTTGCACTAGGGTTTAAAGGTATGTGAACAACCTTTTGGTATGCAGCTGTACGTGTATCCTCAGATTAATTCATACGATTCTTGATACTATGCTTTATGGTAAAAACTCTGAAATAGGGATAGGCTTTATTGTTGCAAGCCATGTGTCTTTTGGAAAGAAGAGAGACATTTACTCTAAAACGAAGAAGATTGGAGACAGTTTGAACGTTTCAAGAGATTACATCCAAAGTGATATATCCCACATCAGCTTATAATAAGTTTTAATATGCACGTTAGTAGATTTGAGTGATGATGGAAACATACGAGAGACTACATAGAACGGAGGACTACGATCGCTTTCGTAAATTTTGTGGAAAGGATTTCACTTATGTTTTGCATGTTATTTCTGTGTGATAAATAGTGTTTCGTACCATGTATAAGTTGACTTAGTTGAAATGGTAATCAATGTTGTGCGGCCGTCCTTACTGGTGGAATGATCAGAATGTGAAGGCTTCATTGATGGAAGTGATCTGCTCACAATTGATCATGACTTGACAACACAGGTAAATTGCATGAATTGACCAGAATCAGGTAGTGAAGAAACCAATATATTAAAGGGTCACAGAGTATGTTGTTTAGATCAAATATGTCAAACTTTAAAAACGGTATTATAATTTTGAGAACTACTGGTTGTTTCATAAAATTACCAAATTGATCAGTTCGGTATAGTGAGAAAAAGCTGCTTAAAGTTTTTATTTGCGTCCAAAACCAGACAGTAACGCGCGTCAATTAATCAAACGTAATATCGGAAACTTATCAACAGCAGACACAACGACAAATATCGTTTGATAATGTTAAGCATTTCACATAAGTAGAATACAAGCAAATGGGACGTAGCATTTCAACCTCGTAACATTTATATTTCCTTTTGTCGTAAACAATGAAAACATGTAAATATCATTATTTTTTCATTTAAGTGGTGAAAATGCAATTATGTCGACATGCCTCGGAATTAACGCAGCACAAATGGTATATTGGTTTCTTATTAAAGTCATAGTCTCATTTTTGCAAGGCAAATTGTAATAAATACCGGACAAATAGTTCACCACTCACAGAAATATTTCCCCTGACGTTTGCAACAATTTTCAGAACTCTGCAGGCATTCTAGCCCTCAATAATGAAGTTCAAACTACCCTACCCTACCCGAATATTATGATTTTTTGCGAGCGTTAGTCCTTACCACGCCATTCGCAAAGGCCGTGACAAAGAACACATAAAATTTCCCAGCTGAATATCCAATGAAAATAGCTAAAAGCTTACGCTTTTTCAAATATAGAAATAACAAAAAGGTGGTAAACTCAGTGAAGAATGCGTCTGTCATAAGTATATCGGCGCTGCGGTGACTAGATTTCCGGTGTTTCGTACTCGCGATGGGATTGCACTTGATTCGGTCTGTCTGTCATCTGTCTGAAACGGCATACGCCAATAAGCTGCTTCATCCAAAACTGTAAAACGGGCATAAAAATGAAAATCTTTGCAAATGCGACAGGAAATATTTGTGTTAGCGTTCAGATTTTGTTCGTGAAGAATAATTAGTTCAGTTTAGTTGCCTTACAAAAATGAGACTATGACTTTAACCGACATACACAATTTTGAAACTTACTTTGTGTCACCTTTAACAATTTCTTTGAGCATTTCTTTGACTATCTACATTACAACAACGTCTATTGTTGTGCAGTTGCATGGTTCTTCACAATTCTAAATGTCTTTGCATTTGTTTTTACAGTACTTTAATTCAAGTTTATAAAACAATAAACTTTAGAATGCATAATGGTCACCTACCTTGCAAATGATGTTGATCGGCGTCCACGTCAACGTCACAGTACGTCTCGGGCTCTTCCACGACTGGAGATCGCACTTCAGAAAGTGTTTCAAAGAATTTTACCTATTCGATAATTGCCGAAAGGATGCCAAGCGTGATTGCCGCAAATTGTAGTCATAAAAAGCACTGGGTTTAGCGTTACTTTATTGACTGATCAAACTTTAAACGCACTAGTGCACACCACTATTACGTTAATGCAACGAATGCACAGCTACTGCATATCTCTCGATATAATTCAAGATCCTCACTCAAGTAATCTACCTCGTAAGTTATTTAACGAATATTTACGTATTCAGGTGGTAAAGTTGATTCTTAAAGACCGGAAGTATTTAATGTTACGTTACAATAAATCCGCGTGAACTACGATATCGGAAATATTAAGATTTTGCTTATAACCATAAAGGCGGAAACGGCAGCCGTTTTGGTCAATCTAATCGCAATGCTAACGCTGTGTTATTAAATCGGTTTATTTACAACATTGCTTTCATAAAACATATTTCATTCTTTGTTCTCAGTTCAGAGTTTAGATAAATTCAACAGCTGCACATAATAATAGTTCAGACGCGTTCAACTGTCTATAATATATCCGTTTTGTGCACAGCTAACCTTAGATTTTTTATATGTCGAAGCCGACAGCAGCTGTCAAAATGTTTTCATTGTTGATTGAAGGTCAATTGTAAAGAATTTTAAGTATTTCATTGCATCGATAGAAAGGTTTAGTGAATGCATAAGTCCTCGTAAACCTTAAAATAGCCAATTTAAACCGTAAAAGCGTGCACTGGTGCCTTTAAATAAAAGAAAGTTATAGTCATGTTTGGTAACTTATCTATAGACATGTAAGTTGTTACCCTTCCTACAATTGAAACTAAATGACGTTTTTGTTTTAAACTCTATCAGTATGAAAATGAATTCTAAAGTGTTCATATGTACTTGTTGAAGAGTATGAATTAAAAGGAAACCGATGGGATGTCATCCTCTGTTCACTATTTAATCTTTTCTCACTCTTGCATCTGTGAATTGTTGCGATTGCGACCCTGTTGATTTTTTACATCATTTATGAGTTCTTACGAATAATTATTTAATATTGCATAAAAGGATCCTAGAGTATAATGAACCCCAAAATTCATCTTATGCCGTCAATACAGTTTGGCGATAAAACGATATACGAAATCTACAGTATTTATTTCAGTTTTCCCAATTGGCATACCATTAAGTGATATTTCCCAAGATCAGCTCCGTAGAGTAAAATCTTGTTATTCGCCCGTGTAAGATACCGCGGTGTAATAACTACACGGCAATATTAAAGATCGACTGAAATGACCCATGGCAACTTTCGTCATTCATAAGATCTGTATTCCAATTTGCCAATAACGTGAGTTTAAATTTTCGAAATCGGCCGATAAACAACTTTAATACGGCTTTTTCGAATCACCAGCTTATTAGCACCAGTGAACAGAACAGAACTGGCCCGTGGTCATTGAGGCGTGTCCTGTCGCGAAAACTGCCGCGTGACGTGCTAGTCGGCGGAAGTATAATCTCCTTAATGAAAAACAACAGGAAATCTCACAGTCTTAACAACTGTTTAAACATATCTAAAATCATCCAAGCAACTCAAACCTTTGATAAATTTATGTTAAATATATCTTTAATTATTTGTATTGTTCCAATCGAAAGACAGTGTTTTAATATGATGCTATGCGCACTATCCCATGGCATGTGTTTAGCAATTACGACGTCTGCCAAATGTTGTCACAACAACCAGAGTGCTTTAACGAGTGTTGTTGTTTTTATGACACACAGGTTGCCGTTATGTAATCCTATCGCATTCAATTTAATTCTTGATTTAATAGTCTCTAATTATACCTTTTGAATTTTAACGCCTTGGACACTCATGTAATGCAATTCAACAAAAAAAATCATATTTGATAACTGTCGTCAACTAATAAACAGAAAAAGAAACTTCCTTCAATATAATAAAACAGTATTTATTAAGCTCGTTGATGATTTGGTATCGCTCGTTCTATACTTAAAAATAAACTCGTTTAATAAGAATAGTTTTAAACGGAAGGTCATTTAGTATGCTCTATAAGGAAAGATAATGCAAGCACTGAACAGTGCGATTAGAGGAAGATATCTGTGTGTCTACCATGCGTTTACGATAGCGATAATTGATCGAAGTTTATCATGCAAACCTAATGCTTAAGTTTGTCACGCAATCCTAACGTTTAAGTTTGTCACGCAATCCTAACGTTTAAGTTTGTCACGCAATAACGTTTCTTGATTTCAAACAATGCATGCTATTTCACGTCAGGTTAGAATCTTTGTGTGAAATGTGTTTATTTTTGTCTGGCATATCTCTTAAAACAGTCATCGCTTCCTAAACGTTTCAGTGATTTCCGCAAGAATCACGTTTCTAAATATGTGCTTCACGAAGATCACACTTTACCTCCCTAGGTCATATACGATATTGTATGAATCACCGTGTCATACATTGTTTCCGACACGACATACTTATTGTAATTATATAATATTTATTTCATCAATAATTTTTAAAAAATTAAAAAATTCGTTTCAAAGCCATAGACAAATACTAAATATTATGTATCTTATGGATGTCATTTTAACCATAAACTGCCAAAAATCTATCGAATAGTATGTTATTCTGGTTTTTCAAATGACAACGATTACAGTATGGGAGGACAAGCAATATGTATGATTTCGTTACTAGATTTTAGATTTTATGAGCTCTACTGCACACAAAGGTTTGAGAGAATAAACATTTTCTTTATAGGAACTTAATAGAAAATATTGTTAAACAAAAATAAAACACGTGTATGTGGCGTTGTAACTCATGTTTCCTACGGCTCGGTGACAGTTTTCAGGAAACATGTAGCATGAGAACATTAAATTCAAAATTAAATCATCGCCAGCCTCTGTTGAGGACGATTATTACATTTATCAAAACTATAAACATAAATTACTCATGACATTAGATCATGGAAGGGGAGAGAATTATTTATGAAATTTCTTCATTACAGTTCGGCATATGAATATATGAATAAGAATATGACAGTTGTCTCTCGGTGTTTATTTACATGTATGATGTTGATCAACAACGGACGAGAACCGGTGTGTTCAACGTAGAATGGATTGTAAATGTAAACCACCTATCTGACTCTTATTCATATACACTATAAATCTCTTCTGACTGTTGAATACTATCTAAATAAATAACTTCCATCTCCCTTTAAAAGGATTTTATCGCGCTTCAGATGCAATGACTTTAGAATAGCTGTCTACACAGAAAGACACCAAGCCACACCATATGAAGAAAGACTCTGTCCTCTCTGTTTATCGAAAAATAAGCATTTTATTGAAAATAGATATCATGTTCTGTTAATCTGTGAAACTTTTCTTTTCGCAATATGCGAATATTGCATTGAACCGAAACCTTCGAGTTGACTACATTGGGGTTATTTTCATATAACTTAACCAATTCATTTTGACAATGTTTGACAAATGAGCAAATACGTTTGAATCTAAGGTCATATTATCATAGATGCCTAATTGGAAAATGTAAATCTTTCATAAAAGTTTATACATGCCTTGTATGTGACAGGAAAATCAAATCATAGATGACTTTTCTCATTTGAAATAATATCCATAATCTATGAGGATTTTTCTTTATGCTAAGTGACATTCCTCCACTCTATAATTTATCATGATAAATTAGGAAAAGTAATTGTGGTGGGATGATTAAGCTAATTGACTCTAAATATAAATCTATCAAAATAATGGACAATTATAAACTACCTCCTGCAAATTGAATGGGAGCTGAAATATGAAGGATTTACTATGTCATATGGTAACAATTGGGGATTGTTTCATAATCACTCATTACAGGGAAACGAAAACTCATAAAACTTCGACTCTCTCCCTGTAGTCCTAACAATGAGGTTGACAAGAGAGGTCGTGCTCCTTGTTATCTCCGTAGTGTTCCTCGATGTCTGTGTCGTCAATGGTATGTAAACGTACCCTTCATATTTTAAGTCTCTCCCTGTAGTCCTAACGATGAGGTTGACAAGAGAGGTCGTGCTCCTGGTTATCTCCGTAGTGTTCCTCGATATCTGAGTCGTCAATGGTATGTAAACGTACCCTTCATATTCTACGTCTCTCCCTGTAGTCCTAACGATGAGGTTGCCAAGAGAGGTCGTGCTTCTGGTTATCTCCGTAGTGTTCCTCGATATCTGTGTCGTCTATGGTATGTAAACGTAACCTTTATATTCTAAGTCTCTCCCTGTAATCCTAACGATGAGGTTGACAAGACAGGTCGTGCTCCTGGTTATCTCCGTAGTGTTCCTCGATATCTGTGTCGTCTATGGTATGTAAACGTACCCTTTATATTCTAAGTCTCTCCCTGTAGTCCTAACGATGAGGTTGCCAAGACAGGTCGTGCTCCTGGTTATCTCCGTAGTGTTCCTCGATATCTGTGTCGTCAATGGTATGTAAACGTACCCTTCATATTCTAATTCTCTCCCTGTAGTCCTAACGATGAGGTTGCCAAGAGAGGTCGTGCTCCTGGTTATCTCCGTAGTGTTCCTCGATATCTGTGTCGTCAATGGTATGTAAACGTACCCTTCATATTCTAATTCTCTCCCTGTAGTCCTAACGATGAGGTTGCCAAGAGAGGTCGTGCTCCTGGTTATCTCCGTAGTGTTCCTCGATATCTGTGTCGTCAATGGTATGTAAACGTACCCTTCATATTCTAATTCTCTCCCTGTAGTCCTAACGATGAGGTTGCCAAGAGAGGTCGTGCTCCTGGTTATCTCCGTAGTGTTCCTCGATATCTGTGTCGTCTATGGTATGTAAACGTACCCTTTATATTCTAATTCTCTCCCTGTGGTCCTAACGATGAGGTTGACAAGAGAGGTCGTGCTCCTGGTTATCTCCGTGGTGTTCCTCGATATCTGTGTCGTCAATGGTATGTGAACGTACCCTTCATATTTTAAGTCTCTCCCTGTAGTCCTAACGATGAGGTTGCCAAGAGAGGTCGTGCTCCTGGTTATCTCCGTGGTGTTCCTCGATATCTGTGTCGTCAATGGTATGTGAACGTACCCTTCATATTTTAAGTCTCTCCCTGTAGTCCTAACGATGAGGTTGACAAGACAGGTCGTGCTCCTGGTTATCTCCGTAGTGTTCCTCGATATCTGTGTCGTCTATGGTATGTAAACGTACCCTTTATATTCTAATTCTCTCCCTGTGGTCCTAACGATGAGGTTGACAAGAGAGGTCGTGCTCCTGGTTATCTCCATGGTGTTCCTCGATATCTGTGTCGTCAGTGGTATGTAAACGCACCCTTCATATTTTAAGTCTCTCCCTGTAGTCCTAACGATGAGGTTGTCAAGGGAGGTCGTGCTCTTGGTTATATCCGTAGTGTTCTTTGATATCTGTGTCGTCAATGGTATGTAAACGTACCCTTCATATTCTAAGTCTCTCCCTGTAGTCCTAACGATGAGGTTGCCAAGAGAGGTCGTGCTCCAGGTTATCTCCGTAGTGTTCCTCGATGTCTGTGTCGTCTATGGTATGTAAACGTACCCTTTATATTCTAAGTCTCTCCCTGTAGTCCTAACGATGAGGTTGCCAAGAGAGGTCGTGCTCCTGGTTATCTCCGTAGTGTTCCTCGATATCTGTGTCGTCTATGGTATGTAAACGTACCCTTTATATTCTAAGTCTCTCCCTGTAGTCCTAACGATGAGGTTGCCAAGAGAGGTCGTGCTCCTGGTTATCTCCGTAGTGTTCCTCGATGTCTGTGTCGTCAATGGTATGTAAACGCACCCTTCATATTTTAAGTCTCTCCTTGTTTATTTCCTTTAGGTACATGTTGGCCATAAGCGATAGTTAGTCGCATAGAGAATAAACATGGCAATACGTTTTATCAATTCCTTGTTAGGACTGGACAGCAAGTGATTAACTTTATAATTTTTTTATAGAAATGTTAACAAAGTACTCATGAGGTATAAACTTGTTTCTAAGATTTCTGTAAGCGTTACAAAGCAGTCAAAATGATATTCCTTTTTCATGAAATATGGCTCATGATCAATGGTGAGTCTTAAAGTCTTAAATTGGGAATACATAAACATCTTGGAACTATTCCGCAGAGCGGCCAGTCTGAGGAATAAAAGTTTATAAATATTGACTCTAGCGGGACTCGAACGTACTCTACCAGAGGCTGTCCTCTTCACGACGTTCTGAAAGCATCCGCCTTGCTCGCACGTTCTTTCACCAGTTTAGCGCAGATAAAACCTAGTCATTAGCGGACCAACCATATCATCGCGTTTGAAATATCGATAGCGGCGATTAAGGTCAACGAATGGTAAACGGGAGTTATTTGCCCCTACATACAGATACCGAAGGCTTTTGCCGCAGTCATTGTGATTGGCTAGTTGAGATTGCTTCAAAACGTGCGAAAAAAGGCGGGTACATGTACTTTCAGACCGTTGTGGAGAGGACAGACCCTAACAAAATGGGTAGAAAATTTGAATCAAATATCTTAAAAAATACAACATAGTGAACGTACTTATACACCGTACATATTTTTTTATTGAGTTGTTTCTTCTATGAATATAGATATAATGGCTTAGTAGAAATCCGCTACTTAAAAATACATTCAGTACCGCTACATGTACGAATGGACTTAGATCACTTTTGCTAGAAATCCTGAGAGATCGTCTATATTAAATTAGCATGCAAACAACAGCTGAAATGCTCTATAAAGGTTCATTTAACACAGCTCTTGTGTGACAAGTAAAGATAATAACGGTTTAGAGCTTCAACCTTGTGTAAAAATAATTGCCTCCTTTTCAAAGTTGAAAGTAAAATTATGTCAAGAAATAGATGTTATTAGGTTATTATCAGATTATGGAAAACGTATTCAAAATTGTATCTTATCAGGAGTGTGAACACTCAGTAATTACACCATTTATTAGATTATGTTATTACATGCTTTTCGCAATCAGAGATTGGGTAAGTAAGATGTAAAGCTCTATAGACCTACCTTCCTTATTGAAAAGAAAATCTAAGGTTGTACAGACACAATTAAGTTTGGGTATTTGAAGGGCTTTCATACATTAATATTGATGCACGTCAATTCATGTCGTGACAATGAAACTATTTCGATATATGTATTGTATCATTCCTAAGGAGAAATACTAAAAATTTAGAAATATTGTAGAAACTGAGTACTGGTTGATATTTCTTATGGAAAATGTATTCAAAATTTAATCTCTTCAGGACTGTGAATAAACTAATTGACACCATTCATTAGATTGTGTTTTTACATCCTTTTCGCTATCAGATAATGTGATAGCAAAATGTTCAAGTATTTGGATGTCGGCATTATACAGCGATATGTTTAAAAACACATGAGTAAATGCTTCAATTGATCCAAAGTAAAGTTTATTAATGATTAGTTAACTTCTGAAAAAGAATTGTCAAACATTAACTGGTTATTTCATGAGTATGGTACATGATAACCTTTCAGGATCCCGTCCCTGTCCAGAGAACTGTAAGGTGGTTCCGAACTCGGACTCTTCCCCGTGTGACTCACTGACAGGAACCTGCTCTCTCGGATGTGAACCTGGTTACTATGGAGATACATGCAACATGAGGTGTGATCTCAACTGTAAGAGTAAGACATGTCAGAATCGAGACGGTTCCTGCATATGTTCATCCGGATATACCTTCACCGACGGCTCTTGCAAACCCACTAAAAGTTAGTAGAAAAACCATACCAATCGGTGTGTCGTGAAATGTTTAAATTGTACATATCGACCTTTAAAGCATACTCTTCTCACAGAGGTAGCTCTTTCATAGATGCCTATACAACCTATGTTCTAATAGGAGCTCATTTTGAGTTTCTGGCATGTCACCCTAGCGGCAACATATTGCAACATAACTTGCAATATTTCAGCCAATAAGCAGCGCATGCATGGATAACATATTTGTTGTCACACAGACCTATGCAATGTTGCAGTTGATGGCAATTGTGCTGTGTAAGGAATACTGAAAGCGCATATTCGAAATAAGTTTAGCATTCCAAAAGCATACGGAAAAGGAAGAGATTGCCTTTCCAGTTTCCTCAGTGATTTATTCACCATTTACGTTTTCCAATTCATAGTCTGCCTGATTAAATCATTGTGTTACATTATGATATATGTCAATAGAGTTGTTACAGATGGGTAATGGAAGTTTTAATGAAAGTTAGTCAAGTTTCCAACATAAACCCTTTAATTTGATTAACAGATAGTAAACGAATATGTGTCATTAAGATCTCAATTCCTTTCGCATGTAATGCGTGATGCATGATGCATGAGCAAGCTAATCCAGTGCAGGGAACTGACTGTCACTCGCCTTGTGCTGCTAGAAGATGAACGAACCCATTTAACGAATCTAAGTGTCCAAAATCAGATGAGAGCAACCACGTGTACTACTAGCAGTTGTCTCCATTAAGTTCCAAGAAAAAACATACATTTAACAACAAAGTAAAAAATACCGATAATGACCCAAAGAAAGATAAAATCACAATATTACTTGTATGCATTTGCAAATTTCCCTAAATGGTTACAAAATATATGAAAATGTGAAAAGAATTGAATGGAAAAATATTTCTGCTACCGTATGGCTAAAATCTTCTACAAGATAAAGACTAAGTACACAATATATACCTATGTGAAATTAATAAAAGACACAATTCACGAAAATACTTGTAATTTGGTATACATGTAGAACCTCTCCTGATAGAATAGCACATGAGTACAAGACTGACAAAACCAGATGAATAGTTTCTCTGTAATGTGGCTGAGGAATTCTGATCTTAGAAATGTCAATGTTCCAAACATAGCCAATTAGTAGGCTCATAACATGATAACAGTCGATGGAAACATAATTTAAGAAGAACAAAATAACCGGTCCAATAAATATAAGGAATCATAGAATATCTTCATGAAACAGGAATGACATGTGCCATATTATCAAACATCATTTTTAAACAGCACAGAACAACTAATTCAATCGTAGTGTTGAGTGATTGATTTATATTGATTTAAAGGACATACGCGCTTCCGGCATGAGAATATATATTCATCCAGCCATATTTCTATCTCCATTTCTTATATGATTGACAATTGGTGAAGATTACACAAATGAAATCGATAGATGGGATTTGAAGTCTATCAGCACTTATGGTATAAAAGCAAATATGAAAACGCATTTTATCTTAGTATCTCTAAAATTCATACAACGATTTTCACCGAAAATCCTATTGTTTAGATGAATGTAAACAGTGACAAAAACCGAAAAGACTAAAGATAAGCAACTAAATTGGTACCTTGAAAATTGTCATGATTGTTTTGAAAGCAGTTAATCCTCTTTATAGAGCTGATACAAGTTTCAAACTCGAATGTCTAACTTTTGAACGGTATTAAAACCGTAACATCATGATCCTTGATTGAAAATGTACTATTTTATTTTCACCAGGTGTGAAATGCAAATCCAATAATCATTGTTTGCACGACACATGTGTATCGGATGGCAGAACCGATTGTTTGGAAGGCTGCAAACCTGGATGGTACGGACAATTTTGTGAGGAACCTTGCTCTGCCAATTGTGTCTGTGACAGAAAGTTGGGGAACTGCACAAGCTGTATATCAGGCTGGTACGAAGCTGAATGTGGGTCTCACTGTAGTGCGGGTTGTTTGAACAATACCTGTAACAAGAACGGGACGTGTGTTGAAGGCTGCACAACTGAATTGTACGGAGAGACATGTGATCTGAAGTGTTCCGCACATTGTGTGTCTGGATGTGATCAGCTGTCAGGAGAGTGTGTCCAGTGTGAAGCAGGTCAGTATGGCTCAATCTGTCAGTCAGCAACAGATTTTCCAGAAACATGGAAACCCTTCATCATTGGAGGAGGTCTGTTCCTCATTTTTGTAGTGCTTGTTGTCGTCATCGCCTGCTGCCTGAAACGGTAAGTATCTCAAACACGTTCTTGACAAATAATCATTTGTGTAAGTAAAGTAAAATGCTTTTAAAGACAACACATTATTATTTTCATTTTACTACTTTTCGTTTCAAGAAAACATATGGTATCACATGGCATTCTTCCGTTAACATGAAGTCAAGTTTTGACAAGTTGGTCCTTATGATGCTCTGCTTATGTTGATGTGGCTACATTCGGACGAAAGTTCACTTCTTTGTCAAATTTTCCTCATCAAGCCGCAGGATTTCCATCTTTTCTTTAGTGCATAGGCTACAAAGGCCACCAGATTGTGTCTGGACAGTTCATTTCCCTTTTAATAATGCTCGTTTCAATCTGATACAACCCAAATTATTGAATCGCTCTTAATCCTATATATTGGTTGTTTCTTGTCTCTCATCTATGATCCTACGGAATCCCGCAGAGATCTTTGTCTACATGAACTTCGATTAGGAAATGAAAGCGAAATTGACAGCCAATAATTTTGTAGGTTTTACAATTTTCCTACCAATCAGATTCCAGCTTTCTTGGGCACTTGAAATGTTGTTAAACTTGGCTCCCCGAAAGCAAGTTCTGTAAATATAGGTTTTCGCTATGCAAATATATTTGTACGACAGTACATAGGATTTGGTAACTTTTAATGCTCCTGGAGATAAGCTATCGAGAGATGCATGCCGCAATGTTACAAACATTCTGAAAAACAATTTCAGTTTCGCAGCATTAATCAGAGTAGCAACATTTGAGCTTTCAATTCTTTAGAATGTTATAACTTACTGCAAACACGGATCTCTACGGGAACCCGGAGGCTCATTAATGAGCGATAAGCAAAACTCCAATAGCGAATCAATGATTTGAATGCTTTTTCGTTTCTGAATGATTAGTGTGACTATGAAATCTGGTTTTATATTCACCGCTTGCAAGGCGTATGTTTTATGCTGTTGACGGGGGCACAGGTCTCTGCGGGGATCGCCGAGTTCATAAATTAGTGATAAGCAACATAGATTTGAATGCTTTTTTCGTTTCTGAGAGATGTTGCAATTGTGTGATTATAAAATCTGGAATTCCTAACGGGGTGATACATCATTATTATAATTCTTACCATTAATTCTTACCATTAATTCTTATCAATTATTATTATCTATTATTTTATGTTGTTGTTTTTGTTGTTACTACTACTATTATTATCATTGTTGTTGTTGTTGTTGTTGTTATTATTTATTTTTCATTATTGGGCTCACTTGAACCTGTTCAATGATTGTTAATATACAGATATATATTTGATGATCATGTGGGTATTCTTTTGTCGCCTGCTTCTGGGAATTATTTGATGACTATTCTGGGTATTGGATTGATTACAGACATTGATTGCCGCGGTGTTTGGCTTGCGGAATCGTTTTTAAAACCCAGAGGTTTGGTCGAGGTTGATATTCAGGAAATTCGAACTTTTAAAATTTGTTTGTATGGTGATTCTCAGGACGTATGTTTTGCATATTGCAGTCAAGTCCTTTCTTGTTTTGTCCACGTTGCTTTTGAAAACACCTTGGTTGTGGCCGGTCCCTGAGCAGTGTACAGCCCCACTTTGTTTGTGCATTCGGTTGTGTTCAAGATAAACTGTCCACATACTTCCGCAACGTCAATCACTCAATCAATCAATCTTTATTCAGTACTCAGGGGGCCTCAGGCCTATAGTACATTACATTTACATATGTTGTTACATATTTCACATTTATAAAACAATTCGGTTTCTGTATACAGATGCGTAAAATATATACAGGGAAAGGTTTTCAATTTCTTCATTGTTTAAACTGTTTAAAAGTTTGGAAAATTTAAACATATTTGGGTGTACATTTCGAATGTTACTGTACATAGGACATACAAGTAAAAAATGGTATTCATTTTCAATTTCATTTGACTGGCATAATTGGCAGAGTCTATGTTCTGTCCTTATATTTAGATGTCTACCTTTCTCAATAAAAAGTCCATGCGAAGAACATCTAAAACGTGCGAGGCTGATTCTATACTTTTTAAAATTCAAACAAGATAGGTAGTAATCCGCGGCGTCATAGGTACTCATTGCTATTTTCTGAAATGTCTGCTCCAATTACATGTACAACTTACAGAAGGAAAAATGTCTTTCTCTTTCAGAATGCAGGACATCATGAAAGATGGCGTGCGCTTGATTGGTCCGAACACTGCAGTACAGCCTGTCCCTGATCACTGCAATCTGCTGAGGTCAGTGGATATTTTACACCCTGGATCTAAAGCTTGTGGAAGTAACTCTGACGACACGTACGACCATCTATTCGCCATCAAACCACCAGAGGCTTCCATCTGCCTTGATGATCTGGAAACTTCTTCTGGTTACTGCGCTGTACGTCCTTTATGTGCCGTATCTGACCAATTTGAAAATGATGATGTCAGTATCAATGGAAGTGACGAAGAGGGCGACATCGGAAGGAGCTTGGTTTCACTATATGAAGGGAATGCAAGTGATCAGCGGGAAATTAAAATGGAGGAAGAGACAGCCGTCATCAAAATGGAGGATGTTAAAGAGCCTGATGAAAACGTAATTACAGATGCTAGACAGAAAATCACTGACGAAGGAATGCTTATTCCAGAAGATATCAAGATAACAGGCGCTGATGATGAAATCATGGAGGATGATGAGGATGACGCCACGAGTATGGAGGAGGCAGTGGATGGAGGTTCTAGTCTGGTCCTTGGTGAACAGGAGACAGAAGAAAACAGTCCCTCAGCAGTGGAAGACTGCAACATTTCTGTTTTCACTGATGAGGAAGGGTTGATTAATGACACTTTGATTGAAATATCGGATAGGGGATAACATATGGAGCCGAAAGAACAAGGCGGCAAGCAATATGTTGAAGTTATAGTTCTGTTGCAGTTTTGAACAGTCTCAGGGTGTGACTCAAATGTACAGAAGTGAGACCAAAACGATGAAAACCTTTTGTAAGCATATGTGATTAATATGAAATTGATTTGCTATTTAATCAATTTCTTGGCACCAATTTAGGAAATATCAATTTGGAAAACTTTTTCATCAAATTTCACATCATCTTTACCTGTTTATATCAACTGATCGGAATATTAGGAGTTAGGGATAAAGATCTTAACTTGACATTTATTGCATGTGTCTGAGTTCGTTGTTTAAAAATATTGTTCGTTTGTACCAATATTAAAAGAATAAATTTCACAAAGAATGTTCTACAGAACGATAAATTGACGTGAAATTACTGTTTGTTAAAATCTCCTAAAATCAATTCTTAACAACCACTAAAGTAGAATTTGTTAAACGCAGGTTAAATCTTAATTGATGTATATGTTGTAAATAAAGAATGACTCAAAATCAGCAATCGCAGACCACACGAAGCCAACCCCGATCAAACCATCAACTGGGACATAATCAGCATACTTGAAAGAAATCAGTCGGACTAAAAGGCCTGCAAACCTTCTTGAATCTGTACACATAAAAAGATAAGTGACAGACACTTTATTCCAAGGGCTTACTACTACTTGCTGAAGTAATCTTGTAACTCCACATTTTGTAAATCTTTAATTTTCATAGTGTTGTTTAATTTCAAATTCTTCTGTGCTCCATCCATACTATGCTATATTTTAGTCTCTATATCAACCCCATCGATTGCATAATCATTCGTCTGCCTTTAATCACTACTTAATCTATTTCCCTATCCTTGTACATCAACCGTATCGTTGTAAAAACATTCACATGGCTTCCAATAAGCAACCTTTTCTCCTCGTCCATCACTGACATCCACCAATCGTCTGTGCTCAATCTCGTATCAAACCATTGTACATCGAGTCTATTCATAAAAAAAACAATCCACGTATATACTTTCTTCTACCTTATTTTATGTATCACTTGCCTGACACCGAAATTATAATGTATAACGAAACGTCACTTTGTCAGAATAAAGAAGTTGCTTATCCATAAAAATTTCAAGAGTCACTTGTTCCATAAATACCACCATGTCTAAAGCTGCGGCACATTTGCGTGATTGGAGTAGTTTGGCGCAATACAAAACTACTTAGTATTGTTATTAACATGAAAAGTAAATTAGATTAGCTGTAAATTATATTAAATCAGCGTGACACTATTACTTTCTGAGTTCTGTCTATTTATGGCCCAAAGGACTGATCGGCTGACAAATACGTGAGTATTCAAATGATAAATCGATTAACTGTATACTGTCTTGTTACCAGGAAATCAAATGCTTTCAGACCTACAGTGCTTTTCATTTTTCATATTCCTGTTACCAAACTTAAAAATACTGCAAAGATTATAAATACTTATCCACGTACAAAATGGTTATGGATTGAATCAATTACTTCGAATTAAGAAACAGTATATGGTTGTCTATTAAAGTAGTACTAGTGTTGAAGTTGTCATAAATTTACAAAAAATTACTACTTCGTCTCTCTACATGCAGCTGTTACTATTAATGCTGAAAATTGGACGAAAATTTAGAAAAGATAAAGAACTGAGACTATGGTCCTGGACACTGCTAAGCTGAAATGAAAAAGTAACTTAATTTACACATAACATTTAAATTTTGCTCATTATATTACTAAATTAATTACTAATTAATCAAACACTGTTGATTTTGATCAAATGACTATTGCTTGCCTTAAAGGAGCAGTAGCACGTTTTTAAAAAAATTAATTACTTTAAACTTTCCCCAATAAACAATGTGTTATCATCAGTGGGTCAAAACATTCTATTAATCAAACCGACCACCCGTAGCAGAGAAAATGATTAAGATTCAAGCAGATTCCGTGAGCGGCCATTTTAGTGAGAGCACATATAAACATTTGAGGTAGGGAAATGCATTCGCACAGCAAAGTACTTTCGATTTGAAGCTAGTTCTCTGGATTTGAAGACTTAATCTTTCAACTGGAAACCTGTACTTTTGTTTTCATGAGATAACTTTATTTATCTAGAAAGAAATCTGCTACTGTGACTTCAAATCGTATCCGTCACTCCAAAATGAATTAGGTTATTTCCTGTTTAATGTATTGGTTTACTTTTTCCGTTCAATGGTACTTTTCTTTTCGTGTTGACATGTAACAAAATCAACAATGTCTGTCCTTTCATTTGAATATACATTGAATATCAGAAAACTAAACGTTTTCATTTTAAATATAGTATTTGATTTCTATTGAAACCTTAACGTTGAAAATCAATAATGAACTACAATTGTTTCAATGACCGTCTATGCGCATAGTGATGTTAAATCTGGGTTTTATAGCATTTGTCATTTAATAAAACTGAGATTATGAAAATAAAGTATCTGAACTATATATGTTCATCAAATATTTTCTCAAACTCAATGAACTGTTACAGGTTACAGACTAGCAGTACAGTAGACCATACATACGTTTTAAGAAGCTTCAGGGTAAATAGGATGACGGGAGACTACCAGGTGAACGTATCTCATCAGATCATTGTCTTGTTCATTTATTCATATTCAATTAATTTCACCAGAGCGAACTGAAGCTAAAGTTGCTTATCTGGAAAGCAAAGCATAAAGTATCGAATGGGATATAGCTTAAATGAAAGAGGTGATTGATATCGAAGCCGACAAATGTTTATATGTATTATAAACCATTGAGAATGTTTTATTGGTCTACGATGAAAGGATTTGAGTATTTTCATAATGCCTCAGTTAAGGTCCAAAGACTGACTGACTCGCCAGACAATGCAATAACTGTATGGCAACTTGAAACTAAGGATGTACAAAGTCAGTCATTATTTCAAAATGTAAACGGTTTCCCTATTTATTTAACGTTTGTTTAGACTTTTTATGTTTATATAAAGTTCCAGACCAGCAGAACCTATTTCATGAGTTAGTTCCATTATCCTACTACGCGTGACGATTGTTTCATCAAAACGAACATCAAAGTTTGTTTTCGTCGCAAAGTTTGTTAACTTTGATGAGTGGTAAGAAAACTTTATTGTAAGTCTTTTTAACTACTATGGTGGTAATTGCAGCCTTCTCTGATGTACTAGGTTATAATTTTATTCTTTAGAAACCTTCAGAGGGGCCACAGGACTCGGCATGTATGACTGAAGGAAACAAATCTTGGCGTTAAACGAAGATGCTTGATGCTAAGTGAAAATAGAAATGTTCGATTTTGAAATAGATTCATTGTTGCAAAGTTTTATAACATATGATAATTAAAACCTAGGCAATAATAACATCATTTATTTACTTACATAAATTTGTCAACTTATATAAAAAAAATGTTTCAATGTGAGAAAAGCTCCAGAATATATATACAGCTAGCTGCAAACCAAACGTTTGTTCACATACCTGCGTATCCTAGTGCAAATATCATGCAATTAGGCGTGTCGTTGTGGCATCGTAGCAAAGCGAAAAATATACGGATAATTGTTGAATTTTCAATACAGAAACGAAGATCCATTGCACCTTTACGCAATCGTATGTCACACCCAACAGTGAGCCGTAACAGTTTTGGCTGGTCACTGAAGTTACAAGGGGTCATAATTTCGAGAACAATAATTTTTTACTTTATCAGAAAATCTTTTATAAGTGACCAACAGCTTCAAACACAAGTCATGCTTGTTCGCTGTCATTATCTCGATATGATTTTGTTGATTTTTTCTCAGAGAGTCGAAATTGAATACTTTATTCAAAATTTTCGGAATTTCGAAAATTGGACCCCTTCTGTCTATTCAATCATGCCAAAAACGGCTATTTTACACATTGACAATGGGACACCCTCTGTCTGTTCTCTTGAACAAAACGTAAATTACATGATATTTCACTAAGATACACTAGTTTCTACTAGTGTTACTAGTTTTACTCAAACTCAATTTGTTATGTCTTTTACACAAAAATGTAAGCAAAATTGGTCGGTCAACTATTTAAGGTATAACTAATGCAGTCACCATATGACGCCATACCAGTTATGTAAAAAAATCATCAATAAACGTATCATACTTAGGGCATAAGAGCTGTTTTACGAATACAATTGAATAATTTAATCAAATCTTGGGAATGTATTGCACCATTTCGCTTATAGATTTTGCGTAATCCACCATTTTTAGATGTTATTCAAATGTTAAAAGGAAATTATTTTGATGTGCTCAGTGCACTGTATAAAAGACTTAAAAATAATGTGTTATCTCATTCAAATTTTGTTTTTTGTGATCAATTCAATTTTAACTTTATCAACATGCAATCTACAGTTTACTCACAAGAAATCAAGATTGACAATTGGAACAAGAATGATTTAATCTTACGAGGAAATTTCAATGTGATATTTGTTTACGAGATGTATGTAAATGGAAATGAATATAACAACATATCTATGATATAAAAATATTTTAAGATCACGTCATAAGGATGTTATGAAAATTGAAATGGAAAAGCTTAATGATAACTTATAAGCCTAAATGTGTTGATATGTCTATACTTTAAAAGATGATGTACATTTTATTTTAGAACAAATCATAGCAATAAACTGTCATTAAAAATGTTAATAACCTGAGAGTATTTTCTTGGTATATCTCTATGCAGTTTATAAACTGTAGTACTGACTTCGTTATGATACATGATTACATATTTTCCTTCTATTTTAAAAAAAATAATGGTTACCCAACGGGCGTTGGTGAGATATCAGTCTACATGTTTTAATGAGGGTTTGTGGTATAAATTTGAACATAGTTACCTCCATTCCTGCAAGTGTCATCTTTGCAATGTAAATATATATATACAGTAAACACATTCTAACAAGGTAGATCTACTACAAAATTGATTTTAAAAATCATATGTTTCCTTAAAGAACCATAACATGCAGCAAATATTGGACATTATACATGGACTACTGTGAGTTTCAGTTTCCGTGTATAAATCACTTTGACAGACTGTGATCTGTGAACCTAATCATTATGCATGTTCTTCAGTGATGACATATGCTATCAGCTATCTTAATAATATATGTCTTAATAAAAATATGAATAAGAATAAGAAGGAATAATTTTTTCTTTGTAAAACCTTTTTTAAGATTTATATAGTATATAGCAAACTAATCATAAACCTAGTACAGTGTATGTTCCCGTATCAATAATATCATATATTAAGAATAAAACTATATGTATTCTTAAGATATGAAATCAATGATAGGGGAACACAAGATGTGTAGTGAATGTATTTCTCTTCTAAGATACAACAATGATTTATAGGAGAACCATCCTGATTTTAATCATCTCGAAATAAATATTGTATTTACATCGCTCACAGTGATAATCCATGATCAGGGCTTACTGCTGGCTAGTCCATGTACAAGACCCAAACCCTAAAGTTAAAAACCTAATTTTGCATTGATTCTTAGATTTTTGCACCTTAAACTTTTCATTTATTCAATTTTGAATTATATTATGTTATCTATATCAGGCCTACCAAGGTAACGGATCAAATAACCTCCAAATGGAACAAATAACCGCATGAATGGATTAGATAACCTCAAAAACGGTACTAATAACCTCGTCAGCGGTATTAATAACCTCAAAACGGAACGAATAACCTCAAAACGGATTCAATAACCTCGATTTGCGCAGCGCATTCCTACGATCTACCCAGTTTGAGTGAAGGAGCCCAGTCTTTTGTTTATGTTTACGCCAGCGGCTGTCAACAAAGTTACGCTAGCAGTGAAATTTCCCCCCATAAATAAAAAATAAATCATTATAATGTCGTAATTTCATCTTAACCGCGGTGTTCCATTCACTGTCTTTGACCCGATGAGGTCATAATTTGCATAATATGTAGACCAAGCGATCGCGTAACAGGATTCGGTCACGAATAAAATCCCTGTGAGTAGATTTTGTCAAATGTTGATGTTATTTTCATATAGCCCTACAATCAAACTAGAAGACATTTACCACCAGATAATCAAAAAATTAAATCGTAACTGTGTTCGCATGCATGAACCGTGTTGGATATGACGTGAGACTGTAATCGATCGATAGTTTTAGTTGAGTTTGTATTGCGGCGAATTTGACTTTTGCTACACACGCACTAAAATCGTAGATCACAAAGTTATTTATCGTGTAAATATAATTTTATTGTACGATTATAATTGTAGAGGTCTTGTTGTTCACTATTTTTAGTTTGGAATGTTGTCCTTCATAGAAGTTTATCCGTTTTCAAACAAAATCGCAAGTGTTAATTCTCAATAATGATTGCAAATGAGAAGGGACATATGTTAAGGGGATTATATCAAATAATTTGTTTATATTATGTAAATATCACGCGTTTTTTTTTACATTCATGAAAATATGTAAATTTCAAACATCAAATAAGATTATATTTGTGCTCAATTACTGCGAAAATAACAAACAAAATATGGGTCTGATGATGACCGGCGCAGACATCAAGTGAGTTGTTGACACTTTCCCCGATGCGTTCCGTAGCTGATGTCACAAGTGTGTAGATTGTATTCCACGACTATTCGAGATTAAAAGTAAATAAATCCTTCAACTCTCAGCTGCAAAAATGTATTCTCTCTTTAGTTTTAAATGGAATTTGTACAATATGAAAATAATTTCTCAATATCTTGATTTGAAGATCTCTGTGTGGTGTAACTGATACAGACTTTTTGATCCGGTTTGTTTGGCCAGGGATCGTTTAGACATATGATTCCTGGTTTGGCGATTACAATGAGAGATGGACGTTAGATGATATAGATATAGTCGATGTTATAAACTAATATTGCATTTGGAACATATAAAGCTGAATAGATTTCCTACACTTCCGGGTTAAGTTTATAACGATTGATACGTTAATTTGTATGAAATACTATCAGCACGAATTTTCCATTGCTTCGAATTGCCTTGATTTTTTTCTCTCATTTTCAATGCATAACCAGTCCTTGCTTGCTGGACCGAACTCCCAGTCATGCACCTTAATTATTTTCTGGTACAAAATTTCATTCTGAACAAAATGATGTAAAAAATATTTTTTTAAAAATTATTGACAAACAGCCTACTCCGATTTGGAATATTTAGTACAGATTTTTAACTTGTGAATTTTTTATTTCATTCATGGACACTAGCTTAATTTGATTAATATCAGGAAAAAAAAAGAAAAAATGACAATATTTAGAAAGAAAAATAATTCATTCAGAGAAATTGGTATTTTAAAAATATTAAATCTTTTGATAATATTCAAGTTTGGTTATATCGGAACAATGTCAACATTGTACTTAACTATATTCTATCTTTATGATGAAACAAGATTTTTTTAAAAATTCTAAACCTTTTGATATCCTCCTTATATTTTGCGTAAACATTATTTTTTGGAGTTAGTTCTTATATTTGTAGTAAAATGCTACATTCAACACATATATAGAATCCTTTAATGAATTTTCCATGTCACATATCTCATCATTGACTATCCAGCTGTTCATAAACAAAAGTACAAGCCAAACGGGCAATACTTTATAAAGAAAAAATATATTTTTTTTCAATTTAGGCAGACTTCAAACCAGCGAACTTCGAAGAAAATGTAGTTTGATATTTCGATTTTTTAAAACTTTTTAGATACATCTGGTTCATTCCTTTATTTCACCATTTGCAAATATAGATATGCCTATTCTTGATTCTCGTAACCACAATACATATTTCCAAATTTTAGTAAAATTATTGTGTCGGTGACCAAATCATCATTAGATTACCGTAACTTTTGGATTCAAGTAGGCCTAAATACCTTTAAATTGTTTTTTTTTATCAGGCAAAATGAGAGCCGCAGGCGTAAACATAAACAAAAGACTGGGCTCCTTCACTCAAACTGGGTAGATCGTAGGGATGCGCTGCGCAAATCGAGGTTATTGAATCCGTTTTGAGGTTATTCGCTCCGTTTTGAGGTTATTAATACCGCTGACGAGGTTATTAGTACCGTTTTTGAGGTTATCTAATCCATTCATGCGGTTATTTGTTCCATTTGGAGGTTATTTGATCCGTTACCTTGGTAGGCCTGTATATAAACTCAAACAAACAAACAAACAAAATGTTTTTATTTTAAGTTCAAGGAAGGAAACGACAACTCCGGAACAAGATGGGGAACGTGTACATCAACGAGGACTTGACCTAGTACAGGAGCATGCTCTTCAAGATGGCCAGAGACCTGATGAATTCTCCTTGGATTGAGAACACCTGGACTAGGGATGGACGCATATTCATTCTGGACCAACCTAAAGGAGCAGTGAAACACGTTCAGTGTAAGGATGATCTGAACAGATATATGTGCACATAAGACTTCGAACAAAAAGTAAGTTATAACTTTCGTCATGAATGTGTGTATATATGTTATTATTTGCAAGTCTTAACAAGATAATAAAGATTGTTCAAGTCATTCAAGCTATGTGTCCCCAGTTGTATTTAACTGCCAAATGCCTCTTATATATACATATGCAATATCTACACAAGCCTTTTATTCTACCATCTTATGTTTTTCCAATATTGTTACAATCTTCTTATTGGTTTCATTCTTATCTGTTGTTCAATAGCTTTAGACTTTTCAACTATCAAATTCAGTGACCATTGTCTAACTAAGTCTGCAATTCTTTGCCGAAATATGTTAAACAATGTTTATGCTGTTTTAGGACGAACTAACGCGATGTTTAGATCACACGATGATTTTCCAGTTTCCAAAATACGATCTAACGGGTAATGATATTGTACAGCATCTTGTGACAATCGGGGAATTTCATAGTAAAACATGTAATTATAATCGCTTAAACCTTAAAAATCTAAATGCATGTAAGAATACGTCTTTATGGATAATATTTTTTTAATTGAAATGAGTATTCTTTTATCACTATCATGTAGCACAAGCCTTTTTATATAGTTGTTTATTTGCATAAAGTATGTAGGCCATAGGCCCATGCTACAAATGAATATAATATAATACATGTGTTACAGAAAAGATGTTCTTAATTGCATTGCTCTAACAATATGAATTTGGCTAACTGCTTAATTATATATGGGTTGTATGAAGACAGTAGAGCATAAAGCTTGTGTCTGCTTGGAAATTGCCAATATCTTTTTGGAATTAATTAATTCCTTAAATTATCATAATAGGTGCATATCAAAATAAAGTGATATTCATCTTCTATATAATTACATTTACATACATTGCATGTACTTTTATTCCCAGGTTCCATATTATGTCTACCAGTTTCAATTCTTAGATGACTAGAGGAGCAACGTAAGAGAGCTATTGCATATCTAAATTTGTCACATGTTAAAATGGTATATATTATTCTGTTGAAAAATTATGTTTATACATACAATATAAATAAGTCTTAGTACTATCGTGTACAGCAGAATGCCATTCTTGTTCATAACATGCTTTTAATCTATTGAAAAATTCATTAACAAACATTGATATACTATTGATACACTGATAACCAAAACCACTTGAACATGAAATATTACATTAGAAGCCCAATTGACTTTACAATTAATAAGAGCATGCAACTGCATATTGTAACATTTTCTAACATATCTGTAATTAGACATAGCTAAGATTTTTTCACCAATATGAAATCACTCTGTTATATACATATACTTATAATAGGGTAGCGACCATATTCACCTCTAACAATATGGTTAGACGTTGAAGACTTAACACCAAGAAACCGTTTACAAGCTTGCATATGTATGACTTCTATTTCCGAACAGATGTCTTTATTCAATCCCCAAATTTCCGATCCATACAACAATAAAGGAGTTACTTGACAATCAAATATTTTAAAGAAAAGCTTAAACGAGAGAGTCCATACATTATGTAGAGAGACAAAAATACAATACAAAACACAAGCCTTGTGGTCGCTTTCCTTCGTGTTTTACAAAGTCAGTTTAGTTTCCCTAACGTACGTAATAATAATTGATGCTTCTATTAATTCTCCAGCATTACTGTTGATAATGAGTCAAATCCACGCCCAAAACAGAATGAATTACATGACAAGACTCTCACTTTATTTCATTTGAATACCAGAAGCGTAAGAACTAAATTCGATTATCTTTAAACCTTAAACGTTTGTTGGAAGGAAGTGTTGACCTAACACCTTGTCAAAATATAAATGTATTAAAGTCAATACATCATTCATTTGAGAGACAAAGAAATTCATCTAACATATCAATTGTATTCTTTGTTGTTCTATAATATCCTATCTGTCTTCATGTTCATACTCGGTCGCCATTGTTAAAAGTGTGAATCATCCATTTACATTCCAAGGAGAAGGTATTCTAAGTTGGATAACTTGTTCCTCATCCTTTTCTTCATGAATAAACATGTTTAAACTAAAAAAAAGTTGAAACAAGTTTCATACTGTCATTTATACTTTAATGTCAAACACACTGAATAGAGGATGGTTTCGTGATTAGTCATGAAAAGGAAACGAAAACTTTGAGTATCTCCCTGTAGCCTAAGGATGAGGTTGACAAGAGTAGTCTTGCTTCTGGTTATCTTCGTAGTGTTCCTCGATATCTGTGTCGTCTATGGTATGTAAACGTACCCTTCATATTTTATTCCTATTCTACTGTTTATTCTATGAATATAGTCTCACAATACAATGTTCTTGTGAGTGTGTAGATAAAGGTTTAAGGTACAGCGAACATATAGTGAAAGGATTTTTAACTGGAACAAAATGTCTCAGATGGCTTAGAATAAAACTTCTACTTAAAACTACATTCAAACCATACAGCTATATACGAATGGATTTAGATCACCTTTACTCGAAATCCTGAAAGATCCTATACATGTACGCAAAATTAGCATGCAAACATCATCTTAAAAAAGAACAGCTGAAATGCTGTGTATCAACTTTGTGTACAGATATTACCTTCTTTTAAAAAGTTGAAAGTAAAACTATGCCAAAACAGTAATATTATAAAGGTTAGTATTAAATTGTATTTCCTCAGGATTGTTAACACTAATTTCCTATAATTTCACTAATTATGTTTATACATGCGTTTCTCAATTAGAAATTGGGACTACCGTGAGAAAGTAATATGTGAAGCTCTAGACCTCCTTTCTTATGGCTAAGGACATTAGATGTTGTACAGACATTATAACGTATGGGTATATGAAAAGCTTGCTTAATGATTTAAAATTGGTAGTATATTATTCCAGGAAACAGATTAAAGACTTAGAAATATTGGTGACAAAGAGGTACTGGTTGATATCAATTATCGAAAATGTATTCAAGGTTCAATTCAAGAAATTAAAGGTTGTACAGTCACGATATATGACAAACAATCACAATGATTCATTTAGTATAAAGTTTTAAATTGATGTAAAATATATCAGTTGTCAGTGTCGTGATAACTCAAAAGTTTTAGAATCAGTTTTCATATATGTCCCTAGTGATGCTGAAAAACAAAATAAAAAATGTGAAAACATTGTAGAAACAGTGAACTGATTTATATTAACCTATTGACACATGACATCTGCGTTAACTCTTACGTCATAAATGGAAATGTTTTTATATTTGAGACATTCATATCACGCAAAGCAATTTCTGCTGCCGACATTTTATTGTATTTACATTTTACAAGTCTCTGTTTGCACAAGTTGTACAAACAAACGTTTTGGGAGATAAATATACAAGTCATATGCTTTTGCTAAGTTTTTTCTTAGAGAGTGGAAAGAAATATTCAATTCGAAATTTAAGGAAATCAGGATTTCGAAAATGTCCCAACTTCTGTCTAACTAATCATGCCAAAATTCGAATTTTCGAATGAGATTCTAGACAATCTCACAATACGTTAAAGAATGGCTAGTTTTCACATTGCCAAAGAGAAATACTTTATCGGTTCTGCCGAAGTTATTTTTATTGATGTTCGAACCAAACACAAATTTCATGATATTTGCACGAAGATACAGTAGTAAGTGAACAAACTTTATATATGCAGCTGTACATATTTGATGTCATGTCACTTTTTTTTAGGTATTTCACACCTGGAAATCAAAACGTGTTAATTAAAATTTTCGATAACCCTAGCCACAAATTATCAATAAACTATGAAAGAGAAAGTAGACAAAGTTCCATGTTAAAAGGGACATTGGTGATTCATTTTGATCATCTGTAAATATCTTGGCATTTTTCACCTAAAAAGAGGCGTGAGATAGGGAAGTAAAAAGATTTTCAAAGATTTTGGTGTCTGCATTGCACAGCGATATCTTTAACAACATGATTCTGAAATGTATCCAAAATTATGTTTATCTATGTTTATCTAGTCAATCATCAACTTTGTATTTCTTAACTTTTATATATGATAACCTTTCAGGATCCAGTTCCTGTCCAGAAAACTGTAAGGTGGATCCGAACTCGGATTCTTCCACGTGTGACTCACAGAAAAGAACCTGCTATCTCGGATGTAGACCTGGTTACTATGGAGATACATGCAACATGAGGTGTGATCCTAACTGTGAGAGTGAGAAATGTCAGCAGCAAGACGGTTCCTGCAAATGTTCAACAGGATATACCTTCAAAGACGGCTCTTGCAAATTCACTAAAGGTTAGTTAAATAACCATACCAATCCGAGTGTCATTTGTTAACCACCTTTCAAGCATTCACCCCCCCCCCCCCCCCCCCCCCCCACAGTGGTAGCTCTGTCATAACACCCTATAAAACATCTGATCCAATAGGAGCTTCCGGCATCTATACACAGCGGCAACATATTGCAAAATGAACTACCTTGCAATATTTCAGCCAATGAAAGCAGCGCATGCATGGTAAACATATTTGTACCTTTGCAATGTTGCAGTTGATAAATAAGGCGATTGTGCTTTGCTGTGTAAAGAAAACTCAAAGTACATATTCGAAATAATTTTAGCTTGCCAAAGCACACGGAAACGGGAGAGAATGCCTTTCCATTTTTTTCTTTTTGACTATTACTCTATGGTGTAATATGTCAATCTATTGTGAAACTATTAGACTATCTTTAAATAATCTATTGCACCGGACTAAAGAGATGTCAGGTTAGGAATTCATAGTCTGCCTGATAATATACTTGTTATATAAACATAGTATGGGATATGTAATTAGATTTGTAATAATTTTCAGATGGGAAAATATAGTAAATGAATATAAATATGAATGTACGTCAAGTCTCCAAATGAAACCCTTTGATTTGATTTACAGATAGTATCGGAATATGTGTCAGTAAGATATCAATGCTCTTCGCTTGTAAGCAAGATGCCAACATGAGTAGCAAATAAATCCAGTGAGGGGAACTGACTTTCAATCGCCTTTCGCTGCTAAGAAGATGAACGAATCTATTTAACGAATCTAAGTGTCCAAAATCAGATGATAGGGCATCCTATACTGCCTTTAGTTACTAGAGAAAAAATCTAATTTCGTTTTACAACAGAGTGAAAAATACAGATATTTTCTATCGCATTTGTACACTATGTTACATATTTGACTTTTGGTGAGGAATACACAAATCGATTGAGGTGATTTTGCAATCTTATATTGTACAATTGACATATTCGTTTGGACCAGCTAGTAGGCACTATCGTATGTGTTTTTTCATTACACATTTTATCTCAGTATCGATATATTTTCACAAATCATATTATCTAGCTGAAGGTAAACAGTGACAAGAACAGAAAAGCTTAAGATACATGTAAGCAACTGCATTAGTACCTTGAAAACGGCCATTAATGTTTTGAAAGCTCTTAATCCTCTGAACAGAAGCTGATGTTTCAAACTCGAATATCATACTTTCAAATCGTAACGTCATTATCCTTAAGTGAATATGTAATATTTCATTTTCACCAGGTGTGAAATGTAAATCCAATGATCATTGCTTGCTCGACACATGTCAATCGGCTAGCAGAACAGATTGTTTGAAAGGCTGCAAACCTGGATGGTACGGACAATTTTGTAAGAACCCTTGCGCTGCCAATTGTTCCTGTGACAGAGAGTCGGGAAACTGCACAAACTGTAAACCAGGCTGGTATGGATCAGAATGTGGGTCTCGCTGTAGTGCGGGTTGTTTGAACAATTCTTGTCGCAGGAACGGGACTTGTGGTAATGGCTGCACAACCGGATACTTCGGAGAGACATGTGATCAAAAGTGTTCCGCACACTGTGTGTCTGGATGTGATCAGCTGTCAGGCGAGTGTGTCAAGTGTGAAGCAGGTTGGTATGGCTCAACCTGTGAGTCAGGAACATGGATACCGTTCATCATGGGAGGAGGCCTGTTACTCATTTTCGGAGTGCTCACTGTCTTCATTGCCTGCTGCCTGAAACGGTCGGTATCTAGAAACACGTTATAGTAGATTATTATATACACATACATTGTATGGTGAAAGCAAGTAGTAAAGTAGAATGCTCACTTTTGCAAGACAACACATTGTTTTTTTTATTTTACTACACGTGCGGTATTACAAGACATTCTTCAGGTAACATGAAATCAAGTTATTTCAAGTTGGTCCTTTTGTAAATGCTAAATAATTTTGACACAATTTCACTTCTTTATCAATCTTGTCCACTCCAAGCCTCAGGATTTCGATCTCTTCTTAATGCAAAGGCTACAAAACCCGTAAGATCGCCAGCTTGTGTCTGATTGTTTAAGGTCATAAATTGTTAATAAGCAACAATGAGAGCAAATCATTGATTTGAATGCTTTTTTTTGTTGTGTGATAATAAAATCTGGAATTCCTAACGGGGTGATAAATTATTATTATTATTGTTATTATTTTTGTTGTTTTGCTTGCAGAAACGTTTTGGTCAAAGTTAACATTCAGGAAATTCTAACTTTTTACGTTTGTATTTTTGGTGATTTTCTGGCCGTATCCTTTGCACATTCGAGTCAAGTAATTTCTTATATAGTTTGTGGCTGGTCCTTGTAAAGTCCCATTCTGATGTACTTTCCCAATCAAATACTTTCGTGACGTCATAAGTATCCATTTCTATTTTCTTAATGTCTTCTCCTATCTACAACTTAAAGAAGGAAACATTTTTTCTCTTTCAGAATGCGGGGCATTACGAACGATGGCGTGCATTTGATTGATCGTAACACTGCATTTCAGTCGCCACCAGATCAGTGTAATTTGCCGCGGTCAGTAGATACTTTACACACTGGATCTAAAGCTTGTGGAAGTAACTCTGACGAGATGTACGACCATCTGTTCGCCATCAAACCACCAGAGGCTTCCATCTGCCTTGATGATCTGGAAACGTCTTCTGAACTCTGCGCTGTACCTCATTCATTATCTGGCGTATCTGACCAGTTATTGTATGAAAATGTTGATGTGAGTGTCCGTGCACGTGAGGGCAACATCAAAAGGAGAGAATGAAAGTGAGATTAAAATGGATGAAGGGACAGCCGTTATTGAAAAGATGATGTTACAGAACCAATCCAGATTCTTGCCTTACATTCTAATGAAAACGTAATTACAGAAGTAAAGTATAGTGAATCTTTACTTTTATTATTTCAATAAGACTCATCAAATTCGATGAAAATTACATTTATGTTTTATTGTCATCAATATTTTGTATATTGTATTTTTATTAACTTCTCAATATCATGTTATATCTCAGTATATGCTTATCGTAGGAAGGACTCGGTACCTTTTGATTTGCAACTATTTCCTAACGTGGGCAATATCCGTAAATTTCAATCCACTAATGGCTGGTATATTATCAAAGCGACGCTAAAAAGTAATTCCGGTACCTCCTTTTTCAATAGGTATATAACGTAAAGTTTATTACAGCTATATCAAATAATTATTTCCGTTTATTGCCGACTATATCAGGTGATGTTGAACCATGTTTGCATGCCAGGATTTCTCGTCTATAGATATATTTGAAAGGGATAAGGATCTTTAAAATGTGTCCGAGTTCGTTTTTTCTAAATATGTTTCGTTTGTACAAATATTTAGATAATACTTTTCACAGAAAATGTTTTGCCAAAAGATTAATTGAGGTTGTGAATGTACTGTTTGTTCTTAAAAGCTCTTAAAATGAAATGTTAATAAAATCTAAAGTAGAATTTGCAAAACACAGGTTAAAACTGATGTGTATAAATAGAATGACCTGCAGACTACATGAAGCCAACCCCGACAACACCATTAACTAGGACATCATCAACACACTTGAAAGTCGGATTAAAACGCTGGCAAACCTTCTAGAAGCTCTACACATCAAGAAGATATGTGATGGACGCCTTATTCCAAGGGTTTATCACTACTTGTTGAAGTAATCTTGTAACTCCACATTTTGTAAATCTTTAATTTTCAAATTGTTGTTTAATTTTAAATTATTCTGTACTTCATCCATCATGCATTATTTTAGTCTGCATATCAACCCCATCGATTGCATAACCATTCATCTGCCTTTAATCACTACGTAATCTATTTCCCTAAGATTGTACATTAACCGTAGCGTTTGTAAAAACATTCACATGGCTTCCAATAAGCAACCTATTCTCCTCGTCCATCACTTACATCCACCAATCGTCTCTGCTCAATCTCATATTTACAAAAAAGTGTACATCAATGCCTTTTATGGTAAAATCAATCCATGTATACATATATAGTTTATCTAATAAATGCTTGACAACGGCATTAGATTATATGGCGAAAGGTCAATTTTCAGAAGAAAGAAGTTTCCAATCCATACAAATGTACAAATTGATTTATATGAAAATTCAAATAAATTAGCTGTAAACGATACTGAACAAACGTGACACTTTTACTTTCCTAGAGTTTTGGCTATGTATTGCCAAAATGGACGGATACAAATGAGTTCACACGGGAAAAGTCGTTTTACTGTGTACTGTATGTTACCAGGAAATCACACACTTTCAGATCTAGATTGGTTTTCATTTTTCATATTCCTGTTGCCAAAATATTGTAAAGATGTATTAATATATACGTGCTCAAAACGGATATGAATTGAATTATTTTGAATAAAGAACCAGTAAATGGTTGTCAATTATGGTAATGCTAGTGTTGAACTTGTCATAAAAAAATAACTTTTACTACTTCGTCTCTATCTCAACATGCGGATGCCACAATTTAATGAACGAAAATTAGGAAGAAATGATAAAAAACTTAGACTATGCTGTTAGTTAGAAGTGGAAAAGTAATTTATTTTCTTATGTCTGCAAAGCCTTCTTCAAACTACGATAAGCATATATCTATCATATTTCCCTCATTATATTACTACAATAATTGCGAATTAATTAAACACTGTCTGATTTCATCAAATGAATTGTTTTGCTTTAAAGGGGCAGGAGGACGTTTTTGAAATATTTTCTTCTTCAAACTTTCCGTTCAAACAATCGCACAGCTTAACTGATCACGGTACTTTCGTTTTGAAGCTGATTCTCATGATTTTCACGTCTGCATATCGGTTGTGTGGTCGAACTGAAAGTGAACAGTGTAGTTTCATTTAACTCATGTTTACCTCACTTCCGCGTGTATCGTTTTAACTAGAACTTTTTGAAGCGTGTGATTCATCATATTTTCAATTTTTAGATGAGTTTTCATTACTCTGAAATGTGGATTATTTTCCTTGTGTAATCTTCTCCCAACATTTCCGGACAAAGAAATCAACGATATCAAGAGAATGGTTTTCATGAAGGTTAACCTGATCCAACGACTTCAGATAACTGACATGTAGAATGAGGACTGATATAAACTGAGAACTGACGTAACCTGAGGACTGAGATAGTTTGAGAACCGAGGTAGGTTGAGAACTGATGTAGATTGAGGACTGATGTGAACTGAGAACTGATGTACATTTAGGACTATTGTAAACTGAGGACTGTTGTTGATTGAGGACTGATGTAAACTAAGAACTGATATAGACAAAGAAGTGAAGTAGTCTGAGGAGAGATGTGAATTGGAACGAACGTAAACTGAGGACTGATGTAAACTGAGGACTAATGAAAACTAAGAACCGATATAGACTGAGACGTGAAGTAGTCTGAGGACTGATGAAGACTGAGAAGTAAAGTAGTCTGAGGACTGATGTCAACTGAGGACAGATTTAGACTGAGAAGTGAAGTAGTCTGAGGACTGATGTGAACTGAGGACTGATGTAAACTAAGAACTGATGTAAACTAAGAACTGATGTAAACTAAGAACTGATGTAAACTAAGAACTGATGTAAACTGAGGACTGAGATAGTTTGAGGACCGAGGTAGATTGAGGGCTGATGTAAACTGAGAACTGATGTTGATTGAGGACTGGTGTAAACTGAGGACTGATTTAGATTGAGGACTATTGTAAACTGAGGACTGATGTTGATTGAGGACTGGTATAAACTGAGGACTGATTTAGATTGAGTACTATTGTAAACTGAGGACTGATGTTGATTTAGGGCTGGTGTAAACTGAGGACTAATGTAAACTGAGAACTGATGTAAACAGAGAACTGATATAGACAAAGAAGTGAAGTAGTCTGAGAACTGATGTAAATTGGAATGTATGTAAACTGAGGACTGATGTAAACTGAGGACTGTCCTCAGTTGACATCAGTTCTTAGTTTACATCGGTTCTTAGTTTTTATCAGTCCTCTGTTGACATCAGTTCTTAGTTTACATCAGTCCTCTGTTGACAACAGTTCTTAGTTTACATCAGTCCTCAGTTGACATCAAACTAGGAAAACTCAAACTAGGAAATGATGTAAACTAAGGACTGATGTAAACTGAGAAGTGAAGTAGTCTGAGAAGTATTTCACTTACATCACGGCTGATAGTATAATTGCAGAGAGAAAGTCCGCAACTGTATTGTAACTATGTGTTACGGTGAAACCTGCGAGTAATGACTGGAACTAGTGAAGCATGGATGATATTGCGCTGACACAAACCTAACTGCAGACAAAGTTGCCAAGCCCTTTGCGGGATTCGAACCACTGACCTCTTAACGGTTAAACAGAAAATCGGGACAACTAATCCTGCTAAGATCAAGTTCGATTCAGTTAATATCAATAAGATGAAGTGATAGTGGTTCTTCTATCGGATGCTAGATAGATCATGCAATGACTGACACTTATTCAGAACATCAAAAGTCCCGCACACTCCTCTGCCGATGATCTTATCTGGTAACGAGTTTTGGAAAGGCGCAAGAATATCTTATTTTTAAGGAAGGGTGAATCATTCATTTTGTTCATAGCCATAAAGTGAACTTATATGAAGACTAATCTTCAGTTGTTTTCTTAATATAGAATATTTAATACTTAAACCATGAACATTTAACTTTTACATATATATATATATATATATATATATATATATATATATATATATATATATATATATATATATATATATATATATATATATATATATATATATATATATATATATATATTTTAAAATAGTTCACAATCTTGAAATTGTTTTTCAGCTCCCAGGTATTAAATATGAAAATATATGAAGATAGAAGTAAAAACAATCCATTTTAATGGCTAGCGCTTTCAGCTCAACGAGCCTCTTCAGGCCATTCATACAACGGATAATGCGCTGCCAAGCAACGTCATCGTTTACAACATGCCGTCATTACATTGATACGTCACATTATAGGTTACAATAGGATATACATGTATACAAAAACAGTTTACAGATACAACTAGGTTCATTAATATCTTTAAGGAGTCTTACAAAACATTGTTATGACGTTATGATGTCACAATACAATTGACAACAATGGCATGACGTCACAATATAGCAAGCGATAGGATGGACACAATATTGACTTGATAGTGGAAGAAATGTTATTATTCTTAAGCATTAAGTTGAGGTTTTAACATTTTAATGAAAAAGTCTTCTTTCAACTGACGCATTATTCTATCATTTGTATCCATTTTGGGCATATTTAATATTGGGCACTAATTGGTATACGACGTGTCTCAGGACATTTTAATTGTTGTTTATGGAGGCGAACTCTATCCCTGAGGCACTCAATTAGTCCAATATATTCACCGGAACACCCTTGACATATGATGACATATATGACATATTTTGCTACACAATCAATATAGGAGCGCACAAGAAATCTCTCGTTTCTGTTTATGAATTTTATACTGAAATATTCAATGATATATGGACATGTACAACAATTACCTCTGTTACATTTCGAAACTCTGTACTCTGGAGGGGTAGTGTTTGAGTCAAATCTTGCCTTAGTTAAGCACTGCTTTCAATTTTATTTTTTGGCGTTTACTTTTTATAAGTTAACATTATCAATTGTCTTGCACATTTTTTCATCACACATGAGAACAGATGTGTTTTGTCTAATACTCTGGAACAAATCTGGATTAAGTGGATTATGGGTAGAGACATATGCAATATCAATTGTTTCAGATATCTCTTTCTTCCTTACTGTTAAGAGTTCTCTTCTATAGATGGAGGTTGTCTTATTAATTCCATCCTCAACCAGATAAGGCGAGTATCCAATTTTTTGTAAGCAACACTTTTAGTTCTCTGAGTCTGATATCCATTGTATCTTCATTGGAACAGATCATGCAAATACGTCTTGACAGGTTGTACGGGATATTTCTCTTTGTATGTGATGGGTGACATGATGGAAAATCCAAGTATTACTTAGTGTCGGTAGGCTTTTGATACAAGTCCGTTTCTAAATGACCGTCTGATATTTGAACAATAGTATCCAAGAAGGGAATTTCATTGTCACTTGTTTCCATAGTAAACACAATGTGTTCATCAATGTTATTCAATGTCTTGTAGAACATATCTAGTTGGGTATTTGAGAATGGCCATAAAATGAAACAGTCATCTAAATATCGACGCCAATGTTCAATGAAGTAGTTACTGATTTCACTACCTAAGTTTTCCTGTAACTTGACAATTAATTTGCAAACTGGTTCCTGGGCATCGTTCCGCTTGCGCTACAAGTGAGGCCCAGGAAAGGCGCTAATGACTGCATGGCTGTCCCTACTGGAGCAAAACAAGATGGCGGACGAGGTAGGTTGATCAATGAAATGTCTTACTTTTGGTACTTCCAGGGGACGTTATGAATCATCATTGTTGGTCCGAGCATACATCAGTCTTTTATGTCAATCGTCGGTCTCTATGAATTTTGAGAACAAAGGGATAATTTGATTTTTACTTGTGTACTTGCTGTGGTGAGCTGTAAACAAATACATACACGGTCAGTGCGGTAGTTAGTGGGGTGCTAACACCTAAGACAGTCACATTTTCTCCCAAAAATTGGTATTTTCCTTATCATGGAACCCCAGTTTTACATTCCCTCGCATTGGCACTACATTTTACATTCGGACTTATGTTCTCGATGCCGTTGAAAGTTGGGGTAAAGTGAAAATATAAATCACACACAAACAACATTATTTTAACAAAGATACGATTTTTTCGTACTATCTAACATACATGTTATCATTAACTTTACCACGTAAGTTAAAAGATACTTTTAAAGATAAATACATGTAATAATTTCTTTATTACCGATACCGATGCATCCTGAAACATGTTGGTATGATATTTGTAAAACTTATCTTATAAAAAATATATCTTTCACTTGAGGACCTCTAGTTTAATGGCATACCTTGCGTTGTCTTACAAAATCGACGTCTCCAGACATTTGAGCTGGCATTGTTCATTATAAGTTGGTAACTGACACCTGTGAAACCATGCACTAATTAATGTGTGTAAGCATTTGGCATAACACCAGGTAACACAATACAATAAATGGTGCCCTTATGATACATTGCTAAAAAAATGATAGTTATATCTCGCAGAGAATCTGATTTAGTAGGCATAAACGGGTAAACCCGTCAATGATGTGTGCATCAATGTCAACGACGCATACAAATGAACTTACATGATAAGATTGTAAGTAAAATAAAATGATTTGTTTTAAATCGTTCTTAGACACAAAGGGAGGTAACTCTGTGCTCTTACATCAGCAAAAACATTTAATTGATAAACTCGCTTCTGTTCAGGTCGGGTTATATTCCCTGCGAATTTACTTAAAAGCTATAGACTCAAAATAATCAGATTTCTATTATTTTGATTTTAAGATCCAAACTGTCTATGTACATCATTGGCTGTAAATTTTTCCCAAGAGAATATACATGGTCAACATCTCATCACCTGCTCCCTAGACATAGAGTCATTTGATCACATCCCGACATTATTCTATGATAAATAACAGGGAACAGGCATTGAAGGGAATCTTGCAGAGTTGATCCGTATTCGCTCCTAACCAAACCTGTATTTATGTAAACCTTTAGACTGCAAAGAAACACATAATTTGTCTCCATCAACACGCAGACCAGTTGGAAAATTGAAACCACTCTTCCCAGTCAGAATGTTCTCTGACGAATTCTCCTGATTCATGTAGATGAATCACTTTGTGTTTGTAACGGTCAGCTACGAGAATGTCTCCTCTACTGGTTGATGTGATTCCAAATGGGTAGCTCAATGCCCTGTCTCCAGTAGGTGTGTATGTGAAAACAATGTCACCAGACTGTGTCAGACAGATGACAGACTTCAGCCTACAGTCTGACACCAGGATGGTGCCTCTGTTGGTTACATGTATGTAGCAAGGATCAATGAAACTCTGCCCTGTGAGAGAAAGTTTTGTGAAGGTCTTCAAGATGGTTCCCTTCATATCAATCAGATCCACAGAAGCTGGAGCATAAGAACCAGCCACAAGTGTTGACTGACCCAGAGCGGATAGGCCTTTGTATTTCTTACTGGTTTTTATTGTAGACAGGAGTTCCAATCCAGCCGAGGTGACAGCAACTGTGCTGATACGCTTCGAGTCAGGAAGAGACACAGCTACCTTACAGTCACTGATCACCGTCAAACACCAGGGCAAACCAGACAGTTTGATTGTACTGTAACATGTCTCACCTCTTCTTTTGTAGAATGATTTCAAATTTTTGGTGCAATCATCAGAGAAAATTGTTACCTGCCGACCTGCAACGTTCATTACCAAACCATCTGAAATATGGCATCCTTCTTTGTTGTTCAGCTTAGCGTCGATGATTTCATCTAATACAGGCACTTCTGTCAAGTCCAATTTGTCTATCCTCTGTTTCTCCAAATCCATCATATTAATCGTCACATCCATCATATCAATATAATTCCTAAACTGAGAAATGTCGTGTTCAAACCTCAAACCAGCTATATCTGGTTTCTTCCCCCTGTCCGATCCACCTGTCAACTGAGCCGACTGATATATCTCAAACAGCTGCGCCTCATCCTCCAACTCCAGGGCCTGCTGGATTGACTGAGACTGCTGCTGGTACAGCTGTAAATCCATTTGTTTTGTCTTCATCATAGACCTCAACTGCTCCTTGTCTTGTTCTGTTTGATCCTTCACCTTCTTAGTTAATTCTAATTCCTTCAGTTTTAGTGTTTCAATAGCCTCTTTAATGATTTTCCTTATTTCAGTTTCCAGAAACGACCTTTCACCCAACAGGTGTTTTGTTTGTATATCAAGATTTTTTATCTCAATATTCGTTAAATCAATTTTCTCAGCCAGATCGTGTTGACGTTCTTGAAGTCTTGATTTCATCTCTGTCAGCTGAACCTTAATGAGCTTCACATTCACTGCACCGTTTTCTGGTTTGCCTGTTGTCGCCATCTTCGATCTACAATCTGTAATTATCAGATAAACATTCTCCTTTAACTGATGAATGGTTGAGCTTATGAAGTTGTTTTATGAATCATCATTGAAAAGAAACATCTGCAAACACAATTATGTTGCTGAATCTAAATATTACAGGATTACTCATTCTTAGAGACTTTGAAAATACCTTGCTCGGTTAGAAATAGTTTTATAAGCTCACTCCTGAACAAATTTGGTTTCTGTTTTGAAAAATATTCTGGATTTATGTAATATGTTATCGCTATTTTTGTTGTGAAACATCAAGCATTTTATCTTTTTTTTAATTTTCAGAAGGGATGATACAGAGTGTGAAACAATATCACCTTGGTAATAATTTATAGCTGCAAACTTCAGATGTATGATTGGAAATAGTACTAGACGATGGAATTGTTCTTGATAAAGAGGCCAATAATCTGAGGATACAGAAAAGTGTTAATGTTACGACTAAGAGTCTATTTGCAGCTAAAGAAACAATAACTCCATTTTATAAGTCAGATGTGAAATATATAGTTGAGAAGACTATAACAATCCGGGTTGGCTTATAATTTATTACTGGTAGTGATTAAACATTAATACAGTTAAATCTTAAAGGGTTTATGAGGAGTTTTAAGTGATTTGAAATTTACATCAAACCTTTCTGTTTTATGGATTAATCAAGAAAATGGTTCAGAGAAATAAACTGATAATCAGTATTGTTTAGTAAAGAAAATTTGACATGATCGAAAAGAGGTTATCAAAAAGACATTTGCCCATTCGAAATAACGATTTATAGCTTAATTGACATTAAGAAAAATTGAACAGACATTCTTTTATCCTATTTTGAATTAAAAAAATACGATAACGTTTAAGGGGTGCGCAATGGAAAGATTTAATAGTGTGGGAGTTTGGTTATGGTTGATATAAAAGTTGTGTAGAAAAGTCCTAAATTATCCGTTCTAAAACTTCTTGTAAAACATCATCTGCCAATGATATCTTTAATATCAGTTAAAATGATAATTGTGAAAGATACAAAGTATTTAACTTTAAAACATATTTTGATTAAATGATTCAATAGCATGGAATGCTGACCAAATTTTCTCTAAACAAATATGGCTTAACCATAGTTTAAAGAAACCTTACCATATCTTTAAAAAAAGTGTCAATAAGGGCTTAAATGTTTAACATGGACTTTGGCATTTTGATAATATAGTGGGGAATTATAAAAAGGGGGACAATACTAGACAATGCCCATCTCAGTTTTTTAAGATATGTTATCAAAAGGGCATGGCTTATTACGTCCTATTATTACTAATCAATGTTAACCAAAATATGTTAAAAACTGCAAACATTTCAAGATTAATTCAAGACAAGTTGATTTCTCAACGTGATCAACTTAAGATTTGTAGTAAATTAGAAATAGTGATTGTGAATTTGAATGGCACAATACTAAAATGTTTATTGGAGATGTTTAAGAGATGTTAAACTCCTTTATTTTGCAAGGAATGTTGTTCACAAAAAAGGAATTATTGAAAATGAATTTCAACGGCAATAATGAATGTAAACTCAAAATGCATTTGATAAATACATTAAATCAACATGCCATAATATATCATATAATTATATCAAATATGAACTCTTATCAATTTATCATAAGCTACAAATTTGAGTTTTTTATCTAGTATTTACAAAATTTTAAATTTAAAAGTGATATTTCTTGTATGGATATAATGCGCTTAGAAGTAATTAAATCAAAATACAGTGATAAATGGTAGCCAATCATGTTTTGTCAACAAGAAAATATAATTGATTGCCCGATAGCGAACAATATTTATTCAGGATTAAACTTTTAAAAACGCAATATCTTAGTAACATAAAGTAAGATGTTTAATGAAAAATTATAAACAAATAAACTTGAACAATCGCAACAACTTATACAGAAAACCATAGCTGTCTAAGTTCTATAAGGATATTTAGTAAGACTAATGGAACATATCAATCTGTTGATATTACGATATCATTTACGAATATGAATGTATTTTCTTTACCTGTCTCAAACGTTAGGTCCTGTTTTCAGACACCAGAAAAGCTCAATGACGCACATATTACACCTCATGACTTAACTAGGTGCGACTTTGCAATGGTTTATGGCTGTCTAGTTTGTGCAAACTTACCCTCTTTGTCTGTATGTTTTATATGACCCCCATACATATAAATCTGCCACCCGTCAATGGTCACTTGAAGATAACATTCCCCTTGTAGATATACTCATCATGTTTACCTGAATATCGGTCAGTTACACAATACATTAGCTTTGGTTTGAAACATAGAGAAAGTGTGTGGTATTTAGCAAACGGTTACATTCCATACGCATATAGAGCACCTGCCAAACAGCATGTATGCGGCGTCCTTACTCGCCTTCCAACAAGGCACTTCCTTGACGTGGTACTAAGCCTATCTTAATTTTCGGTAGAAATTACAGCGTATACATGTATTAACACTCAACAGTCACATGTAAATGATTTCAACAAGTGACAGCATTGCCTTATATATACAATATATAGTTTGAAAGGGATGATGTTACACAGCTACATTAATTTTAACAATAAAAGTATGGATACAATCTCGTAAAAGAGAACGTATTATAGTGGTGAAGTCTACAAATATCCTTCAAGCACAGATCTATCCCGAGCTCGGACGTCCTGTCAAAAGAACAATCATGTTATTTTGATATATTTGTAGTTCGAAATAATTGTTTGAATTCGGATTTTCAGCGGGGCAAAATCCAATGAACGAATTCATAATATCGTTGATGGGTTTCCATGTAAAGTGTATAGTTGGTTATGATCGTCTCAAGAGATTTGAAGAGGTTCATTATGAGATTCCGAAAGCATATACAACTATTGTTATTTAAGGATTTCCTGTGGCAGATATTACATTTGCACCGCATTGTCTCATTCAGAAGTATCTTTCATTTATTCGAACAGTTGTAACATTACTATGGTAATCGCATTTTAGAAAATTAAATCCTTTCATTTGTATTGTTTGATTTAGTTTATCTTCCTTTATTCATATAGATATGAGTGGAAATAACTGCTAATTAAATTGACAAAAAGTATGTTGTAATTTTTGTTTATGGCTTAAGGAGCCAAAATAAATCGAGTTCAAATCGACTTGATAAATTTGTATCTTCATCTCATTAAAACCAACATTATGATATTTCTTTTTTTCAACTGTAATTAAACGGCATTATAAGTCTAAAGAAGTTAAAATTTTGCGTATCCATGACATGTAGTTTAGTTGTATGACCTACCTTCAACGACCAACCTGTACTTTTCGTTGTCTCTGCTTTGAATAGTACCGAAATTACTTTTTAGTAATTGGCACCCCACAGTCCGGTTTTCGATCTTAAATCTCTTCTCTTACCTGTTTATTACCACAGTGATGTTAGACCAACAATGTTACTGTTACTAAAATGGGTAAATTTTGACTGTGGCCTGATTAAAAATGAAAAATACTATATGATTCAATGTTAGCTTGTAACATAATCTTGTAGACTGGACACCATATTGACGGAATATATCAAGTTATTTTGTAGCAATTGCAGTGATGCACTGTTGAACTGTTTCACAGAGTTGACACCTGTAAAGAAGTCGAAAGTCTGTGTCCCCATTAAATGTATTTTAGTTGAATTACACTACCAACCTGTACTTCTCGTTGTGCCTGCTTTTAATAAGTTAAAAAAATACCTTGACATTCGAAGACTTTGTCATTGGAAAATAAAATTTATAACCACGTTTCCATTATCGGTGATCATTTTTATATAGTATTTGACCATTTCAGGAAATGTATGAAGTCTACAAAATTGTATTAAGTCTCGTCTGGATACCTTTCTAAACCTTACACATCTATTTTTGTTCGACCTGACACCAGTTTGTATAACACAAATATACTAGATATAAACAAGCAACGGGAAAAGGTAAACATTTTGGAAAATTCTTTGTTATAAAATTCATCAACAGCTCTACAAATAATCAATAAATGCATTCAATCTTAACAGTGTTAAATTGGGATCTCCTCTTGAAAATGTATGAATGAGTCATGAGATTCTGGTTATTCAGGAATGTCATCATGATCCAAAGGCGTTAAACAAGATAATGACTACATTGTTTAAGATCATGATGACTCGTTGCAACATGAAGAATATTTCTCAAAACTCTATAACTTATAGATACACTAAGCCTTGAGGAGTTTGCACACCAAGATAGAACACGGAATCAGGGCATAATGGTTTGCAAAGTGAGGTAATGAGGCCTGCGCAGTGACAGTGTTGCGTATTGAGTGTTTAATTTTAGGCTATCACGTGATTACAGTTCGATCGTTGCTTGAATGATGCTATTTTGTAACTTTTCGTTGCAATCTCTACGTTGTTATGTGATTTATCTGTAAAAGTGGTCGTTTCGCTGCTTTCCTTTAGGATTCGAATTTTTCTTTTGTAGGCCTGACGACTAAGATAAAAGTAAAAACTTATTAAAAAATAAAAGTTTTTTTATTTGGACTTGATTGATTTTTAGACTTAAGTCCTTTTCTAAGATGCCTAGCGGTTAGAACAATCGAAAAAAAAGGCACTTTATCAGACAATAAAGGTATAGCTTTTTCATGACGTAACAATCGAATGACGTTATATCCGCTCTTCCCCGCTGCCCCCTCGTGATCACGCGTCCACGGTAACCTTTCATCTCGGTTCTTTCGATCAACATATGGCTTGTCCCTATCAGTGTCTACCGTATTGGCGATTTTGCCAATAATGTTTCTTATAATTGGGACTTGTTTCGAATCATTTAGGTCTATCTACCGGAAAGAAAAATGGAAAGCCAATCCTTGTCGACCGTCGAGTGACCGCGTTGTTTTACGTCAGGTCACGGCGCCCCGTGGGACTGTGACGTTGGTTCACGTCAACCGTCTCTACAAGGTTCAATGTGATAAGGTCAATCTAATAATTAAATAATTCTGGGTGTACAGCCCCAATAGTCTGCTTAAATAAAATATAAAAGCATCACCTTCAACGTTTATGACAGCAGCAAAATAAATACGTGTCAGGATTCAGTCCGCCATCACGCTTCCTAAACAAACAATACCCATAATTCTTTGTGGAATGTTAACCACGTGATAAGCCTTGTATGGGCAATTTGGCCCGCACTGCATAATCGCACGACTAGAGTTTGTAAAAGTAGAGGTTTTTAGAAACCAAGAGGTGTAAATTTGTTTGTTTCAGTTTTTAAAGAAAAAAATAAGAAGAAAATATAATCCATAATTAAATAAATGAAAAAGTTAAAGTGCAAAACTGCAGAAATCAGAGCTTTTACCAACTAAATGTCGTTTATAACTAGGGGTTGCGTTCTATACTTGGAATAGCCAACAGTTAGCCCTGTTCATGGATTATTAATGTGAGCGATGTAAACACTATGTTTTATTTCGAGATTATTAAAATCAGCGTGGTCTCTGTATAGATCATTTTAGCATCTTAGAAAAGAAAAAGACTACCGTCCTCGTGCTTTAACTATAATAGTTCAGGGCAAAACTATACTTTATTACAAAACACATTGGGGTAGAGCGAACTTTATTTCTTAAATAAGAAAACCGCCTCCGCAACAAAGATGCTAGCTCAATGAGTGATCATATAAAGACGATACTGTTGTATGACATATCGTCAACACTCCTTCAAACCCTTTAGCTCCTCCAGTATACATCTGCCAGAATCAACACGATGATTCTTAAGCAACTGTCCTGAAACAGCTCCATAATATTCAGAATGACTCTGTTCCTTCTCATATTGAGCCTTTGTTTACTTTTATATATACCAAGTCGTACACATTGTTCCAAACATTTTCTCCATTAACCTCACTTAAAGACAGCTATAAGTGAAGGTGGTTTCAGATGCGCAGCTGCATCTCTCTGAACCAGTCAAGTTTTCAGAGACTCCATCAACATTTTATGCAAATTTAAAAAGTTTTAACCTTTTAGAAATTTATTTTGATTTGTAAATAAAACTACCGCGTTTATATAATGTGTTGATATTATGAAAATGTTTCTCTCGACAGTCAACAGTTCATGTTGATCTGTCAGGTGATTAAAACATTTGTTGCTGTTTGGGCCTTTTATATCATTTCAATTTTCTATTGCAGCTATTGTTTATTTCAAGTTAGTCACAGAACTTGTACCTCCGAGCTTTCACAGATATTGTTTACTAAATGAAATTATGTTTGAACAAAATTAATGTCTGGATTTTAATAACATCCAAACAAAGGCTCTCAGGCCTTTATTTCTCATAACTTTTATGTCAACATCAAATTCCCGGATTTTTAGTTTTACGAATTTATTAAAAATTAAAATAACTATCAGAATTAACATGAAATTGAAATTGTCATTGTCCCAATGAATATATATATATATATATTTTCAAACAACGGCGAAATTTTAAGTTATTTACGATGATTAGTTGTCAAAAGAGATTCAACATCAGCTAGCACTTCAAATTACATGAATACATGAAAAGCTAAAATATCCCTGCAAACATTTTGATCAGTAACATCACATAGATATATCGCTTGTTAACACTGCTTAATGACCTTTCGGCTTGTTGGGACAGTTTCGATTTCCTATCACAAGTTGTAATGATATTCCTGACAGGTTTATCGTGCGTCCACTTCTAGTTTATGGATGATGTAGACATTTAGATGGAAATAGATACCATTTTATTCAAGTTCTTTTTAAAAACATCGCAACCATCGTTTCAAAGGGAATACGAAAGCCAAACTAAACCAAACCAAATAAATGATACATCTTTCTTTATTGAAACAAGAAGCGGAAAATATATATTTACATCACATGATGTCATCCAATAATCACTCTTATAACACGCATGTTGTATATCTGCTACCAGAGTAGCTAAATTATAACTTGTGACAAGCCTCCCAAACGAAGATCGATATCCTTTACCGCCGCGGAGACGTAAGTATGACGTTTTCTCCTCTGCGTAAGTAACACTGACGTTCCATATTTTGATTCAGACACTTAATGAGAGCCAACATTTGCTTAAATTTAATTTAAATGGACAATGCATTCGGAGCACTAAATTCGCGACAAAAATAAGCAAATCAGTCAAGTTAATTAAAGAAGGGACCTTACGAAAATCATCGTTTGACAATTCTAAATATATTCCCATCATCTTTAAATTTGCTAATAATATTATATATTATATAATATTTGCTCAATAATCAAAAACATTTTTACCTTTATCTTTTAAGTTGAGACTGGTTAATAAGCTGACTTGAAATAAGTTGAGGCTGTTGATTACGCTTCATTTAAAATGTTTCAGTGATATACGATTGAATGAACGGTCAACGCTTCAATACTTATCGATATGGCGTTGCAAAGGAAATTGCTCAAATTGAACAATACATGTGTTGGTATTACCTCTCGATATCTATTTCATTTCTCCTGCTATAACATTTTCTTGATAAGACAGGACATCTTAACAGGTTTATTCGTATCAAACGGTATCATATAACCTTGATCTAATTCGCTTGATCTCTGGGGCTTCTCTGTATTTTCCTAGATGGTTATCGGTTTGTTTGGTAGCCAGGTGGTTTCTTGCAGTACATTTTGAAATAATAGAATATGTAACCAGCATTTATTATCTTTCGATTTTCACTGTATTTTAAAGTCATATACCATATCATTTTATGGTTGCATGTCGTTTACCATGAAATGGTAAACATAAAATGTGTGGCACTGGAATGTCACACGTATTTTGTATAAATATCATGTGCAATGTGTTACAATTACACAATAGTTAGTATGATGACATATAATAGCCCATGAAATATATAATATGATGTTTATTTAACTAATATTGAACACATTTGATTCAGAGGGGTTTCATAATTAGTCACGAGGAGGAAACGAGAACGAAGAGCACGTGTTGGACTCCCCCTGCTGTCACAACAATGAGGTTGTCAAGAGGACTTGTGGTCCTAGTTATAAGCGCCGTGTTTGGTAGGTCGTCGTACACGTGTACTATACCTTCTACAGCTGAATACCAAAAGTTTGTTTACATACCTGAATATACTAGTGCAAATATCATGTAATTAGAGATGCATTTGAGCTATCGTAGCGTTGCAAAAAAGAAACGTGTGATATTGAATTTCCAATACACATATGCAGATCCATTATTCTTTAAGGCAAATGTTAATCGTACCCCCACAATTACCCGTAACAATTTTGGCAGGCCATTGAAGTGACCAGGGGTCAAGATTCCGAAAACACTATTTTGTTATTTTTCTCCATATAGTCCTTTATAGTTATCAATTTTTTTAAATTAGTCACGTTTGTTCCTTAGCAAAAAGTCAATGTGATAAGTTGGTTTAATCTCAGAGAGTTGATATTGAACATTTCATTTGACATTTAACGAAATCGAAATTTTGAAAAAAATGACCTATTCTGTCTTATTCATTGTGCCAAACTTCGAATTTTTGCAATAGAGACTAGACGATCCCAAAATAAGTTCAAGAATGGCTTTTTCACACATGGACAGTGGGTTATTCTTCTATTATTATAATTATTATTAGTTTTTCTATTGACGTTGAAACGAAACTCACATTACATGATATTTCGATTCAGTGGTAATTGAACAAACTTTTGTCATTATAGAAGGATCATAGTTGATTAAAGTTTTCTTCTTTAAAAATGATAATTAAAAGTAGTATAATTTAATTTCAGACCCTTTTCTTGAATGTGATCATCCGGGTAACTTATACATTCTGTATAAATTATTTACGAATATAGAAACAATGTTAAAGGGCCACAGAGTATTTTGTTTGAGTCAATTATGTCAAATGGTTTTACGGAAAATCGAAAAATCAGTATTTTAGCGCTCATTATATCCGTATAGGACAATTTACACATTTGGCGTGATTTGTGATCGAAAACGGGACAATGACGCGCCAATGACTGAAACGTAATTTTGGTAACGAATTTACAGCAGGCACAAAGACAAATATTGATTTGTAGTGTTTAGTAGGTCTTTTAACTAGTGTACATGCACATTTGACGCCGAATTACGCCTTCCTAACATTTATATGGCTGTGTTTTATCTATCAAAAAAATAATCATTTTGACATTTTAGAGATAAAGATGTAAGTTATGAGGCATGTTTCACAAGCACGTATTGCTCAAAACTATAACAAATGTATTTAGGTTTTGGATTGAGAGACTTACATCGATATGTCTAGTTACCGATAAGAAAAATCAATGTGAAATGTGTCTGAGATAATTTCTATGAATATTTTCTAACTTTTGATGTTTGTTTTGTCTAAGAACGCATTATTTCGTAACTCATGATAAACTTTCAGGATCCAGTTCCTGTCCAGAGAACTGTAAGATGCTTCCGAACTCTGATTCTCACATGTGTGGCTCACTCAGAGGAACCTGCTCTCTGGGATGTATACCAGGTTACTATGGAAACACATGCAACAAGATGTGTGATGTTAACTGTGAGAATAAGTCATGTCAGCAGAGAGACGGTTCCTGCATATGTTCATCAGGATATACCTTCACCGACGGCTCTTGCAAATCCATTAAAGGTATAGCGTTAAATATTCTACGGTTTCACTTCGTTTGTCATGACGTTCACTTTGCAAGTACGTCTGGCACTAGTCCAAGTGATTTATGTGTTATGATTTAGTTTCTTATTTGCGTTTTTTTTCAAAGACACCACTGCTCAGGGACTTTCCCGAATAAGAGGTGTCTGGTTAAGATATTTGTTCATTTCTATGATAAATAGTTAAGCTGATTCCATGATGGTGTTGATATATAGAATAAAAATTTCTCAAATGTGAAAATTAAAAGTATCTTAAATGAATATGCGTTAAGATTCGAACATAAGGCACGTAATTTCATTCACTTGGCTACTGGGGCACATGCTGTATGATTGCTTCTCAGTAATATCACTGCATTCATTCTTCCCGTGACTTAAAACCACATGCAGAATATGAGTAGCATGATCAGAACATCATTAATACAGGTTGATGGCTGTCAATCGCATTGCATCGCTAAGAAGGTGTTGTTTTGACACATTTATTATGGTCAGAGCTAAGTGTCCATTTCCGATGTGTGAGAATCGAGATAAACATTTCAAATGCCAACAATTTCAAGTCTGTAGAATATATAGAAAAATAAAGATTTACTTTTGTTAGAACAATAGTTGAAAAGTTCGAGCTGAGATTGAATACCATTTCAAAGTTCAAATTTAATGACGTGTTAAAAGACGTGTACTGTTGTTTTGATCTTTTAACAGCAGCAAATCATTCATTAGCCCCACCTCTATTTGATTTACCTCTATTTGCTTATTGAAATATGTGAGGCAGATACGAAATGAGTGACCTCCTCCGAACAGGAGGATGTAAACAGTATAGGGACCAGTGTTTTCAAGTGCAAATTGTTGTAGCATTTAACATTCAGATATGAAGAGAACTAAGTGAAATAATAAATTTTGTCACAAATTCATTGTTCATTAAAGCACAAGAGATAAAAAGCTTCCTTTATTTTTTCCCTTTGTCGTCTGCTACTTAAGAACAAGTTTCATTTGTTTATCAATCTTTTATATAAATAGTTATTTATTTCAGGATCCTGGTTTGTAATATCGGTATATATATTTTCATATCCATGAAACATTGTTCAAGACGCAAACACACCAAATCGATTACTTTCCAATTGATAATGTTAACTTTCTTTCAAGTTATTTCTCCCCTGCACAATTTTCAAGATTACAAAGACGTCACAGCATAAACAGAAGAACAACTTTCTTCATGAGCAGTACTGAAGACTATTCAACACTCTGTTCAAACCATCAAATTTATATGAAATGAAATGTTTTAAAATGACTCACTTTTGTTGATGATTTGTTTTTACGGTCATTGCTAGAATGATAGGTTCCTATCCTGAAATATTTCTTCTGACGCTAGTTTGCGATGCTCTCACCACGATATAAATTGGAAGTGTGATTAATCATTTTCTGAACTAAAATGCGGTAATAATGTAAGCATTTGTAATCGCTGTGTTTGGAAACAAGCGACAGGTAGGACACACCTGTTTCTCCAGATGCTCTAAAACAACCATCCCAAATGGATACCATGTATGTTCGACTAGCGCCCATCGAAGCACACATTCATGTGATGGGGAATATTACATATAATAATATGGCATTGAAAATCAATGATTGAATTATTACAAAAACGCAACAGTTGTCCACTTATTTACAGTGTGATTGAATAATGTTATAAATACTATCAACAATCTTGAGCCTTGAAGTGAATCACAAAGACTGACAGACAACAATCCTTATTTTCCACTTTCATTTCCTTGTTAGAATATTGAAGCCCAACTTTCATTACGTACAATCGCTGTTCGAAAGTGTCGTGTAGTCGTCGTGTTGTTATTGTGTCGTTATTGTGTGGTCATCGTACAGTGGTAGGGTTGACCGTGCTATTAGTCCAGCACGATTCCTACAAATCTCAAGTATGTTCCTTATTTCAGAAAATCGTTCTGTGGGTGTATCGATCGTGTAGTGATTGTGTTGTGATTGTGAAGTATATGTGTTGTGAATGTGTTGATCGTGCTTCAGTCTTGACACGATAACAGAACAACCACAACACAACCACAACAAAATCGATAAACTGTCCCTCTTGAAATCGTACTCTTATCGTACTCATGTTAACTTAACACTTGTAGTGCTAAACTTTAAGACCACGATGACAACTCCTACAAAACACGGAGTCACACGGTTAATATACGATATGGATACAATCGTTACACGATATTGGATTAAACTTGCATCAATAAGAGAATTTCCCATCAAAATGTTATCACGTGTGCTTCGCTCTGTCTTACTTACAGTCAACATGTGAGCACAAACGATGGTAAGGTATTGATGGTAAGCGAGGGAGACCAGCGATTCACAACCTACTGCCGACACTTCTCTACCCCTGCATACTAACTGTTTTGTCCAGTTGTAACTCCGTGATTAATTTCTACACAACCAAGGTATGATAAAATGCAACAAGAATTCATCACAAGCAAAATTATGTAGTATAGCTCATCAAAAGTATGGTAGACCTATAAACTGTATACTGCAAATGTCGCATATCAGAAAAATGAGTGTTGCAGCTCTTCATGCTATTCTAAAGATTATCTGCATAGGACATCACGTCAATGTATAATTCTCATACGCAATCGTACGAAACTTCAAATAAGTAAATGGAAATCAACTCATGAACACGTGATTTCACTGGTAAATGGAATATAATGTTTGTTTTGAATTGTTCTCTGTCAGAATGAATCGCAGGTTTACTTATTATCAAGAAATTAAACTGAATCATTTTGCACAAAGCATGTAATAATGCTAACAATGGGGATACTTTTGCGCTGGACTCGCACGACATTGCTCTCTCAGATCAGGCCAACTGTAAAGTGAAAACAATTCATGACCTTGAAAATGGTAATAACTGCGCTCAATATTCATATGAATATAGATATTGGGAATGTGATAACCAGCATGTAGAAATGCAGATGTTTTGTCATTTGATGCTTTGAATCAGACGGAATGCCTGTAAAAAACCATCTGTAGATATTTCACAAAGCCAGAAGATGAGAGAAAAATTCGAAGATAATGTTAGCTTTATTAATACTTGCCCTCATATCTTCGCAATGGCATTCTATTTCATAGCTGCTATACATCACAGGATGAATAACAATTCTAAATTGATCATTAAAAGCAATGTTTAACCTTTTTTGCCTTTGGACAAATTATTTAAAATCGTGCATTACTCTTCATTATTCTTGATTGCATCGTGAAAGCGTTGTGTCAAGTTTGTGATGATTATGTTCTGACCGTGATAGAATCTTGATCTTATAATGTAATGATTGTACCCACATCGTGTACCTCAATAAAGATACCGTTTCCGCATCACAGATCGTTAAAGTTACAATATGATACCAGCACGACCGAATCATAATGTGACTGTAGTGCAGTCGTGCGTAGTATGAGTTGGGCTGAACAGTAACTGGTTGCTAGAGGGATGTTGATCGGAACCAAAACCATGCTATCCAAAACCACTGTTAGCAAGCTCCAAATTGGTAAAGAAGAAATAAATTTTTCTTCATCTGTGAAGAACCTTGGAATTTATCTCCAATCAAACTTCAACTGTGACAGACATGTGACTGATTTGTGTAGCAAGTGCAACTACCATTTGCACAACATCGGGAATATACGTCACTTTCTCACGCAAGAAGCTGCCGCTGCCCTTGTCAGAACATTCGTCTTGTCCAGATTGGACTATTGCAATAGCCTTCTTCTGAGTGCAAATAAGGATCTTATCTTTCGACTCCAGAAGATACAAAACAAAGCTGCCAGAATAGTGACCCTCAGATCAAAGTATGATCACATATTACCTATCCTCTATATTACCTATTGAGTATAAAGTTCTCTCCCTTACATACCAGTGTGTTAGTGGATCAGCCCTAGAGTACTTGTGTGAACTCATCACTGAGTATAAACCAAGCCGTACTCTTAGATCAGAAGCACAGAATCTTCTCCAGACACCAAAATGGAAGCTCAAAGTTTTCGGACAATTAACTTTCAAAAACTCTGCAGCTACGCTCTGGAATGCTTTGCCAGATGACATCAGATCATGTCCATCTCTTGAGAGTTTTAAAGCCAGTGTTAAAACTTACCTTTTCAGGAAATATTACCCATAGGCACATTTTCATGTACAGCGCTTTGAGCATATGTCATATGGATAAGGCGCTTTATAAATACTCATTTATTATATTATATATATTCCCCCCCTTTCATTCTGAATAACAATGTCCAAAGATAAAACAATGTTATAATATCAATACATATAAAAAGGTGATTTTGTTTTGTCATTTTTTTTCTATTTGGGCCAATACCCATTCTACAAAGTAGTTTTTCAGGATAACAGAATGAGAAAATTGTCTCGTATCCAAATATCGTTTTTTGACGCTTGTTTATACATTCAAATTTTGCTTCCCTAGAACATGAACATTAGAACTTGCATTGTATACATTTCTGTCGTAACACCATAATAAATAATTGAATATGTAATATTTCAATTTCACCAGGTGTGAAATGTGGATCCAATGATCACTGTTTGCACGACACATGTGTATCGGCTGGCAGAACCGATTGTTTCGAAGGCTGTAAACCTGGATGGTACGGACATTTTTGTCGGCAACCTTGCTCTGCCCACTGTTTCTGTGACAGAGAGTCAGGGAGCTGCACAAGCTGTATACCAGGCTGGTATGGGCTAGAATGTGGGTCACCCTGTAGTCCGGGTTGCTTCAACAAGAAATGTGATAGGAGAGGGACTTGTGCTGATGGCTGCACAACTGTATTATATGGAAAGACATGTGATCTGAACTGTTCCGCACACTGTGTGTCTGGATGTGATCAACTGTCAGGAGAGTGTGTCAAGTGTGAAGCAGGTCGGTATGGCTCAACCTGTGAGTGCAGTGCCGGGTGTGCAGGGACAAATGATAAGTGTTACAAAGATGGAACTTGTATCAAAGGGTGTAGGGATGGTTACTATGGAGAGACGTGTGAGTCCATATGTCCAGATCAATGTAATATCGGCGTGTGTAACATTACCACCGGAGTATGTACCAAGGGATGTGAGAGTGGATACTTTGGATCATTCTGTAACCTCACGTGTGAGAACTGTCAAGGTGGTGACTGTGACGCAAGTGAATGTGCAGGTAATTGATATATTTACTCACTATAAAAACTTTTTGAAATGTCAAATATAACAAACTGAAGGCAAAAATGTTACATCTTTGTATATTTAATGGTTAAACACTGTATCTATTTGCAAATGACAGTAGAATGTACACTCTTCCAGGTACAGATTTCCCAGGAACATGGATACCGTTCATCATAGGAGGAGGCTTATTTCTCATTTTTGCAGTGCTTGCTGTCTTCATGACCTTCTGCCTGAAAGGGTCAGTATCTAAAACACGTTTCAATCAAATAATCATAAACACCTATGATGAGAGAAAGTAGAAGAGTGGAGTGCATCCTTTAACAAGACAACGTATTTTTTTTCATTTTACTACTTTACATTCCATAAAATAAAGATTGTTGTGTGTCACTGGTATCACATGGCATTCTTCAGCCCATGTTTTCAAGTCCTTTTGTCAGTCCCTTTTCGGGTCCTTTTGTGAATGCTCTGCTTGTGTTGATGTGGCAACATTTGGACAAATGTTTACTTACATCTTTTCTTACCAAGCCTCAGGATTACGATCTAACTTTAATGCATAGGCTACAACGGCGATAAGATCGCGTGTTTTTTGCTGACGTTTAGTTGCTCACTTTGTTATCTATTATTTCTGTGTTTATGCAGGATTCAATGGGTCCTCAATGTCGATGTAAGACGTCCTCCCTCTGCTGTTCAAGATGCCAGTCCGGTTGCTGCTCCTGGAAATGTTGAACTTAAAGGCACTAGTGCACGTTTTTCGGGCTCAAACTAGCTAATTTAAGGCCTACGAGGGTATATATAGTCACTTAAGCTTCCTATTGATGAAATAAAATACTTATTATTCGTTAGAATGAACCTGCATTCGTTAATGAAACCATCGTAGCGGATTGCTCGGAATACGCCTACATTTGCCATATATGGAATGTAAACAATTGCTCCGCACATCGGAAAGTGTCGCACGCGGTGTTGTGATGATTACCAAACTGGTTTGCAATCATTGCGCATACGGTTTTGTGTGAATCAGTTGATCGTCGACACTTGTTGAATCGCTGTTTACAAGAAATTCATCTTATAATTGATGTTATAGTTTCGATGAAATATGCAACACGATGCCCTACCGAAACTGAAACATGATTTTTTTAATTGCTTATTATTACAAATCCTTTCTCATTTTGGAACTGCCAAGTAAAAATCACAAGGCCTAAAATTTGTAAAATCTATATGTGAATGATGTGCTTTTAAATCCCCATGAAGTATTTCGTTGTTATATTACATTTCCAAAGATATATAAACTGGTCTGACAGTTACCATCTCGAACATTGTAATAGGTTTTCACAGAAGATGGAATAGTAATGAAAAACCTACGTGATGTCGAAATATAAACCTAATAGTGCATGTTATAATTGATGTTACAATCAGCAATACGTAAGATGAAAGCGCCCTTCGTTTGAAAGTATATCTGATGTCCTGTATGTATTTAATTTGTGAATTCATAACGGCACTCTAAATTAGCTGATTATTTGTTGAGATGATGTGTTCTCCAAATTATTGATAATGCAAACTGAGAAATGTTTTAATATAACTGCTGTCTTTGTAGCTACAGTTGCTTCGCCAAAATAGGCTCTTTGATACCCTGACGTCGCCTTCTAAACTCGATGATACTGGTGGAAGAGGTTATATATAGCTACCGTCTTTGTAGTTCATCAGTTTTTTCATGATTTTTGCTTTTATCTTGGATTGAAGACTTAGGGAATGATATCCAATGAGCCATCACAAAACATGCTCTTATAACTTGCTTCTCAAAATACGCCTACATACGATTTCAGCATTCTAAAGTAGTAGTGTTCCTGGAGGGGTGTATAATATTTTCCTCCTTTTTTATTCACCAACCAAGGTGACTTGACTTTCCCACACTGGCACTTGACGTTCTCAATAAACCGAGAACATAAATTTAGCATGTATTCGAGTAATACGCTGAGAATGCTTACTAATTGGCTGAGCGAAATAAATAATGCAGACATCAGTTTTGGATGTTATTTTAAATTTCTCTAAAAAGGCTATTTGTTTGAGACAGACAGACAATTCTAGTTCATATTTATGTGAATTGTATACAATTTGTAGCGTCCATCAATTTCCTGTATGACTGGTTTACTTGAGAGAAGTCAAAGGATGGCTCATGTTTGACCAATCGCCTGAATTTGAAGAAGGGTGAATACCAAATCCTTAATAAATTACTGTCATCATATATGAGAGATAGTCAGGACATTGAGCTCATGTGGCAATTGGCTTTGGTGAAGAAATCCTTTGTTGACAATGCTCCACCAGAGCAAACTTGTGGGGAAATCAGGACATAACGTACAAAGTTGACTCAGTTGCACACTATCATTTCCTGCATTTATCACAACCGACATCAGAACACCACTGCTGGATGTCAAAACTTGTAGTTGGTTTTCTTCTCAAACCTAATATATATAAGGCCACCCCTCCTCCCTTCCTGCCATTTGAAATGAATATCTTAAAACATAAACACTATTTACTTTATCATAATAAACTTATTGATCACTATACATGCCAGATTGCAAATGACATTGAGAGTAATCTTTAACTAAATTGAAGTAAGAAAAACAAAACAATAAATGTCTCTCTTGTGAAAATATTTATTAACAGACATAGCATGGTTCAAAACAAGACCTTTGATAATGTATAATGTAAGTTAATGTAAGAGAAAGGAAAAACAATTACTTTTCTCTTGCATATCAAATGTGTTTAAATACTTATACTAGTTAATAGGTGTTTTTCCTAGTCACTTCCTCTTTATACCTCTCCAGCCCCTTTCTCTCTTCTGCCCCTCCAGGTCCTGTATAAGAATTTCAGAGTCTTGTAAAAAAAATTATCATTTATGCTACACAGACATGTTATTTACCTCATCTGAAATTTCATGTGCCATCCTACTTGTTTACATTCAGTATTTTATCACAGCCCTGAGGGTTAAACACTCTTAACTAGTGCCCCTGCCACACTCTTATTTCCAGAGCACAAGAATGAAATAATAGAAATAGGAAATGAAGGGCATGCCCCATGGCCCTCAGGTGGGTCATAAAGTTTACAATGCAATGAACATGTGCACAAGATTTCAACCTTCAAGGGCTTTTGGGTCTGGAGAATATGAAATACTTTTCTATGACCCTCATTGGGGCCATAGAGTCACCAAAATCCACAAATCATAATCACCCTTGGCCATGGTACCTTTGCACAAGATTTCTGTCTTTATGGGCTTTTTGATCTTGAGGAGATGACTCCCAAGACCCTCATTGGAGCGAAAGAATCACCAAATCTTCAATTTATTCTCCCAATTGGCAAAAGGACCTGTACACAAGATTTGGGTTGCCTAGTGCCAAGGGATCAATAGGTTCATGAAAAAATAAAATGAAAACATATTACATTCTTACATTTGGAGGCAATAAAACTTGAAAATGTTACATTTTGCTATCAATGATTTTAAAGGGAGATAGCATATCACATGTATATTCATTATCGTTATTATTCATAAAAATCCTTTGTATTCCTTAATGACAACAAAGCAAACCCTGTACAGATGATTTAAGCTCTGAAAACCAAGCGGTTCTTTGGAAGAACTCAAAAATAGATCCATTGGCTCTTTAGTACATTAGAATTCACACAATTTATATAATAAGGCGGAAAAGAGGCACTATTTGTAGGGTCATAGGGTCATCAAAACTATTAAATATTAAATTCCATTACCTAAAAAAGAAAAGACCCAATTTCAACAGGTAAATAATGTGGTTGATGTGGTTCTTATAAATGTCAAGGTGTGGCAAGAGCAATTATTTCAATAAGCAAGAGGTCTGTAAACCATCTTTTGCTTTATAGGATAAATGCTCCTGGTAAAGAAGATGAAAATAGGTTTTGTGGTTAATATGGCCCTATTTGGGCTACAGGGTCACCAAATACATTATTATGAATACAATCTTCATGAGGGAGTTGTCTTGACACTACATTTTGTGTTTCTAGGGCTTTATTGAAAATTTGACTTTAGGGAGTTGCCCTTGTGCTCTTTATTTGGGACCACAGAAACACACACTCTACAATTTATATTCCCATAGGCCAAGGTACATGTTTACACATTTTCAGCTCTTGAAAGGCAGGGGTTCATGAGAAGTACAAAGATTGAAATATTTACGGACTAATGTATGGACGGACAGACAGACACCAGTTGCCATGCCATGCCATGCCATGAGCCCAACCGGCCAGCCAGATTTGATAAAAAGAAGATTCATGATTAAGAATGCTAATATCAATGAACATATATATTCTGCATCTTTCACATAAAAGGTTTTGTCTGCATTATGATATGGTGCTTGGCGTGCTCATCCTTCTTCGGGAAAAGATTATGCAATCACTGTTAACCTGTAAAATACAAATAATGCATTTAGAATTTTAATATGGAAATGTGATCTGGCAATTAAGGTGATAGTGAGCACAGTTATATAAACTCCCTTGAGTTTGATCACTTTTACATGACATGCATTGATATGAACCTTTTGTAATCAATGAAGAGGGCAGATAGCTTTAATTTCAAATTCTGGGGTGTTTTTTTTAACCTAAAAGCTACATCACATTGGTAATTTCAACAGCTAAAGGGAATTTTAAATTAATGTATAGCTTTTTGGCCATTACCCATCAAAGTTGCAAGTTGCAACTCCTAAAAGAATAAATGTCATCAGGTAGTTGACACTGATAAAAAAAATTCATATCAAATACATTTTGAATTACAATCAGGAAACTATTTCAGACTGACAGAATCATTGAAATCTAGATACCTCTGAGTAAATAAAAGCTGGGGAATATACAGTAGTACAAGTCAGTATTATTCAAAATTGACTTAGTATTGTTACTTCATTATAATTAAATCCATTTGACAATAATAGAATGAATCAATACTCTTTCTGCAATTGTTAACTTACTAAAGCTCTGAAGTTGATAACATAGTAGAAGAAATTGAGCAATGGTTGTCCAGGTCCAATTCTTGTCAATCAGTTCTGTGCATAGAGAAAAAGGAACTTGTCATTAAACTTTACATGCATTCAGAGTTTAAACATTTGCATCTCATATTAACTTATTCAGTTATTATAAAATTTATTTGACATTTCTTTTACTAGCCAAGTAGTAACATTTTTTTACAATGCCTGAATGGCCCACAGAAATTAATTTCTTACATTTGGCAATTGTATCTGACATAGAAAGACAAAAATGAAATTCCACACAAGCTACTAATACACAACCTCAACAATGTTGAAAAAATTTATGATTTAACATACCCAAAGTGACACTTCTGACACTACGTCCATTGCTTCGTGTTCAAATTATTATTTCTGTGATGTGCACTGAGACTAGTCATGTCTCAGAAAGGCATCATTCCTGTCAACAAAACAAGATCTAATGTCAGATAAAAATGTAACAATTTAAGACTCTTTACAGAAAACAATTTTCTTTGGATGCTGTTACTGAAATTGTTGATAGCACCTTTAACATAACTTAAAGGGGAAGGTAAATCCCTATACACAGAATGGGTGGAGTCAATTTTCCCAGTAAAGAGTGTCTTTTCAGTTGAGATATAGTTGGGTACACTCTTGTCTAGTCAATTATCAAAACAATTACTTGTAATTTAAGAATGATTTTTTGCATCCATGTACACCAGTATTTGAAGAGCACAAAGCTGTAATTTCTGAAAAAATACATTTACTCTGTAAAGAGAATTTGAAAAATTATATTCAAATACACCTACCTAAGATTCAAATTTGCCACTGACTCTGTCATATGATCAGATAAGTGAGTGTTGCCATGGCAGCAGTCTCTGAGTGGCTAAGAACTGTCCATTCATGATATCAATTTCACCCCAGTAGTCTTGTCTTTCCCATGTAAAATAACCCCCCTCCCCACTCCAAGACAGCTGTGACCCCAGCCTGGCCACTGCTGCCTATGGGAATGGGCCACTAGCACAAGAGTAGAGATAATGCTGAACCTTATTTTGTAATGTCATCAATGATATGACAAAACTAGGCACATAGATGTACTTTGTATTAGCTTACAATTATTAAAGGATCATAAGGCCTAACAGTGTGAAAAATCTGATGCAGATATATATTGAGAATCTACAGCAAACGCCAAACAAATATGTAATTATATCAAGGGACTAATAAAGGCAAAATATTTGAAATGGGGAATCTTTTTTTTAAAAAAATTTTTTTATAGGGAAATACAATATCATTCAGGTCATTCTAAGAAAATATCATCTACCAGCACATTCATTCACTTATTTGATTTTTGCCGTGAAATCTCCTTTTACTGTAGTAAATGTGTAGATCTCTCATAGTAAAATTCCCATAACCTTTGACCTCCCTGACTCCAGCGACCGTTAGAAGGTGGGGCACATTGGGTGATAAGATCTCCCCCAGTCTGCTAGTAGCCAATCACTGCTCTTGGAGCCTTAATTGCTTACCTATGGGTAAATCGGGCCTGTTTTACCTTTAAAAAGCTGGCACTTTGTTGCTTTTCATTTCAGAGATTAAAGGAAGAAATCCTATGTATTGCCATTGATAATCTTGAAATCATATTTCTGAGATGACTTCGGTTGCGCATAGTTTGTAAAAGAAACTTATATTCATAAAAATAAGTAAAATTGAGAATTGAAACATGTGGAGAGTCTTTTAAGGAGTTAAGGTAATGCAATCAGCGCTATAGCTCATAAAGCTATCTTCAATTTGTTTCAATGATGGTCACGGGATCACCATACGAGCTGCAATAGGCCCACCAAATCAATTATTTGAGCTTGGGAGTGGGTACACAGGATTTTGACCTTCCTAGGCCTTTTTAAAAAGAGAAAAATGTAGTTTTGGGGGTGTGTTCTCAGCGACGCTTATTAAGGTCACATAGTCACCAAATCTATGAACAAAAATTATCCAAGGAATCTGCACACAATGTTTCAAGATTCTAAGATATCTTTCTTCTGAAGTCAGAAGAATATGATGAAAATAGGGTAGATGAGGATGGAAATAGGCTTTTAGGTTGTGGCCATTGTAAGGAGTCAAGGGATAAACAAATCTATAAATCAAGAACCTAAAGGACCTAATTAGGAGTCGTTATAACCAGATTTCAGATTTCCAGAGTCAAATGTTCCGTTGAAGAAAATTAAAAAGTAAAGAGTTCATGAACAGATGAACAGACGCCAGATAAAATGCCATGCCCTAAGCCAATCAATCACAACCCATAACCAGGGATAGGGAAAGGCAGGGGCCATGGGCCATTTTGCACACTGGATGAAAATATTGCCCATTCAAATTATAAATTTTACCATTATACTGAGGGGAATCGACCGAATGGCCCATTCAAAATTCTGAGAAATACTCAAAGCCCTGAAATGGCCCATTGTCAAATGTATCTTTCCCAATCCCTGCATAACAAATCAGTTTCTAAGAGTTCCAAACCTACTGTTTTGTAGTCCTGTATGATTTATCTCCCAAAATATGAAAAGAGTCTTGTTTTGAATCGACTAGGAGTCTCGATTGTATCCCGGGGCTGAAGGTTGTCTGAAAAAAAAGACAGAGGGATGCTTATTCCGGGGAAAACAGTATAAGCAAATCGATCAATAAATTTGACTTATTGAAATTACGAGCATTCGGAATAATTCATATTTGTAGTGAAAATAGCAGTATTGACTATTTGGCACTGAAAGAACAATGATAGATAGATCTACAGTAATAAATAATATAAACAGTAATTTGTTAAGTTGTAGGTAATATATCCCAATATATAGAAAATCTATAAAGTATATATGTAGGGATACGGACATCAGAGTAAAGATAGTGTGCCTTTTAAGGTCATAGGCTTCGTGTACACAAATCAAGCCTGATTTTCAAAAAACAATGTTTATTTTCTGATATACATTGCTCATAATAAATAAATATGACGAAGTGCTTCATCTTCGTGGATCTCGTATTTCAGAAAAAAATAATGAACGAAATTAATTCATTGATGCGATGACATACAAGGAAGATTTAGTGAATGAACGATTGACTGAAACATTGAAGTTTTGCTCACCTGTCACTGTCAGGGCTAACATTTCGTCTGTCATCATCGACATCGTGCCTCTCGCTTCGATCCAGCGTTGCATTGCCGTCTTCCTAAATACACCGTTGTTTACCTCGTCCTTATTGAGCAGCATCTGGTCCCAAGGCATTTGTATTCGGCGAATATTTTGCAGGGATGCGTACCTCGACCATAAACATAAACATTAACCGCCATTTTGGTCCAGACCGAGTTTTGTCTGCAGCGACTTTTGTAGTGCCGACCCCGAGCAATGCCAAGGGAGAGAAATCCATAGGTTTCGCTTTAGTTCCTGGTTGTCCGACAGTCGGCGCGGGAGTCGAATTAGTGTTACGGTCTATATTATTGTTTTGAGTTTTATTAAATATATTTAAAATTTGAATACGCACATTTGTTCCAAATGAACCATATGAAAGAGTACTTTGAGGCTGATAGATTCTATCATCAAAAGATGACCGTAATCTACGCGTAAGTCTATAAAACGAAAAAAGGGTGTGCTATAGTGCTTTTAATGAAGAGATCACTATACCTCCACCAACTATCAACCCTATCAGACAAACAAGCTACATCCATCCTCAACACGGTGGCGGTTCTACATACAACCCTCAAATTCAATTGCAAGTTCTTGGAGCATCTGCCCACAAGGAGGACGAGTTACAGACGGCAGCATCGCCAGGGATCATTTCATCTTCAAAAAGGCTACAAGAGGTTCTAGGACGCTCTAGAGGTTCTAGTGAGTGGTTGGGCAGACCGGACAGCTATCTTCTGCCCAACTACTCCGAACTGAATGAAGACCTGATGATCACACTTCCTCATCCAACTGAGGGACCTGAAGAACTTGGTCTTGCTGTATCAAACTTCCCATTAACTGATGTTGCTGATGTACATAAGCAACAATATCATCAGTGTGAAGACGCTAACAAAGGCGAAATCAGTATTCCTCTAATTGCTGAATGTTTCAGGCACTCTGAAACTGAGGACTCACCGTCTGAGGAGAATTACCGACCAGAGAACTACGACCATCCATTTAAAGACTATATGTAGTTTTAAGTAATTTTACCGGAAATCTAAGAATTTCATACGAATTTAGCCAATTAGGCCTCATTGGAGTTACCATTTTCTCTTAGAGAGCTGATATAATGTGCACTGCTACCTTTAGAATGCTCATAACAATACTTCATTTGTTAAACCTTAACCTTCATTGGCGTCAAGGGACAAACACATCATCATGTTCTTCTCTGTAACTAAAAACCATTGAAACCTTATAACCTATGTAATTTGTTGGTCCATTGACGGAAATAACTATAAATTGTGATTATCATTTATATGTTTATACATTTTAGATTGACGGTGAATGTTTTCTGTGTGTACATATTGAGTTTAATATTCTGTTAAATTTCGTTTATTTTTATCACGCTTGTTAACATTAGGTAAGAGGTTTACTGTTTGTATCTATGAAAACAACATTTCCTAATAAACATTAATTTTAAACGCTACTCGGTTTGATATATATCATTTTTATATTTCTTCTTGATTAAGTTTCCCAGATAAATTGTTTTAAAGTACAACAATTTTCAAATTGTGTGTTAAAACGTCAATCAATTGGGGGCAGAACGGTGTTTGCTGTGAAGATAGGAACGGTGTTGTTTGCAGGTTAGGTTGATTAAAACATAATTCATTTCACATGAAATATGAATTCGCGAACCATCTGTAAGACTTTTAAGAACGCAGTATCCATACCTTGTTCAACAGGTTAGAAAACATACATGTACATGTAAGATATATTTATGTTCAAAATGATAATTATCAAATGTTGTTGGGTATGCCGAGTAATGAAGGGGGCTGTGGCTGTAGATCAAACATCTTGTGTTTAAAGTATTTTAGATAATTGCACTGGAGATTGGATGATCGGTTGCTTATGCTGATAAACTCAAGAAATGTGCTGTTTGTAAAGCTTTATAAGGTACTCTTTATGATATAAAACTGTCACTATAAATTACCCCATTAGCGTGCATAGTTTTACTCACGTGAGTATTTAAGTTGGTGCGAACGCAAATACTAATCTTGATTAATTAACACTTGGGCGAATTATTTTGCAGGTCATGCCAAACTAATTTGACCCATGAGAAAAGAGAAGTAGTTGATAATGTCAATAATTTTGTATAACCATAAACCGCCACTTTGGGAACTCAGAGAGTTCTACGTGCCATTACCCTGGTCTAACCCTAGCCGACATATTCACCACAAACACGTCTTTACCTCTTCCTACTGACAGGGGCACATTTTAACAAAGTCTCTTTTCCATGTAGATACCACAAATGTCTCTACTCGTGCCTCAGTGTTGGAAAAGAGAATCTCCTTTCAAACTTACAGTTAAAACCCAACCATATGCGAATTTATTTCCTCAAAACTTATCTAAGTGTAGAAAATTAATTAAGAAAGTTTAAACCTATTGTCTAGCCCACCTTGCTTTCTATTTTTAAAATAAACGAAAATGTAAAAATTTATATTCAGTTATTCTTGCACCTTTACTCACCTGTGTAAGTAACGCGAAAGCAATTTTACACGTGTAATCTTGCACAAGTTTGTTCACATACCATTGTGTTGTACTGCAAATATCATGTTATTTGAGGTTTTGTTTTGATTTAAATAGAATAACTTAATCATAGCTGACAATCGCTCACATAAAACAAAATTCTTTAATATTTGCTATTTGCGTTCTTTCAACCATAACTCATTTACTTTATGTTTTAATCAAATGTAACGAATAATTCATGTACACTTCATAAGTGATTATGGGCTTGCACAAACTCATTTATGTTTCTCCACATGGTGAATTATTTCATGGATCTTTTTTCCGTATAGCAGACCTCGTTTTGAGAAATCAATTGATTTGAGCCCTATTTCAAAGGACCACTTTAACATTCTTTCTCATATTTCTAGCATTGCTATACGTTTGAAGTTAGTATGAAGTAGTGAAACATTACAAAGTGGATACTTTCGGCTGTCTTAAAAGTGTACACTTGTAAAATATAAGTGTATCATCCCAACTTGGGATCGCGTCCCATCTTAAGATGGGACGCGTCCCAACTTGGAATTCCAAGTTGGGACGTCCCATCTTGAGATGGGACAGCGAATACTTTAACATGTTCATAATATTCTTATTCTACTGTTGAATTTAGTAATAACATGATAACATGTATCATTTAGATAATCGCTTTAAGGCCCTCGAAAGATATTTTGATTTTATGTTGATTTTCATGACTTATTGGCTATATCTATCTCTCATCGCATACGAGTCTTTCATCATAGTACAATACGATTTCAAAAGTAATTCTTATACAAAATTTTATAAATTATTTCATTATATTCTTAATTTTTTTAAATTGTGACAGCATGTTAAGCAAATAAAAAAAATATATACACTCAAAACCCACTCTTAGTGAATACCATGAATGCTAATGCCTTCTAATCAGTTCAATTTCTTACATATAAACCGTTCCGTTAAGCATATGATTTCAATGTACTCATTGTGTTTGATAGTCGAATCTAAGACTTTATGTTTCTTAAACATAATTCACAAACACTAACCTATAAGTGGTGTTCCGTCAATGCTTATAAGATGTCCAGTAAATAAATCCAGTTATGCCTCCTCCTATTTCCGATCGAACCTGATCTGATCAGTGTCGTGGTGCAAATGGCAAACATACCTGCTTGGTAGTTCAGAGAAGGGTGGAGGGGGGAGAGGGGGTCCGAAAGAAGGTATTTTGGTAAACATCCGGTTCGGTTATGACACTAATACCTGTGTGTCACCTTCCAATTAGTGACAAGAATGGGTACCAATTGGACATGAGCATGCTTGTAACACTAAGGTACACGCCGAGCGTTTGTTGTTTTAGTCAATGATTATCATTCTTATTTATCAAGGCATTATCACTGATAGGAAGCAGACGTGATCAAATGTTTATGTTTATTGTTATTGTTATTCGATGAAAGTTTTTTGGCCAAACTGAATATATTCAAAATATCTTTTTCATAAACAGAACGATTATCATATAAAGTAACCAAAATGAAATCTAACATCATTAGAAATACAATATTTCAACTCATTTCTTATCAATACTACAAGAAGATTATAAACGGACTTTGTTGACTTTGAGTTCATTAATAAACTTTGTTTACCTTCACAAGATTTTTTGACACAAACCAGGGTACAGAGTTGAGTAAAATTATTTTTTTTCTACTTAACCCGAGGTAACATATGATTTCGATCAGTATGAAAAGGTTGTTTCTATATGTATCTAGGCTTGTTAGAAGCGTTGAATTGAGAGAATTGTTGTGTGTTGTTACTGCTAATAAGTTAATCAACTGATCAACTAAGTCAAATAAGATGAGTAGGTGAGAAGGAAGAATTACATTTCAGTGTAATATTGTTGTTTTACAGCTGAAAGTTTACTTAACTAATCGTTTTGTTATCTTAAACATGTCCCCCCCCCCCCCCGAAAAAAGGCATTAGGTTTCTAAATACACATCAACGAAGTTTTATTGATATACTAACAATTATCGAGTTATTTTGTGCTGACATACATGTTCTCATGTGTTATCTTCAGAGGACTAAATGATTCATATTGTTATTGCTTATACAAATTTGATATAGAAACTGTCATTTCTTATACAAATTTGATATTGAAACTGTCCTTCTTATTGTAAAATATTATCATATTTCATTGTATGAGAATATGCAATATGTGTCTACCGTACATTTGGTACAAATTTTAGGAAAGAGCTTTAAAAGTCGTTTGGTATCATTTATGAAATGATAAACAGATATTATTAGGAATTCGTCAACACTCTAGATCTGTGACAAAGATTTGTCGCCGTTAAGATAGATTTTAGTATATTGATATGATTTACCAGGGAATATTCAAGCCCTAAGTTGGCACTAGTAGAAAATATCTAAAATGTTGGGGAACCAGACTTTGAAAATAGGAACAAAAAATGACCTAGAAAAGTTACTGAACTCGATTCACAATTATATCATGAAGTCTGATCGATTTGAAATTTCATAAGCACATTCATTTTATAACGACTGCCAAATAAACAAATGCTATACATGTACATGCAATATCAGTGTATATTTTTTCGAAATTGAATAACGATTTGTCACACGTCACTCACTTTAATTTGTTTGTATATATTTACATATGTGATTATATTGGAGCAGCCTTAAAATAAGCTCTTTTGAGCTTGTTGGCCAATCCCTTCATGTACTATATCATGAATAAATATGTTTAAAGCATAATAGGAACTTTAAAATTCTTTTTACATTTGATACAACCAACCAAGTCGCCAAGTAGATAAACAAGATGATAATTTGTTAAAACAACATGGGCTTATGGTGTCTCCATATGTTGTTTTAGCCTAACACTACCTACGGTGGGCAAATTGGTGCCCAATCATTCGTCCTCTGACATGCCAAGCTGTCACATTAACACATTCAGTGTATTCAGCGCTGGATTGTAACGATGGAGAGTACCTTAATTTCTGCTTATAGAAGGTTTTTGCATGGATTATTCATTTCTTTGTATCAGGTACGTTTTTTAAATATATATTTTTAAAAAAGCAATTTATCACTAGTGTTGTAAAACTTGGATCTGTATTAGAATAACTTCATATCTTTGTTTGTTAAAAGTTTATACCACCTTTTTGTAAAGAAACTAAGAAACAAATATGTCTCTGTGAAATGTGGAGCCGTTTGGTTTCTCTCTGTTTACAGCTGTTCGATCTACGCATGTATTGGTCGTTTGAAAAATGATGAAAACTATTATCTAAATATAAATCTCTATATTGATCTGATTTTGTGATGTCGCTTAACAAATGTGATTCAATAAGTAATCAAATGGGACTTTGAATAATTGTTTGAGTAGTGTTGAATCGTTCGTACTCGATAACAGATGAAACTGAGTCAGAAAGTGAAGTAAATGAACATCAAATCAAATTTTCTTCGTAGATGTGAAAAGAATAGAACAGAATTATCTAAAAACATGTTTTACTGACACAATTCATTATAAAATATGAATATTATTAACATGTTTTAGTATCCTCCGACCCATCTCAAGATGGGACGTCCCAACTTGGAATCCCAAGTTGGGACGCGTCCCATCTTAAGATCGGGCGGATCCGCAGTTGGGATGATACATAAGTACTTCCGGTTTAGAATATTCTTCCTGGTTTCATCGTTCCTTAAGAATAGAAAATATTCCTTGCAGCATACGGATCATTCTAAAGAAGTACAAACTCTAATCTTTACTCAAAATGTAGACTTAAATTTGATCACCATCCTTATAAAGAACAGAGAAAGACCTAATTTTCTCATCTTTTTCGAAAAAGTAATTAACAAATGTGGGTATCATATATAAGATAACACTTTATTACCCATCAAGTTAAAGATAAGGCTTCCATTAGTCTATTCATCCCACCCGACAACATTTATTCATTGTCTCTCTGCTTAATTCTAGCCTCTCTTATGTAATTACCAAACAGTGAAAGAATTACATTTCACTTAAATCGAAACAGGAGCAAGAACGACTTTGCCTGTTCTAAAAGCACCTGCTTACAAAAACAATATGAACTAAAGATAAGTTAAATGCTTGACTGCATATGGAACCGACGAAGCTGACTACAAACACTACTTTTGTTTGTTTTATGTCTACATTACCAACAATATTATTGCATATATGTTTCATATACCAAGTCGTACAGATTGTTCCAATGCATGAGATCTTCTCCAGAACCTCACTTTAAGTCAGCTATTGGTGAAGGAGGTGTCAGATGCGCAGCTGCATCTTTTGGTATACAGACACCAAAATGTCACAGACTCCATCAACATTTGGTGCAAATTTAAAAAGTTATCTTTTAAAGATAACCTTTTAAAAGATAACCTTTGACTGGAAAATAGTAACAACCGCGTTCATATAATGTTTTTATATTGTGAAAATGTTACGCTCGCCAGTCAACAGATATTCTTGTCAGATGTACAAGATATACAAGAAATACAAGTTATACAAGACATTATACAAGATATTATACAAGATGCATATATTGGTCTAGCACATCAGTATTGTAGCTGGCAATTAATACATTTGTTGTGGATTTCAAGCTGGTTCACGATGTTAAACGGATAACAAAAGGTAAGGGAGACAACATCAGCTGCCACTTCATAGTACATGGTTACCCTAAAGTTTGAAATATCCCACAAACATTTTGATCAGTAAAATTGCATAAAATATCGATTGTAAATGATATTTCGTGAACTTAAGACTTGATCATCCCATCATTTGTGAGAGGTTTCATAATCAGACACAAGGAAACTAGAACGAGGAAAATGTTTGTAAGACTCAGTCTCCCCCTGCTGTCACAACGATGAGATCGTCAAGCGGACTCGTGGTCCTGGTTATCAACGTCGTGTTTGGTAGGTCGTCGTATACGCGTACGTGTATCCTACAGCTGCATACCAAAAGTTTGATCACATACCACTGTAGTAGCATTAATGAAATAACTTCAGCAAAACTGGCAATGAATCACTTGTTAAGTGTAAAATAACCAGGCTTTAACTTATATTGGAATCGTCTTTTGACATGATGAAATAGAAGGGATCATATTTTTTAAATTCCGATTTCCTGAAATATCAATTAAGATATTCCGGTTCCAATCTGTACGAATGCTACATACCAAATTAAATGATATTTACACTTGGATACGTGAACAAACTTTCGGTATGAAGCTGTACGTTCTATATTCTAGTGTCTTGATTATAGTTACGCGTTAAGTTGATCAGATTCGCATCCTTTTGATTAGACATTGACTTGAGCAAATTGTCATTTCTGATCTTTTTAATGTATTAACATGAACATGGTAACATATACATTCTGTTGCCTATGGACATTGATGTACTTTATATGTTTATTTTATGTTTCATGTTTTATGTTTAAAATGACATATGGTCTTTGTATGTTTGTTAGGTTTCTGAAAAGAGCATCAATGTAATGTGTGCAAGCAAATATAGCTTAATCCCTGGCCTTCTATACATATGCTCATTGGCCAAAGGGAAAAGTACATTGTAGATAAGTGACTATCGTTTTTGGCACGTCGGCCACACTTTAACGGTCATTTGAATTCCATTGACATGACCCTTAACATTTGAAATAGTTTTCAGATAATTTGGGCAATGCATATTTGAAATGTAAAATGGCCTATTTGTCGCACCCGATAAACTTTTTATTTTATATCAAAATCTCTGATACCGCTTTGAGATGAAACAGGAATAAACATGACATGTTGATTATACAGATTAAAACGACATATATAGAAACTTTTTCCTATCACATCAATCATTACTTGGTTTATCAATGTCAGGTTCCGTTTCATCTTTTCTTTGTGTCCGATTTCGCCATCATAGGAACCTTTTTCACTAATTAAATACGGTACCTTATTCGTCAATTTGGTTCCGTTTTCGCCAAAGCTTTTTGCAGCCGTTTTTTCAAGGTTCTGTTTTAGTCACAACCCAAATCAGCGTTAGAGATGATCTTTCAATAAAACAATTTTGGTACAAATGTGGTATAATTCCCTAACGTAAATTAACAATTGAATATTGAAGAGAACATCTATGATCCAATTTAATTCTCAGGCATTGTTCAAACCGAAAAAAATGTTTTGAAGTTTTGGATTGAGACACTAAAAAGCGATATATCTATCTACCAATAAGAAAAATCTTTCTGAAATGTGTCTGAAGTTATGTTTAAACTTTTAATGTTTTGCTTTCCATCGACACTTGATGGAATAGGACGTTTCTTTCAGTATTTCATGAGTTTGATATGTGATACACTTTCAGGAACCCGTCCCTGTCCAGAGAACTGTAAGGTACCATGGAACTCGGATCTCTCTTCTTGTGACAAGGAAGCAGAAGGCTGTTCTTTATATTTGAAAGAAACACATGCAACAAGGCGTGTGATCTTAACTGTAAGGGGAATTTATGCCAGCAGCGAGACGGTTCCTGCCAATGCAAAAATCAGGATATACCTTCGTCGACGGCTCTTGCTTATCAAATACAGGTAAAGCGTTAAATAATTTACGGTTTCACTTAGTTTGTCATGAAGTTCAACAACCAAATTCTTATAAATTCTAATCTAAAACTTTATATACTCCTGGTATTACTACCAGTAATAAAACTGTTGTGATAATATTACCTTATTCAGATATTTTTGAAGACTCAACTGCTCACTAATTTTCCCTTACATGCTTGTTTTGATATACAGAAACACAATGTCTCAAATGTGAAAATATTTTTAATGAATGTGCGTCAAGATTCGAACATAAGACCCTAGATTTAGAGGCCAGTCAATTCATTCACTAGGCTCCTGGGGTATATTTTGTCTTTTTGATTGTAAATGATATTCCTGCATTCATTCTTCTCTTGACTTGAAGCCACATGCTGAATAAGAGTAGTTGACCAAGTCACCTTCAATACAAGCTGTCGGCAATTTTCCATCGCATTGCTTACATGTGTAGTAGAGATGTTTTTACACGGTTTTTTTCGTGTTAGAACCCACATGTAGATTTAAAACATTATGTATGTGATCGCAATTTGATTGAATATTCCATTATATATAAATATTTACTTTTGTTTACACGACAATTGACAATATCCAACTTAAATAGAAACCATTTCAAAGTTCAAATTATTGAAACGAAACCTTTGTCTGAAGTTTGGATTAATAAAAACTTCATGAACAAGGCAGGAAACCTTTAGGCTTTCTAGATAACAAAACAACTCATCAAAAGACAGTTTTAAGTTTTCCGCGAAATTCTTTGGGGAAATGAACTTGATTGCCAAAAAGAAATATACTATTTTCCGTTGATTTTATCTTAGGACATCAGCTAATTACCTATTAGCCAAACCCATTTGTTGGTTGACCCCTATTTGCATATTCAAATATGTAAGTCGGATATGAAATGAGCTACCTCCCCAGAACAGGAGGTAGCAAATAAGATTGGGGCCAGTTATTGTTAAGTGAAAATTGTTTTAGCATTTACCATTCAGATATTGAGCAAAGCATTTGTCAAATATAATGTTTTTCTTTTTATATTTCATTCCTTTTGTCGTATGCAAATAAACTAAAGCAAGTGTCATGTGTGTACCAATCTTTCATGTTAATGGTAATTTCGTTCAATATTGGTATTTGCATATCGATTACTTCCGTTCTTCATTGTTCATTGTAAAAAAGGAGAAATTAAAGGTATAGATAAATTTTCATAGATATATGTTCTAAGGACCATCAGATCGATTAGGTTCTAATTGATAATGTCAAAAATGTTGTCAAGTTCTATGTACTTCAACGACCAAGGAGTATTGTTTGGATTATTGGATGGTTCGGAAGGTTTTGCCAGCAACCTTGCTCTGCCCATTGTTTCTGTGACAGTGGGTCGGGGAATTGTTCAAGCTGAATACCACAGAACAGGGACTTGTGTTTATGGCTGCATAATTTGGATCATTCGGAGAGAAATGTGATCTGTAGTGTTACGCACATTGTGTCTCCGGATGTAATCAGCTGACAGGAGAGTGTGTCCAGTGTGAAGCAGGTCGGTATGGTTCAACCTGTCAGTCCGAGTGCAGTGCTGTATGTTCAGGGACAACTAAGAACTGTTACAGAGTTGGAAATTGTATCAGAGGGTGTAGGAATGGCTTCTTTGTAGAGAAGTGCGAGTCGACATGTCCGGATCAATGTTATGAAGATAGGTGTGATATAGGTGGAGGTTGCAGCACCTGTAAGCATGGTTTCTATGGTGAAAGGTGTGCCAAGGTGTGCGGGAAGTGTACAGACAGAGTCTGCAACGGTATAACCGGTGAGTGTACCAAGGGATGTCAGAGCGGGTCCTATGGATCGTTCTGTGACCTGACATGTGAGGAGTGTGATGGTGGCGACTGTAAGAGATAGACAGGGAAGTGTATAGGTCAATAACTTTTATCTCCCGCATATTGTGGTATCGTGGTTATCTGAAATTATTATTACAAATAAAAAAACTCTGGTATTTGGCGATGGTCAAAGCCTCAACTATCCTAACAGCTGGACTTTTTCTTTATAGTACACTTGGATTTTTTCAACAAATCATTCTTAGCCTCTTTGTATTTTGGCAAAATCAGTTAACCAATGAACACATCTGTATTAAGTTAAGAACCATTTGGGTATTCCGAAATAATTCGCAACCTTTAATACGGAAACGATTGTTTCTGAAAATCTCAAAGCGGCAGGACAATGCTACAAGACACGTTAACTATGATCTGATAACGCTTCGTGATAAAGAGACACAGAGATAAGGACAGAGATAAGTTTTAGATATACTTCAATATATCCTGTACTGGCAATCATTGCAAGACAATAAACAAGTGAAGCATTTGGAAATATTAATTTGCAAAGTCATCAAACAATTTGAGCGGTGGTGGACGCCATCAATTGTGAGCTATATCCTAAAGATAGATTCATTTCTCATTTCTCAAAGTGATAAATGATAATGTCAGATCCGACAACGTGGACGCTTTACAGTTTAAATAAATCGGTGACTGTTGTTTAATAAGGACCTGTATATACAAATTAAGTAGCTAATGTGAACAAATATAATTTTGTGTATACATGTATTAAAGCCAAATGATAAATATTGTTCAAGTCTTGAAATAATCTTTTCTTGTTTGGTAAGAATTAATGTTAGTCAAAATATAACTGTTGTCAGTTCCCTAAACAAGTTAGCAGTTCTGAGGACATGCAGGTTTTAAACATTACAGTTCAAATTCATGTGCACTTCACTCTTTAAAACTAAAACATCTAACAGAAGGTACAAAATCGTATACATGCAGAAGCTGAAATGTCCTTCTTATTAGATAAACGACATTCATAGGAAATACTACACATATATAGCAGATATTGTAAAATCATGTGTAGGAGATACTAAATCCTACTACAATGATTGTATTCCCTGCATCAAAACCTAAACATCGTAGAAACATAATTCTTTTACTTTTTTCTTGATAAAAAAAATTTTCAGAACAAAGCCTATTGTTTTCCTCTTACTTCGTATGGGATATACACATTTTTGCCACTAAAGACGTGTACTGTTAGCTATTGGTTTTAGACAGCATCTAATCCCATCTGCATATTTAAATATATGTGTAGGACACGAAGTTAGTTACTTCCCCTGAACAGGAAAGGTACCAGTCATTTACAAATGTACAAATATTTGAACATTAAACACTTAAAACGATAACCATAAGTATCCACTTTCAACAAAATTTTCATTCAATTAACAATGCATCCGGGGGAAAAAGGCAGTAGTTTTTACTGTATGTGACATTTTGTCAAAGAAAAATTGTCATAGTGTTAACAACTTAATGGATTAGTGTTATTTGCATATCGATGATATGTAGTTCAAAAACAACTATACTAACTATTATGTTTGGTTTCATTTCTTTCTTGTGAAAAACATTCTTTGTAGATTTTTATTATTCTGAGATAGTGTTATGTACCATTGCAAGCATATATATAGATATATGTACAATATAGTACCAAGTTATCAATTTTTCATTAACAAGATCATTTTTCGTTAACAAAGGTTTATCTCCTGTACGTTGTTCGTAGAAGAAAACCATAGACAAGTTTTTCATTCAAAGTAGAAAATACTGCTCAACATTCGCTCCCGAATTGGCCATCAAACATCACATTTAAATCAAATGAAATATTTTACGACTCCCGCAAGTTGATGATTAACTGACTTTCTGTGCATTGATAAACTTCATTTGTTCCTGTCCCATTATATATATTTCTTCAAAGAAATTTAGGAAAATAATGAATGCTGTCGCTAGTTTCTAATCCTTTTAACATGATAAATCATGATTGTGTAATACATCTTTTTCTAAAAAGTTACCATTACACTCAATCCAATATGTCTGTAAGATTGTGTAATCGCCTTGTTTAGAAATAACAGATGCAGATGGTTAGGGCTACACAGTTCTGATATGTATCCTAATTCTAGGCGACCAATATTCGAACCGCGCACAAGGAAGCACTTATCCACGTTTGGGTGAGTATTGCATATCAATATATCAGTTGACGTCAAAAAGATCAAATTTTCTCTGACAGTGGGAAATACGCACTTGAACCTAAACTATTGTTTTTTCAAAACTCCATACAAAAAAGGACATGTTAGAATAACAGTTCCCAACATAAACAAATTTTACACAAGTAATAATTTATAAATGTACACAAGATAAGCAATCTTATAGTCAGTCCATTCTGACAGTAGGTGGAAAATAGTAATAAGTAAAATCTAATCTATTACTTCAGACAAGATTATGACAAATTGACCAGAAATTCATAAAGCTATCATATTTATAGTTTGTGTAGGCGTTAAATCAGTCGACAAAATATGCAGTTTTAATTTCCTCTTTAATATGTTTATAATTTGGGATTTTCTCCTGTTGTTTCATTTCACAATGGTTGTCAGTAAATTCAGAACATAGTTTCGTTTCTCGGAATACCCTAGGATAATATTCTTTTTAGAAAAGATGATAGAAGTTCCTGTTTTTTCAAGTTTCCATTCTTCCAATTTTTTCCATATTGATTTGATAAAGTTGCAATCATAAAACATATGTAGAATTGACTCATTTTCTGTTTTGCAAAATGTGCATTTGTTTGATTCTTTGATTTGTATCTCATTCTTGTTAGACGCTCATTTGTTGGAAGAAATCTATGCAATATACTATATTGGAGCCATAAATGTCTAACACTATTTTAGGATTTAAATGTTAATCTTTCTATGGTTCCCATGTGTTTTCGTTGAGGAATTCGTTTAAATCTTTTTGCCATTTCTCCCGATTTTTAAGAGTTTTTGTGCTTTTTCAGTTTATGAGTACATGTATATCATATATATCTCTACGGCCTTTTGACTCACCAGTTATGTTTTGTAAAAAGAAGGGTAAAATTGGTAGTGGTATGTGCTTTTCGATTTGAACGTTTATTGATTTACAATAATATTTTATAGCTTCTATTATCCCTTGGTAATCAAGAAAATTTGTCTTGCAACCAAAATGTTTCCTTAATTGTTCAATGGTTAAACAAATACCATGGCAATCCAGGATGTCGTTTATGTAAGTGATCCCTTTACAGGAGTAATGTTTATAATTATTAGGTCTTCCACCTATCTTGACATTTTCATTTTTCCAAATTGGTTGTGATAAGACATCGTCGGCGTTTTTAGAAACGTTTTGACCTTTTTTTGTTAATAAATCTGCACCACGATGTTAATGTATCTCTCCAAAAGTGATTTGTTCGGGTTGTTATTACAAATTCGCTTATGTGTGTTTCACATGTTTGTATAAAGCTGTCTATATTACCTATAATGCTTGTTTTTAGCAATGTCTTTATTTTTTAATCGGAGTTGTGCAATCTTTTTATCCATGATATTTTTTGTGATTGAATGAAACATCTAATATCTTATTCAGCCTTGTTCATAGATATTGGTGATAGTGTCTCGATTAACTTTGTCGGGTTTGTTTTTCCATATAAACTTGTAGCAGAGTTGTTAAATTTCTCTTATCATTTGATCATTTGGGTTTAGTAAAGTTGCAAATAAATGGTTACGTTGTGGTAAAAGTAAGCTTTTTAAAATGGTATTGCGACCTAGTGGAGTTATGTCTCTTGCAAACCACTGGTTCATAGTTATCTTAAAGGTTTTTAATTTATCTTTATAGTTGCGTTCTACCATTTCTGTTACATTTTGGGTAAATATGATTTCAAGTAGTGTAAAGGTGTCATTCTTCCAATCTAAATTCAATTTTTCACAAAGTTTTCTTTTTGAGTTTTTCGCAGCGCCTATCCATAGTACCTGTGTCTTGTCGACATTTATTTTCAATCCTAAAAAAGAAACATACTGTTTTAGAGCTTCTAAAGTCGCCTGTAAGCATTTTTCAGTACCATCTAAGATAAGTAAAGTGTCATCGGCGTATTGAGAACTAATATATTCAGTATCTCCAATTTTTATACCTTTAATCTTTGGATTAGTTCTTATCATTATTGCCAAGACTTAGTAGTAGAAATATATATGGAGATACAGGATCTTCTTGTCTACATCCTCTGGATATGTCAAAATAATTTGAGAGGAAACCGTTTGAACCTGAACTACCTACCATCATTTTATCAGATATCGAGGGATGACAGAAATACAGAGTTAGTTTGTCAGTGCGAAACCTGTGTTGATGTAATAGCATGATTTAAGCATTTCAAATTATAGTCAATTACATCATGGTTTATTCAAGAATTGCAGTACACATGTATCGACGAATCCAATTCATGCGTTTTTAAAACATGCATCCAATATCCGAGTGAGCACCGAAAATTGCATTATGTTATAGATAAATGTGAAAAATATCCCCCAAAAATGACAGTTTCTAGTATATTCGGAGTCGTGGATTCGTGAAAGAAATGACTCGCCCCTCCCTTTGATGAAAGCAAGCTTTCATTTCTTTCTCTTTGTAAATACCAACAAGAACATGCTAATGATACTCATTTGATTACGTTTTTTCCATAGACAGTTCCATATAGAAATTGATTAACTGGTCTATGAAAGACAAGATATTACGCCAATCAAAGGATCTGAGAACTAATTCAGGCATTTAACAACTACAGATCCAAATAGAACTCGAAGAGAATGTAAAAGAAACACACTATGGCATATGTTAGTATTCATACCAACATGGTGAGTATGCTGTGACAAATTGTGTTTCAATATTTCGTCAAGTAGTATCAAAATTTAATTTTGTTCAATATATGTAGACTAGTTTGAATAAAAACATTCAGATTATATAGCTATTGTTTTTCTGCGGTTTTAGTTAATATAACGATTGTCTTTGCATATGCCAACGGAAACATTAAACTTATTTTCAATAAATGTACAAACTTTAAAATGCACTTGCCTCTCTGTCATGATAACGTACACACACCCCAAACAACAAAATTAAACTTAAAAAGCAAAACAAAAAGAATAACAAAACCTATTTTGAAAAATACTTTAATGCAGTTTTGCCTTTGAAGCTTTCAAAAGAGAGAACAATTCAAAGACATTCTTTAATGTTTGCTTTTTGCGTCCTTAACAATGACAACGCCATCGTTTTGTTCTGGAACCGAAACTCATTTAATTCATGTTTTAATCAATTACATATTATCATAAACGAATAATTCATGTTTCTCCACATGGTGAATAATTTCATCTATCACTCTTCCGTATAGCAAACCGCGTTTTGATATATATATATATATAAATCAGGAGACCCTTTGATCTGTTTTGTTATATATGTACACTGAAAACTTTTGAGTGTCAATTGGATTGAGCCCTATTTCAAAGCACCGCTTTAAAATGCTTTAGAGAACCTTTCTATCACTGCTTTATTCGTTTGTAGTTAGTATGAGGTAGTGAAACATTATAAAGTGGATACTTTCGGCTGTTTTAAAAGCGTACATTTGAGAATTATGAGTACTTCCGCTTTGGAATAGTCTTCCTGGTCTAATCATTCCTCGAGAATAGAAAATGTTCATTTTAGCATTCTGATCATTCGGTAGTGGTACAAACTCGAGTCTATAATCCACATGTAGACATACATTTGATCACCGTCTTTATAAGTAACAGAAAAAGACCTAATTTATCTCATCTATTACAAAAATCAATTTTACAAATGTGAAAATGAATTATGTCTAGATTTTTTATAAAGGAAATAATTCCACGCGGATTTTTTTCTTTGATTAGTTTTACGCATATCACAATAGAGTATCATTGTTATGATATAAGATAACACTTTATTACCCACAAAGTTACAGATAAGACTTCCATTAATCTATTCATCCCGACCGACAACATTTATTCATTGTCTCTCTGCTTAATTCTAGCCTCTCTGATGTAATTAACATACAGTGAAAGAATTATATCTAAGTTAAATCGAAACAGGAGCCAGAACGTCTTCTTAAAGCACCTGCCTTCAAAAACAATTTCAACCAAAAATATGCTAAATGCTACTTCTTAAATTTTTACTGCATATAGAACCGACGAAGCTGCCTACACTACATTTATTTGTTTTATGTCTACATTACCGACAATAGTATTGCATATGTGATTCTGGTTAATACGGTTGATAAACTAGTATTTTTGTTTTGGAATGCAAGCTTCAAGTGCCATCTAAATAACAAAAGTACTTGCAACCCAACCCTGAATGCAACATATCGGTTTTCAGGACACAATATGTGTATTTGTTAGTCATGTGTTTTACGCCACTCTGATGAACAGACATGTATCTATATTAGTTTTCAGTGATCTCGTCTAACTAAACAAGTTTCATTGTATGTTAAACCGTTAGTCTACTATCTCGGTGTCCTTGATGAAATGACCGGATTTCGTTTCCTTCTACTTCTCATATTCATCCACGTCTCAAAAGGTAGCTGTTGCTTCTATTACTTATTTAGGCCCGTAAGAGCACCCCGAATTTTTATGACAATAGTTAATTTGGTACAAAAACTGGGTTCTATAGTTTATCATACTTATACAAAGAATCTTGTATGATGAACACATTGACATTGAGTTTTTGCAGCGTTGATATTGTTTATGACATACGGGCTCAATGTGTTAATAAGAGGTTTTTGACTGTTTACATGTAGCTTTAGCTTGCAATTGATCAGCATGTGCAGCTACCGCGTAGAGTTTAATGGCATTTACATTGGTGGTTTAGTATGGTGTAGAGTGTGTGGAGTTTTAGAACAAAACCTTTTTTCTTATGATAATAGGTGAAAAGTTTGGCGCAGCCAGTCCACAAATAAGACTGATATGATAAATAAAGTTTAACTTCGCCATTTCTATATTGTGATTGTGAAAGCTACCATGATTTCTACTATGACAACAAATTTCACTACACTACGGATGTATGCATAAATAGGGGTATTTGGGTTCATCTTAACACTTGTCCATGTCGAACATTTGAGTGAACAGATGTGACAGTGACCCGCTCTTGGATGAGCCTGAACGGGCCTCAAATTGCTCTATTACCTATTGAAAATATTAGAATATAAAGATAAACTTTATAAATATAAAATATAATTTACATATAAACTTCTTTTGACTTTATTCATGGTTTGCTGATACAAAATCTATATCGTCTTTCAAATTCCAGTTGTTTGTTTAATAAAACAACAAAATATTACCAATAAAGTAAGCAGGTTATATTTGTGAGTTGGCATAAGCCAAGACGCCGAGAAAGAACTTCTAAATTTGAACTGCTCTACCAAACAATAAATCTTCCTGTCATGTTATGCGTCCTTCTGTAAAAGTGTTACAGCTACGTAAGAGAACACACAATATTTCTCAACAAAATTATAAGACTATACACACAAATGCAGATAATTATTTGGGAAAGAAGTAAAAAAATTAAAATATTAAAAACACGAATGCCTCAGTAAAAAACTACACATTAACTTATTGCATTTCATAATGATAAAGTTGATTATGATAAGGAAATTTGAGGCACTTATAAAATTGTTTATGGTCATATTAATAATTTTGATGTGGAACCCTGGATAAGTTGGATATTTGAATTATTTCTAACTTCTAAATCATAAGTCAGCTCTAACTATTATAATACCTGTAGGTGCACCAGGTGGACCAGGGAGGCGGCAGCGGCCCGAGACCTGTGGCGAGGGATGGACAGAGATGCACAGAGCCTGCTATAAGTTCGACAAGCGGAAACTCTCCTGGGATGACGCCAAGGCCGCCTGTGTAGCTGAGGGTGGAGACCTGACTTCCATTAGCTCTGTTGCCGAGAAGGTAATAGGTTGCTTAAACCATAGGTGTTAGTTATCACCATCAGCTATTCTTGGCGCTCCGGTCTTAAAACCAAGGAGTGTTGTTGTTCACTGTCTTATTAGTAATAAACTTAGTGACGACACACTGGCTTAATGACTGAAACTTTCCATTCAACTGATCAACAATATCACTAACACAAATTCACAAATTACATCACTTACATTACAATGTAAATCCAAGTTTTACATGAAATGAAAATATGTTTAACCAACCAAATTGCCCCCCTGGAATAAACGTCAAGAGACTCGCGTCTCGAGTGGAAAACAACTTTTTGATATTGTGCACCCAATTTAATGTTTAAGATATAGAACACTGACTTTGCCACTTGCGGTATGAAGCGACATCTTCCACTGTGTAGATAGTGATTTTCAGTCCCCAAAAAAAGCAAATATGACCAGTAAAGCACATCAGTCTTTTTATATAGGCTGAAAACATAGGCATGATCCACCTAATAAAAGTTTGCATTTTGCCTTGACAGCTAGTAAACGAATTTTGAATTCAATCCATTTCTAAACGTCCCCTGAGGAAATAATCCATTATCCTAGAGGTATCTGCACGTGAATAGTTCACCAAATCAGGTTTGTAAAACCAACGGGTAATGCCTTTTCTCAAAGCAGGTTTTTATTTACCATAGATAAACAGGCTTATAATAGAGGTCTCTGATTAGCTGTAAAAATCGATTTTACATAAAAAGAATTCACGAGTTCTTTAGACAATATCGTCCTTCTGATTTTTTTCATGATGTAACATGGAAATGGATGACATATACATGATTTATCAAATCTGCATATTGTACAATAATGAAATTCTTAACCTTATTTCGAATAAATTGAAAAAGATGTGTGTCATTTCAATGAAATATTTAATCAAGCTAATCTGAGGGATGCTGGCTGCTTACTGTACATTAACCGATTCCCTTAAATCAACTGAAACCTCATGTACGTTGCCCCCTTGGTCGACTGCGTATATGCCACTTAATCGAAGCAAAAGCCTTCAGTTTACAGGGGATATATGACTATAAAGTTCAACATTTGCTAAATAATGTATTTCCGGAAGGGAAGTATGACTATATAGTGTGTTTTCCGAGAGGAGTATGTCTATGTAGCCATATTGCAAGGGGGAAATTTGCTATATAGCCATTTTACCTGATAAAATTCCTCTTGAATACATGTTAAGGCAACCTGCTTTAACCGCAATGTAACATAAATTTGTTCTGTTTCAAAGAAAAAAGTTACACGACAGCTCCAGAAAGAGATCACTACAGAAGTAACCACGTGGTGGGTGGGACTGAAATTCAATCCAACAACTACAAAATTTGTCTGGGAAGATGGCGGAGTATTCAACAGGCGAATCACGTTAGTACAGGCACCTGTTCTAAAATGAAATATATATGGATTTAATTATATTAATAGATTCGTTTGTTTTGCTTTATGTCAGTTTCAGTGTCAAAACATATTTCAAAAACTGTTTACAGATAACAGTTCGCCAAATGTTCGTAGCATGTTATATTATCATATTCAAATGTTGCTGATAACATAGCAACTCTCATTATGAGTGAAATAGCGACCTAAGCGCGAGACGTTAGCTGTGATATCGCCCGCGAGCGGTAGCGAGAGGGCGATATCACAGCTAACGCCGAGTGCTTGGTCGCTATTTGCCATACACAACAAGGCCAAGGTTATATTCAATACCTTTCATTAACCTTTCATTTTGGAAAGTGAATAATTTGAATAAGAATATCAATTGATATTTTCTTGACTAACGTTTATAAAGACATAATGATGTAATAACGTACAACTATAGAGGTTATATGAGGATACTTTGTATCCGGTTACAGAGGGGAAATTTCTTCCCGAGGTACGATACTGATAAACATGCGAGGCTCTGCCGAGCATATTTATCAGTATCGGACCGAGGTAAACAGTATTATAAAACATAAAACGAAACAACGAAATGACAATGTATAATACATGTATACCAGATGTAGTGTTATATTGATATCATACTGATATCTTCCATTTCATATACGCGATATGAGTTACTTTTGATGAATACTCTACATGTAACAATTTTTCTCAAAGACAGTGTGTATGTATGTATGTATGCATGCATACATACATACATGCATGTACGCATACGTAAATATGTAGCTCTATCTGCTGCCAAACGACAAAGTTTGGTTAATCCGGCAAGCAGTTGGACATAACACGCTGCAGAAGGTCATCCCGGACATGGCCAAGGACGCAGGACTGACTGGACTACAGCAGCCACAACACTCTTCAGAGCTGGTGTAGATGAACAGTTAATAATGGCACAATCATGGCACAAACCGAACTCTTTCAGGTACGTAATGGGATACAATGATGAATAAAATGAATGAATAAAATATTTGTTACACAAATGTCATCATGTTTCTTTCTAAAGACTGATTCAACAAACTGTACTTAAAATGTACAAAAATAGTTCACTCATTTCAATTTTCTCAAAGTATATAGGTCTACATATGATTTTGTTTCTCAGCAGAATTCTAAACGGTGCCAAACGTGTTCACCCAACGCCAGCAGCTGACCAAATTGACCAGCAGCCTGACCAACAACCTGATCGCGGTACATGTTGTACTAGGGTTGTGACACCAAACGTTGATCTAGGCGATTCGCATTACACCTCTGTAAACTGTAACGTGACTTTCTTAAACAAATAAATATTCGCTTAGGTTTATTGTTATCATTTTTAGAAGATATGAATGTGGAAACTTAAATGATTAAGCAAAGCCCTGGTTTGTGAATGTGATAAAACAAGAATGCTAAAATAACGTGCCTTTATCGTACTTCATTATATATAAACAACACCGCAATTGCTATCTATTGTTATAAATTACATGACAGAACTAATGTTATGGCTCCTTGCTTCCTGACACAAACTCTTCAGCAAGTGACTAAATCTATCATATCCGCAAAATCAAATGCTCACAAAAAAAACGAAGTTCGAAATCTCACATGTTAAATACATGTACTATACTTCAAACATAAAACTGTTATAACTTCTTCTATCTGACGTCACTGTCACAGTGGCGCAGTTGATAAGTTGTTAGGCTACAAATCAGTAGATCGGTGGTTCGATTCCATTCCTTGCTTGACAATGTAAAATATTAGATTATAAAATATTTCTTTAATGAGGTATGATATCTGATATCATGCGGTTAGATTAAGATATCACTCAGATATCGTACCCTATGGTGCAGATACACGAAGATAATTACACCCATATAACGAGACCGTGTTGTGTATCTCTTATTACCCATCATCACATTGAACACGGATAAACAGTTCTTGCATAACTTCATTAATCTGCGTAGTATGGAAATAATAGCACTATAGCACGGATTCTTTTAGCTCAGATTGGATAGTTTAAGGCATATAAGGACATTAGGACTGACTTTAGCTTTCTGTCGATGCAGTTAAAGACGTATCATACTTTACATTGACTTGCAATGAATAATGAGACAATTAGACGACCGAAGTAAGCTAAGCTAAGAGATATACAAAATCTACAGTCAGCTGCGCACAAAAAGGATTAATATGGACTGTTGATAACGGCTTAACTAATGTATTGTGTCAAGCTTTTAAATTTACCGTTTTCATTTCCTTTCCAGACGATGGGGGCCAGGTGAACCCAACAGTGGGCGTGGCCGAAGACAAGAGCACTGTGTGGAGCTCAACTACAAGGGCTTCCTCAACGACCAGGAGTGTGACGAGTTGAGAGGCTTTGTCTGCGAATCGCATGATAGTAAGTTGTCGTTGTTGTTGTTGTTGTTGTTGTTGTAGAATGATACATTATTCAACACTTTCTTCCATGATCTGCATAAAAATGTTTGATTCAGGAGGGATTGGACGAGACATTTATTCATAATTCATTTCACCAAAAAGGAGTTCATAAGCGACCAGGTGTGTGACTCCTGTGGAGCTAGTAGGTTGACTTTAAAGCTCATATGTACATGTGATACCTCGCTAGGATGCTTATCGAAATTCAATGTAGATGACAACTCTGAATATCTTTATTCGTTCACTACACTTTCGACAATGATACTTGATTTCTAAGGTCAATTAATAAACATAATTTTAAAGTTCCTTTTATTCATTGTTATTTTAACTTGTTAATGGTTGAGTATCAAAGTCGCTTTCGCTCGTTTTATACTCTATCAATAACTCGTTTGATAAAAATAGTATACAATTTATCTGTGCTTTCATTTGGGTACTGCCAGTAATATGCAATGATACTTATTCATAGAATATACGAGGTAAATCAGGCTGAAGAAATCAATGGACTTTAGAAGTCTTGATGCTTAATGTAGCCTTTTGAGCAGTATGGACACATTATGTAAAAACGTATACAAGATAGTGCTTTAATACTTGCAAATGATACCATTCCCTTCCAGGAGGGGTGTATTTTTTTATTCGATAATACAGAGTGAGCTTTTTATGCCATGGTCGGCCACTATCATAATCTTTTAGATTCATTTGTTTATGAACAATTTTATTGAAACATTACAACATGTAGTTAACTGGACAAATACATATATGAAATATATAAATGTATACAACTTCATAACTGAAGATATTTGCTTTGCATCATTTGGTTGAAAATAATATGGTTTTCAATCAGAGTAAATGTCATTCATGCTTATATCTTAAAATTTTCTTCTGAAGAGTTATATGTATATATTAACTGTTCCATATACTCAGTTTCTAAAACTTACTAAATTTCAAAATGTATATTTTCATATTGGTCTAATTTGGTATGTGCTCTATACGAAAATAAAACTGCATCAGTTAGGTTTGGTTATATGTATCACAAAACTAAAGTCCATCTTGTCCTTGTTTAAATCATATTAGGGCAATTTTTGACAAATGTTGTAGAATATTCATTTTTTATAATTCCCAGTATTAATGTTAAGAATTTATGGTTAAATTACAATATTGTTTATAATTATACAGATGTTATTGATAGTAAAATCAGATTATACGAAGATGATACTTCTCATAAAGTTATAATTGACTATCCTGACACAGCCGTCAACTGTGACTTATGACATGTTACTAATATCCAATTGGGCAAAAACATGGAAAGTGTCATTTAGTCCTCAAAAACGAAATTAGCAGAAAAGTAAACTGAAACATTAAACCGAATCTCACAATGGACGACGAAACAATCCAAGGAGGGGAAAACCACAAGTATTTAGGTTTGACCCTTCAAAACAATTGTCACTGGGATATTCACGCAAACTCCATCTTCAATAAAGTAAGCCCTTTGACAACTGCTTAAAAAGTCTAAAATAAGGTTTATTGCACAAAAGTTTTGGAAATTATTTTTACTTACATTTGTTTACTATTGCGGCTAAATTTTGGATAATTGCACCATACAAATATGCATTTACTCGAATATGAATCAAGACGTCTCGAGATTCATTTGTGGAGCAGTCTTCTGGGCAAGTCATACCAACTAAAATAATTTCAAAGTGCTGTCAGAAGATAGAAATATGACGACGTTCGACAGAATGCAGAAAAACCTCGCGCCTCAATATAATGAAAAACGTTGATAAAATAACAAACAATGAGAAGAAAGGAAATTACCTGATTGACCCCCAACTATGTCGGAGATGACAGTGTACTTTATATCTGATTGTAATGATAAAGGATAATTATATATCCTATATCCATTTTTAATCATTTATATTATACATGTAAGTATCAATGTAATGGGAAAGCTGACATGCTTTAACAAAATAAGCGTCGCTCAGTCTTGCTTATAAATAATGTTAGTTCATGTAAATAAGTATTGATTCAGCATATAACGACCACATCCGACCTTTTCATTTGATCATTTGGCTTCATCCATAACATTTTCTTCCGTAAGTATCACTCGTAACGTATTTATAAATAACCCATCGCCAATCTAAAAGTACAATTACGTTTATGTCACCTTCTCGATTAGAACTAGGTTAATTTCATAAGTGAAAGGCGAGTTTTATGGCGTCATTTCAAGACGGATTGGTCCAAATCGAGGTTTATCGAGTATATATACCGGAGCTTATTTTTTTTTTTTGAATAGCCTTGTTATATATTGTATATGACCTTTACCGAAAATTACAATATTTCTAAAATAATACTGAAATTTATATATATATATATATATATATATATATATATATATATATATATATATATATATATATATATATATATATATATATATATTCAAAGACAAAAAATGACACATAGCCAACATAACTCCAACATGTTTCATTGATATCTTCAGGGAGTCTTACAAAAACTTCATTGATATCTTCAGGGAGTCTTACAAAAACTTCGTTGATATCTTCAGGGAGTCTTACAAAAACTTCATTGATATCTTCAGGGAGTCTTACAAAAACTTCATTGATATCTTCAGGGAGTCTTATATATATATATCCACTCTGTGTGTTCTCCATTATCTGTATACATTCAGGAAGATACTGGAACTAGGAATTCCATGGTAATGACCGAGAATTTTGCGTGATCGAAGATAAACGTTCTTCCTGTGTGAAGATACCCATACGTACAGCTGAACAAGGCTGTTGTGACTTTCCTTTTTACATATCACAGCGTTAAGCCAAGGACACAAATGTTTAGTATCGAACCAGGGTTTTAAGCAATAAAGGCCAGCATGCTAATTTTAAGTAAAATTTAGAAAAAATTTCACTGGAGGATAGCAAAGATATTTTCAATAAACACAGCAGACTCTTTAAGTGTGTGTTTCATTCGAGTTACCTTTTCAGTAGAAAAACGATTATTTGTGACATTCAACTGTATGTACATGTATTATAGGTTTTAGAGCGCAATAATTTAAACTGTTATCATAAAACAAGTTATACTGTACACAACCAAATAATTCATCGTCTATTTAAATATAAATGTAGCTATAAAAGTAATGATAAGCATAAGCAAAGTTGGTAAGTCTGTATTTTTTAAATCTTCCTAGTCCCGCAAAGACCCGTGTTTCATACAACAGTCCATCCAATAACAACAACAACGTGTAAGCCTTTGAGGAATGGAACGAACTGCAGTATGATCTGTAGCGAGGGTTGCAGTGACACGTGTGACAGAACAAATGGACGCTGTAACTGCAAACCTGGGTATGAGGGAGATGCTTGTGTTGACAGTAAGTCGGTAAACAAAGCTTTGAATATATGTGCCTATTCATCCTTTAACAATATATACGTTGAGAGTCAGTGGAGTACTAGTCAAGAAGAAAATATACGATAACCAAGGATTTCTGTCAATTCCTGAATGATGTTATGACAATGTGGCAAATCGCCACATCTTTCATTTGGTATTGGATCTGCACTATTGTACTTTGTTTTAATATACATTATTTGAAAATTATCACTAACTGTTTCTTTATATGATCAGGTGATAAAATAACTAAAAGAATTAGTGATATAGCCAAATCTACCTGCTGATCAATTTTGGTTTGAATATACGTTTTGAAGCTCTCATCATTCTGAAATTATAAGTAGATAATTTTACAGATGTCAGATGAAATTAAATAAATACCTTGTTAGAATGGCAAATCGATACTGTATGTATAATATGTATAGTGTCATGTACAGTTGTTTTCCCAATCATCAGAAATACGAAAACGTCTGTCAATTAGCTGTTGGTCTACCAATCTATGATAATAGTATAACAAAGGAGTTCTGTTAATTCCTGCTCCAACTGTTCGTCATGGTATGCTATAGGTTGACAATGTTGTTAAATCGCCACATCTTTCATTTTTTATTGGGATCATATATCTGCAATATTGTGACAAGGATGTATGATGCAAAATACTAAAGAAAATTCACTGAGAAACCGATTTTCTATAACTGTAACTGAAATGACAATGTTGTTGAGATCGCTAAATTTTATCTGTTCATAATGTGGGTGTTTTCAGGGTTACAATTGTGACATTTATTCTTTAAGGGGACAAGGATTTATGATGCAAATTCTAAAGAATTAAGAATCGGTTTTACAGCCTGTCCACCCGGGAGTTATGGACTCAACTGCAGTTTGATCTGTAGCGAGGGTTGCAGTGACACGTGTATCAGGACAGACGGACGATGTGACTGCAAACCTGGATTTGATGGAGATACTTGTGTTCACAGTAAGTTGAGTAAAACTGATAGAACGTCACTAACCTGTTTCAAAGATGGATATATGGAGAGATCTTTTTAAATTCATGGTCAGTTAAACCAGCCCTCCATTCTTTCAATAACAAGAGGTCTTGATATATCAATATATTATAGATCATTAGGGAAAAGATTTTCTATAACTGTAACTGTCATGAAAAAGTTGTTGAAATCGCTAAATTGTATCTGTTCATAATTTTGGTGTTTTTCAGTGTTACAACTGTAACATGTATATTTTAAATTGACAAGGATTTATGATGCAAAGTTCTAAAGCATTAAGAATCGGTTTGCTAAAGGTATTGATGAAAATGTTGTAAAATGGGCCACATCTTCATGTTTTATGGGATCATATTTCTGCAATATGGTACCTTGTTTTAACATAGATTATTTGAAAAATAACGTTAACTGTTTCTTTCTGTGATCAGGTAATAAAATAACTCAATAAATCAGTGATGCTTGTGTTGACAGTAAATGGAATAAAGCATATACACTGCCACTTTGTGGGGGATATAGCCAAATCTGCCTGCTTATTAATTTTGGTTTATGTATACTTTTTGAAGCTCTCATCATTCTGAAATTAATAGTAGATACTTTTCAGTTTTCAGAAGAAATGAAATAAATACCTTGTTAGAATGGCAAATCGATACTGTACATATAATATGTATAGTGTCATGTACAGTTGTTTTTCCCAATCAACAGAAATACGAAAACGTCTGTCAATTGGCTGTTCATTTTTAGACATAGCAATATTGGTTGCCATTTATTTTGTTAATTTTCACAGCCTGTCAACCTGGGAGTTATGGAGCCAACTGTAATAGCATCTGTAGCGAAATAACAAATGGATGCTGTAACTGCACACCTAGGTTTCTTTATTCTTTTGGCCCCTATTCTTGACAAGGACAAGTGACAAGGATGTATGATTCAAAATACTAAAGAAAATTCACTGAGAAACCGATATTCTATAACTGTAACTGTCATGACAATGTTGTTGAGATCGCTAAATTTTATCTGTTCATAATGTGGGTGTTTTTCAGGGTTACAATTGTGACAGTCATTCTTAAAAGTGACAAGGATTTATGATGCAAATTCTAAAGCATTAAGAATCGGTTTTACAGCCTGTCCACCCGGGAGTTATGGAGTAAACTGTAGTATGATCTGTAGCGAGGGTTGCAGTGACACGTGTAACAGGACAGACGGACGATGTGACTGCAAACCTGGATTTGAGGGAGATACTTGTGTTAATAGTAAGTTGAGTAAAACTGATAGAACGTCACTAACCTGTTTCAAAAATGGATCTACGGAGAGATCTTTCTAAAATCATTGTCAGTTAAACAAGCCCTCCATTGTATCAATAACAAAATGTCCTTATATTTCGATATATATGAGATCACTCAGGACCTAATTTTCTATAACTGTAACTGTCCTGACAATGTTGTTGAGATCGCTAAATCTTTACAGTATTAGATTTTAAATAACGAATATTTAATGTCATTTAGGTAGTGAACAAACGTCATATCCTTATATTTGGCACCACACTATCTGAAATACTTTCTCGGGTCATGTCCAATCAAACCCGGTCGGTGTTACTGAAAGTAATTAATAGAATCTGTTTATTTATGATGCAAAATCTATAACAATAAGAATTGTTTTTACAGCCTGCCCATCTGGGACTTATGGAGTCAATTGCAGAAGTATCTGTAGCAAGGGTTGCGGGGATATATGTGACAGGACAGACGGACGGTGTGACTGTAAACCTGGATATAGGGGAGATACATGTGTTGAAAGTAAGTAGAGATCCTAAGTCACTTTCTTGTTCAGCTGATACAGTTGACCATGGCAATGATTAGCTTTATATGAACTTGAACTGGAGAGAACCAAAGATATTCATTCTTAGCTTCGTGACATAATTTTGCAATACGATGTCCATTAACAATGCTTAGAGTTAGGACTCATTCTCACACCGATTTTATTTGTTGTATCGACTAGAAATGCAGGTGCGCATTCTGAAATTGAATACTGTTGACTGCTAAAAGTCATACCAGGTTATTAACCAAGTATTGTCTGTTATAATATTATTTAAACATTTTCCTCACATATGCTAAACAACAGGATGCCAAGAAGGCTTGGGCGGGGTAGGATGTACGTCAAGATGCAGTGAGGGCTGTGTGTCGTGCTCCCTCGCTGGGACCTGTGAACCTCCATGCAGACCAGAATGGGAGGGCAACAGCTGTCAGACGAAAATAATTTGTGAGTCGCTAATATGTGTTTGGTTTCTTTATCACTTGGCTTTAAGTGTTTAATTTAACGATATTTGTTTACTATGAATATGTTTCTGTATATTTTCATACTTCAACCTTACAGCAATTTTGTACGAGTAACTGTATTCATTTATGCAGCTCATATGATTCACCCATATATTCAAATCCTAAAGAGTACATAGCTAAGATCCTGAGATAACGATGTCTTATTAGATTGTCCAGAAGACGAGTACAACACAACAATCGGGGTCTTCAACATCGAGAAGACGCCAGTCGGTGTGACGTTCAACACTTCTGAACTCTGTCATGTTGGTGAGATGGCATTGAATAATCTCTCACTTCCTTTTCATAACGTTTTCTCAGACCGGTTTTGATATTTTGTTAGATGAAAATGGTTTTACCTGATAATTCACAGTATTCTGTTATCGAACTGTGGCAATTGAGTTTCGGATGTCGGTGAACTATGTGATTGTGTACACACGTGAGATCTTAGGATATCACGGTCAAGTTGTTCTCAAACGATCTTCCATCCAATGAGTAAATGATTAAGTATAAAATTTCCGAAAGCGAAGTTTTTAATATATATTTAGCGTTTTGCTTATAAATAGCCAACATAAATCAAACATTATTGCCAACTTATATGCTGACTAACATTTCCTCTATTTGGCTGCCATTTAGACGGCAGTTTTTACACTGTGACGTCAAAAGTTCACTGTTTTGTAATAATTTTTATTTCTTTAAGTTTATTGCCGTAATACGAAAGTGTAATATTGCTTTATAAATGCTAATCTGCAATGTCTAACCCGGGCGAGTAATTATTGCCCTTCCCAGACGGGCAACCCCTGGGAGAAGTAAGATGTACTGCTGATGGAAAAGGGGGAGGTAACTGGAGCAGCTTCACAACAAACAGAGCCTGTGACTATTCAGACCTTGATGTATCCGATATATCTGAGACGTTGACAAACGTTTTACAGGTACCATATAGAAACTTACAACATTACATCTAAAGTGAATTTATTTTTAATTTACATTTTGCAGTGTTATAAATACTATGTAACCGGCGGATGGCTGATGTCACGGACCGTTCATAAATTAATTTTAAGCTTATCTGCCCTGTGAGGCCCAAAAGGCTTTTTGCGTTGCATGTCGTCCGACGTACTTCCGGTCGTCCGTCCCTACGTAGGTCTCTCATCTTCTCCTCCAGACCATTTTCTCATAAAATTTGAAATTTTGTGTACAGACCCATGCCTAATAAAGTTGATAATTAATAGATTCGGTGACCCTGTGGCGCGTAATGAGGATCAGAGGGGCCACATCATCTTCTCCAAAAGAAAGAGGCATAGAAAGCTTCGATTTTGTGTTAAGTTTATTGGAAAACCACTTTTCTACTTTCTTACATTATAAAACATTTGAAACTGATAACAATGAAGTAGCAATCTCTGTTTTCTCAAAATTAGCTAAGGAATGATTTTATCTATAAAAAAAATAATTGTTTCTGGTTGTGACAATTAATTTCATAAGGTGCACGTGATTGCCGTACGAGCATTTTCAATTCGACTGCTAGGGACGGTTTACAAACATTTCTCTCGCATTGCACAGTATAAAGCGAATGTTTTTTTAACTTCAACATGCGCTTTTGTTATTTATTGGTCATTGGTTAAATATTCATTTGGTCATTGCTATATATCCCTTCGTCAGGGGTCTGTTTTATTACATTGCAGTGAGGAGGGGGTCAGCTGATCATTAAGATTCACACACAATAAAAAGTGCCATTTAAGCTGTTCCTCATTGTCATTGGATGATATTTCCAAAACATTTGAGCATAAGTTCAAACGTTTGATTGGCCAGTGGTAGGCCTTTTATTCTTGAAAAATCTAATCCTCATCCACAAGATGCCTCATATTTTATTCACACTACTAGCACGACGAAGACATAGAGGAAGTGATACACACTGCGGTTAATATCTCCGAGAACTCAACCTTGAACCAGCCGGACGTCCTCATCATCACCAACATCATGGAGAAAACCACGAACCTCTCGGAGGTCTCAGGGCAGGTGGGGTATAACATCTTTGTCGGTCTAGAGACAAATGGGTGATTACATCTCGGAGGTCTCAGGGCAGGTGGGGTATAACATCTTTGTCGGTCTAGAGACAAATGGGTGATTACATCTCGGAGGTCTCAGGGCAGGTGGGGTATAACACCTTTGTCGGTCTAGAGACAACTGGGTGATTACATCTCGGAGGTCTCAGGGCAGGTATAGTATAACATCTTGGTTGGTCTAGAGACAAATGGGTGATTACATCTCGGAGGTCTCAGGGCAGGTGGGATATAACATCTTTGTCGGTCTAGAGACAAATGGGTGATGACATCTCGGAGGTCTCAGGGCAAATCGGGTAAAACATCTCGGTCGGTCTAGAGACAAATGGGTGATTACCTCTCGGAGGTCTCAGGTCCTGTTAGTGATAAAATAAATGTGTTGTACTTACGACTTAGTGCTAAGAGAGCTTCAAAAATCTAGACCCATATGCGTAACGTCAATTGGTGTTGAGTATCTATGTATAAAGGATTTTGTGAATGAATATAAGTAACTATTATATACAATATTATTGAGTATTTTCATTTATTCTTGCTCTCTGATTGCATGTTTAAGGTCGCAACAGGGGTACTGAAGATGTACAGCACAGTTATTGAGACACCGGAGTCAACCCTCGTTGACGCACAAGAAAGAGCTGCGGCACTTAACAGGTTTCATATTTCAAAACATCAACTTTATGCCTAACTTCATGACCACGAATAGGTTTTTTTACATTTAAAATATTCATTTTACTAAAGAAAATTCAACTGAATGAGTGACATTACATCATTCAATACCATGTTCAACAATTGCCATATCGTGCTTTTAGGATAACATTAAGCATTACAAGTTCTCTGGGAATGTAGAAGACTCTCACTATTTCCGTTTAGGATTCTTCGTTCAGTCGATGACGTCACAGGGAAGATCCAACCCGGCCCATCTGGGGAAGAGAGAGTTAGCTCAGAGACATTTGTGTCTCACGTCTGGGACCTGACCAACCCTAATTTGACCAATGAAAACTTCCCGGTTGGACTCCTCCTTCAGACGTCTGATGACAACGAGACCAGTGCTGTAAACTCTCTTTACAACAAATCTGTGGATTTTTCGCAGATAGATGCAGCGATCATCCTGCCACGAACACATCTGATGAATCTCCGGAATTGTAGGAAACGTATTCCATTCTGTTCGCTTGTTATTAAGCATCATCTAACTTCGTTGCAAACATTTAATCTATTCTTGGTATACCCATTCCTTTAAAAGTCCAGCTATGGATTAAATAAGCGGCCGCTGGGTTCTGCTGTGTTGAATTTCATGGCACCAATCCACATAAACATACATTCTTAACAGTTCTTAATTTGAATAATGGTGCTTAACTGGATTTGAACACAAAACTTCATGGTCCGAAACAGTTGCACTTTGATATGTCAAGTAGATCAATACCTTTGAAAACATTGCAACATCTAAAGTATGAAGATGCAAATTAAATTCTGATATTTATGGTGACGTTTTATTATAAATTGATATTTAACTGCATTACTTATTCATATAGGTAATGGAGGCAATGACATACGCATGTCAATGAACGTTTACACGGACACCTCGCTGTTCAGTAAAGCCTCCACCACAGAAGCTAAATACCGCGTGAACAGCAAGGTTGTTTCTGCTAAAACCGTTTGTAATGGCATTGAGATCACGGACCTCGGCACTGAAAGGGTTACTTTGATCTTCTCCCAAACAAAGGTATTTCAGTCAAAATGTTCATATCTTTTGTATTCAAATAAGGAGCTGTCACAAAATAAACATAAAAACATGAAAATTGGACAACAATCAACTGTTATGTTATTTTCATGATAGTCTCTATACGGGATCATATCTTGTCTGCTTATCATCCGCAAAAATTAATCAATATGTTTAAGTTCCACAGTTTAACAAAAACCTTCAAATATTAAGAAATTCCATCGCAGTTTCAAAAATATTTTTTAGATATGGAGTTATTATTCATTAATATAGTTTTTATTGTTCATTTATTTAAAATAAAATGCACGTTCAATTGTTCAAGTGTGTCCAAGTTTATTAACCTAAATTACACGTCTTCTCTAGAGTCTGATTAACCAAATGTGTAGCAGTACCTGTAGTAGAACAGCAAAACGAGAGATGACGACGGCTTAAAAATCTTACATCAGACTCTTTTACCAAATTGAGAATCAGACAAACTATCTTAATGTTCTCATTTGACGGCAAATGGGCTTGTCATATCAACAATATACTGAAGGTCACTGCTAGAATGACCAGTTCTCTAAGAAAACTAAAGTATCTTTTGAATAGAAAGACGTTAAGTAATATCTATAAAGTATATATTAGGCCACACTTGGAATATGCATGTGAAGTATGGGATGGTTGCACATTAGAATAGGCAGACAAACTAGTAAAGCAGCAGCTAGAAGCCGCAAGGATAACTACGGGACTCCCACGTTATGTTTCTAGAAGTATATTGTATTATGAAACTGACTGGGAAACGTTGAAGGAGCGTAGATGTAAAAGAACACTGTGTTTGCTTTTTAAAATAGTCATTAACAAAGCACCTGATTATCTGTGTGAAGTATTGCCTGAAAAAGTGGGGAATAATAGCAACTATAAGAAATTCAGAAAATCTACAACTCCCCATATCAAGAATTAAGTAATCTTATGAATCGTTCTTTCCTTCGGCAATTCGACATTGGAATAATCTGTCTCTTGAAGTAAGAAATTGTCCAACCATTTCTCAATTTAAACGTAAACTTCAAAAGATATCAGATGTAGCACCTGAATATTTTTCGGCAAGAAAAAGGTTTCTAAACATTTTACACACAAAACTTAGACATGGTTGTAGTGAGTTAAACTATGATCTATTTGAAGTAGGTTTAGTCAACGACCCCAGCTGTTTATTTTATTTTTGATTGTACATTTCTTCAAGTCTAGCGCAATAGATTATTGAATAAGGTATCAAAGGTAACTCTAGGGAGAGTGCCCTTAGATGTTAGCTTAATCCTTAATGACCATACAGATCTATTGCTTTATGAAAACGAATACATATTCAAATATGTACAAGTGTATATTCAAGAAACAAAGAGATTTAGGTGTCCCTTTTAACCAAAATTTCCTTATTCTCTCTTTATTTTCTGTATATTTTGTATTACATTGTTTAATTTGACTGTATACATAATGCAAATGTGAAATGTAACTATTATGGAGAGGGCTTGATAAGTTGGACAACTTGTGCCTAATCCATTTTACTTCTGTGAATAAAATATGTTTAAATCAACTATCTATCTAAAGGTTTTAGATCCACGGGGTACGTAATGAAATTGAATCGATTCTCATCCCATTAAATCGATAACGTTTTTAGGAGATAATATTGTAAGTTATGTTTATCCAAATTATCGCAGTATGTTAAGGCAATTCTACATTAATTCGTGTGGTCTGATTTCATTTACATGTATATTTCGTGATGCTCTAGTTCGTTCATGTTCATCCAACTTCAATCAATTTCAGTAGTTCTTTTTAATCATTCATGTTCATCCAAGAGAATATTTAATTGTTATTCATGATTTCTCGTCGCCATTCTTATTTATCCGAGGTGTTAATTATTTCGTTTAGTTATCATTCATATTAATTGTGCATATTTATCTATGTTCTGTCATATTCATATTTATAATTATCTATAACTTATTTCAGGTAGATGAGGGTGTAGTAAAGACGTGCGGCTACTGGAACTTCAGTCTCAGCGGGTGGTCTACCGATGGGTGCCAGCTCTCACAGGGCGAAGCGAGTCGGGACGTTTGTATATGTGACCATCTTACAAACTTTGCTATATTGATGGTAGGTTGAAAACATTCTCAAAAATAACAAAAGTGTACAGCAGTTTTTGGGAAATGTGAACATATTACCAAACTAGCATTTTTACTTCAAAGGATCACGAGTCAACCTAGTATATCTATGCAAATATAGGAATTCGCTTTTATGCAACATACCAAGTTACCATTAGCCAAAAGCATGAATAGGCGCTTTTAAAGGCACTGGTACAGTACATAACAAGTTTCTAAAGGAACAAAGTGAGTTCAAGAAAAGGATACCAAATGTCACCAGTTTCAAGACTATCTGGTTCTAATAAATGCAGACGAACGTAAACCGTCACCTTTCGTGAGTTTTTACCTTCTGAAGGAACATATTTTCTTTAACTAATTCTAATGAGGAAAACTTGAAGAAATAGGACATCCAAAACCGTGCTATAGTGCCTTTAACTAATTTTAATGAGGAAGGTTTGTAGAAATAGGACAGCCAAAACCATGATATAGTGCCTATTACTAATTTCAATGAGGAAGGTTTGAAGACATAGGACATCTAAAACCGTGCTCTAGCGCCTTTAACTACACGTATTTTGTTGAGCAGAACGTGGAGGGAGAAGCGGAAGGTAGCCCTGTGCACAGTCTCCCGCTGTCGTTGATCACGGTTATCGGTATGTCTCTCTCCATCACGGGTCTCTCATGTACACTGCTGTCTTTCGTCCTCTTCAGGTGAGTATCGCAATTCTCATTCTTAACAAATCTTAAACAGTATATCTTTCTATATCGTGATGTCGTCAAGGAAACAACAGATATACATTTGCCTCTGTCTTTGTCTCTGTCTGTCTGTCTCTTCCTTTTTCTCCCTTTCAAATTTAATAGGATAAATGTGTCACATACGGATACGTGAAATATGTAAAAACGAAAAGATACGAGACAATATAACAATAATGCATTTGTAAAGCACCTAATATCCACGCTCAGTGGCGCTAATATAAAGATTATATCTGGTATGAAGTTGTTTTCAGCAGGTATTTGACCTTTTCCCTCTGTAACTTTCGACAGGAAACTGAGAGAGAAGCACCCACAACAAACACTCTTCAACCTGGCACTGGCCGAACTCTGCGCATGGCTTGTCTTTTTGGCGGGAATAACGCAAACTCAGAGCCACACTGGATGTACGCTGGTCGCAATCTTGTTGCACTACTTCCTGTTAGCCTCGTTTATGTGGATGTTGGCTGAGGCTTTCCTCCACTATCTGCTGCTGGTCAAGGCGCGTGTTCAGGGATCTTTCACTAAATGGTACACTCTCAAGACGGGGATGCTGGCTTGGGGTGAGGTTTAACAAAAAAGTATAGGAGATAATATGAACTGTGGTCAAGCCGTAATCTTAGTTCTAGATGAAAACTAAAAAATTTGAAAAAGAGAAAAGAATTATCGTCATTGTCACTTTTGTTTGTGGACAAACATTGTCTTATTTAATTTTCAGTTATACTGACTTGTAATATAAAGAATACTGTGAACGAGAATCGAGTATATCAACTGCTCAATTGTATCAACTGTTATTGTATATAACGTAAGCTCCTATGTTTTCCTATGATTTTTATTCTGTTCATGTAGGTCTCCCTCTCTTACCAGTGCTGATAGTACTGGCTGTGGATCCTGGCTTATATCGAGGGAGTGACTCACAGTAAGGCTATAAAAACAAAGTATTACATGTTAAATTTTATGTTCATCTCATCGAAATCAAATCATTGATTCGCACCCTAGTCTTATACTTGCTTGTTCCTTATCACTGTTACATGTTCCTATATCTGTTCCTTATCTCTGTTCCTTATCTCTGTTCCTTAAATCTGTTCCTTATCTCTGTTACTTATCTCTGTTACCTGTTCCTTATCACTGTTACATGTTCCTATATCTGTTCCTTATCTCTGTTCCTTATCTCTGTTACCTGTTACTTATCTCCGTCCCCTATTCCTTATCTCTGTGACTTATCTCTTTTCCTTATCTCTGTTACTTATCTCTTTTACCTATTCCTTATCTCTGTTCCTCATCTCTGTTACATATCTTTGTTTCTTGTAAGGAAAGAGTTTATAAGTGTAGGCATAATAATATGAACTGCAGTATCTTATTGATGAAAACACCTTAAACAATGAATACCGAATTAGGAAAAATATATAAGCAATTATAATTCATCCCACATTTAGATGATGAAATCCATTAGAAACTTACAAAACAAGTTTCTATTAGTATCATGTTGCATGTCGTAGAATGGTTAAAAGGGCATTACCGGCATTACGATAACTAATAGCGTTATCGATAAGTATGCAGATAGTGTAAGGCAATGACTCTAAAAGATCACACTTTTTCTCACAACTATAGATTATTGCAACAAAACTTTAACGTTAACGAATACCTTTACCGTGTACCATCTGCTTGTAAACAAAGTTGATTTTCTGAAACATATTTATTCAACAACCAAAATTCAATCGGAGGTTTGAATGAGTATAATTACTCCTCAAGTATTTCTAAAATTAGTTGATATTCATCTTGACATCTTGACACACTGGAACCATGTCCTTCAGTTGTTGGATGTCGCTGTCTGCTTCCATCTACGCCTTCGCTGTGCCTGTCGGGATCGTCATCTTCTTCAACATCATCATCTACATCATGGTCGTCCTCAGTATGTTTAAGATGTCCAGGGCCAAGGGAACAAAGGGAAGCAAGAAAAGAGAACATTTGAAGATCCGTGTCCCTGTCCTGTGCTTCGTCCTTTTTGGCAAGTTTTATTCATTAAATGTCCGTTGATGCTGAGAGGTTATTTCATTTGTCATATCATACCTCATATCAGCCAGAGATTCCCTTATCAGCCCGTAAGCCCAGGGTCATGAATCACAATGATTCGATAAACTCATATTACACGTTACCCCGGGAGGGAGATATAACTCTTAGCTGGTATTGATTTGCGGACAAGGCTTATTTGACTGATTCAAATGTTAGCATACGCAAAGCCTCAATCATTTTCGTTTTCTTCTTTGTGTCAACTAGAGTTTATTCGACTGTGCATTTTCTACTTTTAGTCTTATGGAAAGAATGTGGTAGCGACTGAATCATGGCTAAGGTCTCGGTGACAACAGGCATGCTTTCAAGCAGAAATGTTTTTCTGATATTCTGAAGAGAAACGTAGTTTAATCCTTCGCCTAAAAACTATAGAAAAGAAAGTAGTTTGTTCAATGACGAGTTATCTCCCATGGATGTTTAATTTTACTGAACGTTAAATTGATTCTGAATACCTTTTTCAACCTTTTTTTTAAAACTAATATAAGTGTGAATATACTATCAAATGTTTTATTTTCAAATTTATTTTATGTTTTTATTTTCAAATTTCCAATGACTCAAGTTGTTGATTTGTGTACACGAGATTATATGTATTTGCCTTCATATTGCCTTGAAGTTTCCTGAAGTCCACATCAATACCGCAATACCTTAAAAGAAAAACACAAAACGAATAACGTTAATAAATATCAGCCAGTCGGTTTAACGCTTAAGGGCTTTTCTCGTTAATGGACTTAGCTTGGTATTTAGATTCCAGGCTATGTATGATATTCAGGTGGTTTTCAAGATCTCTTAAATGCATGTTTTATTGTTGCAGGATTGAGCTGGACATTCGGTTTCCTGGCTGTGTCAGATGCTAAGGTGGTGTTCCAGTATCTCTTCTGCCTCACCTCCTCCACTCAAGGGTTCCTCATCTTCATCTTCTTCACTGCACGCAATGAGGAGGTCCGACAACTCTGGAGCAGACTCTGTTTTAGAAATGAAAGGCGTCTGATGACAGTCGAAAGGAAGAAGACATCAACATCAATTAACACAACTGGGACCAATGGTGACATTGAGACGTCAGTTTAAAGTAGTTCGAGTTTCTTAAAGAGGCACTACGTCGGTTTTTCTGTTCAGATATACTTTTGTAAAAGGGTTTGCATTTATTCGAGTGTACCGACTGTTGCTGAAAAGTATCATTTTAAAGCCATAATTTATGACAAATGAAGATATAAAGGCGTGAATACCATCGGACACCGAACAAGGACAAACATGACACAGGTCAAGAATTCAAGCATAATCTTTATAACTTATAGCACTCTGGATCACAGTTAGGAGTTGGTAGTTTGGCGGTTTGGCGGTGACATACCGTAATATATCGGTAAGATAAACCCGCTTTAGTGCACAGTAGTGCTCCATTTTAGTACCATTGAGTAGAGCGTCATTCTGTTTTTTTTATATCCTTGTTAGTTTGTCATAGACTGGTATGTATGACTCCTTACATGTATATTTTGAATCTGGTGTCTATTTTAATGATTCCTTCATTGTGCTTGACAGTAACTTCGTCTAAAGTATCTATACATATTTTGCTCTATACATTTGCAACATAATCCAATGAGCACAACTTCTAAGAGGAGTGACCATGATTTATGATATTGCTATTTTCAGTAAGATATGTGTAACCCTCATATGTTGATCTATAAATAAAGATATATAAACAAGAGAAGTCAGATCTCTATTATACGGTAACCGATAAATAAACACAGTAAAATAAATAAGGCACCCCAAATTCAAAATAAAAAACTTCATTAGCCATAGAGTTGCCTTATAATGGTTATATTGTGAATAGGCTGTTTCTAAACGTGTGTAACATTTGTTACTGGACAAATTGTTACTGTTAACTTATAGATTGACATACAAACTATAAACTCAGTCATAATCATGAGTAACTGACAACATTACACAAGGTTCGTGATGACAGGCTGGCTTCAGAATGATTGAAAGTTCTCGCAAAAGTGCGTTACGTATGTAAAGGTTCGGTACTGCTCTGGGTACAAGTAGATTGGCTCCACTGACTTTTGAACCAACATTCCTTTATGAAAATCAAGCTCAACAAATTATTTCCTTTGGTAGATATACGATTTCAAATACTATTTTTTTATTTATCGTTTTTAAAAAAAGAATCGTTTGTAACAACTTTACTTATCAAAACACTAAGACAATGTCCATATGATCAAAAGTAAGAGAAAAAACACTCCTTCAATATGAATAAAAATCATTTATATTACAGAAAACGATATTACAGAAGCAGATGGTTTTACGTCAGGAAATATAAATCATAATCATGTTTATCATAGTGTTAAATAACATATCTTTCTAATCCTAGGAATCATTTCATAAATTAAATCATTGACTCAATGATTCAGAAAGATATGATGCGCAGGTTTTGACTTCTGCTGCAGGAATGAATCTTTCCCTGTAAAGAGTCCATGTTTCCATAGATATGGACATTTTCCCCCCGAAATCTGAAAATATCAAGAAGCACCACTTCAGTAGGTTGATAACATATATGCAAATTATCGGAAAGATATGATGAGATGTTTTGGAGTTGTCCTCTTGAAAAGATTTCTTTTTTCACTTGTTTGCATTGAAATATATAAAAATTTATTTTTTCAGAAACCTGAAAATAACAAAAGGACATTTTCAAGTAGGTAGACACTGCACATGCACAGTTTCATAATTATTTGATCAGCGGTTTTGGAGTTTTGATCCAGAAACATATCCCTGAATATAGCCTCTATTCAACACATTTTCTTGTAAACCAAACAAATACCATTTACAGAAATATTTTTAATACACTCGAGTAGGTGGGTAATATTCATAACTGTTTCAAACGACTATATCCAACGATGTACCGGTGGGTTACCAAATTCACAAAATTCAAGAAAAATGTAACAATTTATAAATACAAACATTTTAAAAAGGTGTAAAGATATACCGGTATACCGAAACGATGCTAGTTTGTTCATAAAGAATTTGACTTTCCATAAAACCGTGTACTTCATTGTCGTTTTCAATATTATGTATGATTTGCTTACGCAGTCCACCAAAATCTCGACTTTAACCTGCTTATGAACATTATGCTAAACTGATATTCATTAAAGTGTTAATTTTTCAGAAAGATAGTTACGGTTGAGGTTTGATCTGAGAATATCATTCTGTATGTATTTTGATAACAGTGAATTGTGATAAAAACCGTCAACTGAATAACATAATTTGGCAGTTTAATCAGATTTTATATTCTCACAAGTATGTTGAAGGCATTTCAAATCTAAAGGTCCAAACTATTCGAACCACGGTAACTGCGATATGTTTTTAAAACCTCATCCCTGCTCCAATCCTGTTTGCTAACAATTATTAAATGAGATGAGATAATAAAACGTTGGATGCATATTGTAGAGTCTGCACGCATCGATAGCAGTAGTGATTGTTTTCGTCAAACATGCCGAATTTCTGTTTAGTTTCAACGCCTCAGTACTCCACACATCAAATCAAACGTTAGCTCATTTCATATTCTTTGTCCCTTTATTTGTGTAAGTGGTATAGTCATAAATATCTCACATTCATAAACTCACAGTTGTTGTCTGTTTGTATCAACGGTCCTTGAATGTCCATAGCTGAAATCAAGATTGAATGGAAAAATTAATTTAGTAAGAAACTGTATGTACCATTTCAGCTTAACTTTGGTATGATTAAACAACTTCAGTTTCTGAGAAAAAAGTGTTTCCTCTTGTACTTCTAGTATTTCATGTTAAAAATTTACAAATCAAATTATTAACTTATACAAGTAAAAAGAAACTATTAAACATTCGAACCTTATTGTTCCTACTTACATATACAATATATAAAAATATACTTACATTCTAGATGGTGCCTTCTCTTTCTGTGGAAAGAGATCACGTTATGAGCACGTTTGAATGATTTGTCAAAATATGCCTCAAAAGAAATAACAAGTATTATTAAGATAAGGTGTTATTTTAATGTTTGAATCAATATGTTTTTAAAATATTACTACCTGAGAAACTTGACACTTTTCGGAAGGGTTACGAAGAGAACACTTCCAATCACCAACCTGAAGTGGAGGATATAGAAATGTAGAAGACATGAGTGTGCAATAATGAGTAACAGATACTCCAGTAGAATAATCATACCGAACGCTAATTCTTAATCATTTGAGACAGGACGAAACTGTCGGTAAAGGGTGTGAAGGGAGTTTTTTTCTGGAAGGAAATCTTACACAGATATCTGGAATGAAGAAGAGGAAATGAAGGTTGTTCCAGTGTATACTTTTAGCAACAGAACAAATTTCGGTATATTGAGAGATTGTCAGGTTGATCTTATCGCTTCACATGTCCTGCTTAAATGATGTATTACATGAAAAATTAAAAGTTCATAAAAATATCTAATCATTTTGAACAATTACATGTTTAAGTATGTAAGCTTTAGGTCATCATGCGGAGCTAATAATTTTTAATCTCTTATGAAATTACGTTGTTCTATTAGAAGAATTTATTCATATTGAAAACAAATAATTACTATGTTTGACGTCGGCAATATCGGATCAGAGGGGGGTTCTTAAATAATTCATAGGGACAAATTCGTATCCACCCAAAATTGTAGGTGTGGAGGAAATGTCGGATTGAACAGATTTACGTTTAGAATAAGCGCACTTTGATATTTATATCTAGGAAGACAAGGTGTGCTTAGAACATGAAAATCTGATGAAAAATAAAGCTCACTTCAACTAGTACCGCTACTTACAACATAAGTAGAACCACGACTGGTAGCAGTAAGGTCAAAGAGTTAAAGTTTGCCGAGTCCTCCCCCACAGCTGTAAAAGATCGAATAGATGAAGGTGGGTCTTTTTATAATGTGAGCACTGATATTGAACAATAGAAAGAAGATGCGGTTTAATCTAGAACTAGGGTTCAAAATACTAAAACTAGGTCTGGTTAAAGTTGAATAGCTTTCTTTTATGTATATGTTCAAAGTGTTCCGGGTTCGATTCCCTGATTCTGAAAGGGTTTCCCGATATCGAGTAGACATTTCTCGATTGCAAACAACTAAAAGATCCAGTTTCCGGATATTGCTTTGGAAGTGAAGCTGTCTTTCTACTGATTTATGCCTTCAAGAGTCCACATTAAGATCCTTAATATTAAAATCCGTTCTGCGTTAGTGAAATAGATACATTACTACAAAAAGTGTCACCTTTGTTACAAGTCAGTCCTCTATATCCAGACAAGCATCCATCAGAACATTCTCCTGTTGCTCTGTTACATCCACGTCCAGGGTTAGCACAGCCTGGTGAACAGGGAAGCTTGCAGGCGTCTCTGTGGAGACCAGGCGGACATGTTTCTAAATATACAAATGACAAAAGCTACCTCAGATTCATTTAAATCTTCACATGTAATAGATTGTTATATACCTACATGTACAATCTTTGAATACGACTCCGCTCCTACAAGTGTATAGCGTTTTGTAATATCTCAATCTCTCAGGGATTGGCTAATTATGAACACAAGTTTGAATTAGTGGTTACATTAAACCAAACAAAAACTGTTTCATTATTATTTAGCAAAGGATATTAGATTTGGTGTTTTATCTCCAAAATATGGTTGTCTGATTGACTTTCAGTGGTACCTTCTGATTTACAAATATCGCAGCCAGGCAGACATTTGTCCTTTGTGGTCTCTTCTCGAGTAAAACAAGTTGTGCACTCCTGATCACACTCGTACCCATAGTATCCTCGTCTGCATTCAATACACTCTCCAGTTTCTCTGTCACATTTACTACACCTTGGACTGCAAATCTCACTGCAGTTAGCTCCATAACGACCTTCAGGACAGAGCGTGACATTGCAGGAACCACACTCTCTGTCACAAGTCACACAATCTTCTGGACAAGACAGGTCGCACTGGATACCACAGTAACCTGCTTCACACCCATCTATGCAGGTAACAGCCCATTCATTTCTTTCGAAATGACACACCTTGTTCAAGCACCTGAACGGACATATTCCAACACAGTATTTACCGACATACCCAGGTGCACACCCGATGATGCACTCTCCATTGTCATAGCATCGTTCTGCTTCACATGTAGAACACAGTCCACAGGTCTGCGGAATGCTGGCTAGCAGAGTAAGTACACCTGAAAATGCATACCATTAATATCTCGGCAACATTGTTTCAGGAATCATCGTCAAAGGAATACTAAACCTAACATTTCATGAATCTATCATTTTGAAGGTATGTCAAAGTGTCATTTATAACATCCAAAGCTGATAGCTGTACATTTTCTTGATGGACGACAAAGGTTATTTCTTTACCCGATATTATATTATGAATAATGCTATGACCCATTATCAAAATATTTTTTTTCTATTTCATAATGACCATCAACCGTGCGTCGAATTTGAACAGCACCTATTTCATATTTGCAGAAAGTTTGTAGGTTGTCAGTAAGATCATGCAAAGTATTCGATGATCACAAAGTGCATTAGCTCAAAAGCATAACAGGCAGAGTGTTTTTCATTACACAAGAAAAGTTATAAATAATCTTTTTTTTAAATAAATTAAAAGCAAGGTTTAAAGCATACCAATGAAACTGTAAGCATCAACCATGTTGAGTTATACCCTTGCAAGGAACTGAAATAGAAATGGAAATTAGGTGTTTCCTACATGAATGGTTGTATTATTTAGCATTGCGAGGAACACTGAGAAAATCAGATAGAGCAGTTTGATAATGCTCCGTTTGCTAATGAATTTGAAAATGGTTTGCAATTTGTAATATTAGTGTTCATTTTCGGGTGATCCTTTTAATTTTCTTTTAAAAATGTGCTACTCTATTTCTAGGCAGTTGATGAACAAATATTTGTTACACCCCTCATAACTTCCTATGTACAATCATTATATTTGAAATCTTGATTTCTTAAATAATTTACAGACCATACTTCAAATATTTGACAATACTTTACAGAATAATATGTCATGGGACCTTGGTGTTTTACAAATCCATGCCAATATAAATAATTGCCTTATGTGTGACACAACTTTGGCATCGTCCAAAAGAGGTATATGGTCGAAATCAATCATTTCTTATATTCTTATTTATGCAATGATTTAATGGCAAAAGTTATTAATAAAAATATTTGCAATATAACTTTTATACGATATTTAATCTTTGAGGTTTTACATTTAGGGCCTCAGTGTTTTACAAATCCATGCCAAATGTGCTCAAGTACGAATATGAGTTTCCTATCAAACCATATGTTGGAAACAAAATTGTCCAAATTTCATAAAAATTCATAACTTTTGGCCCCAAGATTTGAACGATACATTGTATTGTAAGTATTACAACAGACATTTGTTTAGCAGCTGTATGAAATAAACATTATTTTCAGCAAATCTTTAAACGCTGTCAGTGAGGAATTCATCGAATCCTACATGCAATAGTAGTGTTCTTGAGTCACTATTTGCCATTTAATCAAGATTAAACATGAAATTTCAGAATTGAAATGGGGCATGTCAGAAATAGAAACTGCATTCCATTTTGATCTGGTAAATAGTTCCCTGTATTTCAGGTAAGCAGTTATCCGTTCATCTCGGTAATGATTGGTGACGATTAGGTAGTTGATTCTTTGATTCATTAGAATAGGGCGACATGTCATGTTTGTGTAACGTAACAAACATTCGAGCACCATCTTTAATTACAAAATTAGCTAGAGCCCCATATGATGTAAGTTTATTTAAGTGTGAATGCCAGATGGTTTACAGCAACCACATAACTAACTTTAAAAACTTCATTCTCAATTAAACATTCTGTATTTACTATACAACTTCAAATCACTTTTCATCGCTTTTGGTTTACCTATCGTCTTTTGAATCCGCTACAGATGAGCAGCATAAGACAACGGTTCCTTTAACGGACGTACCAAGTTCGAATCTATTTCCCTAACGCTAATGATAAGTAGGTGTTCACACGAAAATGGCTCAATGCACTTTTTGTTAGATATGTTTCAAAGTATTTTTCGACTTCAGGTAGTCAGGTTGAGTAATAAATTGCCCCCCCCCCCTTCCGGAAATATAAATTGCATGAACTAATGTTACATTGGGGAATATTTGAGCAAAAAAAAAGATGCAAAAACTGTGGTACACCTTATTTACTTTCTGTTTGATGCAATGAATCAAGTATATAATTAGATAAGATGCAATGAAACTACGTTTAGATCAGTTTAAGCAACGTTTCATTAGAAATTATCAGCGATCTTGATAAATTATTATATTACAAGACGAATATAGAAGATAGCACATACCCCAATCCTTCATAAAGACAAGTTTAAACCTTCACAAGTACGTTTTGCAATTAAGCGCAAAATGAAATGACGAATTGCCGTCAAGACATGTTCCTAACGTAAAGCTAAGGTCGGGAGGTCGTCGAAACGGTACTTGTATCGATACAATGACTATTCATGTGTAACCATGCATTACTTTACAATTCCCCGACAAGTTGTGCAATGACATGTAAACGTCAGGTTTCATTCACACAAAAGGAAATACTCGTTCACACGCTCTGGTCGTCAGATTTCATTTCTGTGAATGCCTTTTGTCATCAATAAAAGGGAGAATTTATATTGAGGTAACCATTGCAATTTTTATATCAGTGCTATTGTTGAGTTTTTATCGTGAGACATAAATTGAATCAATTATTTTAAATTTAATGATTTTTTATTTCATCCATATTTCACTATTTATTACGTTTCTATTCGTAAGTAGTTCTTTCAGTTATGTTGAGTTTTTCTAAACGTTTAAACATAGCATTGGTTTATATTTATTTTACACTACATGTATGTGTCGATTTGTTTGTTGTAGTTGTATTTCTTGTAATTGCCAAGGAAACAATCAGGTAGAAAACTCTATATTTGACATGACAAAAAGAAATCATTAACGAATACATGAAAAATATTGCTTCTATATATTAATGTAATATAATATGTAGACAGTGGCCATGAGCCAGTATGATATAAACACTTACCTGTTTCTAAACTATAAATGGAAAGTATTTTATCGGCTTTTTACAAACAAAATAAAACTTATATGGAGGCGGCAACGTTTTTATAAAGGTATAAGGGATAAGGTTTAACAGTAAAATCGTGACTGTGTAGATGAGTCTTGACTTCCTACATCTGGATTAGAGCTGATTAATTGATTAAGACTGTGTGATGTGAATCTCATGTAATGATATGATTTGCCGTTTTAACACTGACCTTAATCACTTATCGGGCAAATGTACCGCGACGTCTTCTAGTTAACGACATGTTGCAAGTCGTGAATGTCACTCATGTTTGTGGTAAATATGTTCTTATGCCTGTTGTCTATATAACATATATTTCTGAAATAAATTGATGAAAAATCGCTTATTTGTTTATAATGATAAACTAATACATGATCCTCTTTTCTACAGTTTCAGTTTGATAGTGTCGTTATCAATAAGTACATTGCAGGCCGTCAAAGTCAAATTTTAAATGAGAAAAACTGCCGTGACGTCCGGTTTATACGTTTAAGAAGGTGTTTTAGAAAATGACGTTATTGGGATGAAAGATATTCGGTTATCATTATTCCTGAAACGTTTAGTAATTCAATTGCGCACATCATATTGCATTTCAGGTAATATGTAAAAATTTGAGTCAATGAAAAATTATGTGAACATGTTTATAAAAGTTACGAAAATGATGTTTTCGTCAAAAAATGCTGTAAAAATTATATTTTTCTTCGACCACTGTTAAAAACTCTCTACAGATATGGATGTTGTTCTGTAAGAAAATGACAACGTAGCAGCAGTGCTCAACATTTGTCTTTATACAGGACAGCTTAGCGTTGCAACATATGAAGAGGATCCATACAAAAGACAATCAAATACACAAACTAAACAATGCAGTTAAAATCAATTTTGTCAACAAGGTCTGAAAAAAGATTTATGGAGTCAAAAGACTAGTTGACAGCGACATGCTAATAAGATGAATAAACATAGTGCGAACATCTACTAGTCTTCAAAATGACGGTTTTTAAAATATAATGAGAACAAAAAGTTAAGCTCCACCAGAATATAAACAAAAGATTAACAAATACACATAGCTCACATGTATTCCTGATTATAGAGATGTATAAATTTATATCCAGTGGTAATGAGGGTGTGTCGACTTGACAAAATTGACAACAATAAGTGGATCGCTTTACATTTTACTGACTGTAGGCTAAATCCCAAATAGTGTGTTTTTCAGCAATTGTGCAATGAAAACAGCTATTGCCATAGCTGTAATATCGGTTGATAAAACATAATGAGACTGTATCAAAAGGTAACATTGAGACATTAAGAATAGTGTAAACCAGTGTTAAGTCAATAGCGAGTGTATGACCTTTGTGCATTGATGACTTGATTGACCCTCCTCGACATGGTACGTATCAGTCTCTGTATGACTCGTTGAGGAATCTGCTGCCACTCCTGATGCAGTGCTGCATCCCACTCTGTCACAGTTTGAACAAGAGGGTCTCTTCTACTATACGGCGACCAAAAGGATGTTCTATCGGGTACAAGCCGGAACCGTAAGCAAGCCACGGTAGCATTGTTATAGCTTCCAGCTGTAGAATCTGTGTTACCACTCTGACTTTGTGGGGCCTAGCATAGCCATCCATGTGGTCCTGTACGAAGAGGGTAGTTGTCGAAATGTGGAATTACCAGAAGAAGAATGTTATCTCGATATTTCTGAGCATTGACTGTACCTGGAACTGTCACAAGGTCGTGTTTACAACCATAGGAGACACAACCCCATATCATCACAGAGCCACCGCCACACTGATAGGTTGGTTCGACATCGCTTGGAGCCAAACGGGTTTTAGCTTTCCGCCCAACACGAATACAGCCATCCACAATATGCAATAGCATTCCACACTCATCAGACCAATGGATCAGCTATGATGCCAAATTCCAACCCACCACATTACACCACCTTAGACGTTCATTAATGTGCCGTTGTGTTAATTCACACGTTTGAGACGCTCGGAGGCGATTCCTTACGGTTGATATGGAAACCCACATGTGGGTAATCCAGTTACTAGTATCCTTCACTACTGGGGCGCTAGTGAAGGGGAGGTGACTAACGTTCCGAATCAGTGCTCTGTCTTCACGTACAGAAGTTACTGTCGGGCGTCCAGATCTTACGCGGTCTTTCACGTCATTGGTTTGGACGTGTTTTTGTACCCAACGTGTGACACTGTGGTGATACCCCAACTGTCTAGCAATAGCTCTTCAGGACATTCTGCTATCCCGCATACCATTTATTCGCCATCTCTCCCCTATTGATAATAGTTACTACTGTGCCCTACTGTTATTTATTGTGACATACTGAGGCACATCATACACTTTGTAGACGCAAAGCACTAGTAACATATACTGGCTTGAAACTGTAACAAAGTTGGAAAAAGAGATAAAGCCTTACAAAAATGATTCAATTTCTACATGTTTATATAAAACATAAGATAAAGATTTGAGTTTCCGGAACCAAAAGGACATGAATCTGTAAAGACAAATACCTTACAATGTGGCAATTCATTGAATACGTCTGATTCTGCTCGAGTGAAACAAGCTTTACACTCCTGATTACACTCGTCCGCGTATTAATCTTTAATGCAAATGAAGCACTCCCCAGTGTCTCTGTCTCATTCCCCGTATATGGGACTGCATCTCTCATATATCATAAAATCGTTATAGCCGAATAGCTGGGAACAAGAATAAAACAACCTGCATAAATATATGTTTATCTACGAATATTCTAGGCATTTATATAGATGTTTGAAACACGTGTAACCAAGAGGCCAAGTATTTAGACTATGATATTTGTCCTCACATTTGAACGATACAGCACAAAAAAGGTACAAAAAGGTACAAGATATATGTTAGATTTTGTCCAGATTCGTATCCCTATGTTTACTTATTGTCCTCTTTGAAATAAACAGCATTATGTTTTAATATTAAAAGACTATGAAAGCTAACGGACATGTGTTAAAAGTCATTGTATTTCGTAATGGTGGCTCAATAAGGTTGCAAATGGGTCGACGGAGGTATGCATATGATAGTTATTACTCAATATTAATACCATGGCATAATATTTACTTCTAGAATAATATGGTCACGTACCTGTGAAATGATTGACTTGCAAGCCAAAAATGACTGTTTTTCTGTATTTAGTTAATTCAGCTCACCAGCGCAGCGCAGAGGGGGGGGGATGATGATATTCTTATAGATGTGTCCACTATTGGTGCAGTCTGATGCGCATGAACCCAAGGAGACAGTTACAGGCCTACAGATGAAAGAACAGAACGAGCACAGAAGTTAAAACCAAGTGTCACAATTTAGAGTACTAATGTTCAAAACTGGATTCGATTTTGATTCAAACATAATTTATTCAGTTAAGAAAGGGATTAGCTACAAGTTATCCAACTAAGGTAACCTTCTCCCAAGTATTTACAAATGTAAGATACAAAATATCATATATGTAACAAGGAAACCTGATTCCCTTACATCCATATCACCCAAGATTGTGGAGATATCAATTATTTTCTATGTGTTCATGTGTTCACGAAAATGTCTTATCACTACATGCGCTACTTGTGAAATTAAGCTATTCTTCATAGATTCCATGTATATTCTTGCATTCCGCACAGTCAAAATTGACAAAGACTAACTTTGGACGTAAGAATAATGCATTGTTTTATATAGTTTAAGTAGTAATTGGACTACAAGGTTGAATTTATATTACAGATTGTATTTATTTCAAGTGAAACCTTAAACAATGTCCTTCCCAGCATTAAACATCTTTATGTTTTTGTTGACAATAACAGACAATAAATCAAAGCATTTAGAATCGTCTTGTTTTCTTTTCCTCCTGTATAGAATGCATAAACAGTGGGTTTTCACTGATTGGTTGTAGGAAGTATTTCAATGCAGAGTTAGTCATCACAGGGAAGGTAAATGTAAATATTTTCGAGAATATTTGACTGCAGCACCAAGAATGAATTTATCAAGAGGAGTCGTGCTCCTGGTTATCTCTGGGATCTCTGGTATGTATATCTACTTAAAAAATCATAGGTACTTTATCATTTTTTTTATTGACAAAATAATCAATATCGATCAATAGTTGTCTTTAATTAAAAATTAACATGTCACAAATAGGATAAATCGTAAAACAAATGTGTAAAACAAATTCTGATTCACAATGCTTGCGTGTATTTTATGACGAGTATACTAATACTCATCAATGGTGGTTACATTAAAGACTTGGTATAGAAACCGTACGCTATGGGCGAAGGGTTCACCACAGTAACACAGGAGTCTCTTGAATAGCACTTTAATTGAGGAGCATCTCACTGTAAAGCATGCAAACTATCAAACCTTAAAAATTGGCAACAACAACTCTCTGCACTTCAGTGTGTTCTTTAACCTCCAGGCATATTGAAAGCGAACACAAGCTTTCATAACTTTTAACATTCATTATAAAAAACGAATATAGATTATTGAATCCCTGTTGACATTACAGATCTACATGTAAGTACTATTAAAGTATGCAAAACAAACACATGCGGTTTCTATCAATTGAAGTTAAAAATAGAAAACTTAACGCTGTCGATCAGACCATTATTTCAATCAAGCTTCTTGTAGTTAATCAGGTTTTGAAATTCGATAATGATTGATGGTATACAACTTTTGAGAATAAAGTAATTGATATATTTCACAGTAATTCTACACGCAGTGAGGTTTGGGTGCAATGCTACACTGAAATTCAGCGCAGTACCACCCGTAGTTCGCTAGTTCCAGCCGATGCCCGCAGATTTCACCGCAATGCATAAGCACAATGGTGTAACGGGCTTTATCCCTGAAACATACTAGCAGCCGCGATATAAGTGAAATTATCTTGAAAGCGGCGTTAAACACCAACTCACCTCACCCACCGTAATTCCCCCACCCTACCCTACTGCACTTGACAAGTGGAATGTTCCTTATGCGTGGAGAGCTTACCCTAGTGAAGTGTTTGCTTAATAGAAATTATAACTGGCTGTGTTGTAAGTTTTATAGTCAGTGGAAACACTACAGTTTGTCACTTAATACTTTTCCCTGGTAGCATTGCACCCATACTTATTTCCACACCAATAAAATTTTCAAAGTTTCCAGTTTTAGGAGAGGGTTTCACTAAGTTCAATTACTTGTACCCAATCCTTTCTTCTTTTGAAAAAGTATGTTTGAATCATAGCCTTAACCGCAACAAATAATTGTTGAAAATTGCTGAACAAGTGTATGAACTGACACTAAACCTTTGACTTTACACTTCTGTCTTCCATTGGTCCTTACAATGTGACATAGTAATCAAATCGTTGTTTAGTGAAAACAGTAGACCTAAAACTATTGGGCTGGTTTGTACCGTACGCAGTATATCATGAGCTCTCCACTTCAGTTTCAGGATCCCAACCGTGTCCAGAAAACTGTAAGGAGATGAATAATTCAGCACTCCCAACATGTGACAATACCACACGGGCCTGCTCGGAAGGGTGTTTAGTTGGTTACCATGGAAACACGTGCAACATGAGGTGTGATGTTAACTGTCAGCGACGAATATGTCAACAGCGTGATGGTTCCTGCAACTGTTTTCGAGGATATGTTTTCAAAAACGCCTCTTGTGAAGAAGATGGAGGTAATAATCATATCAAAACTAGGGCTGGGTCTTGAAGAACTATGAACCAATATGTTAAAGAGATACACTTATCAGAAGGAAAAGATCATTTAAATGACAAAGGTTAACCAAGTTAGCAACATGTACAAATAAATAGCAAATTGTTATCACAGATTAAATTAAATTCACCCAAGGTAGAATGTTTGCTTGATGTTTGTACATATACATTCACATGCTTGCATAGAAATGTTTGCTTGATGTTTGTACGTATACATATACATGCTTGCATGGGAATGTTTGCTTGATGTTTGTACATATACATACACATGCGTGCATAGGAATGTTTGCTTGATGTTTGTATGTACACATACAAATGCGTGCATAGGAATGTTTGCTTGATGTTTGTACGTATACATACACATGCGTGCATTGGAATGTTTGCTAAATGTTTGAACATATACATATACATGCGTGCATAGGAATGTTTGCTTGATGTTTGTACGTATACATACACATGCGTGCTCAAGAATGTTTCCTAGATTTTTGTACGTATACATACACATGCGTGCATTGGAATGTTTGCTAGATGTTTGAACATATACATATACATGCGTGCATAGGAATGTTTGCTTGATGTTTGTATGTATACATTCACATACGTGCCCTAGGAATGTTTGCTTGATGTTTGTATGTATACATACACATGCGTTCATAGGAATGTTTGCTTGATGTTTGTACGTATACATACACATGCGTGCGCAAGAATGTTTGCTAGATGTTTGAACATATACATACACATGCGTGCATTTGAATGCTTGCTTGATGTTTGTACATATATATACACATGCGTGCTCAAGAATGTTTGCTTGATGTTTGTTTATATATATATATATATATATATATATTGATATAAACTCCTCAAAAAAAGAAACGCAACCTAGATTTGGGTTTTTTATTTCCACACCAATAAAATTTTCAAAGTTTCCAGGATGCGTTTCTTTTTCTTTTGAGGAGTTTATCTTATTAAATCCTTTAACTGGTCATGATAGCGTGACGCTGTTCGAGCGTACTTTCTTTTTTCTGCCTCTCGTCAAATGTACTTTTATATAGAGTTTGCCCTCTCTACAATAACCTATACGATTGTGTGTTGATGAACCCCTAATAGTTTAGGTAGTTTAGTTTAGGTAGGGTAATTTTAGTGTAGCAAAGAAACACAACTTGTCATGCCGTGACAGGAGATAGATAAAGTTTCTGAATTCTTCAGCTTCATTATCTTTGATCCATATTTTTCCCAATTTAGGCGGGCAATATAGCCGACGATGTCAAACTATTTTACATATTTTCAAAACAATCATCTCCGGAATAGTCGATCATAAATTTGGTAAAGCTGCGGTTGCAGAGGAAGCATTCATAATATGGTCGAGACGATTTCGTCCTGCACACCCAATTTATTTGATATTTAAAGCGGATTTTCTTTAAAAGGATTAGTTTTGTTAGACAAAATGACAAGGGGCAACTCACTAGTCCTTCGCATCATGTCCTAAGTAGCTTGTATAAAAAAAATCATGGAAAAAATTTCTTTCTCTCAAAATCATTTGCTCTTTTTTTAAGTATTTGGTGTTTAACTTGTTGATTGCGATTAAATTTTCCATTTAAAACCTGCAATGCTTAGAGGTCAAACGGTCCTGAACTCATCCTGAGATGATTTATGACTAAATATCTCAATTCTCACAAATTCTTGCATTGAATTAAGATGAGAAACGCAATGTTAATTTTAAAAGCAGTCAATGTTAAACTATGTTATAAAAATGATCTAATAGTGGAATAGAAATAAGTCAAATCGAATCCATGCTGAGAGTTATGACTTAATAATTACGTTTTTAAAATATCCTTGCAGGGAATAAAGATGAGAAACGTACTATCAAATTCTAAATGCAAACAATGGTTCGCATAGAAACATAAATTACTTATTCTATTTTTGGAGACCTAAGTAAGCGTATATATGTGTACGTGTATTTCGCAATAAAATATGATAACACCAAATCAGGTTGCCGTTCTTCAGCTATAACATTGCTTTAGATAATTTCATTACAGGATTTTTCACGATTAGATGTAAATCAATATATGACATTATCTATAGAAAATGTTTTTTCAAATTCAGCTGAAATTTGATATTTATCTTACCTGGAAAAAATATCATTGTTATTTCTAAAAGAAAGAAATAAAAAGCTATTATTATGTCCTAATAACATTTCGACGAAAGATAGTCTGATGTTTCAATTATTTATTTCCTTTGTTTTACTTTTTTATCATGTATTGATATATAGATATTAAGTTGGCAATCAGTTGCACAGCATTTATTCAAATCAATTTGATAAGCACTTAGATTCATAAATAGTATATGAAAAAATATCAAATTGCAAACATGAGATCAGAGTTATTGAAAATCTGAATTAATTTAATTCTAGATGGCCGATTGTTATTCAAATTACCAGAAGTTGATTTAAGCACAGTTAAATACTTATTAACGTTTTAACAGAATTTACATTTAAAACTTCGCAGTCATTTTTTCAGCATTTGAACAAAACAATCGTGTTTGCCTTGTGCATGATAAGCTCACCTTTTAAAGGCTTTCCTTGTTGTTTTTGTAGTCAGCAGAGAGTGCTTTCTTCAAACAAATGTTTCATCAGTAATTGCTTTTTGCATTTTTTTATTTTGTTTTCACTCCTTTTTTCATTAAAACACACTGCTGATAACTAGCATTTTACCCTTTAGCTATAGTATTACCATATAAAGATCGATCGATATCTCAAACTTGTCACTTTATTTCATGATGACCTAATAATAATCATAAATTTAACATTTCATTGTCAACAGGTGTGAGATGTAAATCCAATGATCATTGTTTGCACGACACATGTCTATCGGCTGGAAGACGGGATTGTTTGGAAGGCTGCAAACCTGGGTGGTTTGGAAAGTTTTGTAATCAACCTTGCTCTTCTCACTGTTTCTGTGAACAAAGGTCAGGGAACTGTTTCACTTGGGCAGAAGGTTGGTATGGAGCAGAATGTCACTCTAGCTGCAGTACAGGCTGTAGTGGCATGAGGTGTAACGAGAACGGGACTTGTGTTGATGGCTGCACAACTGGATTGTATGGAGAGACATGTGATCTGTACTGCCCCGCACACTGTGTGTCTGGATGTGATCAGCTGTCAGGAGAGTGTGTCCAGTGTGAAGCAGGTCGGTATGGTTCAACCTGCCAGTCGGAGTGCGGTGCTGGATGTGCAGGAGTCACCCAAGACTGTGACAGAGACGGATATTGTATCACAGGGTGTATACAGGGCTATCATGGTCAAAAGTGTGAGTCAAAGTGCACCCAGCGATGTATTGATGGTTCTTGTGATCCAACGACAGGAGAATGTACCAAAGGGTGTGAGAGCGGGTACTTTGGACATTTCTGTAACCTGACATGTGAGGACTGTAAAGGAGGCGACTGTGACTCGAAAACTGGGGAATGTACAGGTAATACAATCATACTCTCATTCTGTACCTGCTTCATCGGACTGTTTAATGCAGTAGCTGACACACATGGTCACATGGAATATAGACTGATATATAAATATCTTTTGGATTCATTATATCCATTTAATTAGGAGGCATTTTTCTTTCTTTCTTTGCTATTTTGATATAACAATAAAAACGTGCATTCAGTTACAGGAAAATGGATCCCTTACGTCATAGTAGTAGGCGTGGTGTTCATTGTGATTGTGATGGCTGTCTCCATTGCCTGCTGCTAAAGGTCAGTATATAGAACTTTAGATGAATTGCATCTACAAGATCATTGTTTTGATAACAGTTGTACAACAAAGAAGTAAGTGATAAAGAAGAAATTTTTATATCTGCGATATAATAGTATGTTTTTGTTTAAACATCATTATTTATACTCACCGTTGATAGTTAACAATATGCCCAATTATCCTAATCTGTCTTAATCCGAAAATCCTTACACAGAGTAAAGACAGAGTTATCGCTCAAGTGAGCTGCACTCAGTGCCCCCACCAGGTGGCCTACCCTATATGGTCATTGCTTCTTCTGACGGACAGACACGAAGCCGAACGCAACCGAGGGGAGGTCGGGTGGGAGTTTACGATTGTTAACTATCAACGGTGAGTATAAATGATGATGTTTAAACAAAAACATACTATTATTTAATATACTCTCCGTGATAGTTAACAATATGCCCGAATACCACTGTGGTGGAGGGGGGCGAGAGGCCACTACGTGGGATAGCTCTGTCTTACAAAGAGTCAAGTTGGTGAACCATAGTTCGATATAACCAGTATGATCCCCGATGGGGTTCACCTGTCAACCGGAGATGTTAATCTGGACCAAACCTCGCTATGCGAGGGGTCCCGCAACGGCATGGTCGCCAACTAAGGAAAAGACAACAACCACACAACTAAAATTGTCGAAACTTAGATTTATTGTTTCCCAACTGGCCAAAGGACCAGCTGAGTCAACGAGAGGGGGGGGGGGGGGGTGACTCCTTCTGAACGAGGCCGACGGAGCTCGTTGTTGGGCGTAAACCTGTGCGCCCAACTGATGAATCCCTACTATGTCCTCGCTGGACACGTCCAGAAGCAGCCAGCCACGACGTCCGCCACCGCCATGTTGCCGTGGAGGGCCATCGTAGCCGAGATGGCTCTGATCTTGTGCGGGTTGGACTTCGCTGGCGGGTCGAGACCCGCGGCCTTGTAGGAATCCAACACCGCCGAGCGGAGATAGACACTGAGCTGTCGTTTGTCTATCTCCCGGACACTAGTCTGGGAATGCGGAATGAATAATCTCCTCCTCCCTTGACGTAGTGTCCGTGTCTTTTCGGTGTAGATCCAAAGGGCTCTGACTGGACAAAGGAGGCGATTCTCCTCGTCCGTCGGATCTATGCTGCCGGAAATGTTGCGAAAGCCGCCCACTGGGCATCATAAAGATTCCTCAAGGAGGATCTCTGAGAGGTCGCTACCGCCTCGGCGACGGACTTGGAAAATCCCGCCCCCGTCAGACCCCTTTGGAGACAAACCAAGCGTGAAGCTGGAGAGCCTGGGGGTTCTCGTGAACCCGCCCGCTCGGTTTGCTCATAAGAAGGTCCCACCTCAGAGGGAGAGGGACTGGGTCTTGGCGGCACACTCTCCGGAGGGGAACGTACCATGCCCTGGCTGGCCACAACGGCGCTATCAACAGGAGTTGAAGTACCTGTGTCTCCTGTATCTTCGCTACCACGTGGTTCAGGATGGCGGGAGAGGGGATAGGCGTAGGCGACCATCCCCTCCCTTTCTAACGTGAGCGCATCGAGAGCCCACGCGGTCAGGTCCGGTACGGGAGACACGTACGTCAGCAACTGGTGATTGAGCCGAGTCGCGAAGAGGTCTATGTGAGGCCTGCCGAACCTCAGACACAGACTCTCGAACACTCTCGGGTGCAGCATCCACTCCGTGGAAGGAGGTTTGTCCGGGCGAGACAAGGCGTCCGCGGAGAGAGAGCTCGAGACTGTCTACTAGACGAAACAGCTCCGTCACCAGTTGCAAAAGAGCATCTGACTTGGTTGAACCCTGTTTGTTTATGGCCCTTGTAAACCACGGTGTCCAGGCGGGCGCCCAGAAACACCAGTGACGTCGATGGCTGTAGGTCTGACTTGTCTAGGTTGACCAGCCATCCCAACCGCCTGAACAACATTATCACAAAGTCTCGTTGGGCCTCCAGAACAGATGGGGATCTGTTGTGACTGAACCCGTTGTCCAAGTACATCGCGAACTGCACATCCACCTTGTGCAGGTATTGGACGATGGGTTGGGTCACGCGAGTGAACAGCCACGGAGCCGACGATATCCCGAACGGTAGTACGTTCCACTGAAAGTGGCGACCCGCCAGAACGAAACGGAGGTATCTGCGATCCGCATGGTAAATGGGAATGTGCAGATACGCGCCCTGCAGGTCTAGGGATATCATCGAGTCCGATTGCTCCAGTAATCGCATTACTGATTGCACAGTCAAGAGTCGAAAATATGGCGGCCGCTCTAGGAAGGAGTGGTTGAACTCCTTCATATCGTGGATCAGCCGCCACTTTTTTGGATCTCGCTTCGGTCAAACGAAGACCGGAGAATAGAACCCTGGAGTGAGGTTTTGGAGCGAGAGTTCCTCCACCGCCCGTTTGGAGATGAGCATCTCCACCTGTTCCAACGTCAACGCGAGCCGTTCTGGCTCTAACGTGCGTTCTGTTGGAGAACAGGTTAGCGGGGGGCGGCGTGTCACGGGAATACGAAACCCTCGCTCCAATACCTTGCAAACGAAATGGTCCAGATCCAACTGTTCCCAGTTGGGCGCAAAACGAGATAGGCGCCCTCCCACTAGTCCGTCCCAGGCCGGGACCACCTGTGGAGGTAATTCCGGAGGTACCCACAAGTCATTGCTTCCTTGGGGTGCCTCCGTAACTGCGTCCCTTGCCCCGCTGGTTCCCCTTGTTGGATGTGTGCTTGGGAGAGGGGCCGGCATTGGCGCCATGGCTTCTGTCCTGCCGCCCCCCCCCCCTCCCCCTCGTAAGGAAACACTGCCGGAGGGAGTGGGTGTGGGTGTGTTCCCTCTCGAGGCTCTACCCCCGCCAGCGGCAAGCCTGTTGGTCAACTCCTGCTGTTGACTTTCTTGCCGCTGACGAAGGGCCCCGGCGATCTGCCCATCGAAGAGGGAGGAAGACGTCGCGGATGCGGCCCGCAAGCGGTTCCGGAGCTCTGCTTGAAGGTTGGTCCGTGCTAGGAACCCATCACGCCTGAGATTCGTGACCCCCGCAGAGATGCGGGAGGCGCACAGCATCATCTGCCCAATGTTCCCAGCCACAGAGCCGAAACCACGGTAGAGGGCCTTCGCTTCCGTCTCCATCCCCGCGTCCTTTGCGAAGGTCACCATCGCCTGGCAAGCATGAGCAACGTGGTTGGCCAACCCCAAAAATGCTCCTTGCCTCCTTGTCGAGGTGCGTAAAGTGGGCATCCGACACCTGGTGCGGCACGGAGGGGGCGGCCACTCGCCGGATGTCATCATCCAGGCTGGGGGGAGAGAGAGGGAGAGAACTCTGTTGCACCGGCAGCGAGCTGTGCACCTTATCTGCCAATACCAGGGGGGGCAAGAGACGACCTGGCGCCGTGGCAGCGACGTTGACGTCGAAGTCCTTGCCCGCCGCCTGAAGAAGCTTGTGAGGTGGCAGAGCCACCAGACGCTGAGAGGGCGTCTCCTCCTCGGTGCAGAATGTGTGCTGGGGGAAGAGAGAGGGAGAGAACTCTGTTGCCCTCAGATAGATGGTCTGAGAAGGCGTCATTCCCCTGTCTTGCAAAATGTAGACCATGTTGTCGCCATGGGATACATTGAACATGATGAACAGGTGACAAATCAAATACAGTTGCGAGCTTCGGGAGTGTCTGACGACCAAGAAGTCGAAAGAACGGCGGTAGCTGCTCTTCCAACATCAGACAAGCATCAACAGGACGTCCTGAGACGCTCTGATGAAGTTTCAGACAGACCAGGTAGTTATATATTTCACAACTACGATGTGAACGAAACTCTCACAGACACATTCCTAATTTCAAGCTGAAGCTGATGTACTTGGAGTTCAACATCCTGTTGGTGGTGAAGCAACTGCAGCCGAAATAAGCATCCCTCTTTTAGCTCTGAGACTGAGATCGAGGACTCTTATTCAGAGTCCCGACCTGAAAACTAGGACCAACTATTTGAAGACTATATATGTCATGGATAAAACACTTTAAAGAGGTTGTGCTTGGAATTGCCAAAGTTGATGAGAAAAGGCTAAGTGCGAGTCAATACCTCATAAATCCAAGCTTGATATTGATGAAAATACCATTTAAATTATTACGACCTTTTACAAATGATGATGGCCAGGTTGCTTGATTTACAACTTATTGAAGTCATTATATTCTTTGCAGTAAAATACTTTTAAACATAAAATATACTCGATGAATACTTTTAAGGTTTTATTATTTGTTGATTTGTTGAAACTTTGCTCTCTTATAGGCGTCGGAGGGCCACATTCTTATCCAGAAAACATTCTCATTTTCTAATTGTTAAAGGTCCTAAACATTAGGAGATAAATCCATTCTGTTTTTTATTTTTGGGTTGTATGTCGTGCATTTTTCACCCATAAATTTAATTTCAAACCGAGCTTGCGAGACGTGACTTATTAGAAAAATAATGAGGAACTTATTTGCCTTGCGGAAGAACAATGTGATTAGGTCGAACCAATACAGACCAGTTCCACTTGCTTTCGAAACTCCGGTACAGTTCCTTTTTCAAAGAACACGCTTCAATAAAAAAAAAGTTTAAACAAAAATAAACCAACAGGTTTTTAAAAAAGAACCCCTTAAGTATTTATTTCGTTGACGAAAATATCAACAATAGACAGATTTTCTATCCCGTCAGAGATACGTTTTTCACGTACATTATACAAAGGTCACCTATCATCCCTACAATACCGATAAGAACTGACCCAATCAAGGGACGTTACTCTAAAAGTAATTGTTAACTGCTAGCGCTAACTCCTCACGCAACAAGTGAACTGATTGAAAGCTGTATATTTTGTCATGGTTGAATACACTGTCTGATAATTCACTTATGAATGAGAGGGGGGAAGGGAAGCAGTTTGTAAAGTTGAAGAATAACGTACGTCTCATCTGTTCACTTGACGAATCGCTATTGCCGCGCGTTACTGTACAAAGCGAGCTCGGTTTGAAATTAAATTTAGTGACAATAAAATTAACTACTTCAACAAAGAATAACCAAAGAATGGATTTATCTTATAAATTACTCAAAAAATACGGTATTTTCAATTTCTTTATAGAATTGATTTAAATTAATTTTGCAGTTGTCTGTTAGGCTATGAAAACAGTAAGTTCAGCGAATGGAGTTGGTAAACATGCGCGTAAGAATGTGAATCGGTCTTAAATATTTAGAGGTGATTATCAGCGAAATAATCACTCCAAAATTGATTTTGGTAACCAATCAGAAAGCAGTATTTTCATTCTAGTTTTTGTGTCATGTTAGAATCTTAAATATTATATCATCAAGAACTAAACTCCAATATATAAATAGAGTTGAGTATGCAGGTTAAAGAAACAAAGAATTAAATTTCCTCCAAGCTTTAAGAATAATGTGAACCGTAATCCTCTAATCCTGTAATCTTATTTTCCATGTATAATAAGCTTTTTGTATTTCTTGTATGGCAATATTCGGCTATGTATTAATATTTAATTTGTATTATCGTATCCATTTCCATTTAACCAGCTTTCATTAGATAAGAGGTATTTTGTTTGTATTTAAGATCACATTAAAAGAAATTTTCTTCATATTTAACAAGAATTACTCGATTTTATATATCATCCATTTTCAACAGTTCATTCTTCTAATAGGGACCAAACATGTGCAAATGTTTGTATCCCTTGATATGCTTAAAGGTTCTTTAAAATTCAACCTCATCATTTGTGTAACATTTGAAAGCCGCAATGATAGAAATCACTGCTGTACAGTTTTTAAAAAGATGATATCCAAAAAGACATTGTACCATAGAGTCGATTTCATTATGATAAAATCAAACCCCGTAATACAATTGTTTGTAAATATCTTTTAATGGCGCTACGACAACATACATTTCACTCTTCATAGCTACTACAGTTTCATTTAGAGAGCCGACAAGGTAAAATGGGCTATATAGTAACTAATATAGAATTCTTATTTCTCTGAGGCCGATACTGCACTAGACAACACTATGTGTGTAGCATTTTCTATCAGACAGAGTAAACAAAATAATGAATTTTCTTTTACATCGTCAGTTATATCATAGGTGCACATAAAACGTGAGTGAGTGAGCTGTTGTTTAACGTGTTTTCAACGATTTTTCAGTTATTTACCCGAGGGCCATAGCCCCACAAGTTATTATCCGCTTTTACTGAAATGCCGATATTTCGCTCCTATTTTACAAATGAAAATATCAAAGAGAATATTTACCCAGTGCTTTTTGTTCTTTTTGAATCTCTGCATATCGAATGACCAATGAAAAAGATATAGCAAAAACTTGACTTTGTGGCCATGTGTGAAACACAAAATATTTGGCATGCTTAAATCAGCGTATTATTCCGCTCATCGCCTTGTTCTGTTTTGGGCCAAAATCCTCGTATCGCTAGCTATCGAAAAGCCATTTAGTTGAAAAGTGAGTTCAAATTAGTAGCTCTAAAATAAACAGGTGACAACCAATATCAAGCCGCGCCAGCTGTGGGAGGCATTTGGCCCGAAAGAGATCAGGGTATGGAGAAAGGTGAGCAGATTTACAAACGCTGATTTAGCAGGAAGGCTTAAATTTGGAATTTCCCAATAAATGTCAGTTTAAGAGAAGAATCATATTTCCTGTTATATATTTCGATAAACGAGTAAGTACTAATTTGCAAATAATGCCACACAAATAAGAGTGTACAATTGTTGAAGTTCAATCTCATTGAAATCAGATGCCTGACACGGCTAAAAAGAGCCGTGGTCAGATCAAGAAACACAGCGGGGTACACGTTTCGACCTGATTTCAATGAGATTGATTGAAGAATCAGAGTCACCATGTTTTTGTTATAAAGCGCCCTCTTCCCGACAAACAGCTGACTGCTTCCCACGAATCGTCAAATAGTCACGTTCAGCAATGTGAGCGCTTAGCGCACAAATCACACTGTCTCTGTAATCACTGTCCGAGCTCTCCTGTATCCCTTATGATGGCCGTAATCACCACTGCTGAACAGGCCTCCATCCTTTCTCCCGTCATTCTCACTTCAGTATCAAGCGCAAAATGTATACAAATTTGGGTTACTATTTTTGGTTGAGTCAGAAATTAAGGTTAGAAACGCACTGTTAAATTTCAAATCAATTCGATGGTAAACTTATATAAAAGACATGGTCTATATTTTGAATGACACGAATAAAAGTGTATATTATATTATATTTCACAATGAAATATACCAAGCCGGTTGTCTCCCTTTAGCTATAACCTTGCTTTAGGTAACGTTTTTCGAGGATGAGATACTTTCCCTTACGTCTTTGATAAAGAAATTTTATACTGTTCTCTATTTTATCAAATCATTAAGAAAATGAAATTTTCAAATGGCAGCTAGTAATTTTCTTATTTCTTTTGGAATTTTTAAAGATAGTATGTTTAAATTACTTATAAAATATCGATTCAATTAACACAAAAATAAGCACTTTGATTCATAAATTCGTAAATTCAAAATAGTCACTTTCCTCAAGGAGGCCGATTGTGATTCGAAATAGCTCATATAACCACGCAGTTAAATATTTATCTATTCATTACACAAGTTACTTTTAGAAACTTCGCATTTTCACAGTCTGTAGAATTTGAACATAACAACCATAATTACAACGTTCATTGTAACCTGAGACTTTTGGTTTAAACACAGTGACATCTTGCTACCCAAAATGTCATGGCATTAAGATATATAACCAATCCAATTTCCGATTTATTTACCACATTTTAGTTAAATTAAAATTAAAGCAACAGAAATTCGTTGAAATAAACTTGGAACTTTGATACAGTCTAGGGTCTTCTAACCAATCTAAACATTGCATATGCCATATCTCAACACCTATTTGAATTTTACATTGGTGTTAACTTCATCGTCGCTTGACAAGTGAGAATTAATTTGGCAAATATATTTGGCGAAATAACATACATAATATTAGAGTCTTCACATTGCTCTGTGTGAAAAATACTAGCCCCCCTCCTCTTCAACCAAACGTGAATGACAAGCATCCAAATGAGAAGAAAGGGATCGAAAAGATATGAGAAAAGACGGAGAGAATGGTGAGATGAGGTGGGTTTTTTTGTTTCAAAGCTGATTTTGAAGTGTACCCGCTCCTTATTGCGTGCAGAACAGCTTTCTACTGGAGACAAAGTTCCCGAGCCCCTGGCCGGTTTTACAACCACCTACCTCTTGATCCGAAGCCGAACGTACCACTGTGTTCCCACCCCATCCCCCTCGTCGTTAAACGTTAAGGTACTTGATCAGCGCATCTGAGCATGAGCTTAATGTGACTGACAACCTGTCGTTTACCTCGGCGATAAACCTGCTTTACATAGCCTTGTTTCTCAGGAACGCTCTTCCTGAAGAACTTTCTCCATTGTCAGATGATACACAATATCATGTATCTTGTATATTTCTCCTTAACATTGTCCTTTGTCATTTCTTCATACTGTCTATCCCTCAAATCCATCATATCTTCTTCCTGTAATTTCTAATTCTTTCCTGGAAGATCAAGTTTTCATCTAACTGCTCTATTAATCAGTGTTTCATATGTCGAAATTCCCTTTGCAGAATGTCATCCATGTCAACATTTCATATAAGGCAATATTCATGTCTTTTTCTTCAAATCTAGCAATCTGCTCCATTTTGTTCACCATCACGAAAGATTCAGCTTCACCATTTGCACTTGGAGGTTCCAGGCTTAACCTATGGTGAATAAATCCTTCTTCTCATGCAAATTTGCTGAAGTCATGCAAATTGAATGATGGTCCATTGTCCGATTCTCATAAGCGTGGTGTACTGTGTACCGAGAATATCTTCTTCAACTTTGAAGTTCATCAGGGTATGGCCCTCCAAATTCCATAGATACTGTTTCCCCAAGGGTTTCAGGAATGTTCATTATTTTCCCTGGTTCATCTTTGTGAATCTTGGTAGTTACTGAACACTTCTCAATAGCATCTTCTACATAAACATTCATGCGAGGGAACCAATACTTACTTCTGAGAAAACCTTTTGTCTTTGACATTCAAAATTCTCCCTACCATGTGCTGCCTTGATGACTTCCATCTGCAAGGTCTCTGGAACACAAATCTGGTTCTGTCTGAATACTGGATCTTCGGCTTCATACAGTTCATCATGGATCATATCAAATGGTGGAATATTATCATCATGTCGGTATTTTTCCCAATCACCTTTCAAGATTCATTTGTTCACTGTAGACAGTTGCCCATCAATCAGTGTTTCTCTCTTGAAATCTTCCAAAATTATGGCATGTTCTGTGGTCACTATTTTCTTGATAATCGTTTCACTTGAATCTGTGCCCTTCTTCCTCACAAGATTGTCTTGAAAGAAAATCCAATGGATCTGCTTCATCTTTTCCTGGTTTTCCAGCTGTTTTGGGATCTGGCAGGGGAAATTTCTCGATTGCAGCAACTTTATCCTCTGTTGATTTCAATCCTTTCTCTATAAACATGTATCAATAGAATGTTATCACTTCTACTCCAAACTGACACTTTTCTTTGTTGAAGCTTAGTATTGGAAGTACAGTGTCATGTGTTATGTTGTGTTATACAAGTGTGCCTCCCCTAACAAGATGTCATCACGATGATTCAAACACTTCAGAATGTCACAGAAGAATTGTAAACAGCTTCATCCAAGAATTCCTGTAAAGCTTTAGCTCCAAATACAAGTCTCTTAGGTCTAATGTTTCCCCTGTGCTGAATGTGACAACTTCCCCTAGATTTTGCATCTAGAAGCAATTGGTGGTAGCCTTGTCTCATTTCAAACTTCGAAAACATCTTTAAGTCCCTGAACTTGTATGTAAAATCTTCAACAACATTTGCCTGTATTAACCTACTTCTTCTAATGTGCTCCTTGTCACGTGAAATTCAAATTTATCACTTTCCGCTTGACTGTATCTTGACTAGACTGGTTGACATTGGGGAACTTCTTCAAATATGTCTTCCTTCAACCTTTCATCTATTCATTTCTTCAAAGGGGCTTGCAAGTAATGAGGAACATGTCTAGCTTTCTGAGCAACTGGAACTGTACAACTGTTTCATACAAAAGTTCCATCTGTTCTCTGTCTCTCTTCTTGTCTTTTATGGGTACCATTCCCTCAAATATCTTATGATGTCTTGAAATTACTTCCTGAATGCCTTGCTTCTCTCTTTTCTGTGGTCATTCTCTTTTTCCATAGAACCATTTTCACAAATCTTCTTCATCCTCTAGGTTTGTTCTGCTCAACAAATGTGGTGAGTCAATATGGCCTTTTGAAACCAGGAATTTTGTTCTCTGAACACACATTCTATTTCGAAAGATCACTCTGTACTGTGGTCAACTGGACATCACTTTTGGAAAGTTCAATGTTCTCCTCACTTCTGTGAACTAATGCCTTGAACTGATGCTCGTCCATTTAATTAAAATCGGATCCACTATCTAGTTCAATATGTACATTTACATTTTCAATTCTGACAAGTACAGTACTTCCTGTTTTCTTCATTCGCTTAGCTTGAAGATTTTTAGTAGCTTTACAGATAAATTCTTCATCTGAATTATTGACTCATAATGTTTCCTTTCTTTGGTTTTCTCAATTTTAATTGTCTCTCACAAACAAAATCAAAATAATAGGTACTACCTTAGCACAACTTATTTTTGTAGATGCGTTCGCTATTGGTGCAGATCCGCATGACACAAGTGTTAGCACAATGCATTGTTATTTATACATTAAAGTAATATATAAGGTTGAATTTATATTACAGATTGTATTCATTTTATGTGAACCATTAAAGGGATCAAAGCCAAATATTGCAAAAAATCTTGCTTTTAATTTTTTTGACATTGATACATCTCTCGAAAACCATGAGAAAAACTACGCTTACGCATACCAATATACAATATACTTTCCAGGATTAAACATCTTTATATTTTTTTTCAAGATTAACTGAAACAGAAAATGAAATAAAGCATTTGCAATAGTCATGTTTTATTTTCCTCCTGTATGGAATGCATACACAGTGAAGTTTTACTGAATGATTGTAGGAAGTAGAAAGTAGTTTCATAGTTAGTCATCACGGGGCAAAGTACATATAAAAGTTTTCGAGAATATTTGACTGCAGCACCAAGAATGAATTTATCAAGAGGAGTCGTGCTCCTGGTTATCTATGGGATCTCTGGTGTGTATATCTACTTAAAAACTTATATGTACTTTATCATTGTTTTTCTATTGGCCAAATAATCTATATCGGTCAATAGTTGTCCTTAATTAACAATTAACATTTTACTTATAGGATTAATCGTAGATGTTTGATATGAACTTGATTCACAACCCCTTAACACCTTTTGGCGTAGTTGAAAACTACAGTTGGTAGTCGACTGTTTAAATTCTGAAATTATTTTTTAATAAATCAAGTCTTAAGATTTGTTTTTAGATGTTTCCTCGCGAACTCTCTTCTTCAGCACATATTTTTATTGAAGAGGACTTTTCACTCTTCGTTTTCGTTTTTTTGGCAAGCACTGGTGCATATGAATTAATGTCATAGGCGTCAGTGAACCAGAGATATCACGTATGCTGGACGAAAACTTTCATTGTGCCTACATGTATTCTATTCCGAGTATACAACTTAATACTTGGTAACATATGTAGGTTGAGAATAGAAATATTGATAAACTTCACAGTAATTCTGATCCATCCCACTGCATAGACTTGACACATGGACTGTTCCGTTTAAAGTATAGAGTTTACCCTGATAAATACGCTGGTTAAGTGTCTGTTATCTGTTTGATATTGAGATCTGTTACAATGTGTCGCGGATTGGGAGATGATAACAGAAAACAGCATACCTGGATCGAAAAAAACGAAAAGTCTTAGTGATGTTCTCTATTATGCATTAGCCTCACGTGTGACCATATTTTTATGTATCAACAATTTTCCATACGAAACGCATATGCAAATAATATAAGCCAAAGGGGTCCAGAGCCCGAAGCCAGATGAGCATATTTTTAAGCAGTTCATTTTGCAATTATATTTTTTTATTTGTAAGAGTAAACAATCAAGAAAATATCAATGACACGTGACAGTTTTAGCAAAGCAAATCAGAACATTAAATCTTAATTAGGATTTAACATTATGTGTCATTTCGCGTTGAATGTGGGTATCCTCTGTCGATCAGAAGAAGGTGTTTTCATATAATTGCCAGTGAAATACATCAATAAATATAAAGCGTGTTACCAGTACCTGTTACTATTAGAAATAACATTAAAAGCTGCCTAATAGAATTATTCAATTAAACACGACAATCATTATTTTGTTTTGTCATAAACATTAAATAAAGCTATTCTTTTTCAAATAATTACAGCATAAATACACCAAACGTCCGGCATTATTGTTACTGCCACCTCCTTTTTTGTTGATTTTTACACTGCTATAAATTTCATTCTTTAGTTTACTTTTCTCTCTCACAAATATTTGTCTCCAAATCATCAGTATAAACGAAATGAATGTAAGATTCTATATCAGGAAAGTTAATAGATGTATACTTAGAAATGGAAAACATTTGACAAAAACTAAATCTATCATTTTCCATATCCAGATAATCGTACACATGTTGTTTTTATTAAACTAATAATCTTCCTTCCCTTCATAACTGTCTGATAAATCAAAGAATACATAATTACACGCTAGGTGGTTCATTGAACTTACTCACCTACTTTCGAGTGGTTCATCCAATGAATACCTAGACAAACGAAGTTGAGATGCACGTGCTCAGGTATTTAATCGATATTCTAACAAACGCTTTCAGGCACTAACCTTTTCGACATTTTTACAGAAACTAAGAAAGAAATGACAATGAGAAAACAAGTGAACATATTTTAATGGCATGTCCGGATTTCATTTCAGAAAATTGCAATCATGACTTGTAGAAGTTGTTAATGGTAACATTTTGATATTGCAAATTGGTGGCTGGACCTGATTCTACTGTGGCACCACTATCCAAGGGTTCTAGTTGCACTCGCGCCCGCTTTGAAGCTTTTTCGTTCTGGAGAACTTCAGGAACTTCGCGCTTCTGTTTTTCCGATTTTCTCTTGTAGGCTTCCACTGCCATGGTTCTGTGGCCTGTCTGTTCTCGAACAATCTGCTCAGACAGACCCGTCTGGATAAGCCTGGTGGCCGTGGGAGCTCGGAGCGAGTGATTCATAAAATACCCATCTATTCCAGCCTGTGTCATTTATCTCTTGACAGTAGTTTCAAGATTATTGTGACCTACAGGAGAACAAGTGAACCAAATATCACATTTGGGTTTTTGAAGAGGGCGGAAGCAGAACAAATCCGGGTTCCTGTTTGGCGGGTGACGTCTGACGTATTCCTCGTGTATGACATTATTAGTAGTAACCTGGTAGGCACGTGCTTCGTTGGGATCATTATTCCTGTGTTTTAGGCCACCACAGTATTCTTGGAGACAGATTCTGTGTACTCCAAGTACCTGTGGCCATCGCTGTCAAAATACCAATAAAATTATTGAAGGACAGTTTTCTGTGTTCGTCACCTCCTCGTAGTCCGAAGTGAATACCGTTTACCAAGAATACAGTATCCAGTAGTGTCTGTGGCGTGCGTATTCCCAATAGCCCCTTACTCAACAGGATTGCTTCACTTTCTGTGGTGATGACCATGGCCTGACGACGTTGCAAACCAACACCTCAGGCACATTTGTCCTGCATTGTTACCTTTAGTGTGTTGAACGTGTCATCGTTAAAGAAATCCATCCTGTATCCAAATGAGTTGACCTAGCGCTGATAATAATAGAAAGCACACTTTCTCCCTTGTTCTCACTGTCATCTTCTTTTCTCAAAGCTATCACAAAAGCCGGAAGTATCGTATTCAGTTCAGTACATGAAAAGTCCTGCAGATCACGATCTGTATCAAATAGAAGAACATATATTTCCTTCTTTTGGCCATGACTATTTCCTTCATTTTGAATAAAGTCGCTCCTCCATTTTTTGAACATGTTGAAGGACGACGACAATTAGGCTTGCTTTGCAGGTGAATACATATGGACATATGGAATGATAGTCCAAATTAAAATGTTACTATGAAGGAGAAAATAAGTGATTATGATGATCCTGCTGAGAAAATGTAAGTATTCTTTTCATATGTTAAAGTTCATAAGTAATAGCTAAGATATGAGATATAAGATAAGAATGAGCCGTTACCTACCGTCACTAGATTTTGAAGCAACATCTGATTGACTAGCAGTACCGGCAGTAGATACTGACTGAGATTCCTCTGTAATCATAACAATGAATGATGTATAACACACAATTGCTAAACATTTCTTACTCTGTCATTAAATGTTATCTAAGAGTACTGAATGTTCAAACTGTTAATCATACACGCCGTGAAGTGTGTCAGATCGAATATGAATGATAGCATATGTATGCAACAATAGTTCGATAATAAACTCGCATAAAGAGTATTATTAAATTTTGATAGAAAAGGTCTAGGCATCAATGTTTTGACAGCATGGCGTTTTCCGTGATAATTCTTAAATGTCATCAAATAACGAACTCACTCCAACTTTGACTTGTAAACTTGTGAACGAAGTAATCTTTTACAAAGTTTAAAAGACATGTACCTTTCCGTTTCATCGGTTTTCTCATTCCAACTTGACGTGGACGCCATTTGTCCATCATGTCGGATATATCAACTGCATTGCGAATAGCTCCCATCTGAGTGTCTGCAAATGACTATTAACAGTCAGTATCGTTTCCACACGAAACGCATGGTAAACATCGTGCTGTAGAATTTACACTGATTATTGTGCAACAGTACTAATAAATTTAAGATAATGTGAACATTTGACAGGTTTAGGATAAATCAGTCTTAAATGACTGCAAAGTGTGCCTTGTTACCTGTCAAATCAGCATTCTGATCTCTTAGAATATTCAGCATACTTGCAATAGGATCCTCATCGCTGATTGGCTCTAGAGAATAAAATTGTGTCATGATTACAGATACTATGAGCATTTCATCGAATGAAAAACGAAAGTTCAGTCATTGAGTAAATTTGCTGGAACATAATGTCAACCTATTGAAACATATTAAACAGTATCTACCTGTTTCTATTGTGTATTTCGATTGTATTAGCGAGAGCGCCTGTTCAATTTTGTCTTCCTATTGTGACTGTTTGTGATAACTTTTCTCCGAGTCGTCACTGATTGGTTCTGGAAAAAAAAACAGTAACCATTTAGAAATACAAATCCTTAATTCTGTTCATCACCACATACGTTTAATGCTACAAGATATCATATGTTCTACAAACAAATTTCTTCTTGTAATGAAAGTGCTATTAAAGAATATTGCCCTTTAAAAACTCACGATGATATAGTGGTCAAATGTAGATTTTGAAATATAGTGTAAAGGAATAAACATACAGAAAAATTATGTTGTTTGAACTGTATTTAAAGAGTACAAATTTTAAGATTCTGTTATTAGTAAAAATATGGTATTTCCGTTCGTCCCTTAAGAATATGGTCTTTGCAACACACAACACCAGAAATGATCAATCTTATTTCAAAAGTTCGAAGAATAATTATCAATAATGATTAAAAAAGATTAATTACCTGTTTCAACAGATTATTTTGTGTGTGATGATGCTTGAAAATGTTCTTCACAAAGATCCAACGCCTGACTCAAAACATCGTCAGTATTGTAACCGTCCTCCATTTCAAAGCTAATCGAGTGAAATGAATTATGATCGCGATTTCGTCTTAAATGAACCACCTTTGCACGTGCAAAATGAGAGTGTAAATATTTTACCAACCCCAGATAAAGTGTCCCCACGCTCGGCTGAGGTGGTTCATTGAAAAAGAACACTTTATCCTCGGTTAGTAAATAATATTTACTCGCAAACTTAAATGAAGTGTCACCTTATGGGGAATTGCATTACAGAACCTACAGTCACTCTCCAAACAAATAACAAAAGAAATTTAATTTATTTTCATCTAATTAGCTTGAACTTGTGTATACATATTAAAAGCATGTTTAATGATATTTGTCAAAATTATTATCTACGTTTCATTGAGCTGTAGATAGAAGTAACTTTTACTGTATCGTTTATTTCGATTCACTTTTTTTGTGATAACCACTTATTGAACAGAATTGAATGTTAAACACGTTTTCTCCTTGTGTAGACGGTTTTCAACTTTTTTTACAACTATAGGATGACCTCTGTTCGAGACTAGACCAATAAAGCAAACACTTTGATTTTGCATCAACTCACTAAATATAGTTATAGCTAGCTTTGTTGTACGTTTAATAGTCAGTTTGTTACTTAACCCTTTACTCTTTTTTAGGAGAGGGTTTTCTAAGTTGGATTATTTGTACCCAATCCTTTCTCGCTTGAATGTTATGGAGGCAATTTATCTTTACGCTTCTATATCCATTGGTCCTTATGCAATGTGACATAATTATCAAATCGTTGTTAGATTTAGTGAAACTAGTAGACCTAAGAAATGGGGCTGGTTTATATGAAGTATATCATGAGCTCATCACATCAGTTTCAGGATCCCAACCTTGTCCAGAGAACTGTAAGGTGTTGAATGATTCAACCCTCCCCACATGTGACCATACCACACTGGACTGCTCTGAAGGGTGTTCAGCTGGTTACTATGGCAACAAATGCAACATGAGGTGTGATGTTAACTGTCAGCGGGGAATATGTCAACATCGTGATGGTTCCTGCAACTGTTTACGAGGATACATTTTCAAGAAAGGCTCTTGTGAAGAAGATGCAGGTAATTATACTATCAGAAATGGGACTGGGTGTTTAAGACATATCAGCCAATATGTTTAAGAGATACACTACTCTGAAATAGAAAATCATCTAACTGATAAATTTAGATTTGCTTGATGTTTGTACATAAACATACACGTGCGTAATCAAGAATGTTTCCTTGGTGTTTGTATGCATACATCCACATGTATGATTTAAGATATTTTTGTATAGTTGTAGTTTTGTATAAGTTTGTATGTATACATGCATATGCATGCTTAAAAATGTTTTATTGATGTTTGTACATGTATATACACATGAATGCTTAAAGATGTTTCTTGATGTTTTACGTATACATACACATGCATGCTTTAAACTGTTTGCTTAATGTTTGTATAAATGCATACACATGCATGCTTTTAAATAAATCACATCGCATCATAATACCCGCAAAATAAATAAATTGTGTTTGGTATATTTCAATTCTATGAATGTATGTCATAAAAACGTTACGTCAATTCACCAATAAAAATAAATGTCATATAAATAGTTTTAATGCTCATATTTTTACCGCATTTTACTTCCTTTATGAACTCATAGTGATGAATCCTAATAGTCGTCTTGAGTATGTTGTATGTTTCTTTCGTATTATGTCATGTATTCATATCAATAGTCTCTCATAACCTTTTGGAGTGGCAATTGTTCATTCACGATTCTTTATAAACTATTTTTTATTTTAGAGCACACATGGTAAGAAGCTAATAACCAGTCGGTCTGTCTGTCTATATAAAAAAGAGTAAACCATTTCCAACATGAGTACTTCGTTCAAGAAATCATCTTCATAAATAGAGATTATAACCCGAGGAAGTGAGTCCGAGGGTTATAATTTCTTTGTTACCAATTCTATTTCATTTTAAACATACCGAATACGGCCTGCTTCCTTTTTTTCCGCTTATGATTAACCATATGGGTATTTGACAGTAGATTTTAAACAATACCCTGTAACAGTCACGGTCTTGACATCACATTTGTTTACATAATCAGGTTATGACAGTAGTGTAGTGTTCAGAAACATACAGTTTTCACGGAATCGAATTGAAAAATTATTTTGGATGATAAATAGAATCTCACCTTCGAGTCTTTTGATATCAAATATATCAACGCAAGTGGAAAAAGTTACAAATATCTGAGGCTATCTAAACACATGGTCATGAGACTGTCTTGTTAAAACAAACGTTTGATCAGTAAATTCTTATGACGTTCTCTTCTTTTTTATACTATTTTGGATTCTCCGATCTGAAAATTGCCTGAAACTTAGAATAAGGTTATTGAAAAATGAAGGGCTTTGATAAAAAAGACAGTGCACGCATTATAATGGGAAGGGCTCTGTGTCATGCCTAATAAGCCTTTAAAACGTTCCTTTTTCTTTGAAAAAACTGTAATCGCACTGAGAGTCTTAGACTAGTGTAGTGTTCATCATAAACATTTTAACGAAATCTACATGAAAAATGATTTTGGATTTGGATGATATCAAATAAAACGAGTCGTCTGATTTCAAACATATCAACACGAGTCGATAAAAGTTACGAATATTTGAGGCTAGCTAAACAAACGGTCATGAGATAAACGTTGGATCAGTAATTTATCTTGACGTTGTCTTCTTATTTAAACTATTTTCGATTCTTCAGCTACTTGATATAATCTGAAAATTACCCAAACTAAGAATAAGGATATTGAAAAATGAAAGGCTTTGAGAAAAAGGACAGGGCACACATTCAAATGGGAAGGGCTTTGTCTCATGTGTAATAAGCCTCAAAGAACCATTGGTAAATGACAGACGGTATCTCTTTAGAGCATTCCTTTTTCTTTGTAAAACATGTGACAATATTGGATTCTGTTGTAAAAGGTGTTTTTGATTGTCAACAGGTGTGAAATGTAAATCCAATGATCATTGTTTGCGCAACATATGTCTATCGGATGGCAGACGGGATTGTTTGGAAGGCTGCAAACCAGGATGGTTCGGGAAGTTTTGTGATCAACCGTGCTCTTCTCATTGTTTCTGTGAGCAAGAATTTGGAAATTGTTCCAGTTGCGCAGAAGGTTGGTATGGAGCAGATTGTAACTCTACCTGCAGCATAGGCTGTAGTGGCAAGAGGTGTAACAAGAGCGGGACTTGTGTCGATGGCTGCACAACTGGATTGTACGGAGACACATGTAATCTGCAGTGTTCTCCTCACTGTGTGTCTGGATGTGAGCACCTGTCAGGAGAGTGTGTCCAGTGTGAATCAGGTCAGTATGGTTTAACCTGTCAGTCCGAGTGTAGTGCTGGATGTGCAGGGAACAACAAAGACTGTGATAGAAACGGATCTTGCATCACAGGGTGTATACAGGGCTACCATGGACAAAAGTGTGAGTTAAAGTGCTCCGAGCGATGTAATGGTGGTTTCTGTGATAGCAGTACAGGAGAATGTACCAAGGGTTGTGAGAGTGAATACTTTGGATTTTTCTGTAACTTGACATGTAAGTTCTGTAAAGACGGCGACTGTGACTCGAACACTGGGGAATGTACAGGTAATTATTGAATTCCATCTGAAACCGTCTGAAAAGATTATTTATGAGGATTTAAATATAAATATTCGAAAATAATATATTTATATAAGCAAATTATTACAGAGCTGTAGTGATAGACAACATATGATTTTCTAGAAAATTCACAAACACTACTCTCAGGGTGTATATAGATGATATAAATTATTGTAGAGTTAGCTACATAATCGCCATTACATTTGCTAAGAAGCGCTTTCTGTCATGATGGCTTCTTCAGGTAAGACTTTGAATTGAATATATATATGAATAAGTTAACAATCTTGAGATTGTTGTTCAGCTACAAGGTGTTGAATATTGAAAAATATAAAGTTAAAAGTAAAAACAATCCATTCTGATGGCTATCGCTTTTAGCTGAAGGAGTCATATATGCAACGTCGTCATGTACATTATGACGTCATTACATTCTTAGGTCACAAAATAATTGACAATAGGATTTAGTTCTAAAATCTAACTTGAAAAATTTATGAAAAAAGTTTATAAATCTGTTTAATTTTTTCTAAAAGCATATCATTATCAAAATTTAATTTATATACAGCTGCATACCAAACGTTTGTTCACATACCTGCGTATCGTAGTGCAAATATCATCTAATTTGGCATGTCTTTGAGGCATCGAATAAGAAACAGATAATTTTGAATTTTCAATATATAATAGAAGATCCAACGCAATCGTATGCCATGCCCATCAGTTAACCGTTTTAGTTTTTGGCAGGTCACTGAAGCAACTAGGGGTCAAAATTTCGAAAACAGTAATTTTTATTTTTCACTACAAATTCCTTAATAAGTGATCAACAGCTTTAAACACAGGTCATGTGTCTTCGTTTACATTAAGTCTATATGATTTTTCTCATTTTGTTCTCAGAGAATCGAAATGGAATACTTTAATCGGAATTTTAAGAAATTTCGAAAATGTGACCCCTTCTGTCAATTGAATCATGCCAAAATTCGAATTTTAATGTGTAACAACATTTCAGTTTTTTCAATATATTTTTTTCATTGCAACAAGAGTATTAACATTACATTAACATAACATTAACAACATATTACCATTACAATAAACATTGTGTCTAGAAGAAAAGTCTTTTGTTTCATTCAAATGTATAGAAGAGCCAGCTATGATAGTTTCGTATGCCAGACAGCGGAATTCGCCGCACTTAGATGCAGATGGTTCTACATCACTCTTATCAAACTTGGCAACGCATTTTCGGTTGTATGTAGGGCCCGGAAAGGCTCGTTGAGCTGAAAGCACTGGATATTGAAATGCATTGTTTTTACATCTAACTTCACATACGAAAATGAAGTTGAATTATGTTTTGCAAACGTTTTCAGCAGGTACATTCTGTGCCTGCTTCATAAGGCCGTTTAATGCAGTAGCTGACACACATGGTCACATGGAAAATGGACTTTATGTAAATATCTTGTTAATTAATATATCCATTTACATAACACACATCTTTGCTTATCACATTAAACACTTTTTAAAAGGGCATATAGTTCCAGGAAAATGGATGCCGTACATAATAGGAGGAGGCGTGGTGGTCATTGTGGTTGTGATTGCTGTCTCAATTGCCTGCTGCTTGAAACGGTAAGTATGTAGAAATTTACATTATTGGTATCCACATTTCCATTGTGTTGAAGTTTTACAACAAGGAAATATATGTTTTAAAGAAGAAATTTGTATGTCTACCATTTATTAAATAACATGTACTATACTGATAATTATCATTTTTATCATATGCCTGTAGGATACATGACGTCATCTATGTGGATGTAAAATGGAGAAGGCGTCATTCTCCTGTTTTGCAAAATGAAGACCCTGATGTCGCCACAGGATACATTGAACATGAGACAAATCAAATACAGTTGCAAGCAACGGGAGTGTCTGACCAACAAGAAGCCGAAATTACAGCTGTAGTTGGTGTTTCAACTATTTTTCCAACATCAGATGGCCATCTACAGGATGTCCTGAGACGTTCTGATCAAGGTTCAGACAGACCAGGTAGTTATATATGTCCCAACTACTGTGAAGTGAACGAAACTCTCATGGACACACTTTCAACACCAACCAACACCAAAGGAGCTGTACCATCTAGGCATGTGATCAACAACTCTCAATTTCAAGCTGAAGCTGATGTACATGAAGAACAACATTCTGTTGGTGGTGAAGCAACTGGGGCCGAAATAAGCATTCCTCTTATTGCTGAATGTTTTGGCCACACTGAGACTGAGATCGAGGACTCGTACACTGAGAAGGATTTCTGCCCTGAGAACTACGACCATCCATTTGAAGACTATGTTGTGGATAAAACACGATAAAAGGTTGTGTTTGGAATTGTAAAACATAGTGAGAGAAAGTTAAGTGGGAGTCAATACCTACCACTTAAACCTCAATCACTCTTTTCATTCAAAGCCGGTCAGGTTTTAAAACAGTTATCTAACAGAATCACAACTTTTTGCCAAAAAATTCGAAAATTCGAAAATCATATCTTAAAAAACTGTTAGTCAGCGTTCATATAATTATGTATCTCAATACCAAATTTTATTAAAATCAGATGACTAGTTTAGAAGGTTTGAGACAGACATTATTTAAAACAGGTTTCTTACAGCGACAAAAAAATTTGTCAAAAAAGCAAAATTTAATGAAAATATTTTTAATATATATTTTTTCAATTTTGCCCTTTTTTACATAAAAATTGGGAACACAGTTAGAAAGTTGTCTAAAATTCTGTCCGCCTCATAACTCTAAACAATAATGATAATATTGAATATGCATGCACAAGGCGCTACCAACATTATTACCCTGGCCTAACCCAAGCTGATATATTTGTCGCTGGAAGGTCACCACCAACACACTGCTTTACCATGTACCCATTTCCTGCTGGGAATACTTGCCATTTTGATAAAAAAAAATAACAAAAACATCAAGGGACATTTGGTAATAAAGAATTCTTGTTGAATCACTTTGGAGATGATACAATGTGCATCTTGGATGGCTCTGAACGCTGCCTCTTTGCTGTATTTAATGTACTTAGCTTCTTTGCCAGATTCTCAGGTTTTAAAGTTAACATTGAAAAACACGTTTCATATGGATCGGATCAAAGAAGTGATCGAAAATGTCCAAAACTTAGTCTTAATAGCGACCAAGGCGACTTTGACCTTCTATGCATAACATTTACTCACGATCTTGAAGATATCGTAGAAAGAAACTATAGAGACAAACTTAGATCATGCGAACGGTTAATGTCAATTTGGTCGGCACATTACCTAACGCCGTTTGGAAGAACCACCATTTTAAAATCAATAATTATTCCAAAATTACACCACCTCTTCAGCTCATTACCAGATCTGAATATTGATGTTATAAATGAATTTCAAAAAACATGTTTTAAATTCATCTTGCAAAATAAACCTGACAAAATTAAGGGAAGTCAAATAACCTGTAATAAAAAAGAACGGAGGATTCAAGGCCCCAAATATCAAAGCAACAATGCCGGCGCAAAAATTATCAATGTCAAAATTGCGTTACCTTTTTTTACCTCAACCTCCCTAAGCTGGGCTCGGGTAGCTTTTTGGAAAATATGTGTGACTACTTGAGAAACGAACTTCTTCCACTTACAGCTAACAAATACTACAAAGATGTTCTTACCGCCTGGTGGGATTTCATTTCTAGAACAAAATTTAGTGTAAATGACCTAGCAGCAGAAAGTATCTGGTTCAACAGTAACATACGCATTGGACGCACACCTGTCTACTATACGATTTGGAACCAAAAGGTAGTACGCTTCATTAATCATCTCATCGATACACACGGAAAATGTTTGACATTTGAACTCTTTTCCAAATCTTTTGAAATAAAAACAAACTTTCTTACTTACAATGGCCTTATCTCGGCTGTTAAGAAATATTTTCAGAATAACAATGTGGACCTAATCCTTGTGAACAAATTGCATAACCCTATTTTACCTCAAACACTAGCCAATGTGATAAAGGTTTTGAAAGGATCTAAATTTTTCTACGACATAGTTATTACACCCATCACCACAACAAACATACACTGCACGAAATGGGAACAAAACATACTCAATGAACACTTATTTGATTATTGGTCCCAATACAACATGATCCCTTTTCGATGCACAAAAGACAGTGGTTTCAATATAAAATACTACACCACATACTGCCAACAAATAATATTCTGTATAAATTAAGCTTTGTTGACAGTCAAATCTGTAGCTTCTGTTCGGAAGATATTGAGACACCAGCACATTAATTTTGGTCATGCAATAGTGTTAATAAAATCTGGCAACAATTAGAATCATGGCTACACCAGAAAGCTCATACCCAAGTAAAAATACAAAAAAAGCATGTTTTGATTGGATATCCTGATAAAAATAACGATCCCTTGAATATCATCATCATCTTGATAAAATATCTCATATTTAAAAGCAAGCTGAGTAAAAAAATACCACCATTCAAAACATTACAGAACGAAATAAGGGAATATTATTTTCTTACCGCGAGTGTTCTGCAAGTGTAATTTAAGCCTATTCTATAAATGTTGGTCAACTTGTCATAATTCATTCATGTGAACTTTGACTGAATGCTGTCAAAATGTGTTTGAAAAATAAAAAATTACACAGGACCAGAGTCCTGTGTGCCTGAGTCCTGTGTGCCTCATAACTTTTCAAATAATTATGTGATTTTAATGGTATCGAAATTCATTATTAGGCGACGGTAAGTCATTTTAATAAAATTTTGGAGTATATGTAAAAATGTCTCTGTTACAAAGTTTTCACAATCCTGTTCGGTTTATAACTTTTTTCTTAACTTCTCATCTGATTTTAATCAAAGTTGTTATGAGATACTGATTTCATAAAAGTGTGTCATTGTCATCAGTTATTCATGTAGATATATTTTGGTAATGAAATGCCATGTATTTGGAATAAAAAATAAAATCGAGTCATATATGGATCATAACTAGTTCTTTTATATCGCTCGTTTAAGGTCAAATTCATTACAAAGATACAGAATTACGTGAAAGTTGATTTGAAAAACAAGAATGTTAGATATTTATTTTGGGGCTGGTAATATTAAAAGTAAAAAATGCTGAAGTGATCTATTCTGTGCTGCCCATGCTAATTTGTCTTAGGATTTGAAAGTGTGGTATACCATGTTATTACTGAGGTCACAAACAGTAACGAAGAAAGATGCATCACCATTTACAACGGTGCATCGGACAATGTTGAGAACTCATTAGAGTAGTTATTATTAGGAAAATTAAGAATCGTAAATCTATCAATTGATTTATGTATGGTTGATATCACACAATTTATAACTAGTAAATGGCGTACAATTAAAACTATATAGTGCTAAATAGTGCTCGCTCAGCTTCAGTTTCACATAGAAAAGTACAGATTGTCAGAACCCTTTCAGTCAGCATACAAAAAGTCGCACAGCACCGAGACTGCCTTGATTAGAGTCCAGAATGACATTTTACGATCAATGGCCAGCCAGCAGGTGGTCCTACTTGTGCTACTAGATCTTTCTGCAGCCTTCGATTCTATCAGCCATGACATCCTGCTTTCGAGACTGCAGCATACCTTCGGGATCTCTGGCTCTGTTCTCTCGTGGATCAAGTCATATCTTACAGACAGATCAATGCGCGTCCTAGTTGATGGCATTGCTTCAGAGTCCAAAGAACTGAAACATGGCGTCCCACAGGGATCCGTTCTCGGACCAGTCCTCTTCACTTGCTACATCCAGCCCTCGGGGATCTCAACAGGAACCACAGACGATCAGCAGCTGTATATCTCAACCAAAGCATCTTCTGTGCCTGCTAGTGTACATCAAATTGAAGACTGCATCCAGGATGTAAGCACTTGGATGACGTCGAACTACTTAAAACTCAACAGCAACAAAACTGAATTCATGGTGATTGGTACTCAGAAGCAGTTAGAAAAATTCATGATGCAGAACTAACCATTGATGGCATTTGTGTCACTCCATCTAGAAATATCAGGAACCTCAGTCTGACAATGAACAACACAATGTCAAGCAAGCAACATGCCCTCAACACAGCCAGATCAACTAACTTTCATATTTCAAACATTGGGAAAATCCGGAAGTATATTGACAGTGATACTTGTAATGCATCCGTAAATAGCGCTGATGTCAGCTACCCTCTCTCTTACTTCTAAACTTACTTCCATTTTACCTCCTGTAAGATAATAGTCAATAGTCATTCCCTTTTGAATGTCATAGCCCTTAGGACAACAACATTTCTAGAATCCAGTACTACTTCATTCACCATATTATTTCTGCTAATAAATGTTTCCTTAATTTTATTTTCCTCTCAGGGAGTCATTGGATCAAATTCCTTTTGAGTTCTATGAGTAAAATGAAATCATTATATCATCAAGAAATATAAAGTGTCTTTAGGAAAAAATAAGACACATAGGTAAATAAAACGAACACTTTTGCTTTCTTTACATAGGTTTGTTTTTCTTTTTTCCCATACTTTGTGTCACAGGTAACATAAAAAAACAATTGTCACAAATCCATAATTGGCTGGTAAAATTAGTATAATTGGTACAAACATGACCTTAAATAACAAGCTTATTATACAAACGTAAGATTGACAAATATTGAAAAAACATTTACTTCAGTTTCATTTGATAGAAAATATGATTAAAAGATACTTCAACTTACAATCATTGAAGCTATATTTTAAGATAAACTTTTTTTCTGATAACATTATTGCATTTACATGATTATTGCTCTTTCCGTCTATTCCCAGTATGACTATTTTATTGGTACGTTCTAATTTCAATTTACAGAGTTTAACCATAATTCTCAATCTCATCCATAACCTTATTGGATCACTTTCCCAAACCATATGTTTTACGGTTTCCTTTATGGTTTCTATTTCTGTTTGGCAAATTGAACAAAGTGATTGTCATGTATATATTATTCTATAAAGAAAACGTCTATGGAAAAAATGTCAATAATTCTATATTACAACCATATTCGATTTGTTCTTCTGTAACATTTATTAGCATCAATGTTAAGATATTCCAATCTTTCTCATCAAATTCAGATGTTATTTTTGTTCTCACTTTGAAAAACTCGCAAGCTGATCAAATATCACGTTAACAAGAGAAGCATGGAAATTTTTACTCCCATTATGGCATCAATTTTAATACATTGTAAGGATATGTAGGATTAAGCTTTCCTTCTTAAATTGCTTTATGTTTAGTGAAAAAAGCATATGACATAATGGATCGTCACACCAATTCTTAATTAAAAACTCTTGACAGAAAAGAGTATATATTCGACATAAATTGATTTAAGCACGTCATTTATGCCATAAAGGGTTAATGTACGAGCTGACCAAATGTTAATTTGCCTGGTAATCTTCTCATTTTTATTCATTTCGAACAGTGTTTTCTAAATCAATATTGAATTGTATACCAAGAAAAGGATTTCTTGTATGTATTTCATGTATATCGGGCTCTCTTATTGGAGCCTATCAATATATGTTTTGTTTTATCTTCATTAACTTTCAATCCACTTGGCCTTCAAAACACGTAAAACTAACAGGCCAAATGTTGTATTGGTTAAAAAGCATAACTCTATATAACTCGATATCATTTCTTTATAATCGACAATATTTAGCACAAAATTGTTACTGTCTGTCAAAAAAGTACAAGAAGGGTACACCTATGTTAGATTCTTCACTGCTAAGCTACCAATATTCTTCATTATGTTCTATTTCATAAAATAAATTTATTATCATTAGAGAAGACTATGAAAGCTAACGGATATTGATGTAAGAACAAGGCAATGTTTCTATTAGTAGTTTTAATATCAAAAGTCAAATCTTATAAATATGTAGTCATTTTTCTCAAACCTTGAGAAAACTAGGGTTACGTGTACCACTAAAGTTTCAAGCATTTAACATCTTCATAGTTCCTGTTGAAGTTTAGCTGAAAAAAATAAAGCATTCATAATCCTATTGTCGCTTCTTCTTTGTCTGTAAACATATATGCGGCAGGTTTCTACAACTGATTGATTGCAGGAAACATTTCAAACTGCGTGGTTTCATAGTTAGTCATTACAAGGAAACGATAAGAAATCAGTTTCGTCAGTGTCCTTGTGCAGTCACAATGATGAGGTTATCAGGCGAGGTTGTGTTCCTGGCTGTCTGGATGATCCGTGGTATGTATAATATGTAAATGTAAAAAATAATACTTAACTCATTCTTTTTTAATCATTTACCTTAGAAACAATTTTCACAACAATAGCTGTCTTTAATGTTAATTTTTTTATTTTCTGTTATGTAGCATGTAGGAAACATAATATGTGTAACATTAACCACTCATTTACACCTGCTAGTTTCCTTGCGAACTCTCTTCTTCAGCACCTAATTCTAAGTGGAGAGGACTTATGAACTTAAAGCTCTTGCTATTTTCACATCAGCATTTTAGACAGATATTTTAATGATATGATTATCTAATCAAAAGTCCCAAATGTGCCCATAAACAATGTGAAAGTGTGGATAACCTTATAAATTCCAGCGGTTGACCATTGTGACGTCATTTCATTGAATAAGCAAGCCCGTTTAAAAGATGCTCGTTTTTTTAAATATTTCATTTAATGTTAAAAGTGATTGTATGAGAGAAGAAAATCTAGAATATGGAAATGACACGTTATGGTTTTAGCAAGGGACGAATATAAAGAGATTAGAACATAAAATCTTAATTCGGACTTAACATTATGTACCATTTTGCATTGATTTTGGGTACTCGTTGTCTTTAACAATAAAGACGTGAAGGAGTTTGTTATTGGATTGTCGGTAAAGCACAGTGAACTACTTATCAATAGTGAATTAATCATTATTATTACTTAAATATAAACCTTGTAAGCCATAATTGTTACTAGTACATTTAAAGGGTGCTAAATACGATATTAGAACTTATGTTGTTAACGTCTTATAGGCTATTAAATTTTTAAATCACTGTATACCAATCTTCTGTTGTTATTGTTACTTCAACTTCCTGTTTCGCTGATTTTCACCACTTCCATACACTTCAGTATGATTCTTTGGATTTATTTGACTTTTCCAAAATATTATTCAATTTCAACAGTATTAACTATACTAGGAGAGTATATAGATATATATATATATATATATATATATTGACCACAATTATCACAAAGTGTATTCAATACTTCATGATATACAATCATGAATACAATTCATGATATTTTAAGTTAACCAATGATCTTCGTTATCTCGTAATGTAGCTAAGATGTTGTACCGACAAATTCTTTCATTTGTGTTTTTTCTGTACCGTATGTTTTGATTCAATTTTTTTTGAGTAACTCTTAATGAATGTCCTTCATGAACAGACAATAGATGTTACAGACACTTGTCACTCGCTCCTGTGCAACATATTAACAGATTGAAACACTCGCCTGTTTCTCTCTGTAGAAAGTTGAGACTAGACCAAGAAAGTCAGTCGTGAAACTTTGCCGCTTCACTAAAGATAATTAAAACTGGCTGTGTTTTTATACGTTTTAAAGTCAGTGGACTCACCACAGTTAGTCTGTTTAACCTTAACAACAACAACTGAATGTTGAATAATGCTGTAAAAGTGTTTGAACTGACACTGACATTTTGTCTTATCTTTACACTTCTATATCCATTGGTCCTTATGCAATGTGACATAATTATCAAATCGTTGTTAGATTTAGTGAAACTAGTAGACCTAAGAAATGGGGCTGGTTTATATGAAGTATATCATGAGCTCATCACATCAGTTTCAGGATCCCAACCTTGTCCAGAGAACTGTAAGCTGTTGAATGATTCAACCCTCCCCACATGTGACCATACCACACTGGACTGCTCTGAAGGGTGTTCAGTTGGTTACTATGGCAACAAATGCAACATGAGGTGTGATGTTAACTGTCAGCGGGGAATATGTCAACATCGTGATGGTTCCTGCAACTGTTTACGAGGATACATTTTCAAGAAAGGCTCTTGTGAAGAAGATGCAGGTAATTATACTATCAGAAATGGGACTGGGTGTTTAAGACATATCAGCCAATATGTTTAAGAGATACACTACTCTGAAATAGAAAATCATCTAACTGATAAATTTAGATTTGCTTGATGTTTGTACATAAACATACACGTGCGTAATCAAGAATGTTTCCTTGGTGTTTGTATGCATACATCCACATGTATGATTTAAGATATTTGCTTGAAGTTTGTATGTATACATGCATATGCATGCTTAAAAATGTTTTATTGATGTTTGTACATGAATATACAAATGCATGCTTAAAGATGTTTCTTGATGTTTTACATATACATACACATGCATGCTTTAATATGTTTCCTTGATGTTTGTATGTGTACATACACATGCCAGCCTTAAAATGTTTGCTTAATGGTTGTATGAATGCATACACATGCTTTTGAATATATCACATTGCATCAGATTACCCGCAAAATAGATAAGAACCATTGGTCTTTAAAGCGTTCCTTTTTCTTTGAAGAAACCTGTGACAATATTGGACAAACGGTCATGAGATAAACGTTGGATCAGTAATTTATTTTGGTGTTATCTTCTTATTTATACTATTTTCGATTCTTCAGCTACTTGATATAATCTGAAAATTACCCAAACTAAGAATAAGGATATTGAAAAATGAAAGGCTTTGAGAAAAAGGACAGGGCGCACATTCAAATGGGAAGGGCTTTGTCTCATGCGTAATACGCCTCAAAGAACCATTGGTAAACGCCAGACGCTATCTCTTTAAAGCGTTCCTTTTTCTTTGTAAAACATGTGACAATATTGGATTCTGTTGTAAAAGGTGTTTTTGATTGTCAACAGGTGTGAAATGTAAATCCAATGATCATTGTTTGCGCAACATATGTCTATCGGATGGCAGACGGGATTGTTTAGAAGGCTGCAAACCTGGGTGGTTTGGAAAGTTTTGTGACCAACCTTGCCATTCTCATTGTTTCTGTGAGCAAGAGTTTGGGAACTGTTCCAGTTGCGCAGAAGGTTGGTATGGAGCAGATTGTAATTCTAGCTGCAGCATAGGCTGTAGTGGCAAGAGGTGTAACAAGAGCCGGACTTGTGTCGATGGCTGCACAACTGGATTGTACGGAGACACATGTGATCTGAAGTGTTCTCCTCACTGTATGTCTGGATGTGAGCAGCTGTCAGGAGAGTGTGTCCAGTGTGAATCTGGTCGGTATGGTCCAACCTGTCAGTCCGAGTGTAGTGCTGGATGTGCAGGGAACAACAAAGACTGTGATAGAAACGGATCTTGCATCACAGGGTGTATACAGGGCTACCATGGACAAAAGTGTGAGTTAAAGTGCTCCCGGCGATGTAATGATGGTTTGTGTGATAGCAGTACAGGAGAATGTACCAAGGGTTGTGAGAGCGGGTACTTTGGACTTTTCTGTAACCTGACATGTGAGGACTGTGAAGGTGGAGACTGTGACTCGAACACTGGGGAATGTAAAGGTAACCAATTTCCATTCTCAGTCATGTTGCGAAGATGTCACATGTGACATGGTCACATGGAATATGGATTGATATGTAAATATCTTGTGTTGATTTATAGTTTCATCAACATTGTGCACATCTTTTCTTTTTACATGAAATAATAAAGATGTACATACAGTTCCAGGAAAATGGATGACGTTCATCATAGGAGGAGGCGTGCTAATCATTTTCGGTGTGCTTGGTGTCTTCATAGCCTGCTGCTTGAAACGGTCAGTATGTAAAACTACAACACATGCAATGATATATTTTGGTAAAAATGAATGTGTATAGTTCTTTTCTGAACAAATGGACTTTTCCTCTTTCAGAATGCGGGAAATAGTGAAAGATGGCGTAGATACAATAGGTCGGAACACTGCAGTACAGCTTGTCCAAAGCCATGGAAATTCGCTACGGTCGGTAGAAATAGGTAACACTGAATACAACACGTTTGGATCTAGCTCTGAAGACCCGTACAACCACCTGTTCACCATCAAACCACCAGAGGCTACCTTCTCCCTAGCTTCAGATGACCTCGAAACATCTTCTGGCTACTGCGCTGTGCTCCCCTTGTTCCGTGGCCCATCAGATCAGGGAATAGAAATGAGTGGTGACGGGAGTGGTGAAGGGATTGGTGACTTGAGTGATGAAGGGAGTGGTGGTGGGATGGATGAAGGGAGTGGTGTTGGGATTGATAAATGTAGTGGGAGTGGTAGTGGGAATGATGAAGCGAGTGGTAGTGGGAGTGGTGGTGGGATTGATGGTGAGATTGATGAAGGGAGAGGTGGTGGGAGTAGTGAAGGAGTTAAAAGCGCTAGAAGCTCATTCTCACGATACGATGTCAATGTGCATGATCTCGAGCAAACAGATATGGAAGAAGCAAGATATGCTATGGAAAATGATCATATTCAAGAACAAAGCGAGACGGTGGCCTTAGATCCTCTTGAAGAGGACACAACAAAACTAATCCAGATGTCTGAATTTCAATCCGATGAAGAAGATGCATGCTATGGCATCAAAATAGAGGGAGAAGATTCGACTATTGGGAGAGGTAAATCGACACACGGTTTTCCTAGTCGGGCTGAAGGTGAAGAGGAAGGGGAGGAGGTTGACCCGGCAGAAGTAACAGATGGTAACATCGGCTCCAATGTTAGCCCTGAGAATCAGGTGGTCGTGCGATTTGATACCGTTATCTGATAGAAGTACCAATACATGTCAAGTAAGAGCTTAGAAACCAAAATACAATTATTACACTAAACGCATTAGTTGTACATACGGCTCGTCAGTTAAACATTAGTGCTCATCCTTTCCTGAATTATGATGGAAAGATGTTTGTACTTGTAAATTTGTATTTGAATTTATCTTTTTCTTTAGTGTATTATGGTGATTGGTTCGGATTCAGGTTATCGTGACAGATCACCTGAAAAGTGTATTTTTTTGTAATAATATGTTTGAAATGAATTATTGTCACTTTGAATTATTAATTCTATGTAAAAAGTTCTATGAATTTATGCTCATCCATCTCAACGTTGGGATTGAATCAATAAAAACCTTGAAATTATAATGCTGAATACCTGCAAGATTACGCAGTGCCCACATATCTCTGACATGACCTCTGACCTCTGTTGGCTTACTACCACTTGTAGTAACATATGCATCTGACTTTAAATTTGATCCTTGTAAGAAATCGAAACTAATTTAAACATTTCCCAGGATTATATGGGCTACGAACTCTGACCAGGACTGATATCTGACATGAAACAACTAGACGTTTTGAGTGTTGAGTATTCCTTTGATATGTAAATGACTTTAAGTGAATCAATATATGTGTTAACAGATCAAGAATTGAAATGTCTTTGAAAATTTTAACTTTTATTCGCCATATTACTCTAGCAAAACTAAAGAGTTCTTGAACCTGGAAAACGATACCCAATTCTGAGTATGTAAATGTTGTCGTACTAATCATCTTAAAATACCATTACTTAAATGAGTTCGGTGAATACTTTTTAGCAATTATTTAGATATGAGAAAATTGTTTTAGTACAATTTCTACAGCTGCATACCAAAAGTTTGTTCACTTGATACTGTTTCTTAGTGAAAATATCATGTCATTTAGGTTTAGTTTGAACAATCAAAATAACTTGAACAGAACGGAAAAAGAATTCCCCACTGTCCCCTTTAATTTATTTTGGCATAGTCCAGTCTCTCGTGCAAAAACATTAAAATTTTGGCATGAGAAAATAGACAAAGGGGTTAATTTTCAAAACTATAATTTCCTTAAATTTCGATTTGAATAATCCATTTCAACACTCTGAGAAAAGAATAAGCATATTGACTAAATAATCACTAAATGCAAACGAACAAACATGACTTGTGTCAAAATCTGATGATCACCTATAAAGGTTTCCGTAGAGAAATTTAAATTAGTAGTAACTCAATTTTGACTTTACTTTAAGTAAAACTGTTACGGTTTACTGTTAGATATGATATATAATTGCGTTAATTGTTAAAGTTTCCTCACTTCTGTATCTTAATTTTAACATGATCCGTTCCGTTTTTTTCTCTCTACTACAATGCCTCAAAAACATCCAAAATTACATGATATTTGCACTAAAATACGCAGGTATGTAAAACATACTTTTGGTATGCAGCTGTATGTATTGTCAATGATAGTTGTAATTAAAAAGTATGTGGAATAAATGTTTTCTTGGTGAACGTAGCTTCTACAAGTATGTTCACAGAACCATTCCTTACTATTACAACATTCTACATTAAGTTCCCGTTCCTGCGGCAGGTGAGGTGAGTGGGATAAGCACACCTCTGTACCACCCACAGGGTATGTGTATTAAGTGTATATGTGTATTTAATGTCAAATTATAGCATTCAATCATAACGATGTGGACGTAATGGACTATCGTCCTATTTTATATATAATACTGTAAATAGTATAATCATGTAATGCGTGATGATGTCATAAATATTGTGTCATATCCATATGTATTATCATGACATCATGCATGTGCAGGAGACGCCGCGCCTACGACGACGTACCAGAGATTGTGAACCCTGAGGAGCTATTCGAAGGGTCCGAGGATTTCCCCACTCTCGGGTTTCGCAATCTCCGGTAGGTTTGTGGGTTTGTCATACTTATCAACCGTAAAAGACTAGTTATGGTTAAAACCAATAAGGAACATCGATACTAATAGGCCATTGGCAGTATTGGCACCCTTACATCATGTAATCAAAGACTATGAGATTTTCACGGAGAGCTCGTGCATTCCACGAATCGGCGCCCCTCAGTAGCGTTATATCGAGACATAAAATATGTGACTGTAAATCGAGTAGTTTAGCTAGTTTCAGTATCGAAACCGTGACAGCGCGGAAAAGTGTTCAGATTATTGAGAAAGGAGTTGCGAGTAGAATCCTGCCATTTCAAATGTGAAATATTTGTATAATTTCGATAATATTTGTTTGATAGGAGTGAGTTAATAATTTGTAAGCCGGTCAAAAATTGTAACAGTAATGATATCGTTTCACACACAAAATATCGAATGAACGATTAGGGTGCTTACAATTTAAATCCTTGGGTCTTGCAAGTCACACCCTGGGGATTTACTAGTCACATCCAGGGTAAAAGAGATAAAACAAAGTGTTATGATTTTGAAAAGGCTGCTTGAAATTTAGCTTTATACATGAGGTAGGTTGATAAGATCTCCCATCAACCAAATATATGGTATGAGCAGCGTTATGTCATGTTATTTTTGTCATGAGTCATTTTGGTTTTATGAGTAAGTATTATCTTATGTATTGAACTTTTTTGTTGTCTATCGATGTGTATATTACCTATTTTGTGTGATGTATGTTATTTCATTTGTTGTTACAAGGCGCCGATCACAACTGAATATTACCTTCCCCAATCCATTGAAATAAATGTTGTCGCACCAAACGGTGTGCGTTGTCATTTGTTGACTCATGTTGACTCTGCTCAATACGAATGAACATTTACATCTGAGATAGGTACGATGAGTGACCCAAAAGCCGAAATAAAAATATTTCCTAAACGAAGAACATTTCAATTGGGTGTGAGTTGAACGAAAATCAATCATTAGACTTCATTCTCTGTTCTCGACCGAAAACAGACCTCCGTGGCCACAAATTTGAGACCGACAAGACCGTCACCACGGAAGTGGAGGTTTTAGGTTCGCATCGCATGAAGGGGTTTTCATATGGGTTGAAAATGCTCAACAAAATCTTTGACTAAATATATTACGATCGGGGAAGAATTTGTAAAAAAAACTTCGTAGATGTTTACAAAATAATTCCATGTTTACGGTCAGTCCAAAAGCTTGTCTTCGTCGTGGCAACTTCAAAGATATGATATAACTGAGAATGTACTTTTTTTAATATGTAAAAAGAGAACTTCAAAGATATTTATGATTTGTGCCAATTCAGCTGTAGTAAAATGATAGTCATAGAGAGTTGTCGATTGCATTAACATACTTATACCACTTCGGTAATTATATCCGGATGCTAAACGTTTCGCTTTCAAATGATTGCTTTTCAGCTAATTGACATTCACAATCGATGTCAATATTTCAAAGTTATCGCTGTGACTGCAGGTTTCATTGTCCGCGTTTTCAATTACAGTAGTTTCGTAAATTTTATATTCGATCGTAGGTCATGCCGACCTTTCTCTTTACGCGAAGATAATTTGAAACACTCGGGACTCGAGGGCTTAGGAATAAGGAATAAGATATGATCAAATGGCATTAGTATATTCAATGTTAAAAGGGCACGGAGTATGTTGTTTGGGTCAAATATGTCAAACTTTAAATTGGTGTTAATGTATCGAGAACTACTTCTTGAATCGGAAAATTACCATTTTAATGCTTATCAGTTCAGGATAGTGAGAAAAAAGCAGCTTAAAATTGTAATTGGTGATCGAAAACAGTGACGCGCACCAATGACTAAAACGTAATTTTGGAAACTTATCTACAGCACCCACAACGACAAATATGGTATGGTAGTGTTAAGCATATCACATAAGTAGAATACAAGCAAATGGGACGTAGAATTTCAACATCGAAATCTTTATGTAGCCTTTTGTCGATAATTATTGAAAATAAGTAATTATCATAATTTTGGCATTTAAATGATGAAAATGCAATTATTTCGACATGACTTGAGATGGACGAAGGGCACATGGTATAATGGTTACTAATTAAGCGACATACACAATTCTGAAACATATGCTGTGTCACTTTAATATAAAAAGTGTAACAACGGATACCTGAAACGACAAGGAAATATCGTGATAATATGTTTGATATGCGTTGTATTCGTATAGAATTCATATTTTAATAACACTCGTAGGGCTTTGAAAGTAGACGTTGACTAATAAGTTGTATGGGGGTGTTAGTATGTTTTTTTCTTAAAACACGATAAATAGTGTCAAAAGTAATACAATGCGAAATTGGCTTCCACACATCGTGAGGTGAGGCGAGTCGGTGTTTAACGCGGCTCTCAGAGTATTCAACTTATATCGCGGCTGCTAGTATTACAGCAGGGAGAAAGCCCACAACACCATTGTGGCAATGGATTGTCATGAAACCTGCGAGCATCGACTGGAACTAGCGAACCATGGTTGGTACTGCGCTGAAATTTAGTGTAGCATTGCACCCAAACCTTACTGCGTGTCACACATCATGACATAAGTTTCAAGTAGCATAGGAAACCATACGGATGTCCCTCCCTATTGTCAACAATCACAGAAACCAGCTCCATAGGACCGGAAATGATACTTATCTCTTGAAGAATCGCATCTTTTAGATGTTTATTGACATGTTTCTCCAATAGGACCTTGCATCTTTTGATAAAGAATCAGTGACGTAAAAATTCATCTGAAAACACGGAAAATGACAATTTCTCACACAACAACAATATTTTCTAAAATTCGATTTTTTGTATAACTTTATCAGAGAACAAATTTCGTTATGAAATAACTATACAGCGTCGTTAAATAGATGTTCGAGGCGCAATTAAAAGGTTTCACAAATATTGTAAAGAGTTGGTTTAGAATGTCCGTTTTGATCTGAAGGGTTAAGATATATGCAGCATTTTTGCGAACGATTCCATTCAGGTTTCGAAGTAGATGACAGATTTTGCAGGGGTTGTTAATAGAGAGCTCAGAGTAAATGTACGTTTCTAGTGAGGCGGAGAATTTGTAGAGATGATTTGGCTTGTGACACAGAGTATGTTTCATAAATTTGTGTGTGGCCTTAATAAGAGCCTAAGTATCATATGACTTAAGTTGAGTTGAAATCGGCCATCTAAAGTTACATCTTTATCTCTGAAATGTCAACCTGATGATATTTTCCTGCTTAGTAATAAATGAAAAACGGTCAAATAAGTGTATATCAGTCAAATTTATGCATTCAATTTACACGTATATTTCATTCACATCACAAGGTACTTCAAGTCTCGTACACATCACAATGAACTTCAAGTTTAGAACACATTACAAGGTACTTAAAACAATTAAAACATCACTGGGTACTTCAAATTTTTTACATATCAAAGGCACATACAAATTGTTACACATCACCGGTTCTTTAAGCTTTGTTCTTTCGTGTGAAATAGTGTCAATTTTTACAGATGAAAATTTTTTGTTTATACATAAATCCATGAACATGTATATTTCGCTATCAAATTGCCTTGTCTTTTCTTCTGTTGTATTACAGTTACCCGGAAATATTAAAATCATATAGCGTTATGTAACTTACATGTATGAAACTGAAAACTTAATCCAATTTTTTCCGCCTTATTCATGCAATCGTCTTCTTTAGAAGTCACAACCGCTTTGACGACAACGGTTTTTGATGTTTGTCGATTAGTTGAATATCTTAAATGCCACAATGAATATTATAAAATCTAACCGTGTTCATTGCCATTGTTCCGCATTATAATAATGACCATACGCTTTGCTCTTAAAGGGGCATTAGCACGATATTTTAAAGATGTATTTCTAAAATTCCCCCCAGTAAACATTAGCTGAACAGATCAACTAAGATCAACTTAAACGAAACTGCTTTGTGCATATATCGTTATCACCCGCAACATTAGAAAAGGCACCGTCCGTCCGTCTGTTGGTTACATATCGTGCCAGGTTCTTTGTACTTAATCAACTATTTCAGTTGAAATTTGTCAAGAATATCCAGACATATGTAATAACGTGTAAAACTGTTTTAAATCCTGTCCGGCTCATGACTTATAAACTGATCATCAAATGTTGATCAAATAAATGTAATTACTTACTACATAACTAGTTGTCATGATTAACCACTTTCGAAAATATTTTTGCCAATGTTTGTTTTTTTGGCAAAATATGGGGACTATGCTAGATACCGTTTCAGATCCTGCCTGGCTGAAAACTAAAATGGTCAATTATTGGACCAACAAAGAAAATACTCATCTATTTCCAAATTCAACCCTTGAGATGATTGACAATTATTCCTATTGATAAGTATTTTCTAACTTATACCATGATTTTATGTCATTTAATTGCTTAATGCAACAACATAACAGATATGCTTCACCATGGCTTATAAGTGTTAAATGTTTATTCATTGAATAGGGATTGTCGTGTTCATTAATTTTGCAATTAGTATGAATATGACAGTGGCTTATTTATACTTATTTTTTCAATTTATTTCCGGTACTTATTTATACAGTTCTTCCGTGTTTATCTGTTCAATATTTTCAAAAGAGACAGAGGGAAAAACAAACCACAAACAAACCCACAGGAGTTTAAACGGCTGTTTTGGTGGGAGAAACTTGTTTCGATTTTCTTTTAAACTATTTAGCTTTTTGTATTCCCTACAAGTTAAAAAGTAATTTAGAAATATTTTGGTACAACTATCGTTTTGAATTAGTCCGAATTTGTCCGTATTAAAATATGCAAAGATTTTTCTTTCAATTATTATATATAGCTAGTAAGTCATGAAAGTCTCCGTAAATTGTTCACACTATCGACTCGCTAGATCTCTAGACTCACGATAACTCGAATATTGTGTACAGCTGCATACCGAAATTATATATATATATAAACAGTTCATGCACTTCCACCTCTCAAGTCTTACATAGGGTCTTATAGTCTTATCTTCAGAGGATTAAAAGTCAACTGAAAGAACGTTAAACATTGAAAAATCTTATATAATCAGAATTTGCCCTTTATTTTACCATAGAATCACGTAATGGGTTATTCCAATCCCTAAGATATTGTTCACTTTCTGCAGGTTTATATCCTGACACATCATACAGCATACCACATCTTCGGTCAATGACTTGAACATCCTTGAAAGGAATCGTCATTCGCCACTTGTTGAGTTGGTAGGTTTGGTTCGACCTCCCCAAACACACAAAACAGTCTGCGTCGTCCTCTGCACCCAGCTCATTGATATATTCCTCAATTTCACTCGTGAAAGGAAGACCAACAAAGTCATAAATATCTTCAACAACTCTCTTCGTATGTAAGGTGATGTCATCATAGAAAACCAGTTTCACTTTTTCTGGATAGGTTTTTAACAGCTGTTTTGTAACTAGGATATCATGGTAAATACTAGAACACAATTTTGAGGCGTGGTTTTCCAATGATCCCCCAAGTCTGTGTGCGCTAACGAGGGAGGGTCTGGGGTCTCTGACCAGATGGATGATCTTCAGAGCGGGGTCTTGGAGCATGTCATGGACCTCCTCCATTGTGAGACGGATCGTCTTTATAACTGCAGCTTTCTTCTGCAAGCAAACCTGTTCGAAAATTTTCACACAATCATCTAATTTTGTGGAAGAGTTCGTCACACACTGCCAGTATGTCTGTGATGCTTTAGAAATCTCCCAGAATCCCGCAGTCATGATATTGATGCTTAACTTGGACATCTTGCAATGGAAGATATTTTCGATGATCTCTCTTCTGGCAAGGTTGACCTTTAATTTCCTGCAATATTCATATTCATATTAGTATATTTCTATGTCTATCTATTCGTTCTAGAATTATCCTACCAACAAACGACTTTTACATTTTATGAGCATATTTTATTTACTGATAAACTGATGACAAAACAATTTAGATGTTAAATTTTCTCTTGATCGATCAAAAACATTACAATTGTTTATGTTTCATTAGTTTCTTCAGTTTTTTCTATACCAATGGTTACACTTCTTGCGAGATATTTTTATTACGAACTTTTCACCAGTCATCAGTTGTATAAGTAAATCTAGTCAATAAACATGAAAGTCTTCTTTCAAGGTTCTTTGTAGGGAAGAGTGATTTGTGTGGTATTTCTATGTAATATAAAGGGTCTTGGATAGGAAGACAAAATGTATCACATTCTTTTATAATATGAGAGATTGATATCAACATGATTTCATCATTTAATTGATGAAGATTCATTCTCTTTTAAAAACATCTCAGCTCAGTTTTCCCGACTCAACGTCAGTCACCTGATGAGGTGAAAGAAGGAATGAATCAACTTGAATCTCTTAAAGGGAATAGGAAATATGACCTATTTTGAAGATTAGAAATGTTATTTGAAGTGTATAGTGACTAATGATGCAAACAAATAATTTTTAACCGACCAGAATAATTAGTAATTGGCATCTAAACTTGATCACCTATAAAAACGTAAACAAAATTCGACCTTTGACCTAATGACGTCACGAAGGGAATCGTCCCCCATTTGTTTACATAGAGACGAATGGAAGTCGGGAACAGAGGAGTCGGAAATACCTCGTATATGTGTGTTAGGTGGCTGTAAACTGTAGTAACATCACACAAGTAAACTTAATGCTTCACATTTTGCCATGGGATATCGCAAAACAATGGACGAAAATGTGTGCAAAGAACCCGAACCGACTGGAAGTCAGGACCCAGTAGCATAAGTGGATACAGCTACATTTGTTCAGCACATTTAAACGACGATTCCTACATCAAACCTGATTTTGTAGCTACAACGTTAGGATCGAAACCCAAAATTGAAGCCGGATGCATGTCTCACGGTCTTGCCAACACATGTATGCCATAATTTAAGAAACTGTTAGCGCAATATTGCGAGTGAAAGAACAAAAAATGGCCGAGTAGGCGTTTACGTCGAAGTGACCTAGCGCTCATCGTTTCGGCAGAGGGAGTTTTCAAGGGTGAGTGTTGATCATGTTAAATACAGTAAATATGTACTGTTATTCTGTAATGTAAGTATTTTGTAACTAAATATCAGTTATAATGATTACGAAAAGCAAAATCTAAACAAACGTCGGCTATAATTTAACGTGCTCTTGATTATGTGTCGTCCTGTTTTCGATCACTTGAAATTCAGCGTTAGATTAGGACCTAGGCGAATTCTTTCACACGTGATCAAGAATTGATCACTAAAAATTGTTCCTATATTTTTTCAAGAAGCTACAGACATGAGGAACTCATGATCATGATGCCGAGGGTACTGCCAAACCACAAAAAAAAATTGTGATTGATGAGGGCAACACAGCAGACACCAGTATGTTATGGAAGGTGCTTTTTACATCAATCAAGCAGATGGAAGCCAGGTAAAGGACAAAAATATTCAACTTAATTTAAATAATTTAATTGTTAAATATTATATATTGTGTGAAAATTACTAAAAAAATTATTTACATTGTCAGTTCCTCTTATTTCAATGTCTTATGAAAATTGATGAATTTCATTTTGTATTGCAGGTGTTTCTACTCCAAGGATTGATTCCTAATGAGATACAGAGCCAATGGGTTTTCGGAAAAAACTGTAACAGTACAGTAACAAAATTGCCTACTTTTTTCTAGCATAAGCAAAATAAAATTATTTATTTGTTATACATTATCTCATTAAAAGATTTTTTTATATATTTGGAGGGGGAAATGTTGCCATAGATTTTTTTTCGAAAAAAAAGGAATAACAGTTTATCACCTTGTCATAGACTTTTGTTACTGTTTGCTAGAAAATTGAACTCATGGTACTGGAATGTTTATCTGTCATATAAATGCTTGGTATGTAATTAAAATACACCATGAGAATAAACAGAGGAAATTTTTTTATGAGTTCAGAATCATTTATTATGTGGGCAGTTTGTTTATAATAAGTTTGACCACTGTATAGTTTATTGTTATTTGGAATTTGATCTTGTGTTTTCATTACACATAAAAATTGTCAAGAAATAAATAATTCATTTCAGATTTATCTTCTTTTTTGTCACTTTGGCTTGCTCATCTGGTTGCTGCCTGAACTGGTATTATGCTGTATCCAGCACATCAGTGTTCACTGTTCAGGCAAACAGCATAAAAACTAGGGTGGAGGGTGAGACAGCAGACAGGAGGGCCCCTAGCCCTGCACTTATCCCTGTACTGGTCAACCTCCTGACAACACTGGCTCTCTTTGGCTGTGGACATCATATTACAACGGTTACACTCTCACCTGAAGAAAAGAATTAGACTATGTGAAGTGATATATTCCATAAATGATGAGTAGAGACTTGAGAAAAGTTAAACGTTTGTTTACTCTCCCTCTCCCTCTCGTGTCACCTATTTCCGTTGTATTAAGAAATCAACTGCTGTGCACTTCATAGATAGATTGTACATATTTCAAACATTTTAAACTGAACAAACATTTATTCTGGTGTTAATTATATTTAAACATCATTAAAAAAGATGCCACGTTTTACTAATAATTTTGGCGTCACTTTTTTAAATTGTATTTGTATTGGGTCAAATAATGGCAACATAACCAACGCGACAGTTAATATTTTACTGAATTTCAAACACAAAACACCATTCAAACTAAACTTGTTACATGTTTAAAAAGTTCACATGCTCATTGAATTACTACATTGTCCTTGATATAAATATTTATATATATAACATTAATATATAATATATAAATATTTCAGGTGAAGGAAAAAGAATTTAAGCCTAGTAAGTGTTCATGTAGATATAAAATTCTTCTTAACAGCCTATATCTTGTATATGATATAATATCAATTTCTATAGATGCGATCCAAGCAAAGTTTGATGTTAAAATGATGCATCATTTATTTTTCACTGTAAAATTCTACAAATGCCAAAATGTATTTAGGCAATAACCCTTCTGCATTAGCACAGATTTAAAAATTGATCAGGGACTCTTCTCTGGTTATATATTTGACAATAAGAATCATGTCAGCCTGGGGAAGCAACCATAAATATAACCTGGTGATATATATATTTTGAACAAATGATTGATAAAAAGAATTTTTCTTGAAGTTGTATTAAGTGAACAGCATGAAATAGCACTTGATTTTTATTAGTGAAGTTAACAGTTGGGTAGATTTATTGAATATTGATCGTGTCTATGCAAAACAACTGATCAACAAATTAAGTGCTATCTAGCCGGGACCTGTTTATGTCAAGCGAGCAAGATTGTCATATGTAAAAAAAATACTACTACTACGAAAACAGGTGACACGTGAATAAAGGTTACTCGTTTGCTATTTTAGATAACTTTGAATGAGTGTATTTTATAACGAAACGGTCACATATAAAGATGAAAACAAGATCAGCTATAATAGAAATCGAGGATATTATATTATCCTACATTTGACAGAATAATTCAGAAAAGAATATGGTCAATCTTCATACGATCGATGGCCAAGGGAAGTAACTCCTAACAATATTATTTTTATTTCAAGCAACTTGTTAAATAATCTACTTAACAGATATTGTTATTAATTAAATCCCTTTTCAAATTGAATTTGAATATAGCTTTCATTACTATGAAATAACTCGAAAATTACCATGCAAGCAGTGTTCAGTCGGTCATGGTCGTCAGAGCCGTTGCCGTCAGAACTCGAGGAGGAATCCCTCACTGGCTCGAATCTATACGGATTCTGCGGTTCGAACTTGCCGGCAATATATATTTGTCCTATCCGACTCATCTCCATTGTCAGATGAGTCGGAAGGCCACGGGGAGCCATAACTGTGGTCACTCAGTTGGTACTCTTTACGTGTTGACGCGATGTTCGTGTTCCCTTCATGACGTCACATTTTCACGTGACATAAAACTTGTCCTTTTTCTAGGTCAGTAGATTTCAGCTACTTTACGTAGCCTGTAACTTTGTAACTTAAATGCATGGTCCCAAAATTTTTGTTTCCAATGGAATTTAATATCATTACGTTTATGAGTAAGGTGTTGCATGTGGAAAGTGTAATTTCAACATGATTTCCTAAACCCTTAAAACAACATATCCAATGTTTTGAGGTTGAGGGGTCTGAGATAAAACATAATATATTAACTATTTATTTCAAGGTGTCCTCTCCCGAACTTCTCCCGCGAGGCTTTAAATTGCAGGGCACCAGATAATTATTTCACATCTCAAAATAAAATTAAGGAGTAAAATTACCAAATGAAAAAACTAGGAGTATTTCAAGGTTTATCGTTTTCAAATCCTCATTCCAAGTATAGGCATCTTTTTCGATGTTTGTCGGTGATTATATTTTCTACATGTCTAATCTGTAAATAAATGAGTGATTTCTCTTTGATGCAATCGAAACTCGGTAATATTTGTTTTCATACAGGCTAGCAAGTTGGCTACGATATGAGCTGTAAAGATCAGACATGTAGAAATGAAACTTTGTTTTGACAAGTCACGATCACTCCTGTAAACAAATATCTTACTAGTATTCTGGTAATGTTGTTCGTATCTGTCACTCGTGGATTTCATTTTTAATGCGTATATGTGAATTACCCATGCGTATTTTACGCAGATACGCATCTTATCTGTAGCCCTGAATTGTGTCAGGTGTGGTGAGATGATTTGGCGTTTAACGCCGTATAAAAAGTATTTCTCTTATATATATAGCGCTGCTAGTGCTATTGCAGAGAGAAAGCCCGCAACACCATTGTCGCAATGCATTGCGGTGAAACCAATTATTGGTACTGTACTTAAATTCAGTGTAGCATAGCACAAAAACCTTACTGCGTGTAGAACACATATATTAGTGAATTGCGGCTGTCTCCATTACGGACTGCCAAAAAGGCGATTTGTGTTTTCGATACAGTGTCATCTCGCGAAAAGTTGCAATTGTCATTCTTTCTTAATGGACTATCGAGATGAATAAAAACTTGTGACCTTAGTCTTTATGCTATTTACGAATACATCGCATGCTCTGCTGTGGTAGAAACTGGAGTAAAATAATACAAAGGATTTCAGGTACTAGATCTATCGTTATTCATCATTGAAGTATGCTTTTACATTTTCCTCGTTTATATAGAACGCGCCCAATCCAACATATTTTATATATTTAGCAGCTTAAATTCCTTTTCGGTGTTATTAACTATGTAAGTCATTACAAGTTACAATTTGGAAGGTAGGTACTGGTATGTTATCAAGGTAATCGATTGATCATAACAGGCATCGAAACAGTTGGAAACTGTTGAGCAGTCCAAATACGTAGTGTAATACGGGGACTTACTTTCTAGTTGTATTGAGATAGGACATTGTGAATGTGTCGCCATGCTTGCTCTTCTCAACTTGATGCAAGGGTTCGTACGAGTAAAACACATCGCTGTTGGCATTGAACATACTGCCGGTGAAGGTGGAACCACTCCTGAAGTAGGCTACAATGAGAATGTGCAGCCTCTCCTTAATCCCCTGCTTTGTGAGCAATCTCGTGTCTGTTTTGCAAGAGTTATTCTCCAGAGGCAGTGTCTCCCTACTTTGAAGAAAGTTCTTTACAGCATCTCTAATGACATCTGCAAATAAATAAACATTTTGATTAAAGCTAAATTTGATGGAATGTTCGTAATTTTATCCATAATGTTCAGTTTGATAACAACGTGGTTATTAACACAATAAACAACTCATTTTGTCGACATTTCTAAAGAACTTAACCTCGGCTGTGTTAGCTAAATATATAAACCCACTTAGCAAGTTCAAATTGAAAGTAAATTTGCCAAGACTGAATGGGCGGTAGCACATATCTGTTAGATATTTACAATTGCAAGACAATGGTTTCTAATCAAAAGAAGCAGTTATGATACAAGGGTTTCATGATCGGTTATCTAAGTGTATACATTTTCGGACCTCAAATGATTTAAAGGCGTTCACAGAGAAATTGCCGCCGCTAGTATATGCTTGGTACTTTAATGTTTCCTCTACGATTACCATTGAGCTGGTGAAATGTTTTAACCCTCAGATGATAATGCATTTAGCATAAACTTTTGTTTATTGGGAAACATTTGAACGTAAATCTTTCGAAAAACGCGTTACTGTCCCTTTAACCTGTAAGTATAGCGAGAAATCAATATTAACCGGCAAATCAGAATAAAGAACATTCCATCACTGATTTCATTTGAGCTAGGTAAGGCTGTAACTTACCTGTAAGTAGAAATATAAAAAGTTGAATATGATATACAGACATGTGTGGAAGTCGATGGAGACCAGAAGGCAGGGAACAACACAGAGAAGGATTCCAGTCCGCAGTCTCGAGTTCATCACGACTGTAACAGAGATATCATGTTGTAGAGAGTATTAACAAAGATATCATTTCGTAGAGAGAAGTAACACAGTTATCATTCCATAGAGAGAAGTAACACAGTTATCATTCCATAGAGAGTAGTAATTTAGATATATCTCGGTAGAGAGTAGTAACATGTATATATATTCCGTAGATAGTAGTAACATACATATCATTCCATAGAGAGTAGTAACAAAGATATCATTCAATAGGGAGTAGTAACATAGATATCCTTCCGTAGATAGTAGTAACATATATATCATTCCGTAGATAGTAGTAACAAAGATATCATTCAATAGGGAGTAGTAACATAGATATCCTTCCGTAGATAGTAGTAACATATATATCATTCCGTAGATAGTAGTAACAAAGATACGATTCAATAAAGAGTAGTAACATACATATCATTCCATAGACAGTAGTAACAAAGATACGATTCAATAAAGAGTAGTAACATACATATCATTCCATAGAGAGAAGTAACGCAGATATCATACCATAGAGAGTAGTAACTTAGAAATCATGCCGTAGATAGCAGTAACATACATATCATTCCATAGAGAGTAGTAACAAAGATATCATTCCGTAGGGAGTAGTCGCAAAGATATCATTCCGTAGATAGTAGTAACTCAGATATCATTCCATAGAGAGTAGTAACTTAAATAGCATTCCGTAGAGTAGTAACATATATATATATATATATATATATATATATACAATATTTGAAAAAGAGTTTACAAGTATACAGTATTATATATTCAAAGACAAAAAATGATAAAATCATCCCACAGAAATTCCAGATTCCAGTGATTCCCACCGAACCTAGTGAACAACTGAGGAAACGGGAACAACGGGCGTTTCAAGATGTTGAAAGGGGCAATGTTGGCCATGTGTCCTTTATAAAGATTCATTCAATAGGGAGTAGTAACATATATATCATTCCGTAGATAGTAGTAACATACATATATTTCCGTAGATAGTAGTAACATACATATATTTCCGTAGATAGTAGTAACATACATATCTTTCCGTAGGGAGTAGTCACAAAGATATCATTTTATAGAGAGTACGAACATATTTCGCAGATAGTAGGCCTAGTTACAAAAATGTTATTTTGTAGACTCTAATACAATTATTCAGAAAGTAGTCACAAAGATATCAATCCATAGCGGGTAGTAGCTAGGTCAGATCGCAGAGAAACCTGTAAAGGGTTCTAATTCGAGGTCTTTGTCAATATACAAGGATAGAATAATGAAAAGTTTTGAACTTTATGACATGCCCATGACTTGTTGAACAGGCGGGAGAGCAAACATAATCCTCTGATCTGTTGATAATGTGATATTTGATTCATCAAAATGATTGTATACGTCTAGTTTTCTTTGTAAATTATGTTTCTACGCTGTAAAATGTTTTCGAAACTTGAGAAAAATACATCGGGAAGGTCGTGCAATTTCAGGGTAAACCGTATATATATATACTCATATATGAGTAGAGGGAGCGTATACGTTTTACCCCGAGACAGGATATGTGGCAGGTAATTTCGCACTTAGATTTGAAGTTTCAGGATATGTAAGAAAATATGCAATCGCTTTAGCTTAAGCTTTCTATCGATGTATTAAAAAATTAATTATTAACAAAATAAAACCGACAGCTTTTCACAAAATTGGAAAATGGGTCGATGAAAACGCCTGAACTAGGAATGCGTGTATGTTTTAACATACGATGATCTCTTATACACCCCATGGAGCGGTTATTAGGTTCGATATCTAGGTCATTATTTCGGATAACCAACCCATGGTCGGTTATCTGATAACCGACCATGGGTTGGTTATCAAGCGAGTCGCTTTCTCCCTGAATGGAGGCCTCGGGCCGATATGGCCTCGTATCTTTAGCCATATCGTCCCTCGGTAATTTTCCCCTCGCTGAAGCGGTTACAAACATAACCTACACCTCGACGTGACAGGTTTGTCCAAATAAAAAACAAAAAAATGGATCAGCAGTTTATTTGGCCATGTTAAACGTACAGTTTACGAAATTGTATTTGGCAACTTGGTCATCTTGGTCCATGTTAGTGAGGGGCGACATGACGGCCGCAGCGACAGTGGTGGCCGTGGCGGCAGCAGATGTGGCGTTGATCGTCGGGTCATCTTTAGGACGTTTCAGATTGAGTAAGTCCGAGACTTCCATCTTCATTGTGTCATTGCTTCGTTTGTAGGATCGGACGCCTGCGAGATAAAAAAATAAAGGATAAAGATACGAGTGCAATTCACTGTAAATGGGGACTATTTTTGGAAATACCCTTACCTTTATAAACTTATTCACAATTCAAAATACTCAAATGTGTAACTTGGGTAAATTCCTCGTTAACGCACAGAATATTAATTATGTAACGTAAAATTAATTTAATAATTTCTTTACATTCTCCTTTGTTTTTAATTTTTCTTTTGTATTTTTGTAACGATGAAAATCGCCAGAAAATGCCGTCTGATTAAATGTAACATTTTAAGTAATAAGAGACTTGGAATGGTTATTGAATGTCATTTTATCAAACATAATATATGTCAATATACTTAGTTCTAAGTATTAAAATCACAATTCATAGAAATAATGGGAGACATACCTCGGTAAGGTCATTTTCCACAGTTTCTTTCAGAATCGAGGGAATTGTGTCTTGTCCACAGCTCAATGGAGTGTCACATCGTTGTGAAGCTTCAATTAAAACATCTTCTTCTCCATCTGTACTTATAACGAATCCCTCCTGAATTTTCGATGGTGAAACAGAATAATCCTCGTCACAAGACATGGCTGTCGATATGTGAGAAAAACAAGTTTGCTCTCCTTATAACCAGAAAATGCACGTGCTTTTCATGGACATTGTAGTGTGCGCGCGACGTGTCTATTGTCCAGGAACAGAAGACCAACTCTAATTTTTGTGTTTAAAGACCCTCAATCAGAGTGTGAACAATTTAGATATTTTAAAAAGTATTTTTAACGTATTCTTTGTACATCTAGCAAACTATTGTTACAAACTCCTCCAAAAATGGAACATTATGCATGAAATTAAGGACAATAAACGAAGCGCTTTAAATAAAATGGGGCGTGTTATTGCGACGTTGCGTGGCTGTCTGTGGGAAGCGAAGCACTATTTTCACGTGCGTTGACATAGCAACGGTGCAATTGACAACCAAAACCATGAATGAACTCGTAAGAATAGTAACACTGGCTTAGGACTAAAAACCAAATGAAATAATCGCAAATTTATCACGTATGTCGTTTTAATTCTTCATATCACATCGGATACACCAAATTATTTTCAAAGACAAAGGTTAACTAAATATTTAATTTTAGCAATCATATTGAATTACATATTATAATTCTGCATCAGAAACATACAAGATATATTTCGATTGTTAGAAAATATGTTTTCACATGATTGCTGTCATCTAGCGATTACGTCTCCTAACACACACTTAAACTTTGCATTGCTGAAGTTGACATATTTTTCTTTTACCATGATTGTTGGCTAACGATACATTCTACATGGGATAAACAAGGAAGAGAGCTTAAATTTACACAAAACACACATCTACTTTTTCCTTGATCTAAAATTTAGTTTTTGGTATCAGAAAACTGGTGAATAATAATTATTTTCCTACTTAACTATTTAGTTGGATACACGAAATAGTTTGACAGGAATGTAAAGATGACGTTGGATCTTTCATATCTATTTTGTTCTTTGTTGTTATTCGTTTATTTTTTTCATATAGTGCGTGTGATTAGGAGTATGTAAATGAATTTCAACTTATATACCAATGAGAATACCAATGAATGAATCTGTTGTCCTGTAATATGTAAACCCATACGCCTTACTGTTCTAAGTTGAGCCGGTTACCGGTGCCTTCACTGGGTGTAAATCTGTGCGAGCTCTCAACAGCGCGTGCCTTAGGGTGTATATGAAATAACAACCTGGACCTCGTCATATCTCTACTAACCGTCTCGCGTACCGCTCGACGGTTAGTAGAGATATTGACTCGGTCTGCGGTCGTTATTTCAACCATAACCGACATTCATCAGGAGTGAAATATTATTGATAATATTTATCCATATGTGTTTAAATAAATCATTAAATAAATAAATATATGTTTCACATGTGCGGTGACCTCTTGCGGCCGATTGAGATAACCACGTGACATAGGAATGCGGAATTTGTTCCAGTTGCCCAATATTCGTTATGACAGACCTTTTCGACTAGAAATCAAACTCTGCTCGAGAAGGTTACTTCCGGGATTCCGGGTAACACGTTAAAAGTGTGCATTTCGTGCAATCAGCGGGTTGTTGAATCCATACAAAAAATTAAAGAAGTGTTTCGGCTGCCTCATGTCTAGATCAGCAGGTGATTTTTAACATCGAAGAATGTTATTTTTGTAGTTGTTGATATTGATATCTGTTTATACAAATTAAAATAAAGAACTTTGTTTATGAATGAGTATATGGCGCTGCGTCGTCGGCCTTTTTAATTATGTTCACTGTGACCAAGATGTTTATGCCGTTTACTCTTATAATGATAAGATTACTTGTCTTCAGGTGCTATGAATAATAAAGAAATTAACTCCCTCGCGAGCTGCATATTGTTTTAAAAACACTCGTGCCAGTAAAATTGTATTTCCCTCGATCCCGCTCAGGAAAATATCGAGGTTCAGCCATTCGTGTTTCGATTTTTGTCACAGTTCAACGAAAAAATGAGGTAAATATTTCATATATTAGTCAACGTACAGATTACTCAGACTCGCATTCCTGAAACTTTTATGCCAATCACTTCAGTCAGCACTTCAGAATAGGCGCAGCATACACGTAGATTAATATCAGGAACAAAAAAACTGTAGTCTCCCAGCCAGTGTGTTGAAGGACCAACAATAAATATAGTTGCAAACGACGAAAAAATGATTCGGCGCATTAAAAGCACATTCATTACGCACCTATCGATGTCAGCAATTACTCCAAGTTCCATGAAAATTGGCTCATGCAGTTTTATCTGTCTAAATCTCCTAACCCAACTGTAATCATTGCAAAGAAGTTCAAATGCGAAAAAACTATGACACTAATTAATTCGCCCACATTTGTGTTTGTATCGTGTTACGCATCTTTCAAAATAAGTTTCAAGTCTCTAAGTTCATTTTGAAGAAGAGGACGATGTTGAAGGTGCATGGGGTCCGGAATATTCTAAAATGTAAATACATGTATAGCAATATGGCGGCAAAACTATACATGTTACGAATTCGCCATGATTTTACTTATTTCCTTGCAATGCTATTACGAAAATTAAAAAAAAAATTCATGTATCTAAATGCATTTTGAAAAAAAATCCCATGTTGATTTTTCAAACATTGAAACGTACTGTGCATGTAATGTTTACTTAGATTTGTTATTTGGCCCAAAGGCTTGGGAAATTGGCATTAACCAATCGTGTCCACAGAATCGGTGATTGATAAAAATAAAAATGATAAAACACGCCAGTAACAAAATGGCTGAATCCTTGATCAAAGATCTACGTCAAAAGCTAATGTCTTCTAAAAAAAGGGCAATGCTTACTTACCAGGCGAGAGGTGAGAGCAAGTGACAGTTTCCTTGCCAACATGTCAGTCAATAATAATAAAAACACCTGTGACCTGAACAATTTCTTATTTGCAACTTATTTACAACCCTTTACCGTGAACTTGCATCAATAGATATCGATTTAAAAAGTCCTCATGGCTGCAACTGAAATTTAATGACTGTTACCGTCACACACACCGACCGGATATTGACAGAGGAATGTTGCAAAATTGTTTTTCCTACTGTCCCATTTTAACATTGTATCAATGTTTTCGCTCAATAATGCAGTTTTGTGCTGATCACTGTAAGAAAAGTATCATTAGCAATGGCCATCTTAGCAGGGGAAGTAACTGGTGGGATAAAGAATGTGATTCGGCTCGTTGTGAGGCTCGCCGATTTCTTCGTGCATTTCATGCAAGTAACAGTAAGAGCGATAGACAGCGATACGCGGAGGCGTGGTCGTGTTATAGACATCTTTGCTGAACTAAGAGGTTTCTTGAGTCTCAGAATTATGTGGATATGCTGAATAATGCTTTACACCATAGAAATAATAAATTGTTTAGAAAATGTATTAATCCTAGATCGACATACTTGGGGTTTAGTCATATTAAGCCTTCAGAATGGATTGATTATTTTGAAAACTTATTTAAAGGGTTCCATACTTCCATGGAGGAAAGTGAGTTCTACGATGTCGTGAGTTCTTATGTTGATTCCATTGATACAGATCTTGTCTTATCTACTGTTGATGAGGATATACTGGATAAGGAAATATCTCTTCAGGAGGTTATAGATGCTATAGCGGGAATGCACTCTGGTAAGGCCCCAGGTTTCAGTGGTATTAGTATTGAATTCTTTAAGAACGCCCCAGAATATTGTATCCAGATGTTACAGTTCTTGTTTAATGCAATTTTGTTTTCGGGTATTAATGCGTCTGATTGGACTGTAGGCGTCATATTACCTGTGCACAAAAGGGTTCTATTGGTGTTCCATCTCATTTTAGACCAATAAAGTTATTGGAATTGTCGGGAAAAATCTTTGCAAAAGTTATTAGTAATAGATTGTCAGTATGGGCAGACCAGGAGCAGTTCTTTACTCCCGAACAGGCTGGTTTTAGACATGGTTTTCAAACTTCATATAACATATTTATCCTTCATACAGTTATCAATAAATATCTTTCTTTGTATAAAGGGAGGCTTTACTGTGCATTCGTAGATTTAAAAGCAGCATTTGACTCTGTAGATAGAACAAGTCTCTTATATAAAACTGGTTTGGTAATATAAAGGTAGAATGTAAATATGTACTTAAATGTAAAATCATGTGTCTCTCTGGAAAAGGGTTATACTTCTTTTTTCTGATTGTGCATTCGGCGTGCGTCAAGGCTGTCAGTTGTCTCCCTTCTTATTTTCATTTTTTATTGATGATTTAGTTGGTTTTCTGGCTGTTGATAATCAAAGTTGTATTAGTCTAGACTTTATAGAGATATTTATTTTGCTTCTTGCAGATGATATTGTTTTGTTTGATAGTACACCCCTTGGTCTGCAAAAGAGAATAGACAAATTAAATTCATATTGCAAAAATGGAAGTTAGTAATCAATATTGATAAAAGTAAAATTATTGTATTTAGGAAAGCTAGTAGACTAAGGAAATATGAACATTTTTGTTTGAATGGGGAAAACTTGGAAATTGTCAAATCTTGTAAATATTTAGGTGTCCATTTCACCAGTTCAGAAGGTTGGTATATCACACAAAACACATGCGGAACAGGCATGGAAAGCTTTGTCTCTCACTAAATGCTTAATTAATAATTTCTACAGTCTTCCATTGAAAGTCTTGCTGTATATTTTTTATATTAAAATTCTACCAATTTTGCTATATGGCGCAGAAGTATGGGGTTTTCATAGCTCGCCAAATATTCTTCATGTTCATGATAAATTTTTTAAGCAAATACTAAGGCTTTCTGTTACTACACCGAATATAGAAGCTCGTGGCGAACTTGGTAGGTATTATTTGAATGTTAATAAATATGTCAAAATAGTGAAGTATTGGATAAGATGTACAACTCAAAGGGACAGCGTAATTTTGTACAATGTTTATAAGTATCAATTTAATCTAGCTGAAAAAAATTATAGATTGTTGGGCACTCAAAGTTAGAAATCTATTATTTACATATGGCTTTGGAAAGGTGTGGATTGATCAGCGTGTTGACAATGTTAAAAGTTTTCTTTTGGAATTTAAACAGAGATGTATTGACATTGACGTTCAAAATTGGTTTTCAGATCTTGGTAAATATTCTAAATTATAGATGTACAAGCAAATTAAGGTATATTTTTGTGAAGAAATGTATTTTAGAGTGATTAACGTTAAAGCATATTGCACTGCGTTATGTAAATTCCGCTGTTCAAACCATAACCTTATGATAGAGTATTGTAGACGCCTAAGACTTGACCATTAAGATCGTCTTTGCCAATTTTGGGTAATACCTACTGTTGAATCTGAATTGCATTTTTGCCTTGAATGTCCATTCTATAATAACCTGAGAACAGATTTCATGCAAGAGAATTACTATGTAATCCCATCTGATAACAAGTTCAACTCACTGTTTACATCAACAAATAGTATTGTACTCAATAATCTTGCAAAATATATTTTTCTAGCGAAAAAGAAACGTAACAACATTTGCTCAACAATGTCCATCATAGAATTGCATTATGCTTTGTCTGTACATGATATTTTATGGCGCTTCGACAGTTTATTGTGTCATCAACTTACATGTATAATGGGCTGGTGGCCCTTTACAGAAATAAACTCTCTCTCTCCCTCTAATAAACGTTTCTTGCAGAAAAAAATGTCTTGTTCCTCGTCAGTGCAGTAGCGTTTTAGAAACATTGATATATACTTCTGAGTAAACATTTTCGTTTAAAACTGCACTAACCTTGTGTTGTCCCTTTATCAGAACGGTATCACCAAAGCGATGATTTTTATTCAAGAAGGTAAGTATTTTCGCCATTAGCTGTTTGCGGGATATTGGACAATCACGGAAGACGACAGTGGACTTCAGTCACGTTTAATCTTATGTTTGCTTTCCTGAACGCTCTTTGTGGCATAAAACATTATTCCATGGGTAAACATATTTGTATGCACTAATGCTCTTGAATTTCCTGATTTCTCAACAAGCACCGGAGACATTGATACATATATAACAAGGCATTTCACGTAGGCATATCAAGCTCCGATATATATGATGTTATAAATATAATCATAAAGTAACATCGGTAGGTATCACTCCTAACGTATTCATAAATGAACTAACTTCCATTCAACAGTGGAATTACGTATATGTCAGACTTTTAATTAGAGCTAAGTTACTTCAATTAGTGAATGGCGAGTTTTATGGCGTTATCGCAAGATGTGCCCAGATCGAGGTAAAAAGCTTCGTTCAATATACGACCTTTCTTTACATTTACCCATTTTTACCCATTTTCATAAAACAACAAATGCACATGTTCCACTTTGACACGTGCAATTTTATTAGACGCAGCGATATAGGACTTGTTGGATCATGATTCGACATTTTTCGTGCCTAAGTTGAAAAAGCAACTCGGAAAAAGAAATCGGAAATTTAACCCCAGTTGAATTTTATCTAGGGGCATGACTTGGGGTACGGCCCTCAATCCTTAAACATTTCGCTTTTCCGACTTTTCTCATGAACCACTTACACTAGACGGTTGAAATCTTGTTTACGGATACCTTGGCGAGTGGTGATTATTAGATTTAGGGGAACCGACCTAAAACCCCATTTTCCTGTTCTACTCAGGAGAGAAAAGACCTAGAATGTTGAAAGCCTTTGTCAAGACTACAGAGGCAAATTGGATTCTAAATTTAAGATTTCGTGACACGGTTGTGCTCTTCTAAGGACCACGTCCAAACCAAACCTCTTTTAGTCATCATGCCAACAAGGCCAAGGAAACTGAAATCTTTTGTACAGACTTTTTGATTTGATGATCCTGAGGCCACTTAAGTGCCAAATAGTCCATACCCTTAAATCCTATTGTTGTCGTCAATTTCAGTAGCAAAAGGCCAAGTAAGCTGAAATCTTGTGTAGAGACGCCTTGGCCGATTGGATATATAATCTATATGAGATACACCATTAAACACATTTCTGTTATGTTTACAAGATGCAAAAGATCTAACAAGTTTCTTCCTTTTTCAAAGACTCCTTGGCAAATGGGATATTCTAATCCTCATTTTTGGTTCATTGTTACTCAGTATGTGACAGCATTAACACAGAACTGTTTTTTTCATGACAAGTGTCCAAGTTACAATATTATTGTATCTAGAACTATTTAAACTATGTTGGTATTAAAAGTTTGTTCCTATTGACCAAAGAATTTGTTACAATTGACACGCGACGATTGCTACTACTTTGTTAGTGGACTGCTACTATTTAAATTGAAGTTCAAGAAACTGAAATCAAAGTGATAAGACCCCACTATTCAGTGCCAGCAGATATCTGGTCCAGTGATGAGCGCTACTATTGTCCCCGGTCTACTACTTACTTAACACTTTCTCAAACATGATACTCAAACTCGTGATCTCACAAGTGTCTGTTCTCAACATATCTATAACAATGGAAGCATGGAAGTCTAAACACTTTCATTTGTAGGGCATTAATAAAATGAGTGTCATGAAAACCCGAAAGGCATACCAAGAAGTCTAAGGGGAAGATAATTATCGTTTTATGTAAAATTATAGAGATGTTTAACCACGTGTCAAGATGACGACTCTTTCCAAGAGCATGTTAAAGGCACAAGTGCACACCAATGTTTCCAATATTCAACTAATGTACCGATACTGAATATCTCTCGATATTACTTATGATCCACATTTTCTCATTTCAGAGTTAAGATAAATTCAAATGCTGCATCGAATTCTGGTTCAGCCATTGTAAAATGTTTAGTTTTTTTCAATTTTGTGCACAGGCGGTCATAGATTGTTATATCTCTTAACTTGTCGTTGTTGGTTCCTGGTGAATTGAAAAGAATATCAAGTACTGATTGTTAGATTAAAGGTATTATGTCATTAATGGGTATTTTCTGTGAAAATATTATTCAATCGTTTTTGCACATTCGTGCTAATTATTCTGTTCCAAAAAGAACAGCAGAACATGTTAAAGACTGACTGTATTCTTTATTCAAAAATAAGCAAACATTATTTTCTTTTCCATCAAAAATATTATCATCAAACTCTTTGTCATCAACATGACATCACAATGCCACGAGATCAGAAATATTACATAGATCAGAAATATTACATAACGTTTACCTATAGGAAGTCTGATAGCAGTGCTGTGTTTGAAGTTGTAAAGCCTCAAGTAAACACAATGAACAATGATTTCGATGATACCTTGTTTCTTCTGAGATCAAATATAATAAGACTCTTTGAAAAAACTAAATCAAAAGTGTTGAAATATTAGAAATCGGAAGAATTGTTACTGTCAGCTTTTTCTCAATTGTTGAATATTTTTCATAAAACAATTTCAACTTTTTGGTTTATAACTTGATACTTTTACCAAAGAGTAGGATACTTTCACCACTCCGAAGGGTCCCATCTGCTCAGAGTACCCAAAATGACCACCTCAGCTGATCATCTAGGAACAACAGTTCCACTCCATCCAGCGCTCATCTCCTTAATGTGCCAATGACATTACAACACTAGATGAGCATATCCCGGGTGACAGCAAAAGCAGAGCAGCCTTGAAACTGAGGGTTCCTGCTCCCCGTGTTCCGCCTTCTCCACAGCAATAATAAAATGGGCACTTTTTCTAAGTGAACCACAAAAGATAATTGAACATGAACTATCATTTGGATGACTTAACACATTTTCATTTTATGGTGATATCAGAACTCGGACCAATAATCTGAACATGCTATAGGAATTCTGGGTTGAGGTGACTTGTAAAAAAACCTTTTTCTGTATTTTTTATTTCAAAATTTAACTTAGGGGTTATTGCTTTGTTCATCAATATCTCGTGACATTGACATGCAAAATTCATTATCTATGATCGCTGTTCATTGAGTATAATCATTATGTAATTATAAAGTCTTATTATTAAAGCCTTTGACTAATTGTAGTAAAATCCTTTTACAATCTTGTTACTTCTCCATAATTGATATATGCCTCATAGTACAAAAACCTTTCATGTGTTCGATCTACAAGGATTATTTTTACAGATTTCATTACTGACGACCTTGAAATTTGATCTACACTGTGGGTATGTAAAAAGGAGTTTAAATGGGGGTCTAATCACTACATGATTCTCATTACCTATTCTTATTTCAAAATTTCATACAAGGTTAATATGGTCATAACCCATACCTCATGACCTTCTCATGGAATAAGACGGAAGTTAAGTAAATGAGTTTAGAAAAAAATATTGGGAAAAGTTAATAGCCAAAAGAAAATGTGTGGCTGTTGTGTTTGCATTGGTGGAAGCTGCATAAAAACCGATAGCAGCCCGGTGGGAAGTGATCTCTCATAGAAAAGGGTCTTTCTTTAAGCATAGAACCCCCACTGAAACTCGCCTCGATTGATTCAACAAGGACATCTTCTGTCATCAGTGAAGCTTTACCAAGGTCATAACAGGATGCTCATCTCATCCCTGGAGGTGTCCACGTTCGGAGTAAGACAGCATGTCAAACCATCTCCATGATAACCTGTTGATTGTGGCAGGTGTATCTTGAACTCAGAGCTCTGTGGAGCTTTCAAAATTCATAATTCCTTTTTCCAGTCACATTTTAAATTCCAATTCCTGAAGTCACATTTCATTGCTTGTCACACCTCTTTCTACCAAGATTCCACCACTGCAGTATGCTACAGCATGTGCACTGAACCTTGGAGCATCTTCTGAATTCATGTATAGGTCATCTGCATCTAGCATGGACTCAAGGATCTCAATCAAGCCTTTAAACTTCTCAAATAAAGAAATGATTTATTAACATACACATCTTACATTCATTACATTCCTTTGCATTTTCAATAGAATGTACATTGAAGCTTGAAGCATCTGCCACATCCATCCACATCCCGTTCTGCCATATTCATCCACATCCTTCCACCTTAAGGTGAATGTTTGATTCCATCACAATGGATGATTACTCCGAGTCCCAGGAACCGTGACCCTACCAGGGGCAACAAAGGCTGTCCTATATCTCCTCGCCTGCAGTTTCTAACACAGCTCCACTGTACGCCAGGTCCCAGTAATGTTCAACCCCACACTTCCGAAACTGTTCTCGGGCAAACGATTCTGTCGGACACAACTTGAACTTGATTTCAGAGAATGCTCTTGCTTTCGTCATACCCTGCAAATGAGACAAGAATCGATAGTCAACAGTGATAAATGCATTGAGAGAAATACTGATGAAATGCTTAAGGTTAACTTCCCATAAATGCTTACATCGTAAAGACTCAGTGACATTAACCATTCCCACATCGTCAGAGATACTCAACTCACTTCAGTGAGAATCTGGAAGTGATCACTTGATCCGGAAGTGGTATGGGGAAGTGGCAGCCATACGGTTGTTGAGTGACAGAGCACATGGCGTGTGTTTGAATATGTAAATGTGCATGGAAATTAATGTGTAATTCCATTTGTCAGCTTTACATAATGGTGATAACTCTGACATACAATTCATACCTCTAAGGGCGCATATAGGTCATTTTTGGCCCAACGTCGCCCTTAAATCCACCTACCTACCTACCTGGTACCTCCAAGGAATACATATAGAAATGATAAGCATGTACCCACCTCCCAGACCAGGACACACTTATTATATTTCTCCTCTTCTTCTTCACTGTCACTGTCATCTGCAACATTCAACATGTCCGAGGTTACATTGCGTACAAAATAGAGCCATGGCTCAGTGGGTCATCAGGATATCTATTCATCACATCACAAATGGTCACAAGCTCACCATAGTATTTGCTTATTTATTGATGGACTCTTAAATCTGCTTGGACTAACAAGACCTTGTGGTAGTGAGTCCCTTGACTCAGCAGGTAATATTTGTAGATTTATCACTGTTATCAGGTATCAGAGGATCACCAAATCTATAAGTCTGAACCTCATTAGTCAAAGAGTCTATTAAGAAAAACTCAGATTTCAATGGTTATGGAGATGAACGTCATGCCATAAGCCCATTTGGCCTTTCGTCCTATATGAGGTAACGATGTAGATGAGTAATTCAAATTGAAGACACTATTAGCCACTGATTGAGACCGGTGTGAGGTAAGCCTTGAGGTGAGGATACCTACCTTCATCAGCCTTCTTCTTCTTGGTATCCTCTGACCACTTGATCCGATGCAACATCAACCGTCTGAACTTCCTCTGTTGTTTAGGACCTGGAATAGTTTCCGGCCTAATTAACCACAAACATCACAGACTTATACTTCAGAGGTAAATATGGTTTATCTAATTTAAAGGCAAAATGTGTAGTGGTAAAGTCAATCAGGACATAACACATTACCACTTGACGACTAAACATGATATCAGTATTCCTGAGCTTTGATTCATTAGCAAGAAAAATCATTGTTTATGTTTATAAGATGATTTCTATAACTTACTAACTGCAAGAAAGTGGCATGCATTCTCTCACATTTTTTTTCTCCATTTCATGTTCGTATTTGTTAATACTTTACGAGTTGAGCAAAAGCTTTGAGTAGAAAAATAGACTTTGTCATGTTTATTTCTGCAAAATCAGTTCATCTTTCTACCAATTTTCTACAGAAATGAGTTTGCTACTCAACGCTACTGCCTTGCGGAAGAAGTTGTGTGTATACGTGGAACTCACCTCCCTCCACCACCACCACATTACAGTCCTTGTACATCACCACAAAGCCTGTCATAAACAGCTGGTTGGCGTTTGCTTCTATCTTGAACTTCCTAGCAGGGTTGTTCAGGTCTCGTATCCTGCAATAAATTTTATGTCATTAAAAATAGATAAATATTAACATGGGGTTTTTAGTTCTTGAAAGTAGAGCTGTGACAGTATATCGTAGTAACGATAAATGTGACACGTTATCTGACGAAAAATGTATCTTGATTTGGTCTCTGTATTTTGTTACTTAGGGTTGACTTTTGATTAATTGTTAATTGTTTATTTTGCCTATAATGAAGGTCTTCTTCAAAAGTAATCTCTTTTTTATCCACAAATCCTAAGAAATAGGTTAGGTTGACATGTGTGGAATCAAACTGTATCGCTATGAGTGATCGGGAAAGGTATCGTAACATGAAATGTCTTCATCTTCATATCTCTACTTGTTAGCATATTTACTGTAAACAAAAATAATACTTGTCCAAATAATATTCTACACATTCAAATGTTTTCCTTGATCTTTTCTGAGTTACAAAAAGATGGAATCGGGAACAAATATTCATTATCATCATCACATCTTAAAAGTAAGGTCCATATTTTTAGTGTCTTCTAGACAACATGAAAGTTTACTTCTTGCAAGTTGTATATACTGCAGAGTATTGATTTTTTAAGCAAAATTTCACTTGTATTTATGATTTCACAATGGCCAAGTTGTGAGGTCACACAGCTGTCACAACCGTTGGCATTTGGACTCGGCCTTGTGTCAATCGAAGTGAATTGTTATTCTGCTTTTGGCATTGTCTACACAGGATTTCCCTGAAATGATGTAAACGAGAAACCATGACAACGAGGACTTACCGGAGATTGAGAACATTAAGAGGAGGATAGGGATTGATTTAATAATTTGTTGGCTGGTCTAAAGAGGTCATAGTAAAGATATTTCAATTAAAAAAACTAACCTAAGGTTATCTGGTACTAGTTGTGGTCTAACAAGTCATATCCCGGGGTTTTACAAGTTACATCTTGGGAAAATATATAGAACCATGTGATACGATTGTGAAAAGACTATTTGAAATGTAGCATTATTATGTGATGTTGGTTGTACTTATAACCAACCAGCAAAAAAAATGACTTAAAATCGAACAAAGTTGATTGCAGGAGGATTGCTGTACTTTCGCAAATAAATGTAGTCTGATAAAGCTGGATGTTGGTTGTGGGCAAAATTTATCCATACCTCAGTTTATATTGAGAGTAATAAACACGATACTAAGCTTGGTTCTGTGAATACCATTCTTGCTCAATTTGAATAGTTTGATATCACATTTGTCCTTGATTCATAAAGTTCATATCATATAGAAGATTATTCAGTAGCATTAACATCTTCCAAAGGAAACTTGATTTATCTGAGATAACTTTATCATGTAAACCTGTCATGTTCACCTGTACACTGACACCTGGACACCTAGACTCGTGTCTTCTTTAATTTTCTTCACTTTCTTCTCTCTTCTTTGCTCTGTTGTTAACTTTCGCGCTGCGTTCGCTTCTTCGTGAGCTCTGTAAAAAGAACAACAGGTTAGTTTAAGACTCAACATGGCTTTGAATTATCAACTAAAACTGTGTTCCATAGGAGATATGTAATATCAGGCACAAGATATTGTTTTACACATTGCATGTTTGTAGAGATCCTTTACAAGTTTTGTCATCTAAGAAAAGGTATTTTCTTTGCTAAGGTTATATAATGCATGACATCCAAATCCTGATAATTGAAATTGATTCACCCACTTTTGTCTCTTGGCCATCTGAGCGCGGACATGAGCCTCTATTTTAGTTGGATCTTGAACTGCCTCTGTCCCCAGCACTCTCATCAAGTTCGCCATCCGCACTGCAAGCAACATAGTAGTTTCATTATCAACCAGATTCAGGGTTCTTTCATCTATATCTAGTTACTGTTGATAAAAATAACCATTAAATGCCTAGCGGTTAAGAACAATGACAATTTTAAAGTTTAAGTCCTGAAAATATTCAAAATTGGATAATGCTACATAATTGATGGGAACTAATATAAAAATGTAATATTGAAGAGTTATCTTGAGCACACAGGAGCAAAGATTTGAAAGGGTCGATAGTTTTTTAAAGGCAATAGTTGATGTAAATAGGACAAAAGATTTTGCTGCTGCACATACATGAGGACATTGGATTTCTATTAAAAGCTACAAAGGCGACTGAAAACTGTCACATATTTTGAACTTGAGGATAAGAATGTTTACATAGAGTTATGTCATTACATTTGTTATTTCAGCATGTATCAAAGCCACAAGGAATATTACAAAAACACAGTGTTGAAGAACAAACAAGAAATATAGTCTTTCACTGTACTTCAACGCTTGTAATGACGTTGAGAAAACAATGACCCTTTTGACAATGACTCCTTTTGAGCCAAAAACTATTTCAATAATGTGAAGGCCAGGATAACAATGTAATAAATAATACTTTTATGATAACTAGATACTTTGAACTCTTGCTAATCAAAGTAAAAGACTTGATTAAAAAGGTTGGATATTGAAAATATCACCAAAGTAGCTTATAACCATCAGACAAGAAAGCTATTAAAGAAAGAAAAATACAGTACTAATTAGAATTATTGGAACTTATTATAAAAAAATCTTTTACAGGTTTCAATGATTATAAACCGAGTATCAACAACCCTAGTGAGTAACGCTGCACAAGAAGCGCGACCTCTGACCTTTAGGTTCCGGGGGCGGCATGAGTCCGAGTCTGACCTTCTCCTGCAGCTCCTTCTCGGACTCCTGGCGGTTCTGTCGGCGCAGCTTCTTCCTCTCCTTCTTCGTCAGGTACACCGGGATCGAGATCTCGTTGGTCGGCTCCGCTGCAACACAGACACGTGTCTACATCAACCAACAGTCTCAACCATATCACTAGAGCGTCTCTCTTTGTTAACAGTTTTAAACGTAGCTCAAGAGTGTCTCTCTTTGGTTCAACCTTCAGTCTCACTTCTGAGGTATATTCGACACTTTATTGAACCCTGAGCTTCTGTTTTAAACACTCAGTAGGACATAGGATTGTTTGCTGATGTTGGAGGGTTAGCAAGTGGCCATTTGTAAATGTTCTGCTTGAGTTGTGATTCATAAATGTTGCCTTTCATAATATTTGGTCCTATCTGATATGAGATTGTGAGTGATACTGTACAGAAGATAGAACTATCACATGGTCATAGGGATAAGCAATAAAACCTTTGAGTAACTCTCAATGCCAATCTGTCACTTTTCCTGCAAAATATTTCAACTTGCCCACAAACGGTTATCCACTTATCACTTTGTGAGGAAGAGAGAATTAAATAGTGAAAGATTCTGATTTGACAAAAAGAAAGATAACGAAATTCTTTGACTGATTAATAACATGTAAAGAATTCTGATTCACCATAGACAATGAACATAAGCAAAATACAATAATGTTCACAATCACGGGAACTAACGGCATTGTTCCAAGACACCAACACGTATTATGATCAGACCATGGCCTTACAAGCATAAGTCTATAGAAATGGTTTCCGACTCAAACAAAACACTACCTTTCTGGCCCCGCGTCCAGAAAAATAGCAAAGGGAGATAACTGACCTGGAGGTTTGAGTTGAGTTGGATGTTCCACGAGGTTTGTGATTCCGTGTATGTCCGTTTCTCTCATTCGACACTCAGGGCCCAGATCTTCGTACCTACATAGATTAAAATTAGGATTGAACTCTAAACTCAAGGTAGCAAATCAAACGTAGTTCTGGCAATCATACCCGATTTACTGACCGAAAATAGGGACTGCTTCTACACCCCCAGTTCAAATGTAACTTTACTAATGAACTAATGCAAAGTTTGCCTAGATATCAGAGTAGAGAAGCTTTATGTAGGATCTTTTCTTACTTCTTTGATTTTTCATTAAATATGACAACGTATCCTTATACCTGATCCAGATAATCTAGTACAATTGAATAATAAAAACATTTCAAGTGTTGCATTCCCTCCTCTTACTTAAAATACAGCAAATTATAAGCCATGTGCGATCATATTCCTTCATCCCAAGCTTGAGATGCTCAATATCACCGAAACATCTTGTTTACTTTAAAAAAATGATCTTTTGAAGGTAATGTTTAACTTTGAGCCGTGAGATATTTGTTTGATTCATCTCTTGATAACTCACGTATCTCTCTGTGTGATGTAGTAGTCCCACCACTCTATCTCCGGGATCTCTCCTTCTCTCTGCAAAACATCATTCCTTTACTCATTCAGTTCCTTTGTCTCATTCAGTTAAACAGTTAGCTGTACCTTGTCTATCTTAAGGTTAAGATACTTTGTTTACAATTTAATCAAATCTTTTGTTTATTGTTTGTAAGAATGATGAAAATATGACCATGAATATCATGTAGATTTGGAGTTTAACTATATTTGTGACACAGCAAATCCTTTTGTTTTGAGACTAATTGATAATGCTCTAGTTATTTTTTTTCTTTGTTATTCTGTTGATATTCTTTTAAATAATTTTGCATACAAATATCACTGAATATATAATGTCTATTTGGAATCATAACATTACTGTGTCAATATAAATGATATACATGAGTTGTCCTCTTACTAATCTGAACAGTATATAAAGGCTATTTACTCACCAATTCCTTCTTTGGAACAATCGTTGCTAGTTTTGCCGCAGAAGCAATGCCTGTCTTTTTGGCAGCTGAGGCAATTTCATTCTGTAGTCTGTCAAGCTGAGCCTAGACAACAGAGTTTTCACATACAACCTTTGGTAACAATATCTGTAAAGTTGAAAACTTAGCTTCAAATTTTGAGCAAAGTCTGTTGTTGATGATTACAGTCCATCCTAACATCAATATCACAGCTTTATAAACACTTTGGCTTCTCATTAAAACCATCTTAGGGGCAAAGTTACTGGACACACAACCAAAGGAATAATCCGCGAGAGGTCACTAAATATGAAACAGTTATCACAAATACATTGAGACCTGGTGATTTAGGGTTTGTTCTGAACTGATTAGGATTATTCTTGTGTTGTTGCCGGTTAAGCCAGAAGAAAAAGGTTAGCCAAAATAAAGATAATATCTAGAATGAACTTCAACGGATAAGCAATCCCTCCTCAACCCTCGTGATATATTTTATTCTTGTGAAGAGTGGTGATAGGAACCAATACCATGGAAACTTCTGTCACAAAAACATCCCAGTTATTTGTTTCTATCAATGTTCTATATATCTTACCTTCGTGCGCAACCGCTGAGCTATTGACTCAAACTTTCCCCTCTCATGAAATTTGAAGGAACGTTTCTGTCTTGTGGCACCTTTACCACTGAAAAGTGAAAAACATTTAACTTAGATGATCTGAAATATGACGTAGTTATTACTTTGAAAGCGATTTATTACCGAGTAAGTATGTTTTATGTATATTTTGTAAATAATATATTTCTTATTTCAGCTGGTAACTATTATAACTAGTTATACTTGCACATGTGAACACATAAAAAAAACAACTTTCTGCCTATTTTTACATCGGGTAATCACATAAAAACATAATGGATACTGTTGTTTTCAAAGCCTACTTTTTCAGAATAGTCCATGTTGAAAAAACCCAACCCTACCCAACTCGAGGATCGAAGAACTTGCTATCACTGATCTCCTCCGGTGGTTTGTCTATCAGCCCCTTGAACTGTTCTCTCCTCTTGGCTCGGATGTTTGCCTGAAATATCATTTAAACTGATATGAATGAAAGTTGCAGAGATATTGACACTTTTAGCAAATATTCCAATTCATAATATCTTTGTTGGAAATCAAAGTAGCATGATAAGTATTTGCTTTCCATTTAGCAATCAAGATGGTTTTTTTACTTTTACTGCTGGGAATCCTAAGTTTACATTTTTATGGAAATTATTTATATGTCTTCACACAACTTGTTTTGATTCCTGTGGATAAATGTATGCTTACATTGTGTTTACATTTTAAGACGAATGACTTTCTGCCTTGTTTCGAGGATATTTTGTTTAAATAATAGTCAGCTGACACGCTGCCATCTTGTCAGACGGCTGCTGTTAATATTCTGAATTAGGTCTGAGAATGAAAGGGCGCCTTACTGTTTGTTGACAAGCCTCATCAAGAACAAGTTCTCAACTCAAGAATTCGATCATTCACAACTTAAAGAATGTACTAGATCCTCTCCTTATTCCTCTTGACCGCTTCCAAATACCACCAAAAGAAGTCATTTACACTTGGCTACTTCATCAATGAAGAATGAGTTAGAAACAAGCTATACCTTGAGTGTGGGAGTATGAAGTTGAAGTTGAACTGCCATTCCCGTCGTTGCATCGATGGTCTGTCCTTCCTCGTTTAGAATCAATGGTGTCGGTCTGAAATATATCATCACTTCTTTCATTAGAAAACTGAACATACTTAACTCATAATATAAGTAAAGTGTATGAGATTCAGAGTAAGTTTGAAGGTTTTCTTTTGAAACAAAAAAAATAATTATATGTGAATTGATTTTAGAATGTAGATAAAACATTGAAATTGGCGGAATATCAAGTTTTCATTTTTTATAGAAAGATGAGAAAGCAAGACCCTTTCATTACTGAATATAACATTTGAGGCTGACTTATTGCTGCAGGAAACTCAATGTTTGTCTGTTTTCATCATCTGTTTGTCACCATTCTTATTTTTGTCACATTAAACTTTATCAAGAAAACGTTTTGGTTTAGAACACAGAAAGAGAACCATTTCCTGATTTAAACTCATATGACTAGTTTCTTTCAAAATAAATGAATAAAAAGAATAAAAGCTTCTATCTTACCCTGATAATGGTATCTGTTTTCTGAAACAAGAGAAAGTTTCAATAAGAGCCTAGGCGTTGAAAAATGAATTCATTATGTTTTCACTTTTCTTTAAAACACAAAGTACACTAGGAAAATGACAAGCATCCAAAGTAAATACATAGAGATATTTGACATCTAATGTCGAATACAATGTAGATCTCATTGAGAGAAGTAGAAATTTATATTTTCAAGCAGCCACAATGTGTAAATATATAAGTTTCTACTTCAGGAGACGTCAAATGTTTAACTTATTATGTTTCCCATACTAACTATGTTTCACAAAACACGGAAGAAGACCTTAATTATACAAATGGAGTAGCAAGATCACTTCACTATCGCAGCTATGTCATGGCGTCATTCAATTGTTTCTTTATGTCACAGATGAGGTCTAATGTATGTAGTATTAATTCGCTGGTTAAATCACATTGTTATTTCACTCAGTGAAAATCTTAATTTTATCATCATCGATAAAGGGTATATTTCACCACTGAAAATATAACAAATAGAGGATATTTAATTAAGTTTGTCAAATACGATGTTTATCTGATGAAGGGAGGTGAAAGCCTCTCGAAACGTAACTCAATAAAATTCTGAAGCTAACTCCTGAGTTTCCTCTTCGTTTGGATGGCAACCCCCCTTCTTTGCATTTTAACTAATGTCTTCATTAGTCCTGCCATCCCGCATCCTTTAGTGGATCCGGAGTAGATACCTCAGTCACGCCCTGCCACGACTAAACCATGGAATACGCCGCCCCCAACCTGTATTATCTCATCGAGTGGTGGGGTTGGAGATAATATTTTCATATTCATTATATAATTTCATTCTTATTTTGTTGATTTTTAGTGTTTATGATGTCAATAAACATTTCTCAACCCTAAAAGTAGTCCCGGCACAAAGAGGCCCTGGAAAGTTCACCAGCAGTGACGATATATTATATCGCTACTGTCACCAGTGACGATATATTATATCGCTACTGTGACCACATACAAGGTTTATTTCACTGATAAATCCCAGTATTTCATTGCTTATTATATAATAAATCATTAAATGCATACATACAGGCCAGGTACCGACTGACTGAGCCCAGTGAGACGAGCTTGTATCTGGGCCTGTAGCTCCGCTGCTCGTCTTGCCTTCTCCATGGCGTCTGACATCAGGCCTGCTGTACCCTGTAACAGTCAAACACAAATACAATATCCAGAGTGGTTGGAACCCAGGAACCCTAGTTGAGAGTTGAACACTCTACCCATTGAGTTACAGGGACATCCCACTATACCTAGTCTCATCCCGCCCTGCCACACACTACGCTCTTGAAGTCCAAGAGTCCGCAAATTGGCAAGATAGCCTATAGTTGAAACTGAGCTAAAGGTGACAAAATGAAAATGAAATTCAAGTTAAAATTCAAATTTTGACTTCTAGTAGTAAGAGATTAGAACCCAGGACCTCTAGAGGAGAGTTGGGCACTCTAATAATTTGGCTATATGGACATCCTAACAACCAAGCTAGAAGCTTTTAACCTTGCCCTGCCACCTGGTGGTGTTGAGTTGAAAGGTTCTAAATGCACTAAGACTCAAATTCAACAACATCACTTGTCAAACATGACTTGTTAATGTGGGAGACCAGTTAACACTGAAAATAAAAGTTGTGACAATACACTGCAGTATTCAGAATTGGATACTTAATCTAACATCATACTGTCAGATTAACAAATTTGTCACCTGTTACCTGATTTGTATCATTGATTTCAAACCTGCAATTCTTTATCTCACCTTTCTCAAAAGTCTTTTTTCTCAAAAAAATAATCAACCCTAAAAAGTGTATTTTATCATGCATCTTATGGAATAGCAACAGGTATAATGAAATGTGTGTATGTTTACAAGTGTTATAAAGCAAGTACATACGAGAGCAGGGTTCGGAGGAGGAAGTGTGGCCTGGATCTGAGCTTTTCTCTCCTGGATCATCTTCTGGGCATTCATCATCATGTCCTTGATCTGTCAACACACAGAATCAGAGATTATATAAACATTATACCAAAGTAATTTGTTCATTTCCTACTAGCGGAACCAGATTTGGGTTTATATTTCTATATAATGGCCTTGGGCTGGATTTTTCTTTGTCACGGTGGCAATAAATCATTAGAAGTGCACTGACAACACGTTTCGTGCATGTCTGACATTGTGTTCAGAATGTTGCCACAGTGGTGGTATTCCTATGTTTAAAGTAGATTTTATCTATTTTCTCAATTTCATGATTTCATCTTTAAACTGCAAATCTATATAAAAACAAGTCATATCTAATTTTCATCTATGTATTTATATTCAAATCCTTTGGGGCAATATATTATAAAAGTGAAATCATATTGCAAATATTTCATGATCAAAATACCAATAATATTGCAAAGTCGCACTTATTATCAACCTTATGACGTTGTCGTAACATAGATTCCAGTGTCCTTTTAACCAATAGCCAGCCACTGTTAACACACTGACCTTATCAGCCGTGAGCTGTCCCGGACTGGGTTGGCCGGGTCCTGGGATGACCGGGGTCGGAGTGACATCGTCTGCAAACCTTCGCTTCTTCACTCTTTCTGTCGGTTCTTCCTTCTCATCCTCCTGAATGATAGAGAGAAGAAATGAGCTTTAAAATAGGAAAATAGCAATGAGTATTGAAGCCATGTATCCATTCTCCTGAATGGAAAGAACTCTCGAAAGTTTGTCATAACATTTTACAAAGTTCTCAAATAACACTTTGCTCTAGCTAAAATCTAAACAAATGATAATTTGTTTATTAAGTTGATTTGCATTTACAATTTTCTATTTTCAGAGAAGTTGTATTTCACACATTGATGGGCTACAAAAATTGCTTTTGATGGCTTTAGTAGTGCAATAAGAAGGGTTCATTAGCTGAAAACAGAAATCAAAGTTGTGGCGGTGTCCACTGGAAAGATGATGAAGAGTGATAGAGCAACATTGATACTGTTGGTAATAAGTAATGCTTAACCATTCTTAAGGTTGTATTTCAAAGTTAGAATTTACTAGAAAAGAGTAAAATTGGGATCAGACACTGACTGAAGATAGGAACTCAGAACTGTGTGCTAAGTGCTGTAGTGAGAAAATTGCTGGCCTCAAACGCCAAAGATTCAGGATCAAATCGCGGTGGTGACACCAAAAATTTGTGAATTTGGTCTAATATTGTTTTGTGTCCCTGAGCATGGCACTTTGTCCACATTGCACTCAGTCAACCCAGCTGTTCAAATAGGTACCTGAAAACAGGCTGTACAGAGCTACCACATTGTGCAAAGCATTAAGCTTCTGCTTTAGGAGTACAATTCCTTCAATGTCATATGTAAGTAGCTCTTTGAATAGTAAAAGTCCCAGGAATAAGTGTGATATGGATATCATAATTAATATATGATCATAATATGACAAGACACCCAGGTCAAGGGCATAAGATGGCATATTGTAAATCTCTGGCATGTCCTGCACACCCAGTGACACCCACCTTCCTCTTCTTGCTGCGTCCATGCCTGCTACTGCTCTTGTAGTCGTCCCACACGTTGAACACTTTATCCGCGATCTTGTTTGCTTGACCAGTGTCCAGTATAGCACTAAGTTTGTCTGAAAAACAAACAGAGAGTCAGGACTCTTTCAATTTGCTTGATTTGATAGGATGTGATTTCACTACTTCATGACTCAATGCATATGTGTTATCGCCCATGGACTACTGTAATGGTCTTCTTTATGGTCTACCATCCCACTGCATCGCGTCCCTGCAGAGTGTCCAGAACTGTGCTGCTCGCTTAGTGTCTGGAACCAAGCGACATGACCACATCTCACCTTGGCTTCCCGTTAAATATCGAATGCAGTTCAAACTCCTGCTCCTTGTTTTTAAATGTCTAAACAAACAAGCTCCTGAATATCTACAAGCTCTCATTCAGATCTATGACCCTGCACGATGCCTTAAATCTTCCGACAGTAATCTCCTTAAAGTACCATCATCCCGAACTCAAACATTTGGTGATCGCGCATTTCAAGTCGCCGGCCCTTCTCTATGGAATCACCTTCCTCAAAACCTTAGAGACATTGATGAACTTCCGAAATTTAAATCCGGACTTAAAACACACTATTTTATTATTGCATTTGATTGTCTACCTGACTCTTTCATGTGTTCATTACAGCGCTTCAGGGCAGTTTTATGGTTTTAGCGCTATATAAGTATTTTATGCATGTATAAATGTTGTTTTTAACATGCAAGAAGTCAGAACAGAACAAATTTCAAACTCTAACTTACATCTTGGTTCATTGGTTGACTGAATTCTTCACACCTTCGATTTTCCGTGCGTTGTGTTTGCATAGTATTAGTCATGATAAAATTCCATTGAAGTTGATAAAACAGACATAAATTCATATGATGCTTGTTTTACATACCAAGTTACTCCACAAACAATACATCCAAAATTTATTTGAACATGAAATTTTTGCTCTTCTTGTGCTCAAGATATCATATGTTGCGAAAAACCAACATAGATATAGAAAATCTATTGTTAATAAATGCCACATTTTTTTATACTGAATGAAGAAGAAATTTAGAGGTTTTAATCATTTATTAAAGTCCTAACTGATGTTTCAAATTTGGTTCGAAAATGACATGACAACTTACCGACTGTTTTCTTCTTGTCATAGCCTCTGTCGATGCAATCTAGAGCTGCAGATACAAGCGTCGGTTCACTGAATCCCAGGAACTTGTGGACTGTCTTGTCCAAGATCGACTTTAAGTCGTCAAACTCACGTCTTGATAACGACATCTGTGTTAAAGAATAAGATAAAAATTAAAGTCTTTAAAAAACAAATTGGTGTTTTCATACTAAAAACTATTGTCTGTATAAATATAGTTTAAAAATAAGGAAAATTCATCCAGATCCTTTTTTCTTTAAGACAAATTCAGAAATCAGCTATGTGGCGACCCAGCTGCTTACACGGTAACAGTGTAACCATAAAAAAAACATTGCTGTGGTGTTTTTAGAATCCTTATTTGTACGGATTCCAAACGACTTAATCAATCACTGATGTAGAGATTTGATATATATAATATATGAGTTACAATTTTATGGTCAGTGCACAAGATAGTGTAATTGATTTTTTTGAGTTTTAAAGAAAATGTGGGCGCATCTACACTCCCATATAATATTTTCATCCAATTACCTTTTAACTGATTTTATAACGTGAAATACACAGATACGCAGCATATCTCGAGCAATGAGTTAGACATTCGATTCATGCTCGTTATATAGATTGATTGTTACAATGACAATAATATTTTAAAATTGGGCTATTCTTCATTTTACCGGGGGTACATAGAATGTTTTCATTTCGCACGATATCTTTAGCCCTTGGTTTCCTGTAAGCCCTTGATATTTGTCCTTTTTAGCCCTTGGGTCCCAGTTGACGATCTTTTTGTGTTAACTTTTCTTGCGTTTGGGTATGTAATCTGTTGAAGATGACAATCACTACCCCCTGCTACTGCAGTACTCAAATAAGTATTGTCAGCTCTTATTACTTACCACAACTTCTAAGGGATATATATCTGTCCAACAGTTTATAAAGACACGCTTTGATTTCCGTTTTCGCACAGTTCACGTACAATATGGCGGAACATAAAACGCAATACAACGGGTTCGTTGATTGGATAGAGTTTACGCTGGTATCCAATGAAACCTCCGTTAAGAGAATATTTTAAAGGGAAACAACTCTAACCATTATTTTACTCAAGGGTTATAATCTTCTCTTTGATTTCATAATGTTGGCAGTTCGAATCAATGTATGATCATATTATGGTTTATCAGAGGCCATCAGTTTATTAAGGGCCTCTTCTTTTATTTGTTGTCATTATTTAGAAAAACATTAAAAAGGATATCCACAACAAAACATGTAATTGGACCGGTTTTTATCCCATGAAATGAATGTAACGAAGATCTTTTGCGAATTAATATATTCAGATTTTTACAGAAACTCCTGACTATAACAAAAATCTATGTACAATATGGGGGATGGAATAAGAACACAAACGATATATGTTCTATATTTTATGTGTATCGATTTCAGTTATCCATATCAAATATTGTATCTTCCCTATTCATAACGGCCGGGTTATAAAATGTGTTAATTATCCATTCTCAGTTAAATCAGCATGCATTTTCGCATTTTTTAGGTACAAGTCTCATTTTCTCGCCATAATAAGGAAATCATTTATTCTACAAAAAGAACAACACGCAGAATAGTTTTGTTATGTTTTCAATGTCTCTTGCTATTCTCCATATCATAAATAATTAATAAATCAAATTTCAATTGAAAATTATAGACAGAGAATTTTATTCCGTTGTCCAAGTTTTGACAATTGCTAAATTTGTAATAGGAATCATATGTTTATACGCGGAGGAGTTATGGAAATCAATGATGACATTAACATTTGTCAATGTTATTATTGATATGAACACGTGACAGTGGTGACATGTTGAACTGTTAAGAACATACTACGATTACAGTATCTCGTCAGTTCGAGATGGTGCACAAATGTTTCAATGTTTTCTCAATTATGCCTTTGTTTAACTGATATAGTCTCGTAAAAAGTCGGTGCACATTTTGAGTATCTGGAGGAAGTAAACAAGAACTTCAAGGTTTTCTGGATAACAACTTTCTTTATCAGGATCACCAACTTTTACATTTTTTTTATTAAAAGAACAGTCCTATTGTTGGTGGAAACGAAATTCAAAAGGACATTCCCGTCTATATAAGTATGTAATCAGTATATGATTGTAAGATAACCCAGTTGAAACATGATACTGAGAATAGCATTTTGGTTGGCTAAGATTTTACAACTAGATAAATGAGAGCGCACACTCTGTAAAATATAACAAGAGAAGTGAAGCCAATCGTCGGCGATACGAACCTGAAAAGCCATGCTACGACATTACAAGTCATTGTTTAATAGATTTATCATAAATAATTTGTTTATATGTGGATATTTTACCCATACATAAAGTTTATTTTTCTAATATTGTAAAATTAGTAAAAGTACTGTGCCTTTTTTCATGTCAATTTACCTCAAAGCATAGCCGATAGATACGCCTCTTTAGGAACACATATTTCACATATCCAGAAGGTTTTGTTTTTCTTTAGTATATTTTTAGGCAGGTTAACCTTTTGTCATGAGTTTTGAAGAATAGCCTAAAACGTTTTCAGAATAGTATGATAGTGTAGGCTGACTTGATCGATAATTGAAACAAAATAATGTATTGTTTCATTTAAAGGGTATAGATTTTACCGAAAATTAAGAAGATCGGTTTCATGATAAAATATGAGTTATTTTTATTTGCTACATATCATTAAACTAAAATATCATTTGTATATATATATATACATCACTATAGCGAGAGAATGTGATGTTCGTGTATTGTTGATAATAAATCAGGACCGCCTACCCCCGTTTTTACTTTCCTTCAACGCAGATGCTCCCCATCCTAATACTGTGCGTATATATATATATATAGTGTTCATCTTTTTACATTAAACGTTTTTCAGTGTCTACTTATTCAGTCATCAAGTCCCTTCCCCTTCCCCTTCAACTGAATCCCCTAAGAAACTTGAGTTAATATTTAGTGATTTTTAATAACCTATCAGAGAACTGGACTCAATCAGTGAGCTATTTAAAGCAGCTGGCAGTATGAAGAGCCTAGTCCTGCTTCATGACTGTGTATTTAAATAAAAGCCTTTAATACAATCTAGGTCCACATTAAGCAAGTCTAGATTGACTGAATACATATGAAATTAGGAGCCCGAAGAAAAGAATATATAGATGAAGGAACAGTTAATTATTAAAATAGTTCTTAGACTAAATTTAAGTCTATCGTTATCACTTTTTGCAACAGATGGTTCGTTTGTTTCATGTGATTTGACATTGAGTGACGAAATGTATATTAAAGTAATTGCGAAGTAAAGATCCCTTCTTATTAACGACAGACATACCCTTTTTGATAGCCTGAACAACTTCTGAAAGCGCCCACACGTCATAAATATGCTTAGAAATGGACTGTTTTAATCCTGGTGTATTTTAAAACACGTAGACATGTATGTGCATAAAACTCACACTCTTTATGAGAAAGAGGTTCAGATTTTTCAAGCCTTGAGTGTTTCCTAGCAAAAGGATAATTTCCCATTTTTTAAGAAAAGTGTTCGTGAACCTTAATGGGTTTAATGAGTTTGCATTTTGATAAAGGGAATTATTGCCGTAAATACGTCATGACAAAAACCTATTTTTAATCATCAAGAACATAGTTCACGAACAGGTTACAGTGTTTAATCCTGGAACTAATTCCAATGAAAAGATTTGATAAATATCAAATATCAGAATATCAGAATTTTATTTCAATCAAATTTTTAATGTTTAAAAGAACATTTAAAAATATACCGTCTAACAAAATTCAAAGATAGAAAAAATTCTCAAACGAACGGGAATTTTCTACACTTCGGTTATGTGTACTTATATTTAGTAAGTATGGCCGATGACCTGTCCACTCTTCCTTTGCCAAACAACGTCTAATGTGAATCACCGTGTCGAATAGATTCAGTGGGTGTGTCAAAATCAGCTGTTCGAATTTTCACAATAAAGTGTACGCTACTCTGTGTATCTTTTTCTGACTCGAATCCGTGAATATGTATCATTTACAACATAGCTAATAACTGTGTCAAACATTATTTTTAGAAACATTTCTTTGTTTGAGGAAAAGTTAATTTTGTAGGCTAACGGGAACTAACAAGCAAGTTGTCATCAACTGTGACGTCACTAGAAGTTCACAATGGGGTCATTTGTAGTTTTGGCCAATCGAGGGATAGGTTTTGGTCACGTGATTAGAATAATCAGGAATCGTGACACTGTGACTTTGAGCTGGGTTCACACGTAGGCAAAAGGAAAGGCTTGGAACGCAGCTAAATCAACGTTCCGCCAGGTAAATAGTGCCCTTTTTGGGAAGAAAAATATCTAATCGAGAGATTTCACCGTTTATTTGGCTTCTGTAATCCAACTTGAACGGATAAACGGGCTGCGAAAAGAGGACTGGCTGTTCAGACATTATTTAGTCGCCATCTTGGACTGGGTGAGAAAGCAAAACAACGATTTCGTATCACTTTGGAGGCGAAATAAGTAATTATTTGTGTGGTTTTTGGTCGATTTCAGGTGATCGACCAAACCGTTTGTTAAATATTTATCTTTGTATCCTACAACTAGTTTGTAAAATGAGGTTTAAAGATCACAAGCTTTACTCTTCTTCCCTGTGTTTATTTCTCGGCCAACGCAGCGCTCTGTTCGTTGTCTGGTTGTACGATAAAGCTAACTTAATTGGGTATCTTTTCTGACAAGATTGACGTGAATATACTGTAAACAAAGCCACAGTCGAATGTTTAATGTCAGTGATGAATCTTTAAAAAAGAAAACAGTCGGAATTAGTGTTACATAACTAGAGTAAACACAAGGTTTGTGTTCTCACATATTGGTAATACCCATTTTGAAGCCAATTTGTTTTCTTTGTAAAATTACATTAACACAGACTTTGTTTTCAAGTTTATCTATTGTGATGGATGTTATAAGATATTCTATTTACAAACATGACCCATTGTTGTTGCTGACTATGACATGAGTCATGCCCCATCCTTTTCCTTTGAAAGTAAATAATCAGGATAATATATCTGTATTTTAAGATGAGATTGTTCAAACATTTACCTTAAACTAGATGGTCCTAAAAAGGTGTTAGTGCTTTTTGTCTGTCAGGTTTTGATTTTGGTTTTGTCTTGTTGTTTTGTTTTGTTTGAGTTTCAGTAATATGGTTATGATTTGTTAGTTAATATCAGCATTCAGCAAACATCGAACTGTTGATGTTATTCGTTTTGGTTTATGTGTTAAGTGTTTTATTGTTTATTGTTCCAATTATACAACATTGATTGTACTGCTGTTTCTTTGTGTCGTCATCATTTTCTTTATTGTGTAATCATTTTGTCTTTGTGTATATTCGTAAACATCATGGTGACACATCACAACTAAAAAGTACACGTGTGAAATGATTGTTCAGTTCAGTTTAACCGATTAGAAGTTGATGATTGAGTGTTTAGGTCAATCTGATAGTGACCAATTATCAATTATGAAATCACAAACAATTCCAAACACTAAGATTTACTATATTTGCCATTTAGAAAGTTTTATACTTCTCAAAATGACCTAGATTTGTCATCTGTTTCTGTCTAAATATCAGATTCAACCTATACATCTTAATAGCTAAGCATTAATACTTATTATGGTTTGTTGGATTAAGTGCTTTTCTTTGAATTTAGAATAAACTTCACAAGAGATAAAATACGGGGACATTGAAATGTTTTTAATTTGATGTAACATAAAACAGATTTTTTATTTTGAAAAATTCAAACCCCACAATTTTATATGATGGATTTGCAAGTTATGAAGACTTCACATCCTTGGTATGTGACCTCACAATGCCTTGATATCACTGAGAACACAGCTGACCATGTTGTGATCCCAAATATAACAATCTTTCAAGTGCTGTGATAACCTTACTCAATTTAAGATGTGTTATAACTTCTTGGGTATTAGCTACTAATGATCAGAGTGGTACCCATAACCAATCAATGGCCAAATAATGAATTTCACTTTTGAAAGTCAATTGCCAAGGCCAATAAAGGTTTATCTCTTGTGTTTCAGTTGAGTGGGGGCGACCATCAGGTGAAGAAAGGCTTATGGAGCAGAACGGCAATCAGAACCTGCCTCCAACCACCCTGTGTCGCACAGGATGTGGTTTCTACGGCAACGCTGCTTTCGACGGCATGTGCTCTAAGTGCTACAAGGACGCATTAAAACGCAAACAGAATTCCTCATCGCCGGTCAGTAGCGGCCGCGTCAGTCCCACAGGTGAGACTACTACGACAGACGTCAGCAGCATGTCGGCCTCATTGGCACAGACGACTCTAGGTAATTCTTGTCCTTTTATTTACTTTGTCCGCTCCTCTCCTGGCTGCCTTCCTTCCTTCCTGCTGTCTGTGCTGCGTCTCCTGTTGTCCGTTCTGCTTTCTCTTGCATTCCAAGATGTCTGTCCACTCTGCACTGTTCTTTGAGTTTGACCCAGAGATTTCTGTAGTTATTGTGTCATGTTGTTGGGTTTCAAGCTAGAACAACTCACTCTGCAAGGCAAAAGTTACGCAAGTCTCCTTCACAGGCAAATTTAAGCCTTACATGATTTCACCAACATTAGTATATTAGGTGCAGGGCCTTTATCCGCGAATCTTCAGAAAACATATCAATGATTTGTGCAACTACTTTTGTCAACTTGCCCTTTAGCAAATTACCATAGACACAACTATTGGTTAAAATGTCCCATTATGTATAAAATACAAACTGAAAATGAGATCCTTTTCATCAAGCAAATATACACTAAAATGGTTAAGTGGAAAGAATGTTGATATTTGCCCTTTGGCAATCTTAGAAAAGAGTTGCAGCAGCAAAATACTCAATGCACAGCAACGCAGCTGGCCAAAGGTCATGTCTTCTTTGCTGAAGGCTGAATAGTGACACATCATGTATCACATTTATAACCAATCCTACAGCAAAGGTTAAAAGTTTATTCCTGTATCATAACACTGGTTAAAAAAAAGAATTTTCCTGTCATATTAGCTGCTTTTGTCAAACTTTTGAATTTCTACTGTTAGCTCTATGTACATGATGATAGTCGGTGCTGCTACATTGCTTTATTGATAAGAATAAGATGAATTAACTTTTCATATTTAATTACTGCCATGGACTTAGAGATGTCTACTTTGGGTGGTATGTAAGGGTGCTTTTTTTTCTAACCTTTTTTGCCGATGTCAGAATTGCTTAATCATTTAGATATTCTGTATTTTACGCATCTGAAAGTTTTTTATTTGTTTTCATTCTCAGGTTCAAATAAAGATTGCCTGACATTTAATAATTTTTGGAAAACTTATGTGCTTCATTTTGCCTACTGTAAATATGCTTCTTTCGGTTATATGTCCAATCTATGACACCTTCAAAATGACTTAAATTGTATAGATGGGTAAATTTAAAAATGTTTTTGTAAAGTGAATTGATTTAATTTAGATTTTTTTTTTTAAAACATCTATTGGTAGTAAGTTCTCAATTTAAGGATTGGTTTACAGATCTCTTCTGATAAGAGTAGATATTGTTCAAATTGTGGAGAGCATTTCAGAATTTTATAATAAACTCTTTTCAAAGAGTTGTCTCTATGATTGGAAGCAATGATCTTTTAAATATGATCTACGTTGGAAGTGATCCTTGAGTACAAGGGATATCAAAATCATTGGGAGTACAGCCCTTACAGAGAATATGTTTGATGTGATTTACTCAGGCATAATGCCATAGAGTTTTGTTTTCATTTGTAATGTATTGAAGGATATAAGCTGCTATTTTGTTATGTGAACATCAATTAACACCAGTAGAAGATAAGTTGTTTTAAAAAAGCTGAATAGGTTTTCTACCAACAATCACTATCTGTTATTATATTACTTCTTTTGTAAGCTTGTGTGCTGTAGTTGAATGGACGTTTTTGCATGTATTGATGTAAATATATGTCTGCCAGATTATCCCTCTTTCTTTCTGCTCAGAGTTGTTTCCCTTTATGTTTCTTTTTGTGGTGAATGTGTATGTTTGTTGGGGCATGGTTTTGTGCTTTGATATTGCTATAGTTAAGTTAGTCTTTAAGTTTGGGATAGATTAGTTTTGACTGATATTGGGATTATTTTTTCTCTCCTTTTTTTAAAAAGTATTTTTCTTTCTTATTGATTTGATAACTTGTTTTTGAGAGTTGACGACTGCGACTGACATTTACTGATTCTTTACATGAATAACTTGTATGCTTACCTAGAAGTTTGAGGATATATCTTCTCACACAAATCTACATGTTGAGAGGGACGTGACTTAGGATACTTTAATGGTTCAGAACTGGGAGGAAATGTTTGTTTGAATTCTTGCACAACTTTCGAACAACTTGATAGAGTAGCCATTTAGAACCCATAAGGTAGTTGGCTAGTAATTGCTCACTATGATCACACCATTTGGACAAGTGCATTTCATCAACCTGGTCATAGTCTTTCAACTTAACTGGTCCCCTTGACTATCCTTGAAAGCAAATGTTGAAAAGTGTTTCCAAATATGTATCCCTCTCAAAGTGTTAATTTTCAAATTTGAGGAATATAAACATATGTAGCAATTCATTACTAGCAAAAATACCGATGCTAACTGTAATCCACTTACTACCTGGTAATAAGTGTATCTGTCTGCCATAGGGTCGACGTCCCCAGACCCGCCTTCATCGAGCTCCCCTCCCCCTGCCAACACCCCAAGCTCCACCAACACGACCCCCAGTGTGGAGACCGCCACGCCCACCGTGCCTGTAGCCAGCGCCAGTCAGGAAAAGGACGCAGAGAAAACAGATGAAGGTGCTGCAGGTACTATTATAATAATTAACGATTATGATCTTCTTATTTTCTGGGTATCTTTTAAACAACATATTTTTTGTGTGCACTGCACACCTATCTCAAGGGATGTTTCATAAATCCATAACACCTTCAATCTTTTAAAATCCTTCTTCATTAGGGTATTGCCTGCACATGGTTTCCCTCTTATAGTCCATAATAACCAAGCAACTGGAGTTTATTTAAGGGCCGATAGGTAACCAGCTAATAATATTACCTCATATTGAGCAATAATGGCACTGCTAAAATGAGTGTCAATATGCGTCTTCATGCTATGAAAATCCACTGAATGCTATCAGAATTGTAGGAGACCAAGATAATTTTCATGTCACTGTGCAAACTCCACTGTAACCGTCAGCTCTATAAGGACATATGGGTTGAGCCCCCCTCCCCCCACAAGCATTCAGTCAGTCTAGATGCTAGATAATATTGAGTTGCACTGGTTGAGGATGAAGAAGTAATGAAAGCTGTGCTGGTGTTGTACAGGAGGCTCGGAGGTATCTGACGACAGCAAGTCAGACGATGGCAAGGATAAGAAGCCCAAGAAGAATAGATGTCACACCTGCAAGAAGAAGGTTGGACTTACAGGTGATGATAAAACATAGTCTTCCATGTAGTTACAGAGGCAAGATCATGAAAGGGAGGTAATATTGTTGGGTCGAGTTTGGATCCATTGTATAAGTGGAGACTGATTGGGATGGTTTGCAGGATTGTGTAAAACCAGCCCAGTGTCCCCTGTACAAAGAATTTGGCACCACTTCCATTCTAGCCCTGTTTTGTAAAAAGAAACATTTTATGGATCATTGCTTCATTCAGAAATTAATACTTATCCATGGATTATCAAGCATGGTTAATCCATAATCTACTGATCTGCAATGTACACAGCTATTGCTCATGTTATTAATCCTTGTGAACCAACTTTAGTGCAATGAATATTTGATTATGTAAGATTAACACATGAGCAAGTGTTACATGGAACTTTACAAGAGAACTGAAGAAAATTGTTTTACCAGCAGGGGTTCACAAATTAAGTTGATTTAAAAAAAAAAAAAATTTTTGTGGGGGGGGGGGGGGGGGTTGTCCTTTGGAAAGTGTAAGTTTTATATTTCACGTTTTCAGCTAGTTTATCAATGAAATAAAGGGTCAGTTAATCCCTATACACAGAAAGGGTGGAGTCAATCTTCCCAGTGAAGAGTGTCTTTTCAGTTGAGACATAGTTATGTACACTTTTGTCTAGAAAATTATCATAGCAATAACTTTTAATTTCAGAAAGATTTTTTGCATCTATGTAAACCAGTATTTGAAGAGCACATAGCTGTAGTTTTGAAACAATACACTTACTCAATAAAAGAGAATTTTAAAAATAAAATTAGAGTACCTAAGATTAAAATTTGCCTCTGTATGTGTCATGTCATGATCAGTTAAGTGAATGGCTTAAAATCTTCCATTCATAATATCATTTTTACCTCAGCAGACCCCTCTCGCCCCCAAGTTTACAATCACCCCACTCCAAGACAGCTGTAACCCCAGACTGGCCACTGCTGCCTGTGGGCATCGGCCACAAGCACTAGAGATGATGCTGAACCTTATTTTATAATGATATGACAAAACTAGACCCATAGACTTTGTAAGAAGTATAAAAGGATCCTAAGGCCAAACAGTGTCATAAATCTGATGCATACGTGGCTTGAGAATCCACAACTTACATCAAATAGATTAAGGATGCACAGTATTATTGGTATATTGGTATATTGCAATACAGAAACCTCATGGTACGTACCGGTACAGTCTTCTGAAAATATCCGATATATGGGAAGTCTTAGAATTAACTTTTTTTGTGTAAAATTGCAGAAAAACAAAACACCATATGATTTTACTGAAAGTTGTTGACAAAGGTGAATGTGCAAAGTAGAAATAGCACAGACATGTTGAAATACAAAACCAGTCACTTAATTATCTCACTTTGCAAAATGACGTCCAGTTGAGCATTGATCACTGTCATAATTGCTGTTAGTCAAGAGACCATGGAAAAACAAAAATATGAAAAGTACCAATATATTGCAATATGTTTTGCAATATGCTTTTCTGTATTGCAGTATATTGCGATATTGAAATGAGGACCGATACCCATCCTTAATATAGATGGGCCTAAATTGGAATAGAAATATGTCATTATGTCAAGAGGCAGAATTTAAATGGGTAATCTTTTAAAAAATGATTTCATCGAGGAAATACAATGATATTATTCAAGTCATTCTCATAGAATATTTTCTACCAGCACATTCATTCACTTATTTTATTTTTGCCATGAAATCTCATTTTACTATAGCATATGTTAGGGTCTCTCATAGTAAAAGTTCACATTACCTTTGACCTCCCCGACTCCAGCGACCATTAGAAGGTTGGGCACATTGGCTGATACGATCTCCCCTAGTGTGCCAGTGACTAATCTTAGAGCCTTAAGTACCTACCCATGGGTAAATCAGGCCTGTTTCACCCATTAAGGATTTCTTTGTTAAAGAAATGAGGTTTGAGAGTAAATGTATGAGAACATGTGATAATTAGACGGTGTGAGAGTCAAATGTCATCTTCGAAAAGCTATGTTTTGACTTAGTCTAATGAATAAAACCCACTTAATAAATATCATAAATAATAACAAACCATCACCAACTACAATAGTTACATGTTTGCCGATTTATTGCATATTAATAACATTATTTAATTATAAAGTCACTGATAAGATACAGAGTCGCTGTTTTATATAAATCTAAAATATTTCAGTTAGGACTCGCCAGCGGTCATGTATATTTCACAAGCATGTTTTTATTTATAAGCTGTGAACCAGTGATGCCCATCCACCAAGAGCTTATAAACCCTGTGGAAAATCTGTGCTGAAAGTGCACATCTCATACTAACGACAGCTCCATTAAAGCAATGTACAGCCTTGGTTAATCATCCGAGAATTCTCTGCTGTTTATGTCGCCTTTTGGACTTTAGCCAATCCGGTTGCTCATTTATCAGATCTCATGCTAGGCAATCATATTCTATCACTTAATATCAAGTTTTTTAATTGGTTAGTATTTTCATCACTCAAGCCTCCGTTTGTCCCTGGATTTATTGTTACTGTCTCTGTTGCAGGCTTCATGTGTCGATGTGGGGGTCTGTATTGCAGTCTACACCGGTATTCAGACAAGCATGATTGCAATTTTGATTACAAAGAACTAGCACAGCAACAGATCCGCAAGAATAACCCTGTTGTTGTCGGCAAGAAGATACAGAAGATATAAGAAGGATAAAATAGTTTGGGTGAATGGTGGACTCGCGTCCAATTTTGTCAAGTTTTCCGGAGAACAAACAAGGAAGCGGCTATGCATGTGGGATTTCGTTTTTTTATGATGATGATGATAAAAAAGAAAAATATTGGCAATTATCAAGCTTGATTTCTTCTATTACTACACGAATCAACACTTTGATGTCTCGCCTCCTCAAGTTTTTGATTTCCTTCGTTTGTGCCGCATGCGTGTGTGAATTGAATTTCTAGCACAGGTTTGTGCTCATGACGGCATCACAGCGCTGCCAGAAAGGGACTGTTGAGCGCTGATGATGTTTGTCCAAGCCGAAATGGACGGTACCAAAATGGCAGAACTGCCGAGCTTCACCTATAATCATTATGTATCAATGATCATGATTCAGATTTTTTCTTTCTTATTATTACTTTACTTTATAACCGTGTGTAATTTTTTGACCCAATGTGAACTACATATATGTGCGTATGTAAGTTTGTATGTAAATTTGTTTGAGGTAAAATCTTGGGCGTTTTATTACCCACGATATTACTACTCCTATGTTTACGATTGTTTACAGTGTCCTCGCCATGTATTCAACTGACAAGAATTGAGTCTGATAGTTACGATCTAATTATTTGAGTGCTGTGACTAAATCTTAACACTGGTAGTCAGATCTGTTACCCAATGTTCACATGTCCAGAGGTAATCTTGGAGCTTATTTAACACTTTACCTGCCAGATTATTAAAGTTTTCACCAGTCAATTATAAGCTGTTCCAAGTTACAGGATTGACATCAAGCAGCGTAATCAGCTGAAAGTCCAGGACTTCATAGTGTTCTCACTGCATCTAATAAGAGGTTTAATTGAACTAATCATAGTATAGGACATGCAATATCAATATTGATTATCGGCATTATTTATTTACACGTCAATGCTATTTTGACAGCTGTTAATTACAGTGATATGGACATGAAAATGTTACCTTTGGGGTCAGAATGACCAGATTGTTTTGGGTGTTGAGTAGGTTCAATATAGTAGTAGTTATTTTTTTCCTCATATGATTTGTTCTGTTATTATTTGAAGTCTGAATTGTATATGTTTATTTTGCTGTACAAGTAGCCAGTTGCCCCACATAAAATCAGATTATTTATTTCTAGTCCTGCTCTCTTAGCTCAGTAAGCTTATAATATATGTTCAAAATTGTCCCATAAAATGGAAGATCAGAGGGTTAGTGTAATTGTCCAATAAAACAAATTTATTTGTCTCAGAACACCAAAGCAATTAGGTCATATTGTTCTAATTTGTTACCTTGTCAATAAAATGTCAATTGCTGGTCAAGAAAATTTTGTGAGCTTGAATTAAATCCCCTTATCTTCATAAAATAGGTAATTTATGATCATTTTTAAAATGAGTTATATTTTCATTGACCAATATCCTGAAAATCTAAAAAGAATTCCAGTCTTAAAGTTGCAGCACAGAGTCAAATTTCATGAAAATTTTAAGTTCAGTTGTTCCTTGGCATTTTATTATGTAAGTTTTACTTTGGAAATCTATTTGGTTTCTATGTAACTGTTCTATGATTTTATAAAGTTTAATGAAACATGTAAGATTTTATCAAGTTCAATAATTTAACTCTAACTTGGCATTTTAATCATATTAAAACATAATCTCTCCTAGTTCGTTTTTTTCAAAAGATTCTCAATTTTTTCAAAAAGCAATGTCATTTTTTATTTATGAATATTTTATATCTGCTGAAGTAATCCTGTCAGCTATCAATAATGATATGCAACCATATATCACTACACGTTAATATTGTAATAATCCCTAATAATAATTCAGCCCCTTAGTATTCTTTACTGATATTTGTCTGATTTACAAGCCCTTCTCATAGATGATGTAATGATTTTTGCAATGTTTATTATCCGTATTTGCCACCCCAGTTTTCAGTATGCAGATATAATTAATGCTTCCCCCAGCGCTCCATACAAATGATTGGTTACTTGGCAGGTTGCCACAGCAACACGAGATTTTTAAGAATGATTAATATAAAAGTTGTCAGTGCTTTCTTAATACAAAAAGAAGCATTTATGAGTATTAAAACTTGAAATATTTTGTGTGTTCTTGTTTATTTTTATTGTGTCTAAAGCTTTCATCTGTAGGGTAAAAAATCACATCTCTGATGTCTACAGAATTGTAAAAAGGTGACAATTAGTTGAAATTGAGATGTTAAAGATGAACACTTGGACAACAAGAGTCACAAGATTGTTACAATTGGAAGAAAATATATTTCCATTTGTGTTTGGTAAGAATAATTTCTGGTAATAAATGGCTTATTAGGTGTAAGGCTCTCCAAAATGGGATTTGTCGAGTGTTATTAACCTTTAGTGATGTCATTGTGACTATAGTTCTTTGAGGTCATTTTATAACTTCGTGTCCTTCTGTCCCACATGAAATGGAAATTAATCTAGTATCTAGATGGAGGTTATTTTCAACAAATGGCCACGAAGTAGTAGAATCCTTATTCAGATTACAATAATGATATTGGTTTTTGGTCAAAGCCAATCTGTTTACTAACTACTTTATTTAAATTATCTCTAATTTCAACTTTCAATCTTCAAATAATTGGGGAAATGCCCATACTGCCAATTATAGTAACTTTAATTGAACTTTCAAACTGTTTATAAGCCAGCGAAGAAACAAGATTGCGATATATGTGAAGTTGAAAATTATAAATAAATTTAAAAGATTTGCTAATTCAGAAGAACTCATAGACTTTTTCTGTCACATTCCAAAACTCCACCCAAAACAGTGCCACATAACAAGAATGTCCCCCTGTAAAATAGTACAAACTAAATACAGTATTACCAATGTGATAAATTTTAGGTTGTTATGGGCTGTATAAATACAATTTAAAGCAACATGGCATGCTTCATCTCATCTTCCTACGCAAAGCTTAACTATTGCCAGTCTCGAACTGTCCAAGTTACTTGGACAGTTCGAGACTGGCAATAGTTAAGCTTCCAAGTTACTTGGACAGTTCGAGACTGGCAATAGTTAAGCTTTGCGTAGGAAGATGGCTTCATCTGAGCACAATATTAATAAGAAAACCTTCCATATTACTAGGGCATATCGTTAAGATTAAAGCTCTGAATCAATAGGAATATGTAACCTCCACTGGAAGTTAAACACGCCAGGAAGCACGGTGTGATATGATGCTTATTTCAGCACGTGCGGCACGAGCAACTCAAAACTAGAGCAAGAGTCACTGTGTTCTTCGATGGGGCAACATGTTTATACTATATTGGCCTGTACTGAAATAATTTAGGGATATTTGACTTTTTAAACGCACTAGTGCACACCAATACTTCGTAAACACAACGAATGCATAGATACTGCATATCTCTCGATATTACTCATGACCCTCACTCAAGTAATCTACCTCGTAAATTATTTAACAAATATTTACGTCGTCAGGTAGTAAAGTGGAATTTTAAAGACCGGAAGTATTTAATGCAACGTAACTTTAAATCCGCTTGAACTACGATATCGGAAATATTAAAATTTTGCTTGTAAACAGAAAAGCGGAAACGGCAGCTGCTTTGGTCAATCTAATAACAATGCTAGTGCTGTGTTATTAAATCGGTTAATTTACAACATTGCTTTCATAAAACATATTTCATTCTTTGTTCTCAGTTCAGAGTTTAGGTAGATTCAATAGCTACACATAATACTAGTACAGCCGCGTTCAACTATATAATTTATCCGTTTTGGCTTAGCTAACCATAGATGTCCAAGCCGACAGCGGCTGGCTAAACCCTTTCATTGTTGATTGTAGGTCAACTGTAAAGAATTTTAAGTATTTCTTTGCATCGATAGAAAGCTTAAGTGAATGCATAAGTCCTCTTAAACTTAAAACAGTCAATTTAAGCCGTTAAAGCGTGCACTAATGCCTTTAAGGGGGATATTTTATCAATATGACAGTGGCACGATACGTCTTTATTTATGATTTCAAAATATCCTGAACTTAACTTATTTTGTCCAGTATATATGGCATATGTGTTAATTTTCATTATTCTAAACTTGAAAGGCTTTGTTTCATATTTTGTGAAACATATTAAATATTTCCCGTCAAAATAATAAGCAAATGACGGTCATTTAAGTATTACCTGTATATAGTTATATAGTGGGTAGCGTATTGGCTTTCTCCTAATGGTAATATAAGATATATGAATTCATTATATATCTCACATATTCACCTCAAATGAAAACTAATTTATAATTATTAATTTTAAATAAAAATCGAAAACCTATAAGCCGAAATCACACGTCCAATTTACATTCATACTTTTTGTAACCTATATGTTTGGCCTGTCTGCTTGTTTGAAGCAGTTGTTTGTTTGAAATTTTTTTTTTATTTATTAACGCGCGCTATTGTCCGGTTTTCGATCAACAACTTCTACCTTCACATTGTTTGATATTTCAATGATACTTTTCAGTAACAATCTGTACTTAATTCTCGATTAAATTACACCATTGATAACGTTTGTATGTGACTCTAACTCGAAAACTATGTTTCATGAAATCTGATCGGCTGATTGATAAAGGTTATCGCCACTGTTGCCTATTAGAGGGTATATTTCACTGATGAAATAGAGTATCTCATCCTCAATTATATAACAAAAGTGAATATAACATGTATTTACAAATTTGAGGTCCTTTACCTCAATCGTCCTTGTATCGAAACATCCCCCAGATGTCAAATATTATAGGCCTATGACAATGATAGGTTAAATGAAAAAGGGAAAACCGCCTCTCTGTAGAAAGTTTGGCTGAACTCACACGCCATTAACACGAATACTGATTTTAGAACAACTAAACACTATATACTATATCAGTGTTAGATAAGTTTTCAAAGTTACGGAGGAATTTACTTGCGCAACTACCGATACATTGTCCGGTTTTCGATCATAAATCACGACTTCACATTGCCATTCCACGGATAGGCATTCAGGTGATAAGTTCAATAGCTTATAAAATGACAGTTTAGTTTGCCATGTGATCAAACAAAATGAATGATACAACCTATACTCCATGTCACTCACAAAACTTGCAGGTTTCATCGCAACAGGGTCATGCAGGTGTGCCGATCCTTCCTCTCAGCAAAATTATTTCTAAGTCATGATGTTAGGAAAATGTTTTGCAAATGGCATCCACAGTTGGTCACTCGCTCGCCTTTCCGTTACACTGTGCGCATCCAAGGCGTGCGTGATATGTTGGTTGGCTATTATCTTCTTAAATTAAAGGGGCACAGTGTTATATCGGGGTCAAACATGACGAACACGCGAGAGAGACAGACAGAGAGAGAGAGGAGACAGGGACAGACAGACAGACAGACACCTTTGCCACTACAGTGACGTGACGAACAATGACGAGATCCTGTGACTCGCGCTGAAACTAACGTTGCTAGGCAAAGGTGATGTTCTGAAGAAAAAACATGTCACCACTTATGATGTAACTAAAAGCCATGTAAATGGGACGCGGAATTTCGACTTCTGAAAAAAGATTTGGCCGTTTTCCAAAGCAATTTGAAATAAAAAAATATCATAATTTGGGTGTTTGAGAGATGAAGATGAAAGTTTAGAAAGGCGATTTTCATTTAACCCAGACACCTAAGGTATTTGTCTCTTATTCAAGCCACTTACAAAATGTATAAAACACACTCTGTTTCCCTTTATGTTCTGTTGACATTACCATGTATGTTGATCCAGGCATTACTTAGGAGGATACTTCCTTATCCAAATATGATTGAGTTTTTGTTTTTAATAATTAAACCAATACACTTGCAATTTTGCTTCTAACCAAAACCTGATTATATTTCATAAAGTGTTCTATGTCACTTTAACGTTTCTAACTTAGTTTGAAAGGTAGGCGACAGTTGACATCCTGAAGCGTTATCAACACTTATCTACTCCACTTCAAACAGATACCATAGATACCGACTGTTTCTGTGAAACTGGCTGCCGCCTTCTTCAGCAATGATGCATTTAGCAGAAATCGGTACGATTTTATTTCATTTTTATTTATAAATATCACTAAGATTTTATTTATTATAAACTCTACTCTGTTTGAAATTGACGACATTGATCAAAGGCATTCGACAAGTGGTCATCTACCCGTTACACGATCAGAATATCTAGGGGCATGTCGTCGATAGAGGATGTTTTATATGAGTGTTTATGACACGAGTGCCTGGATATTGGTATTTCCCGAGCGAGAGCGTTTGATGTATTGATATTTAGGCACGAGTGTCGCAAACATGTCGATTGTTAACCGGATTGTGTCAGGATATTACATTACATCGTATTTCATTTTTACTTTTTTTAAGAGAAGGGAGGGGTTGGCGACTTTTAAAATGATCTGCAAGAATAGTATTTTCAGTCGTTCTTCAGCTTGTCCACACTTATTGAGATTATCGTGGTATCCAATATATATGTACTACGACAGAAGCACGTCCTCGGCACTCGATGTTGTTGAAATGGACATGCACGGGATTCACGTGGAATAAGTGAGCGCATAACAAATGCAGGCGTAATCAATCGCGCTTAACCGTTTGTGTCCATAGAAACACTATGTAAGGCAGTTTCGCAGTCTATCACTCATATTGCAGGCTTTCTGTTGTTCCTTGGAAGCATAGCGATCCACTTTCTTTAAGTGAAACCTTCCCAAAACGACGTATTAAAATGGCTATATCAATTTACTTCTCTGAGAGACGATATTAAAGTGTTTTGGGGTGTTTTATAATCCATCATTTCATTTTGGTGAAGCAAGGACTTTTATATAGAAACAAATCTATAATACAGGTCCTTGGGTGAAGCATCTGATAATCTTCGAAACCAATTTAGTAACAATCCTACCATTTTAACAAACCTAAGCTAATTTTTTTGTTTAGCGCAAGAAATGTTTACATTATTATATGAGTATACGGTTACTCAATCAAGAATAGTCCAAACACCAAATTTTCAAAGCTTTATGTTCTAAAATTGTCACGCCATGGGGAGCATACCAAGACGTGACCATACAGTGTATCAGAGGACCGTACGTGTCCAGTATATATGATAGCACAACGATAATTTTCAGATTAACCGTGATCAAGTCTAGGAAGATCGTGACAATGCTTGAATAAGTTAAATAAATATGCTGAAAATAAATATTTTTAACAAAATCATAGTTTCAGTCGTTGTTTAGAATTACTTTCAAGTTTGATTGAAAAACCTGGGTGCCAAAGGTACAAAAAGAATATCCAATTGAAAGTTTAGTAAGAAGACAATTAAGAGTGGTCAGATATTATTATCACTTCAAAGTGTTTATTTGAATAGAAATACCAACCAGTAGATTTTTGCAATGCTGTTTTTACTGGACAAAATAATTAGCGGAATATGGTAAAAAGAAAGAATTCAATTCAAATTGTAAACAAGGATCTGTTTACTACTTGACACACTGATGAAGTATCATTCATGACCAATCAGTATCCCCCACGTGTTTCGTTGGGTATTTCAGAGCTTGGAGGGTTGTTATTTATGTGTAAAACTAAATTTAAAAGGGTTTGAAATTATATCACCATTTTATTTTATCACAAGTATGGTTAAAATCAACGTCTATGAATATTAATAATTTAGATGATAATACACGTTCTCAATGACATAATATTAACCGTATCGCTGAATCGTACATTAGATAATGATCATTTAAAACTTGTATTCAATAGCTTCGCTGTTCATTTCCTTTGACAATTTTCCCCATGTATGACACAGCACGTTTGTTCTATCTTTCATTGATATCATCTGTTATCTCTTTTATCTGGCATGATACGGCAGCGCATGCAACAGAGGGAGTACAATGCAGTCACACCTGTGTACAAAATACAAGAAAGGTTTAAATAGAAGGAAATAGAAATTGGTATATGACCATGGATTAATTAGCATTAATATACGAGTTATCATGACGATTTGTCAAAGATTTGGATGAAAAATTGTGAATGGATTACAAACGGAATTGTTTCTTCATTCTAATCATCGAAGATCAAAATGTCGACCTACCTTCACCTCGGCGTCGGGGATTCGTCTTACCTGGCTATTTATTCAAGGTAATCACCAACACGCCGATAATTGTCAGTTATTTTCTCATGAAGGGAGTGATTAATCAATTCTCAATTTTTTAAGATGATATTTGCTTTCAATTTATTGAATTTCTTTAATCGTATCCTTACATTTTGAATACTGAAAAATAACATTTCTAACCGGTTTAGCTAGGTATTAAATTTAGTTGATTAAAACACAAATCAATTTGCAATTAAACTGTCGAAACCATGTAATGAATAATTTTTTGATAAAAAAAGATATTTCACACTAAATTGATTCGTATATAAATGGAAACTTAAATATCAAATTTCTACCCTTTATAATTCTATTGTTTTACAAGCGTTTAACATATTTTCAATGATTTAATAATATAGGCCCTATTTTACTTTTACATTTTTATAGGGACCTTATGTAGCCTTAAAGTAATTAGTACATTAATAAAAGGAAAATATAGAATCAAACTTAAATAATTTTGATAACATGATTCAGTCATTTTCCGAAGCCATTCTATTCATTCTATTTCGATATACTAAACTGAAAAAATATGCGTTATGTTTTGTCAAATGCAGAAAGCTCACAACGTCGACGAATCATTATACCAAGAGAAAGAACCCCGTCTTAAACTAGTTTGCTTGCTTCATCGTTTTGCGCAGGGTTCACTTTGCTTTAAGTTCTCTCAAGCTTAAACACATTTTTCATCGTTTTATCATTTGTTATTTTTGTGAAAAAATAGGTGTTAAGAATATTTTATATTTTAAGCTTTAACGGACTCTCACCCTAAATTTGACCACAGCTGATCTTAGAGCGTAAACAATACGGTGCAGGGGGAAATATAGGCCTATATAATATACTTTGTAATACAGTAGTTTGAAGGGAATTAGACGATCATTTCACATTTAAATCTTTGAACGTTCAAATAACAAAATAAAAAAACACTTTTATAATAAAAAAATGTCTCTTTTCTAAACTTTTAAAACCGCTGATCATATTTTATTTAACAAATAAAGTGGAACGAATTACACAGAACATTAATTTCCTTGCACCGTCACGACACAAACATTGCGTGTAATCTGGGGCATATAATGAATCCACATGTCACATAACAGTTCGGACAACGTCCCAGATTTTGGCCGCGATTTGGACGACGAAACAGGCTTCATGGACGACAACGACGAAAGAAAGAGACTTATCGGATGGGAGGACGGAACTCCTACAGATCTAAATGCTGGTGGGTTTTTGAAAGAGCACCTGTTTGCACTGGTTTAGATCTAAAATAGTAAAATGTTTCATTTACTTGGTCACATCATCTCGAGTTGATGATATTTTCGAAATATGATATAATTAACGAGATTAAGACATTTCTCATATCATATGATGGGTGGTATGAATATTAAGGCTTCGTTTAATTAGAATTTAGATATAGAATTCATAAATTCTTGTCATGAAAATGTCACAAGGAAATGAAAACAAATCGAATATAACAGTAAACTTGAGGTTGATGTTTACAAATAACACTATGTAGACATTAAAACTTAATGTTCGATGGCAACACTTAATGTAGTTACCAGCGTATTTCGGCTAAAATATAACTGCGTGTTTGTATTTGGTTCAGCATCCCCTTACCCCTCTCACGGGTTCTCTCCCTTACCCCTCTCACGGGTTCTCTCCCTTACCCCTCTCACGGGTTCTCTCTCTTACCCCTCTCACGGGTTCTCTTAAAGGAGAGCCAGGTTGTTTAAAATAAAGTTTCATATGTGGTCCTTAGAGATGTCAAGATTTATCGATAGTTTGGATGTTTGCATCTTCTACTACGCGATACAAGTGCATGGATACAACAAGATTTTAGACAACTATCAGGATATTTATATCGTTGAGAGTCAATGATACATCTAAATGTAGCCTTAATTAAGAGACAATATATCCAAAATACTATTTTCATAATTTGTTTCTAATAAATAACTATAGAACTGACATTGGAAGATTTTTTATTCTATTTTAGAGATTTAAGTGATTAGACAAACAGAAAATACAAGATATTTCTGACATTTCATTCCAGTTTCTCCGATTGCCATTCCTTCATGTAATGTTTTGGACAGTTTGATAGCTACGACATATCATTACTTTTTTAGCTCATCAGGTCTGAAAGACCCGATGGGCTTATGGCATGGCAAGGCGTCCGGCGTCCGTCCGTCCGTCCATCCGTCCATCCGTAAACTTTTCACTTTTTCGACTTCTTCTCCAGAACCAATAACTCTAGAGAGCTGAAATTTTATGTGCATATACTCCTTGGCAAATGGGGATTCTAAATTGTAGATTTCGTGAGGGTCAAAAACTTAAAAATCTATTTTAATCTTCGTCTCCAGTTCCAAAAGGTCCAGAGATTCTAAATTGTAGGTTTGGTGACCCCATGACCCCAAATGGGGTCACAGGGGTCAAAACCTAAAAAACCTAATTTAATCTTTTTCCCTAGTTCCAAAAGGTCCAGAGAGCTGAATAGTTGTGTGAAGACTCCTTGGGCACTGGAGATTCTAAATTGTAGGTTTGGTGACCCCATGACCCCAAATGGGTTCACAGGGGTCAAAACCTAAAAAACCTAATTTAATCTTTTTCCCTAGTTCCAAAAGGTCCAGAGAGCTGAATAGTTGTGTGTAGACTCCTTGGCCAACGGGGATTCTAAATTGTAGGTTTGGTGACCCCATGACCCCAAATGGGGCCACAAGGGTAAAAAACTTAAAAATCTATTTTAATCTTCTTCTCCAGTTCCAAAAGGTCCAGAGAGCTGAAAAGTTGTGTGTAGACTCCTTGGGCACTGGAGATTCTAAATTGTAGGTTTGGTGACCCCATGACCCCAAATGGGGTCACAGGGGTCAAAACCTGAAAAACCTAATTTCATCTTCTTCTCCAGTTCCAAAAGGTCTAGAGAGCTGAAAAGGTGTGTGTAGACTCCTTGGCCAACGGGGATTCTAAATTGTAGGTTTGGTGACCCCATGACCCCAAATGGGGTCACAGGGGTCAAAACCTAAAAAACCTAATTTCATCTTTTTCCCTAGTTCCAAAAGGTTCAGAGAGCTGAATAGTTGTGTGTAGACTCCTTGGGCACTGGAGATTCTAAATTGTAGGTTTGGTGACCCCATGACCCCAAATGGGGTCACAGGGGTCAAAACCTGAAAAACCTAATTTCATCTTCTTCTCCAGTTCCAAAAGGTCTAGAGAGCTGAAAAGTTGTGTGTAGACTCCTTGGCCAACGGGGATTCTAAATTGTAGGTTTGGTGACCCCATGACCCCAAATGGGGTCACAGGGGTCAAAACCTAAAAAACCTAATTTAATCTTTTTCCCTAGTTCCAAAAGGTCCAGAGAGCTGAATAGTTGTGTGTAGACTCCTTGGGCACTGGAGATTCTAAATTGTAGGTTTGGTGACCCCATGACCCCAAATGGGTTCACAGGGGTCAAAACCTAAAAAACCTAATTTAATCTTTTTCCCTAGTTCCAAAAGGTCCAGAGAGCTGAATAGTTGTGTGTAGACTCCTTGGCCAACGGGGATTCTAAATTGTAGGTTTGGTGACCCCATGACCCCAAATGGGGCCACAAGGGTAAAAAACTTAAAAATCTATTTTAATCTTCTTATCCAGTTCCAAAAGGTCCAGAGAGCTGAAAAGTTGTGTGTAGACTCCTTGGGCACTGGAGATTCTAAATTGTAGGTTTGGTGACCCCATGACCCCAAATGGGCTCACAGGGGTCAAAACCTGAAAAACCTAATTTCATCTTCTTCTCCAGTTCCAAAAGGTCTAGAGAGCTGAAAAGGTGTGTGTAGACTCCTTGGCCAACGGGGATTCTAAATTGTAGGTTTGGTGACCCCATGACCCCAAATGGGGTCACAGGGGTCGAAACCTAAAAAACCTAATTTCATCTTTTTCCCTAGTTCCAAAAGGTCCAGAGAGCTGAATAGTTGTGTGTAGACTCCTTGGGCACTGGAGATTCTAAATTGTAGGTTTGGTGACCCCATGACCCCAAATGGGGTCACAGGGGTCAAAATCTAAAAAACCTAATTTCATCTTTTTCCCTAGTTCCAAAAGGTTCAGAGAGCTGAATAGTTGTGTGTAGACTCCTTGGGCACTGGAGATTCTAAATTGTAGGTTTGGTGACCCCATGACCCCAAATGGGTTCACAGGGGTCAAAACCTGAAAAACCTAATTTCATCTTCTTCTCCAGTTCCAAAAGGTCTAGAGAGCTGAAAAGTTGTGTGTAGACTCCTTGGCCAACGGGGATTCTAAATTGTAGGTTTGGTGACCCCATGACCCCAGATGGGGTCACAGGGGTCAAAACCTAAAAAACCTAATTTAATCTTTTTCCCTAGTTCCAAAAGGTCCAGAGAGCTGAATAGTTGTGTGTAGACTCCTTGGGCACTGGAGATTCTAAATTGTAGGTTTGGTGACCCCATGACCCCAAATGGGGTCACAGGGGTCAAAACCTAAAAAACCTAATTTAATCTTTTTCCCTAGTTCCAAAAGGTTCAGAGAGCTGAAAAGGTGTGTGTAGACTCCTTGGCCAACGGGGATTCTAAATTGTAGGTTTGGTGACCCCATGACCCCAAATGGGGTCACAGGGGTCAAAACCTAAAAAACCTAATTTCATCTTCTTCTCCAGTTCCAAAAGGTCTAGAGAGCTGAAAAGGTGTGTGTAGACTCCTTGGCCAACGGGGATTCTAAATTGTAGGTTTGGTGACCCCATGACCCCAAATGGGGTCACAGGGGTCAAAACCTAAAAAACCTAATTTAATCTTTTTCCCTAGTTCCAAAAGGTCTAGAGAGCTGAAAAATTGTGTGAAGACTCCTTGGACACTGGGGATTCTAAATTGTAGGTTTGGTGACCACTTGACCCCAAATGGGGTCACAGGGGTCAAAACCTTAAAATCCTACTTTCATCTTCTTCTCCAGTTCCAAAAGGTCTTGATAGCTTAATAGTTGTGTGTAGACTCCTTGGACAATGGGGATTCTGAATTGTAGGTTCGGTGACCCCTTGACCCCAAATGGGCAATGGGCCTTTTTTATTTGATTGTGAATAACTCGGACGTTGGGACAGGCTATCTTTCCTACACTGCCAATGACCCCATGGTGTAAACCACAACACCTATTTCTATCAAAAGTCTGATGAGCTACAGAGCCCATGGCTCTATTTTTATGTTCATGTATTCATTCTCCTTTCATTAAACTGTAGAAAATCAGGATACGTGTTGTATCACAACCATGGTATTATGATGATGATCCTAGGCAATGCATTCATGATAATATTATATTGTCTCGCCTAATAAAACTGGAATCTGTATAGATGGTCTCAGCTCTTAAAGGCCAAAGTACAGTGTCAGGGCTAGTGGTTTGCCATGGTTTTATTGATCTCTGTACTTCTCTTGTATTTGAGGTCAAGGTTCAAGACTCGGGTTGCATTTGAGGACATGCTTTATTCCATAATGTGACAATGAAGATTGAGATAAATAGAGGATACTAAACGACCTTCCATCTAATTCTATTCATATTAAACGAGTTTATTATTAGGTATAAAATGAGCGAAAGTGAGTTTGATACCAAATCATTAACGAGTTTAATAAAAATAGTATTGAATGGAGGAAGTTTAGTTTAGTATTCTGTTTATCACTTGACCTCAGTAATCAAGCATGATTGCCGTAAGTGTAGTGAACGAAACATTTTCGTTACTTGTGACAGCGGTGTGACATTGTGACGTCACAACCACACAATATTGTGACGTCATACGCGTCACATTAGTTTAACATCGAAGTACAAATATTACACTGCAGTATCTTATACAGGCTAGTAATAATAATTATTTAGTTGATTTCATTTAAGCTCCATATCCTTCCTTCCATCCATCAGTCCCTACATACTTCCATCCATCCATCCCTACATACTTCCATCTATCCATCCATTTTCTTCCTGGAAAAACCAATGTATCTGTGTTTTAAGCCAATAACATTTTAGATTGTGACATACTATGATTGCAAATGACAAATGCTATGTGGTACTCACTTCTATATTGAAAAGAGCCAGTTACCTCCCTTGCTTCCTGCACAGATATCACTGGAACCTCAGACTTGATTTGTGTAAATCTCACACCGAAGTCCTAAGTACTTGTATAGTCAGGTGACAAATGATATAGCACATAACAACAAACACTAAAAACATCAGTTCAGCTGTTGTTGGCAACATCTTGTTCCACCTATTGTTTTTTATTGTTCGCAATCAAAGTTTGTTATGCAATAAAATGTTACAAACTGAACTTGTCTGTGCCTGAAACTTCCTGGAAAACTAGAGGTCCTGTAGGTTTGGGGAATATTTTTATGAAACTGAAGTTGGTCAAGAAATTCAAATTGATAATTTAAACATAGAGAAACTCACCAAGGTGTTCTGATATCAAATATTTATTATATTTTCAATGATGAAATAATTGTTATTTATCAATGAGAATAGAAACGACAGTTTCACTTAGTGCAATTACATTATGATTCTCCTCAGTGGAAAAACTCTACAATCTTATGACATATTCTGTGACATTCTCTCGTGACAGAGAATGTTGTTGGGGTCAAATATGTCAAACTTCATAAAGAGTATTTTTCATCGACAAGTAGTTTGAAAATCAACATATCAGTGCTTATCATTTAATATATTGACAATAAACAGGAAAATCATCCAGATTTATGAAGGAAAACCAGATGTTATTTGGGAAGCCTATTTATAGCAGACAGAACGAGACATAAAGGTTGGTATTGCTTGTTGTGTCAATTAACTAATATACATGTAAATGGGACGCTGAATTTTGACTTCTTAACATTCATATGACTGATTTTTATTTTTATAATTGAAAACAAGAAAATGTCATAATTTTATCATTTGAGAAATGAAGTTGTAACTTTAGATAAGTGATTTGAACTTAACCCAATTCATATGATATTTTGGCACTTTGTAGGCTACATACTAAATTCATGTAACACTCTGGAACACTCACTTTAAGCAACAATCACGATGACATCATCTTACTACTCCACTCATAAAGTTAAGGTCATCTAGGACATTTTGGATATGGTAAATAGAAATTTGACATTTCTAGTTGAATACCGTAATTGTCACATTTTGTGAAATAGAAAATTATGTTTTTATCAACGAGGGTTGATATATTGTATATTACTCATTATTATCAGAGGATACAAATGTGAGATTATATTTATCATCCAAACTCATTTGTTTTAAACACTTTAATGAAAAATGTACAAACAATGAACACTGCTTTACCATTAGACTCCAAATGAGACAATGTCTTAGCAGATATGACTTTGTCATGTTTATGATGTCATTGCCTAGGCATTGTGATGTCATTACTTGATGATGTCATGTTCTTGGGCATTGTTCAACTAAGGTCAAAACAATATCCTATGAGATATCACATTCACTTCATGTCCCATAGCGTGATATCTTCTATGGAAAACAGTTATGGTTGATAAATATATTCATTATATTTTCAATGTTGAAATATGCCATTTAACGATGAAAGTAAAATCTGTATTTTCACTGAGTGAAGTAAAAACAGTATCCTACTCAGTGATATAATGCAACAATCATATGATGTCGTCTGTGACATCAAATAACAATTGAATGACATCATGCAACGGCCGCGCTAGAGAAGCAATTTAGGTACTCCATTCCTATCGTTAAAGTCATTTACGAGGTTTTGGAAACAGAATAAATAGAACATTTGACATTTCTTGTGAAGTAGAAAATCATATATTTACAGTAAAGGCTGTGCCGCTCGTGAAAATATGAATTTCTTCTTCACTTGATGAGATATTAATGGTATTCGATGAGAAATGTCAAATATCCTCTATATATTTTTATGGCATACAAATATATAAGTAATTTAAGTAATGTAATATATAAGTAATGTACTTCTGTGCGTAACATTCTGGGATGTTTTTTTATAAATCATCAACAATTGAAGCAGATGTCACATGAACATCAATTAGGTTATTCTTCTGTCGAAAAATGTTAAAATATGGTTTTATTTGTTTATAATTCGCATTATACTACAGAAGGTGTAAATGAGTGTAGGAATATAATATATATTCAATGTAATTGAACAAATATGGAAGGTACTTATGCTGCCAAAAAATGTGTATGAAGTTTATTACGAACATATATGCAAGATAGCAAGATAGGGGAGGTGAATTTTCCTAAAATTAACAGAAGTGGTTTTTCATAATAGCTCTCATCAATACAAAATGAATGTCTTCGCTCAACAGGACCGTGGTCAGGGAAATTTTCACACTTCTGATTTCTCAAGAAGAACTGCTGCATCTCGATCAAAGCTGAAACTTTATTTTCAGGTACTTTATTTAATATTAATTTAGAAGCTGCATTTGTAAAATTCAGGGATTCATATGTTTTCAACACCTGCAAATTTATTTTAAAACCAACAGCGTAAGTAAGAAAATTTTACAAACGCAACTACTTTTTGATTTTGTAACAATGACGACATGTTACAATACAGGGTCAAAGTTTGTACACTTGGATCTGATTAATGAATCATAAAATTCAGATATATCCTATTCATTGGCTCAATTTTATGAAAAATACTGTCACTTCATTACTTTTGAATGCCAGGAGAACTTGCAGTAACATCTGTAGGTTAAGGGTATAGTCTTCCCAGTAGCCAAAGTTTCAATAATTTTCTCTTTTTATCCTATTTACTACTTAAAAGATATAAGCATGTAGTGATAACACCCTTCAGCTGTGGTGACTAGTCCAATATCCCACATCCTGAGGAGATAATGTGATGTTATTAAATATGTATTGATTCTCTTCCGCACATTTGGTTAGATGCTAGATATTAAGACTGTTGGTATGCGCCAGGTGTCCACAGAGGGAGTCTTCCTCACCTCCAGAATGTGTTCGGTTTGATTTTAGCTTTATGTTGTCTGGATTTTAGATGTAGAGCTGAGCTTTAATCTCTGATACTTTGTGCAGTTATGATATTTATGACACTGGATCTATTTACTTAATGGTAGGTAATCTAGATGTAAATTTTTTTTAGTGATATGCCATTCGAATTTATATCTCCACAGTTGCACATATAATGTTTATGTTACTGTTTATTTTACAAATGGGTACTGAATGTGTAGTTGTAGTAAGAGTTCAAGATTTATTATTCAGTGATACATGTGTGAATATATGCAACACCAGCTATGTTTACAACTTTATAAATGTATAGATATAATCTATAATTTAATCATTATTCATTATTCATTAATCGTGGAAACATTTGCCTAGAGCCATCTGTTACATTAAAAATTGTTTTATTAAAAATCGGTGGACTGTCACTTATTCTATTGATGCTCTGATGAAGACCACCTTGTGGTCGAAACATGTAAGCACATGAATAAATGTTTGCGGCCAAGACAAGTCTTGTTCCTGGTGGTTCTTCCTCCCTTTCTCTCTGTCACTTATTCCGAATAGTTATTATGGATTTTACGCTTGGATGTAGCTCTCCAGCAGCTCATGCTTTCACTAGCAGCCATATTCTCAGTGTGAAGTGTTCTCCTTACAGGGAATTTTGATATGGAAAAAAATGTATATTATATATTGTGTATTCATTTAAATATTGGATTTTGAGCAAGTGTCCTAGTATACATGATCAGTTTCATGATACCTATAATTGATTGAAAGTTGTTTATTTTCTTGTTAAACATGTTTTTGGTCAAAAATTAAATTTTCCTATTTCCAAATAGGGTATGGTGTCATGCGTCTTATTGTATCTTGTTGTTTCGAGATATTGTGATAAATATCATTAATTGTTTGTATTCTCTCAACTTTCGCAATAAGTAGCAACGCAATTTCGGAATGAGAGAACATTTGCTTGGTCAAGCCATCTGTTACATTAAAAATGTTTTATTTAAAATCGGTGAACTGTCACACCATAAAGTTAATATGGATTTTCCCCTAGGATACAGCTTTCCAACAGCTTGCGTTTAACTAGTGCAGTCATATTTTCTGTTAGCAGTTTTGTCTTTAGTTTACAGGGAATTTCATTGATGAAAGAAGTGTTGTATATTATATATTGTGTATTCAGTTGAAGTTTGGATTTTGAGCTTTGTATACTGACTAATGTGAGACTAGTGTGAATGTGTTTATTTTATCTTGACCTCTTGCTACGGATGCTCAATTTGTCATCTGGGGGAAAAAAGAAGGATGAAAATTTTTGATAATTGGACATTCCCAGTCAATTTGTGTCACTGTATATACACATGATATTTTCAATCGTTCATTTTGATCTACAATATTGGTATGTGTTTTTTCATTTCTTGGACTAATATGTGCTTTATTTGATGAATGGATTCTGACTTTGCAAGGTATTTGAAGGTGTTCTTTGATTGGTCATTTCAAAAGGTAAAGACCATTGTGTTTCTGTAAGGAAAGATAGCTGATGAAGTGAAATTGATGAGGAAACAGTAAAATGCTTCTTAGCCCTTAGCATAAACTTTTGAGTTAAGTAACAATTTGAGCAATATGGATTACCGCAGACTGTCTGAAGATGACTTGGATGAAAGGACAATCTTTGCAAGTGAGTATACAAGCTATATGTAATGAAAATAATAATTTTCTACCTCACAGATGGTTAGACATGGTGTCATATTTTCAATATGAGCACATGTACACATATCACTTTTGCCTAGCAACGATTGTCTTAGCGCGAGTTACTGTATTTCGTCATCTGTGACGTCATAAAATCATTGTTCGTGACGTCACTGTAGCAGGTTGTCGGCCGGGAATGAGGCCGTTTTCTGAATATTTCCATTCGTTTGAAATGGAGTAGAATCGGCAATAAAGAAATTATAATCCTCGAAAGTATGTCATATAAATTTTACAAATCTCGCTTGCTTTCGCTCGGGTAATACAAAAATTCACACACGTTTTGCAAAAGTTATGTGACACACTTCCTCGGGTAATAATCTCTATCTACCTCACAGATAGTTAGACATGGTGTCGGCCAAGAAAAGACAGACACCCTCTAGATATCTTGTGCTCCAGCTGATACATCTTGCTGGGCTTCCACAGATAAATAATCTGGAGTACTTGACAGTCAAGACTGGACCCGAGAACCAAAATTATTGTTCAGCCCGTATGTAATAAACATATATGTTGACTTAAATATGGTCATAAAAAGTATATTTTGACATTAGAAGCTGTCTCTTTGTTAGTGTAACTGACACTCGTATATCCGGTTTGTGCCGCTTTCACTGGATGCAAGTCATTTAATTGGCTGGTTATATGTAGCGGGCAACGCTATATGAGTTAAATACGCCTGAAAGCAGCATTAAACCCCATCATATCACCACACCTCTATATAGCGTTACAAGGCTTTTACCCAAGAGATATCAGGGTATTTGAAGGAGCAACATGGATACAAATACCCTGATGTAGCAGGAAAGTTTGATGCAGTATACTTACTGGAGGATACACAGCTAATCTTGGTTATCGGGGTCAAATAGTATACTCTCATCATGTCTCATGTTTTCAGATCCAGGCAAGCCTCCCCTTGGTAGGCCAGGTGCTGAGGTCTTCACTTACGAGGAAGCCGTGAAGTCAACTGGTGGGTAACCTTTGACACTGTAGAATAAATGTCGGCATATATTCTGATGTATTTTCTTTGATCCAAAACTACCTGTAGTCTCTGTATTTCTGTACCATGCGCTGTAATATTTATATGAAGGAAGTGAAAATTTGGATCAGCTTTCTCTCCACTCTATTCAAAATCGTTTTTGTGTTTCCAAATGTATTGTCTAAAAATTGAAATTATTCATAAATCTCCACAGTGCTGTCTTATTAATTTCCATCCTAACTATCATTTATTCTTGTCAAGTATATTTATTTCACTATTTTGGATGACCGATCAAATCGTTCTTATTGCAACGGTACAGTTGGCCTATGATTTTGTCCTCACTTTCAGTTTCCAGCACGAGACAAACCTATAGGCAAAGGCCCAAATGATATTTTATCAATTGCTATTATCAAAGAAATTCAAGGTTCTTAGGCCTCCAATGTGAGAAAAATAAAAATTAGAGAAAAGAAAACTATATCTCAGATTTTCCAGCTGCCATTCTTGGTATGGAAACAGCTTTTGATTGGCAACTGTTTTGCTTTAATTCATCTTTTAATAGAATCAATTTTGGGAAAGAAGATGGCTCATTGAGAATCTGGACCAATTGTGTTTAGATATCAGGTTTATCAAGTTGATAAAAGTTCATGGATTAGGATGGATATTTAAGTTTTATGAGATATATTTTACATCAGCAAGGATGGTTATTCTGTTTATTATCTAAAATCTTCTGCTAAGTATATATCTAGAGAGAAATTGGTTGATCTCACAATTGTGTCTTTTCATGTTTCTTTTGATAATCTCTTTATTTCTCTGTTCCCAGGGTATGGCCGGTTCCACTGGATCATTCTGTTCCTGTGTGGCTGGGCGGTGTCTAGCGATGCTGTGGAAGTACTTTCAGTTTCCTTCCTGTTGCCCTCGGCAACCTGTGAACTCCACATGACCTCTAGTGACAAGGGATGGCTCAGCGCTATTGTATTTGTAGGTCAGTAAACCTTGGACACTTTATCACTTTCACTGTCTAGTTCCAGCTTTTTTACGAAAATTGCTCGACATCATATACAGCTCTCCACTATATAAACATTAGCAAAGAGAAAGCAAATGTGGAAACATTATATAATCATAATAATAAAATCATAAAACATGAAGATAATCTTCAACATAAATAAATAATTTGGCTACACTTATTTTACAATATACATTGAAAGCTATGTTATTTAAGTTTGATACTTTAGGCATGTGTTGGAATTCACTGGATAAGCGATCACAGTTGTATCATATGTATCCCAATGTATCATTTCCATTCATGTCACCACACGTTCTAACACACAACATTCCTGAATTTACGGTTCGTTCTTGAAAGCATTTGCTCCAAAACTTCATGAATTTCACTATAAAAAGGTACTTCCAGAGAAATCTTGCTGATGTAATGGATAAGAGACTTTCAAATTGGTTAACTTGGATTTCTAAACTTGTCACAATGTTTTACAGATCTGCGCACTATTTCTTTATATGTTGTGGATATGTTTGGCTATATTGTGATTAAAATCTCATAATAATTATTAAAGCTGTTCGGATGTGAAATTTTGAAATAATACTTTTTATCTTTAATGATCAAAAATTTTGTATCTGTGGCCAAATTTTGTTTCATGTATTAATCTGTAATTTGGTGGAACTATGTCTTAATCAAATGATACTTGTTACAATAATAAATAGAAAAAGTGACCTTACCAATCATGTGTTGTGAATTAAGTATAGTAACTTTCCCAATGTGAATTATTTTTGATGTTGCATTGTTTTTTGAAATTGGTGAAAATAGGCAAAAAAAATAAAATGGCTACTCTTGTTTCTTTTGTAATAAAAGTGAGGATGTAATTCATCACTTCGTAAGGAGAAGATAACTCTTGATGTTTTTGGACGTGAAGACTAAGCACTGATGTTGACAAAGAGAATTGTACAGTTTCATCACTTCTTGTGGCAGGTATGATGGTTGGTGGATATTTCTGGGGTTCGCTGGCGGACAAGGCAGGAAGAAGGTCAATCCTGCTGTGGTCACTGCTGGTCAATGGAGTGGGGGGTCTGGTGTCCAGCGTCGCTCAAGTCTTTTGGCTTTTTCTCGTCATGAGGTTCATCAGCGGAGTCGGGTCAGTCTTAAACTTTGGTTCCCTTTTTGTCCTATTTGCAGTATTCCTCTGTTACCAAGGCAAAATATTCCAAAATATTCCAATTACCTACACTTTATCACCCCTGGGACTTTTGATCAGGAAAATCCTTACTGTAATAACACAACCTTTATTTGAGTAAGCCAAAGAGACTAAAAGGTATGAATAGATTGGCCATTCTCTCCCGTGCACGGGAATGGTCGAGTTCCTTGGCTACTATATGGTTTGTAGTTGATCCGGGTATCAATTCTCGGGCACAGAAGGAAATCCAAGATGGCTGACTTTCTCCTATTTTGTTTATATGTTATAAAGCTATGTATACTTTAAGTCTGGTGCCTTTGTGAAGAGGTTTGATGTTTGGAAAAGAAATCTGTGACCTTATACAAAGAACTGGTTTAAGTTTATGTCATATGACCTGAATTTTTTTAAGCCCTTAGCCCTGAAGGAGAAAATCTGATGCATGAAATGTGTTAATCAAATTCCCACAATGAAAATTATTTGGTTGAAATGATTTTCTTTTTCCACCTACGACAGAGTTGGGGGCAGTATGCCCGTGATCTTCTCCTACTTCTGTGAGTTCCAGCCGAGAGACCGGCGCGGCTCAATGATCTCAGTCCTGGCCACCTTCTGGATGGGGGGGAACATCCTCGCTGCAGGTGATCACCTTGTTGTAGTCAAGCCAGTCCATCCTGCTACATCAGTGGACTGGTATCTCCAAAGCTCCTATATATAACCAGGGCCAACGTTTTCAAAGCTCTCTTAGAGTTAAGATGGTGTTGAGCCAATGTTAATGTATGGTAATTAAAACTATCTTAGTGCTAAGAGAGCTTTGATAATCTAGGCCTTGCCTATTATATGACACACAGGTATACCCAGCAGGCATTCTGACATTGTATCAACGTTGAAACGACATCGTTTATCAACGTCGAAATAACATTGAAATTTGATTTGGTATTAATATCTATATGACGCTGCAACGATTTAAATCAAAATGTCACCAAAAATGTTTGTTACAAATGGGCAATTAACGTTTTGTAAGAATTATTAGCTTTATTCAAATGAAAAATTTATGTTGTCAGTTGTGAAAATAACTGAAAAAATAAAAACTGATGAAACATACCATATAGCTTGTAAACTCTAATTAGATATAAGGACAGAGTTACCTACCTTTATTGTGAAATTGAAAGAAATTAATTTTTATTTATCTAAATCCAATATCAATAACACTTTTGAATGTCAATGATAGCTGTTTGTTTTTGCATTTTTTATTTCATTCTTCAAAACAATCCATAACTTATTTGATGTTGTTAATGATAATGAAATGTTATTAAAGTAATCATTTGTCAGTTTTAAGTTGTTCTGACGACGTTGAAACAACGTGAAAAAACCAACCAAATTTCAACGTCAGGAAACTAACGTTGTTCTGACGTTGAAAATTGGTTGATCGTCGTCCTGACCTTAAATCAACCAAATTTCGACATCACAAAAAAATACCTGACGGGACTCTACTTTTTGTTTTGAATGTCTGTCCCAGGTCTGGCGTGGATCATCATCCCGCTGACGTACATCGGATACTCCTCCCCCGAGTTCACATTCTCCAGCTGGCGTATCTTCATCGCGGTCTGCACCACACCCGCAATTACATCCGCATTCCTCTTCTTCCTCATGCCGGAGAGTCCAAAGTTCCTACTTACAGTGAGTCAACTCTCAACAAACTTAGTCTGCAAATTGTTATCTGTGCCAGTCGTCATCAATGGCTGATTGAAGCATTGATGCTTTACCCCAACATGTTTGGCTGAGTGCAACCCCCTAATTTGGAAGGTAGCCTCCAGGAAATTTCTCATAGGACTGTCAAGTTGAGCTGCAGTTGACTGAAGAGGTGGCTCAGAAAGGAAACACTGCAAGGCTGAATCTTTTGTCTGGGATTGAGACTGGTGCTTTTCATCAACACTGAAATTTCTATAGATTTGTTTCCATGACAACATTAATCTGTCATTATAAATTGTGAAATAATTTGCAGGTGTTATGTAAAAATTTGTCTGATGCATGTCAAAATTGAAGATGAAGTTACAAAATCTGTTTTAATGGGATATGAATTATTAGAATTTCGAGCATTATTTATCTCTTCCTTCTCTCCAGATTGGGCGTGAGGAAGAAGCCATCAGAGTCCTGAGATATGTCCACCAGAAGAACAGAACAAGGAGTACCTTCACGGTGGGTCAAGGTGACCTGGAAGAGGTCATTGTTTAGTCCACTACAAAGGGCCTTCATCACTGTTAAGCCTGTCACTTTTGATTTTCCCGGATATTGTTGTCAGTCAATATTGTTTTCTTTGGTCTGTTAAAAAACAGGTTTTGACCTCGTCACAATTAGAAAAATTGTTGTTTCATTGTGTGGGTGCAATTGACAATAATTGAAGGAATGGTTAGGCCATCTTTGTAGCAGTGTTTCCTAGGTAACTCGTCTGGCTGGTTTATGCATTCAACTCAATAAACTGTGGAATGATAGTTTTGAAAAATTCACTCTTCCGAGATAGGGGCAGGATAGCGCAGTGGTTAGCGCGTTCGGCTTAGGATCAGGAGGTCCGTGGTTCGAATCCCGCCAGGGGCTCGGCAACTTTGTCTGCAGTAGAGAACTGTTCTACACGCAGTCAGGTTTGGGTGCAATGCTGCACTGAAATTCAGCGCAGTACCACCCATGGTTCGCTAGTTCCAGCCGATGCTCACAGGTTTCACCGCAATGCATAGCCACAATGGTGTTGCGGGCTTTCTCCCTGCAATAATACTAGCAGCCGCGATATAAGTGAAATAATCTTGAAAGCGGCGATAAACACCCAACTCACCTCACGTCTTCCGAGATAAAAGTTGTTGCTTGGTTCGTGCTGTAAGGGCTCATGTTCAGACATGTGTTTAACACTGATAAAAGACAGTTATAATATTGTTTGAAATATTGCCATTCATCTACATTATTCGATTCCAGCAGACACAGAAGAAAGAATTGTGTATTGGAGTTACTTCCCCTTCCCCTTGTAATGATAGCTTCTGATTGGTGAGCTATGAACATGTGCTAGATAGGCTGTCCTCAGACCATGTGCAGAGGAAACTGCAAAACAAGATAGAATCCTCTTTATTCTTCCATTCTGATTGAAATCAAGTCACCCTCTGGTCTTATTTAAGGTTGTCACTTGTCAATAATCTACGATCTGACATAATCCCTCTGATACATGTACACAGGAAGTTATAATATTACCTCTCACTATCTCCCTTTCAAATTTTGGCTTGGAACTTTAATCAAGATTCATCAGTTTTCTTAGAAGCGATGTGAAGAAAATACCAAAACAGAAATTAACATAGTTTTCCAAATGTTAGTATATTGCGGCGCCAATGCAGCCCTGCATAGCTTATCTGCATGAGTAGAAACATTGATTTACCATGACTACCTTGACACACCAAATCGTGTGTGCTGTCGCTCAAATTAATTGATTAAGGGAAGAATAACTGTAAGTGTTTTCCTGCTTGCAGGTGGAGGCTCTTGTGCTGTCAGACGAGGATCGGGATCACTACCACGACCCGGACAGGAAGCAACAGGAGGAGCACGACCTAGGGTTCAAGGCACGCTGCACACACGTGGGTACCAGAGAAAGGCTCTGAATACTGTCATTGGACATCAAGCTTTATTGAACTTTAACCTCTATATTGATTCGTAATGAAACATGTTTCTTCAGGTCTGTGATATCAGCATTTAATGATTTCATCAGTCTCCGTGCACGGGTTGTCATAAGGCATCATAGTAGATTCCTTTCAAAAGATATTTAACGTCAATAATAAACGTTATTTAATTTTATCCAGAAAAACATTATTTGTTGGTTTGAAGTATTATTCACTTCAAGAGTGGTCCAGCATTTATTCAACAACCTTCCTCTTTGTTCTTGACCTGATTATTCTACTGATATGTAATTTTAGTAATGTCCTTTGTTCCAGTTGTTGGACAGCTCAGTGGCCCTCTTCCGCAAACCTCTGTTGTCTCGCAGCTTGGTTTTACTTATCATCAACTTCACATTAGCTTTTGGGTGAGTATCATATCTATTATGTCAGACAATGTATGTCTAAGCTCCTTCTTAGCTGTGCCAACCAACATTTTTTTTTACCCCAGACAGGTCAAAGCCGAGTAATAGCAATATTGTAATACTTTGAACATAAAGTTGTAAGTACTTTGTGAATGGAATCATACTGGTTCAGTTACTGATCTTAGGGTTTTTTCATGAATTTCTAAAATTGGCTCATTTGCCTTTAAAGCCTTGAAAATCTATTTTGCCTAAAAGGTCGTAAAAACAGCTAAAATGCATAAAAACAATGCTTAAATATCACTCCTGAAAGTTTTAAACTTGTTTGGGGCCTTATTTGATGCAACACAAATTTCAGTTACTTCCCTTGTTTTTATTTCCTGAGTGATTTGCTTGTCTTGCTGTGGCAGGATGGGATAAAAGGATTCCTACTGGCTTTGCCAGAGCGATATCTCTTTGACTGAATCAGTTGAGTGTCTGACTCTCACCGGATGTCCTGGGTTCAAATCCTTCTGGAAGTTATCTCACAAATATTTCTATTACAATAGTGGCCTCAGATCACTTTGCCACTACCTTGATAAAATCTTTTATCTCAAGTACAAAATATCAGGGATTCTGATTTTATTTCAGGTACTACGGTCTGTTCATGTGGTTCCCAGAACTATTCTCTCGTATCGAGAAGTTTGGAGGGACGCCATGCGACCCAGGTCGCAACGATTCCATGATAGCCAACGCTACCAATGATACAACATGTCAACAGCCATCAAACACCGTCTTTTTAGAAGGATTCCTTACAGCGGTGTCAAATCTGCCAGGGAATATCTTCACAATATTCCTAATGGACAGGCTGGGCAGAAAACTTTTACTCTGTGAGTTTTATATGAAAATAATTTGTCAATCACTCCAATCTCATTATAATCAGATTGAACTTAACACTTGCAAGTTTTAACAAATATAAAAGCCACATAGAATACAAGAAAATGACAGAGGAATGCTTTTATTCTACGTTTATTTGAAGAAAGGGTATTTTATATTATGTTTATTCAAATATATGGATGCTCACCAGCGACGTAATTACATTGTCTGAGTTGTGGAAATTTATGATGTCTTCCCGCAGCTACGAGCATGTGTATATCCGGCCTGGCGGTGTTCTTCATCTGGTTCGTACAGACACGTGTACAAAACGTTGCGGTGTCCTGCGTATTTGGAGCTGTATCAACCATTGGCTGGAACGCTCTCGATGTCCTCTCTACGGAGCTCTTTCCTACAAATGTGAGGTGAGTCTGATCATGACTTGAAGTTTACTGATCGCTAAAGAAGGTACGGATATCCCTCGGCACAGTATCTCCCCACAGAGCTTACTTTGGTCGTGTCTTCTCTTGTAAACTCTGTAACAAGTGGAGCTCTTGATGGGAAGGAGAACCATTCTTTATTGAAACATTTGAACTCATCCTGTACCACTGAGAAGACTGGACTTCCTTGACCTGTGTCCTTTATACATGTTTCTTACAAGACAAATATCAGTTTAGAGATCTAACAAAAAATTTGACAAGATTGAAATAAGGACACTATCTGTTTTACAGTTTTGTAGTTCATTTATTATGCAGGTAAGGAGCTAAAACTTGACAAACTAATAAAATACAAAATGCTCTCATTTGGGCTATGCTTGATTGGTAACTCGGCAAACTATGACGAAAGCGGCAAATCACTTTATTGACAACCTGCGTATGCCCCATGAGCACGCCGGACTCGCCGGTTTGAAATGACAGGCAAACCCCGGGTTTAATGGCGGACAAATATTTTCGTTGCAACTATTCCACAACTATTTTATAGTCTTCATTATTTTTTAAAGTAACAACTCAAAATGATTTGATTGGCAATATGTGTAATTATTAAAAAACTTAAGTAACTTGATAGTGACATTTAAAGTGATATTTATATCATATGGACAAAACGTATTTTGAAACTAGTCTGAGATTACATATGATGATGACTGCGTCCTGTGTGTAAGCCAACATACTTGATTCAACTTGAGCCTGCTACTGACCCGGCGTACGCCGGTTCCATGTCCTGGATATATGCCGCTTGAATGAATCAAGCATAGCCTAAGAGAGCCAGAAATTGAAACAAGGGAGATAATCTGTAATAGCATTCTCAAGGGAGATAACAATGAGACTTCCATAAGAAATATTTTCCTGAAAAGTTATAAATTGATTGTCACATGTTTTATTCATTTTTCAGAACTACAGCATTTGGGATACAGACAGGCGTTGCTCGTATTGGAGCTATTCTTGGTAACGTGATATTCGGACAATTGGTGGATGTCCACTGTGCAATACCAATGATAATGGTGGCGGTATTGTTATGTTTCGGAGGACTCTCGGCGATCAAACTACCAAACACCACGGGCATCGATATACACTAAATCCTTGGAGAGAATCTCGCGTGGACTTGAACTCACTGTGATTGTGTCACAGGACAGTGGGAAATATTCAGGGAATATTTAATTAGTGCCTCATCATTTGATGATAAACTTTGGTTTAGAAATACCATTCCTGATATTAAGGCATAATTTAAAAAATTATAAAAAATTGGATGTTTTACAAAGCCAATGCTTCAAAACTATTTTTAGAAACCTTTTTAGAGCAAATTATGGCATGTTATAGGTCATGAACCAGTGTGGATATGAATTGGACATATTGATAAGATTTTACTTCTGCATGAATTTTAATGAAGATTTTGCTGGTCTAAATATCCAATTATAGTGGGTTTACTTGAACTAAAATTAAAACACGAGTCATAGTGGTACATATTAATCCAATTATTTGTTTATGAAAGATTTGATAATTCTGCTTGCTGGATTTAGAATATCCTGCATCATATTGCATACTTTGGCTCCCAGGAATGGTATTGTAGTTTGTCATTTTGCTGTAAACGTGCTGGATTTAAATAACCAAGGTATGAAAAATATTTTCTAATGAAATTTTTTACAAAATATGTTCATAGTTTATGGTTTAGTTTTTTCAGTCACACAGAGTTTGAAAACAAAATTACTGTCAATCAGCAAAGTATAAATCAAGATTGGAAACATATATTTATGAAAGTGCAGCATATAAATTTTTTTCTTAATATTATTGAATTGTGTTCCACTATGTCTGTATAGGTATCCCTAAGTCTTTCCTTAGTTAAAGCTCAAGGTTTTATATATATAATTTTGCATACATCATTGGAAATATTTTTGAAAGATAAATCTTTAGAGCATCTAACCGTTAGTGATCTCATTTGCATATTCACGTGTATCATTAAGATGCTCTATATAATCATATTGGCATCTCAGATTTTAACAAAAATAAAATTTGATATATCCTTTGCCATAAGTGAATATAAAATTATACGAGTATTTAATCATAAGTAGTTGTTTTTAGAAGGGCATTCCATGTGTATATCTGTATATTGTTTACACTTTGTTGTGCTCTGTATTTTGGTTTAAAGGTTGAAATCTGTTGAAAGGAGACTTTCAAAGGTTATAGTTTGCTAAAGAAACAAATGGTATATATCCTTATTACCCTGGGTCAGTTAAAGAGCCTGACTTATCAGCATCCTGTCTGCCATCTTGTTTTTGGGGCAGATGACATGAAAAGATGCGCTTTACTAATTTTATAACATAAAAATAAATTATATGTATTGATGGAATATCGACACATTGACAATTGATTTATGATAATACTAATCAACAATGCATTGTAATGCCGTAGCAAAGCTTTTCACACTTATGAAACGGCTTCAGTTCTCATTCTTGTTATATTTACAGAGTGTGAGATTTCATTCATCTAGTTGTGAAATCTAAATCAACCAAAATGTTACCTGTTTTCTATCTAATTTACAGCAAGTGCACCAAACTCACTTAGCTCGACTCTGTCAAGGCTTTGAGCATTTACTATGAATTTGATATTTTTGTGTTTTCAGTGTTATAATATTATTTCATGGCTGTGAGGGGGTAAATTTTTCATTTCACCAGTGGCACAATCACATATAAAGCCACTGGCTGAACCCTGACGTAAGAGATAAATGTTATCACTCTGAAAAGAAAGTATTCGATTATCATTTGTTTCTGTTGTTGGATATGTGATAAGGAAGGGATGAATTTGATTATTTACGATGATATGTAACCCTTGTCATATCTAACATTTGTGCACATAAACAGATCACATTTACCTAGTGCCTATTGTGTCCTCTGACATAATGAAATTATTGATTATGATATCACTATGAAGGCTGATAAAGAAAACAGCAAGTTCCTGTCCGTTTAAAAAAGATCCTATTTTGAATTTCTATATACCTCAATAACCAACATTCGATACTGAAAATGCTAGTTGTCCCTTTGAATGAGATCGTTTGTGATAGATTTTGATTTTTCTCCACAGAACATGCAGTTATGTTGTATATTTGTTTTTACATTGAATGTACAAATCAAATAATTATGATAATTTTCTTTAAATCTTTCCCATAAGGTATTTTAAGTTTTCTTCCTGAAAATTTTGAAATGAAAAGAATAAAACAATTGATTAAGAATGAAAGCAATGTACTGAAAACACCTTGGTGAAAGACATTTTATAAAACACTTTTAAAAAGCTTCCCATTTTGAATTTCAGTCGCTTCATTGAGAAAACTACTTCAGATGTTCCAGAAAATAAACTTACAATGCAGCAGCAACTTATGATATTTTAATATCTCTGTAAACACACATAATTATTCTGGACCATTTTTATTTCAATCCTTTTTCACCCTCAACTGTTTAACCAGGTACCCACATAAACAGCTGGATGAACAAAGGTACATTTTAATAAATCTGTTTGTGAAAAGTAACTGACACGTTGATATGCAAATATTTATATATGCTATGAATATAAACAGAATAATGGGGAGACTATTCATATAAAAATATATTTATATTTGATGTTTCTTATTTTATTGTTTGTCCATGAAATTTTATGACTCAAATTTGCATTGTAAATTGTATCTATATAAGTATATGAATGTATAGATAAATATATTTTAATCGTCCTCGGTGAATAAATTTAATATTTTCTAATTTATTTTAGTTTGTTATATGATGATGCTGGTTGTATTCTGTTTCGTGGTATGCATATAAGCCTGATGAGTTGCAGAGCCAATGGCTAAAATTTTCTTTCGCCCGCTCTTGGACATAGCCAAATACATATCGCCAAGCTGAGATGTGTTTTTGCCCTCCGCTGTAAATGAAGCATGAGAACGGTTTACATGCAAAACAAAATGTTCGAATTCGTTGTTATTGTTGAGGATGACAGGTTTCAGTTTTGGTATCGTAATTGTGGTAAATTAAAATCTGAGAAAATCGAATTAAAATTCTACAATCGCTATTCCCTAGGCTTTTTTTAAATCCCTGTCCATAGTCCGTTCGCTATCATTTCGTTTCCGGTGCAAAACTCCGAAGCCTTTTATCAAATCTTTCTGGAACTTTGCGTTAGTATTAACCACCTACATGAGTGGTGCCTTTATATATGTTTCTGATTTATGAAAGATTGTTGTTTTCCAAATTTCATTGGACACTGAATTTTAACCATCCTGCTTTATCAGCGTAATTTTATCCGCTGATCCAGCTCCTTCCATATACCCTGATATCCTATAGGCCAAAAGCCTCCTGTCGCTAGCTATCTAACCAGCCAATGAGACGACTCGCATTCAGCAACAGCGCCACAACCCGGATGGAAAATCCGTTGAGTTTAAAAGAGTAGCTTCAAGCTCCTTGGATAACGACATTTCATTGGCTTTAACAGCCGCACGAGTGATTTGGCTCGAAAGAGGGTATATGGAAGGAGCGGGATCAGCGGATTCAATTACGCTGATGTAGCAGGATGAATTTTGACTCTGTACATGGATATCTTTATTTCCGAAGCAGATCTCAAAAAGAGCTCATCAAAATATTTCTGTAACTTTGCATGAGTGATCATTTGGATATGATCAAATGATAGAATGTTATCCGAAAAGAGGCATTTGCTTATATTATTTGTTTACAGAAAAGTCAGTAAGTCATCCCACCCCCGACGTCTATTCGAGACCTGAACTGTAATGGAGGAAATGCGGAAGACTTTGTACTTCTGTACATGTCAATGATCTCAAGAACAAGTTAATTGGTATTTTGCTAAAGTTTATTCGTTGATGTGTTCAGAAGGAGACGAATCATTTGCAAGACTGTCATAGTGTAATTGTGTTCGGGTAATAGAAAGAAACTGAACGGATATGTCAAGAAAATGTGTCTGACACTTCTCTCTCTCTACTTCTTGGATGTAACCAGTGGAATCGCATTTAGAAAGACTATGTATACGGTGTTAAATTAGTTATCAATTTCCGAAGAACTGACTTTAAAGCGCTTATCTAAACAGGTTAATGTGGCCACGTATGGTTAAAAGGTGTGCGATTGAAAAGGCGCAATATGAGAGATGGATCGGGGATAAATTGAGAATTCTTTACTATTGGTTATTCACGAATTGCGCGGGATCAAGTCATTGACTCATAACAACGCATGATAACATGAAGATATCTTTCATTCCAATCTTTATATTTAATGGGAACACTTACCAAATGTGTTTTGAATTTCTTGATTCCGATTCCCACATACATCACTATCGAAGTCATTCTCTGTTTATGACACGAGTGAATGGATGTTTCCCCGAGCTAGAGTGCGGGAAGTAGTACAAATGTCCTAAACATAGAATGATATGGACAGTGACATTGGATTTTAATTTCCGAAGTCCTTAGATAGATGAAGGACGATCAAGTAACACTATAATTGATTTTCTGCATTATCATTCACCATTGATACTTTTGGTATTAAACGTCATCAAAGCAAACAAAGTCATTGTTCACTAATTTACATCCCATGACAAAATGATATTTTTCTCCAAGGAATGGCGCGAAATATATGACCACCGATATGTATGCCCTTGTACAAGTTGTTATTGAAGAAAAACATTTCACTATTTTGTATTGAAAATAAATTTATTTCAGAAAACAAAATACTAAACACAATGAAGGCGAAACAGAAAAAAAAATAGAATATCTCAGCAAGTATTTTGGTTCCAGAGTTTAGAACCGAATCAAATGAATTCTAGAACTATGTGAACAAGACCCTCCAAATGTTGAATGATGCCTGTATTTCCCAATCCTTGTCACCTCAATATCATTATTTTACGTAACACATAAGTAAGAATACCAAAACATGAATAAACGTACACACAATAGCAGTACATGTTAGGGTCAGCCTCCGCGCACAAAATCCTCAAAATTGCTTGCCTGTGCGATGATCTATAACGACCCTGAAACAGTTTTCACTATTCAAAGTTTTGAAATTTTCACAATACAGGATTAGTAATAGCAACTAGCACTTTCATGACATTTACCTAGGCATTCAATAGTAATGCAAAAGTGCTCACGCCCTCGAGTCGACCGTTTTGTACAATTTCATTCCCAAAGGTAAATATTGCATTATTTATATTCATAATATATAAGTTTCCGCTAGATGTACATTTTTTTATATAAAATATATGACATCAAAGTTTCATCCAATTGTTAACCTCTCTCATTTTAGACATCCTTTCAAGATCATAACTCATGGACATTTACTTTTCCCACTGATAGTAAGTCGTGAATCCCTATAACATGTAATTTCCCGTTGATAGTAAGTTGTGAATCCCTATAACATGTAATTTCCCGTTGATAGTAAGTTGTGAATCCCTACAACATGTAATTTCCCGTTGATAGTATGTCGTGAATCCCTATAACATGTAATTTCCCGTTGATAGTAAGTCGTGAATCCCTATAACATGTAATTTCCCGACTAGCGTCATGTGAGATTTAACTCTCTTTATATCATTATAAATATTTTTTTATCACAATCCTTATCACAAGAATATCATATTGAAGGATTCAAACCTGCACTGCTTTGATCCGACCGCTCGAACAGTGTCTTAAAAAACTATAATATTGATACATTTCTTTCTAGTTTAAGTAAAATATGGTCTCAGAGCAGAGTATAGAAATCACATCTCCTGCACGATGTAATCACACACGATACATGCGTATCCAAAAGTGATCTATCATAAGGCACCATTATGTGTTGATATCGATGTATCATATATTAAGTTAAAGCACGTATCAGCTATAACGGTTGATAAGTAAGAGAAACCACTCTCACAAGCTATTGTAAGCCCCGAGAGTTGTAACATCTCACGGTCCCTTGATGTGTTCAATATATTCCTTTGCTTCATTTGTGATTGTGATGTAGTTATGGGTTACATTTTCGAACTATTTCAAATTCTTCAAAAGTACAAATATAAGGTTGTTTGATACATGTCGACATTAGCCTCCAAAGAGAAGCAATGTCAGATGCGAAACCCCTCTCAGAGTTACTTTTCGGGTAGTTAATACGGATCTCCAACCCCATCGGATACTTTATACTTAGATTTTTTACTCGTGTTAACATTTCTCATTCAGCTAAATATTTAGTGGAAACAAAACGGACTTTTAAATGTGAAAGTAAGTTTAAAGTTGAAAATAAAACCCACAGTTCACGCAAAAGTTAAGCGGAGAGTTAACAGAAGCACTCGTAAAATATCCGTAGAAGCATTGTTCCAATCTTTATCTACGTTACAATTAATCACTGAATCACAATTAACGCTGCCAGGTACAAATGCATTACCAGCATTTAGTTACCAATGACAAAAAACAATACATATGTTCTTTTCTTGACGCAAGAGCTTATGCTGAGAATAAATACAAAGTTGTATTTTACAATGAATTTAAAAATCTTTTCGACTGTAGCAATAAACTATATGAGTTTAGCTTTACAACCTAATGCAGAAGTATTTATGACATTGTCTTGACACCCGTAAATATAACTTGATTTCATAGTACACTTAGCGATGTCAAAGTGATAAATCCGTTACTATTGGAGTCAGATAGTTCACCTACATATCCACAGCCAAGCAGAGTACTATATCTAAATGTCAAAAGTTGATACATGTTAACATTTTGGCTACGTCAAAACAATATGTGCAATGCAAACAAAAACTTCAAATGTGAAAAAAATAAAAAGTGATTTCAATTTAAGACATTCACAACCGGCTGTCGAAAATTGCAAACTCCCTAAAGTAGAAAAACTCTTCAATAGAACGTGTTTAAAGGCACTGGGATACATTTTCCATGAGAAAATTGAAATATATGTTGGCAATTGTCAACTATTGATATTTTTATCAATATAAGTTCTTTTTATGAAACTAGCATATCAAGTTTGGTTATAGCTACATGAATCCGCATCTCTGCATCTAATGAAAGGTGTTCACACTGAAATGGCCGCTTGAAGTTTGATATGAGACCTTAATTCGGATAATCGGGTTGAATATTGAGATTTCTTACCTTCTGAAGAAAATGTATTTGAAATATTCAAATAGGAACATTTAAGCATATGAAATATTGTTCTCAAAACGTTCTACAGTGCCATAATAACCCGGCTATAGCGAAACAATAAACAAGAAAAAAATATGCTCTATAAGACATATCACTGAGCATGTTCGGCTGTTTTCATGCATAAACAGCGGCATTTGGTTACACAAGAATATGCTATTATTTCCACGAAAAGGTCACTGAGGTCAGATGATGGAAAAAGTTGGTTCTGATCTCCTTTTAAGGAAAGAATGAAAGACTTTTGAGAATGCGGGGCTGAAAGAACCTGTAAGGACTATTAAGTCCTTGTCATATTTCTAAAAAAAATAATGTTCGATATCAAACTTCACCGATTTGCCAAGTTGCTATTATTAATAACACGATTGACATTGACAGGAACACTACTTAAAATCTAGAAGCATGGCACCAAGAGGACTAGTAGCTTATGGCATATTCTTATCTTCATTTGAGCTTCAAATTCCAAAACTAGTAAAGAACATCAAAGAAAACTAAAAAAAAAACAGAAAAAAGCATAAAAAGGGCCATGAAAACTGATACGCACTAAGATTTATAATCTTAGCAAACCTTTGCGTAGTAAAGTAGTTGACGGGTACTTCTTTCGTTTAAAGAGCCACTCCGTGAGTTGGTTGAGTCATATATGCCAAACTTAATAAATGGTGTCATTTGATCGTAAAGTATCGACTGTTACCAAAAAGACACATTTTAAAGCTTATTGGTCTTTTACAGTGACAATATGAAGGTAGAACGTCGCTATTATGATCGAAAACCGGACGGTGGCGCGCGTCAAATAGTCAAACGTAATTTTGGAGACTTATCTAAAACAGTCAGGAGGGCAGTTAGGACTTGATAGCGTTTTTTAGGTTATATAACTAGTATCCATGTATATTGGACGTGATATCTACACCTCTGTGCATTTATAAGGCTGTTTTTAAGATTTTCATTGAAACCAGTATATGTCATATATATGTCTTTTGGACATGAAAGGTTAAGATGTTTTGATTTTATATCACCACTTATGACATTTAGGTTCGTATCAAAGGTAAATAATATGTTATGAAAATCAGGGAGTGGCTCTTTAACACATTGTTATCAGTTCAGTTATTCATAAAGCACATTGCTGTGTTGTAACAAACCTTAACAGTAGAAACATCAATAAATGTAGATACTGATTTGCGTAGTTCAACGGTCAAGCACTAGTCTGACCTTGTGAAACGAATAGGAATTTAACAACCTTTCGTTCAATACTGTACTGTAAAAGTTCACATATCGTTACCGGATTGCAAAACCTTGATAAATGACCAGTTTTCCCTAATCAATGACCGTCTTTAGCAACCCAATTGCGCTACCTTTGTCCTGTGTTCAATACTCTGTAAGATCGTTGAGGCGATGTCAAGCTTATCATCGCCTACAACTGTCTGTCATATAAATAACAGCGGTTACTCCGATCTTCAACACACAGGCAACGTCAAAGCTTATGAAATGAGAGAAGCCAGCGACACTTTGGTTCCACAGAAATAGCACTTACAGGTATCTCGTTTGAGGTTGGGGCGAGGGATGGTATTGAATGCACCTTAGGAGCCACTTCCATAACTTTTGAAAATTCGATGAGATTTAGTTTACCTTCAGATTTCCAGGATTTTTTTTATCTTGCCGAAACTTTGCTGTCTTGTAAGGTTGTTCTTTTTTTCGATTTATGCCTGGATTGTGAATTTCTTTGACACCAGTTTTAGTATTGTTTAGTCGATGTTCTTTATTCATTTTATTTTTAACCTTATCTCTTTTTCCTGAATTGGTTCCGTTCTTTTTCATGTTATGAATATTTTTATTTTTTCCATGAAAAGCAATGTCTGACTTTCCCCCTGCAGTTTTCATTTGACCTGATTTCTTGCCCTGAAACAAAAGTTCACGTTTCAAATGAACATGCGCATTCTTGTCTGGTACATCCACTCCACGTTTCAAGCGTTCTGATTTGTCAGAAGAGTCCGTACTAAGAAAGACGTTCACGACTGGTCGGTTTGAAGGATTTCTGAGTAGAGCAACGGACGAAAATATAACAAGTATTGTCACAGCTAGCGCCAAGAGCCAAAATGTACTTCGTAAAACTTGCACATGCATATGACCTATGTCAAAGTGACCTTCCTCTTGTGATGTCACCTTGACCTTCGTTGCACTTCGATCTTCCATCTTCAACTGTAACCTTGACCTTTCACCTCAACCACATCTCACTTCACTGCAGAACTCGGTGGAACTTTGAAATTTTATTCATTTTATTCATTTCGCAATGACAATTTCACTCCGTCTCAATCACGTCAGTATGTTTTCTTTTGTATTTTTGAAAACCATACGTTGACATCAGTGTAGAACCATTTTCCAAACCCTGAAGCGGAAATTAGGAATTAATTAAAGTTAAGCTAATGTACAAAACATTACCAAAAGAAATAATACATTACTATAATAAAATTATGACTTAAAATAGCGCTGGCCTTGTATGGAAATTTTTAGGACACAATAACCCAAACCACCCTTCAACATTTTAATCAATGCTGACAATACAATTCGCAGTTATGGCTTCACTAACACACCGTCGAGAACTAACAAACTTTAAAGAACAAAATAAAGCTTTCTACAGTAAACACAATAAACAAATCAAATGATTATAGGAATTATACAATAGGGTAATGGACCACTCCGAGTAAGGGTACTCTTTTAAATGTTTCAACACGAATTACAGTTTTTAGTTTCTAAGATGTTTTTCAGACAAAACCCCTGTGGACAAAGTCAAAATAATGCTTTTCATTTTGGGAAACGCATAGAGAACAAAGTACAATATACATTGAACATCGATGGATAGAGGAAGAATTTGGTAAGTAATATATCTTCTACATATATATATCTATCTACATACATGTACAAAGTGTTCATACACATATTGATATGATAAGAGAAGTAAAAGCGGCAAAAAGGTTTTCAAGAGACAATGCATTTACATGATATAAGAAATGCAATATATGAAATCCAAACATCAAATGGTAAGTTTTGCATATGTATTAATGAAAAAATAAATATACCAAAATACACCCTCATCAATATCCTCACTTATGTATCACAGAATACACAAGGAGTTTACAGGTGTATAGCATATTCTCAGTCACGGCGAAACACCCGCTAATCCTGTGCTTTGAACACCGTACAAGCGATTGCGGGATTTCACGAGACTCCGCGCTATTGCAAACTGGCCTGACAGTCGGTATTGAAAGACATTTATGTTTAGCATTGTATTTTAGATATTTATCGCTATGTTATACACACATACACAATCGATCTAGCAAAGCACATGTGGTTCAAGTTATCCTTTTCATAAAAGAATTTCTTCATAGATATATTTTGTCATTGGACGAATCAATATAATATTGACCATCTAATATATCATGCATGGTTAATTTATTCCATTACATATTTACTATTGTTATTTACACAATCGATGAATGATTATGTTTCCTTCATAAAATTGATATGATGGATAAAAATAACTTATGGATATTGATTTCGAACTTTTTATGACTCATATCTATGAATGAAAAAATAGATCAGTATTCGTAATATCAAAATTTGCTCATACCCTTATTTATTTTTGTCGAGTATATATCACTATTGAAACGGTTATGTTGTTCAGTTATATTTTGTATTAATATGCCTTTTGTTAGTCTGTTTTTAAGTACAGATTTTTTCTCAATGACAAATCTGTCTCGAACTGCGACATGTTCACATCGAACAACCTGATAAGACCGGTGACTCGGTTGCGTCGACCAGAATGGCTTATAAACAATATTTCCTTTGAACAAGCTACCGGAGTGGAGGTTTCAATTGAATCTATCGATTTAAATACCTCCGGAGTTAAAATGGGGACGGTCTCTTTCAACTCTAGTTTGAATTATGTTGGAAGTTTTCAACATTTGATATAAAAACAAACATAGCAACCTGATCAACTACTGTTATGCTTATAAAGGAGGGTCTACATTTTCGAAGCTCTCTTTCTTTCGAAGCGCTAAGATAGTCGTAAACCAATGTTAATGTATGGTACTTACGACTTTCTTAGTGCTAAGTGAGCTTCGAAAATCTGGGCCCAGATCTTGATAACACAGAAGATGATAACAGAGACAGCTATTATTATTCATATAAGTATGACTAACACCTTATTAAGCAAATTGGCAATAATGATGGCCAACAATTGCAATAGTAGCTTCAAATGATTTGTGACCAGGGCCTTGCAAATGTTTTATGATGAAGGACGTTCCGATGACGCGAACAAATTTTACAAATCAAAATTCAAATTCCTTCTTTATGATTTGATTGTCAGAAAGAATAGTAGAGGTCTACGTTAAAACTGTATGCTCAGCCAATTCTCATTTAATTTTTTTCCTAGAACTTTTCGCGTCTTCCCCAAAGACAAAATCTGTTTAACAAAACGTCCAAACTTCTATTAGATTAAGCTATCAATTTATGTCTTGCTGCATGTACAAAGGAATTTACTATAACTATGATAACGAATTTTAATCTAAAATTATTCAAGAGATACCAAAATGATTCCCCCTCTTTTTTCTATTAGTTGTTAATTACTTTTTGTTGTACATGGTCTTTTTTCTCTTGATTTATTTGAACCTGATACACCAGGATGTTCAAACATTTCGAAATACAAATATCCGCTGATAATCTTCGGACCCTTCGGTCAACATTGTCATCGGTTGTCAAGGAGTTGTCATTGATTATTAGTAACCAGTTGTCAAGGAGTTGTTATTGATTATCAATGACCGGTTCTCAAGAAGTTGTCATTGATTATTAGTGACCGGTTGTCAAGGGCTATGTCAAAACATCATGGTTGCATGTAGCACGTATATGTATGTTGTATGTCGCACGACTTCTTTACTTATATGAGTATATCAAAGGAACGTGTGTACGCACTTGTGAAAAGTGGCTATTTCAGGCCTTCGAGGACAAATACATTCAGTTTAGCTTTCTTTGGATGCAATTAAATATATCTCATTCTTTACAAGTAACCTGCCTGCTATTAATAATGAAAAGGTTATGGCAGCCCAAGTCGCGAAGGTATGAGAGATATCATAAGGAAGGTTAAGCACAATTCGTTATATTGAATTTTGACGACGGCCAAACAAGGAATATGTTCAGGTATTGAAATTTCCTCTGATCTTAACTATAGAGACAAATGATGAAATATGAAGATATTCCTGTCACTTTACCGTTCCCTACACACAAGATAAGGATTGCTGTCGTATCAACCGACGCGGTTGCCGTTTTGCCTTTTTCAGGCTTTGAAAACTACTCTTGAATAAGTTCGTGCGTATTTAATGAAACGTTGCATTTATGCTTCCGGTATTCTTTATAGCACGAACAAGCGAATATTTGCCATATAACTTTATGATAGATTACCTCAGTGCGGGTCGTTTGTAATATCGAGTGATATGCAGTATCTGTCCTTATCTGCATTTACTAACTATTTTTGTGCACTAATGGCTTAAATTTTACCATAACTGTAAATTAAAGAAAATCATTTGAGACATGAAAAACATGTTAGAGTGTTATCTATATCAACAGCCTCCTATGTTTAAAAACATTTTAATGCCCATCCTTTAGTGATTTTGAAATAGGATACTTTACCATTGTAAAGGGTCCCACCTGTTCAGGTTTAGCCAAAACGACCCAACAGCTTATCACCATTGAAACAACACATAATAAAAATCGATTTTCGACAACCTTTGTTTTAGAAACACGCAAGAGATAATCAATAGTTAGTTAAAAAGTAACATATGATCATTTGCACCAAGTGGCTGTAAATGGTTTATTTGTAATGACATTACAACAAAAGAATAATGTGACAATCATACTATGTTTTATCGCAAAAGGTACAGATATCTGGTTCGAAATATAGAAACAACCACGTTGCTTATTGATTCCGAAATTTGAAACTGACCGGAAAATCCTTCCGAGGCATGCTTTCACTTTACCAATTTTACAGAGTATCTCATTTACATCACGACAGCTATTGTAAAAGGAAGACGGTTGACGTCTTTACATCGTTCATAGATGTTTGATAAAATCTGCAGTGCTTTCACACATACCTGCATAGGGTTACCAAGAAATGCCTGCTAAACTAGACGTTTTAATATAATAGCTCACAGTAAAAACTCAAAAAGAGGTCAAGGTTATATAGAACTTGATACTCAGCACTTTTAGCTTTAAGTATATAACAATGCCGAGAGAGAACACACGCAATACCCGAATTTTGTAAAGTATGGAGGTTGAGGGTTTCAAAATCAACTGTGAAGTATGATTTATAGGATTAAGTGACACATTTTCACAAAATATGCACAGACATCCAAATAGAATTAAATGGTTATCAATGCAGATGCATAAACCTACATACACACACTGTTTAGATCTTAGAAAGAATTATATACCCTACATCTTATATACCCTACATCTGTTTGACTTGTGTTTTTCAAAGCATGATATCCAGTCGAAACGTCAACTGTGACAGATGTGGACTGTATTGATAAACACGTCCATTCCGCACCAACACACTTAGAACTAGGTACAATACATAATCCCTCGCATGGCTTTAAATTGCACCAGTCTCTATCACTGGCAAATTCAAACCTTGCTGTCAACCAGTAATAATTCGTGTTTTGAGTGCAGCGCACTCAGCGGTTAAAAGTTGCAATTCTCAAAGATTTCTTATTGGACTTATTGTCGCAGCAACCCTGCGACAAGCACAGAAATGTTTGGGAAATGCGGCAAGGCCGATCTTAGCAAGACATTGAGGCTTGCGTAAGAATAAGCCATGCGTGGGAAGATGGCAGTCAGTTTTTTTCAACAAAAACAGTATATGGATTGTTATTGTTTATAATTTTTACGTAATAATCAAATGTGAAATCGCACTCCTGCATAAACTGTTAGCTATCTAGTATTGCGAAGTTTAGTTTGTCGGTCGCATGTTAATGTGTTCGAAGTGTTAAACACCATCATCATCATGAAAACTGATACAGTTTATATAACAAACATCTGGCGCTTTGTAAACATAAAACATAGTTCTGGTGTAAGTCTACCAATTACATTTTCTGACATGAAAATAGATGAACAAATTTATTTATTTGTCTGTTTATGACGAATATTAGAAATAGATAGTAGAAGAATATACGAAATGAATAATTAATTATTTAAAACAACGAAATGTGATCCCATGTTAAGCCTTTGAAGTTTCAAAATTACAAAACAAAATGGCATCATCTATGTTAATGTATATATAGAAAATAACTAGTTAGTAATTAAAGCATTAAGAGTGTTTGCTTTCTGGACTTTCCTTAACGAAACATAAAATTGAAAATCTTGACCAATATACGGAAACGATTTTACAGTAAATATTATAGAGTGTTAAAGATTAGATTGATATCTGCTAAGCAACGATATTAGTTACGAAGGGTGTATCAATAGCCTTAAAAGAACAGTGAATGGAACAGTAGTTCTTTCAGATTCAAAGACAAGGTATAGACAGAGAGACAGACAGACTATTCTATTAAAGTGTCAGTTTCACATCTAAGTATAGCTGAAGATATCAGTGAAATATATGTTGGAAAGATGTCGCATTTGAATCATTTCCAATCTTTGAATAAATAAAACTAAATACTTGTGATCTGTGTCTAAACACTCACACACGCATATATATATATATATATATATATATATATATATATATATATATATACATACATACCACACACACACAGACACACACCTCTTTTTGATGATCATGTTGCCTAACCAAATGAAAATGAAATATCCAGACGCTTCCCTAATTATACATAGGCTCATTTTTGCAAAGCAAATTTTAATGCACGCCGGACACATAGTTCATCACTCACAGAAACCTTTCCCCTGACGTTTGCAACAATTTTCAGAAATCTGCGTGCATTCTAGCCCTCAATAATGAAGTTCAAAACACCCTACCCTATGTATTTGGCGAGCGTTAGTCCTTACCACGTCATTTCGCTAAGGCCATGGCGTAGAACACATGAAATTTCCCAGCCGAATATCCAATGAAAATAGCCATTAACTTACTTGTTTTCAAATACAGAATTAACAAAAAGGTGGTAAACTCAATGAAGAATGCGTTTGTCATAAGTATCGGAGCTGCAATAACTAGATTTCCGGTATTTCGTACTTGCGATGGGATTGCACTTCATTCGGTACCACATCGGTCTAAAACGGCATACGCAAATAAGCATCCTAAACTGTAAAACGGGCATAAAAATTAAAATCTTTGCAGACGCGACAGGAAATATTGTTGTAAGTGATCAGATTTTTGCCCGTGAAGAATAATTAGTTCAGTTTGGTTGTCTGGCAAAAATGAGCCTATGACTTTAACTCATAGTTAAACCATAAAGAAAATACTCAATATTTCCCTGGATCAAACTTTAATATGTCGTTTTAAAAATATATACCCTTTTAAAACGAGATAATGAAAATAAATCACTTACATATCAACCCGATTTCAAGCCGACCGGTTGCCCGTTAATATAATAATAATACTAAAACATTCTTCAGATATATCACGTGACAGCGAAGAAACGAACTCCGCCCCTAGGCGTCGGGATTTGTCTAAACTGGCTAGATTATCTCAGGTCGGGTAACGAATATCTGTCTTCACCACGCTTCAACGATTTTCTTTTAAGTGGTAAAGACTTTTTATAACTCATTTTATTGTTCACCAAACCATGTCATTATACTTATGTCGTTCATAGATATTTATATATGTTAACCGAGCTCATTTAATTACAACGTTATGTATGTACTTGAAGTTTTAATCATGCATCTCGCCGGTGTCAGGTTTCATTCACGCTTTCCTCGTGCATTTCGTCGGTGTCAGTTTCGACTCATGCTTTCCTCGTGCATTTCGCCGATTTGTCAGTATAAACAATTTTGAGACTTAAAAATACAAAACAACATGACATAATGGAGAGAATAATTCATAACCCATTCCATTTCATTTCTACGAAGTTCACTATCGATATTATGGCCGTAGTCCAGTAACAATATCATTAAATATTTCATTTTCTTCTCCTTTGGGAGAATGCAGCCAAGGCAAGGAATTGCTACACAGGCCATAGTTTCTTAGATAGAAACTTACTTCGATTCCAGGAGAAATGGAAAGACATTAATATAAAATCAGTTATGGTCAACGTTGCATAACATATATGAAAGCAGTTCGACTACATTGTTTGTTCAGTATTTCAAACCTCGAGCTTCCTCTTAATATTTGTGTAATGCAGTTTTTACCTTTAATGATCACTGGACGAAAGGGTTATCAACTGGTCTGTGCAGAAGTTCTGCACCGCTTACCTTACTAGAATTACCTTAATAGAGATCTCCTTGGAGATATAGTGTCAACATTTGATTTGTGCAATGTCCAAGCAACATCGACAACACAACAACACAATGTTTTTCATCGCCAGGTACAATACGTTAGCTATAAAACCTCAAATAGCAAGCAACAACACAATGTACTCAATGAGACTTTTGATAAACGCTTAATATTTCTTCTCATTATTTTTAGTGAATCGATGATTTGAACCTGATAGAATATGTAAGTAATAGAATCTATAGAATTGATTATAAATATCTGAGGCATCTCAACCTTTTGATCAGATAAATAACACTTGAAATACATTTCATCGTCCGTATACGGCACAACTTCCTCGTGCATTTACATTTTCTCGTGCGCATTAAGTTTCTCGTGAATTTTTACTTCCGCATTCGCTTAGTATATTTCGCGCAGTTAGACCCTTTGATTCGACTTTATCGTACAAAGCGGCTACCTTGCGCGATTTAGCCTTTGTGAATTCAGACTTACAGAGCGAATAAATTTATTTTCGTCTATACTAGTCTAACATGCACCCTTCCAGCCGTTTATAACCAACTGAACAAACAGTGTGAAACCTGTTTCTTAAAGAGCCACTCGGTGATTTTCATAAGTTATTATTTACCTTTGATACGAACCTAAATTTCATACGTGATGATATCAAATCAAAACATCTTAATTTTTCATGTCCAAAAGACATATATATGACAAATACTGGTTTTCCTTGAAAATCTAAAAACAGCCTTATAAATGCACAGAGGTGTAGATATCACGTCCAATATACATGGATACCAGTTATATAACCTAACAAACACTATCAACTCCTAACTGCCTAACTCCTAACGTTTGACTATTTGACGCGCGCCACTGTCCTGTTTTCGATCACAATTGCGACGTTCTACCTTCATATTGTCACTGTCAAAAAACAAATAAGCTATAAAATGTTTCTTTTTGTTAACAGTCGATACTTCGCGATCAAATGACACCATTTATTAAGTTTGGCATATTTGACTCCAACAACTCACGGAGTGGCTCTTTAAATATGTTTCTTAATAAAATATCAAATTATTTCTTAATAAAATTTGTCAACAAAAAGTATTTGTTTCGAGTAGTGAAATTAATACAAGTTAGATTGATACTGAAAATATAAATTTGTCTCTTTGCAATAGTGATGTTATCATTCAGTCGTCTTTTTTTATCCAAAGTCCCAAACAAGACCATGCATATTGGATGAAGATTTAAGAGGCTGTAAAGCCAAATTTGTAACTTGTCCCAAAGGGTTTTGGTCACATGACATTCCCAGTATACATGACAAAGGTTCTCATTTTCATCATTAGAAAAAGAACATGGACTTTTTTCTGAGTCGAAAATGTTGTAATCATCGTTTTTCAACATTTTTTGGTTCGTGAATAAACTCACGTACAATTCTGTACATATTATCCACTTTCTTTATCACTCAAATCACCGTTATCAGGACTAGTTGTCGATTTATGAATTAGATAGAACATTACTTGAGGGGCATTGTTCAGGCTGTCACGTGATTATTTATCTCCGGGGCTGTTTTTGATTAAACAACAATGGGGCCCGGTTGATCAATGTTTGGAGAAGTCGAGGCAAACTTTAAAATGAATAGTTGTGATGTTGTTTCCGGTGCATAAAGAAGATAACACCATCCTCCTCGGGCGTTAAGTTATCGTTTCATCGGGTCTTCCCTCGGGCACATCCTCGGATGAAGGTGTTATCCATTACATACAACAATACTAGTTGAACATGTTTTCAAAACACGCCGTGTTGTTCTCCAACGCAATAGATACATATCTAACACATAATAAAGGCAAAGAATATTGATACCAATCTGCTGGTTTCAGTATGTCTGGCTAAAAGTAGGATTTAGCTGCTTTGTGTTCTTGAAAAAAATTGGTTTCAGAGTGAAGAGCCTGTTGTCAGACCATTAGAATCACAAACGTTACAGTTGATACTCCTCATTTGCAAAAGAGTCTTTCACATATGGCTACATCCCTTTATGTTTTGGTTACGTGGAAAGATAGCTAATTCCTTTCAAGGGCGTCCCTATAGACCTCTTCAGGGACCACAGAGTCGGCGAATCTGTTCCTAACAACATTTGAAAAACTCAAAAGGTCTCAAATTTGGCCAATTTTCTAAGCAAGCCATTGAATCAGACGCTTTTAATATATACAAAGGAATTCCTTTGTGATAAGCATGTCAGAATTTTAATAGTCGGTACGCATGAAGTCACACATGAAGTTTCGTATTAAGTCATGCTTTGTGATGTTAACAAATAGTACACATCAAAAATGGGTGTCGGCGAGTACACAATGTACCCAAGAAGAGGACTTTAAGTGACACATTGTACACATTGGTGCAATTTGAAAGAAGAAATCACCAAATGGCTTAAAATTTCTTACACCTTTTCGATAAGTATGAAATAATATATTGCAGAGTTAGTTTTAAATTACATGTACTTGGCATATAGGCTACGAATCTTTACACAAATAGGTTTCACAAATGAATACTAATATAGTTGTTATATTGAAATTAAATTGAAATATTCAGCCTTATAGGGTAACATCTAACCAAACATTGATATACAATTATGACAGTAGCGCACACATTGATAACCTTAAGATGTCGTACTATAAATTCATCACCTTCAATTCATATTCAACCCCTATTCTAGTGTTTGTAAAGACTAAATTAAGTCTGGAGGTATGAGAATCAAAAGAAAATTATTACCAAGTATATTTTTTTTAAATCACAGAAGTCACTGTTGTAAAAAGTCCAATTGCATACTAATCGGGAATGGAACTAAGGTTTCACAGACAGCCTAAGCTCCACGAGGAGATTTCCTCGGCAACCACTGGTGTTTATAGGGGTTACACCAAATACTGACATTCTTTATTGGGTTAACGTCTTCAATAATGGGTTACACTCATTCACTGTCGAAAATCATTTCTGATATCAAATGTTGCTGTAACTGTATAGCTGATTTCGTTTTCATAACGCGATATGTTAACGAAATGCATCTTAAATACCAGCACGTGTTTTTAGGGGTTGCAGAACGTGGGTGCAACTCAAGAAAGTTGGAATATTTTCTTCAAAATATATATTAAATATGATAATAATTTTAAAGTATTTTTTCAGAGATTAAGTGCTCGACGTAACTTTGTAAAACGAGAATTTATAATAATAACCAGAAGTGTAACTACATCAATTGAAATCAGTCATAACTAAATATAACGTTGATGGGTCGTACTCCGCTTACCGAATGTTTCACTTTACTGTCATTACATCAATAGAAAGTTCACTTCAGACTCCGCTTAAATTATTCATGAACAATCCTTCCATAAACGGTATCGATTCCTTTGAAAGCCGGATAGAAAGACAAAAACATCTTCACTGCGAACACTACTAAGTTGTTATTGATACGTTTTGCCCAAATATAAACTTCCTTATTCAAAGGTTATTGATAGACATTTTCTACGATATGAAGTACATGTAGATACTCTTGGATTCTAAAAATAATTTGATTAATTCTTAACGATTTTGTGGTTTTAAAAATTTAAAAATACACTCATGATCAGGAACAGTAAAAACATGATCTACCTTGTAAGATAGCAATAGACCTATAGCACACATTTTTGGGCACACGTGACTATTTTAAGGGTATGTGAAATATAGGCACTCAATTTAGCTTTTCATTTATGCAATAAAATACTCATCATTCTTAACAATTAATCAATAATGAAAAAAACGGTTGTTGAAGTAAAAAATTTGTAAGTTGTGCACATCCTAATAAAAATTTGAAAAATAATTGTTGAAAAAAAATCTGACCTAGGAATAAGCTTTTGAATATATCTTAATCGCGTGAATCGATATTTTATTTATAAATATTTAATATTATTCATTTATTTTACTTAGTTGACCTATAAACATTGCTGGCCAAACCGTCCACTGTTTTTGGTTTTCAGACTGATTATTTTCGATATTGCAATATTAAGCGCAACGTTTATTGTATAGCTTAAAACATACGCATCTTCCAAATATATTACATAGTAGAGAAGTTGAGTGTGGCTCATAATTAATACCAAGGCTTGTGCATTATCTGTGCATGATTTATTTACAAAATATTGATGTGCGCTATTGTATTTATATAGTAGGCACAATTTTGGCTTAATCCATCGATATCGCATTTTCATTATTTGTTTCATTTTAGTCTTAATACACGAACTTTTAAACCGAGAACAATATCACAAGACATATGGAAATAAAATACGTGCGGAGAATAGTATTTTTAAGATGAAAACCATATTATGTTCAGCATACATATTTCATTCAACATGTAGTGAATTAACAACACAAACAACTACGCTTAGAAAACCACTCGTATGTACCAGTGTATCTTTCAGTTTAGGTATGTATCTTAAACCAAAACAAGTTCATGAATGGTGTATCTATCATTTACTATGGACAGGTGGTTCACAAATGAATATAGTAAAAGATGTAAAGGAACATTTTAACCGAGGTAAATTCTCATTAACAGTTTGTTTCCCTTATCATTTGAGTATAGAATTGCGTCGAAAAATGAACTAGTTTAATTTTATTTTATTTAACACTATTCTGGCGATACCGTCCTCAAAACCAGACAAAACAGTTATCTCAACATGACTGTAGTCGGCAACTTCATTCACGGTTTATAAGCATTCGCAATCTATCAATATATACATATATTTTCAATAATATCATAAAACACATTTGTAACAATTCAGCGAATAGGAATATAAACGGTAAATTGCTAAAGATTATCTTCAATTTAGAATATGAAATATATCAAATTCACGTATATATGACATATTTGATGACACCGGTAACCCAGTGTCTTCGTGAAGCAAAACAAAACGGGCAGGCCTATATGTCAATGCTATATACGTTTATGAATTATCAATAACAAAAACGGCTAAAGTCGAAACACTAAGTCTTACCTGAACTACGAAGATTACAATCAAACCACCTAACCTACATTCAGGTATGTACCGATAAGTTCAGGTATCCCGGTAGTGACATGTTCAAACGCTTCACGAATCCCATTCATAACACTCACTACCTGAACAAAGCATTGTTTCACATGCCAGTTCATCCATATCACTGTTATATTCAGTAGTGATTTCTGATTCATAATCTCTTAAATGAACCTACCTTATTCAAAGTAATCCATAATGTAACGCCATGAAAATCCCGCAGTGAACATGTGTGTATATTTGCAAGATGTTGGGTGTTTCCGGTTCGGCTCAGCCTACCTGGTGTGGTTATGAATGCACCCGTTTAGAGCGAACCCGTCCAACACTGCAAGGAGTTTGATTCCACGCAGTGTTCGGAGCTTAAGTTGCTCAGCGACAAGATTCAACCACCCGTGGCGATTGATTACGAAATTGCGGGGCGTCTAAATCGTTTTAAACCAAATGGGCTGTTTGCGAAATGTTGTAGGTTTAAATGGGATTGTTTATCTCATTTTACATCTGTAAGTCCTTTGTCGTGATCAAGCAATATTGATATGAAATACAGTTAGTACAATTAGATATTTGAACATGTGTCAAAACGTCACTTTCTCATTATAAACAATCCATCTATAAAAATAGATTTCAAAGCTCTAATTTGCATTTTGTTTTCTGCGTTCGAGTTCGATCAATAGAATAAGCATACAGGTGACCTGGGGCCATTTCAGTTTGGTATGTTATGTAAGTTATTCAACTGATTGTGCATGATACAATGTTTTCGTCTGTCGTGTAATATCTCATGTCCTGGGGACAATGTCAATGACGCAAATTGCTGTTCAATGTGTGATGGAAGATCACGATTAATTGGTTGATATAATTACAGCATGAAAAGCTTGTCTGTAGTTCATAGTAACTTATATGGCTTAGGTGTTCGCAACTAGCTTAAATGCATTTAAAATAAAGTTACGTAACATTATGATAGTTAGGTAATGGTAGACACACAGACAGAAATATATTGTATTTATGTTTCACTTTAAAATAAGTGCATAAATATACACATTTATGAAATAAAATGTATCCGTTTAAAAGTCGACCCACTAATATATACGGATTTATGAGAGACCCTCTTCCACACAAAAAGTAGAAGAAAAGCGATTCAAGGTAACAAATAGACAAAATTAACATGATCATAGATTTGCTTTTTCAGTACGTTTTCGAGAAAACTTTGACAGATTCTGTCAGATGAAAACGATGGCTATGGGGAAGGTAAGATAAAACTAAGTTTTTCCATATCACTAAGATTTTTTTTAAAAACTTCATCTATTGGTTTGTACATTAACAGCTCATTCTTCTCAACATACAAAGGACAATGCAATAATACATGTCGTTCATAAAATCTTTGCAGTAAAAGCAAGTTCTTTCATTAAATGACATCAATTTAGTGGCCAGTTTCGACTCTAAGCTTCGAAGCTACAACGTATCTCAGTAAACCTAGCTAGCGACTTTCTAAAAGAACGAGACGTATTAAAATGAATACAAAATCCACAGCCATCGTATTTTGGTACAATCTCATTGAAATCAGATCGAAACTTATCATGAACGCAGCGAGGTACGAGGGACAAGTTTTGATCTGATTTCAATGAGATTGATTTTGGTAATGCGTCTCTCCAATAGTTGACTAATTTACAAAAGGTGTTCAATAGATAGTTTAAGAACCATAATCAGCAAGTGTTCTCGTCAGATTGAAGGCGCTTAAATCTCGAAGGATATGGTGTAATTCAAGTACAAAAGCTGGTTCAAAAGTAACGAGGATTTCAATGTGACATAGTTCAATAAGTAACGGAACAGTTCATTCTCAGTGACTCGTTGAACATTGGCCGATTGAACCAAGTGTCGCCTATACACGTACTGCATAATCAATGGCGAAAGTAGCCGCAGAGAACATATATACTCCAAAAAACAGAAACTAAGAATACCACTTTACTTATGTCTGGTAAATGATATCGTATTATCATAATATTTTATACATAGATTTTAAATATTTACTTACCTGAACTCTAATACTTGTGTTTTTACTTGTCTTTACCTAGGAAGGTAACTTTTTGAATGATGGCTGATTATTGTTTTTACCCTACCTTAACATAATTCTAGCAGCCGTGATATAAATGAAATATTGTGGTGAGCGGCGTTAAACCCCATATCACCTACCTGTAATGTACCAAAGTTATTGCACTTAGCGTACCTTAGCATTCCATCAATGTGTACTGTAACTCCAATTATGCGTCCCTGTGTAGTTCTTGTAACTCATCTTTGTGTATCTTTAGTAATGCATCCATGCAAGTGTATCCTTAACATCACTGTGTAAATTCTGTAATGCGTCTTAATCTACCTTCAGTAATGCTTCCCTGTGTATCTTCAGTTATATATCCTAGTGTAGCTTCAGTAAGGTATCAAAGTGTACCTTTGAAAATGCTTTCCTTTGTACCTTCAGTAATGATTCTTCGTGTACCTTCAGTCATGCTTCTTCGTGTAACTTCAGTCATGCTTCTTCGTGTAACTTCAGTCATGCTTCTTCGTGTACCTTCAGTAAAGCATTCAAATGCACCTTCAGTAATGCTTCTTCATGGAACTTTAGTGATGCATACGAGTGTACTGTTAGTATCGCTTTATGCAACCGAATCTCATTAGTAGATATATCTTTGTTAGTAATGAACCCCTGTGTACATTCGGAATTGAGCGTTTCAAAAGACCGGATTCATTTGAAATACATGTCCGTTTATTTAGTGTGCACATAAAATATACACTCAACAAGGGGTAAGGACCACCCCGATATTTAAAATTTAAACATTACATAAATAATAAAGTCAACCATAGAATATCGCAATATATGGTCCTTAGCGTAGTTTGTGAAGTATGTTTTGGACCATTCTATTTGCATATGTATAAAGTATATTTTTATATTGTACAAAGTGTACTTTGTCGAAACTATATGTAAGATTTGAACGACAGAAACACTCATGCACAAAATGTGTACTTATAACTACTGAAAATGGTGACGCAAATAATGATTAAACGATTAAACGACTATATACGAATTTTCGATACGATAATCTATTGCAATGTTTACGGAAATGATTTCTCAATGTAAAAATTGTAACTTTAATAATCTAAGTCGTTTACGGTTTAATGTTTAAGGTAGAGAAATGCTGATTAACAACTGCAAACATACTTCCATATTTAAGACACTAAACGCCTAAATTGAATGAAGATATGTTTAGTGGGCGGGGTACGATTGTGCCTTTAACTCTATAAAACACCATTCGTCATATGTTTATTGTTGAAATTTGTTACATGGTCTGTAACAAATGTCAATTATGATAACTGTTAAATCGTAAGTATTTTTTATAGAAAAATAGTCCTGAAATAGGCTATACCGCCATATACGAAATTTTCTTATTCTGGTAGAGTTATACCTATAAAATGCAATACATCAGTAAAGGCAAATCACTTTTTAAATAGAGATTAGACATTCTGTATACATGATTTTATTAAATGTGGATTTTTTAAAATATGAAAGTGAAAATGAACAATTGATATTCTTTACTACGGCGGAGAAACGAAACTTCGACTTACAAATAATCTTAGCACTAAGTGAGTGAGTGAGTGAGTTATTGTTTAACGCCGCTTGGGCAATATTTCAGCCATTAGCGGCGTGCTTAGCACTAAGAGAGCTTCGAAAATGTAGACCCAGTCTTATGTTAACTTGGATAATTTTTCAGTACCCAATCAAACAGTATATTACTTCTTCCGATTCATCAGTGCAATAATGAACGAGATGGTATTAGTTAAGTTTTCTCGCATTACAAGGGCACGTGGGTACATGGGTCCCATTTTATAAGGATTTATGTCTTATTCCATATTTTTTCAATTCATTAGTTGGATGTCTTAAAAACTATGTTTTCTGATAATCTTACAGGTTTGGCATTCTTTCCAAAAATACGATCACATGTGCTAAATAACTACTACCCGCCTTATAGCGAGACTGCGTCCACATTATAAAAGAGATTCAATGCTAGCGAGCCACGCTACTGCAAACCCGCGTCAACTATTATGGACGCAGCCTCGCTTAAAGGTTTAAAACATTTCAGATATTCATCTTTGTTCAAGAAATTGTTTGTCAAGTTTTAGTGTGTCCCCTATGATTTAAGATTTTTGGCTGTACGTGAAAAGTTTAATCTTGATTGGATTACAGATGAAATTCATGTTCTACTCGATTCTAAACCCTATTCAGTTAAAGGAATGTACATATATATACTTGACAAAATAAGTTAGGGATATTGTCAATTTTATAATAATTTATCAGGTGCTCAATGTAAAAATATAACGTGAATATTTTGAGAATTTAAATATATCCCAATTTGTGTACAGTATAAATAACCTCAGTACACTTTAGTGAATCTTATTTCATCTACAAATATGTTAATACTACATCATGCCTATATCAAATAAGGAAAATATTCTTTATTTCATGTAATATTTTTTTCTTATGCATGTGGTGTGGGTCTGTGTCACTTTACTGATGAAAAAATTTTGTCCTTCATAGTAAAGTAGTTTATGAACCATCACTTCATTTACATGTACATACTACCTGGTCAATTGTAAAGGAGTATGATGTAATAACTTATTGCATTGTAATAAAGCTCGGGTGATTGCCTATGTCCTCATATGCCTTAAAATAGCAAATTGGAAACTAAAAATCTTGCTTTAGTGCCTTTAATGATCCGGCTATTTCGAATACGCGTCTCGTAGAAATCAAAGGCATGTTTGGGTAATTTGTAAGATTAATTTGCTAGTGTTGAGATCTTTGGCATTACAAGTTGAGTTTTTTTCGGCAATTTTGATTTGATAGACGGGTTGCCGAAACAAAGTGATAATTTTACGTACGCTTTGAGTCGAAGTCAAATTCCATATATTGTCAAAATAAAAAAAAGGTAATAGTGTGATAACTAAAACATCTACATACAACTTAGAGAGGCATCTACAAGTTGGTTGGATGAATTGAATACAAGTTTTATAAATCTACAACTTTGTTGCAAGATTGCGACGTATCGGTGTAGATATTAACAGCATTTTATAGAAGCTTGCAATAAAAAAACTGTCAATCCATAGAATTTGTTCTGTATTCATGTTGAAACTCATCCAGTTGAAAAATTCTTAGAAAAACAAACTATGATGTTAGAAGGTAAGTTACGATGATTTAGCATTTCGTAATTTCTTGATTCCATTCCAGCTTCACCTCAACACCATCTTGAAAGCGAGGTGATTTGAGGTTTTAACGCCAATTTTAAGAGTATTTCACTTATATCATGGCAGCTATTGTTGCAGGGAGAAAGCCCGCAACACAATTGTGACTATGCATTGCATTGAAACCTGCGGCAACGGCCGGAACTAGCGAACCATTGGTGGGACTGCGCTAAAATTCAGTGTAGCATTGCATCAAAATCTAATTGTGTTTAAAACATTTCTCTACTGCAGACGCAGTTGCCGAGTCCCTGGCGGGATTCGAACCACCGAAGCCGAACAAGGTTATCGCGCAAAGGCAATCGTTACATATTTAAGTATACAAATCGAGTAAGGAGAAAACCATAATTTCCCACGTCAAAAGGTAAATGTACATATCAAACCTGTTAGGAACTAACTCATAAATATTAAAATTTGCTCCGATTATATAATACTCCTAGATCTAAGAATGTTTGTTGAAATCCCAAGGACCAAAATGACTAAATCGTGGGAGGCGAGGCGATACACGGTTAAATGATTAAAATGATCCTTCCCAAAATAACTTGTATATTTCCTGGAACGAAGATAAAGCTAATGAGATAACGGTTCTGGATCTAAAAATACTAAGAAAGTAACATTAAGTTTTTCATCCAAAGTTGATTGTGCAAGTGTTAATCCGACGTCTTTAAACCATTAATGACGTTAATCCGATACTGGTATTGCTTGGATGAATACTATCTCATTGAAATCAGATCCCTCGTACCTCACAAGAAACCAAGAAACCACGAGGTACGAGCCGATTTTAGCGAGATTGGGTCGAATATTATTCAAAGGTTTTGCTATATCTTGTTATACAACTGAACTTTCACCGCATCTGATATCCGACATTTTGTCTTCACTAAAATGACAGAGCTGATTTTAAGTTATTTATTTACTTCAAGACAATAACGCAACAAGAAACAATCACCACTTCCAACAGTTGAGTTTTGCTGAGGCAAGCTACTGCGAAGTTCTCACTTCGGTAACAAGGTCTCCTCCTGAACACACGCATTGTATTCAAAAATTGTCTTGGCGGCAGTGCTGTGGTCGAATAGCAATGGGTTGCGTCCCCTGTAACAAACGTCCTCTTTTCCTTCTATGCGAATATGGGCTGTAGTTGATAGAATTTGACCGCCATTTTCGACGTCCTTTGTTGCATTGACCTCGACGTCTTCAAAGTCTCCAACGTCCACCAAGTTGAAGGTCACTGACCTCACAACGAGGAGGTTTTCAGTCGATTGCGCATGTCCAAAGAGAGCAGAGGTCATAAGGGCGATAACTCCGAAGATGAAGGCTGCAACAAAATGATTCAAATTTTAAAAAGTAGGTCATAGATCATTCATATCTCTCGATATTACTAAAAATCCTCAATCGGGTATTATAGCTCATAAGTTATTTAACAAATATGTACGTATCAAGGTTATTGAGTTGATCTTAGAAAAACCAGAAGTATTTCATGTTACGTTGCTGTAGTGCCTTTAAACTTCCATGGTAAACCATTCCGGTTGCTTAGTTTCTATATATGGCATTCTTAAAGTGTTTCAGAGGATGTCGGGAACTGAACACAACATTATGTAGCATGATTTGTATACGCAATGTCAAAACCTACCATTGGTTATTACTATAAACGAAAAAGTATTACGGGAAGGTGCAACTGCACATTAGTGACCATAACAACCTTGCATTTAACAAAAGCCGTAAATGAATTTCGCCGAATAGTTATTGGAAGCACTCTTAAAGGACTTAACATAAAAACGACAAAATTTAACGGATACCTTTTTTTATATCACATAAGGTTTAATTAGTAAATGATACAAGATAGATAACTATTTTACATCAGATTTAACACTTGCACGATCATGTTAAGATTAAAGTTATAGCTTGCATCGGAAACAATTAAGACTTTAATTAAGTATTTAAATTTTTCTCGATATTCTAGGAAGGGCTTTACAAAATTTACTTCCGAAGGAGTTTAAGGCCGCTTTCAAGAGTGCTTCACGGCTGCTATCATTATTGCAGGGAGAAAGCCCGCAACACTATTGTTGATAGGTATTACGGTGAAAGAGTATCGGCTGGAACTAGGGTGGTACTGCGTTGAAATTCAACGTAGCATTGCACCCAAAATGACTGCATGTTGTCTACTGCAGAATTCGACGCACGGACCTCTTGATCCGAAGCTGAACGCCCATGAAGCAATCGAAACGTAACCTTTACAATTTACGACTTGAAAGCCATCAATCAGTTGACATGGTCGAGCTTATCTCCCAATATCTCAAATCATATCAGTGATCATATTACACATTTAAATCCCAACAGACCAATAGAATAAATAGAACGAGGCGATCATTTCAGTTTATTGTGCTGTTATTTTGGGCCCCAAAAACTAATCTTAAATGATTTTCATTATTTTTCAACAAAAAATGAATTTCATGTTCATGTCGAACTCTGTTGATATGACCTTAAACACTCCACACAAAAGAACACTTTTTGATCCGAGACATGACTCCCTGCAACTTTCAACCAAATATATCATTTTCCTCACAAAACCTACAAAATTTACAAAATATTGTCCAAAACAATAATAATAAAGCTTCCTGTATTCAGCATCTTTATTTTCTTCAACTTTGATAAAGACAGATGATAGTTGAGAAGTGATGAACTTGAAAAGATCTGTATCAGTTTACATCTACATTTTGCAAACAAATTCCCCAAATATTAAATGGTTTATGAACTTCATCTACCTTCAAGTAATTATGTATCTCCATACACAAGTCTGTTATCTTATTAGTTTGAGCGATTAGCCGGAATGGAACGGTCTCTTGTATTTCGCCGGATAAAAACCGTAACATTTTATAGAATAACGTCAAAATTATTTATGTCTATGATAGTTATGGATGTTCATACAATATTTGATAAAAATCAGATGATTAGTACAGCAATCATGAGCAGTACTCGTTATCAGTTTATAAAAAACACAATATTATTCCCAAAATACTTCATAATGACAATACATTTTTCTTAATTTCAATGACAAATTTGAACTGAAATGGTTGATTAGTTACAAAGTTATGAGCCGGACACCAGCAATGTGTAATTGACTAACTGCCCACAAATTGCGGGGGATAAAAATATGACCCTTCTTACCATATCGCGAACCAAATCTACCACTGCGACCAGATTCCATCTTCAACTTCGGTCTGCCGTCGCCTTGCGTATCTGAAAAAATTATCAAGAAAAAAACAGGGTTATCGACACTATAATAATTCCATTAGAAGCAAATAAACCTTAAATTTGATCTTATTCTATTCCCGGCAGAGGTAGCTCCGTCATTGATATCTACAACTCTGCTCAAATAGGATCCCTTCTCGTGCTTCCGATTTGTTCCCCTATGCAGCAAAAACTACATTGAATATTTCAACCAATGAAAACTCCGTATTCATGTATAACGTGTTGGTCTTACACACAGGCTTGTGCAATGATGCAGTTGCTGAATTCGGTGAAAATGTTGTGTAAAGATGACAGTTCTATTTGCACATTCGAATAAAGTTTTAGCTTTCCGAAAGAATACGGACTTTAAATAAGACGAGTTGTATTGGAATTTATGACTGAACTACCTCTATTGGGAGAGAATATTCAACACATTTCTATTCAATCCTACGCCAATCTAGTTAAAACTAGCTGTAATATCATACGTCGCGAAATCCGTCTTTACAGTCATTACTTGTTTTAACATACTAGATTTTTAAACAGGTTAGCGTAGGAACATTCTAGTAGTTAGTTTCATACATATTCATCCGACTATCTGCATATCTTATTTGATGTAAAAACTTTATACATGGAAAGCATACTTTAAACCGAGACCCAAATGCAGCGATTTAGTCGCCATGTTAATAGAGCGTGTTCTGTCAACACAAAATGAAACACTTAAAATTAAAGTTCATGGAAAATGCGTCAAGTAATTAATAGGTACGCTGGCACAAGTTTTACCTCTGGAGAGAATGACAAATATCAAACCATTAACAACATCCAAGGAAATTTGAACCCGGGACACTCAACCCTCGATTCAGCTAAAACCGAAGCCAGTGAAAAATTGTATTTCCCCCTGCCACATATAGAATATTGTTGGGTTCGAACATCGGATCGCTAAAAAGGAAGCGAGAATGAGGGTTTAACGCCGCTATCAATATTAATTTTCACTGGAAATATGGCAGGGAGCCCGCTACATTATTGTGGTTATGCATCGCGGTGAAATCTGGTGGGGAGGGGATTCGGAGTTTCACGCCGCTTTTCAGAGTATTTCACTTACATCACGGCTGCATGTATTACAGAAAACCCTGGGGCTATGCATTGCAGTGAAACTTCCGAGCATCGGCTAGACCATGATACGAAAGCGAAGTACTAACAGTTGCGCCAACCCGCCCCAAACTTCTATACACTTCACTGCGAAAAAGATCCCGCAAGGTCGTTGTTTAAAAGTTATGTGGATATCATATCGATAGGGACGTATGTAGTCGATAACCAATGTAAAAAAAACCCTGCTAATGTCGACGATCCCGACCCATTACTTTAACAATAAGTAATAGATGTAACGAGTCCAACATGTCGCTATGAACATTATTCCAGAAAGGTCAACACGTAACCTTTGAATTCGTTTGTCATGACAATTGGAACGGCGATGGTACTACTGATATTGCATATAATACCTATATTTAGTATTACTATAAGTAAGTAAACCTGATTCAAACAACACAACCGGGCAAGCTATATTGCTCAAAATGTCCTTGCACGGCATTTAATAAAAAAATATATATATATGAACAGTGTAGCCGATTAAACCTGAGAAAGATGAAGATATTCAACCTCGATTTAACTTAAGTGTAATGTTGTCTTTTTAAATTTGCATCAAAAAGTCCCTAATTCCTTAAAAAAATCTAAAAGGACTTACATGCTCGAACTGTGACTGCCGACTTGAAATCAAGAAACTGCGCCTTTGAGATGCTTTCGAGCCGATAGCAAGGTATTTAAAACTTGCACGGGATGCACGTGCACCTCGAATATTGACAAAATTGTACATTTCACGCACGCTAGCGGATTTTCGTGTAGCCGATTTTCTGTTATGTATTTAAGTGTGAAAAGGTAGCCTTGTGTTGATAAGAATTATTTCGTGTAGACCGCGAACATTATTTGTAATTTTCGTTAAAAAGAAGTTGTTTAAATATTAGTTCCATCTTTTCCCTGCATTGTCTCCAATAGACATAATGAAGTGAAGATAACCTCCAATAGTTTTCAACTAATGTACAACCTCCAATAGCCAATGTTTTGAGGTATATACATGAAATAAATAAAATAAGTAAAATAAACACATTAATGTTTTACTTATAAGTAAAATAAACACATTAATGTTTTACTTGTAAGTAAAATAAACACATTAATGTTTTACTTGTAAGTAAAATAAACACATTAATGTTTTACTTGTAAGTAAAATAAACACATTAATGTTTTACTTGTAAGTAAAATAAACACATTAATGTTTTACTTGTATGCAGAATAACTGGATGGAAGATTGAACTTATATTTACACAACTTAGTTTGAAAATTTTGATATGGTCCTCAAAGTCTAAATTAGTTTGGCACACGGGCTCGTTCCCGGTCTAACAGCCTTTGACGAACCGCTTGTGCCAAACTAATGTAGACTTTTTTTAACCATATCTTACACATAATTAATTGATTAATTAATTAATTATATAGGCAGTTTTAAAAACCAGGTAAATTTTTATGAAAGATACAACTGCAGGCTTACTACTCAACGAATCATAATTTTTAGACAAAATTCTAATAAAAATTGTCTGACATTAAATATTTCATAAATTCCACATTACACTTGCTAAAATACCACTTCTCTGTTTCATTTAAATGGGGTGTAGGACATGAAATGGCTATCTAAATTCAACGTAAAAAAGAATATTTCTTCTAAGCCTCTTTTCACTTAATTTGTTGGCATGTTTACAAGTTCTTGACTGCTGTCATGTCATTCAAGAGTTTCCAGATAAGAAACTATAATTCCCGGGGTTCACTAATCTCTCCGCACAGAGCTTGCAAGATTCTTTTACCCAGTTACTCACACTTTGATCACTTTCCGGGATATAATATAGAGTCCTGATTGAATGCAGTCAGAGTAACTTGTTCATTCAGCGATTTTAAACAAAGCGGGCGCTTATAGTTTGATTATAGCTGTAAGGCCTGGAGTTCCTTCTCCTGTGCGATGCGACACATTCCTTTAAGAGAGCTTCCTGCTACATCAGAGTAATTGTATCAGCGTCGCTCCTACACATACCCAGTCTGATTAAAATCCACAGTGTTCCGAGGAATAAAATTTCAAAATATTGACATTATCGAAATTCGAAATCGTTCTGTTAAGGGCTTCCCTCAAGAGTTCTGCACAAAATGAACATTTACTTCCGAAAATGGCTCAGTTTTTAAAATTATCAGCATCTGTAAATTGACAACACAGGATGAAGATGTTTTATCGTGATTAATACCAAAAGTCTTTAAGACAGATTTCCATTGTTGTAATAATCAATGCGGTAACAGTTTTCGATTTTCAATATGTCAGCAAAATTTGCCGATATAGACAGTAGTTTGCGGATTGATGCAAAGTTGCATTATTTAATATTGGTATTGACCCCCATTGGAAAATATTCAGGGAATATAGACATGACCTGTCTTTTCATAAAAGTGCGGCCTGTTCTTTTCCAACTCATTAAACTCAACTGCGATTTTGTTTGAGTGTCTCAAAACTGCGATTTTGTTCGAGTGGCTCAGTATTGCGATTTTGTTTGAGTGTCTCAAAACTGCGATTTTGTTCGAGTGGCTCAAAACTACGATTTTGTTCGAATGTCTCAAAACTACGATTTTGTTCGAGTGTCTCAAAACTGCGATTTTGTTCGAGTGTCTCAAAACTACGACATTGTAACTGCGATTTTGTTCTAGTGTCTCAAAACTACGATTTTGTTCGATAGGCTCAGAACTGAGATGACGTGCGAATCACGAATGTATCCCTTTCTTTCAGATCTTACCGAGTTGCCGTTTAATTACCAATATAGTGCGAATAGTACTAAACTGCAGTGTTGTATGTATGATGAATGGGCTGTCACAGTACTGGTTCCTCTGCATAGCTGACATTGTTGGCCATGATATAAACTTCTCTCTTATGAGTTATATCATGTATTACATCGTCAGTAGATTGACACATTTGGTTCATTGAAATGTGTGTGGTTGCATGGTCATTGACCTCTAGTACCGAGCATTTGTATATGCCGATATTAACAGTTGTACAGTGTATACAAAATATATTTTCCTAAGAGTGGGAAACACCTTATTACTCTACCTGCTTATCTAAAAAGCGGGTTACGTAAAAAGCGAAAATTTCGTGACATTGTTTTCGCTAATTTGAAATTTTTTTAGAAAAGGGAATGGATTCGCGCCGCGTTACCGAACATTGAATAATCGACTTTGATCTTCTTATTTATTTATACCATTCTGAATTGCTATTATTTATTTTATTTTCCTGTGAACCCACTATTCCGACGAGAACATGAGCTATTAACATTGATATTGATATTTATTAAAAATTAATATCATGTTTTATTACACTGTCTTTTATATGCCAATGAGCGATCGCAACTTTTATCAAAATGTAAAAGCATTTTAGATGTATTTCTAAGTTTAGATGATGTTGAAAAACTTAGTTTTAAACTGGGCTGTCCAGATGCTTGCTTATGTCATGTCCCTTGAAGAGGTAGGCAATTTAAAGAAATATCACTTATAGGTATATTTATATAGTTGGTTTCACCAAATCACGATAGATGAGTCATGAAACGTGACGTATTGTTTGATACAAAGATATTGCCCTTATTTGGAATGATAATGGGAATAATTTACAATCGTGTATAAAATTCAGCACTTAGGAAGACCTTTGTTTCCGTCAGCGGAGGACCTTTGTTTCCGTCAGCGGAAGACCTTGTTTCCGCCAGATACGTCATGTGCATTAATGGTTGAGAAACACAGGTTGTGCAAAGTTCATCCCATTCTGGCCTCTTCAAACGTGTTACTCATTCTTGAAGACCAACCTGAAACTTACAAATGAATAAAGCTTGACACCAGATTAAACATGGTGAAATCAGCGTCAGATACGTTTTCGTCGAATACGTTCCACTATTTTAATAACATTGAGTAATGCAATAGCGTTTAACAAAATTGTGTCTTACTGTGAGACAAGATCTTTCCAAAGGTTAACTAGCGGACATGACGTTCGTAACACGTGCCGTGACGTAATAGGATTATGGATGACGTAATAACAAGCTTGAGAAGTCTGAGATGTTGTCTCTGATGACAGTTTACAAACACCTGTCTGTCTAATTAAAATCTAAATAGTGGTACCTGTATTCTAACTTGCATCGCATGTGAACAAACAGATTGACATTTCATTCCATAAATGTTATTAAAGTGCGGACATCATACTTTTTACAACTAAGAAATATGTATTTATTAATACGTCTTGAATTCTCAAACATACTGTTAAGTCTTTCTGTATAATACAAAACCATCAATTCAAAGAGAGATTATCTGTTTTAAAGTTCTCTTAATCTATTATTCTAGCACTTTCGAATCCACACTTTCATCCTACGTGCTTTGATAATTTTTCAAAAGTACCTCTGGTTGGCGAGGGCAAACCGCGTTACATTATCCTACACCTTAACAGCATCACTATACTCAACCAAGCTACAGCTATAATATAATTTTCGGCAAAAGGCATTACTTTCAGATGAAACAACATCGAGACGGGTCAAAAGTGAAATCACATGATAATTTTCAGCAAAGGGCATTACTTTCCGATGAAACAACATTGAAACGGGTCAAACGTGCAATCACATGATAATTGTCAGTAAATTTAAAGGGCATTACTTTCCGCCGAAACAACATTGAGAGGGGTTAAACACGATCCAAACAACACATTGAAGGTTGATTTGTACAACGGCCCCTGGTTGGTTTTGATGTTATCCACATGATATCTGCGTCTCTTATGTAAGCTTGAAGTTATATTCCCAAGGGAGCTGAGCATTGTTGTAAATGTTGAGGTAACATTAGTCAGGGTAACGTTGTAAAGAGATAAAACATGGAAACATGGACATCTCTATCGCTTTCAAATAAGTTTAAAAATCAAATTGACCCAAAATCCACGTGAAGATATTAAAGGAGCCTATCGAATCTAACGTTGACGATGTCTATGTTATCAATGTTACGATCTATCATAACCGAATTAACTTTCCAGACGAAACTATTAAAAATGATCTTCCAAAAATGTAGCTTGATAACCAATCGATATAAATCATAAATAAAGCCGAGATGAATTTCTTTGGATAGAAACGAAATTTCACGATCGATTGCAAATTAACAAACAAAAGCTTTCATTATATTTTTTCATAATTTCCTGATAATCGTTTATACAATCGCTCATGTGATATCATTAACCAATCGCTCAACCGGACAGGTCTTCTGACACTGATTGATTTGCGCATGTGTCTATATTGTCCAATCAGCATCGTTTTTCTCATTCTCTTCGGACTACCAAAGATGGCCGTTTCTCTTCACAACAAATTTCGATGTATATGCTGGTGTGGATAATAGTAATTCTAGCCCTTTCCTCCCCAATATCCCCCTTGTCCACTAAAGGAACTGCTAAAGGGGGTAATCTGTGGGGAGGGGGGACGCAGGAAGAAGGCTTGGAAGAACGGAAGTCTTTTATTGGCATTGAAAAGAAGAACAATTTGGTAAGTAATCTTAATCCAACTTAAAATATCTATGGCGAATTCATATAAATGTTTTCGTTTCAGTTTTGAACATATAAAGTCTTTCCTTTAAACTGTTCAGTGAAAAAATGAATAAGAAAAGAATGCGACAATATTTTTTTAATCAATATGGTTCATTATTTGAATTCCAAAAGTTGTTAATTGAAATATAGTTGCCTCCTGCCGATAATACATTAATTATGTTTTAAAAATTTATAGAAACCTTTCATTTATTTTTTAAAGAATTTAAGTGTATCGCTCTGTAAATCTTAAATTTAGGCTTGGCATTTTAAGAAATAAAGATTGATTTTTTAAAACTGCTTGATATTAGGAAGTGATATTAACATTCATCCAAATGAATTATGTCATAAAACCAATTTCTAACCCAAATCATCATAAGAAACAATAATAACCATCATGTGGACTTCATCATGGTCATGATGATGCGCAATGGCGTTATATATTTCACATTTTCTAAAAGAGGTATTATTTTACAATAATGGTATTATTAAGTGATATTAACATTCATCAAAAATTTTATGTTATAAAACCAATTTCTTACCAAAATCATCAGAAAAAAACAATAATAACCATCATGAGGGTTAAATCATGTTTCTAAGACGACAGGCAATGGCGTTATGTAATTCACATTATAAAAATGTGGTATTTGAAAGATAAATACAATAAATCAATTGCAAATTATTTAAAGGGTGTGTTGATAAAGATAATTGACAAACCTTAGCCATTTACAATTATTGTACAACGAGGTATTCTCCATTTAGGTATATATTTTCTAATGGATAGTAGAATTGTCTTCTAAAATATACAAAGCTTTCAGATGTTCACTGTATGAAATATACATTAACATCGCGTAGCTGATCGTGATCACCCTATGACGTAAAAATATTATCATGTAAAGTTCAAAATGACCGAAAGAGTTCCACTGAGTTGAATGAAAAATGATTCACAGAACATACTTTTTTTTATATAAGTTTTATTTTGATATGAAAGATACATTGATGTTATTTTAGCAATGGTACTAATGCGATGATGTGGGCAAAGTTCGTCACTTATGAGCTATTTATAGCTTTTGATGACGTCATACATTACAATCCATGCTCTGACATCACGCATCCCATTTGTTATTCACCTATGTGTCTAAAGTACTAATAAACAATCATTAATGGTATATATTTACAACACCATTGATAGGTATATACAGCCCTTGGGCTTATGACCGTGGTGGCTTTCCTATACATCGGTGATTAGTGGGAGATTCTTGACGATTTATGTGTTTTCGGTACAAAGCTGTCAGATTGATTGTTTTATTAGTAGACAAACATCCCGACTGTACCAGATTGTGTTGACAATAACTCTATTTCATCATTCCCTCAGCTTTTTGTGCTTACGTATATCTGTATGAAAGCGAAAAGGGGTAGTTGCCACTATACAATAATGAATAAGGCGATGTCAAGAATAGCTGGTTGATGGACCGTATCTATCAACCCTATTTAATTCAACATAAACCGTGTTATATTTTCAATATTTGCAAAAGTGCCCATAAGACATTTCCCTAACAACCATTGTTAGCGAGCATTTGCGTGTTCGATGTAATAATAATTTCTTGGTAATGTCAATGAACAATTGGTTGCAACGTGAAAGATATTTGGGGGGGAATTCTGAAAATTTTCAGTGTTCTTTAAATGGTAAATTGTGGTTCACTCTCTTCCTCGCTCTGGGCTTTTCATATTCATATCTATAAACCGTATAACACATTGCTCGCATAATAATCTATGTGTACGTACCCCAGTGTTTCAATCAGCATTACGTTCTTAGGAGCAAAGAAAAATAAGATTAATTTTCCAAATTTTGTCAAACGTTTTCCTTCTCAATATCACGTAAGAAAAAATAACAAATAAGTAAAGAAAAGGTCCCAAAACAATGTTAACTCTTCTTCGTCACTTTGTTATTCGCCCGTGTTTGATACTGCAGTGTAATATCTAAGTAATATCAAACTAGTGTAACACGGCTGCAGGTATGACGTCACAATGGCAGCCAAGTTGCTGAAATGCTCATTTCAGCACATCATCGGCAATTATGTTTGATATGTGAGAGTAATCAGCAGAATTTTAAACTCTCAGTTTTTGCTCGTTTTATAATAAATCAGTTACTCTTTTAATTCAAAAAAAAATATATTTCCCTTAATTTGAAGAAACTGCATTTCTGCAATGTAACTACAAATAATATTTAGGGAATATTAACATATACATTAATTTCAATTCGAGTATCAAATTGAAGAGTATGGCATTCACGTTTAATTAAACTGTTTTCAATAGTCAAATTTGACCAAGCCTATCAATTGTTTCTCCCTATTATCTATTTTATTCAATTTAATTTAATTGTAAACTTGAATCTAGATACAGCGGGGTTTTTTCACATTTTATGTAAAGCATAAAAATGGCCATACCACGTTTGATCTTAGAATTGATTGTATGTGATCTGTCATCTTTCACGCAATGATTTAATAACATAATGGCCACAATCATGGGAATTATGAGGATTATGCATAAACAACTTTCACAAAGATCAATGAATACGTATTTCCTCAGGCAGAAGATGGCTACATCAAATGTATCCCTGAGGACCATCACTGGTCCTCAGAGCAGTCTAGGGCGCTAAAACATAACCATCAAAGTTTAAGAACTTTTTTTATTGTGGTACATGTACATGAAATCATACATCAATTTTTACACAGTCTTGGGTAAGAAATACATGGCTCTGGATGGTACATTTTGACAGTAGATACATCTATGTTATAAATGACAGTTGAGTCGATACTCCACATTATAAAGGAGTTATCAGCATTGCCCTTGTCGGTTACAAATGAAACTAAACGTTAACGAGTATTCAGCTGGAATAATGAAATAAGGATGTCATTACAAATTAGAACAAACAAATCTTTAATCATTTTGGAAAAGTAGATGACAAATCGACCAGAATTTCATAAATTTCGAATAATTACAAATTGAGTAGGCCTATGTGTTGTATTTATCAATGTTCGATATCGAAGTTTAATAATTTTGATTATAACTGAATACATATTACAAAAATAAAATACTTTGTCTTTTTAACAATAAAGGGCTATTTCATGAAAAGTGTTAAACGATGGTAACATTTTCAAAAATAGCCAAAATAGTTCCGAAAGCAATATTAACTGACGAGATATGAGGTAAAAGCTTTGTAAGGTAAAGCTACTCACCTAAGTGTCACGTGACTGAGTTGACCAGTTGAATATTGGAAATACAGATATACATTTACTTAAGTCATCTATCCATGCAATGCAATACTTATGATTTTTAACAATTGGCCTGCAATTAACAATAACAATTTTTAGACAGTCCTGTCGGCGTGGATATATATAAAAAAAATATGGTCAGCTGTGCACAAAAAGGTGATTGAAAAACGGTTGAACTAGTAAATGACTGTCAACGGTTTTGAAGACATAAACTCTACGAAAAATGTTTTTAATAAAAACAAGTATTTTCGTCAATATCTTAGAAAACCCTTACCCTTACATGTTTCAAATCAAAATGTGAAATTTGGCGATTAGGTTGTATGTGTCGTATAAACTCGTGAACTTTGGTAACTATTGCTAATAAGTGGAAAACATCTGCTCAGACTAAAAAAACGTTTCTTGAAAGTTTTGTGACACACTCGGTTCTTAGACACCATCACTTCTTCATAAACCACAAATAATAACGAAGCAAAAGAGGGATAAAACATCAAAGCTTATATCTTGATAAATGAAAAGTACTAAGCACATGGTGCCGCGAGTATCTCGTAAACATCTTAGATCACTGACTTGCGCTACAATGGATAATATTACAGAACATAAGCGACAGATGACGGCCATGCTATAAATATATTGAACATATGACTTATACAGTCATTAACCTCTATGACTTTTTGCGTCATTACGATAGTTAGAGGAACCGTGTCTATATAATTTGATTTTATAGACAACAGCAATTGACATGGCCTGAGAGGTACTACTATTGCGTCACCTTTGAAATGAACACTGTCAAAACACGCGCGATTGATAGTAAAGCGAGCCCTGCTTATGTAAATAACATTAGGAAGAGTTAGGGAAACATTGAGCCTTCCATTTTGGAAGAAATTATTTAGGGGTATTATTAACAATCGAAAAATCGTAATAAATAATTTTATTGATTTATTGACCAGATACATGTGATACCAGTTAAATAATACGGCCATTCTGGTATGAAAACCTTTTAATCATTTGAGGTAGGGGAATGGATTTGCATAGCTAAACCGATTATGGTTTGTTCGTTTTAAAGCTATTTTATTTGAGTAAAAAACATTGTATTGCAACTGGAAACATTAATTTTCGTTTTCGTGAAATCTCTTTATCGACAAAAAAATGCTTTTGCCTCTTCCAACGAGTATTATTCAAATCAAAGGAGACGATTCCCCTTGAATTTGTATTTATACAAATAATGTTCTTATCATACTATGTCCAGTTTTCTGAAAAATAAAATTTAAAGTTACTGAAAATTGATGAGGAAATGGGTTCGATTTTTCATATTCATATCGAAAACAGATAAATGTCGCATTACGTTGAATCCTGGAAATGCTTTTTGAAACGTCCCAGCGGAAATTGGTTTATGAAAATCTAAGCAATCAATATCTATCTATCTATCTGTCTGTCTGTGAGTCTGTATGTCTGTCTATCTATGACCTATCGATTCGTTAGGCAGTGTTCAGAAGTTACACTTGATTTTGTCTTTGATTAAGTACTCATCTGATATGAAGAATTGCTTTAATATAGACATATTGATATTTCCTTCGGCTTCACCATTTACGTTTTTTAAAAACTATATTCTTCAAACCTGTCGTCACGAAATCCCCTTAAGATAGCACATAATTTTCACTTACTGTGGATTTCTAGTGACAATGATGTCTACTCGTGTACTTTTATAGACAAGAAGATGTTACTGTTCCTGACAGGCTGTACCGTACCACACCTTTATTAACACCTGTCATTTGACGCGTGATTGATAGCAGGACAGGTAAAGAAGCGAGATAAAAAAAACACGCCTAGACACGTGCAAGAAATGTACGGGCGTGACCTACATTTGATAAAATCTTGATTTTGTTTTGACGCATCAGCTTAAAAGAATTTATCCAAAAAGCATTGTTAATTATAACGTATATACGTATAACGTATATAAATCTCAACAAGGCGTACATTTAAAGATTAGGTCTTATGTGTCATATTTTTTTCCATGTTAAACCTATCTGGGGGTTTTAAGTCCTAAGGGTTATTTTGCTGATCTCAACAAAACGATATATCTTATGATTATGTTTTGTGTCATTGAATTTTAAGCCTTCAAGGAAGAAATGTTCGAGAAATTATCTAGGTTAATTTGCTTTTTCGCTGCACGCAAGATGAAGGCCCAATGATAAATCTTATGAAAACCATTTAAATCAATTTCATTATTTAATAAAATAGCAGTGAAAGTGTTCATTGTGTGATCATTTAAATATGTGACATCTTAATATAATTTATAGTGAACTTTTCGATAATCGCTTTCGGAAATAGTTTTTCGATGCAGTTGTCATTATCGCTATCATCAAGTTTATGAAACATATGTAATTTTGTTTATTATTCATTGGAGAGTGTGGGGAAAATAAAAATGCACATTACTTTCGTTAAGGAAGCGAACAGAGTTTTGAAGGTAACCATTACTTTTTAAAACATTAAGTAGATACATTAGCTTAAGTTTTCATTGACACTTCACTGAAGTACAGACTTATGACGTGTCATTATAATAGAACGGAAATACATGGCAAGTTGATACCTGCACGTGTGCAAAAAGCATAGTTTATTTTTGTGTTACATGAACAACCATTCCCATATATGGCTCTTACTAACTAAGGTGTATTTTGATAGGTGTATTTTGATAGGTGTATTTTTATCATAAAGAAAATTATAAAAACAATTGTATCCAAATAAGTCAATCCAAGTTTCAACATCAACGGGCTATACTGATTTCCATTTGCAAATATTTTTATTTTCCCTCTAACAAAATTTCTTTTCTCAATGTACACTAACTAGAATCGTTGTTTCTCTTTCCAAGGATGAAACCCCAAAGTCCAGCCACCATGAGGCCAGTGTACAACTACTCCACAAGATGTCTGCGGCCTTCTTCCTTCAAGGACCAGGAGCTGCAAAGCAGTCAAACCCAGACTATAAAGCATCACAAGTCAACCTTAGAAGGAGTTCAACAGAAGGCCTAGACAAGAAAGCCAGAGGTATGAAGCGTCATCTCAAATCCCATTCAGCCACTGGATCAACCACGGAGTCCAACAGCAATATCCGTCAGAAGGAGGATTTCTCAAATCTCAAAGAAAACAACTTCATACAACCTAGTGCTTTGGCTTCAACATTGAAAACCCCGTACTTCATGTCCGGAAATTATTTTGACTATCCATCATATGGTTACTATGGAAGAAGAAGGGGAGGTAACTCAAAGTGGTTTAGGTTTTCAAGTAGAAGTAACATTAAATCTACAAACCAGGCTCCAAAGCTGAACTTTTCTAAACCCTTATCAAAAACCATCTCTTTGAAACATGAGGACAAGGAAGATCTGTTTACACCCTTGGAGGAAACTGGCCACGTGACAACGTTAGGTCCTAAAGAAACCCTTGAAACTACAAACATTCCTGACGAAAACCTAACAGAGTATGTCAAGCAACCATCAACAATTCAATCAAACTTCGTGGATGAAATTGAAAGCATATCCAGTACGGAGAGGCCATATTCCGTAGTGACTCCAAACACTGACATAACATTGGCGACAAAGATGACAGGTTCATCGATGGGGCCTAGAGATGTTGTCAAAGTGCCATCAAGAGAGAGTAGTACACTTACAATGACGTCATTAGCTCCTGTTAAAACGGTAACACCAGAGCCATCAACAGCTGGTAAAAGTATTTCTACCACAACAACACCAGTTCCTGTTACACGTACAGTAGCTAAAGTCCTGAAAACGAGAACAACTTCAACTACACCTTCAGCTGTTTCTACAACAGAGGATGACTCAAACTTATTAATTGACCCCAGAACCACAGCACAAAGAAAGCTAAAAACAGAGTCATCAACACAAGCAAAAGAGTTCTCAACAGGACACCCTCAAACTAGCACAATGCAGCCGACTGTAAGTCCCACAACTCTGTCTGATACAAAGTCTTCAAGAGAACTAGGAGAAAATGTTCCTTTGTCTCTGATGTCAAATGAGGGCAACATGATGGCTACAAAAGATGTCCAGGCAACGCACATTCAAGCAACAACACTGTCAACACAAGGATTCAAGCAGCTTCCAACAGAAAATCTCAAAACAATTAGTGGAGTTAAAGATGTCCGTAAGCAAACATCAGAGAATGCAATGTCCCTGGAACAACAGGGAGAATCCAGAGCACCAGTAGATAAAGTTGAAACGACACCATTAAAAGAACGTTCACCAATTCCCAATAAATACATGCAAGACATAGAAATCCTGCTTCCAGAAGAAGATGCTGCATTTATGCCTATGCTAGAACGTCTGCAAAAGCCTTTAATCATATCAACGACTCCAGTGCCACAAACATCCACTTCAGCAAGAGCACCAAGGACTGTACAGCAAAGCATTGTAGAACCCGAGCATGAGTTTTTCCTATCAAGAAGACGAAGTATATCAACACCCCAAACAAAGATAAAGGTTGTTGCTACATCTGCTGCAGCAAAATTGGAAACATCTACTCTAACAAGTATAGTAGCTTCTGACATACAAACGAGCGTAAAAAATGGACAATATGTTACAAGAACACCAGTCAACAAAGTTCAAAGTATGTCAATGAGTCAGTCAGTTTCTGGAAGAAATGAAGAATCAGGGTCAGTTGGGGACATGGCACCAAAGAATACAAGTATGAGGAGAACTGTGCCACTGGTTACATACCAAGATGAAGAAATAACATCAACACCATCAAGTGCCATACCAGTAAACTCAAAAAACGATATTCTCGGAAATCACAGTGCTTCATCAATCATAAATGCAACACAGATGACAAAAACACATATTAACATAGACCAATCTGCAGCTGAAAAGGAGACTGTTGCTGAAAATCTTACTAGAAGAAGAACATTGTCTAGCGAACCTGCACGACGCTTTGAAGCTGACATAAAACGATCCAATTGGAAGTTTGGTCAAGGTTCCTTAACAGAAACGTCTGACACTTTGAAAATTATACCAAGAGGACAAAGCAACAAGACAACACTGTTTACAAATGATCACATCCAACTGCAAAGACAAAATCTCACAAAAGTGGTGATACAGAAGAGGAGGGATACAGATGAAATGCCATCGGGAGGGGTTCAGTCACAGGCTACACCAGACGTTTCGATTTCTAAATCGTCTTCTTACCAAATAAGGAGAAATGGTCACGGTGAGCTGAGTATGCGTTCAAACGTTCACAGGGACCATAGCTCTGCTGAGGCAACCTCCGTTTCCTTCAAAACTGAGAAGGAGAATCCTATGAACCAGAGATATCAGCAAGGCAGAAACATAGACAGAAGACGTTATTCTACATCAAAACAACGTCAAAGTATATCCACTTCTAGGATTAATAGAAACACTTCTAATCAAAATACAGGTGTTGACAATAACAACGGTTATAATAAATCAGGTCAATATCAAAGGAAAACAGTTTCAAGATCCAATGCTGACTTCACAAATCAACAGAAATCACATTATAAAGTTGATGGAAGAAAAGGATACTCCACCAAAACGTCAAATAAAACTTCATCAACTTTCAGAGTTAATACGATTGGACAACTTAGGGCAAATAACCTGGACAAAAGACATGCCAAAACCATATCCACTCAACGTCAAAATGCAACAATAACAAGGGGAAGAATTGGAACTGAAGAACCAACTTTCAAAAGCAGAACCAACAAACATGTTACATCTATGTCCAGTCTAAGTCAGAACACAGCAGTTCAAAGATCAAACACTTCCCCTACAGGATCCCCGCGTTTACACAACTCAACAGGACAAAGGAATGATAACCTTAGGCAAGCGCAAAACCAAAAGATGTTTAACATAGGTTCCAAATATACGAGAACTATGTCCAGTCAAAGTCCAGCAGTTTCAAGATCGGGCGCACGTCAGTCCTCCACTGCAAACAGGTTATCTTTTCAGAGGAATCAGTCGGATGGGCGAACTATGAAGAACAAGCGCTATCACCAAACTCGTCACATGAACTTCAGCCCTCGTCAACTCCAACGCTTGAAACGTCACATCAATCAGCAGAAACAGAACACCCGATCATCAGCAGGACTTCAACAGAGAACACAGAACACACAGAACTTAAATTCACAGAAGCAAACTGAATGGCAACGCAACCCTGTCCAGTCCAATACTGTAGCGAGCAACGCAAGGAAGACTACCCAAATGGTTTATCAGAAAGTTCAACAAGTCATCCATAAATCACCAAATACCCTTAGAGGTGTATCTTCAGCTTACAACAGACCCAACTCTATGCAAGTGTCAAAGAAACCTGTAGGAGCTCTGGTACCAATGAATCCAGTTAAACAAACGACGAACTTGCATCAAGTTGCCCCTTCTCAGAAACCTCGTCAATCAGCACAGATTACAACTGACAATGGAAAAACTAAGATTGACGACAAGATTAGACAACTGCCAAGAAACATCATCAAACAAGTAAAAGCAGTCCCAATGATTCCTGCAGCAAGCAATCGTATATCAAATGTTCTTCAAATGAAGAAACATGCTGTTCCAATAAAGACCAACAGGATTAATGTCAGCCAGAAGCAAGGGAATAATTTTGTTGGAGTCTCTCAGACAACATCAGGGAGGAAGGATATTATAGCAAACCCAATAGGCAACATGCGTCAAAGACAACAAGCCCTTGGATATCAACCTACAAAACCCAAACAATCTTCCGCACGAAATATCCAACAAGGGGATAATCGTCAATCTTCTTTAAACCGAAATGCAGTGAACTCAAGGTCTGTGCATGACAGAAAACCTGTCCAAAAGACTAGCAATACCAAAATGACATCACCAAATAATTCCGCAGAAAGAATGAGACCAGCTATCGCCCAACAACAATCTTATGGACCCACGAGAGCCTACAATTCTTTGCAGGCTGTTCATCAACCAGGCACTGTTCAGGTGAAGCCCAAGCAAACAACAAGGTTGATACCACAACGTCCATTACAAAATCGTCCACAGAAACAACGTCCTCAGCAACAACTCTTAAACAACAGAATTCCTACAAAGCAACGACCTATTAATAATAATATACGCTACCAAAATAGAAGAACAGCGATGCCACCGTTGGGAGGAGGTAACATTATGAACCATGACAGAAATGAAGAAAGCAGAAACTACAAATTGCAGCAACATACTGATAGAAACATCCAATCTAATCCAGCCTCTAATCAAAGACAAAACATAAATTCACAACAATGGAAGCAACCGCAACAAAGAGAACGGTTTGAACAACGACAATCACAACAGTTACGGCAACTACAACATTCTCAACAATTACAACAGTCTCAGCAATCAAAGCAATCACAACAGATTCAACAATCACAACAATCACGAAAATTACAACAGTCTCAACATTTACAACAGTCTCAACAATTACAACAGTCTCAACACTTACAACAGTCTCAACATTCACAGCAATCACAGAAAGCACATCAGTCACGACAATTACAACAGTCTAAAAAATCACAACAATCAAAACAGTCTCAACAATTACAACCATCTAAAAAATCAAAGCAATCTCAACAGTCTCAACAACCACAGCAATCAAAACTGTCTCAACAGTCACAACATTCTCAACAATCACAGCAAACACATCAGTCAGGACAATTACCACATTCTCAACAATCACAACAATCACAACATTCACGTCAAACATTGGAGCAGGTTCAAGGACAGAAATCTATAAACTCTGTTTCTGAAGCAGTAAATGCTCTCCGTTTGTTAATAAAGTCCAAACAGGCACAACAGTCAATAGATAGAGAAAAATTACAGCAAAGTTCAGTTAGGCAGTTAGAAATACAAAAACAGTTGCTTAAACCACAAGAGGTACAACAATCACATAACTCTCCGGAGCCCCCTAAACATTCTAACAATGTTTCGAAATTTGTTTATTCTAACCATCTGCAACCTAGTTCACCAAAGTCCCTCGAAACACAACAAGCACAACTTTCACAACAGTCCCAACAAAGCAAAACAAGACAATCGAAACAGACAAGGACACAGCAATCACCACAGACAATGACACAACAATCGCAACAGACACAGGAATTGCAAAAGACACACCAATCTCCACTAAAGCAACCATTGCTACATAGAAAGAAATCGCCACAAACACAACAATTGCCACAGACTGAACAATTTCCACAGCCACAACAATGGTCACAGACTCAACACTCACACTCACAACAATCAAGACAGAAACAACAATCAGAAAAGACACAACAGTCGATGCTCACAAAACAATCACAACCTACTCACAACTATGCACCAACCCAAAACGTATCACATCTGCCACAACAGTCTCAACAGTCTATAAAAAGCATGTCTGAAGCTGTAGACGCATTCCGTTCTCTAATAAAATCTTTCAAGCATTCACCGGACAGAATTAATGAAAAGCCTCAAGGAAATATGACTAGTGTGACAGTTAGACTACTGAATCCATTCAGGCTGCAAGCTGGCGGAGGTGAACTTGAAAGGAATCCAATAGATGAACTTAATTCAAGGATTGCTGCTGAAGCTGCAGAAACAAGTATGGTTCAAGGCGGATCTGTATCACATGTCATATCTGCAAAAAGTAAATCATCGACTGAAAATCCTAATGATGCCCCAACACATAAGGATAAGCAGGTCTCGAACGACTTCTGGTCTGTAAACACAGGTGTCGTGATGAATAGTGGAGGTCACAGAAAGGCTGAGCTCTCTGATAAGTCATCTGTTCAAAGTGCTTCGTTTCAAAACGAGTTAACAGTTGATGCCCCTAAAACGAATAGAACATCAGTGACATTGAACACTGGGATTCTGAATGTTGGAAATTTTGAAAACCATCCCTCACAATCTGCCCGGGCTGTTCATGAGAATGAAACTCCATCAAATACTACAAAGTCAAATGTCCAAGAACCTGCAATTGGAACAAAAGAAGAGAACTCAATACGTTTGGCAAATGCTTTATCGAAAGAAAAGAAAATGGAACTATTGACGAAGCTTAAGAAGATGATCATTGAGAATATGAAGGTAAATCAGAAGGCACAAAACAAAAATAAAAATGCAAATAACACTTTTGTTGATGAAGGCAGAAGTACAGGGATGGAAAAGAAACAAGATATGATGCAAAATAATAAGACTGCATCAGCTAACCAAACAAAAGTCTCGTCTTTTGAAGAAAGGATTGAACATTCTGTTTCCCATGAAAGTCGGACACATCAAGAAGCTGACAAAACAATCCTTTCAACTAACGAATCTTCAGGAAATGAACCAGCAAAGAGCGTTTCAACAAATGCACCCCCTGAGCAGTCTACTGCATCACCAAGGCAACCGTTGTCAAAAGAAGAACACTCAACTGAATCACCAAGGCAACCGTTGTCAAGAGAAGAACAGTCTACTGGATCACCAAGGCAACCATTGTCAAGAGGAGAACAGTCTACTGGATCACCAAGGCAACCGTTGTCAAGAGAAGAACAGTCTACTGAATCACCAAGGCAACCGTTGTCAAGAGAAGAACAGCCTACTGCATCACCAAGGCAACCGTTGTCAAGAGAAGAAGAGTATACTAGATCACCAAGGCAACCGTTGTCAAGGGAAGAACAGCAATATCACCTGGCGAAATTCCATAACCTGATATCTGCAAAGCAAATTACCTCTGGTTTTTCTCCTATGAATTCGATCCAATATGATTATCCGGCTCCATATTCTGGCTCTGGGTTTGGGCAAATAAAGGTCAGAAAGAACACGTTTATGCAAAATATTGATTATGGAAATATCAATTTAATCAACAAAGTCACTGAATTGAGTAAAGCAACTACAGTGCAATCAATATTAACAACACTGACAACAACTACAGCCCCTTTAACTACAACAGTACTAACTAAAAGTACAACTCTGCCAACAACATTTTCAACGACGACTGCTTCTATCACAGTATCACCAACGTCTCCGCAAAATCTAACTTCATCAACGGACAGTAAATCTGCAATTCCACCACCACCTACTGAACCATCATCGCAAATAAAGTCTCCAAACTCTCCTCCAGCAAGACCACCATTGTCAAAAGATAGAAAGAGTGCTGCTCCTCCTCCTTCCGGTAAGTCATCTTCACAGGCAAAATTATCATTGCTAGAAAATATTCTTCTTGCAAATATGAAATCACCTTCCGAGGGATCTTCCCGAAAAGAAATTTTGACCAAATTATTTAAGATTTCACAAAATTCTCTCAAGATGGCATCAGGTCAGGATCTATTGGCGAGATCGTATTTACACAACTTCATTGCAAAACAATTAAAGCTACTCGGGGGATCTTCTGTGAACCGACAACATGATGCTGTTACTTCCAGTCCAACTGTGAATCCGTTTGACAATCCGACAATAACTCACAGGGAAAGAACAACTTCTTTGGTTGAAGATATCGGTACAACGGTGCTAGAACGTGGCACCAAGAAGATTATGATTCCTGCTTCAGCTCCAACATTTCGAATAGCAGAAACAACAACAATATATCCTTTTCATGAATCGAAAAAATCTTTCAAGGACGTTCTGAGCCAGATTGATGAGAAAAGATTTCAACATGAAATTTCAACAACTCCAGTGACTGTATTTTCACATAAGATCGATTCAAGTATTAACTCAGTGGGCCAACAAAATGAATTAGCAGCTAACATGGACCTTTCTACATTAGCACAAACCTATCCTGGCACAGAAGCAACCACATGGAGTTTGAATACCAACAGTCCTCCATCCAATGTGGTAAATTCTACTTCAACAGATAATAACACTTTTCCACAAAAGAACTCTGGGAGATCAACAAACCAATTCAGTGGAATGACACTTGAAGAACTGCAAGCAAGAAACTTATTATCAAAGTTTCTGAGTAGCATAAGAAAATCCAAACAGCCAGCATTGACAAAATCAAACAATGTAATTACAACTTCCTCTAAAACGGCAGAGAGCGGTTCTGCTTCAATAACCTCATCCGTATCTTTGACTACAACAATGCCTTTGGCAGGTGCTATTACATCAACTTTGTCAAATTCTCCCACAACTATTCCAACAGTAATTACATCTAAAGCAATTACATCTACTCCTACAGCTACTACTACTACTTCAACAACTGCTTCAACTACATCTACTACATCTACTACAAAAACAAAAACTACATCAAGAACTTCACCAGTAGCTACATCTTCAACTACTACAGAAACAACTAGTCTTAGTATTCCTACAACTATTACTACATCAACTACTTCAACAACTCTCAATACTCCTTCATCAACTAGTAAAACAACAAATACTCCTACATCGACAACTACGTCTTTAACAACAACAACAACAATTACTCCTATAAAAACTACTCACACAACAACTACTATTACAACAACTACTACTACTACTCCTACAACTACTCCTTCAACAACTACTACTACTACAACAACAACAACAACAACAACTACTACTACAGCTACTCCTCCTGCAACTTCCCCTTCAACAACTACTACTCCTATAACTACTACTACGAACACGTCTCCTACAACAACAACTTCTACTACAACAACTACATCTACTACTCCAACAACTTTAACAACTACTTCAACTGCTCCAAAAACTACTTCTCCTACAACTACTACTACTGCTACTACTACTACTGCTACTACTAAAACTACTACGCTGTCTACGTTAACTACCACTACATCCACAACTACCACTACAACTACTACTCCTTCAACTTCTACAACAACTACACCTACAACAGCAAAAACTCCTACAGCAACTACCATGATTCCTCCACAAGCTGGTGCAGCTGTGGGCCCTAGCGACGGCTCCTCGATCCTGGAAACATCAACACTGACTCCTCGTCTTTCTCCTACTTCCACAAAAGCAACAGACCCAAGAATGACACTAGCGAAAGAACTCAAAGAAACAAATGGAGTCGTTTTTGGTCCTGAACAGAGCAGAAGGAATCCTGCAATTGGAGGAGAACTAACAAGTTTCAAGACACAACCCACGTATACGACATTTAACCCAGAGTACATGTACGGCAGTAGATATGGAGTCTTCCTTGCTGGCCGCTTACCCGGTGATCATTCAGACAGTTCCAACAATCATCTCAGTGGTAAGCGAACATTTCTTGGCAGCAAGGACTCCTTCCTTCAGACTTCACGGACTCTTCAAGAACCGAGAAACAGGGTTGAAATAAATTATAATAATAGTCGTTCGAGGTTTGAGACAGAACCCAAGCAGCAGTCGCTTCAAATGTCCTCAGCAAATGGCAAACAAGAAAGCATACAACAGAGTGTCCGGAGATTTACAAACAAGCAGAGTTCTTCCATTGTTGTTGAAGGAAATTCTCAAACAGTAAAGGCAAAAGGTGTACGACAAAAAGGCTCAAGACGTTTTGCTGTAGGTGTAGCTGAAACTGACAACCAGTCATCATCATTTGGTTCTACTTCAAATAATATAAATAATTACCCCGTACCAACATCCATTGGCGCCAGATCTAACTTTATTGATAAAACAGAAGCAGTGGGACGGGAGGGAAGTGATCCTGTAGTGTTGGTACCTAAATCTGACAGGATATTATCTGTCATCAGTGTTACATCCACATCTACTGCCTCAGCTCCCGCCTTAACTACTGAAATAACTACGACTTCTCCTACCACAATTAGTACCACTACTGCCACAACTACAACACCTCAAACCACAACTCCAACAAAAACTACTACCACTTCAACAACTACAACTACTACTGCTACATCTCCAACAACAACTACTACCACTTCAACAACTACAACTACTACTACTACATCTCCAACAACAACTACTACCACTTCAACAACTACAACTACTACTACTACATCTCCAACAACAACTACTACCACTTCGACAACTACCATGCCTACAACAACCACACCTACAACCACAACTACTACTACCTCCACAACAACGATGCCTTCAACAACAACTACCAATGCCGTACCTTCCACTACAACCACTACCACTTCCACAACTACACTTCCAACCACTATTACCACAACAGCTACAACACATTCAACTCAAACTACGACACCTTCCACCACATCACCCACAACTACCACCACTCCTACCAAAACTACCATCATAACTACCACTACCACAACATCCAAACCTTCAACAACAATACCAACAAGCACCACCACTTCTACTACCACAAGCAGTACAACTACCACACCTTCCACAACTACAACAACAACAACGACCACACCTTCCACAACAACAACCACACCTTCCACAACAACGACCACGACTTCCACAACTACGACTACAACAACCACACCTTCCACAACTACGACTACAACAACCAGACCTTCCACAAAAACAACAACAATCTCTACTTCCAGTACCACAACAACTACAACTACCATGCCTTCCACAACATCTACCACAACCACCATTCCAACCACCACCTCAACTACCACTAGCACCACATCAACTACAACCATGCCAATTACTACAACCCCTACTACAACGACACTGCCACCTACAACAACCCGATCAGACCTGGAGCTCCTAGAGGACCCAGGAGTCGTGAATGCTCTAAAGGGTATCCTGACCAACCTTGGTATCATCGAGAGACCAACAGTCAGGCTAACAGTTGCTGCTTCAACATCAACGTCCACAACACCGCCAACCACCACCACTTCAACACCGACCACCACTTCAACAACTTCGACCACTTCAACTACTACGACCACACCAACCACCACAACGAGTGCCCCGACCACAGAGCTATCTATTTGTCCAGCAGGAGAATCCATGAAATGTGGACCAAACCCCTGGTTTTCTCGCGGGGCTAGACTGACCATTCTGCAGACAATGTGCCTCTCCCGGTGTAGTGTCGACGGTGTCTGTGATACGAGGATGTGCACATGTAACTGTCAACCTGGTGTGCACAGACCCAGAGCCAGACCTGTCCTTGAAGATCCGTAAACAATGTACGGGACTATTTGTGACTTTGGTATGATTTTTAGGGTTAAACGTTGTTTCGAATTGACTTCAATCAAGGGTCAGGAGTTCAGCCTGAACTCTTCAGACGTGAAGTCAAATATTGTAAGCGAATTCCTGACCTTGGGGGCTTATACGGAATTATCTGACAGTTGAACAGACTCAAAGATCTGAAGGCTTCTGAATAGACACTTGTAAAACGATGCGAATGTAAAGACCATCTCGGACATGTATGAATGTAACCCGGTGTATGGAGGATGTATTAGCGATATTGATATGAAAACGTACGGCTATGATGAATCGACCTGCAAAGTTAATTGATATGTTGACGTTAATTGCATTATCTCTATAAAGATGACATCCCCCTGTTCTCGTCAGAGCGAATTATAAGTGTCAATGAACAGTATGACGTCACCAGAACTCGACCACTGGGCCAATGTTGGACATAAAACCGCATTTCCAACCAAGGAAGAATACGATAAACAAAATATTTTGTTTTTGAAATAAATAAACTCTTTTACATGTGCTTTAAGGTTGCATTTAGTATATGTGAAGCTGAGAGATGAGACTTATAATGTTAGAAAGAAATTATTCATGCTTGTTTAAATGAATTATTATGCCTGAAAATTTAATGTGTCATCAAAATACTTTGGGATATTCGGTGGGTTAATTTATTCTGATATGTAAGAAAAAACGGAAAAAGAACTTTTAGACCGTGCTGGCAAGATATTTACCTATCGATTACATTCACTTCGTACGGGTTAAAGACAAACAGTCACAAACGTCATTGAAAGTATAAAATGATATTTTCCTATGTATATTCTGCGAAAGATTATTTAACGAAATTGCCCATATTAATTTCATGTTGGCAAAATTGATGGTCGATTGTTTTGTACATATTACATATGGTTATCTTTATCAAATCTTAGTGCTTTTTGTGTTGTTGTTTTTTCAAGATAAAAAAAAAAGTATGTAACAAATTGTTTTGAAAATTTACAACCTTACCGGAAAGACTATGTTTAAAACATTTCGAGTAGGACCTCCTTAATATGTGATTTTATTGCTTAAATGATATACAATTTCATGCAATATATCTTTTTATTATGCTAGGAAAAAAATTATGATCTTTAGAAAATCAGAATTGGAACAATACCTACATATTTTTTTAGAATTAGGGCATTGTTAAGGGTTTTATGTTTAAATGATGACAAAAGTAAAAGCGTTGAGTTTATATAGATTTTAATGACGCTATTTTGAATCGGGTTTCAATTCTTTTTAAAGAAACCATAATGGAGTATCGATTATCATGCTTCTAAATTTTGTATGCTTATACTGTATGTCATTTCTGCTTTCTGTTTTGTACCAATAAATAAATATACTGTTATCTGTTCTTGGTTTTTTTAATGATCATTCCATTTTCGTTCCCATCTGCATGTTTTGTAATATTGATGCATCCCCAAAGTTTGTTCACCTCCTTTTGATTTAATTATTTCCGGTGCACATATAACATATATATTGATATTCGTTATCAATCTTCCAAAAACTGTCAAGTCTGATTTAATAGACTTCCTGCTATAGCCCTATCTCATTTTCCAAAAATACGTTTGGGTAATTGATGCTCAACATTGTAAGGTTTTCAAACACGATTGATCTCTCTGAAAGAACTACTCGATAAAGTATTTATAAAGGACCACAGAGTATGTTGTTGGAGTCAAATAGGTCAAACTTTAGAAATGGTGTTATGTTATCGAGAAGTAGTGGTTCTTTATGAGAATCAGTATCTGAGTGCTTATGAGTTCAGTATAGTGACAGTCGTTTTTTTTAGATTGAAAACCCGACAATGCCTCGCGCCATTGACCAAAACGTAATTGGGTGCGGATAATCCTTACATTTATATCGCTGTTTTTTATTTATAATTGAAAGAAAGAAACTTTCATAATTTTGAAAGTTTAGAGATAAGGATGAAAGTTAAGAGGATCGACTTGAACTTATGTAAGGTCTTATGATATTTTGACTCTTATTTAACTGATAAATCAAAATCATGAAAGATACTCTGTGTCACAAAGTTTGTTATTTGTGAATCAAGCATGTCTCGAAATGATTCTTTAATGGTCACATTTCAAGTAAATACACAACATTATCCGTTTCTCAAATAACATGATTTTTACACAAGGATACACAGGTAGGTGAACAAACTGTCGTGATGCAGCTGTATGATTCAATGTATTGTAGGTTATAGTTACCAACCGAGTTGGAGGTGTGCATGAATTGTAATACCTAGGCACGTGCTTATGCACGCCGACAACGAGGTTGGTAACTGACTTATCATTCATCCATTAATATCAATTTCAAACAGCGACAAAAACTTTCAGATAAATTTATAAGTGTACTTTTGTTGATATCATTGTTACGCGCCTCCAGATAAAGAAACGGTGACAGAAGCCTGAGGAAATGGAGTCGCACGTGAAGTATGCTGAAATATACATGCAAATTAACAGAAAGTATTATTTTCCATTGAATTCGATTGGAAGCTGATTTTTCACCCACCCCTTGCGTCATATCTGATTAGGTGTTTTAATGGAAGGTGTACAATTGAATCTTTAACTTATAAATTTATCTGAAAGTTTTTGTCGCTGTTTGAAATTGATATTAATGGATTTTCATAACATGTTATTTACCATTGATACGAACGTAAATATCATATGTGGTGATATAAAATCAAAACATCTTAACTTTTCATGTCCAAAGTACATATATATGACTAATTTTGGTTTTCCATGAAAATCTAAAAACAGCCTAATAAATGCACAGGATGTGTAGGTGTCACGTCCAATATACAGGGATACTAGTTATATAACACAAACACTCCTGGCTGTTTTAGACAAGTCTACAAAATTACGTTTGACTATTTGATTCCGGTTTATGATCATAATTGCGACATTCTACCGTTATATTGTCACTGTAAAAGACCTTAATAAGCTTTAAAATGTGTCTTTTTGGTAACAGTCGATACTTCACGATCAAATGACACCATTGATTAAGTTTGGCATATATGACTCCAACAACTCACGGAGTGTCTCTTTAAGAAAACAATAGAGTTAAAAGGCAAAAATGAGTGATATCGCTCATGTCACGTGATGATTCGTGTTGTGGAGGTACCTCCGTAAATTTACTTATCGTTTGATGAAAATATATCAATGCGTTATAGTTACTAACATAGTACGTGTTGGGTCGGGATTATACAGACATTTCCGTGAGCTTAGTGAGGACGAATGGCCGGATAATTGAGGACAAACACTCTATTTTTTGTGTGACACAAACAGAGAATATGGCAATAAGTGACTTGCATATCCAAATGAAAGATAAACAAACATTCAGATATTCTGAATTTTTTTCACAACCCGTTTTAAGCCCCTTCACTTACGTAGGAGTGAAGCGTGTAATATAAGTTCATTATAATGATATAAGTTCTCTATGGACAAACGGAATCCTGATGAACAGAAAACTTTTTGTGAATGGTTCCCACGGAATGAGCTTCAAATTATAGAACGTCTATGCAGTTAATGACCCTTCGATTCAAGAAGAACAAGCAGTTGCTTAAATGTACCGTTTTGATGCTGCTCTGGTCATTACAGTAAGTAAGTAATGTTTCTGATCGAAAACCGGACAATATACCGTTCCTTCGTAATTGACCCTGATATTCTTACGAATCTCATTTTGCAACAAGTTAATTTTTTCATGTTTGTTTAGAACTAGCTACGTTACATTTGTGAGAATATATAAAGATTTACCCGTTTGGAATTCAGGTAAAATATGTATAAAAGGCGTATTTTTCAGAAACATGAAATCATATTGAGTTATTGTTCAAATGTTTGTTGGCTTTTGATGATTGAAATAACTCTTTTTCAATCGCTTTTATTACGTGTTGCCATCGATTGCAATATCTCCATAATAAAGAATGAGTAATTTCGGTTAATTGGCTGTTGTACATGCACTGAAATTTTGTTTGACTCTACTGAAAAGAACAATTATCGAATTGGCGTTTTTTAAAGATTGAGCAAGCCAAATGTGATAATTTGCCCCGATATCAGTCCAATAGATGTTTTGACACCTGTAAGAGCGATAAAAATACATGTAGTAAGATTCAATGTTACTTTAAACCATCTTATGTAATCTCTCATGGAATTTATCCTTACCCTTTAGACTCGGTTCCATGAATCATTTCACAAAAATTTTCGCTGTAGCTTATACATCTTAATCCTTTTATCATATTGGATTTTTACTGAAAACAACCAAAATTTGAGAATGAAAATGTCAAGTCGGATGAGATGATTTGAACTTAAAGAATCTTTGTGTTTTTATGACCGATTTGTTACAAGGATACGTAACTTCAATGAATCACAAAACGATTTTTGATTCATCCGTTTTGATTGCCACGTGTTTAGTAAATCAACTTCATCTACCCTTCAAGGTTGTGCATACTGCACTGTTTAGCAGTTGCTGGGTCTGAATCTACAGTCTTAAACAGATAATATTTTATAAATTTAAAATAGCTTTATGCCACTTTAGGGACTTAGATATTCACTGCTGTTTTCATTATTGTTTTCTTCCCCTATTCTTTGTTTGTATGATTCTTGTGATCCGCTAAGAGATAAAGAATAAATGGTTAGGGTCTAATCATAAAACGTTATCAGAGATGTTAATTCACGGAGAAGTAATTCTTCTAAAAACTTAATATTACGATACTATTTGTTTCAGTTCATTGACAATATAAAGTATTGTTTGGAAACCAGGATACTTTCTAAGTGATAAACAACGTACTTTTGATTTCAGTTCACTCGTTAATGAATTTGAATAGTAGACGTGATTCAAAATAATGTTAAAATGATGAAAATGATCTTTAACAATGATTCGTGTTAATATCTTTCAGACATATCACACAAACTATACATACATCATTAAGGATTCATCCATCAGGCTGTTATTGATGTGTTGTTGTTGTCGCTGTTGTTGTTGTTACTTTAAAAAAAATTTATTATTCCATAATGTGATGTGAATCACTTCCCCGTCTATGTCTTACTTATAATTTTCGTATAATCAACTTTTTGTTTGTAAACTTAATGTTTATTCCAAAGAATTATTAAATTGAAGCGTCCCTAAAATATGCATGCTTTATAGGAACATGTATGTCTGTAGCAGTACGGATTATCATTGTACTATCATTGCTTAGACGAGAAAGTACGTCTGCCCTAGGAAGGGGAGCTTACTTAACTATAAAGCAAAATGCATAACGGGCGCATATAGGTCATTTTTGGCCTAACGTCGCCCTTAAATCCACCTCCCTACCAAATTGCATCTTCTCCCCACAGAGGTAGCTCCGTCATACTTTCCTTAAATAACCTCTGTCTTAATACCAACCTTTCTCGGTCTAGAATCTAGAAACCTAATTGAATGCAAGTTAGTTGTGAAGTCAGCAACGTCATTTTAAAGGATATCATTCGAAAAGCCTCAACTATTTTCATATTCTTCGGGAAAGCTTAACTGTATCAATATGTGCACTTTTAACATTTAATCTTCTGTACAGAAGAAAGTTGGCTCATCAAGCGATTGCTTCACCGCACAGTCTTCGTTGACAACAATGTGTCATCCATACATGCGGTGTTTCCTTAGCTGAGGTATTGCAAGATTGTGTAGGTTTCAATATTTGTCGCTAGGGGATCCTGCAGGTGCACGAGAAGAGCCCGTATTACAGCAGGGGTTATCATTGGAATATATGAAGGACCTAGCTCTGTAGGGAGAGAATGGGCGAGATGCCGAGGTGTATAGCTTTGATGCATGAGGGCAATCAAACCAATATATTGCCAATTCATATGGCATCTAATCTATATCTCTTTGTGAGGTTAGATGTTACACTGTTTTGTTTAGGACCATTGTCAAAGTTAAGTACATGCATGATTTTAACTAATGCTTCCTTGACTTTGTTGTAAGCAAAACTATGGTAGCTGAGAAGTGTTTGCACTTGTCCTTCTATGATGTATGGGTTCGATACCCATAATGTATATCGATGTGTAATTTTTTCAGACGGTTTTAACCAGTGTGGCAGTTTTACACGTGTATCTATCTATATGACAATTATTTCTGTAATCAAATATTTAAACCCGACTGTAAATACTTTAAACAGACCGTGTTTAATTTTAGCGTAAAAGGTAAAAGGGGAACTGTTCATAGGCTTAAAAAAATTGTCACCATTATTAAATTTTCAAATCGTCCGTACTTATCTTTAAAAAAAAATTATATATATATATATATATATATATATTCATTCGGAAGTTAGATTTCGCCCCATAAAAATACTTGTAGTGCTTTACTTTGAGGGTAATGAGGTCATATCGAGTCTTTTTACGTCATACTTGGTGTTCAACCAAGGTTACAACTTCTAGTAACCCAATCATTTCTCAAGGTAATTGAAGTGCAAACATTTAGATAATTGAGATCCTGATAAAGACAATCTAAAATAATGAGAAAACAGACGAATTCATAGTTTAATCACCGTTGATAAATTAAAGTTTTATTTACACAATGAAACAAACAATTAGGCCGCTCAGCAATGCAATAAATATAACTTTTACACAAGACTTTATATTGATAGCATTTGATATTTACTTGCGTAGGAATATCGAGCACGAAAATATGTCCTTGACCTTATTTGATAGCGTTTGATTCAGCTAGCGTCGAATGACTGGTAAATACGAAAGTTTGTCAACGACGCCATCTTGCTAGCTTTACGTTTAAGCTGGCGCTGACGCTGAAGGCGGCGTTGTTGTTGGGTTTGCAAGAAGATAGTCCTCTTTCATTTCTATAGCATCAAATGTATCCATGGGATCGAAGAGCGAAGCCGTCGTATCGTCAAGGCAGTAACATAAACAGTGGACGTCTACACAGTTGTTTGTACATCCGCAATATTTCATCATATCCGTGGGATGGGTGTATTCGTACAGATCCCACACTCCGCGCACCCGGGGAACATCAAGAGCTGTAGACTGACACCTGAGTATCGAGTGGCCGGGTCTAGTACACACAGGAGCGGGGGCTGGTACCTGTTTAGACAGAACAGAGCGTGTAAGAATCGACGTTGCCGCCTACTGTGCATGTATGACATATATGGTTTATGCAAAAAGCGATGAGTGTTCTCATACAATTAAGCATGCTTTTGCGCAACTAAAAGGCGCCAGTCTACTGAATCCGCATTGTGACGTTGAGGAGCATATGTATATGTTCTAATAGAGAAGTGGGTCTGACCATAATTTCAAATCATATAAAGGAGTTACATTAGATCCACATCGTAGGCTACGTTATATTCGACGTCAGGGAAATTGCTAAAGGAGACCAAAAGCAATGTAATTATGACGTCACAAGAGGGATTCTTCAAATTTCAAAATGTTATCCACCATGCATGAAGCTAATAGCTTCAAAAGATGGAGCATCGATCACCCTGCGATTTGCCATGAAATAAAGATTTCCTTAACATTCTTACGTGTAAAACCTATCTTTCCTCGGCCCCGTGTTAAATTATGACAGATTTGCTAAAAAGTTTTTTTGTTACATCATATACGTGATCGTAAAGGATACTTTATTCTCGAGCAGTCATCGTTTAGCTCTCAGTTGACTGATTGAGCGTATTCATAGGTCAAATTACCTTTTACAAACAGTCGGTTGAATGAGATATTTGTTTATATACTGATATGTATATATATATATATGGATAATGGAATATATAATCTGAGAAATGAAGAGATAGTAAGTTATGTGCTCTAGTATTTGTATATTGAACCAGACTCTCACATCGAAGGTACACACAAGCATTCATAGCAAGGCTCCTTATTACTATCCTAGTCCAAATAGAGCTTTGACAATCAAATCTTGAAGTACAATGAAACAAAGCACCCCAATGTAACCCTTTCATTCTCTATAGAACAGGAAAACACTTTTAAAAACATGAAACAAACTTCTCCGCACTGAAATACATTTTAACATGCCAGAAACAAGAGCAGCACTCATGAACTACTTACATAGGATCCACTGATGGTTATGTTGCTCGGTCCCTCAGCTGTCCCGCTGGTCAGGAGAGCCGAAGGCACCCTGCCAGGTCCAGATAAGATTGCAGTATGTTTGGGAATCACAGGTGGCGGAACAGTTGTCACAACAGTTGGGGCGATGGGCAAAACGTTTCCTGCCGCTCCTACAGCTCCTGCACTAGATGCTGTGTTGATAGGCGAAGCATTAGGCACAATATTGCCAGGGTTAGCCCCGGCGTTGACTTGTCCTGTCGAAAGTTGCTGGGAGACAGTACTGGTGGCTCCTGCCTGTGGGGATACGTTTCCTGGGAGTGGGGAAGATGCAACTCCAACTTGTCCATTAGCTATTTGGGGCTTGCTTTGCTGGTTCGTGATTCGGGCAAGATTGTTGTAAACCATCATTAGACTCTTGATCGCAGCAAAAAGCCCTGCATCTCCTTGGTTCTGCTGAGATTGTTTCATGGCTGTTTGGAGCTGTTGGTGCAGAAACTGGAGTTCTTGCTGTTGGCTGGAAGTGTATCGAGAGGAGGCTGTTTTCGCAGCTGGAGGAGCACTCGGAGCAGCGCCTGTGTGAGGGATCTGGTGAGTGGCGGGAACTTGTCCAACATTTGAAGATGAGGCTTGGTATGTTTGGACCTGAGCTTGTTGGGTTGAAGGTGCCTGGTATGTTTGGACCTGGGCTTGTTGGGTTGAAGGTACCTGGTATGCTTGGACCTGAGCTTGTTGGGTTGAAGGTGCCTGGTTTGTTTGGACCTGGGCTTGTTGGGTTGAAGGTACCTGGTATGCTTGGACCTGAGCTTGTTGGGCTGAAGGTGCCTGGTTTGTTTGGACCTGAGTTTGTTGGAGGGAAGGTCCCTGGTTTGTTATGGCCTGTGCTGGTTCGGTTACTGGTACCTGATAGGGTTGTTGGTTCTGACTTTGGGAAGCTGTCACTTCATACGTCTGTTGAACCTGAGAAATAGGGGCCTGGTATGTTTGTTGGGTCACTTGGGAAGACGATTGTTGAGGTGGAGGTGATAAAGCTGCAGTCTCTTGAGACATGATTTGTTGTTCTGTTCTCTGTTCCTGAAGCTGTTGCTGGTTCTCCTGGAGCTGTTGTTGTTGTTCAGCTTTGTTCTCGAGCAGCTGTTTTACTGAAGGCGTCTTTTGCGCAGTTGTTGCAATTACTTTCTGTGCAGGTTCAGCTGAAAACATATCAACAATGGTATGAATTTTGATTGAAACTAGTTTTGTAGTCAATGGTGATCATGAAATACAATCTAATTAGCTTAAATTATATTTTCACTGGTTTTGTCGACTTGGCTTCGATTGAGGGTTTACTTCCTGAGTGTAATCTGATTTGCTTAGATTTATTTTAAGTGACACAGAGTTAGTTTTGATGACATTTTATTTGGCTTTAATAGGAGCCAATTCACAATCTGTTGTAGAAATGTTCAAATCTCCTATTTAAATCTAAATGTTTAACTTTTAAATGCCCAAATTATTTTATTTGATTATTATAATCAAAAAACGGCCACAAATAGTTTAAAGGTCGAAATTATCTGCCCCATGTACATCTGTATTAGTTGAAAGACCCATTCAGCCCTATCAACCCATATTTATTTTTTGGCTGTTTTAAGTTATTTAAAAAAAATTACATTTGAGTCATTGGCGCGCGTCATTTTTCCGTTTTCTATCACAAATACAACTTTTACCTGTTTGTTGTCACTATACCGAGCTGATGAGCTTTAAGATGATGATTTTCAGAAATAACCCCTACATCTAGATAAAATAACACCATTTATAAAGTTGAACATATTTGACTCCGACAACATACTCTGTGCCCCTTTATTTTAGGTTAGTCTGGGGAATAAAATTAGAATTTTGTATCTGCTAAAAAAATGATAGCTCACCTTGCTCTGCCAATGAAGCTTGATACTGAGTTGGGGACATGTGCTGTGTCGGTATCTGGTGGGCTGGACGATACTGTCCTAATTCCTGGGGCATCTGGTAGTGTGTGAATTGTCCTCCGGGATAACCAGTTCTGCTTCCATACACATAACTAGTGCTAACCTGGCCAGGCAAAGAGTTGTGTTGATTGTTTGAGTACTCGGAGTAGGCAGATCCTGTTTGAGCTGGAGCATAGGTTAGACTTTGACTTGAGGATGACTTTGTACCAACCGTATTGCTTAGATCAGGTGCTTGGTAACCATGGTAACCATTCGTCTGGCTGATCGTATTGGATCCAGCGCTTCCATAGTTGGCTTGTGTTACTTGTGTCGCAGGTTTAGTGTAAGCCGTGGGCCCAGGAATAGAATTCACCGCAGCTGTGTCAGCAGTTACGAAAGCAGCGTTGGCTTCAGGGACAGCATTTGAACTCGAGACAGCAGGTGTAACGGAACCGTCAGTGTAGACATTGACTCCTGAATAACCACTAACGTTAGGTTTTGAAGCAGCATTGGTTTCAGTTGCAGCATTGATCACTGACATTCCATTCGAACCTGAGACATCTTTTATCCCTGTAGCAGTATCGGCAGCAGACGTAGAGGTAGCAGCTCCGTTCGTGTAGGCATTGAATCCAGAAATGCTACTATCAATAGTTCCGGAGGGAGCAGTGATTTCAGGAGAAGCATTTGCAGTAGATGCAGCATCTACACCTGTCTCGGTATATGTTGTGGCGCGAGGGGCAACATTGGCATCATTAGCAGAGGTAGTCTTGGCTTCTGAAGTGTTTGAGGTACCTGAGTTCATTTTGGCACCAGTTGATTGACCAGCAAAATTAATAACACCGCCAGCAGCAGCAATGAGGTCAGCAAAATTTGTTGTCGCTGGTAATGGGCTTGAATAAGACGCACCAAATGATCCTGTGTTGCTTGTGGCTCCTTGAGCAGTGGCAGTGGGAGAAACAGCAGGATCAATATTAGTAGTAGCATATGCAGAGTCCAAAGCAGCATTGGTAAGCCCAGCAGATCCGTCAATATAAGCATTGACACCAGAAGTACCACCTGCAGTATTTTCTAAAGCAGCAATAGTAGCAGCGGTAGCAGATGAAGCAATAGCATCAGGGGCATAATTTGCAAATGCAGCAGATTCGACAGTTTGGGCATTGATTCCAGAATTCGGATTGATTTCAGGGTTAGCACTTGTTTGAGCAGCAGTTCCAACTTGGCCAGCAACACTAGTCTGTGAGGCAGTATTGGCCTGGGCAGCTGCAGTAATAGCTTGAGCGGCAGCACTGGCTTCAGCAGCAGCAACAGTTTGAGCAGCAGCATTTGCTTCAGCAGCAGCAATGGCTTGAGCAGCAGCATTCGCTTCAGCGGCAGCAATAGTTTGAACAGCAGCATTAGCTTCAGCAGCAGCAATGGTTTCAGCAGCAGCATTAGCTTCAGCAGCAGCAATAGTTTTAGTGGCAGCGTTGGCTTCAGCAGCAGCAATGGTTTGAACAGCGGCATTAGCTTCAGCAGCAGCAATAGTTTGAACAGCGGCATTAGCTTCAGCAGCAGCAATAGTTTGAACAGCGGCATTAGCTTCAGCTGCAGCAATAGTTTGAACAGCGGCATTAGCTTCAGCAGCAGCAATGGTTTGAACAGCGGCATTAGCTTCAGCAGCAGCAATGGTTTGAACAGCGGCATTAGCTTCAGCAGCAGCAATGGTTTTAACAGCGGCATTTGCTTCAGCAGCAGCAATGTTTTGAGCGGCAGCATTGGCTTCGGCAGCAGCAATTGTTTGTACAGCGGCTTTAGCTTCAGCAGCAGCAATGGTTTGAACAGCGGCATTAGCTTCAGCAGCAGCATTAGTTTGAACAGCGGCATTAGCTTCAGCAGCAGCAATGGTTTGAACAGCGGCATTAGCTTCAGCAGCAGCAATGGTTTTAACAGCGGCATTTGCTTCAGCAGCAGCCATGGTTTGAGCAGCAGCATTTACTTCAGCAGCAGCAATGGTTTGAACAGCGGCATTTGCTTCAGCAGCAGCAATGTTTTGAGCGGCAGCATTGGCTTCGGCAGCAGCAATTGTTTGTAGAGCGGCTTTAGCTTCAGCAGCAGCAATGGTTTGAACAGCGGCATTAGCTTCAGTAGCAGCAATGGTTTGAACAGCAGCATTAGCTTCAGCAGCAGCAATGGATTGAACAGCGGCATTAGCTTCAGCAGCAGCAATGGTTTGAACAGCGGCATTAGCTTCAGCAGTAGCAATGGCTTGAACAGCGGCATTTGCTTCAGCAGCAGCAATGGTTTGAACAGCGGCATTTGCTTCAGCAGCAGCAATGTTTTGAGCGGCAGCATTGGCTTCGGCAGCAGCAATTGTTTGTACAGCGGCTTTAGCTTCAGCAGCAGCAATGGTTTGAACAGCGGCATTAGCTTCAGCAGCAGCAATGGTTTTGGCGGCAGCGTTGGCTTCAGCAGCAGCAATGGTTTGAGCAACAGCATTAGCTTCAGCAGAAGCAATGGATTGAGCAGCAGCATTGGCTTCAGCAGTAGCAATGGCTTGAGCGGCAGCACTGTCTTGAACAGCAGCACTTGTTTCGGCTGCGGCATTAGCCTTTGCAGCAGCTGTTGCATCAGCAGCATTAGCTCCATAGGAAGTTTGGGCTTCAGGAGCAGCATCAACTGTCGATTGTGACATTGTAGACTTAATCGTAGACACAGAAGGATCGTTGTAAGTAGGAGTATGTGCAACATTGGCTCCAGAAACAATATTGAAAGGAGACACTGCATTTCTGTCAGTGTAGATATTTGTATCTGAGGCAACATTGGGATTATTTACAGCCGTGGATGAATCAATGTACGCAGTTTTTCCAACTGCATTCTCTTTTGTTGCAAAGTTATTTTTTTGTGAAGCGCTTGAAAATATGAAGGGGCTAGATAACGGCTTTTCATGATTCTTTGTCACATATTCACCTGGCGACACAATTTGGTTGTCTGTAAGTAGTCCTTCCAAAGTATTGAAGAAAACATGATGCGGTTGTACATAATTAGTTTCACCAGCTGAACCAGTGGCAGCATTCGCTTCAGAAGCAGCTATGGTTTTAGCAGCAGCATTGGCTTCAGCAGCAGCAATGGTTTGAGCGGCAGCACTAGCTTCAGCAGCAGCAATGGTTTGAGCAGCAGCACTAGCTTCAGCAGCAGCAATGGATTGAGCACCAGCATTCGTTTCAGCAGCAGTAATGGTTTGAGGGGCGGCATTTGCTTCAGCAGCAGCAATAGTTTGAGCGGCAGGACTAGCTTCAGCAGCAGCAATGGATTGAGCGGCAGCACTAGCTTCAGCAGCAGCAATGGATTGAGCACCAGCATTCGTTTCAGCAGCAGTAATGGTTTGAGGGGCGGCATTTGCTTCAGCAGCAGCAATGGATTGAGCGGCAGCACTTGCTTCAGCAGCAGCAATGGTTTGAGCGGCAGCACTAGCTTCAGCAGCAGCAATGGTTTGAGCGGCAGCACTAGCTTCAGCAGCAGCAATAGTTTGAACAGCGGCATTAGCTTCAGCAGCAGCAATAGTTTGAACAGCAGCATTGGCTTCAGCAGCAGCTATGGTTTGAACAGCGGCATTCGCTTCAGAGGCAGCAATAGTTTGAACAGCAGCATTTGCTTCAGCAGCTGCAATTGTTTTAGCAGCAGCAATTGCTTCAGCGGCAGCAATGGTTTGAGCAGCAGCACTAGATTCAGCGGCAGCACTTGTTTTAGCGGCGGCATTAGCTTCAGCAGCTGCAATGGTTTTAGCGGCAGCATTGGCTTCAGCAGCAGCAATGGTTTGGGCGGCAGCGTTGGCTTCAGAGGCAGCAATGGTTTGAGCGGCAGCACTAGCTTCAGCAGCAGCAATGGTTTGAACAGCGGCATTAGCTTCAGCAGCAGCAATGGTTTGAGCGGCAGCACTAGCTTCAGCAGCAGCAATGGTTTCAATGGCAGCTTTAGCTTCAGCAGCAGCAATGGTTTTGGCAGCAGCACTTGCTTCAGCAGCAGCAATGGTTTTGGCAGCAGCACTTGCTTCAGCGGCAGCCATAGTTTGAGCGCCCATATTTGCTCCTGTGCCAGCATTGGATTTAGCGGCAGCACTGGACCCAGACGAAGAAGTTCCAGACACAACATTCGCACCCGAGGCAGCATTAGTAGACACAGCAGATCCATGAGTGAAGGAGCTAACTACTTTGTCTGTTAACAAGGGTAGAGGATTTTGATGAGGTACGTCAACTATATTGAGATTCGTAAAGCTCTGTTCTTGAACAGAATTTGGATTTATTGTATTTGCTGCTGTTCCGAGAAGATAGTCAAGATTACGTCCATATACAAATGGAAAGAATTCTTTTTTAATTCCATTATGTCCTGCTGTTCCGGATGGATAATTCTGACTTGAACCTCCATCAGTTCCATAAGCTCCAGAAATGTCTTTCGAAATTGTAGATGAACTTATAATGCCTTGGTTAAAAGACGTAGATGATCTTGAACCTGATCCACTTGATGCTGCTGATCCAGCTATTCCTGATGACCCACTTGTTGCTGTGGATCCACTTGAAGTTGCTGATCCACTTGAAGTTGCTGATCCACTTGAAGTTGCTGATCCACTAGATGTTGTTCCATATGACGCTTGTGATCCTGCTGATGACGATAATCCACTTGACGCTGCTGATCCACTTGATCGTGTTGATCCAGTTGATGCTGGTAATCCAGTCGACACTAACTCACTAGATAATGTTGATCCACTTGATACAGCAGATCCACTTGACACTGATCCAATTGATGTTTCCGATCCTATTGATGCTGATCCAGCTGATCCACTAGCTAATGTTGATCCACTTGAAGTTGCGGATCCACTTGACGCTGATCCACTTGATTCTGCTGATCCACTTGATACTGATATGTCTGACACTGCTTGGTCACTCGAGCCTGCTGCTGATCCACTTGATGTTGTGTATCCATTTGATCCTGCTGATCTACTTAAAGTGGTTGATCCACTCGCAGATGCTGAGTAACTAGATGATGCTGATCCACTTGATGCTGTGTTTTCACTTGACGCTGCTGATCCAGCTATTCCCGCTGATTCATTTGGTCCTGATGATCCACTTGAAGTTGCTGTTCCATATAATTCTGATGATCCTGCTGCTGATGATCCACTTGATGTTCCCGGTCCACTTGATCTTGCTGTTCCACTTAATGTCAGTGATCCACTTGATGTTGTGAAACCATTTGATCCTGATGAACCAGTTGGTCCTGATAATCCACTTGATCCTGATGATCCACTTGATCCTGATGATCCACTTAATCCTGATGATCCACTTGATCCTGATGATCCACTTGATCCTGATGATCCACTTGATCCTGATGATCCACTTAATCCTGATGATCCACTTGATCCTGATGATCCACTTGATCCTGATGATCCACTTAATCCTGATGATCCACTTGATCCTGATGATCCACTTGATGCCGCTGATCCACTTGACGTCAGTGATCCGCTTGATGTTGCTGATCCGCTGGATGTTGCTGATCCACTTGATATAGCTGTTCCATATGATGCTGATGATCCTGATGATCCATTTGATGCTTCTGATCCGCTTGAAGTTGCTGATCCGCTTGATGTTGCTGATCCACTTGATGTCGCTGATCCACTTGATATTGTTGATCCACTTAATGTTGTGTTTCCATCTGCTGATGCTGATGTACTTGATACTTCTGATCCACTTGATGCTGATGATCCTCCTGCTGCTGATGATCCTGATGATCCACTTGATGCTTCTGATCCGCTTGTCGTTACTGATCCACTTGAGGTTACTGATGCACTTGATGCTTCTGATCTGCTTGATATTGTTGATCCACTTGATGTTGTCTTTCCATCTGCTGATGCTGATGTACTTGATACTTCTGATCCACTTGATGCTGGTCCACTTGAAGCTGATACACCGGACGTTGATCCACTGGACGTTGATCCACTTGACCCTGCTGACGCAACGGCTGCAATATTCGTCTGACCTGACTCAACAGTAGCTGTCTGGCTTGGCAGAGGTGATTGAAGGGGACCCTTTGCGCTCCCAATATCATTAAGGGAGGATGAGCTATCAATCTGGTTTGATGAACTTGTGTGGGCTGCAGAACTTATCTGGTTCGTTTCCTGTCCTGTTGTTGCAGTACTCTGTAATACAAAATGATAATCTGAGAAAATGAAGTTACAACAAAAAGCATTGACAAATTATTGCTTTCAAATTGTTTCTATAGTTTATATTTTCCCTTTTGGATAAAAACAATATTATTGTTAAATCTTTTAAATGTGTTTGTGACAAATGAAAAGGTTATGTAAACTTTTTTCTTGAAAAATAAACAAACAAGATAAAACTTTTACTGTGGATTCATGAAAGCATTTTAGTCATGTGATCTTTCGATTTGTGACACCCTAAATTAGTAAACGAAAGAAGAGTATAAGAAACTCAAAACATTACAAAGCAGTTGTGGTTATTGAATCTAACGAAGTCATCCATTCATAAGTATTGAATACGGATTGATATCATCATATTAAAGGTCAGTTGATTGATCTGTGTCATGGACGATATTACCTATGATGACATATAAAATGTTTCTGACGATTCTCTTTGGCAACAACTTAACAATTTTGTGGTTTAGTTTAATCTCGTTGGCCCAGGGACCATATAAGCGTTCCTGACTTAGTTCGAGTTTCAAAGCCAAAGGAAAGGAGACAAGTTGTAAAACATCTTAACTCAGTACTTCTCTTTAAAATGACACAAGTCACTTGACTCTTTTTTTATAAAAAAGATATATGAGATGTTAAGAATATATAGTCTCACAATTGGTGTTTTGACGCAATTTATGAAACCCAAACCAAATACCAAGAAAATCACGGAGTGTTTCTTTAAACAACCGACAATCTCTGTTATGGAGATACTAAGGATCAGCCAAAAGGGTTATTAATTGTTCATTTAAACACGATGATCGTGACAACTTCCTTAGAAATAATGCTGTAAGTTATACTTTAACAAATAATAAGAATGGTAAACATTTTTACATTGTAGTAAAGCTTGAAGTACTTCAATTCAAATTTCCATATTAACAATCGTGTTATGCAAATAAAATAAGATTTATGAATATAATGCAATGGTGAGTTAGTGAGTTATTGTTTAACGCCGCTTGGGCAATATTTCAGCCATTAGCGGTGATATAATATAATATAATATAATATAATATAATATAATATAATATAATATAATATAATATAATATAATATAATATAATATAATATAATATAATACAATATAATATAATATAATATAATATAATATAATATAATACAGCTGCATACCGAAAGTTTGTTCACTTACCACTGAATCGTAGTGCAAATATCATGTAATTTAGGTTTCGTTTCAACGTCAATAGAATAACTTCAGGAAGACTGACAATGGATCACCCACTGTCCATGTGTGAAATAGCCATTCTTGAACTCATGCTGGCATTGTCTGGACACTCGTGTAAAAATTCGAATTTTGGCATATGGATATCGACAGGAGGGGCCACATTTCGAAATTTCGATTTCGTAAGATGTCAAATAAAATGCCCCATATAAACTCTCTGAAATTAAAACCAACATAATCACATTGACCTTGTGCTAATAAACAAACGTTACTACTTTTTAAAGCAGTTGAGAACTTATAAAGGATTTTATGGAGAAAAATGAAAATTAGTGTTTTCGGAATTGTGACCCCTGGTCAGTTCAATGACCTGCCAAAACTGTTACGGGTAATTGTGGGGTACGGTAAACCTTTGCCTTAAAGAAGAATGGATTTGCATATGTGTATTGAAAATTCAATGTTCTCCGTTTCTTTTTCGCAACGCTACGATACCTCAAAGGCATCTCAAATTATATGATATTTGCACTAGTATATTCAGGTATGTGAACAAACTTTTGGCATGCAGCTGTATAACATAATATAATATAATATTTAAAAAATGTTAGGTTAAAAGCAGCATATTACGGCACCATTTTCCCGAAATTAAAAAATATCATTAGTTGACCTGAAAGTTTCCAGATTTGAGGATAAAAGCATAAGTACAGACAGAAGTTTATACATCTAAGCTTGGAAAAGAAGGTCAAACGTTTTACAAGCAAATATACAAACATGATACAAGTGTTATATGTTGATTAATTCAAGTTAAAAAATAATATCTTGAGCAATTGAAAAGCAGCAGGGTGTCAATAAATGTTGTGAAGCTAGAGTAGGGCGGAGAGAAGCGATCTAAGTCCAGTTCCAGGATCTGTACGTACTCCTTGGGGCACGACCTTCACGGATGGATCTGTGGCCAGTGAGGCAACGGCAATGACGTAGGGACAAGGTTGGACTCCGGAGGAAAGCATTGCAAGGGCTTCAGAAGGCGACATCTTCAGCTGAATGGTGTGCCCGTTGCCTGTTGTTACTGTTGTTGGGGTTGAAACAACTCCCTTGGAACTTGGTACTGGATGTGATGTAGGTGTTTCAGCTGCAGCTAGATTGTTGATCGATGATTCTTGTGCTGCAGTGCTACTGGCTGTTGATGCTGCACTTGGTGATATAATGTCTTCAGGTGACAGATATTCATGAATCATGTTATCTTGCGGCCTGTTACCTGCAGCTTGAGATCCACTTGATTGACCTTCCATAGGTGCTGAGCTAGGAGCAGCTTGTGTTTCCATTGGTGATGAGCTAAGAGCAGCTTGTGTTTCAATTGGTGATGAGCTAGGAGCAGTTGGTGTTTCCATTGGTGATGAGCTAGGAGCAGCTTGTGTTTCAATTGGTGATGAGCTAGGAGCAGCTTGTGTTTCAATTGGTGATGAGCTAGGAGCAGCCTGTGTTTCCAATTGTGCTGAGCTCGGAGCAGTTGGTATTTCCGAGGGTGATGAACTAGGAACATCTTGTGTTTCCACTGGTGCTGTGTTAGGAGCAGCTTGTGTTTCAATTAGTGATGAGCTTGAAGCAGCTTGTGTTTCCATTGGTGCTGAGCTAGGAGCAGCTTGTGTATCCATGGGTGCTGAGCTAGGTGCAGTTGGTGTTTCTATTGGCGATGAGCTAGGAGCAGTTGGTGTTTCCATTGGCGATGAGCTAGGAGGAGTTGGTGTTTCCAATGGCGATGAGCTAGGAGCAGTTGGTGTTTCCACTGGCGATGAGCTAGGAGTAGCTGGTGTTTCCACTGGCGATGAGCTAGGAGTAGCTGGTGTTTCCATAGGTGCTGGGCTAGGTGCAGTTGGTGTTTCCATTGGCGATGAGCTAGGAGCAGTTGGTGTTTCCATCGATGCTGAGCTAGGAGCAGTTGGTGTTTCCACTGGTGCTGAGCTAGGAGCAGCTTGTGTATCCATGGGTGCTGAGCTAGGTGCAGTTGGTGTTTCCACTGGTGCTGAGCTAGGTGCAGGTGGTGTTTCCATTGGTGCTGAGCTAGGTGCAGTTGGTGTTTCCATTGGTGCTGAGCTAGGAGCAGTTGGTGTTTCCATTGGTGCTGAGCTAGGTGCAGTTGGTGTTTCCAAGGGTGATGAGCTAGGAGCAGTTGGTGTTTCCAAGGGTGATGAGCTAGGAGCAGCTTGTGTTTCTATTGGTGCTGAGCTAGGAGCAGTTGGTGTTTCCATTGGTGCTGAGCTAGGTGCAGTTGGTGTTTCCAAGGGTGATGAGCTAGGAGCAGCTTGTGTTTCTATTGGTGCTGAACTAGGAGCAGTTGGTGTTTCAAAGCGTGTTGCGCTTAATTGTTTAACATCTTCAGGTGACAGATAATCGTGAACTATGTCATTTTGGACCAAAATTTGTTCTCTTGCATTTGAAGTTTGAGCTTTGGTACTTTCTGCACCAGAAGAATTTGGTTGTTGAACGGCTGCAGCATCAGCAGCAGTTGTCGTTTTCATGGTTGCTGCACCAAGAACAGCTGTTGTTTCCATTGACGCAGCACTAGGAACAGTTGCTGTTCCCATAGGTGAAGCTGTAGGAACAGTTGGTGTTTCAACGGGTGCTGCATCAGAAGATGTTTGTGCTTCCACTGGTGGTGAGCTAGGAGCAGCTTGTGTTTCCATTGGTGGTGAGCTAGAAGCAGCTTGAGTTTCCATTGGTGATGAGCTAGGTGCAGTTGGTGTTTCCACTGGTGCTGAGCTAGGAGCAGTTGGTATTTCCATTGGTGCTGAGCTAGGAGCAGCTTGTGTTTCCATTGGTGCTGAGCTAGTTGCAGTTGGTGTTTCCATTGGTGCTGAGCTAGGAGCATTTGATGTTTCCATTGGTGCTGAGCTAGGTGCAGTTGGTGTTTCCATCGGTGCTGAGCTAGGAGCAGCTTGTGTATCCATTGGTGCTGAGGTAGGTTCAGTTGGTGTTTCCATTGGTGATGAGCTAGGAACAGTTGGTGTTTCTATCGGTGCTGAGCTAGGAGCAGCTTGTGTTTCCATTGGTGCTGAGCTAGGAGCAGTTGGTGTTTCCATTGGTGCTGAGCTAGGAGCAGTTGGTGTTTCCATCGATGCTGAGCTAGGAGCAGCTTGTGTTTCCATTGGTGCTGAGCTAGGAGCAGCTTGTGTATCCATGGGTGCTGAGCTAGGTGCAGTTGGTGTTTCCATTGGCGCTGAGCTAGGTGCAGTTGGTGTTTCCATTGGTGCTGAGCTAGGAGCAGCTTCTTCTTCAGCTGTTTCTATGGGTGATGAGCTAGGAGCAGTTGGTGTTTTCACTTCAGTGACACTATTGGCCGAACCTTGCGTCATTATCGATTCCGAAGACTGGTCAGATTGAGATCCAGCTGCTCCTGTTGATTTCGAATTATCTATTGTATTGATAGTATGCGACGCTCCTGAGTGAACTTTCATGTCATTGCAAGGCTGCAGACCAGCCTCAAGCATCATCTTGGCAAGTTCATTAGAAATATTTCCCCAACTGTTTGAAGAGGTCACGGAGGAAGCTGGCTTTGTACTTTGAATAAGATCAGCTGCGCGAAGATCAAGTGATACATCAGAAGCAGAAACACCTGTTGTTGTTTTCGTATTGGCTCCAGCTATATCCAAGGGTACTGGGGAATTAGAAGGTTTACTTTTGACATCATTCACTGACGAACCTTGAATATTATCAGCCGATGAGGACATGGTTTCAGGTGTTTGTGCTTGAGTATCTGTGCTAAGACCGGATGATGAAGATACACTAGGAGCAGCTGATGTTTCAGCTGGTGCTACGTCCGGAGCAACACCAGTTGCTGGTGCTGTGCTAGGAAGCGCTGGTGTTTCAATTGGTGTTGAGCTGGGAGCAGCTGCTGTTTCAACTGGTGTTGCGCTGGGAGCAGTTGGTGTTTCAACTGGTGTTGTGTTAGGAGCAGCTGGTGTTTCAACTGGTGTTGTGTTAGGAGCAGCTGGTGTTTCAACTGGTGTTGCGCTGGGAGCAGTTGGTGTTTCAACTGGTGTTACGCTTGGAGCAGTTGGTGTTTCAACTGGTATTGTGTTAGGAGCAACTGGCGTTTCAATTGATTCTGTGTTAGGAGCAGCTGGGGTTTCAAATGATGTTGCACTGGGAGCAGCTGGTGTTTCAACTGGTGTTGTGCTAGGAGCAGCTGGTGTTTCAGCTGGTGATGTGCTAGAAGCAGCTGGCGTTTCAACTGGTGTTGTGCTAGGAGCAGCTGGTGTTTCAACTGGTGTTGTGCTAGGAGCAGCTGGTGTTTCAGCTGGTGATGTGCTAGAAGCAGCTGGCGTTTCAACTGGTGTTGTGCTAGGAGCAGCTGGTGTTTCAACTGGTGTTGTGCTAGGAGCAGCTGGTGTTTCAACTGGTGTTGCGCTGGGATCAGCTGGTGTTTCAACTGGTGTTGTGCTAGGAGCAGCTGGTGTTTCAACCGGTGTTGCGCTGGGAGCAGCTGGTGTTTCAACTGGTGTTGTGCTAGGAGCAGCTGGTGTTTCAACTGGTGTTGTGCTAGGATCAGCTGGTGTTTCAACTGGTGTTGTACTAGGAGCAGCTGGTGTTTCAACCGGTGTTGCGCTGGGGTCAGCTGGTGTTTCAACTGGTGTTGTGTTAGGATCAGCTGGTGTTTCAACCGGTGTTGCGCTGGGAGCAGCTGGTGTTTCAACTGGTGTTGTGCTAGGAGCAGCTGGTGTTTCAACCGGTGTTGCGCTGGGAGCAGCTGGTGTTTCAACTGGTGTTGCGCTAGTAGCAACTGGTGTTTCATTTGGTGTTGTGCTCGGATCAGCTGGTGTTTCAACTGGTCCTGTGCTAGGATTAGCTTGTATTTCAACTGCTGTTGCGCTAGGATCAGTTGGTGTTTCAGCTGGTGATGCGCCAATTGGTGTACTGGAACCTTCAGTTTGTCCCGAGGATCCAGTTTGTTCTGATGGGACTGGTGCGCTGGCAGGCTGCTGGATATCAGCTGCAGCTGTTGTTTCTTTAGCAGCTGCAACAAGAATGATAATAAAGTATAACAATGATAATAAAGTATAACAATGATGATAAACTATAACAACGATACTTATAACGACAACAGCTATAATAATGACGATGATGATGATGATGATGATGATGATGATGATGATGATGATGATTACATTTATTCTCCATAAATGATTTAAGTTCATGTATGCATCCCTTCTTTTAAAGTGTCCTTAAGGTTATGTTTTTGTGATATAACCAGCCAAGTTCTTCAATCTTGTGAATTATCTATTTACATGTCTGAGTTCTTTTAATCGAATTGAAATTTAAGACTATATTCTATACAACATTTAAATGCGAAAAAGACGAAATTGTCGAGAGGGGAGGAAAATATATTTTGCGGAGTTTGATTCATGAAACAGATTCTTCGAGAACTGCGATCCTAAAACCTGACGTTATCATTTTGCCTAAGTCGCAAAATAAAATGCAATTAAACGTAAATCAGGGCCCAGGGTTGAAGAGCAACAAAAGATTCGTGGGTCAGACATAATTCAAAGAATGAATCTTACTTTCATGGTAAAAGACAATTTTCATCAATGATAATATTCAGCTTGAAGAATGAATCAGAAGATTTAGAGATAACTTTAAAAAAAATTAAACTTACAAACTGAGTTTGCAGCAGCTGTGTCTGTAACCATCACATTCTGAAAGACAATCATTCAATTGTTTCTTATAAATCACTAAAAGGTATACAAATCATGGATCAATATGTATTTTGGAAAACAAAATCGGAAAACTTAACATTACAATGTTTCAACCCAATATTCAATTATAACATAAAAGACATATCTCTAATGACATATATGTATAACAGGAATGTATCTTCGAATTTATTTTCAACAAAACATACAAGACAAAACTCTCTTTTCTGCCATCCTCCTACCATTACAGGGTACTCCGTACTTTTAATATACACTTCAGTAACGATTGTGGACGATTTTTTATTGCGTAGTTTTTGTTAAACAGTTACCGTTTTTAACAGGAACATTTGGATTGTCAGGGACAAGTTTCCATTGATTAAAATTTGATTTTCTTTTGGTAACTGCTTCCCATTACTTCCGCATCAAAATTATCAGGGGTTTATTTTGTCTCTTTCTACAAAAATACAGCTTTAAAAGGAGAGATTTGAATCGGGAAAGGAGAGTTGAACCATACATTTTAATAGTTGACCTTAGCTTGCAAATGCTAACACATCGAGAGTTCAAAAATATCTTTGGTTTGCGTTTTGTTATATTTGTAACATCTGTAAACCAAGGCTTTGTCTTACCTCGTCACAATACATCTCATCAACGATTAATCATCCTCGATTCCTCCGTCGCTTCATTTCTCCCTCACGTCATTATATATCCAGGATAAACGTAGAGCGGTAAGTAAAACGCGTATGTGCACATGTACATTTGTGCGTTATTACGTATATGTTTTCGTATGTGTATTATTGCGTGGTTTGGCGTGCTGATATATTCCTCTCTCTTTATGTATGTCTATTTTTTCAGCAATAGTAAATCAATAAATTATTTTTCTTTTTTATTGATATTGATTAAAACAAAGTTCATAGTTAATCACAAGTCAGATATGTCTGTCATCGAATCCACGTCACTGCTACAATAAATCCAAAAATAACACTTGATTGACTTCAGACATTACGACTAAATCTTCAAGCGTGCCTGGCGGCGATTCTTTATATAAGTTTGATTGAGATGTGAAGACAATAGCACGTCACTACCGTTAGGCGCTGTCATATAGGACGGGTGTAGGTCAAATTTGACTACCCTTTATAATCTTTTTGAGGTGATCGATTGCATTAGACTGTTTAATTACGTCATATACCTTGACTAACTTTTTCTACTATTCTAGAAAGAATATCATTTTATCTGAGTCATTTAGAGAAATATTTCAGAATGTCATGTTAATTGTTTTAATTGAATATAATATCTACAAACAGTAATTTGTCCGTACAGTCATTAAACAAATTAAAGATAGAATTTCATGGAGAAGTTCATGAAAATATTTCATTGTTCAATTAATAGTTAGACTTTGAATAATGTGTAAACAAATATTGTTTATAAGTATTGTTTTATACAAATCATTATTCCCATAACAGTCGATATTATATCAAATATTTCATCCAAGTTTATATTGAGTTAAATCAATAAATCAAATATACGATTAAAATATTTAGATATATCGAAGTCTGTATCACGCTCAGTGTTGATATACGTACGTACGATCTTTTACAAGGAAAATCTGATTAAGTCTGTTGCTATCCATGCTTTTACCTGTTCCGGGGTGATATTTTATCAATAAATAGTATTATTTCAATATTGTTTTTATTATTATGATTATGATGATGATGATGATTTATTATTATTATTATTATTATTATTATTATTATTATTATTATTATTATTATTATTATTATTATTATTATTATTATTATTATTATTATTATTATTAATCGTTTTAGAATGGAATTGCGTAAAGTGAAGAAAAAGTAGAAGGGTGCAATTTGGTATATAAAAATTATAGGCCTAGGTTTAAATGTAGTCTTAGTATAAGGCAATTTGAGCATATTGGCAAAGGAGTATGCTTTTTTCGTTGAAATGGCACTTTATAAGTAAGTAAATTTCAATATATATATTTTCTATTCGCTTTGACTACATTAAATATGGTCCTATCGAGGTAAAAAAGTAAGCTTTGGTTTTTGCGGTTCGATCATTTCTAAAATTCCTCGACAAAAAAACATAATATAAAATTAGGTTCCCAGGCTTAGTTCCAAAACAAAAATAATAATACATACATATAACATATTTTACAGATAAACGACAAAAACTGATTCTACCATTTATATATCTTTATTGACACATGTTTCCAAGTATATACAAAATGTACAGATCCGTGAATGAAAATGTGAAATGAATGAAACAAATGAATGAATGAATGAATGAATGAATGGACAAATGATAAGCCTGAGAACCTTGTACTATAAGTATTAGTACTATAGTACTATAAATAATCATCACACACTTTTGACGTCTCGCAAACATATTCCCTGTGAAGTACACGGTTAAGAGTATTTAAATTTTGCGTACTAATTAACTGGGCCATTTCCATAAACTTAGTTTCTTTAAACTTAACAACATAACACGTGTAACGATCTCTTCTAAATGGCAAACACGCGTGAAAATTTTAAACTTATTCTTCTATGGAAAGTTGTAAAATTTGCGTTGAATTAAAACCTACTTCACATTGTATGGTCGAGGGAAGTTTCGATCTACAAATACAGGGCGGTTTTATTTCTAATTACATGAGCCAAAAAACTAAAATTAAGAATGAGTATTTCAGCCCGAACACAGGTACATTTTGTGTGTGTCAAGAATGAAACAAACATCGTAATATGGAATTCGGTAATTGTCAAGTTGAACAATGGACAGTAAAATGGACATTGAAATGTTGGTAACACAACAGATGACACCTAACCCAAAGACATCAAAATCAAGCTTCTTCGTGAAATGAACTAGCGAGCATAAAAGTAATTCTAATATCTTGATTAATTCAAACTGAACACCGTGATTATTTGTAATGTTTTAAAATATCCTCATGTTAGTTCGAAGCACTAATCAGTTAACACTGGTTAACACTGGTTAAGTAATACCGAAACTACAGGATAGAAAGTGTCTTCATTTATCAGAGAGTAGAAGTTCCATCGTGCACGTGAGAATAGTTAGGTGCAGTGCTGAGATAGGTTAAGTAAGGAACTACTTCATATTGATTCCTTTGAAATGCGTTTAAGATTAAACCCATATCAACTTGAATTGTGTTTTGTCCAATAAATATATCTTTTCTCGAGGCTCCTCCAATCCCTAACTACAATATCGACAATCTCAATAACAAAGTGCAAGGTCTTCACAAAGTGCAGTTAAAACTACAAGACGTACCTTGGCTGAAAGGGAGCGAGCTCTTTGGTTTGAGCTCATTCTCAGCACGTTTTCTACCGCCGACGATACTTGGGCATAAAGCGATCTGGGATCCGACCCGTAACCTTGAACTTGGTTAAGACCTTCCTGATGTCCACTACCTTGCATCGTTAGTTGACTCTGGTAGGGTGGGAAGTGACCGTCTTGAGAAGGATGTTCAATTGGTTCCACTGGATCCTTAGGGAACATCGCCATCTTCGGTGTTGACGTCGTTGGCTTGGTTGATGCCAATTTTGACGGTGTTACAAATATGGCGTTGATGGTTGTTGGTTGAGCGGGAGCGACTGTCGTTTGGGTCTTGGTATTGATGACTTTGTGAGCTTGAACTCCTTGGCCTACACCGGAAGCTGCTACTGATGATGGGAGTGACGTCACCGGAACATAATGATATGCAACTGGGAGATGAGTTACTACATTTGCTGTTGTAGGGTTGGTAGGTTGGGTAGTTCCTTGATCAACCGTATTAGATAACACTGTCGGTGTTGCTGCATAAATGGTACCTTGCGTTGTTGAAGAATCTCCTACATTAGCATAGTACATTGGGAGGATGGTTGTTGTCTCAGCTTGTGACATTGGTTTTGCTGCTTGAAGATTTTGATGTTCTGAGGCTAATTGAATACCCGTCCTTTGGTTAACAGTGATACTAGAAACTTTAATAGGGTGGGTTTGGTCTGGCTGAGACACGACTCCAAGTCCCAGTGAATTCGGCATATTTGCGGCTGGTAAAGGTTCTTTTGTCGGATTCTTCGTTGTTTCCTGAACATCCTGTAGAGGTGTGAAGGTGGATGTCTCAAGTGGAGCAACTCTAGCGTCCAGTGGAAACTGTGCATTGGTAGGTAACTGATGTGCTTCCTGATGACTCGTGGGAAACATGCTATTGCCGAATGAAGGTGCGCCTCCTGTCTGGACAACTTGAGGTTTGTTCAATGGTTCAGATCCTTGTTTTGTAATGTCAATTGGGATTTTGGTTTCAGTTGGTGTGTTTGATATGACCACTTGCTCAGGTACAACGTTGCCAGATTGTGAGTAATGTGATGGGCTTTCGATTGCCAAACGGTCTTGTACAGCCGAAACGGATGGTTGGATTAGAGGAACGTTTGAGGTTGGTGTTGACGGAATTGAATCTCGAGTAGGCTCAGACACGGCTCTTTGATGGGTATCAACATGAACTGCTGGTTGAGACTGAGGCACTGGAGGGTGAGTTTCTACAACTCTTATATCTTTAGCTACAGGACTGATGTTTGCTGGTGAATGTTTAACATCTTGAATGCTCTGAAAGATGACGTCAGGTGCCTGTGGGACAGGGGTATGGACCGGAGAAGCCATCGAACCCGGGTGATTAGCTTGTATTCCTTCGATTCTGTTGGGCTCAGTTCTGTAAAGGGCAGCTGCGAGTTCTTGAGCGAGTACTTCAGCAGTAGGGTCACTAGGATTAGCAGCTTGTGCTCCCTGAACACCAACAGGAGACGAGACGACAGATCCTACAGAACCAGGAGTAGTGACGTCAGCTATTGGTAGAGGCTGGGGTTCCTGAGCAGCATCGAACACTCCTGTCGAAGTTGGCATATTCGCTGCTCGAGGGGTTTGGACACTAACCTTGAGTCCAGCGGAACTTTTAGCGGTAGATGGTTGTGAATGAGATATAACTTGGACTTGTTCTGTCACTGAAGAATGGTGTACAGCGTGAAGATTATTTCCCTCTACATGGGGTAGAGGATTGCCTTCAGCTCCAGATGGCTCTGTATGCATGTTATGTTGTTTCTTCTCAACTCCAAGTGTAGCAATGTCTTGAATTGGCTGTTGATTTGATATAATAGCAGAGTCCTTATCTACTGGTTGACTAAGACCTGGAGCTATCAAACCTGTTTCTTGTGGGAATTGTCCAGTTGGAACCGTCTGTGCTTCTTGTACATTCTGGGAAACAATGGTTATCACGTCAGGGAGAGTTTTAGCCGTCAGTACCTCTGCAGATGAAATAGGTTGAGCTTTGAAGACATAATCCTGGATAGCTGCTGGTGGATTCGGAACTTTGTCAACTGGTGCTGTTGATGCTTGAGAACCAACCACTGGGGAGGCTGCTGTTTGTCCTTCTGGTAATATATGCCCCTGTATTGCTTCTTTGTTAACAATGTCAAGAACTTTGGTGGATGGATCTTTGACTGATGGACCTGGGAGTGCTTCATACTTCACATCAGTTTGATGTGCAGTCGGCATTGTACCTTGTTGAAGAACTATTGATGTTATTGTCTCTCCTTTGGAAGTTTTTTCCGCTGCTGGTGAAGCTGCAACTGCTGCTGATGATGCTGCCAACGTTGCGTTCACGTGATCTTTTCCGACAGGATGAAGCTTACCCACATTGAGAGAGGGAGATGCAGAATCAAGTGGTGGGATATTTTGCTTCAGTACCTCTGGAAAGTGCTGGTTATAAGGTTTTCCTTTTATGGCATTATGTCCATTGTTTGCTGCTGCTGATAAAATTTCGAGGGCACTTACTAAAGGATCATTAACTACTGAACTTTGAGTCGTAACGGTGTTCACTGTTGAGGTTGCTGAAGACGGAGTAGTTATTGATTGTTCGGCTGTTGCTGTTGTTGCTGCTTGTGGCGCTGCTGTTGTTACAGCTGCTATGCCTATGAGCTGTTGGGGATGCAGACCAGGGTGATCCAAATCAACATGGGCAGGAGTTGCTGTTGGTTCTGATTCTGTTGTTTGATTCTGCTTCTTCAGGTTAACTGTAAGATTTGTTGTCTTCCTCTGAATAATATTAAAAAAGGGTTCACCAATACTCGGTGAGATCTTGTTGAGGTTAGCAAGCTTAAAAAATCCGTCTTTTCCTCTAGTTAGAGTGAATTTATGAGAAAGTTTCTTTCTGTCCTTTACACCAAAAGTTTGCTTTTCCATTTCGTTCAGTATTCCATTCGGTTTGCTGACAAATCTGGTTCTTGTTCTAACTGCCTGGTCGGATGAAGGCCGGATGAAATTTGCAGCAGACATCAAAGGTAGTGGTTTTGAAGACGTCTTAACTCTAGGTACAATCTTCTGCTGCCTCAAACGAGTTCCAATTGGGATGGTTTCACTACCCCAGGTATTTACACCCGGTACCATCGACCTCGAACTTGACCTTACTTGTGACCTCTGTTTCAAATTATTTGTGGTCCTGCGAATGCTGTTTCTCTGATCCCTAACGTTCTGAGGGAAAACATTTTGGCGTCTTTGTTGATTTCTGATAACTTGATTATTTCCCACCTGCCCTTGTTGATTTCTGATAACTTGGTTATTTCCCATCTGCCCTTGTTGATTTCTGATAACTTGGTTGTTTCCAATCTGCCCTTGTCGATTTCTTGGAGGTTGTCTTCGGAGAAGTTGTCGTCGTTGTTGATTTGCAGGTATTTGTCGTTGTTGTTGTCTTATAGGTGGTTGCCTCTGACCGGAGGGTATTTGTCTTTGGCCTGTTGGCAATTGTCTTTGATTTGTTGATTGTTGTAATTGAACAGTTGGCGACTGTCTTTGACCATTTGTTGCTTGCCGTTGATTAACTCGGAGTGGCATTTGTCGTTGAGCTGTAGATACTCTTCTTTGGCTGGATGGAAGCTGACTGGTCGGTCGTTGTAGCTGCTTATTCATAAGTGTTGCCTCACCGTTTTCAAAAAGTGTCCTTAGTCCTCCTTGTGCTGCTTGTCTACGTTGATTATTCAACATTCGTCGTCTCTGGTTGTTGATGAACGGTCTGCGTTGGTTCACACTCTGCTCTCTGTGAACACTATTTACTGGACTTGGAACTTGATTCAATGGCTGCCGTACTTGATTAGCTGATTGTCTTTGGGTGTTGATGCCTTGCCTCTGTGGACCATTAACAATCGGTCCTACTTGGGAACTCAAGCCTTGACTCTTTGTGTTAATAAGCTTATTGCGGCGGTTGTTCAAGCCTTGCCTTTGCGAAAAAGTTGTTGATTGTTGATTGCTGAAGGCTTGCCCTCTTTTGTTAGAAACCAGTAGTCCTACCTGCTGTTGAGTTATTCCCCTTGACTGCTGCTGTCTTCTCAAGTTTCTCATATTCTGCTGTGGTGCACTTTTTGTTAATTCAAGCTTCCTCTCCAATTCAGTTCCTTTTAAAGCTTGTGGACGCTTGATTTGGTTAACTATGTTACGTTGTACGTTAGTTCTAAAGTTCACTTGCCCTCTGTTATTTGATGATCCCATGGCAACCCGCTTAGTTAGTTTCGGATCAGTCTGCATCTCACGTTGTTGTCTTTTGGAGGCGGTAGCCCTTATGAAGTTCTCTTGCTGGTCTCGTTGTTGAATTTGATTCATATTCCGGATCTGGTTCATCGTTCTGGATCTGGATCCAAAACGAGGGTTATTTTGGCTCGATGATCCGAACAATCCGGTTCCAGAGGTCCTGCCATCACCGGAAGTAAGTGGATCCCTCCCAAGAATCGTTCCAAGTTTGAGAACATTTGAAGAATCGCTGGTGAACGAGTCTACCGAGTTTCCGAATGATGAAATAGCCGACTGTCCTTCAACTTTGCTTATCAATAGCGTCAGGAGGACGCAGAGGAGTGTGTTCATTTTGAATGATTGTCCAGCCTTAGTTCATTATTGGTGTGATACTGACGACGGATGATGGTGCACTGACAACGACACCCTGGTCAACTCTGCTTAAATGGACATGGCTTACCACTCAATCACTGTCTACTGATCACACTGCTTGACAATTCGCGTTAACACAACGAACGTCACGCCGAAGGCGTTAGGAAACCGACGAGTGACATCATAACTAGAATGGTAGAGTGATAATCTCCTTATACTTGTAATGACATTACATCACTGACTTCTCTGTTTGTATTGATGATTAAGGTTGTGAAATTTTAAAACTGTGTTTAAGACTTTAGTATTTGGAATAAATATTATTTTCAAGTATTGTCGTCAAGTTGGATATTGCTAAAGTTATGAAAGTATAAATCACCTAATATGTGTGCTTTTCATGTCAACAGTATGTTAAAACACGATCAGATAAGAAATTAGATGAAATTTTCTTCTAAAAAGCGAATTATTATGTATTAAATGTATTTTACTATGAAGTCACCCGTAGTTCCTAAAAGACTATAGAGATATTTGCGTAAACGCCATAAAATATTTTAAAATGATATTCAAAACTTCACTACGTTTTTTTAACAGGTAGCAATGCATTTGTCCCATCATTTTCGTTAAGTCCACTCGCGTAGCTAAATTAGTTATTCGGAACAACATCCAAACGTAATATTGGAAAATAAGTTTATTACTTGATATCCTTTTTATTTCTTAACTTTATCTGTAAAGTAGTTACTATTGTTGATATTCAAAGCATTATCATGACTAAAGACGCATACTGTTTAAGCTATATTTTCACCAGAGGTTCGGATCTCTGTATCGTTATTTGACATGACAATGTAAATTGGTATATGATTATTCTATTTGATAAGTTCGTATATTTTAAATTCTTATATTTTCGATTATTATGTATTCATGTAAAAATGCCGTTTTCATGGTTAACGTTAACCTATGAATTTATCTGCAAAGTTATCTAATGTTCAATGGTTCCTGGTCTTTAAATAATGTCATGGAATTTCTTGCTTTTTTCTACATTTATGTCTTATGTCTTTTTTGTTTTATATATTTTGATGTTTATTTAATCACCTTTATCATTTGATTTTTTTAATATGCATTGTAAACGATTGCTGTGAAAGTTTTATCAATTTGAAGTTTGTTCTATGACGTAAAATTAAACATTTTATCTTTAAAATCGATTTTTCAATTTTTCTAAGGTAGATTTTCTAGATATTTTCACTGCCATTTCAAGTAATTTATGAAATAAAAATTATAAATCAAAATGTTTTATGACTTTCACTTTCTAAGTAATCTTTATAGAAGGGGATCATTTTTGGATTGTTTCTCATAAACAAAACTGTTTACTAATACGAAAGGACATGTTTATCAGGATCCCTAGGCCAGCAGTAAACAAGTCATGACGGTAGGTCAATCATCTGGTCATCGCGCTGTAAGACCATAGAGAGCCTTGTCGAGGTATTTTTGTGGAAACAAATATCTAGGTGTTATTATCCATGTTTGTGTATGTACTCCCTTTTTTCATATGTTAACCGCCAAGTTCTTAAATTACGAGGTCATACGCTATATAAATATTCATTATTATTATTATTATTATTATTATTATTCATCTATGCAATTAAGCATAGGCCAAGTTTAGCGATGCGCAACGGATATAAAATAACTAGATCTATTCTCTATGAATGAATTTACTTGGATCGCACATAGGGATAAATGATTTTTTTAGATACGGTGCGCAACGCTAAACTTATAACACATTATTTGTGCATAATAATAAATCCTACGGCGCATGACAAGGCATTGCTGATCAGTGTCAATATCAAATATCTTACATTGTAGATATTCCGTCAATACATATATTTCAATTTCACTAGTTTGTAAAATTAGTAAATTTATACGAGACTTTTCTTCACGTAATTCCAAAAGATAAAATGGCGGACCCAAAGCCGACATACGTTACTCTTTTTAACAGTTGGTCGATATTCTTCTCTTTTTATCTCTCTATTTTATGTATATTAACTTCTCAGCACCAGTTAACAGTAGCCATGTATTTTGTATGTGATGTTTTTGTCACAAAACCGACATGGGATAGTTCTATATGTGTAACGTATTTCCATGTGATGTTTTTGTCACAAAACCGACATGGGATAGTTCTGTATGTGTAACGTTTTTTCCATGTGATGTTTTTGTCACAAAACCGATATGGGACAGTCCTATAAGAGTAACGTATTTCCATGTAACTTGTTTTCGTATGATACTGTTTTCACAAAAGCAATATGGGAGAGTCCTTTATGAGTTACATATTCATGTGATGGTTTTGTCAAAAAGGCGATATGGGAGTAACGTATTTATGTGGTGACTTTTTGTTATAAAATCGATATGGGAAAACTGATTAAACTAAGAACTTGACATTTAGAAATTCTGGTCCGTTTTCAATAATTTGTTTTTATTTACATGAAATAATTATGTTTAAATCATGTGCGTATTTAATTTTTAAAAAAATTGTATTTTCATGATTTTGTTAAAGTTCAATAAGTCATTTGTTGTTAAAAAAACCTTTGGTTTTTTTTATTTCAAAGAATTTATGTTCAAATATAAGAATCTTGTCCCATGCATGTTTATACCTATTTTAAATGCGGTGTATGTTACTTATTTCTCTTATCTCTTAAAGCTTATTTATGATTAACAATGAACTGTCTATTTCTGCTGAGGTAATGCGACAGGATTCGAACTCCCAACCGAACGATCCATTGCTGGCCACACCGTCTCGACAAGCAGGAAAGTTAATCACGCAATTGGACATGTGTATTGTCACGATTGTAAAAGAATTGTCTGACAGACGCGAAGACTGACAGGATAATCATATAATCCCTATTTATCAGCTACAGCATGTGTGTACTTCATCATTACGTCAGGAGGTCGTTAATATTCCTTGACGAACGTGTCAATTACAAGACAACGGGGGCGCCTGTCTACAATGGAACTGATTTAGTTTTTTTTGTCAAATGTTATTTGTCAAATAGTACTGCTTTATTATCTGATCGTGAGTCTTTCGGTCCGATGGTATTTTTTGTAATTACTATTTAGTTTTAAAACTAGCATTTATTTGACATTAAATTATTAAACATCTGTATCTTTTGGTATGTTTTCCCAGAGATTTGAAGAAATTTTATCAAAACAAGGTAGTTTAGAATGCGTTAAGAAGTATAAAAAGTTGAAGGCATAGTTCATTCGATATATCGCAATGTTATTGCAATTTGTGAGCTGTATATCGCAATATATTGCAATACAAAAATAGATGTAAAACCCTGCAATTTACACTGTTTTACAATCGTAGCTCCTATGACCGTTTTCAAACATAGACTGGACTATTACCGAAATGTTTGTTAGTTTCCAATCTTTAACGATAAAGAAGTTGATAATCTTGAGTACCATAATTTATATCACTACAATTATTAAACAAGGGGTGTTGCAATACTTTTTACAGGTGTATATATTCATGTCATTTGAGCTGTAAATCAGCCAGTCAGCCCGAGGCGCGAAATACGAAGATTGACAGTTTGAAAAAGACATCGTAACGAGCACCTGTCAATGAGCGGTGTTATCGATCACGTGACAATAATTACGCAATTGCAATCACTTTGCTATTTTTGTAACTATCATTTTGAAAGAAAATAACTTAAACATTTAACTAAGTTTTATACTTACTCATTTTACTTTCGGACTTAAATTATGTTTGTGAATATTTCATGTATATGCATCTCTTAATTGCAGCAAATGGCCATCAGATATCTGTTTTGATAAATGATTGTTTAATATCATATGTCAGCATTAAGTCTTTATTTAAAATTAAATACGGTGTTTGTATTTCTTAGACAGATTGTAGATGAAGACCTTGATTCTGCTAGAGTGGACATATCTCATCACATTTCTATAAAAGAATTTTGTTATTTTCACTATTTCATTTTATTATGAAATGTTCAGATGTTTATTATAGGTAAGAATTTTCATAGGTAAGTTTTCAATATTCTAGATTGTTAAGATCCATAATGTGTTTGCATAAACAAATTAAATAGTAAATTTGTAATTTGCCTATCTCCTTTGTTCATACTGAATACTTAACACGCACGAATTTTGGTGATAGAGAATTTAAGATTTTAAGAGTGAATCATGTCCAAAATAGTTTCTAATCAAATCAAACTCAGCGATGTTGGTAAACCTTCTGCTCATATTTTTTATCAAATTGAATACTGAGATTACAATTGAGATTTGATCTAACGAGCAATTGCTAATGTTATTTTTGGTAGAATTAAAATGAATAAGTTTCCCACTCACAGTCTTATGGGAGTGTACGATATTTGTTTCATGTTGAGAATTATATTTTTTTAGAAATTGCATAAGGTTTTGGTTCGTGCCAATTATCATATGTCCTGATTTAATTTCAAGTGATCTCACTCAATTGTCGCATTACCCCAAATTGCTAAATAAATTACATAAGCCCTTTACATAAGATGAAATTTTATATCATCATCACATCAATCTAGTTAAAACTAGTTGTAATGATCCGTCAATACATCTATAGAATTAAAGATTGAGTTCATGTTTCGGTTGACCTTTGACGAATTTTGAACCGACCAATAAAATGGTGGCATGAAGTCAGCTTTCAACCAATCAACTTCTTTTATATCTTGGTTGATTTCACATGCTAGCGTTTATCCTACGTTTGTCTATATTTTTCTTAAAATCTTATTTTATGATTGTGTGACTTAATTTGAAGATTTACTTTTGCACAATGAATAGATAACCAACACACAAATATTCAGTCAACACTATCTACACAGAATTGATACTGTCATTATATTTTTCAACCAAATTCACTGCCGTACATCTTTCACATTCGGATTTTGATATCGAGGTGCTCAAGAACGGCGAAACAATCGCATTGACCCTCGATTCGAAGTGCTGGACCAGCTCTAACCGGGTTCCCGAGCGCAAGCGGAACGAGGCCCGCGAACCAGGTTGTCTTTTGATTGGCTGATAATCGCGCCTGGGCGACACAGAGTAAGCGTGCAATTCGGTTGATGTAATAAAAAGGACTGCGGGAGGTATTATATTACAGGTAGAATGCTTTCACATGTAAGAGATATGAATAACTAAATAATCAGACTGTGAATTGTAAGCGATATGCCCTCTTCTTATTTGATTACACAAGGTATTGCGACCGGTATAGACCCCTCCACGGAGTAGTGCGTCATGCCGCTCTCAGTCTGAATTGCGACGTGCAGAGGTCTATGTGTAGGGATAGATTTAACAAAGTTCCTTGGCGGTTTGAAGGATACGGTTTAAAATGGTATGAATACCGGAGCTTGTCGACCGTTTATAAGTCAATGAACAAAAACATTATGAAATCTGTTTCTTAATCAAATACTATCACGTATCAACCCATTTTTGACGTGTTTACTGCTGAAATTAGTTTTTATTTTAATGTTGACTCATTAGCACCCGCGTATGTGAAGGGTCTTGAATGTTTACTTTTTGACTGTACAGAAGCAATCCAAAAGGAACTTTTTCAGCAAACTTATTTCAGTACATCTGTCCACTTACAATATTTGCAATATAATATTCTAATTTGGAACAGGAACAGAGGATATTTGTAATTTTACCGATCGTTTATACACAGTATAACCATTGTTGATGCAGAAATCCTAGCGGCTGCCGTTTTTATTTTCAGATTATATACAAAATTTTAGTATTGCTGATATCGCAGCGGATTGAATGCTTTTTTGTTCAGTAGAGGGACAATACTGAGGCTTAAATTCGTGATTCCGATCGAAAACCGGACAACGACGTGTATTAATCAGTCAAAGGTAACTTATGTAGCTTATCTAACGGAGACAGAAGGTAGTTAGTATTTGATTTTGCTCGATACGTTATATTACTATTATTTTTCGATTTTCTTTGAAATTTAGTGATCATGATAACTTCGTAATCTTGGTATGAGTAATATCATGTGAGATGTTTATAATATATATCATCATATGTGATATTTGAGTTCGTATCAAAGCCAACAACTAAGACCGAGTTTTTATGCATCTATGAAAAGATCACACAATATGAAAACGATCACAGTATACACGTTTCTATTCGCAACTTCATGGGCGCCGCCATCTTGGTGTCACGTGACCGTCCGCCATTAAGGTGCTGAAGAAAACGTCAAACAGCATGTGGGTAGGTGCGACGTAAAAACCGAACCCTTTATCACATCTCACAGACGTTTTAGATAAAAACCCAACGATATCCTAACTTAAATTATTGTTCAGTATGTATAATTAATGAAATGAAAATATAAATAAAGAATTATGTCAGTAGAACGAAGTAATGAAAATGAAAATTCCAGTTTTTGTCAACACTATGTCAGCAATGAATAAAAATCATAACTGAATAAATTATATTATTTTCATTATTTCTTCACGCAACATGTAAGAAAAGTTTTTTCGTTTGTCTTTATTCAATATATTTGATTAACATAATTAATGTCACTAATTCACGAAAATCGTTAATATCGCCTGCATTTAGATATTTTAATTCCACAGGCTATGAAATGTAGAATTTTTTTATATAACGCTGAAATACAGGCAAAAGATTGAAAAAGGTTTTAATGTTTTCACTATCATCTACCGAACCGTGCTACTCAAATGTGAATGGTAAAGGTTTTGGCATGAAATTAAATTTTGAATAAATAAAGCATAAAAAATTTTCATGAACTACGTACGTTCTTTTCAGATTAATGGATAACTTTGCGGGTTGAACTCATTTTAGCTGGAACATGATTAATATGATTAAAATTGTCTGTTTAAAAACTATATATATATATATATATATATATATATATATATATATATATACATACATAATCAATCACCGATATAAAAGTTTTTTAAGTTTTTGAATTCATAGGCAAGGGGAACGGGAAATATTAATAACTTCGTATATAGTACTTATATTCACATTCAAGTTAAATGTGTTTTATTTATATGATTTGGCATTCACTGATACAAACATTGTCTATGAAAACATCATATACGTTCGAAAAGCTTTTTGTTTAAGTAATTAGGCGCAAATAAGTTATCTACCATATCCTATATATTCTAATTCTTCCGTCAGAACTTTGCAAACAAATTTCGAATTAACTCTAAACATGACGTTTTGCTTGGTTTTTTAAATACTTTCATTTCTTGCAATTCTCCTATGCAAATTTAATTTTCTAACCAACACAAATTCACGCACTTATGAACATGTATACATGTTCTGGTCGCAGACGTCTTTTAGGATAATGTTCATTAGCTGAGGTTGAGATTTCTCGATGTTTGGCGTCATATACAAAATGCTTTTTTTTTCCAGCATTTGATTCGTGTCAACCACGGAATGTTTTTAAATAAACTTGAATAAAAAAAAGGATTAAAACTCGACTGATCTATAAACAACATATTACTTTCTTATGCAATACCAGAAATATTGGCTACGGCCCGATGTGTTTCCTACTTTTTGGATTGCTTGTTTCGGAATTAAATACTGAAATTTTCCAATTTGGTATGATTCGATGTAACGTTGCCCCGTACCTAAATTAGATGTAGAAAATAAATAAAATTTTCGTTACCTTATAGCCCTAATATGATAATGACATACACCCGGTTAACGTTAATTACTTTCACCAAACCGGTCTGTTTTCATGATATTTTAAAATATTAAATCAAACCTCAAACACTCAATACTATTAAGAAGAAAAAAACTATCATTTTCCGAACTTATATCTTCTAAACCACTTAAAATCATACACACACGGCTTTGGTAAGTATTTCATTTCTCTTTTCCTTATAATGTTTACGTTTTGTGTAATAGTTAAAATGTGGGGTTTTTTTACTTCAAGGTCCACGTTTTTCAAACTTTAAAAAATATTGAATTCAAGTATGAAGGTATTGTCTTGGATTCCAACTTTGTTAAGTATAACATAGCCTAAAATAATAATTGTTATAGGCTGTAGAGGTCTTTTTCTTATTATGGCATATATTTCAGAACATTTGTCGTCTATTTCAAATTCAACCCGTGTTGTTATTGTTGAAATATAAGATTTTATTGGATTTAGTACAATTTTAGGCCATATCCAATTGTTATTCAACCATTTTCTAAAGTTTTCCCCTTGTGTGCGCGCCCGCCATAGTAGAACAAGCCGTCAATCAGCAGCTCAATGGCGGCCGACGATAGCGCCCTTACCGAGCAAGAAGGATAACTCCAATTATTGTGTGAAATAGAAACGTGTTTATGACGTCTAATGTCGGTTTGCATAAACGTCATTTTGCAATAAACATGACGTCATCGTCCTCGCGAGTGATCAAATCATGACGTAAAGTAAAAGGATCTAGGTTTTCGAAGATTATTTTAGCAGTGACATAGCCGTTCGAACCATATATAAACATTTGTCTACGACCGTCTTGACTCAAAGAGAACTGCATTGTATCATCGGCATGGCCGTGTCTGTTGTGTTTTGAATGATATATTAACTAAACAATAAAACGCTGGTTCCAAATAGTATAAATGATAAACCGACTGAAAAGAATATGATTAGACAGTATCACAACATTGATAATAATTTTGACAAAAGCATGTTTATGCGCTATAATTAAACGCTTGGATATTTTGAACATTGGGTTGAAACTGGGCTGAAGAATGTTAAATAAAAAGTTAACTTACGGCAGGGTCAGAAATCCCCTGAGAGCTGCTTCCTGATTGGCTCGTTGTTATTATCGCTCCTGCGTCTAATTGGCCAGTTGGTGTCATACTGGCGCCTGATTGGTCAGCTGTTGTCGAAATTGCTCCTGATTGACCGCTTATAGTGCTTGATCCTGATTGTCCGATTGTTCCCACAGTTGACTGTCCAGTAGTCGTAGTGCTTGATCCCGATTGGCCAATTGAAGTTCCGCTTATCCCTGATTGGCCTGTTGCCACCCCTCCTTGGGAAGACATCCCGGCTAATTGAGAATTTGATTGGCCCGTCTGAGTTGATGAACTCCCAGACAGGATTGATGAAGTGCCAGACTGGGACATTGAGACACCGCTCTGCTGTGCTGATTGGCCCCCGTCGCTCATACTTCCGCCAGCCTGGTTTAGAGTCATACTTGCTCCTGATTGGCCGTTTGTTGTTCCACTTCCGGTGACCGTTGTTTCGCCGATTCCTGATTGGCTGCTAACCGCTCCGTTTGCACCTGATTGGCGGGTTGCGCCTCCGATTTGGTTTTGCAGTGTTCCAGTTCGCATAGTGTTACCCCCGGCATAATTCAATGACGTCGTTGGGCCCCAGAGTTGGTTGTTAGGAACACCTCCCAGTACTAAAGCGTCCCGAGGATACCAGGCCTTATCGCCGATGACGTTTATACTTCCAGTATTCGTCATCTGACCACCGGGGTACATATTGTTGACATTGTTCACGTAGCCGGTGTTCTGCATGCCAGAGTAGATATTTTGTTGACCTCCCAAATATTCTGCACCATAGTTCACGTTGTTGACTGTCCCAGTGTTACTAATACCAGAGTATATTCTCTGTTGCTCTGCCAAGGCATTTTGTAATTGGTTAACGTCGTTCATGCCCTGTTGGTAATTTTGTTGGCTCGTATATCCAACATTGTTTACAGCTCCTGTGTTTTGTATTCCCTGTTGATAATTCTGTCCGTTGGTCGTGGTGCTTTGAACTCTGTTAAGGGTGTTGATTGATCCTGTGTTTTGCATGCCGTTTTGGAAATAATTCTGTTGGCCGGAAGCACCTCCTGAGACCATATTGACATTGTTAATTGCTCCAGTGTTGGTCATCATGCCTGATGAAGTCCCTCCTGAAGCAGAACCATAAAGCCCCTGAGTTGCCTCCCCCTGACCGGAAGTTGTGACGGAACTTCTTATTTCGGGCTTTTGAGCGGAGGTCATGGGTGCGGATATTCCTTGATCAGCGACGGAAGTAGGTGATGCAGCATTTGATGCAGATCTTGCCTCGACATCCGAAATAGTTTCTACTGTGGCTTCTGGTCCAGCGAAAGTTTGTGCCTGAGGAACAAAGCCACTGGATGTGGTTCCAGATCCAGAAGCCTGGTTCGAACCTCCGTATACGTCATTCACATAAGCACTGTTGACGTTGTTTACAGCAGCGGTGTTGATCGTATTTGTAGTCATAGGCTTTATGTCTGGAGATACATTACTGACCATGGGACCGCCGTTTTGCATCATTTGGTTACGGTAATACATCAAGGAGTCATCGTGTCCAGTCATAGGAACCCCATCTTGAATCATGGACCCTCCATTCTGGATCATTTGGCCTCCTTGATATAGCACAGGACCACCATTTATGATCATAGGATCACTTGGATATATCCCAGGACCTCCACTTTTCAACATGGAATCTCCGTGCATCATTTTATTGCCTGAGAGAAACATAGAACCGCCAACCTGATTTGTTTGCATAAGTCCTGGATATGGCACTCCGGGGGATGGTCCTGGATATGGCACTCCGGAAGACGGCCGGATCACTGTCCCGGATGAAACATCCAACACGTGCACTACGAGGACGAAAAACAACATGGCGGATTTACTGGAGCAAATTTGTAGCATCCTGGGCCATTCCTTCCTGCCTGGTCTCTGAGGCAAGCAAACTTTCTGACTTTGTTTTATAGGACATAAATGTCTTACAGTGACTGAAAGGGCGGAGAAGGCATAAAAAATACGCCTCTTTTCCTTTCTATCACGATCTTATTGATCATCCTGTCAAAAATAACTTCGCTTGAGCTTAGTTCCATTGCACATCAAGCGCTGACAAATATAACGTTAAACGTCTCCTTTGCTATTCCGTAGCTCGAAGCGACAGGTATTTCTAAGTAAAATCGTGTTTTTAAAAAAAACGGTAAATCGAATGAATATTTGAATAAGCATAGTTTAGGTTATTTAATAGTATTCTTACGTAAATGAATTATCGGTTCCATTAAAATGTTGACAATTGGGATAGGTTTTGACGAATCAATCAAAATTGTCACAAAAATGATGATAAACGAGCATAGTTATGATGTTCTTGACAACGTTATATACCTTTTCAGTTATTTTTATTGTTAAAATTGATGTATGAACTCGCAGCGAAAACAATTTTATGTGATTTTTCTTGAACGATAATCCAGAGACTTGATTTTTTATAATTGTTAGAATAAGTCATTTCAGCATTTCGACACCAGTTCAAAAAGGTGATGCATTTACATAACGTCAACATTTCTAAATGAAATGAAAAACCTTTTCGCTATCGAATGGAATCTATTTTTAACGAATAAACGGGTCGAAACATAAGTAACTAAGTCAGAATGTTAAGCGGAAGATGAAAAATTAAGATCTTTGATTTATTATTAGATACTTCAGTTCAAAAGTCGGTTTTGATTTTTAAATTTCGGCCTTTTTAAAAACACAGACTGTGTCGTTGTTTGTCAAATAACATAGTGACAAAATTTAAGAAAATGTCGTATTCTTTCTGTCATTGAATAATAATAGCATTGCAGTAATATCCCGATGGAAGCAAGACATTCTCCATATGACTCTGGAACCGAGGAACGGAACATTTGACAGGATATTGGCCTAATTAAGACGATATTACTCAATGAACTCGGTTTTAAACACGTTTTCAAATTAAAAATTATAACGATTTATGCAAAAGCCGTTTTTAGGACTACAAATTATATAATAATAAATGATAATTATTCTAATACTAAAAATGAATAACACACATAAGTTCCTCAATGTTAATGACATAAAGAAATAGTTTTAATGAAAATCGAAGAACCCTGTATCATTTGCTATAGTAACTACCGGAGAACGTGATACATAACGTAAGAGCGTGAAATGCCAGGAAGAGGGCGCTGCACGTAAATCACGAATTTTTGTAGCAAGATTCAAATTAGCCAGTGATGGAAGCTTGTGAATAAGTTGAGGTAATTGTATGGCAAATTGTAACTTTATCTATTGGATTTATTTTTACATTGACTTATCAAGCCTTAAAGTCATAGTCTCATTTTTGTAAGGCAACTAAACTGAACTAATTATTCTTCACGAACAAAATCTGATCACTAACACAAATATTTCCTGTCGCATTTGCAAATATTTTCAGTTTTATGCCCGTTTTACAGTTTTGGATGAAGCAGCTTATTGGCGTATGCCGTTTCAGACCGATGAGGTACCGAATCAAGTGCAATCCCATCGCGAGTACGAAACACCGGAAATATAGTCAGCGCCGATACTTATGACAGACCTGTTCTTCACTGAGTATACCACCTTTTTGTTATTTCTACATTTGAAAAAGCGTAAGCTATTAGCTATTTTCATTGGATATTCAGCTGGGAAATTTTTTGTGTTCTTCGTCACGGCCTTAGCGAAACGACGTGGTAAGGACTAACGCTCGCAAAAAACATAATATTCGGGTAGGGTAGGGTAGTTTGAACTTCATTATTGAGGGCTAGAATGCCTGCAGAGTTCTGAAATTTTTTGCAAACGTCAGGGGAAAGATTTCTGTGAGTGGTGAACTATTTGTCCGGCATTTATTACAATTTGCCTTGCAAAAATGAGGCTATGACTTTAAAAGGATATACATGTATGTCCGATATATTTCATAACATGACACCATTGAATGACAGTGTTCGGCTTATCTGATTCCAAAACGCACTTGCATTCATTTCTACAGAAATCCGGCCTGCACTAAGGGCTTACTGAAGATATGACACTAAACTTAAAGGTCAACAGAGTATGGTTTTGCAGTCAAATATGTCTAATTTTATAAATGGTGTCCTTTTTTCGATAAGTAATGCTTGTTTAAAAGTATTAGCATCCTAATGTTTATGAGTTTAGTGTAGGGACAATAAACAGGCTTAACTCGTGATTTATGATGGAAAACCGGATAGTGGCGCGCGCCAATGTGTCAAACATGATTGGGCGGAAATGTTTATAGTAGGTCGTGTTAAAAAATAATATGTAAATTGGTCTGTTTTCCGATTACCATTCAAAACAAGATGAGGTGAGGTCTTTAATGGTTCAACGCAGTATTTCACTTACATCGCGGCTGCTAGTATTATTGTAGGGAGAAAGCTCGCAACAACATTGTGGCTAAGCATTGCGATGAAACCTGCGAGCATCGGCTGGAACTAGCATACCATGGGTTGTATTGCGTTGCAAATGCATTGCACTCAAACCAATTCTCTCCCAACAGAGGTAGCTCCGTCACTATTTCAGCCAATGAAAACAACGAATGCATGAATAACATATTTGTTTTTACTCAGGCCTGTGCAATGATACAGTCGCAAAATGAGGCTTTTGTGTTCTGTAGAACTCAAAGTGCAAGGTGCATATTCGAATAAAGTTTAGCTTTAGGAAAGCTTACGGAAATAATTTAGGCGATTTGAATGAAAACTTTTGAAACGGCGTCGCTGATTGCACAACTATTTGTGATTGCATCCAATCAGCGTTCTACATTTCTAGACCGAGAAACCTTCCTATTAAGACAAAGGTTGTATAGAAATTTATGACGGAGCTACCTCTGTTGGGAGAGAATGACCTAACCATACTGCGTGTAGAAATGCTGCTCTACTGAAGACAAAGTTGCCGAGACTCTGTGGGCATTCAAAACAAGACAATATCATAATATGGGCATTTTAGAGATAAAGATGCAAATCTAGAAAGATGATTTGAACTAAACTAAGGACACAACGTATTTTGAATCTTTTTAAGCCACATAAAAACTCATAAAACATATGCAACTCCTTGGCAAATGTGAAATTAAATGTCTTATTTTAAAATAAAACAAAACAAAATCCACTTATATTACATACAAAGCAAATCCTGGCGAGCTGTAGAGCCAAAAGCTTTATTTGATTTGGTCTGTAGATCCCCAGAAACAAGCAAATAAATCATATAAGTCCGAATTAAGAGATTTGACTTTTTACTTTTGCGGTGTTGCACGTAGAGATGTACATTTCAGAGTTGAGTACCCCGTTGCTAAAATACGAGTCAATATAGGAGGCATGCACGGTTTGCACGGACTGCACGTGTACTTTGGAATATTTCAGATGTGTGTCCATGATTCAGTTGTTGATGGAAATGGTTTTTACTTTATGTTTTTCGTTATCCGTGCTGAGTGACAGACGTCTTAATGTGTTAAAGAGCCACTCCGTGATTTTCATAACATATTATTTACCTTTGATACGAACCTAAATGTCATATGTGGTGATATAAAATCAAAACATCTTAACCTTTCATGTCCAAAAGACATATCTATGACAAATACTGGTTTCCATGAAAATCTTAAAAACAGCCTTATAAATACACAGAGGTGTAGATATCACGTCCAGTATACATGTATACTAGTTATATAACCTAAAAACGCTATCAAGTCCTAACTGCCCTCCTGACTGTTTTAGATAAGTCTCCAAAATTACGTTTGACTATTTGACGCGCGCCACCGTCCGGTTTTCGATCATAATAGCGACGTTCTACCTTCATATTGTCACTGTAAAAGACCAATAAACTTTAAAATGTGTCTTTTTGGTAACAGTCGATACTTTACGATCAAATGACACCATTGATTAAGTTTGGCACATATGACTCCAACAACTCACGGAGTGGCTCTTTAACGGCTACCCATTACAGAAGAGACTTCGATAGCCAAACTTATTTCAGGTAGATCAAAAACATTCCGGTGACAAAGGCAGCATTTAAGTTTCTCCTTAATGGAGAATATGTCCTGATTTTATGATATAACAGTGTCAAAATGTCCCAAAATATCCGCTTAGAAAGGAAGAGGGCCAACTTTCAGTTTAAAATTTGATAAATTATAAAATAAAGCAGGATTTTATTTATCTAACATTGCATAATCCATTTATTAATAAACTCATATATTATTGTATTAATATATATGTAGATGTAATGTAATAGCTACTCAACTCAGATCTCTAAAAAATAATTCATGTAAACAAACTTCAGTTTCCTCTTTGTACAAGGATAGGTTAAGTTAAAATTAAAGGATAAAGGATTATATCTCCCAAATTTCTCCACATCGTTCCAACTTTCAATATCGTCCAAACTTCCCTCTCAAGCCATAACTTTCGCCTGCCCAATGACTGTTCAATTTAAGTCTTGGTGCACTTCCCCAATTTTTGAGAGCTTGCTCACCTGAAAAGCAAGGGAAGATAATCAAGGGAACCTTTGTGAAGGTCTTGTAAGAACTTTTAGCCGAAAAGGGCGCTGCAAAAAATATAAAAAAAACGAAAAATATTTGCAGGAAAGTCTAGATATATATAAGCGCTTGATGTTGTAAAGTGGCGCGAGTTCTGTCTTGCGGGGTATACTACATCCATCCGTATACGTGTTCTCTTTTTGAACCAGAACTCGAAAACAGCAGATTACTTTTAAAATTCAAAATGAAACAATCACCACCGTGGCACGTGTAGTGTTGTCTTTTTAGGTTTTCAAATACATTTTTAGCCGTATTCATGAAAATCAGTTTTATAACCATTATTTATAATTACCTTTTTCAATATGGTTAATTTCACTGCTAACTTATTTATTTAATTTATTTATCTTTTAATTCATTTATCTATTCATTCATTCATTCATTCATTCATTCATTTATTCATTCACTCTTTTATTCATTCATGTATTTATTTGATTTACTTATATATTTATTTTAAGGACATTTAGAAGTGATATACATAACAAAAGGCAAGATTTTCAGTTAACAACTTCTGTATTGTTTCGTATAAAGTTCTCCCTCTCATGTAACATGAAATAAGGTACCTAGCGTGGGCTTAAAACGGGACCATTGCACTTTTGGCGAAAGTCGACTTTTGTGAATTTCACAGACGTTATCCAGAAAATCTTTTCTCCCTTATTTTTTATCTTTACGCATTAATGTAGTTGTATTGCACTCAAGTAAATAATTTCTGCGAGTTCACTCCGTCCCTTAGTTCCCGAGTTTCAGCGAGGTATCTTGTCTATCATATGTCAATCCTACAGGTAATAACATGATCCAATCAATCATCTATTTGTTCAGGGAGTTCATGTGAGGTCTTTACTCTGAAAGATCATAGATAATTCTGTTTGTAGCTCATTAGATGGAGTTTTACCGCACCGGTCGTCGTTTCACGTTAAGGATTTCTAAACCGTATCTGCGTAAAAACTGAAATTTGGTCGGGAAAACCTTGCTAGCAAATTTAGGATACCCCTTTCACCTCAAATATGGGCGTAGTTGAAGCGATATACCACATTTGCAAGATTTCAGTGATGAATCCGAAATTCATCTATGTGTAAAATGTGTATTGTAACGTCATGTATTCAACTCTTTCAATTTATATTTGTCTCTTTGTGTGCTAAAGTAAAGTTATTTGGAAAAAAACGCTTGACTCAAGTCCGTTTCATTGTCCAGTTTTCGATCACAAATCAGAACTGTTACATCGTCACTATACCATACGAATAGCATCAAAATGGTAAATTTCAGCAAACACCATTGATAACTATAGACTCATGTTACGCCAACAACATGCCCTCCTACTCTAAATTTGAAAGAACTTCCGACATTTGACCTCCGTAATTTACATCTCACTGCTATGACGCCAACGAATTAAGTAGATATTCGTTAACATTATATTACCGACTTATTATTTATCTATATTTAACATACACAAATCATTGTATGATAGATAAATAATATTTTTTGCAGTGTCTAAAGGAATTTAAAGCAAACATTTCAAATTCTTCTAAATTTCATTTTGGGAACGTCATCAGTTATGAGATATCAATCTACGATTTGAAATTGGCACGATTTGATGTTAAGAGACTGACAAGAGTGACGTAATTATCTTTATTCCATTTTTACGAGATGTCATAAATCACGCGGCTGATAAAGATCAAATACAATACATGTTCATAACCTAGGGCTTAACTTTGAAAAACTCAAAATGACAGATATAACCGGTTGCCTGAATCATTTAACAAATGACTTATGATAATTAGACACGATTATTAATAGGACGCTATTCACGATTTTACATGTGGCCTTTGATAATAATCACGATTTAAAATATCCAAAAGACATTCCTCCAGAAAACGATAAATCAATTAAAAACAATTTAATGGTGCATTAAAAAAGTTGTACCCTTACATAATCATATACAACCAGGACCTTGTTGTCCGTGGCAACCATTCATAAAAGTACACTATTCATTGTCGGTATCAGAACCATTTCCGTCTAAAGAAACATGATCTCCGATTCAAGGAAGGTATCGTCCCAAAAGACAGAATTCCCAAAAGACAGAAAGCTTTAAACAACACTTTTCATGGTTGACTAATCATGTGTAACATGGGCTCTACCCTTTGGGAATATTGGAACGGCCTACATAAATAAAGACAGAATTCCCAAAAGACACCATTAAGATAAAACAGGTTTTTTTTCACTCGATGGATGATAATAACATATAAATAAACTTTATAACATGAAGCACCATTTTATTCAATTCACAAAGGGTCTCTGTTAAAACTTATATATGGTTTTTTTCAAAATCGGTAGCATTTTGTGCCCAATCAAGATTTTTTTTAAAATAACTTGTTTTAAAGGGTTATTTTAGGAAGAAAACAATTATTCTTGTCATTTGGAAAGTTTTGATATAATTGGCTTTAGGGTCAAAATCTGGACAGATTTACACTGTCCAGAGGTGACGGTCATAGAATATATGTTCACAAAGTCTGTATAAATTAACATACATAAAATATATACTCAAATAATGCTTATACTTAGAGATAATTTATGTTAAGAGTGCGGTTGATATTTCATTAACTTTAAAAAAACACCCTCCACAATGTGTATAATGTCCCGTAATAGTGATAGGATATGAAATGAAGAGATTCAGCACATTTTGTAGAAATAAGACACCAGCAAGTAAGTATGAATTCAATTTGTCAACCTTAATTGTCCAAACTGTTACCAATGTATATTGTATAAAACTAATCTAATTTTTTTCTCAAAACAAGGTAGTTTGTTGCCTAGAAATGGTAGAAGTGGATGGTGTTTCACTTGGTATATTTTAGGAATCATTCATTCAAATCTAGTCTTTCTTCATGACTGTATCATAGGAATCCTTTAATACAACCTATGCCCTAATTCAGCAAGTCTAGAGTTGACTGCATACACAATTTAGGAGCCCGAAAAAAGATAATGGATGAAGGTACAGTAAATTATTAAAATATTTTGTAGACTAAATTTTAGTCTCAATTCAGATTGTGTCGATACAGAAGGCGGGTTGGGTCAGTCCTTTGAGTAATCAGGGGTGGTCAGCATTGCTCAGTTAATTAATGTTGTGATTGATTCTGTCTTATGGGACTGAAGGAAACCTGTTTTTAGGCGCCTAAATAAAACACATCACAGATAAAACATCAACACTTAGCTTCGTGGTTGATAAACTATAAGGTCAAGACTCACGAAAATTAAACTTGTTTGACCCTTCTCTTGAAAGCAAAATATATTAATAAACTAATCGAATTAAACAATTCTTACATTAGACGTTTTTCTTAAGACATTAAGACATTATTCGAGGTAAGTTTAAAAATTATTACTTTTTTAAGGCAAAGGACTTGAATATATAGTTTCTAAGTGTAACAGACAAACGGACAGCATGCATTAGCTCCAAATAAACTATAGTATTACATCCTCGACTAGATCGTAGCGGAGTATGATCATCTCCTCCTTTAACCTACATGGTTCGTGAATGGGGAGACCTTGTCAAGATAGCACGTCCAGTCCGTGCACTCACCCTTCCCAGACTCGTATCTTAGCAACTCAGCGTTGTGAAATATACAACTGCACGTGCAATGTTTTAAACGTTTACGCTCTAAAGAAAATTGCTCAGTAATGAAGTTTAATGAAAAGAAATGAATTGAAATTGTTGAAATGTTTTATGAACTATTGGAAATGCTTTGAAACATGCTTTTGGGTATATTTCAAAGCAAAACATTTTCTTCTTGAAATGTGTACTCGAAACATCACTAGCCAACCTACGTAAGCAATGTACATTTAAAGAGGTATTTTATGGGAGAAATTTGTGAAAAAGGCAATAACAAAATAAAAATATTCAGATTCATATGTCAATATCTATATAAAGATTTTCTGAAATCAGTCACTTGGTGCCTATCCACAATCCGTTATAGGTAATCAGTAATATATTACGTGTTTCAAATGTATCGCTCGACTGTATTTTCGAACTCTTTTTTTTCTTTTGAATCCGTGTATGGACTGTAGGTGACTCAATCACAAGAGGGAACGTTTCGTCAATATGACATTTAGTGACTTCTCCGCTCTTTATGGACCTGCCATCATTATATCACGGTGATATATGAATCTTAAAGAAGATGGCATTATAATGCGTCACGCGACTTATAGAAGTTATATATAAACAAGCTAGATTTCATCAGATTTATGAAGTACTTTTTTTGTTTTTAACTTTTCTTGAATATCATTCGTAATATCCATTTCCGTTAATCAGTGAGCCCTTCTGTCCGTACATTTGTAATCTTTTTGTTATTTAAGAATAGTTATTTTGTTATTATCCTTTGATATGCTTCGCAGCTTTGATAATCCTAAGATATGATTTGTTACTAATAAGATAACATTTGATACTCATAGAAAATGACTTGATAATCATAAGATATGATTTGATATTCCTAAGGTATGACTTGATGCTCATAAGATATTATTTAAAAAACTCCTAAGATACGAATATATACTCATAAGACAAGATTTGATATTCCTAAGATACGAATTGATACATATAAGTTTTTAAGTTTTGAAAAAATGACTTGTACGTCCATTCATAAGATGTCATTATTCTAAAGATACATTGATCATTACATTGTAATGACACTTCAGTGATTTCTGATTAAGATATACTTCGTTGAATGTTATCTGAATTTATCTATCTTATAAACTTAAAGGCACTAGTGCACGCTTTACGGTTTTAAATTGGCTATTTTAAGGTTTACGATGACTTATGCATTCACTTAAACTTTCTATCGATGCAATTAAATACTAAACATTCTTTACAATTTACCTGCAATCAAACATGAAAACGTTAAGACAGCCGCTGTCGGCTTGGACATATAAAAATCTATGGTTAGCTGTGCACAAAACGGATAAATTATTGACACTTGGAACAGCTGAACTAGTATTATGTGAAGCTATTGAATTTACTTAAACTCTGAACTGAGAACAAATCATGAAAAATGTTTTATGAAAGCGTTGTAAATTAACCGATTTATTAACACAGTACTAGCATTGTTATTAGATTGACCATTGCGGCTGCCGTTTCCGCTTTTCTGGTTATGAGCAAGATATTAATATTTCCGGTATCGTAGTTCATGCGGATTTAATGTAACGTAACATTGAATACTTCCGGCCTTTAAAAACCCACTTAACTACCTGAATATATAAACAACTTACGAGGTAGATTACTTGAGTGAGAATAGTGAGTAATATCGAGAGATATGCAGTATCTGTGCATTCGTTGTGTTTACGAAATATTAGCGTGCACTAGTGCGTTTAAATATTATGTGGCATAAATATGTTTATGTTTCTCGATAACTTCATGGAAGGTGACGAGGGAGGAATATTTCAATTCTTATTACTTGATAAAAAGTGTCGATTAGATAATCATTGTCGACGTTTTGTTATGTAAATCATAGCGTTATATATAGCGTTTCCGAAGCAAAGTTATTCATCACTGAGTTCAATCATGAATAATATCCCAAAACTGACGGGCATTTATAGGTTGATCGCTTCGATATTTCATTGTGATATACTCATTTGACAAATGTCTCTTGAAACATTTTGTTTTTTCTAATATTTTTTTTTTCTGTCACGTATTCTTTATTTTCTGTCACTAAGAGCTTTATTACATATATTAATTTACTTCCGACAAATAAATCATTTTTCACTTCAGTTATTATTCAACTTTTTTAAAAACACATTTACATAGCTTGAGGAAAAGTTCAACGTAAACTTGTACTTGATGACATAAAATGAATCCAAAATGATAAACACAAAATTAATCAGGGTCGACATGTCTTAATTTGTAAAATGACTGTGCAGTGTATGACGATTACAATTCGAGTATGAGTGGGATATGATTTACGAACACGTCGATACCCCCGAGAAAGTTTCGTGCACGTGTTTTTTCTTAATCAACTTTATGTGTTGTTATCAAATATATGAATATCAAATATTAAATACACAACATTTTGTTTAACCCAATCTAGTTAAAACTAGCTGTAATGATCCGTCAATATCTGACTTCGGGAAGTGTAATATTACAGCTAGTCGTTTAACCACATTGATAATACAATTTACAAAGTAATGGTGATGTTTTGTTATACTTTTAGGAGGGAAGCAGTGCTTTATAATACTTGATTTTGTGATCTTTGAATATTTGACAATTTATTTTATTTTCTACTATGTCATTGAGGAATATGTCCAGCTTTTAGATAACCGCAATCTCTTAATTGATAACTAAGGGTGAACTATTCTTTATCAAGATCTATCTTTAACTAGAGTGGTTTCGATTAACAATTTATGAGACATAAGGTAGGTATTCCTTCAGATGCCAAGATCAAAAAGTGTAAACTGAATTCAAGCATGGCCGAGACAGCGGGGACGAACCACGCCTTGGTCGACTAGCAATGTTCAAAAACCACGAGCTGACAATGAATGATAGATGGTTTACCAAACGATAGCTCGAGTAGTTGACATTAGCCAGGAGCGAATTCATTTAATTACCACTGAAACTTTTAAAATGACAAAGGTTTCAGCACGATTGATGCCAAAACTGTTGACACTTGATCTAAGCGCTTACGACAAGAATTGGTAAAAGAGAATGAAGCCATATTTGAAGCCAATCCTTACACTTCCCCAAAACGAACAATCACGGCGGATGAAACTTCGGTCAGAGAGAGACGGAGAAACAGGCGAATTATGATATTTTCTTCTTTTCACTGATTATCGGAAAACGGCCCTATAAATATTGAAATTATGTGTCCAAATAACGTGTATATAAGCTAAATGATCTACTTAAGACTTTCAACAATAAATAGATTTAAATAGGTTTCCAGAATTACATTTTAATCATTTAGTATTCGATCACTAACCTGCTTACTGTCTTTATATTGAACTGTTAAGCATTAGGATTCTGATTTTCAGAAACAACCACTAATTATCGATAAGATAACAATATTTATGAAGTTTGACATTTTTTACTCCAGCACCATACTCTGTGCCCCTTTAAAAGTATATGATGTTAAAATTTTGTTTTATGTTATAATTATGATATAACAAATTGATATATTACATAACACAGAATAACTGCATGTCGTACAAACACAATACACTTTCTGAAAGTGGGATTGGCAAAATGTAAAATACATGAAAAATTGTTGTTTTTTAAACGATGACATGTTCTTCCTTTCTCTTTTGAAATGATTGACCCTGTCTTTCGGTTCATTTCAAAGTGGATTCTTTACACTTGACGAAGTCATGAAAACTTTTAAGATTAATGGACTCTCATGAGCGAGACGACAACACAGATATGATGCATTTAATAACATTGACATTTAACGTTTAATCAACTATGAACTGCCGTCAGCGTGATGAATGTGTGTGCACTTACACTTTTAGATGTTATTACCCTAACCTTACCTAATGAACGTGTGAAACATGCACGTATTCACGTGAAATGTTATTGATGCAAAACTCAACTGAAATACATCACACATATTAAGATAGCGACAGTAATGTTTGAAAAATGAAAATTTATTTGCCATTACAGAGCAATTTTCAACACGTTTATCCAAACTGCCACTTGAATTTCTTGAATAATGATTTGCTTTTGTTCAGTGATACAAAAGCCTGTTAAATAATGATAATAATAACAATGATGATATTAATAGTATTCATATAGTGCATCAATTCACTGAAAATGCCTCGTGCGCTTTTATTCCTTTTAAATATATTGTCCTCGCAAAACTAAATTGAACATTTGTTATGTAAATGAATTAACAGTTGTTACCCCATGTTTTATTTCAAATTATTAGAAGAGTCCTGTTATCCACTCAGAATCCTCTGGTACAGACTAAGGATCTAAAAACAAATTGCAGCAATATTTAAAGGCACTAGTTCACGCTTTTACGGTTTAAATTGGCTATTTTAAGGTTTAAGACGACTTATGCATTCACTAAAGCTTTCTATCGATGCAATGAAATAATTAAAATTCTTTACAATTGACCTGCAATCAACAATGAAAAAATTTAGACAGCCGCTGTCGGCTTGGACATATAAAACATCTATGGTTAGCTGTGCACAAAACTCATGAATTATAGACAGTTGAACGCGGCTGAACTAGTAATTTGTGCAGCTGTTGAATTTACCTAAACTCTGAACTGAGAACAAAGAATGATTTTGTTTTATGAAAGCAATTTATAAATCAACTGATTTAATAACACAGCAGTAGCATTGTTATTTGATTGACCAAAGCGGCTGCCGTTTCCGCTTTTTAGATTATAAGCAAAGTCTTAATATTTCCGATATCGTAGTTCATGCGGATTTAGAGTTACGTTGCATTGAATACTTCCGGTCTTTAAAAATCAACTTTACCACCTGAATACGTAAATATGTGTTAAATAACTTACGATGTAGATTACTTGAGTGAGGATCTTGAATAATATCGAGAGATATGCAGTATGTGTGCATTCGTTGCATTCGTTTGCATACGAAATATGGACGTGCACTAGTGCGTTTAAGCAATATTTCATGGGTCTCATTTAGTCTTATCATACTAAAATCGCTCATATATAAAGTTCTGCCACAAGGTTTTTCTCTACACTGAACGAACCATTTCAAAGGACGGAACACATTTATTACCAGTACGTTGTTGCTCTAAACAGTACATTCACATTAAGTTATTGATCATCAAAACTATCATCAAACTATGGAAATCGTTAAAATGATGTCAGAATTAAAGGATTTTCGTAACCATGTTAGATCAAAAGACAAGCAAGATCTTAACGTTTAAATATCAATCCTTACATTTTCAAACATTTCCCGACAGTTGCCAGCGCAAATGCTTCAAATGTAATTTTGGAAACTTATTTATATCAGACACAAAGACAAACATATGTTGACAGTGTCAAGTAGGTCATTAAACTTACGTATGTTAATTCGACACAAACTTTCTACTTTTTACACTTATAGAGCGGTTTTCCAATTATCATTGACAGCAAGAAAATAGAATACTTTTCGGAATTTTAGAGATAAATGGTAAATTTAGGACGGCGATTTGAACTTAAGCAATATGAAAAATCATTAACCAAACTCTAGATCTGTGTCACTATGTGGTCGGGAGGTTCAGATTTACAAATGTATAAGCCGCCTCATTGAGGCTTTCTCAGATGTATCGAAATGATTGAATACAAAACATTTATGACATGACGAGATTATAAACGTTTTCCATATTTTTTTCTAAACTAAATATCATCACACTTATTTTGATTGTGAAATATAATTTAAAGATAGGAACTTCAAAAATTAAAATGGCATTTTACAGAAAAGGCTATGTTGGAGATGATTTGAACTTAACTCAGGGCATAAGTTACTTTGGCTTTTACTATAGCCACATTAAAAATCATGAAACATACTCCATCTCTATAAGACAGTGACACGTTCAATCAACAGATAGACGTTTTGCGTCAACAAATCGAGTTCATTCGGCATACAACAGATTCTGATTTTCTTCTTTGTTTAAGTGTTTTCAGTAAAGAGGCGAAATCACACTATCGGTTTCTACCCCAGCAAACAAGCATTGATGCTGCAGCAATTATTCTAAAATTTGGCCACTTAAATTACTTTGAGGTGTGTTTTGAAATTGATAACCTTCTGAAGAGTTTGTTAACGTTCATCTTCAGAGATTTCTTTTGTTTTCACATCTTCAAACACTTTCATACGAATATGAAATTCATGAATCAACTAAGATTCATAAAAATCAGGAAATGAATTTCAAAAGCAGGTGTGTCAATACTTTTTCAAGATGTATGTTCCTTTTTCCAACCTTTAAAATGAGATAAACATCGTATTTTCATCGTATCAAGCATATGAATTGACAATCTATCTTAGTTGCGACCTTGAAATATTTAAGCTGAGTTTACAAGATGACCCCGTTAGCAAAACTTGAAAAAAGCTAATTACTAACTAAACACAGTTCAGTTTTAATGACAGCATTCGTTGGTATTCGCCTGTGTATGTTATAAATCTATATCAGTCATGTGATTGACGTAATATGAAGGTTGTATAGATATACGCCTCAAGGCCATTGTGCTTCTTTGATTTGAAGAAAACGGCCTTAAGGATTGTCACTTATACGCATGTCCGCTCCCAAAGAAGAAAATGATAAAGTATTCGAAAGGCAGTCAGAGTGAAATGCATCAGATAAGCACGATTTTCTGGAGAACAACGTTCGTAGTAGAATATTTGCTTCCTTATTCATTTGTGAGGTGGTATAGGGTTTAACGTCGCCTTCAAGATTATTTCACTTATATCGCGGCTGGTAGTATTATTGCAGGGAGAACGCCCACAACACCATTGTGGCTATGAATTGCGGTGAAACCTGCGAGCATGGGCTTGAACTAGTGAACCATGATGGTACTACACTGAAATTCAGTGTAGCATTGCACCCAAACCTGACTGCGTGTAGAATAGTTCTTCACTGCAGATAAAGTTGCCGAGCCCCTGGCGGGATTCGAACCATGGACCTTTTGATCCGAAGCTGAACGCGCTAACCACTGTCTATTGCGCCCCTCACCTGAAGCAGGTGTAAGTATATAGTGACAATCTTTAAGGTTTTTATCCAGTCCTTGGATTTCTCAATTGGCTGGACTTCATGAACCTGATGGGATTGTACCTTTGAGGCAGCTTCTTTCCCCTACCTTAAACGTTCGCATTCCCCATGTTTAGATACCCATTTGTACAGCCTGAGAGCGATATGGATTAAGCTCCTTGCCCAAGAATACAACATAGTTAAATGCCCAGGTCGAACCCGAAACCTAGAAGGAGAGACAAGCTTGTTTACTGCTACACCACTGTGCTCCACATAATTTGAAATGTCGCATACATTCACAATAAAGAAGTTATTATCCCGTAAACCTGCCTTTTCTTAGATTGGGTACATGGTAACTGATGAGTTAATAATAAAAGTTTGAATCTTGTGTTGAGCTTTTGATCTTCACAACTTAGTAAAATATGGAAACTAAAAATGAGAAATAAAGATATTGAACATATGTTAAAAAAATACTCAACACAGGTGATGTGAAAAGACATAAGCTATCATCATGATGTTGATTTTCAATAACAAAAACAGTTTTTAAAAGTAACATTTCAATGCTCAGTGAGTGTTACTCTTTTAGCGCCGTTCGGGTAATCGTTCAGCAATTGGCGGTTTATGCTCAGAATAAGATGAATAACTGAGCTGATATTTATTCAAATCGAAGATTGTCGGATATTTTGGAATAACAGCACAGACAACATTTTAGATGTGACTCAAACAACCCATGCCACATTAGACGTTAAAAAGAGTTGTTCTGATCTAACAGCTTAAATTTGAAACTAAAAAGGTGAAAAAGGATATGCACCAATAAATATTTCTGAAACCGCTTTTGCTAGGAAATAATGTTTAGAGATGGAACAAACACATAGAATACCGTCAATTTGACAATAACTTCAAAAAAGGTTAAATTTCAACATGCTGATATCATAAGCCATAGTCCAGGCAAGATTTTAAACTAACGCACACAAATAATTCGAGCAGAGATATTACGCACCTCTATAAATTACAAACCATCCGCACTCAGATAACTTACAATATAAGTCCTGAAAATAAAGTACGTAGTTAGGTAATAAAATCGATTCTAATCGACTGGAAGACATTAATTCAACGTTGTGCTAAATCCGCATGAGCTACGATATTGGCAATAATCAAATTTACTTACAGAATGAAAATAAATATGTCTTAGATTTTTAATTATTTATCGCAGGTCAATTGTAAAGAATAATAAGTATTGGTTGTATTGGGACTACTTACGTCCCATTTGTCCCTAAAATAGCCAATTTGAGCTCAAAAATACTTGTTATTGTGCCTTTGATTTGATACATGAATAAGCATTCATCCTTATCGATACATAACGAAACGGAAGTACGACAAAGTCGGCTATCATGGATTCACTTTTGTTACCGGACCTGTCTAAGAATTTAACAAGCGTGTTTTAGCAAAGAAATTAGGTGTAACCAATTCTTGGCACAGGAGGGAATCGAAGACGGACAACTCATAACAAAGTCTGATTACAATTGATCGAGGTCAAAGAAATAAAAGTTTTTCTACATTTACATTGGCAGCGATTCGAACTCATTCTATGAGAGGCTTTTCTTTCAACAGCGAGATTTCAACAACTTTGTTGATAGAGATAGAGTAAATAGTTTAAAACTTTTATTCCTTGGAATGCGGTCGGTTTTAATCAGACTGCGTCGTACACCCTTTGTATGCTATCTGGTAGGTATGCATACTTACATGCAGGCTATATTTAGTATTTGGTGACATGTTTTTGTGCAATAGGCAAAGGTGAATGGCCGGATAAGATCTTGGAAAAACACAGTATTTTTTTCTAAACTAAATATCATCACACTTATTTTGATTGTGAAAATAATTTCAAGATAAGAACTTCAAAAATTAAAATGGCATTTTACAGAAAAGGCTATTTTGGAGACGATTTGAACTTAACTCAGGGCATAAGTTACTTTGGCTTTTACTATAGCCACATTAAAAATCATGAAACATACTCCATCTCGTTAAAGACAGCTCAGTGACACGTTCAATCAACAGATAGACGTTTTGCGTCAACAAATCGAGTTCATTCGGCATACAACAGATTCTGATTTTCTTCTTTGTTTAAGTGTTTTCAGTAAAGAGAAATCACACTATCGGTTTCTACCCCAGCAAACAAGCATTGATGCGACAGCAATTGTTCTAAAATTTGGCCACTTAAATTACTTTGAGGTGTGTTTTGAAATTGATAACCTTCTGAAGAGTTTGTTAACGTTCATCTTCAGAGATTTCTTTTGTTTTCACATCTTCAAACACTTTCATACGAATATGAAATTCATGAATCAAATAGGATTCATAAAAATCAGGAAATGAATTTCAAAAGCAGGTGTGTCAATACTTTTTCAAGATGTATGTTCCTTTTTCCAACCTTTAAAATGAGATAAACATCGTATTTTCAATGATCAAGCATATGAATTGACAATCTATCTTAGTTGCGACCTTGAAATATTTAAGCTGAGTTTACAAGATGACCCCGTTAGCAAAACTTGAAAAAAGCTAATTAGTAACTAAACACAGTTCAGTTTTAATGACAGTATTCGTTGGTATTCGTCTGTGTATGTTATAAATCTATATCAGTCATGTGATTGACGTAATATGAAGGTTGTATAGATATACGCCTCAAGGCCATTGTGCTTCTTTGATTTGAAGAAAACGGCCTTAAGGATTGTCACTTATACGCATGTCCGCTCCCAAAGAAGAAAATGATAAAGTATTCGAAAGGCAGTCAGAGTGAAATGCATCAGATAAGCACGATTTTCTGGAGAACAACGTTCGTAGTAGAATATTTGCTTCCTTATTCATTTGCGAGGTGGTATAGGGTTTAACGCCGCCTTCTAGATTATTTCACTTATATCGCGGCTGGTAGTATTATTGCAGGGAGAACGCCCACAACACCATTGTGGTTATGCATTGCGGTGAAACCTGCGAGCATGGGCTTGAACTAGCGAACCATGATGGTACTACACTGAAATTCAGTGTAGCATTGCACCCAAACCTGACTGCGTGTAGAATAGTTCTCCACTGCAGATAAAGTTGCCGAGCCCCTGGCGGGATTCGAACCATGGGCCTTTTGATCCGAAGCTGAACGCGCTAACCACTGTCTATTGCGCCCCTCACCTGAAGCAGGCGTAAGTATATAGTGACAATCTTTAAGGTTTTTATCCAGTCCTTGGATTTCTCAATTGGCTGGACTTCATGAACCTGATGGGATTGTACCTTTGAGGCAGCTTCTTTCCCCTACCTTAAACGTTCGCATTCCCCATGTTTAGATACCCATTTGTACAGCCTGAGGGCGATATGGATTAAGCTCCTTGCCCAAGAATACAACATAGTTAAATGCCCAGGTCGAACCCGAAACCTAGAAGGAGAGACAAGCTTGTTAACTGCTACACCACTGTGCTCCACATAATTTGAAATGTCGCATACATTCACAATAAAGAAGTTATTATCCCGTAAACCTGCCTTTTCTTAGATTGGGTACATGGTAACTGATGAGTTAATAATAAAAGTTTGAATCTTGTGTTGAGCTTTTGATCTTCACAACTTAGTAAAATATGGAAACTAAAATTGAGAAATAAAGATATTGAACATATGTTAAAAAAATACTCAACACAGGTGATGTGAAAAGACATAAGCTATCATCATGATGTTGATTTTCAATAACAAAAACAGTTTTTAAAAGTAACATTTCCATGCTCAGTGAGTGTTACTCTTTTAGCGCCGTTCGGGTAATCGTTCAGCAATTGGCGGTTTATGCTCAGAATAAGATGAATAACTGAGCTGATATTTATTCAAATCGAAGATTGTCGGTTATTTTGAAATAACAGCACAGACAACATTTTAGATGTGACTCAAACAACCCATGCCACATTAGACGTTAAAAAGAGTTGTTCTGATCTAACAGCTTAAATTTGAAACTAAAAAGGTGAAAAAGGATATGCACCAATAAATATTTCTGAAACCGCTTTTGCTAGGAAATAATGTTTAGAGATGGAACAAACACATAGAATACCGTCAATTTGACAATAACTTCAAAAAAGGTTAAATTTCAACATGCTGATATCATAAGCCATAGTCCAGGCAAGATTTTAAACTAACGCACACAAATAATTCGAGCAGAGATATTACGCACCTCTATAAATTACAAACCATCCGCACTCAGATAACTTACAATATAAGTCCTGAAAATAAAGTACGTAGTTAGGTAATAAAATCGATTCTAATCGACTGGAAGACATTAATTCAACGTTGTGCTAAATCCGCATGAGCTACGATATTGGCAATAATCAAATTTACTTACAGAATGAAAATAAATATGTCTTAGATTTTTAATTATTTATCGCAGGTCAATTGTAAAGAATAATAAGTATTGGTTGTATTGGGACTACTTACGTCCCATTTGTCCCTAAAATAGCCAATTTGAGCTCAAAAATACTTGTTATTGTGCCTTTGATTTGATACATGAATAAGCATTCATCCTTATCGATACATAACGAAACGGAAGTACGACAAAGTCGGCTATCATGGATTCACTTTTGTTACCGGACCTGTCTAAGAATTTAACAAGCGTGTTTAAGCAAAGAAATTAGGTGTAACCAATTCTTGGCACAGGAGGGAATCGAAGACGGACAACTCATAACAAAGTCTGATTACAATTGATCGAGTTCAAAGAAATAAAAGTTTTTCTACATTTACATTGGCAGCGATTCAAACTCATTCTATGAAAGGCTTTTCTTTCAACAGCGAGATTTCAACAACTTTGTTGATAGAGATAGAGTAAATAGTTTAAAACTTTTGTTCCTTGGAATGCGGTCGGTTTTAATCAGACTGCGTCGTGCACTCTTTGTATGCTATCTGGTAGGTATGCATACTTACATGCAGGCTATATTTAGTATTTGGTGACATGTTTTTGTGCAATAGGCAAAGGTGAATGGCCGGATAAGATCTTGGAAAAACACAGTACCCGTCATTCCATGACAAATATGATGTATTGATCATGTCATCCAGCTCAAAACATTTTTTTTTATGAGTAGGGGAATGGGGATTGTTAAATACTCTGAAGGCGTTCAAAACAAGATGGGAGAGTATGGAATCTTAAAACTTTTATATGGATAGGCTAAAGGTGGTTGTGAACCAAGAACCTTAGGGCGGACAAGGACAATTCAATTTACAACATACTGCACAATTGTTTCCTTTAATGTTTCCCTTGCCTATTACCAACTTTTTCTCATCTTGTAAGGTAGAATAACTTTTATTTCTTTCACGAGGCCACCACTCTTGAAATAGTTCATTTTCACTCAATAAGATAAAACTGCATTGGTCAAAGAAAGTTTAAATATAAAAGAGAAAAAATATATATAAAGTATTCAATAAAAATCCAGGAACGATTTCGAGAGACTCTGAAGCGCTCGTAAAATATCCAGTCCCCCGTCGCTTGCGCTTTGTTACGTCTAAAAAGAATTCGTACGTGCCTGTCAAAATGTTCCTTTTAAAGCTCAAATCAATATCTAAATTGATGGAGAAGAAAATGTGAGCAACATGTTTTGTATGAGTACTTTACTTGGTTTTTGTAGCATTACATCTGCATATGTGTTGTCCATTTCTGCAATAGCTTTATCTGAAAGAAGCGCATCCTTGCGTTGCATTCCATTTAATGATTAGAATTTATAAAATGCCGTAGTAAAATATACAAAATTATATTCTCTTACAATTCTAGACGAAAGTCGAAAGTCTATAATCAGGGACGGATACAGGAGTTTCGTTCGGGTGGGTGTGCCTCATGGGTGTCACAAATTACAATTTAGTCAACTATCATCAGATTATTTTCATTTTTGTGTGAATGTTTTCGAATTCAATTTTTTAAATTTTAGTTCCCTTTCCTACACTTTCCGTGTATACCTTTAATTATGTATGAGAAATAAGACTCTCAAAAGTAATTATTTGGAACCCTCTTGAATTACATGTCAGAACAGAATATTTTCTTCGAGGATGAAATAACCTCAAACATTAATTATGACTGATTTAAAGGGGATTATTTCGAGGGTAAAACCTTCTTTAATCGGGCTCGTAGTAACCAATTTACTAGCTGTACTCATCATCGCGTTTGGGACGTGACTTTGCGAAAACCGGTTTGACTTTCTCACAGTTTATTAATATAATTGTTTCTGGTTTATGCTTTAGATATTCATTAATTTAGGCATGAAAGGCATGGTATCAGTTTCTTATGTTATTCACAAAATCATTCTCGAAAGCTCTGAGACTGACAAGGAAAATAACTTTTCTTTTTCGTTCGAGACAGTGAGAAAGTCTATCAGCTAGAGCTTATCTCAAAATTGCGGCCTTGAAATGGACGAGCGACCTTCACCTTCGGTAACGTGACTCGGGCCTGAAACTCGCGACAGCGATATGCGAATCTTTGTACACATTGGAGTTCATTGACAACTTCAAGTTGAATAGCTGCATTGAAATGGAGAAGTAAAAAGATTTTTTAACGCTCGGTTTGTTTGTAGAGCCAAGCAAGATTGTGTTCAATGGAAAACACAAACACTTTGCCATGCGTCGAGTATATTTCATGTTTGCACAAAACTGTACATGCTTGTTAATATTTCCTTGTGTTTCGGGTCAGAAAAATTCTTTCGAAGTAGACTTTTGTGTAGTAGAATCTACCGTGTTAAAATGATGTATATTTAACTGCTGAAAACGCTTGCAGCAATACATGTAAGCGTATCGAGTAAGACAAGTAAAATTTTCTTTATTTCCGGAGGGTTGTCTATTAAACAGGTATTAAAGTCCCCCTTAATACCAACATTCAAACCACAACCCCACTCCTCCTCATCAGTGCTATATCCTCATACCATCCTTTCATTAATCCCTAATCAACCTTCATACCACCACATCCTTCATACACATCCACCTTCATACCACCACATCCTTCATACACATCCACCTTCATACAACCACATCCTTCATACACATCAACCTTCATACCACCACATCCTTCATACACATCCACCTTCATACCACCACATCCTTCATACACATCCACCTTCATACAACCACATCCTTCATACACATCCACCTTCATACAACCACATCCTTCATACACATCAACTTTCATACCACCACATCCTTCATACACATCAACCTTCATACCACCACATCCTTCATTTCCAAGCCGCCTTCATACCACCCTAACATTCATCCCCAACCAACTTTCCAATCTCTTCATCCTTCATTCCAAAAGTACCTTCGAACCGCTCTGGCTTATTATTACCTCGCAAACATTTCAACCTCCCACGCTCTTCCATCAAACATTTCAACCACCCACCACTCTCCGGACAAACCGTTCAACCACCTACCCTCTCCCCTAGCCGGGTCTCTATTTAGCGCAATGAGTTCTTCATCTTTTTAAGAAATGGTCAAGGGTAAGCGCCGGTCCTCCTTCATGCCAAATCCAACGTTCATATCACTGTACTACAGCGACTGAGCTGCAGGTCTTTTTCTCATATGCCCTTTTATAACCAAGGTTTGATTTGGTTGTGGGGTATTCTACAGTCGCTTTTGTATCATATTTGTAATCAGTCAATTCTTGTTATGCAGTGAGAAGTGGATTATAAAATTGATATTACCATTTAGAATAACTCAAATTTCAAATTGCAATCTGCATTTATTTGGGCAATAGGCAGTCTCAAATAAGATATTTTCATGCCAAATCAAGCGATAATATAACTGTACCACAGCGGTTGAGCCACAGGGGCGTGTATCGCTTAGAAATAGCTTTAGAAAGACATATATACCCATAGACCCTACCCTACTACTATATAAAAGTCCTTTTATATAGTAGTAGGGTAGGGTCTATGGGGATATATGTATTTTATATAGTAGTAGGGTAGGGTCTATGGGGATATATGTATTTTATATAGTAGTAGGGTAGGGTCTATGGGTATATATGTCTTTTATATAGTAGTAGGGTAGGGTCTATGGGTATATATGTCTTTTATATAGTAGTAGGGTAGGGTCTATGGGTATATATGTCTTTTATATAGTAGTAGGGTAGGGTCTATGGGTATATATGTCTTTTATATAGTAGTAGGGTAGGGTCTATGGGTATATATGTCTTTCTAAAGCTATTTCTAAGCGATACACGCCCCTGTAGGTTGAGCTGCAAGTCCTGTAATCATAGACGCTAGTATAACCAATTTTAATTTTGTTATGGGATATTTTGGTCGCTTCTGTTCATTTCAACCACACGGGTAAATATGCTTACTTTTTGATGATTTCCGTTTTTCAGATTGTATCTGTAAGTATTGTTTAATAATGGATGTTTCATAAATACTTTCAACCGTTTGATGGTCGACTTTTTAAAGCAATTTCAACCCCCCCCCCCCCCCCCCCCCCCCCCAACCCCCCTCTTGAACCGCAACTGAGATCTCTTTAAGTTACGGGTTTTTAGAGTCTTTGAAATTCCTGGAAATACTGTCGTCATTGGAATTGTTGGGGTCTTAAATCAAAAATCCACATCGATTCTTAGACATAACTTGCTTAGTGATAAAACAAGTTGTTTCAAGCAAATCAATCGCATTTTTTTAAAGTGAATGAAAATGATTATTTCCAGTGTATTATTTCCTGGAAAAACAAAACCATACTAAGAGCCCAAGCAAGGCTATCCTTAATCACACGGTCATTGACTTCTTAAAGGCCATTCACTGTCGCCTTGCTCGCTGACAAGATTTATCCTGCTTCGGGGCTCAGGATATTGGAGATGTGGCCCTTAACTGTCATACGTAACACTTGTAAGCGTTTCTTATCTCACTGGAATTATTCCTAATGGTTCTCGTATTGAATTTCATTTTATGTTAGTCTTTTTATGTCTTAATCCTGCATTTTTCTTTCAGTAAGACGAAGATATGTGAATTTCTATCGAATCATTATATATTGTCTCTCTATGAGCCCAAATGATTATTTTTCTCAATTCCCTTAATGATGAAATTTAATGTTGATACGACTATCTAAAATAAATAATAGGCAAGAAAGGAAAGTTTCTCTGTGTTTTCTTGTCTCTAAAAGTCTGAATTAGAATTAGTTCCCCGATTGTTTTGAGGAAAGTTTTTCCATATTGACAATGCAATTAAAGATTTTTTCAATGGGAATTGCATTTTTGCTTTTCATAATAAACAACTTTTATTAAAGGATTTGCACAAAAGGGTAATATTCAATTGCTACAAACCACCCTGCTGTTCATGTTTTCAGGTTTTTAAAATCTTTATATTACAACCTATTTTTTTAATTAAGGTATATATGTAACAAATATGAATACGGGCAAGCCGAAATATAATAACTGTTTTGTTTATTTCTACAAATTTGGTCTGCAAAATTAGAATTTAGCCGATATCGTAGTTAATGAAGCGTTGCATAAATTCATATCGGCTTTTCAAGTTTATCATTAGAATTGAAATGCTTAAATATTTTTTGAAAATATATGATTTGGTGAGTTAACTGAAGGCTATGTGCTATCATGAATGGCAGAAATGCAGTCTCAATATTTCAAGGGAAAGGGGTGTCTATGAGAGACTTTTTATATTTTTACGACACTGATATAAAATTATATTTTTTCAAATTTAAACTAAAACTGATCTTCATTGAGTTAATAACATTTTCATTACTTATGATGACATTCATACCGTCATACCAAGTAATGGAAGGAAAAGCATCAAATTTGAATGAAAACGGTGCCTAATATTGAAAGACAAGCTTCCACAATGGTGCTGAACGAAAATAACATATTATGTCGAATGGACTACGGAAGCAAACCCATCTCAAAGTGGCCACTTTTGAAGAGTCCTCGGTTTTAATGATTTTGGTTGTTATATGTTCTACTCTGCGATCTTAAGATGTGTTTAAGGCATATATATTACTCTATTTGCGTTTATGCAGAAATCGACCTCTATAAACCATTCACTTGCGCCTTTGTCAAGTCCGAAACAGGTGACGTCATATTGTTTATCGCCGGTAAATAGAATGACTCAAAAGTATAAAGCCAATGAAGTAAGATAGATGGTTTATTTTACAGATAGAACTGAATATCTCACTTTTAATCATAAGGTAAAACATTATACCTTTGCTCATATTGAAATATGTTCTCAAAACTCGTGCCTGCCTATCTGTCCGTCGCGAGCGTGACTAATATAAGCTCTCCAGTCGTAAACATAATAAGGAAATACACATATAGATATTATTACCCGAGGAAGTGTGTCATATGACTTTTACGTAACGAGTGTGATTTTGAATAACTGATTCAATTACATCAAAAAAGCATGGAAGTAATCAGAAAACGGCCTGTTTCCCTTTCGACGGGCCGCTCCAGTGACGTCACGAACGATGGTTTTATGACTCGCGCTTTCACAATATTTGCTAGGCAAAAGTGATATGAGCACATGTGCACATATTGAAAATATGTCAACCATCATGACTAACCATATGGATAGCAAACGGCAATAATAAATTAGTGTTTTACCCAGCGTATGTGACGTCACAACAAGGACTAGATGTGACGTCAATATTTTAGCGCCGCCGTAAACATGGCAACCAAGAAGAAAAAAGGTTAGTTTCAGTAAACAGTCGGCGAGTAGTAAACAAAATACCGTACTAAACTTCCTACCGTTTAAAACTATTTTCAGGGAAAGATTTGGTCAATTCGCTTTCTCTCGTTTTATACTCAATCCCTAACACGTTAGATAAAGTGTTATTAATTGCAAGTAGTTTGTTATAAACGATCTTTTATTATATTATATTATATTATATTTTATATTTAAGGAGCAAATGATTTCAAGAAAAAGAGTTCCCCCCCCCCCCCCCCCCCCCCCCCCTTTTAAAAAATTCCTGGCGGATGATTTGTACACATTAGCACACTTACGATAGTTTCGTTGGTAGTAAACGGGTGGATCACTTAGATTTTTTCACCACAAATTTATCCTCGTACGGGTTCGTCTTTAATTCATTTACTAAAACAAAATTTTGGAGACTTCAAGTTGAATTTTTGTACACTCATACAAGCGTGTATTGAAATCACTTGATATTGTTCAAATAGTGCCCTCCGAAAACAGGTACTTTCTATTTTTAGAACCAACCCGACACTCATCTTACAGGTAAATCTGAAATTGACAGATCACGGGATTAAACAGTATCCGGCCTGAAAGTGATTACCTCCCTTTGTTACAGAAAATCAAGAGGTGGCAGATATTTTCAAGTTACCTCCCTTGCATTGCAACAGAGCCGAGTTAGAAAAGCATGCAGACTGTCCTTAAGTCGCCTTAATCATTATTTGTGATTTTCGGTCATTTGTAACATTTTCTGCAAACCGAAAGCAGATTTAAAAGTTTTTATTTTTGATGTTTGTGTTCAAATATAAATTACAATATTTTAAAAACAAATAACCAGTTTAATGAATCTTTTTCCTTTAATTTAGTAACGTTTGACTTAAAAATACGTTTTAGTTTTCTTTATACATTAACTTTCCTTATTTATTCTATTATAGAAAACTTTCTTTTAAACTATGTAACTTGCTGTAAGTTAAGCCCCCCCAAGCCCCCCCTGTTCCTACGCCCCTGAATGGTATGTTACCATTTTCTTCCCATTTGACCGATTTTTAAAAATCATGTCAGTTTATGAAAGAAATTATTGTGAATTCCTAAATAGTAAGGTTGATATTTTTTTTATAAAGAAGAGGTTATAATGTTTAGGGATTATGTTTTTATTCCTTTATCACATTTTTCTAAACAAAATTTACGGATTTAAATATATTCAATGTACAAATATTTTTGAAACTCGTATTAATACCATAATATTTAAAATCAGGCTTGTGTGTTGTTTTATTTGAAATTCGTGTTCACGTTAAAAACAAAAGCCACGTGTGAATTTGTAACACTCAGGTTATAAAGTTTGATCGCAACTAGTTTTTACAGACTCTGTGCAAGTGTAGCAAGCATAGTTCTGTTGCGGGCGAGTGTTGTATATCTTGTACATTTCAGCACGTGAAAAGCAAGGTGCTCGTCTGTCTTGTGTAAACAAAACTATAAGTACGTGATTTAGAGCCTTGTCAATGATACTCGTGTCTAATGTGAACGAAGGCGAGTCGAACAAACAGTCGTGTGGCTCGCCGGTAATCGTAAATATCTAATAGATACAATATCGTCCAAGAATGTAGAATATCAGCTAGCAATAAGGATCCGAGTGGGGCAAAATCAAGCTGGTGTTTTTATATCAAAGGTTCACCTGTTTCAACCAATGGGCAACGCCTAGGTGACTTAATACTCCCTAAGGACATTACCATCGATCGAACTCTTTTCAAAAAGTTTTTATTTTTTAATTCTAAAGATTTGATTCCGATCTTTCAACTGGCGTCTTGCAAATCAGATGCTATTGGATGAAGATTATCCGTCTAGATTATATAAAGTTTTGACTATTAAACAGTAACTGTTTAAATCGATCATGTTTATGTATTGAACAATATCACGATAAAAGGAAACGAATATCTTTTGTCATTCATTCATTCATATCATGAATATTATCAGGTTTTAGTCGTGATTTGTGATCGCAAACAGGACAATGGCGCACGACAATAAATTAAACGCAATTTTAAAAACTTATTCATAGCAGAAACAACTACCAATATGGGTTGGTAGTGTTAAGTTACTTTAAAACATGTAAATTGGACACAGAATTTCGACGTTTTAAGATGTATATGGCCGTTTCGAAAAATTTCCATTGAAAACAAGTATTATAGTATATATCATAATTTTAAAGAGATAAAGATGCAAGTTATGTGAGGAGATTTCAACTACACTAAGGACTACACTAAGGACTACACTAAGAACTACACTAAGGACTACACTAAGAACTACACTAAGGACTACACTAAGAACTACACTAAGGACTACACTAAGGACTACACTCCAGCTATTTCTAAGCAATATGAAAAATCATAAAGCATATTCTGTGTCATTTTAAGGGGGATTAGAGATAAACGCCACCATATAAAACGCTTTCTGACATACATGAACATGGACGAAAACAAAACATTTATGAAATAACGCTAATATAAACGTTTTTCGTTATTTGATAATTGTCAATCATATTTTATCTAAAGCAAATATAATGACACTTTATTTTGAATATGGACTTTAAAAAATTCAAAATGTAGAGGAAAGATAAAACGTAGAATAAAGAAAAAATAGATTTTGTTTGATTTGAACGTAACGTTACATGAATTGTTGGGTGCACGCACCTATGTTTATTAGGTGTACTTTTACCTTTTGAAGTAGTCAACTCTGCCAACTTGTATACGATAAACCACGTGAGGACGCAATGATAACGTGATGCATACGAGGAATATACGTTATGACGCATGCCATTTTACACAATATCAATATCTTTTCAAGTAAACACTGTAAATTCAATTTTATTTCTCACTCACTCAAAAAAAAGCTACATCGTGTGTTCGAGAAAGAAAATGCATAACAAGGTCAATAGATATTGATATCGTCCTCATAATATGAAACGTCAAAGGTTTTAGTATTATAAGTTTTTATTACACATATACACTATACAAATAAGACTGCTTCAAATGCTGACAAACTGGCGAGTATCATCTTAGGCTACAAGAGTATCGGATCTTAAACATTCATCGATAAAAGAATGATATAATCATCCAAAACGCTCAAACGGATAAATTGTGTGTGTGTCACCAAGCTAACTCTTCAGATATGTTTTTCTTGTTCAACACACATGGCATTACCATGCATCAACATAATCAGGAGCATGACATCACAATGCATTGACATTAACAAGAACATAACATCAAAATTATTCATTATCATAAACAAGATCATGGCAAAGTAATGACATCATCAAGTGCGTAAAATCAAAATTATTCATTATCATAAACAAGAACATGACATCACAGTGTATTGACATCATCAAGTACATATCATCACAATTCATCGAAATCATCAACTACAGAACATCACAATGAATTGACATAATCAATTACATGACATCACAATGTATTGACATCATCAAGTACATAACATCAAAAGTATTCATGACCATAATCAAGAACATAACATGACAATGTATTGACATCATCAACTACAGAACATCACAATGTATTGACATTATCAACTACAGAACATCAAAATGTTTTGACATCACCAAGTACATAACATCAAAATTATTCATGACCATTATCAAGAACATAACATGCCAATGTATTGACATCATAAAGTACATAACATCACAGTGAATTGACATTTTCAACTACAGAACATCAAAATGTATTGACATCGTCAATTACATGACATCACAATGTATTGACATAATCAAATACATAATATCATCAAGTACATTCCATCACGATTTATTTTCATAATAAATAATATGACATCACAATGTATTGACATCATGAAGTACATAACATCACAATATATTGAAATTATCTAGAACATGACATTACAATCCATTATCAACTATGAAGTAACAAGACAAAAAAAATCATTGCTCCACAATGCTATGACGTCATAGAATTGATGATGTCATAGTGCTTAACGATGTGTCCTTGTCAGTGGCGCGTTCAGCGATGTCCATTTTTCATTGAAAGTAAACGAAGATTGACTTTGATCGACGAAGATCGGTGGGAAAACAAAACATCGAGGCTTCTCTTTAAACATCGACGTGTCTTATCTTTGACTTGACGTCTTGATAAAACTAAATGCATTCTTAATACCGTGCAAACATTTGCATTGCCTTGGGATACTAAATACCAGTGTGTTTGTTTGAAGGGGACACCAACGCGAGTTTCTGCACTCATGAATATGTTTCTGTGTTGTTATGATTATCATAGATTATAAGGTACGGTTAGGGCTGAAAAAAGCACAGTAGTCTGTGCGATCGACTTCAAAAACATCCAGGTTCAAATCTCTTTAGAATTTGGACGATATTTTCTGCTCTATGCGTTAAGTTTTTATTAACTGTAATTGTACATGGAAGGTTAGAGAAATACAACAAGTAATTCGTTATTTACAGCCGGTGTCAAATATTTCGCCGTCATGCAAAACCCCCCAAAAAGATCAATTTAGGTTTCTTCGCGAAGATACAAGACGCCGAAACAACTAAACTACCCTAATTCCTTTTAAAAACGCTGGTTGTAATTCAATCAATCATTCACGATGTTAAGCCGGATGTATTTCGATGATTAAGAAAGAGGAAAATTAAGATTTTAAATTTTATATTGTAAACGAAAGATCTCTCTTATAAAAGCAAGAATTCTTAGAACACCAAGTTTGAAAATCTGTTTTGTGATAAGTTAGAGGCTCATATCTAGGGAAATATGATATTCTTCAAATACAGCGTAATATTCTTCTCCTCAGGAAATGCCAAACGGCCATAGTGAGACGATACAATGTCATGCCCTCTACAGCAGCGACGTATTTCATGAATAATATTTGAAACTGAAAAAATAACGAGATATAATTTCGTTTTAAGTGTGCCTTAGATGTAAGTCACCAATATTTATTTCCAATTTCAATGGATTGTTTTGGGGAAAATTCCTTTGGAAGGCGCAGAATCGAATTGTCTTACAGTGTTCACGAAACGAAAATTCGCTCACGTTCGTTCATGACAATACATAGCCCACTCTCTTGAATCTATGCTGGAGGTTTATAGATGTGCATCTGCATATTGATGAGATGGTCACGCTTCTACGCATGTTCGTTTGAGAGACTAATCAATGTATATCAGTAGCATTTCCTAATGTAAATATATTCATAAGACATACCTGTAACACTTTCAGTTTCTATTATTATTATTCCGACGATAAGGATAAATAGAGAATCTCACCCAAGTGTCTTCTGATATCAAATATATCAACACGAGTTGATAAAAGTTACAAATATCCGAGGCTTGCCGAAGATATTTTACTTTTATCAACGAGTGTTGATATATTTGATATCAGAAGACACGAGGGTGAGATTCTATTTATCATCCAATTTGGACCAAAATCATTTTTCATTTCGATTCCGTGAAAACTGTGTTTTCTGAACTCTGCACTACTCTTAAGACTCTCAGTGGAGTGACCTCAAAGCATTGTGACGTCATCAGTTTTATGACGTTATATCATTGTGATGTCATTACTTGATGTGAAACAATTGTGATGTCATGAACTTGACTGTAATAAGGCATTGTACAAAATCTACTGTCAAAACATATATCCTAGGAGATATCGCTTGATCTCCACAAGCGATATCTCCTGTGGAACACAGTTTTGGATGATAATGTAAAATAATGTCATATGATATACTAGAATATTACAAGGTTTTTTTTCCTAAGAGTCATTGGGTTGGTTGATTCAATAGCTATAGACGCTTTTTCTGCTATCCTAGTTCTCAAACATCAAATTATTCGGAACCAGTAGGCCCTATCACACGAAATTTCAAAAGAATTTGAATACAGTTACAAATGAAAATACAATATTATCGCCATTATTCTACAATTAATCAACCCAAACCCCAAAATGTGTTGATAAATTTTACATCTACTAAAGAAGATAGATACAATTTATCAACGAATCTGACTTTCACAACAGATATCGCTTGTGTGGGATCAAGCGCAACTACAATCTATATCTACATTAAGATTTCACAAAAAACAATTTCCCCTAATGCTTTTGTTATGACCTCGTTAAGCTTTCACCTCACTGTTCAGGAAAAAAGTGTTAGGTGTATGTCAAGAGACTGATTTTTACTGATTACTGTAGAAGACTCATTTTGGATGATAAAAAAATTTTCGCATCTGATCTTAAGTTTTTTGATAATCGAGTAGTTGAACTTGTGGTGGTCCTGCTTCATGAGTGTGTATATAAAGGAAACTTTTATACAGTCTAGGTCCACATTCAGCATGTCTAGATTGACTGAATACACAGTCTGAAATTAGGAGCCCAAAGAAAACAATATATTGGATGAAGGAACGGTAAATTGTTAAAATATTTCAGACTAAATTTTAGTCTACACTTTTGGCTGTTTCAATAGTGAAAATATGAATTTCTGTTTTGAACAGTCGATAAGATATACTTAGTATTTGATTGCAATAACTATGAATAACTAACCATATATGATTAGATGTTTAACTGACGAAGCCTACATACGCCCTCATGTAAATTGATATAAAAAGTTTTTAAAAACTGAATAATAACTGAACTGTATATTTCATGGATAAGATAGATAGAAAAGAGATTATCAAAGCTATCTCAACTGTGACTTAGCACACGAAAACGCGTGTCGAAGCGCTATTCAAGTGAAACTGTCCATAAATAAAACATTACGTCATTCGTTTAATCATCAGTTACCTCCCCTTCCAATAAGTTTCTGTGATGCCGTGACTTGTTCGGGCTCGTTTCCATTGTTTTTAGCAAGCCTTCGCCCGTGAAGAACAACACCACTATAAGACGCGGATCGACATTATCACAGATAGTATTGCTTTCATCGATTAAAGAAACAACGAGCAAGGATTGCATTGTCACGGATAAAGATTTATAGGTTCTAGATACGTCTTAATTGCTTACCATTCATAGAAAGAATATTCAGCCGTGCAAACTCCTTGCAATATCCGCATCGAATTGCAGTTATGTTTTATGTTTTTACAGAGCATCGCGGTTGGTTTATTTAAAAGTTGCATGCAGAGTAGTTTAATCTAAATGAGAAATATCAGACTGGCATAACAATGCACTAATAAATGTTATATAAAAGATGTAAATTATTAATAAGATTATTTCTATAACTAATATTTGCCTTGTTTAGCTTTCAATTATCTGGGAAGAAGCACAATTTCATGACAATAAATTCAAAATTTTGCCGCACTACGGCACAGTTTAGTGGAGCACAATTGAGATCTTGATTTACTCAATTGTGAACAACATTATTCATTCGCCTAGCCCTCAACTGCAAACACAAAACTACAATAAAGATAGATGAACAATAGATTAATGTGTTTTAAGTTAATATCCCCTACACTAGTTCTCTCTAAAAAAAAAAAAGACCCAACATGTTTTAAAGCTGTTTTTTATAATAGATTATTTCATCAAAAATAGAAAAAAAATCTTTAAAAATGGGAAATTCAGATATTGTTTTAAACGTTATTTAGACTTGCTTTTCCAGGTGACATATCTAAGTGAAGATGATATCAAAATGGCTTTGAGACATATTGTAAGGTAAACGGCTCGCTTGATAGGCGAAAACTGCTTCGAAATAAAAAGTCTATTAACCATAGCCTAAATGTGTTTCTCGTTACGTAGTGGCTAGCAAGGAGGGCATTTGTTTCGGCTTAGGTATTTTTTTTTATAGAAAAAGTCGTTAGGTCAAGAATGAGAACTGACTCTTTATATGTGGAGACTCCTAGAATAATATATCTATGAAAATAGATCTAAAAAAACACACCCTTAGCGGAGAGTATGGTTTAGATGCAAAGACGTTGTTGAGTATATATCATGTATATTTAAAACTGCCCCTGACATAAAATCGTTATACCAAATATATGTTATCTTTATCTTTAACAATTTGTACAAAGCACACATTGTTTTTAACGTTTTGTGATGTTAACTCAACGTTAACATATCGCGATTCTGATCGAAAACCGGACAATGACGCGCGTCAATTTTGGGAACGTATCTGATGCAAAAAGAGGATGAAATTTGACTTTGTATAGTTGCAAGAGGTTATATATTACTCATATCCATGTGAATGGTACGTGTTTCTTAGGCTTCAACCCACATATAACATTTATTTTTGTAGTTTTATCTAATTCAATATTCGTTATGTAAATGAGGTTTCTGGATGAATGCGTAAGATGTTATGAAAAGATAGCATGATAATTGATGTTTTGACACAAGTATGAAAGCCAAATAAGATACTGTGAGTATATCGTTTAAAAGGCAAAATAAAAACAACATTAAAAGATTAAAACAATGTTCTAACAGTTACAACTTATAACAACAGAATGTATAAAAAGATACACTTACAAACGCAATGAGTATATCCCATAGTGCATCTTGGCAACTTTGGGTGCAACATTGTAACAGAAATGTGTAACATATAGATAGATGCACTGCGCCTGCTGAAAATAAAACCTGAACATAGGTGAATACGTCTCATATCAACTGGGTTATTACTATGACGTAACAACTCCCACTCCCCTGCAATGTCGGCAAACATCAAAGGCTTGTATTGACATCTATAACAGGACGAGGTCACCGAGCCTGTGTCTTTGGGTCAGTAGAACGATTTCAGCGATTTTCAGGTCACAGGCGGGGAATTTCGCTTCCAACTATTTTTGGGTCACTTTGTGAGTTTCCTGCGTATTCTAGGTCACTGTAGAGTTGTTTACAAGTGAAACGTCAGATTGACAGCCAGACCATAAACAAACGAATCTCGCGGGAAACTCCCGTGTCTCCGTTGTGCTCGGTCTGTTATGTAATGGAGAGCTCTCGATGAACGAAGTCGTCGCTATTGCTTTTTGGTGAGAATCTCTATTTCTTACTAGTGTTGCGTTTGTTTTGCCGTGGTAGGATAATGATGGCGTTGTTTTACGATTATCAAAATGTTTTAAATAAATAATCTTAATATGTATAGATTCTCGATTCTGTTGTTATTGCTGTTTATTTTGTTGTATTTATTTATTTATTAATTATTTTTTCATTCATTCATTTATTTATCCATTTATTAAATTATCCATAACTTATTAACTAAATAACTAAGTTAAGTGTAATAAGTCCTTCTATCATTTGAGAGAGGGAAAGCGTAATCTCACTCACTATTTTTTTGTTGAAAATAACAACTATACAAGATATAAGTTCTCAGTATTGAATACGCAATTCGAAAGTAAGATTTAAACTTAAATACTTCCAACATTTTCCAGAGAATATCAAGTCGAAATTCATGAATTTCCCATTTATTTTTTGTTTTGAAAAATATTCATGTAGAGTGTAATATTTATATAAAACATTACATTGTAACCTTGAGACTGAAAACTATTGTTTTACCCACATAATTCAGTAACATGTTAAATGTTGCTTCTTCAAAGATTTATTCCTTCTAAGTGTGACAAACTATTCAGAGAAACAAAAGACTTGAAAAGCCACGTGTTTGTTTTCACGAGTGTTGGTTTCATGTCAAAGATATACCTAAGGTTTGCTTCGCTAGGCAACGTAGGTATAGACCGGAATCCGTAAAAGTGTAGAATGTAATATCCGTCCCTATCTTAGGGCTCTGTCCCACCAATACCATCTCCTCGAAGAGTACAATGTATGCATTATATCTATGATATCTACATGACAAAGATCCAAAGTCTATTTAAATTAAAATCAGATGTTGCATTAAGCATAGATATATTTTCCGAATTTTTTAATTAGAATTAATTGTTTTTAGTTTTTTAAACTTGTATTTATTCTTATCTCACTATAGATGATCCCGTGTATTTCCAACAGCTGTTCTTACTTAAACACTTATCTGGCTCCACCTGTTTTCTTCACATTTGAAGTTTTCTCATTTATTTATTGATAATTACAATTATATGATATTATTTATTTTCACAAAGAAGTATTTAGCTGATTCAGTATATAAATTTCAAATTATTCTCAAAAGACGTTCGACAGCGTTAAATCTGATTTGAATTTCGAACCATGCGATTATCATTTCATCGCGTTTAATAATATGCATGAAATAGAAGTTCTCCATATAATTATTCGGAGCAATGGAAAAGTTGAGAAAACCAGGGAAATTTTTATTTCGTTAGGAAAGGACAAAATTTTATGCGTAACACATGCTGATGTCTTGGGTTGCTGCTTTACCCAAGAAACAAAAACTGTTGTAGCCGCCGCAGATCGCTTTGCTCATTTTTTCTTACTTCGTGAAAAATTAAATGCCTTGCCATGCAATGGGGAAACCTCACTTGACGCGACACCTAGCGGCGGAGACCTGAAAAGTAGGTCGGGCAACCCGGTCTTCATGCGCGTATTTGACCTAATATAGTTCGTAGTATTTTCTCGATTAGTTGAACTAGATCTGAAAAAATAATTATCAAACATGCCATAAAAGACTTCAAAGATTTTGTTTCGGACTTTCTAGTTATATATTCAGGGGTGTCATGTCCTCTAAAAAATAAATGCGTATGTATGTGGAGTGCAGCGGCGTCACTGCGAAGAAGTAGTTCGAGTTATTTTTATCTCCAACCCGATGCTGTTTTGACTCTAATTATTCCTTTAGTTCGGGGAGATTTAAGAAAATTATACGAATGCTGAGTTAAAAGAATGTCAACTAATATGAAAGGTGAGTTGTTTAAGCGATCACTGGAAAGCCTGCAACTTTCCAAAGTCAACAAGTTGCCTCTCTCGCTGCCTACGTGTTGGGGAAAATGGCGCTAAAATGCATGCGATATCCCGCACCACGGAGCACTTTACGATGCATTTGTGATTAAACCCATGATGCTTGTGACATGACAGTAATTCACGCAGTTAGTCTATTCAATGTATAATGCAGATTTCATGTGACAGTGACTTAATCGTATAATAACAATATTTTATTCGTCTAGATAGTCGAGGGGTACACATATGCCACTTGCTATGTTGGCAGTAGTTTTGACACACCCCCAATTTGCAACATTCAGCTTACTGCAACGGTTCAGTGTTTCGATTCATGTGGTGTTGGTTTGATGTATTTACAAAACATTGTTGTATATTACTTATATAGTTAACTTTCCAACACTGCACTGCACCTCTATCTAACCATATGATCCTTCGCCGAGGTTTATTTACATAGATAGTCGTGGAGGTTTGAACTTTGATTTCGACCTTAGTGGACTGTGCCAAATGCATCTTTAGGGGAGGTAGGATGGTTTTTCTTTAACCGCATCGATTGCATTATTTGTGACTGTCGTCAATACCAGAACTTGAATATATATTTATTGAAGCATTCACATGACTCCACACGATGTTTCTATCTTGAACTTATGTAGTCTTAACATGTGGCTATAAGATTACGGGTTTGCGATATACTGCTTGGGATGTGGTCACGTGACTAGATAACAACTATAGTCTGTTTCAATATTGCAGTTGTTAATCAGTAATAAGTTTTTATTGTTACTCAATGTTTTAAAGTGTATGGTCTGCCGGTAGAAATAATGTTCCATGATGCATTTGTATCCAGAAATGCAATTGCATTTCCAAAGATATTCTAACAGTGTATTAATGGATTTTTAAAAAGTTATTTTTAATTTTGAAATAGGATATAAGTAAAGAGCTTAAAAATGCTTGCACAGTAATATAATATGCTCAATGAATTCATGTTCTCCAAATCCTGTCAAGTTATGACAATTGAAAAAGAGAGTTGAAAAAAATGTGAATATTTGTTTGTGGTTAAACTAAAGATATTAATTAAGTTTATTTTGCATTCATTTGGTTTAGATTTAGAATGCAACAGATTTTCCATTATTAAACATGAACAATTACGTATTTGAATGTGTGTTTTGAAAGAATATGTTTCTATCGTGAAAATTCTCAACATTTTAAACCAACTTCTTGTCAGTCAGTAAAGGATTTCGATGAATTTATTAATTAAATTCTGATGAAATGAATTTTCTCTAAAGACTAAATATGGCATTTTTATTCAATTTAATATTTTTCCATACATGTTTGAAATTAATTAAGCTTTGCAAAATTTATATTACTCATAGTAATAACTGACTTAGAAATATTTATAAAAAAAATTTATGTTGAGGAACAATTTAGGGCTAAACGTTTAAACCTTGAACACAGGGAAGTTTCAGTCTGAAATCATGAATAACAAAATGTAATAAATCAAACTATGGTGACTGTAAAACGTTTTCATCCGTTAATCTTTAACTGAGTGCAGTAATGTCTTTAAAGGTTAAAAGTAGTCTTTTCATTGTCTTTGATATGTGATATTTCTGAAAACATCTTGTCTAATTTTAAATTTTCGCTTCAGAAAGCCATACAATGAGTGCTCTTGCACTCGGGCAATTCAATGCTTGGCAATTTACTATGTACAAACTGTGAAATCGTTTGTAATTTGATATTATCCATCCAACAAAACTGATCATAAAATGTTTGTATCTTGAGCATAAAGTCCAAAATATAGATTTAAAAGGAATGAATTGAAGATGTGCGGAAAGCTTTTTGCAAACTAAATGACTATTTATCTAAAAAATTTGTAATCTCCACTTCTTCTCAAAGACCACTACCTTTAGAGAACTATCACCTTGTGTATAATTATATTTGCAAATAAGGATTATGTAAAGTATATTTTATGATTTTTAAAAAGATGTAAAGATTAAAGATGTAACCCAAACTTGTATTTTTAAGAAACAAAGTCTTTAGAATGATTTAATCCTTTAATGCATTCTGTGTGAGGATTCTGGATTAATAATTTAATATTTGGTGACTCTGTGGCCCCTACAAATAAGTGAAACAGAGACCACTTAACAAGAACATATTTATCTCCTATATATCTTCACTGACGTCCCATCACCGCTAATGGCTGAAATATTGCTAATTCTTTGTTGTCTTCTTTTACATCTGAACAGCTGATGCTCGCAGGTTTCACCGCAATGCATAGCCACAATAGTGTTGCGGGCCGCGATATAAGTGAAATAATCTTGAAAGCGGCGTTAAACACCAACTCACCTCACCTATACATCTGAATGATATATTTTGTCCAAAAGCTGTGTAGGTGTAAACTAAACATGCATACTTATTTTCTGTCAAAATATTTATTTACAAAATTCTTTCACATGACAGCTGAGATTCGGTTTGTAAAATTACCTTTTAGATAATCATTAATATTAAAGTTCAGTTGATATTATAGTTTTATCATATAATTTATTATAGACATTTGAAAAACACTTTTCCTGTGTCAAAGTAACTTTCAACAAACAAGAATATCAATCATTCAAAGAGATCGCAGCATTGTATTCGATGTAACAATTGCGCTCCCCCCTTACCACATTTGTAATAAACCAAAAAGATACCCCCCCCCCCCTCTCATAACTTCCCTGCGTGAGAAACCTAGTCAGTTTCATTAAAATCCCGAGTCTCTTTCTTCCATAGTGAGCGATCTGCATTATAAGTTTACGTCTTAAATGTATGTGACAGTACGTTTGTCAATATGGTACCAATTTGCTGGTAGAATTTGCTTTTTTTATATCCAGGCTACCAAGACATTTGACTCATTCAGCTGAATTTTATTGAAAGCCATTTTTATGAGCACATCGAGGGCACTGGATGTGTTGAATACAGTATCGTATTTCCTTTAATAATTATCACGATCAACATTGCCTTCAATGTGACCCATATAACAGGTTTTTACCAGTTATCAAAATAATTATCAAATTGAACACTGTATTTACAACAAGTTGAATCGTGACATCAAACGTGGCAGTTGTGCGTATCGTTATATGTACAGTGTTTACGCTGGCATTTTTGACAGCCGGTCATCATGTCTGCCAGTCTTTTAAAAAACCAGACAAATGTATTTTTCACCGGACTATGACCAGTATTTATCAGATAACAGAAACACTGATGTATTGTTGACTTTAGTTTGTTTTGCATACAGAAATAAGTTGTCAAAAGCTCATGACTTTTTGTATTAAAAACTAGGCTAGGCCAATTGTGACATTTATTGCCATTCCGAGATCTTGCGATACATATATTGTGAAATATTTGTGTCATCACTCTAAATACAAATGTATAGTGAACACGAAAAGAAATAGGGAATTCTTTATCTTCTTAATTAATCAATTTGGGAAATGGTTATAAAAATTTATTGTTCCTATGGTTCAATTATAAGAGACGATAATTGGTCCAATATGACCCTAACAAGAATAAAGGGCCGAGAACTGTTGATTTAACAAAATACCGTAATGTTTCTTATACTTTCTTGCTTTATATAGCAGCATAATGAAGAAAAAAATTGTAGGCTGAGTGATCATGAATTGGGGCCCTCATTCAGTGATAATCTACTCCATTATTTCTGAACTTGACAATAGAAGATTAAGTCCTAGATATAGTCCTTTTTAACTCCCAACATAGGTAACTCAAGTCTTAATCTCTTGCACTAACCTCTGTTTTAATTTGAGCACTTTGTGGTCTAGTAGTTTCTTCCTACAGCAAAAAATCATCACTCGAGGTATCTGCTGAATTTCAGCCAATGAAAACACTGCTTGCATTGAAAGCTTGGTTCTTGTGGACAAAGCTGGACCAACAGTTAAGTCACCATGTAGTTATTACACGACAGCGAAGTATAGACAACCCAAGTGAACAGTTCTGTTGACAAAATTCTAGTTTTCCCCAAGCATATGGAACTGACTTAGGCTTTTTCCATTGATTACATTTGAAACGCTATCCTGATTATACAACTTACTTTACATCGATCAGGGGACTCCCTTTCTAGCCCAGAAAGTGCTCAAGTTAAAACGGATGTTAGCATGACTTGAGTCACCTGTCACCCAGAATAATCTTGTCTGTGAACACTTTGTAGATTTTACATACATATGGTGAAGCTCGATCATACATTGACGAATATTTCAAAGAATTAATTTTGCATGCTGGGGTTGCAGAGCAGGGATTGGGAAAGGTATGGGCCATGGGCCATTTTGCACTTTGGCCCATTAAAATTACACATTCTGTTATTGCTACAAAGAGGAATGGTTCATTAAAAAATCTGGAAATAACTAATAGCTCTAAAAATGGCCCATTGTCAAAGATCTCTTTCCCAATCCCTGAAAGATACAGTGAATGATTTCAACACTCTAAAATCACAACCTCCACGTGTGTGTCCTCATCGTAACAATGTCATGTTGTGCTCCCCCACGTCCCTCGGCATGATAGGTTTGAAATGATTGCTATTAACAAATAACACAATCAGTTTTGATTTCCAGTTTTATTAACAAATGGTTTTCCTCATCTTCACCATTCCACGTTTTGTTTCCCCCAGATACCGAGACTATACCGACCACTCTCCCTGATGCCTCGTCCCTCCAAAACGACGCCTCTGTCGAAAATTACAACACATGGGTCCCGCCCCCAACAAAATCTTCTTCGTCAGGCCGATTTGGTAAGCCCCATTTTACATTAAACCTTTGATCATCGAAATTCGCCATTTTGTATTGAAAATATCAGTGTTGTCCATTGGTGATCTGTTGAGGGTGTTATTTTGTCCAGTTCTGATCAGATGGTTCTCTTTACAGTCGTAAAGTATCTAACTTCTCTAACTTTTGAGTCAATTAAAATCTTTCACATACATATTCGAGTCTGTTTTTGGAAAAGCACTGTAATGTATTTATAAAGTTATTTCCCGGTAGGAACATTTCAGCATTTCCCTTTTCCACTTCATTGTAATTGTTAAAACATTTTAATGTAAAAACAATTATTATTTCTCCAAGCAGTTATTTCTAGTGTGGTCTTAACTCAGTGGCTGTCATTTATGTTCAAATAGCCCCTTTTCGAACTTTTACTTTCGCCAAAAATTTATCCAATTGCTGTGATTTTCTTTCCCCTGTGTGAAGCATCATATGATTGTAACTGATTTTGTCAATGATTAAGTGTCATGGTGCCTCTTCCATGTACCAATAGTATTTTGTTCTCCACATCTATTTAGTAAGGAAACCTACAAGCCAATTTTGTGACCTTCATTAATGTTTTCCAGGACACCATAAAGATGTTCCATCACATTGGTTATTGTAATAGGCAATAATATAAGAAAAAATAAATGAACACTGTTGTACTTTTATGATGGCCAGGTTTGAAATACTATCAGATTAATTTGGTGACCTAAGGTTTGTTTTCAAGGTCACTGCATGGACCATGGGGACATTATTTAAAATTGCAAACTGGTTGGTAGAATGGTCTGGAAGGATTACATAGTTTCTACTCCAAAGTCTATATCATTGGAGGCTTGCACTATAACTGATTGAATTTGACAATCTTTAAACAATGTTCAAGGTTATTGATGAATGTATTTCTTGTTTTTAGTATTTGGAAGGACTGTGGTTTTTTACGGATTCACTGACCTTTGGTAATTTTGCGTGGTCGTTGCAAAGAGTTTATGTTGCCAATATGATTATTAGCACATACCTTAAGTTAACATATCTAAACATACCTAATTTCTAAACAGAGGTATCTTGTTTTCTTTTGCAGAATAATTATACCCCCACCTTACAGCGTAAGCGGGGGTATATAGCGTTCATTCCGTCCGTCCGTCTGTCCGTCCGTCACAAATCTTTGTCTGGAGCATATCTCCTAAACTATACATGCTAGCTTCACCAAACTTCATACACTTATCAGCCATGATCCCTAGATGTGCCTTTTGAGGGTTAGACCAACAAATGATTTTTATTTTTTGCGGTTTCCATGGAAACATGACTAAAACAGTGACTCTACGACCAAGTCCTTTGTCCTGAGCATATCTCCTCAACTATACATGCTAGCTTCACCAAACTTCATACACTTATCAACCATGATCCCTAGATGTGCCTTTTGAGGGTTAGACCAACAAATGATTTTTATTTTTTGCGGTTTCCATGGAAACATGACTTAAACAGAGACAATGTCCTTTGTACAGAGTATATCTTCATAACTATACATGCTATCTTTACCAAACTTCATCCACTTATCAACCATGATCCCTTAAAGTGCCTTTTGAGGGTTGGATCAACAAAAGATTTATATTTTTTGCGGTCTCCATGGAAACATGACTAAAACAGTGAATTTATGACTAAGTCTTTGTACGGAGTATATTTTCTAAACCGTACATGCTATCTTCACCAAACTTCATACACTTATAAACCATGATCCATTGGTGCACCTTTTGAGGGTAAGACCAAAAAATTATTTAAATTTTTTGCGGTATACATGGAAACGTTACTAAAACAATGACTATCTGAAAAAGTGCTTTTTCCTGAGCATATCTCCTAAACTATGCATGCTAGCTTCAACAAACTTAATACACTTATCAACCATGATCCCTAAGTGAGCTTTTTTAGGGTTAGACCAACAAAAAAAGCCAGACTATAGTTTGAAGCGGGGGTATGTGAGCTGTGCTCACTTCTTTACTTGTTTTTAAATGAATAATCAGTTTTTTCATTTTAACTACATTTTTAATTCAGGTTCTAGGCAGCAAACCCTAGCTGCTTTAATTGGCTACTATTTATATCAGAAACATTTTGAGCGTCTGTATTGTAATTTCACACTTGGACGACTTTGTTAAGATGCAAGCAATAGTCTGTTCAGCTTTCTTAGCCTCAGTTCTGACAATATTCTGAAAGGGAAAGAGTTTAGGATTGAGAAATAGCTTCTCAATAAAACAGCATTTTATTCCAAGCCAAAGCCTGTTATATCAAGTTATATAAGTGGGTGTTTAAAACCAAAACTTGCTCCAATGGATAATTATCGAAAGAGTACAAAATGGGCTGAGCTAAAATAAGTTTCTCAAGGAGAGTAGTTCCTATTTGAGTAAATAGTGTATTATAAGTATTATTATGATATATGCTTATGGTTATGTTGATGAGGAAATACATCACTGTTTGTTGGGAATATAATAAACATTCAGGGATAGAAATGAGATTTTTTCTAAGTGTGCCTCAAGGCACCGAATGTAAAATTTGTGTGTGCCCTAAACAAATGGAGTGTGCCTACAGAGATCAGGATCATAAGATCAAAACAATGAAGGTCATTCATACAATCACTGTGAGTGTGGTAAAATTGCAGGGTTTGTTTCATTCAGAAATTTGTTTTCAATCTTTTTAATCTCTACGTCTTCTTACAAACCTTTTAATCTTTTGACAACATAAACATTTTATTTGATGATCGGCACAATTATTTTTAGATGATCATCTTGCAGAATCAAAATCTATCATATTCAAGATATTTAGCACTTAGAAAATTGGGTTGAGGGGATGTCTACTAAATTAATGTTTCCAAAGAACAGACAAGATTAAAAAAGGAACTAATTCTGTTTCCGAAATCTGTTAGAATTTGTTTAGAGATTAAAGTTTTGTCTAACAATGCTGGAGAAGTTCCCATAATAATGGAAGAAGAGCAAGAATAATGTTTTGAATTAAATTTCTAACTGTATCCCTCGGAAATTTGGGGCTGGATAGCACAGTGGTTAGCGCGTTTAGATTTGGATGAAACGTCCAGGGTTCGAATCCCGCCAAGGGTTTGGCAACTTCGTCAGCAGTAGAGAACTGTTCTACACGAAGTAGGGTTTGGGTGCAATGCTACACTGAATTTCAGCGCAGCACCATTTCATGTGTGTGTGACAGCTTTTTATTATCTAAAAAACACAATTTTCAATTATTCGCATCATTACTTCTCAACCAATCACTTTGTCAACCTAACATATGTATCTTTAATAAGGTTGCGCGGTATTATAGGTATATTGCAGTACAGAAACAACACGATACGTACTGGTATATATTGCAATACGGAAATCAGGAACGATACCAATCCTTAATTTAATGAAAGTGTCAATTTGTAAAAATAGCGTTAACTTTGTGGCAAAAATAGAATATCCTTAAAGACAGAAATACTGTAACTAATACTTGACAATTGATTGATAATAATATTTCTGATAATTTTGTATGTCCATACCACAGCATGAAGTTTGGAACAATATTAGTTTTTTTGTTGCTTGTGATTGCTTTGTGTGACTGTATGAATCCATAATTGCCCTTTTATTAAACCTGGAAATAATTTATCGTAGATAAGACCCTTAAATGAAAAATCTGTCAAATGATGTAAGTTTGATAAAAAGTTAATTTTTGTATGCAATGGACAGAAAATGCCCTTCTTTTAATCCAAGCGGCTTACAGCTGAAATACTGCCGGAATGGCACTATGATATTCGGGACTTTGTTGATTTTTATTTGCTTGCTGAGACTAAAACTTAGGTTGCGCTTTTGCCAATGGCTGCAAAGTACACATTGCCGTCAGGCATATTATGTAATGATCAATGGAAGTAAAACTATTGGAATGAAGTACACAATTATTTCAATTTAACTTGACTATTTTCACTACAATCAGAAAGAGAATATATTGGTACTTTCCATGTTTTAGTTTTCCATGTTCTCTTGAATAAATAACAGCAATTAGAACGGTAATCAATGCTCAACCTGACGTCGTTTTATAAAGAGAGATAATTAAGTGATTGGTTCGTACTTTTCACATGTCTGTGCTATTTTCACTTAGCAAGTTCACACTTCGTTTACAAAATTCAGTAAAATCATAGGATGTTTTTTTTGCAAGTTTACAAGGAAATTGTAAATTCTAAAACCTCAGATATATTGGATATTTGCAGAAGTCTGTACCGGTACACATCGTTGTGTTCCTGTATTGCAATATGCCGATTTACCGATAATACTGCGCACCCTTAGTAAATTGATACCAAAGTAAGCTAATTCCTTTTTCCCAAAGAGCAAAATAGTAGAGATGTTATCAGTTCCTAATTATTTTGTCAAAGATTGATTTTATCTTCTCTTAAACTGTGATGCATTAGAAAATGTTGCTCCGTTTTGTTAAATGTTAAAAATGAATTGTAAAAACAAAACTTGTATTATCAAAACAGTATATGCATTATAATACAGTATAAATAGTTATGTAACTACCCATTTTGAATTGAAATTTAAACCAAATACTTTGTTGCTGTTTGTTTTGAAAATATTTGGTTTGAAAATTTAATGCACAGAACTTAATTCATTGATAAATTTTAATTGTATTCCCAAAGATCATTTATAATTGGGCTTAATATAAAAAAAAATTGAATATTGGAAGTGACCATGAAATTTCCTTTGATTTGTAAACAAAATCAATGTACAATTGAATGTATTACAGATGGGTATATTGATAAGAATTGTTTGATATCCCCAAAACCTTAAAGTTATATACATGTTGTGCCCTGACTCTGTATTATTTAATTGATTTTATGAAAAATAGAATTTATTAACAAGCATCTGATACACTTCTGTGTATACTGAATTATTTGTACCACATGCAAATGGTTTAAATTCATAAACAGGTTCAGGGCCTGACTTATCATAAACTCACTGCTACCTGAGGATAGTTAATAGTGTGTATAGATTTATGAAATCTCTTTTGAAGAAATATTGAACACCGTCTACTGAGTATGGATTGGTATATTATATGACAAAACATGGTTTTGTTTTTCATGTCTGGATAATGTCAAATTGTGTATTATAATGTTAAATGTATTTCCTGTGAACATAGCTCAGGCCTACCAAAGCAGAAATCGAATCGCAACGGGAAGCAGCGAAACGGCCACATTAACAGACGAAATCGCATCACAATATTGCGATCAGCATCGAAAAGTTACGAAATGGCATCATTGAAGCGACGATCAGCAATTTAAACGTGCGATGGCGCAAAATGAAACACTCGATACGCAACACTGTCACTGCGCACGCGCATTAACCATGATTTGAAGCTCATGGCGATATCTTGCCTTTGTGATCATGAAATGCGATTATTTATAAACTTCATAATCAAATTATCTTTACAGCTATTCGTTTTTAATTATCAATTCTTAAATTCACTATTATTCTGTTACTCATGACTGAATTCCTTGTTAAACGATAGATTGACAGAAAAATGTACAGGCGACGGCACGGTTTGACCTACTTGGGTAACTGCGCTTGCGCAGTAACCGTGTTGCGTATCGAGTGTTTCATTTTGCGCTATCGCACGTTTAAATTGCTGATCGTCGCTTCAATGATGCTATTTCGAAACTTTTCGGGGCGGGTCGCAATTTTGTTATGCGATTTCGTCTGTTAATGTGGTCGTTTCGCTGCTTTCCGTAACCCCGTTGCGATTCGATTTTTTCTTTCGTAGGCCTGTAGCTGCAAATCAGAATATTCATTAATTGCAATCTTCAACCAGTGACAAATTCTTGATTATAAACGGGTAAATTTGCCACTTAGAAAGTTATTGTTTGGTGCTTACTACTTCAATAGGTAATCTTTTCGAAAAAAAATGTGTGTTTTAAAGAAAATATTTTCCTATTATTTTCATTTTTCAGGTGAATTTGCCACTCAGAAAGTTTTGGTTTGGTAATAATTACCTCAATAGCTAATTTTTTTTAGAAAAGAAGGTGTTTTTTGAAGAAAAATCTTCCTATTACCGTATTCGACTTAATAACCGCCCACTCCCCTATAAGCGCCCACCCACCACGTTTTTGACTGAACAATATGCGTCCTGTTTAGCGCCCACCTCTCAACATTGCTTACCTTGCATACTGATTCATTGAAGAAGGTTTTTCAGTCTTGCAATAAGTCTTTTACTTCCACTAAAGTGAAGAATACAGGGGATTTTTAGACCCCCAGCCACCATCAAAATGATAAAAGTTACAAAACCATATTTCAAAGACATGTGTATCGTAAGAAAACACTTTCAAGACTAAACTTGAGGACAATTTTTATCGTTTTAATTAGCGCCCCCTTTTACCAATTTTTTAAGCGCCCCGGGCGCTTATCACGTCGAATACGGTATGTTGATTTCTGTTCTGAACTGGCCCAGTCATTGTGAATGGTTTATGTTGTGTGAAATTGGTAAAAAAAACGTCCATGTAAAATTGTTTATTCTTTTAAAATTACTTCCTTGAAGAGAAAATTTATTAAAATTAATTTGACAGGCCTTTAAGTTCAATAAAGATGTCTTTGCTATTTATGTTTGTTTGAAATATAACAAAAATGCTAATCTTTCCCAAATTTTAAATTGCTTTATTTACATTTAGTTAAATGTGTATGTCATGATTTTGATCCTCAAAAAACTTCAATAATCATATTGGTCATTGTTTTTAATAGTCAATAGTGTAGAAGAAGTGTGACTATGTGTGGATTACCCAGGTACTTAATTTGAATATACATATAAGGATTGATTTTCATAATGGTTGAATTATATATACATAATTTTGACATTCACTAAGTTTATTTTGTATGGAAATGAATTCTTTGGTAAATCAAATATTGTATTTTAAAAATCAACCTAAAAATAGAATACATTACATTTATTATATTAAATCATAACATTTAACTGTATTTGTATATATTGTTCCTAGCAGCTCAGTTGAAGGGTCAGTTTGGCCTTTTCTTGTCAGAGTGGACCCTTTTCAATGATAGACGTATCTTATTCTTCAATATATTAAGGGTCGTAAGGGACACCAAGCCAAAAGGGTGAGCAAAATCACCCAGGACCCCCACTAGGAATGACACTGTTATATATAGTGATCAAACATTGTTTTGTGCTGAAAAATTCTGTTTGAATTTTATTGCAATCAGGTATGGATCCCAATTATTGTCGACGGCTGAACTTTCAAGAAGCTGTTTAGATATATATACCAGTCCAGTATAAGTACTTGTGTGTACACATGAAACTCCCTCACTATAACACTGTGTATATAAAGCTTGTTTACTCAGCACCCCTTTATAACAACACAAAGTGTAGAGGAGAGTGTATATACCAGTACTGTCATATAGAGGGGTAGATGAAAATGTTATTTAACACTGGCAGCTAGAAACTAAAACATACAAATGTAATGGTTTCAATTAAAAAAAATCTTTATGTAGTTATATGTTAATTTTGAAATGATGCATTATGGAATTGATTATCAATTAAAACCTTTTGATGATCGTCTTAAATGTAAATGTAATGCTTAAAGGTTAATGTTAACATTTTCCTGCCAATTTTGTATAAAGATATTCTTGGAATGAAATTGCAACCCGGGATGAATAGGTTGATGTTTAACTTCTCAGTGAAATAGATTTTGCATCAAGAAATAATTAATGGGGAAAAATAAAAAAATTACAACATTCAAAAACTCTGATAATGTGCATTTGAGGTATTGGAGCACAATGAAATAATCTCGCCACCTGAGTTGGGAATTATACGACGCCAACTAGGCGTGATACTGTTTACCTATCCACCTGTTTTCTTTACGTAGTAACACAATCTTCTCCCCAGGATGAGGCTCGGGGTAGAGCGGAATAATACTATTATCCTGACAACAGTGGTCAAGCCTGTTTCACTGTTTGCTGTGTAGTCCCTGCTCTTGTGAACAGAGTTTTGTAAGATGGAAGCCTGTAACAGTCCCTGAATTGTTTTTGATTAAAAGATATTTAAAGGTGGAAAATTGTGCAATCTTGTTTTGCCACACAGAATTGGAGATTCTACTTACCGTACAACTACTTTTGAATCTTGAAAAAAGTATTCATAGTTAAATGATCATGTCATGGAGGAAACAGCTCATCACATGACTTATTTTGAATATGTGTTCAAATTTCTATTTATTTTTCTGGGCATATCCACCCTTTTGATTCTCTATAATTTTAATTATGTTAAGTTTCTATGATCTTTGAGTGCCTTTTGAGGGCTTCATTCATTCATTCATTCATTCATTCACTCAGTTGTTCATTCCTTCATTATACTACTGCATACTAATTAGTAGTCAAATACTAATTGACTCAAATATCAGAGACATTTTTTTATATGAGTAAATATGGTGCCTGATGCACAGCCAGCATTGATCGAATGCATCTCTGTCCATGGACCGATAATTGATTCTTTGCTAGCGATCCGTCTTTCCGCTAACTGACTCGCTAAAGAAAAAGACTACATGTGAAGAAGCGAAGGACAAAGTTAATTAACAGTGCGTCATTCCCAGCCGATTAAAAATAGATGCAGTCACAGCTACGTGGATTATTCTTTCTTCGAACAGCTGTAAGGTTTGCTTCTGGAAGGCAGAGACAGGAAGGGCATGTTGTTAAATAGGTGATTTATTAAGATGGTTACCAGGAGTGATGTCGTTCATCAAAAATCGTATGTGGAAAATACTAAAAACATTTATCAGAAATATGAAAAAATTCATCCAGTCAAGACTGTGTTCCATACCCAGGTATAAGATTATTTCATGAAACCATTTCTGTGGGCTTTAGTAATATAAAATTCTTATTCAAAATCAACCCATAGATAAATTCATGAAATAACCTCTCAAGAAATTATCCTTACAAGAAGAATAACTTCAAAGTGGGATATATAAAAGATAAATTGATATAATCCATACTGTCCATCTCCTAGCTAAAGCACCTCGCTGCAACGCGGTTGATTAGCCTGTGAATGAAGAACTCTGTTACATTGATAATATCCCGTTATGTATTGATGAAACTCTCTCGCTATGACCTCCCATGACCCCTCGATTGCGGAATCATTGATGGAGGGAGGCTGACCTTGTGATGACCGATTGTTACTATTATTGGCCGGCTTGATGTGCCCGATGCGTTCAATACCGCATTGTAGACTTTCACAAGGTCTTCAATTATAGTTCAGGTTTCTTTTTTCCCGTCCGTTCGATCTTTTTGGAAGACTTTCATATGGTCTTTGAGTCATGTTGGGTTTGTTTCACCTATTCTTTCACTACTTTCATGTAGACTTTCACGAGGTCTTCACTTATCGTTCGGGTTTCTTTTTTCCCGTCCGTTTGATCTTGGTGGAAGACTTTCATATGGTCTTTGAGTTATGTTGGGTTTGTTTCACCTATTCTTTCACTACTTTTATGTAGAATATCATGAGGTCTTTTAATCATATTTGAGCTTTGTTTTTCCTGTCAATTAGATACTTGGTTAAAGACTTTCATATGGTCTTTGAGTCGTGTTTGGGTTTGTTTCACCTGCTCTTTCAATACTGTGATGTAGAATATTAATTGGTTTTTGAGTTTTCGTTTGGCTATGTTTTCCCCGTAGAAGAGGGTCTTAATTCCAGACTTTCATAAGGTCTTGAAGTTGTGTTTAGGTTTGTTTTTCCCTTTTCAAGCAATACTTTTCTGTAGACTTTCTTAACTTGGAATCATGCTTTGGGTGAATTTACCTTGAAGAAATATTTTTGTTTCTCTGTTTTCTCAATATTTGTTGTTGACAAAAGACAGTAACTGTTTTCAAAATAATATTTCATAACTCTGTGACTAGATCATTTGTTTAAAACACAACCTAGATTTTATTTGGTTGTCTAAACAATTGTAAATATTTTGGTTTTTAATTAGGATATATCAATACGACTACAGAAATTTAATATTTCCATAGTACCATTTACACTTGATAATTCATACTCATAAAAATTTCACGAGGAATTTGACAACTCTAGTTTTATTCCAAAAAAGATATATGTATGTTGCAATATGATGAATATAGGTATTTTCTGTGATAGTTATATATAACTAATTCAATAAATTAAGCTATATATTTGAAAAGGTTTGCAATTTGCTCACCAAGCAATAGAACCTTTTAATAGATGCAACATTGTATTGGTTACGCCATATGTTGTTTTGTATTCACTCTTGATGTGAAATGTACATGTCGTTATGCATTAAAAGGATTGACATGCATCTAGAATTATCAGCTATCTTTCTCCGATATAGCTTGAAGTTACTATGCCATAGTTTTAGTCGCTACGGACAACATATAACTGTCCCTATTTAGAGCACCTGTTAGCCAGATGTTGTCAATTACAGCTGACACACATCAATTAATCAGCTGTCACTGATGAAATGAACATGTTGTGTATGCAGGATTTACATAACATATTTGAAAATGTTATATGTGACACACCTTTAATGGCTGAAATATTGCCAAATTCGATTAACTTTAATGCCTCACTGTCATATTATTCAAACACAAGCTGGCATTTGGTTATAATTTAACAATCAGATGGAGATAATACATCATTATTATTTTGAAATAGCTTGTGCATTATGACATTATCATTATCATTATCATTATTATCATCATTAACATCATCTTTAAAAAACACAATTGGTTATGGAACTGATGACGTTGCAACTTCAAACTACAATCGTCTTATAAATTGATTTTGTCACATTGCGCGGAACTCAATATGGCAGAATGAGATAAAAGCATCCCTACCTGCTTAGGCTAAGGAAGTGGGATATCCCTTCAGCTGAATTGGTAGTGTGTCTGACAGACAGCCAGAAGTCTGGGTTCAAATCCCACTTATCTCGCAATCACTTCTATTACATCATTGAGGTGTAAGTCAAACGCAGTTCTGTATTGTTAGATATTAATTTTGGTGTAAGGTGATGAAACTTATCTGACTTATATTACTTGTTCATTTTCAACAAAATTCAGATAGTTTTTACTTTGTTTTGCAGCCCAAATAGAGGTTATACCATGCAAAGTGTGCGGGGATAAATCATCGGGCGTTCATTATGGAGTCATCACCTGCGAGGGTTGTAAGGTGAGTGTATTTCATATTCACATACTTATATTTCCTAATTTCTTCAGTTTTCAGACAATTACATATTTTCCTTCTTATATATTAAGGCTTACATGTGAGTATGTTTTGAGATGGTAAATATCCTGTATTAAGAATAAACATCACATTTTACTGAGCTTTTAAGCTATGAAAGAAGAGGTTGAATTATGTTTGCTTAACATTTTAGTTTTGAGTTTCTGGCCATTATATGGATAATGTGTTGCCAGGCAATATCATTTTGTATATTTACACATATAATTTTTTTTTTGTTTTTTTTTTTGATTGAAACATATTTTATTCATTCAGGAAATGGATTGGGCACAAGTTATCCAACTTAGAAAAGCCCTATCCAGTTTCATATTCTACTCCTCATGTCTTCTTCGTCTTCGTCAAAATGTGGCTTCACCAGTAATGAAGTTGTATATCCTTAAGGAATGCATTCATTGCATCAAAATCTCAAATGCCCATAAAAAAAAATTGTAGTCAATCGACAACTCTGAATCCGGTAAAAAATTACCAAGGACTGGTTTCCATGTGAACACATGAATTATCAACACAAGAATTTCTAGTGCTTAATTTCAATACCTTCTTCCAGGGTTTTTTCCGACGGAGTCAGTCTGGTCCAGTTAGTTATCAGTGTCCAAGGAGTAAGAACTGCGTGATCGACCGAGTCAACCGTAACAGATGTCAGTACTGCAGACTTCAGAAGTGTATAGCGCTTGGAATGTCACGTGATGGTGAGTTCAAAGATATTCAAGGAGACTAGATCTGATCTGTTTGAAATATACAAAACATTATCAATGGTGTCTCTCATTTCCAAAGTGCTCACTGAAGCTGAACAGCATCGTTTGTGACATAGAAATATGATAAGTCATAAGTTTGAAATATGCAGTGAATTCAGTGAGTGGGCAGGAGAGCCAGTGGTCAGCAAGTTCGGCTTCATATCAAGAGGTTCAAAACCCACAATCTCGCTTGTTGACCTTTATACAAGTTGACCCCTAATACACTCGGCAACTTTATCTGTCTCAGAGAACTGTTCTACATGCATAAAAGTTTTGGTCACAAAATTTTTGCGCAGTACCATCCATGGTTTGTTAGTTCCAGGATATGCATAGCTACAATGATGTGGGGGCTTTCTTCCTGAAATAAAACTAGCAGCCCTGATATAAGTGAAATTCTCTTGATAGCAGCGTTAAACTCCATTTCACCTCACCTGAATTCAAAGAGCAGCTAGATGTTGAAGGAAGACTGGAGAAAAAAGAAAGCATGTAAATGATAAGATCATATAATTTATCTACAGACTAAGTCCATCTACATTATGTAAATATTTAAAACTGTTTTTCAGTTGTTAAATTTGATCAGTTGTCAGGGAAGCAGCATTAAGAGAGGGCAGAGAATTAAGGAACATGATTAAACAATGTCTAATTAAACTTTCAACTTTATTCTTGATTTCGGTTACATATTTTTGTCTCCTCCACAAATGTATTCAGCTTTGTCCATAGATCCGGTTTCTTGTTAAAGATCCATTTTCAACTTTGCATTCGTAATAACTCCGTTTTCATATATCGCACATCCGACTATACAGTTCTGTAGAAAAATCTTTAAGCATTTTTTTGAGACCATAAAAAGAATTTATAATCAACGAGAAAGTATTTAATTTTAATTTCAAAGTATACCACCCTCCAAAACTTGCCATAGCCATAAACGAACCCACAATCCGTGACGTCACAGTTTTATATGTAGGATTTACCATACTTCCTGCCTGTTTATCGCGATCTCATTGTTATGGCTTCCGATCACGATGATGGATATTTATTTATTATTTATTCGAGCAGATAAACGTATTTTCTATCGAACTAAATGCTGTTCCAATACATGAAAACGTTGTCTTACCTCCAAACTTTCTAAGAGTTTTCGACTCGGTCTCCGCGAACGTCTTGATTCAGCCATCCTCTGTTTACGTCATTCATGAACTGTTACACTAAAAATCATCAGATTTGGCCACAGTCTACATTTAGGAGAATTCTCAGACACCAGTCAATGACTTTTTTCAAGGCCACCGTGACACCGACTGATTTACAAACTGGTATTATATGTCATGACAGAAAGGAAAGCCAAATATAACAGAAACATTTCTTCAATTGTGGTATTTATTCATAGCATGTTTTTCAGCTGTGAAGTTTGGTCGAATGTCAAAGAAGCAGCGAGAGAAAGTGGAGGACGAAGCGAACATGGTGAAACAAAGTCGGTTAAATGGGTATGACGGTCTTCAGCCTTCATTTCCAAACACAACTAACAACAACAACACCAACAACATCAACAACAATCATCAGTTTGTCACGTAAGCTTGAGGAATTCATTTGCCGCGGTAACATTGCTTGGCAACCTTAGACCCCTTGGAATATCAGAGTTATTTCCCTTGTTTTGATTTAGCCAAAGCTATGAGATCAATTAGGTTTAATATCTTTTTAATACCCTATGTTTCCTTGGGCTACGACATTCATATCAAAATACGTTAAATTACAATTGAAAAGGTGAATAATTTCACATCAGAGATCAAGTTTGGTGATATACTGTGGAAATATGACAAATGAAATCAATATCTTTGATTCAGATTACTGGTTCATTGTCCTAGTTTTAAGGATGTTGATTATGTGGAGAACAAGTCCTCGGGCTCTTTGAGCCAGAAAATAAAATTTTGCCGAAAAAACTTTTGGCTATTATTGGAATTTAGTTGTACATAATAATGAGGTGTGTATTGATACTGGTATTCCAAGATGTGTTTGGTTGTTTGGGTTTAATTGAAGTACAGGAAAGAATTTGAAAAGATGTTTGGAAATAACATCATACAACACAATTATTTATTGAAAATTACATTATTCTGAAATGAAGATTGTATTATTTAACTGTGTATATAACGTTTTTTTTCCCCCATGAAACATTCTTTGAATTTGATAGGCACCCAAAATATAAAATTTTTCAATGATTTCATTGAACCTCTATTTCTGTACTTCAAATAGGCGTGTCATTAAACATTTGCCATTGAGGAAGGAATTTCAGATTATCTGAAACTTTGTATTTCCTGTTTTCCTTAATGGTAATGCTTAAGAGTAAAGGAAATCATGCACAGGAATTAAACCAAAAAGTTTTTAAAATCCTTAACTTACAGCAATTTATTATCATATTTGAATTGAAAATGATCATCGTCACAATTGATTTAAAAGACAATGATTTTGATTATTTTCGAAAAAATTTCAAAAATTTTCAAATCCTCAACTTTCAGCAATTATCATATTTGAATTGAAAAAGATTGTCATAATTTATGAAAAACAATTATTTTTATTAATACTGAAGAAAAAATATGATTTCTTCTTACTCTGCTTTTTATCTTAATTTTGCGTCCCATCTTTAGTTTTAGATGTCATGATAATTAACCTAGTCAGTAGATTACGCATAGCTCTAGATTATGATATGTAACTTAATAGTCTTCGTTGGCTTAGAGGCTTCTTAGAGCTGAAAGGTGTAGTTACTCACTCTTGCCATGAAATAGTCTGTATGCAGGTTTGCCATCAGTTCTTGTTTTCATTACAAGCTTTTTAAGTATTACAGAAATATATTGCATAATAATGAATGCAGAATATATCTGACAATCCCTTTTTCGTTCACAGCAAAAAGGTCACTTCTTTGGCCTAAAATTTAGTCCTTGCTGTAATAGAGAGATTTTTGGTGATCAGAGAAACAATTGAATAAAATGAGATAATATAATTATGTTGAATTAATGGGTAGTTCCTTTTGGTCAAAATGAAAAAAATTAAATACAAGGATTTCAATCCTTTGATTTCAGAATTTGTTATTATCATTATTATTATTATCATCATCATCATTTTCTCAATCTGTTGAAATTCTGTGAATACCATCACGACTTTCCAAATAATTTGTTATAAAAACATACTATTTGTGAAACAAAGTCGTAATGATTAGATATATACAAATCATAATGTAGTATCCACTCAAGCTATGGACAAGATTTTCAAATTGAACTTTTTCGAACAAAATAGCTATAGGTGCCCCAGTCTGATTAAAATCGACCGTGTTCCGAGGACTAAAAGTTTGAACTCTATATGTCTAGGCTCTCACGCTCTTTCGTAAACTCAGCTAACCAATCACAATGCGTGCGGCAAAAGCATTCTGTATCAGTAGCTAGGGGCAAGTAACTCCCATTTACCATTTGTTATTCTTGATCGCCGCTTTTCGTTTTTAAACGCGATGACGTGATTGGTTCGCTATTGACTATTCGCTATATAGGTTTTGTCTGTGCTAAACTGGTGTCAGCACGTGCCTGCAGTGAGGCTGCCGTCACACCGTTGTTGAGAGGATAGCCTAGACAGATAGAGTTCAAATCTCTGTAGAATCAATATTTTGAAACTTTTATTCCTTGGAACACAGTTGATTTTAATCAGACTGTAGGTGCCCTACCAGATTCACTAAAAAGTCGTAGAGATGTTTTGGCCAAGACATCGACAGGCTGACTTGTGAAGTGTGGGTGGTTTTCATCAAAGTCAGCATTATGTGGTAATCCAAGCCCTTAAAGGGACAGAATTCACATTCAACAAACTGCTCTTAGCTCAAGATCAGTTGTAGGCCCATGTCCCTTTTCGCATTTATTGGAGAGCTGATTTGCTTTGTGGAACACTTACCTAGGATTCAATAGAAGTGCTTTTAGAATTGCTTCTTGCTTCCTGCCCTTCCTCAACTGTGAGATATTGTCAGCTTCTACATCATGTGCACTTGTGCGGGGTGGTGCTGAGGCTTTAGCAGGTGGAGGTTGAGCTGAATCATTACAGGCTGAATTGTTCTCCGACAATCACTCACAATCACTCACATACATCTTCCCTTCTTTGGAATACAAGAACTTTAAATATAACATCTTTTGTCTCTTCTATGTCCATTCTTCTGTTTGAGAATTGAATAAAAAATTTCTTAAACTATAATCTAATTTCCATAGATTTCTGCTCAATCACACATCACTCACAGATGTGCCTTTAAGTATCATGAAGAATCACGCTATTGCGGTTACCATGGAAACATTACTTTTTATATTATATCCAGATCATATGTGGCATATTATTGACTTAGTTCTGCTAAAGAAATGCAAAAAATCAACCATGTTCCTTAAACATACCTCTGTTAAAGAAGAATAGTTGGCCTTCTCCATTTCCGCTTCAATATACTAGTATCTCAAACTGTCTAATGAGAGGATACATTCACAAGCTACTTTTGCTAAGTTGGCCTTAGTTTTCTTAATTTATAGATGTACTAAGGTTACCTTAGCAAGTACGATGGCTTTGGTGCTATGATTGAGAGTCTAAGTAAAACATTTTGCCAAGTTTCATTAAATTTAAACAAAGGGAGGTAATTATGCCTGGCACGATCTGAATCAAAGGAGCAACCTCATTTTGCATACGATTCTGCAATACTGAAAAGTATCCAAAATTGGTAAAATGCCTTATTTTATGCACTTTTATTATGATCTTATTTTAGAACTGACTGCTTTAAGAAATATAGACTTTTTAAGTTATGAAAAATAACATATGTAACTAGTATCTCAGTTTGTTTTTCTGGGATAATGCACAATTTTGTCCTTGAGCAAATATTTTTATTTTCACTTTTTATAGATTTTTTGTGGCAGAAAAATTTTGAATTCTTTAGGCATTCTGCAATAAAATACCTTTACTGCGGGCTAGACCATTTATTGTATAAATACTGAATTGCAGAATCTAGGACTACACAGAATAATTTCATCAAACTATTGCATAACAGAATAAATACGGTGTTGCTTTGTGACTTGTGAGCAGCAGAAAGCTGTTGCACATTCGGACAATTAGCATGATAGATGGCCACACCAGTGCTGTTTGCATAATATCAATGAGCTATCACTCTGGCAAGGCGACATTTGTAACTACCAACTTGTCAGCTCGTCAGGCCTATTGGGCTTATGGCATTGTCTGTTAACTTATCTTGTCTTATCTCTGCCTCCCAACCAACAGTACCACTTTGCTAAAATATTGCACCGAGATGATCTCTTTCGAAGCGCTTCTTTATACAAGTTAAATAAAATACACATTATTACAGAAATAGGATATATAGATTTTGCAACCAAAGGGTCAATCATATTTTCCATGCAATACCGTTGGGCAACATATTGCTTTACCATTTGTATATGACATCGTGAGTAATGAATGTCCTGATGTCATGTTTTCTCCATGAGGTGTTCGAAGTAAGGAGTCAAAGGGTAGCCAGCCTATGATAGTAGTTTAGAGTTTTGCTTAATTTCTTTAACATCAGAACTTCTGACCCTTTTTTCTACATTATACCATGTTTACTCGTTACTCAAGGAAAACTAACACACAGGCGATTGTGTCGAATACATATTGAAAACAGAAATGTATCTTGGTGAGTGTCAGCTTATCACCTAGGAGACTGGGTTCGATTCTGGTTGTGTCATACCATAAAATGATCAAGGATGGGAGTTGTTGCTTCCCTGATTGACACTGGGCATTATAAGGACAGATTGACGCTTTAACAGGCATTAAACTGATGCTGCCGGGTGCGTTAACACAAACCAAATATCCAACTGGTACTGAGGACAAATAAGATTTATTGTTATTACAGGCACTTCATAATAACTATCAACCCTTGTCTCCTCTCTGCAGACTGTCCAACCCTCAGTTCAACTCAACCTACCAGCAGAGCAACGGCTACACCTACACACTGTCAGGCACACAGGCCGCCGCCACTGGGGAGTTCCCTACGTCCACGGATAACGGGAGCTTCACCCCGACCACCCCCACCACACCCCCGCATCCCGTCACTCTCCTCCGTGCCATCGATTTGATGGATCCAGGTGAGTTTTACCTTTAACGAGGTAGAGGAGTCATGGACTTAGATGTTTGAAGCTCATTTAGTGCTCAGTTGTTGGAAGTGTGGTACGTATGACTATCTTAAAAATCCAGATCCCACTCTCTATAGTAAACAATACTGGATGCCCTCTCAAAATTTTCTCGCCTCTCTTAGCACTAAGATTATCTTAGCACTCTTACCAATACCTTAGTGCTGAGAGAACACTTCATACGGCTGATTTATTACCCATATGGTTCATCATAAGCGGTGACATATTTTCAATATGAGCACATATGCACATATCACTTTTGCCTGGCAACGATTGTTTCAGTGCGAGTTACCGTATTTCGTCGTCTGTGAAGTCATGAAACCATTGTTCATGACGTCACTGTAGCGGGCCGTCGCAAAGGAAGGAAACCGTTTTCTGAATATTGCATTGCGTTTTAGATGGAGCAGAATCGGTAATAAAGAAATTATTACACTCGGAAGTGTTTCATGTGACTTCTACGAAACTCGTGCAAAATTTGTTTATAACCCTCGCTCTCGCTCGGGTAATACAAAATTAGAACTCGTTTCGTAAAAGTCATATGACACACTTCCTCGGGTAATAATCTCTGCTGAATCAGCACTTAACAATAACTCGCTCACTTTTGCTAATAGAAGGTAAAAAAGTTTGTCTGTTCAGCGCCTACTTTTAAACCCATTTTGTAGAGGTTCTTATTGGAAATGATGAACTTTGCTTTGTTCACTAAGTTATTTTTCCTATCACATCCGGCAAGATATTCCTGTAGACGGTGTCTTAAAAAGAAGACGGTTAATTGTCACCTTTCAATTTTTCAGTATCATTCGGCAAGGCTGTGAGCGACGCCCATCAGCGAACTTGTCTCTATAGCAATGAGCAGATAGAAGCTATGAAACAGAGACAATCGGGCTTGGAACAGATCGCAGTCTATCAATGCATGGTGCGTTTCTTTTTTTAATTTTTTTATAGATAGCTTCTCATAGTGAATATCCGAATGTGTTTCGGGATTACTCCATGGTTATCTTGAATATTCTGTGTAACAAGGGAAACCATCCTTATGAATACTTTCTATTGTTTATTTGAAGCAAGGGAAGACAACTCTGTATTGATTCTTTGATTGTTTTGATGATTTGGATAAATCAAAGGGAAGTAACTCCCAATAAATAGTTTATATTACTTGCTATTTATCTGTCCGTTCATCAGTTTGCCTGATACTTGTTTCCTGTCCATAACTCTAGAATTAAGTGCCTCAGAAAAAGTGTTTGAAGTAGCTAACTGCCTGCCCGCAAATTGCTAGTTACTTTCAGATAGGGCTTATGGGATGAGAAGTCAGCTTGTGGGGTTTAACATGTTATCTACACATTGCAGTGCTTGTAAATGATTTGGAGGGCTGGTCGATTTTTCAAACCAAGAGTTCTGATTGCCATTAAGGATTAAAAACTATTTAAAACACTGCTCAGAACCTTCAAATTTGGTAAGGAGGTTTACCTATGTAAAACTATGCCTATTGAACAATCGTCATGATGTCAAACACTTCAAATCTGTCTCCTGCATCAGTGTGGAAAGGTTTTGCTTTTAGGGGTAACAAGACTATTGGAAATATGACTTCATTTGTTATCAAATTAACCTTTAAAATGCAGGTCCCAGAATATTCCAGGATGAAATAGCATTGCCCGCATGATCTCCTGGCAAATTAATCAATGTGAAAAATGGCTGACATACTTTTTATGTATGTCAGCTGTGCTCGCTTTTGTTGTGTCTGATTTAAGCAAGGGTAGCAAATTCTTGGGCACCTTCAAGCATTCATTTTGTAGCAGGAAAACAATAGATGAATTAGATTTTAGATATTATAAAAATATTACTTCAGACTCACCGGCAGTTGTGGATGGAAATGGCGGAGAAGATAACGCTGGCCGTACAACAGATTATCGAATTTGCTAAGATGGTTCCAGGCTTCATGGACTTGTCACAGGACGACCAGATCATGCTTTTGAAAGCTGGTGAGTTCATTGTCTTAACATGATTGTCAACTAAAATTATTCTCTCTGGGATTTTCAGTTTAAAGTTTTGTCAGCATTATAATAAGATAAGATAATCTTTATCTTTAAAAGGAGATGAGATCATAGCTTTTGTGATGTCATTAACCGTATGATGTCATAGCATTGTGATGTCATAAACCGTATGATGTCATCAAGTCTATGATGTCAAAGCATTGTGATGTCATCAAGCTTATGATGTCATAGCATTGTGGTGTCACATTCTTTTGGTCCAGGAATCACATCTATGTATTTTGATCTGGCTCTACTAAGAAATGTTTTTCTCGTTACAGGTAGTTTTGAGCTGGCTCTACTACAGGTGTGTCGAGTGTTCGACGCCTCCACGGACAGTGTGATATTCGGCAATAACTACGTACCTCTTGATGCCTTCAGTGTTCTCTGTGAGTGTCTCTAATTAAGTACATGTAGAAAAGGAAAAGTATATATAATTAGGCAAATATAGATCAGGAATTATAGGTAAATCATAAATCGAGGTAAGGAAAGATACTTGAAGATGGATAAATAGTGAATGTAGATGAGTGATTATGATAAAGGAATATTGTGTTGTAAAGGTTTTTAAGTACGTGTATGTGAATATAGATGTGTAGATTAATATTGATAAGAAAATACATTGATAAGGAAATATTGAAAGTAGAATTTTGATAAGTCATTGTAGATAAATATCTATCAATTAGTAGATATAGATAAGTGAAAAATAGGTTGATGTAGATTCATTTAAAATTATTTGTGTAAGCATTTTTACTCGAAATTGAGTTCAGTATTTTCTTGGTCATTGATAACATTGTTTGATAATGTGTCTGAAAACAAGCTTACAAAATGTATCAAGATTATGACTAAGATGATCTTTTTCATGCTTTATGTGCAGTTTTTATCGAATATCTCTTACAGAAATTATTCAGTTTAAAGGTTAGCTCCCTGAGGCATCTTTGCCTTCCAGCCGATGCTCGCAGGTTTCACCGCAATGCATAGCCACAATGGTGTTGCAGGCTTTCTCCCTGCAATGATACTAGCAGCCGCGATATAAGTGAAATAATCTTGAAAGCGGCGTTAAACACCAACTCACCTCAACTCACCTGAGGCATCTTTGCCAAATCCATTAACAAAGCCATTGTGTTTGAGAACCTCCCTTGAGTGTTTCTTGAAGTAACAGATGATGATTTCTTTCCAAAATATGTTTTGATGAATAATTTTTTTCGTCATTTTTGCTGTAGAGAACTGTTCTTCATGCAGGAAGGTTAGAGTGAACTGCACCATTGAATTCCACCCATGAATACTACCCATGATTCGCTAGTTCCAACCCATGCTTGCAGGTTTCACTGCAATGCATAGTCACATTGGTGTTGTGGGCTTTCTCCCTGCAATGATACTAGCAGCCGTGATATAAATGAAGTACTTTTAAAAGCGGCGCTAAACCTTGAGTCACCTGAGCATAGGGTGTGGTTTCAATTCCATAAAAATACAAGAATTGGTACTTAGCAAGTTATTGTGGTCCCTCTTTCTACACTGTAACAATTCTCTCGAGTACTCTTTCCTAGTGAATTATAAGATTTGTTTATACAAAGTTTATTTTGTTTTTCAGCTGATGAGGAGAAGATACTGATGCGAAGTATTTTTGAGTTTGTGAAGATCATTCAGAGTATGAAGATCACGGATAACGAGCTAGCGCTCCTCAGCGCTCTCATCCTCATTAGCTCAGGTAAGTGCTGACCGTGCATTTATTTTATCTAGTTTCTTAGTCAAAAATCATTTTCGAAAACTGTAAATCTGTAGCCCGAATATTTCTCACTCTGTCTCGGGTAATTACAAAATTCACACTTGATAAATAAAAGTCACATGACCCACTTCCTTGGTTTATAATCTGTTGCATTAAGGCAGTCAACTACAGATGACTATGTGAGCTATGCTGACTTTTGCCTCAAAGATATATAGTTAAAGCTTAAATTAAATTGCTGAGTGGTTGACTATTTTAATTATTTTGTCCTGTAGCACCAATTGCTCACTAATTCAAATGAGTTGCAGGCTTACTCCCTACAATAATACTAGTGATAGAAGTGAAACACTCTTGAAAGTGGCATCAGCCTTTTTTTATGAAAATTTGTTATCAGTGTCGGTTATTTATGCCATTTGGAATTAACGCTTTACAGTTTGACTATTGACAGTTTGTATATGCATTCAATTGATATTTCAGATCGGCCTGGTTTAAAAGACACAACAGATATCCAGAAGTTACATGAAAAGATTTTAACAGCGCTGAAGTTGGAGATCGGATCAAATCACCACGACGACCAAGAGCTTCTCACCAAAGTGTTGACGCAAATGCCAGTTTTGAGGACATTTTCATTGCATCATATTCGTGCTCTCAATCGCTTCAAGGAATCGGCCACGGATCTGGAGTTCCCTGCCCTTCATAAAGAACTCTTCTCTGTTGAAAGTGTAGAAACATCATGAGAAATTTTTTCACGCTTTTAGGATGTGTTAATTTTTTTTTTCCAATGAATAATTTTTGTGACCTGACACCCCTTCTCCAGTAATAGTATCTGCCAAAGCTGAGACTGGGCAAGTTCATCCATGATTTAGAGGGGTGTAGGAATGAACAATCAGAAAATGAATCTTCCCCCAAATATCGGACATCTTTTATGAAGCAGTGCTCTGATTACGGTCGGATATTGCAATGTGATTATTACTATGATTGTTTTTTATTTTTTTCTGGAATATTGTTCATGTTCCCTTTTGATTCTAAATCCTCGATTGCCATGATTGTGTTGAGTTGTTTAGTCATGGCAGAATGAGGGAAGAAAGAGATCTAGATTGCTTAGCCAGAGTTCATCGCTATATACACATATATTCATCATTGACCTTCACCTTCTCTAGGGATAGCCAGGGGAGATTACTCTATTTTCTAATAGTATGAGAGATCTTCTTTTTGAAATATATCTGTGTTGCGTTTATTGAAATTTTTCAATGAGTGCTGAAAACTCCTCAAAATAAGGATATAAAGAATTTAACTTGTTTTGAAACTTTAAACATGCATTTATCTACAAAACATTTACAGTGCTATGATAATTATGAATTGATAATACTTTAAAACTGTTGAAATTTAACTTTTGTTTAGGAAAAAAATTATCTTTTTGAAAATGTTGAATTATGAAATGAAAGTCTTAGACATGATTATTTGGTACATTTTAAAATAGAAGAAAAAAGTTTTTATGTTTTAATGATCCTTTTACATATAAATTTTGTTGAGTTCATAAAATTGTTATGGGTCAAAGTGCATTTTTAAAAAATGTCCCATTGTTATATTATTCCCGAAGGCCTTAGTGATTTGTTACCTCTTGATTTGAATGGAGAAATTGAAATACTACAGTTTTATTCAGGAGGGAGGCCATTGGCCCATAACACAATCAGTTGGCCATAGCTGCGCTCAATGTAATGTTGCAGCCTACTCCACAGAATTAGGTTTTTGAACCTGATTCACGTGAAATACGAATTGATGAATTTTTAGGACTTGTGTTTTGTCCTTTAACTTGAAATTCTCCTTTTAATTATGCCTTTTAACAAAATAAACACTTCTTTACAAGATACTTGGTATTCAGCAAATTTTCCGTAAATTCTATAAAAATGTCTTAGCAAGAGATTTTAAAGTACAAAAAATATGTTAACCTTGTAAAAGTTATGAATTTAAGATAAATTACAAGATATAGGAATAAAGCTCCTCGCAAACACAGTTTGATGTTTAAACTGGAAGTGATTCCTCATTACTGTTAATCAAGTTGTGTTTATCAAAATATTTTCGAAGATAATGTCGTCGAGTTTAGACAAAAACCATTTCAAGTTCTCCATTCTGATATTTTGAGAATGTTTTAATGGCAGGCTTCTTCCGGCAGCAAGTGAATATTGAAACAATTCAGGAAGTTTTTGCCTTTAACCTTCAGTGACGTAGGAAAAACATTCATTTCATACTGTTGTCATTCATTTCTTTTGTTTGAAACTATTTATCAAATTTAAATGCTGGTTTCTTGACTCAAGATCAGGTATTTCATTTGTAAAATTTGACTTTTTTGTCAGTTTTGTTAACAAGTTAGAAACTTAGAAAAAAATTCTTCGTGGTATATATATATATATCTCAGAGAAAAAGTCAGTTAAGATAATTGATATTAGGTGTAAAACTGTTCCTGATTGGAAATTTATGTGTAGATTTATGTAAACTGATTTCTGATTGGTCTGTTTTTCATATCCATATGTACTATATCATCTACCATCAGCATTTTAGGCATTTAGTGATGTCCATGAATGTTCTTTTTTGAAGGAGTATCTTATAACCAGTTTTACATGTACAAACTTCGTAATAACTCTTGTGTTTCAATATCGCACTAGTTCATTGAAATGTATATTAACTTGTTTATGTGTATCATATTGTCTCATACCTACTGTTCATTATAAAAAATTACCTTTATTCATAATAAATAGCAAGTTATGTAGATTGTCAAGGGAGATAACTTAGATTGTAATAATTACAACACAAGGGAGATAAGTCAAACATCAAATTGAAATTCGCTGAATAAGAAATAACAAATTCAAGATTTCTAGAGAAAAACTTTTATTTTGAATATTCAAAATGTTTTTTTGAAATATGCTTCAACTTTGACATCAGGTGGTTTAAATCTTTGAAACTGAAATGTATTTGTTCACAAATTGAAGCTGTCACCTAGAAACTTTTTCTAAATTGCAAACCACTTCTAAAATGTCCTTCAAAGATTCCTTGTTACTGGGTAATAATAAATGATAGTTCAAGCAGTCATTGTAAAAATATCTCTTTTGCTCAACCCAATAAACTAATATTGAGAAGCACTAGCTATCTAGGGAACCAGTCTTGTAGTCTAACCATTCTTAAGCGGTTAGTTTGATGGAGCATGCAGCAAATGTCCTGGTTACCAATTACCTGTGCTTCAAAGCAGAAAAACTCTACTGGATAACTATGCGGGAAATTTTCAAAGTATTTTGATGATTTATAATTAAAAAGGGAAATAAAATAATTCAACCTCAATTTTATAAAACTTTTATGTAAGATCATTTTTATCTTCATTTGAAACAGAATTGATTGCTAATTCGATACTAAAGATTGTATTTTATTCAACAGATGATAAGAAGGATATTGATATATAAGTGATTAAATTCATACTTAAATCAGATACCAATGACGTAGCAAGGTGTACTCTGGTTTATTTTGAGTATTTTCTGTACATTTGCTTGCCTATATTCAGATACAAGTGTTAAACATTGTCATCACGTAGACTTGTTTTTGTAAATAGATTTACATGATTGTTCCCCCAAACCCCCCTTTGTTGAAAATGGTATCTTCCATTGTGGAGTTTGTCACCTCTGCCTCAATATTGATCATTGTTGCCATGGTTACCATCTTTTTTCATTTGAAGATATTCATCAGGTTGCGAAAATAATTTTGAAAGCAAGTTGTTTGGTTAAAAATTCAAAATTATTCATTGTTCACCCCTTTTGATGGAAAATGTTCAAAGCCTTGATGGATTTTGATTGGTTGGCAGCTAAAACAGGACAGTCCATCCCAGCAAACCAGGGGTGAAAGCTCTCGACCTCCTTGTAAATAGCCCTCAGCAGTTGAATATCAGGGAACATCACATAGACCTCAGGTTGTCACTTATCCATATTTGGTGCCGACCATATATGGTGTATACCTAATATGGAAAACCTTTACTTCTTGTATGGTAACATATTCTTTTCATCAATCATTTCTATGAATTTTGTGTTAGGGTTGTTTTCTGATTTAGACTTTGATGTATTCAATGAATTTAGAAAATCTTACATGCAACCAAATCAGTCAACCTATTTTAGAATCTAACAAATTTTGATACTAGAATTTTTATATATGAGAAATTTGTTAATTTCACAGACAAGTATTTCATGCATCCCTTTTGGTGATAATTTTGGATATGATATCTGCGTTTTTCATCTCGTTGGTCTTCTTTGAGGGCATTATTAGTTATCAACATCAAGCTATTTGGAAACATGCTATAGGAAAACTTGTTCAGATTGTTCAGTTTTCAGATGGGTTTTAACCCTGATTAGCAAGTCCTTTTTTCATATGGTCTTAGGATGAATTGAAGTTAAACTTGTTTTATTTGAATTTTAGAGTTATTTGAATTCAAATTTGTATTTCAAGTGATGTCTTTGTTTCAGACTTGTTCAAATCTTTATTTTGCACCCCTTGATATTGTAAATGGCTTGGTCCAATTATTGCAATGGCAGGGTCCATATTGTATAGAAGGGGTGCAAGCCTATAGATTTGTCGTGTAACCAGATAAGTAGTGTAAATAGTTTCAGAGCTTTTTACTATGTACAAATTACATCCATAATCATTGTTATATTGTTTTCATGAGATATGAACTGTTATTGGTCGGCCAGTGTAAAGTTTTCATGGAATCTTTGTTAGTTTAGATATGTTTTGTCAATAAATCTTTGTCAGTAGAAGTGAGCTTGAAAGGTCAAGGTATAAAATACTTCTGTTTCATAAGGGAGGAGTTTCCTCAAGGATTTATCTTAATGTTCATCTTTCAATTAACGTCAAACTGTCTTTGGAAAATTCATAAATTTGATTCACATTTTTAAAAACAATAGCTGTCAAATATCAATGCACATTGTTTTTATTTGCAATGGGTTTTTTAAATTTGAAAATATTACCTTGATGAACGACCTTGACCTGAGGGTCACTCATTTGACCTCCGCGCCCAACGTACCAGTGTTGAGCTCTTCTCATGGAGTTTACATAATGATCTCAAGAAACGTTTGTTAATTTTTCGTATCATCCGCCATTAACACCCCTACCTGTTATCTGATTGGTCATTTCAAATCTCTCTGTTACTCATTGGTCTGTTTCAAGTATTCATTCTGTGGCGCCCTGAATCATAAGACTATGTTACATAGAGATATACTATACATACTATATAAATATATATATATGTACATGTACAGAAGTGACACCTATATGATGTATATCTTGTTGTCTACATGCTCTGTAGGTCGCTGGACGATGGACGGACGGACAGAAGTCTGTTTTTAGTTCTCGGCCTCCCATCAGAGTCAATAAATTTTGTCTATGCAGAATTCTAGTTTTATTTTATTTTACATTAATATTTTATAGTGTTCAGAGTGTCAGTGTTCTAGCATTGTTTCTAGAGAAAAACAATATGACTTTATGTGATCCCCACTCATTGATATGGTTGACTAGATTTTTTTCAAATTTTTAATGATTTCTATTGGGGTCAAACTACAGGCAGGGTTTTTTAGCCGTATCAAGAGCTGTACTCCCTTCTCACCCAAGCCAGTGTGTGTAGGGGAAATAAGTTTGATTTCGTCTTTTAGAAAGATAAGTTAGATGAAAGTAATTTGGTGTTCTTGCGAGCTTAAAAAGTTCTAGAATGGTCAATATTCATTGTGCTGTATTCATATGGCTGTGTTTATCAGCAAGCTTCTTGTTGAGCGAGGGCCTGTGTGTAGTGGTTAGCTTGCTGGCTTCTCACACGGAAGGGCCAGTTCTAGGTTCGAATCGAGAAGTGGACACCTCACTTCATTCACACTCCGACAACCTAGCTGGACCGATATAGTATGAAGTGATGTTTGCACTCATTTTAATGAGATTTTGCTAATTCCATCTTCCACTGCTTTGCAGTGCCTCAAAGGTGGTAGAGATTTTCCCAATGCAATAAAACCATCTGCCATCATATCATTCAAAATACTGAAATAACCTCATTTTGACATCTTATGATGTCATGGTCACTGCATTTCAGTCTGGATGATTTTTTCTAAACGCAGAAGGCAATGGTATAGACTAAAATTTAGTCTATGAAAAATTTTAGTAATTAAATTTTCCTTCATCCATAATATTTTATTATTCGGGTTCCTTATTTCTTTTTTAGTCTATGAAAAATTTTAATAATTAAATTTTCATTCACAATATTTTATTATTCGGGCTCCTTATTTCATGTATATTCAGTTAATCGAGACTTGCTGAATATGGACCTAGACTGTATAAAAGGCTTCTTTATATACACAGTCATGAAGCATGGTATTGTGGTTAAAACAAAGACATTGTTTATAAATAATGATTTAATGATGAGGCAAATGTACACAGCCTGAGACGAAGTCTGGAATATTGCAAGTCGATGATTACAAAACAGAAAGGCACTCAGTCCGCACAGAGACTGAAAAATACAGGTTATGGTAAACACAAGATATTGTTCTTTTTTGCAATTAAGATAATATAAGGTTAATAGATTTTACTTCTTTGAGTTGCATTTTAAATCTGAAAGTTTAAGGAGAAGAATATTTCCCAGATGACAACTGCACTGTAGAATTAAGAGGTTATCATCTTCAAGATATTGTCGTCCTGATAACAGTTTGACAAAATGTGTTCTCATTGGCTATGATTTGATATTTATTCATTATAAAGCATTCACATCAAAACCTCTTATAATCATTAAGCTCATTTACCATTGAACTTTTCCAGTTAGATTATTTACAATAAAACTATTTCAAACTTTATATAAGTTTTCATAAATAATAGCATACAATAATATACACCAAGATGTGATAGCAGGAAACAGGGAGTAAGTAATTTTTATTGACAACAAATGTTTCATGACAGATTTTAAGATATCAACAGATGCTGCTGTGATATGATTGCAACTTCCAAAAATAAATAAGAAAGAATTGGTTTTGTTATGAGATCATACTTTATAGTACACCTTTGCACCATTCATCAAATATACCTTAGCATTTCAAATTCAAGAAAAAAATATGCTTATTTAGTTAAATATTCCCCCAAATTTAAGGTCAATATTTGATCATAAACAGAAGATGTAACACAAACAAGGCAGAACTATGGTTTATGTCAATGGACTACACCATCAAAGTAAAACCACATTAGTTATATGGTACCGAATGTTCCTCAACTTGGCAATCGTATCAGCAACTCTTTCTTATACGTGATGCTAGACCAGTAATCTTGTCACTTCCTAAAAGTTCTGTTTGGAGGGGTTGCGCTGTGTATTAAATCACGATTCAGTGAGCTCAGAATGTAGGTAAAGGGAAATAACTCGTGCAGCGCATTTGAAGCGCCCTACAATCCCTGCAAACGAGCCGTGTTTCGATAAAGCCACGTAGAATCAAACATACATAACTAGTTTAAAGCAACACACATGCATATAACTATTATTGAAAAGTTTTTATGCGGCACGTATAGTAGCTAAAGTATTTGAAATAGATTTCCCGAGTCATTCGTAACCACCGACCAATTTGGAATGAACGAGTAATTTGTGCTTTTTGCATTCCAAATGTTGAACATAAAGAAACCGATGTTACAAGTTGAACAAGATAGCGACCTTATCTAAATAAGATTCAATTCCGTTGTGAGTATTCAAAAATAGATTTGGAAAATAGAAAAACATGTCTATATAATGATTGTCCACAAGTGTTTGAACATGAATCTCTTTGAAGATGATTTCAAGCATCATATTTGAATTCTTGTCAGAAATGGTATGAGCCTTTAACATACCATTTTTGGACTTGCTGCCGTGTTGTTGAAACACGTGGGTTTTTTTTTCCATTCACGCATATCGAAGAATCCCCCTTCCATTAAATGGGTCTGTCCTTAACATTGATGGAATGTCGCTAGGACAAGTTAGTCCATAGTTCAAACCAGGGGTCCTCAAATGGCGTATCGCATTGAACGTTTCCGGCAACAAGTTTTGTTGTAAAACTGCACTTGATAAGAGGGTGATTGCGCCATCAACTTTCCAATTTCTGCTAGAAACAAATGATCTAAATCTAAGACGAAATAGATCTGTCTGCTGGTATTGACACGGATTGAATGCACAAGGATGAGTCAATTATGTTGAAAGGGATGTTAAACAACACAAATCAGATTTTTTCCTTCCAACACTTCCTCTTCTACCTTGTGAGACGAAGTGGACCCGTCTGCTTTCACAGACAGAAACGCACACAGGAATGACGATACGGTTCCTATTATCCCAAGATAAAAGGCCCACCCTAAAAAAAAAAAAAGTCTGAATAACTTTGAAATAACTTTTTTCAAAATCATTTATACATTTACACACATTTCTGACCTCCAAAAAGATCTAATTGTTAAGGTCAAACTAGGTTAGCGTTCTGACTCTAATATACACAAAGCTTGTACATCAAATATCAATCTGTAAGAACTCGATTAAGATGTTGAATAATTTCGTTTCCGAAATAGATGTGAAATGGTTGTAACATAAAATAATTGTTTTAGTCCGCCCGAACTTCTGACAGTTACATTAATGCAATTTTTCAAAATTACAGAATAGTTATTAAGAGATACTATTCCTACGTGAGATATGATAGCACAGAATTTTAATAGATATGCGTCTGCTCATCATAAATATTTGTAAATGTTTTAATTCATCGTGTCACTAACACGTCTCCCTACCAAATAGATAGAATAGGTTTAAGTGTACGACATATCTACGAATGTAAACACTGGCATGTCAACAACTCACCCAACCCACACCTGTCCAGGTAGAAGGGGGCAGCCCGGGTACCACAGTACCCCTTCACCGTCTCTGTGCCCCATCCCGCCGGGTACAGGATCAAACCCAAGATACACAGCAGGCCTGGCAAACATATCATACAGAGAATGAATAACACATCATTTAGAGTATAAATTACACATCATACAGGGCTATAGTAACACATCATATAGAACACGAAAAGCATCACCATTCAAAACATCGGTTTAACTTTTTAAAAACATGCAAACATCATATATAACCTTTGTATAGAAAATATCGTGTTAATTATGTTGCCAAAATATATGCTATATTGTTAACAACATATCAAATCTATGGTCGTCTTATCGTTTTTACGGTACAAACATACTTTTTTCCATAAATAAACATAGGCTAAGATTCACAGTGACTGGTTCACGAAGTAATTTGGGATTTTGGAACGGATTAAACATTTGATAGTTATAATAACAGTTTTATTCCATTGATTTACTTGACGTCATCAAAAGCGATCCATCAATATTCAACATCAGTCATAAATTAAAAATATGTTACATCGCTTACAACATTTGATGAACAGTTCGCATTATATCACATTTGAAGTTATAGAAATACATCGAAACAGAAATTATTTGGTTCTGTGGGAAATCGTATTTTTGGGGTAGGAAGTAAACTCGAGTCTTCACCAAGCAAACAATGGCATTCCTCTTGAATTGGTACCAATGAACTTCTGGGTCGAATAAAAAACACCTAGATGTAAACTATATCCAACTAAAACAGAACTTTATGACCCCCGTTTCCTGGTGCATTGTGTTTTTCCCGTATGGCTGCAATTACCCAGGTGGCAATACGGCAGCTTTATCAATGGTATGTAGGAATGTGTCCAAATCTGGAATATGCTTCTTGTTTCGACAACAGTTGGAATTGGAAGGCGATCCTGTATGTAAAATATGATATCAGCTCCAATAAGATTCTCTACATGCCGATATATTCCGTATTGTTTTATGGTTATGCACTAAAAAAATCTGAGAAATAGTCGTAGGTATACACTTGACGTTGGTACCAACTAAGGGAATTAACGGATTATCAACTTTTCGTCTCGTCTAGTTTAGTATACAAGCGTACCAGGATTCATATTTTTCATCTGATGCACTAAGACAAGATATATCAATAATTATTATCATTATTGTTATTGTAACAACGTGATGGACATTATGGTTCGTTTTGCCTTGTAAATGTGGTGATGGCGGTTACAGCTGGTTTATGTAGAAAGTAGATCTCTGTACATTTCACTTCATCTAACATCATCAAATGCAAATATTATACCATGTTTCAAACGGGAAACAATGCATTTAAATTACCTGTCTCTTTTTCGACGACTTTAACATATAAACAGGAATGTCATGACATCATCATATAGGCCTAGATGGAGGGTATTATATGAGTGTCCATGACATACTATGTTCAAGACACGAGTGCTTAATATTAGTATTTCCCGAGCGATAGCGACATCACAATGCATTGCCTCAATGCCATCACGTTTTAAGATATGATTGAATCTTTTGAAGCCTTGCGGGGAATGATACAATTCTCACATATATTTCTTACAAGAAGAAGGTTTGTTTATTCGATGTAAGATGTTATGATATGATTCTCCGAATATGTTTTATCACGTTGACAAATATTGATCGTACATCTAAATTAAATACATGCTTATTAATCGTTTCAGATTAAATTATCTGAAAGGCGTGTAAATAAACTCGGCTGTTCGCTGACATTTTACAATACACCCCCACGTCCCTTTGAACTTCAGTTGGCGACATCTGACATTTCGGGTGAGGGCCTAAATACCAAAACATGAACGCAATCTGTCAGTAATAATGGCATTCAGCTGTCCGGTGCATTTATGAATGAAAATAAATTTGTTCAAGTCAGCATACGTGTTTGTAAAATATTTCTGTATATTATGTCATTAGCCATTTTGAACAAATAAAGACTTGAGACCTCCATATAATACTTGAACGTGCCTTGGGGTCTGTTTTGAAATAACACAGGACGAATTAACCTTGAAGAACATTTTTACTTCTTTATTTGCACTAACTCTCGGAAGATTAATGCTGTGAAATCGGAGGGGTTTTGACAATGGATCGATATTGTCATTTACATAACTATCCCTATACATACTAAACTTTCATCCTGCGTGTAAAATAGTCAAAGTTGCAAAACAAAAGAAAAAACATTATCGCAGAATGAAGAAGGATAAAATGCCGGAGTAGAGCATAACATCACTCAAATCGCTTGTTCAGATCGAAGAATCAACATTTTCATAGGTTGAGTGATAACACTGCCAACACGAAAAGGAAAATAAATCTATACACCTCCTAAGTGATGACTATCTAGATAGTGGGTGTGACCCTGTATAGAAGGCTATGACAACAAACACGCTCGCCTTTTTTGATGATACACAAATCTAGACTGTCATATAGTCCTCTCGAATTGAAAAGAGTAAGTACAAGCAAATCCTAGGAATTATTGGATCGGATGCGTCTCTCCATTTATGCATGAGTAATTCTTGCATCATGGCGGCGCATCTTTAAAACATGAGATGGAAATTCAGGGAGTTTTCAGCTGGGTGCGTCAGTTTGTTTTGTCATTATTGAGGGATTGCAATCACATTCTCTGGCATAACGACATCTTCCCATGAATACTAACCAAAACCATGCATTTGTCCTGGCCACCGTTTTATTTACACATATCAAAACCGTGCCATACATCTTATCGTACTAAATATCTGGTTTTAATGTACTACGACGGGACATTGTTGATAAAACATAATTGTCACTTATACATAATTTAAACAAAATAAATATACATGTATGTAAATAATTGTAACTAAAGGTAATATTTCGGTTGTTGTAACTTTACAACTTGGCTTATTATCCTCTCACCAGAGCCAAAACAGCGACGGAGTACATTACAACTCCTGAGATATCGAAGAAAGCCGACCTTTTCTTTGCTCATCACTGATTGGCTAGGGCGAAAGGTCACTTGAAAAGAAATGGAGTGAGGAGCGAATGTTAGTTTCAAAGATGTTAACGAAATTGAGGCCCACAATACGACCACCTTGTGTTAGAATATTCAGGGTTTGCTGATTCGGTTATCAAACCCTCTAAACGCACTAAGTCATACATGTCGTTGAAAGATTATATTTTGTCACTGTACTTATGCTGCTTATAATTAACTAACTCTTATCATTATTCTACGCTAGATACTTAATTCCTCCCAATATGACATGTCACTCGCCCCTTTTGACAGCGAGTCTAGGCTACATCCTTCCGCTGACAAATTGGATATATAAATCCATGGCTTGTATGCATAGATAGTTCAGAGGAGAGAGACAGATAATCTCACACGATATTGAATATTTAGTGTCTTCTGATATCAAATATACTCAACAGCATAAGTTAAGAGCAATCCCAAATTTTACATATGTTCTATAATTCATATTTTGATCCATAGTTTACTAAGAATACTTTAAAATGAGATTTTGGGATGGTCCGTAACCTTTTTTAAATGTATATCAACAGAAAATGTTAAAAATTATTGTATATTTGATATCAGTAGAAACAACGACGAGATCCTTTTTATCATTATTATCTTAACAACGTCTTCATTTCTTCTTCCGTTAATGACAACAGAAATGGAGACAACTCTTCAAAACGAAGATAATTCTTCAAAAGGGAGGTCATTCTTCGAAAGGGGGAATAACTCTTCACAAGGGATATAACTCTATAGAAAAGAAACAACTCTTAATAAAGGGCGATAACTCACCTGCAATACTTTGTATCAGACCGGACACTGTAAATATACTCTTCCCGCAAAGCGACCTGTTGCACATGCTGACTACTGACATAACGGATGAAAACAGTAGGAAGATGGCGCCGACACTGAAGAAAAACAAGGCTGCCTTCCAAGCGTTCGGGAACTCGTTATCGGGCATTCCATAACCGGAAACAAACGTCGCACAACTCTCTCGTTCTTCGATAAACTCGAAGCGATGGAGTCTTGTGCAACGGTTGAAAATTCCAATGGTCGGGCTAAACATTTCTTCAGGATCCACGCCCGTAATATTGTCATGTATGGAATCTAATCCTGCTTTTCGTGGCACCCCATGCAGCCAATGAGGTGACATTATGGAAGCGATCGTTACCATGAAGGTTGTTATGGACAAAAGCGTCCATAGCAACGACCAGCACGTTATGATGACGTAACACATATTGGAGAGATTCTTGGAATTGAGATCAAAATATGGAATGGAATAAACCTGAGTATTGCAATTGTTTTGGGCACTTCTTAAAAAGGTATCCTTGGGTTTACTGTTAGTATAATCTCACATGTGAGTATATATTCAGGGAAATCTGCTTTAAAGGCACGTGGCTTGTGAAGACCTATGGTCAACGATTCTTAATTTATCTCACTTCACGCATAAACTATTCGTAAATCACGGCAATAAAGTTCCTTTGTTATGTTTTCTACAAGTTCTCTTCAATAAAGCAAACCATGAATGACTCTTATTATCTCCACACTACACTGATTTCCGACAACGCTGGAAATCTGGAGCCCGAGACACAATCACTTCAAGATTTATTCCAGGAAATATACCAAGCACATAGATACAACTGGTCAATTATTTTGATTTAAGGGCGAACTGTCCATTCCAAGCAGATGAAACGCAAGTACTTCTTATCTTCAAGGCACAACAGCTGAAAATCCTCCAGGAATGGAAAGGCACGGGCTTAATGGTGTTGTATGAGGTTTCTTTGAAGATCCAACATTAACTCTCTGCGTGCTGCCGTTGTTGATTTGATGGCAAAATATGGGGCTACTCAAAACGGTAATATTTGTACGTGCAGTCGTTCTTGGTTAGCCGAACCTACGATGATACAGCTGCCGAAAATCCAGCCCGGTGAATGTTAGAGATGAAAGGGGATTGTCGTTTTTTTGCCTCTTTCTTCTTTAATGTTGAATTGTGGTTCTTCCCTTTTGAACCTGAAAATAAAATAAACCATTTTACTTCAAAATATATGGACCATAAACCGAACAACATTCACGTTAGACTAAATACGTGAGAGAAAAAGATTAATTAACTATTTTCATGACAAGACAATTCCAAAGGAGCAATCTAAAGAGAAAAATCGTATCTTGATCAACTCAACATATTGTACAAACCTATCCATCCTAAATGGTGGCTCTGTTTTGCCAGACTGCATAAATGAATAACACGGATCACTCTAGACAGTTTTATTGCTTTCAACTTACACACAAGCTTTCGCTCTTACAATATGCCCCACTCTAGCATTTAGCTGACACCAGCAATTTCGCCGAGGTGCAAATTGATGGAACGATCCTCAAAATTACCAGAAGTCTGTTAATTGCAGCATAAAACGAAGTTCAAGCTGTGAAACACTATAACGACATGTGCTCTGCCTCTCTCTAAGTAAACACAGCGTCGTGAGATGATCAAATGTTGCATCGAGAGAGTAAATAAAACCATTATACAAGTAAGCGCCTGGACTCAATGGAACTTTATCATCCAATCTTTGCAAGGCTCATAGAAAAGCAATTAGCATATTCTAGTAAGAATGCCCTTGACACCGTAAACAAGACATTTGAAGAGAGTTAGAATAAACTAAAGAGTGAATGAGTAAAACAAAAAACAATGTACGTGCTGAAACATTGTTTTTACCAATTTGCCTTAATTGCAGATCTGTTACATATCCAGCATTGTAATGTGCTAATTATTGTATTTACTGGGCTGTCTTACATGGGTCTATTGAATGAAGAGGTTAATACTGGACTGATGAAGCCTAAAATTTGCCTTCGCAGAATGTATTTTGTTGAGTAAATATCCAATCACTGGAAATGGTGATTTGTTTATACTGGGATCACTTAACTTTCTTTCAGATTTAATAAATTTTATTGAGGAGTATTTGGAACATTGTCTGTAGCATTGCTGGTGGGTATCAGTATAGTATATGAAATCGTTGCTAATATGGCTACATAAGAATTCCATAAGAATTAGTAGTTATCGATTATATTTTCAAATTTTGTTCCCTCGCAATATGTTATCGAGATAACAGACCGAGTACATCCGTATTCGATTTGTGTTCAATACCTATCTTTGCCTTCAGTTAAACATAAAAATAGTCATAAAATAATCTAACACAAAACCACATTTAACCTAAACATGGATGGGTAAAGAGGACACCCTTGTCCTGTGCCTAACGCAAAAATCAAGAAAGAACCAAACGAATTGGCAATGAAATGAATAATAACTCGATTCGTAATTGTAAACACGAAAACAATTCGCCCAACTCTTATCAACTGTTTGGTGTATTGCCTCTCTGCTCGGTGGCATCGTTCAGGGTCGAATAGTCAAAATATTTAGGAATCCAGCCGTCCTACCAATAAACACATCGGCATGTGTGTGGTGTGTCTTTATCGGTAATCGCCAGATGTCTGTAGGCCGATATCATAGCGAATCCCCCATAAATCAACCGTGCAATTGCTCTCGCTTCCAAGATTACCATTAACCCCTCTCTGTCCCTCCTATCACCCTCTCTGCTCTGCCTTAGTTCACTCCTACATCGCTTTTTAGCTAGACTACCCAACCCTTCCATACTCTCTAAAATATGGTCTTTGGAATATTAATTTCATTTCAATACATTTACTATAAAGGCCATTTTCTAGTTTGACATGTAAATTTGAAATTTCGCTTTCATTTAGGTATAAAATCAAAACGGAGCGCAATATCTCTAAACGTTGCTAACAGTAATGGGGCAAGGACACAACCCTGCTACAGACAATTTCTATTCCAGTCAATCTCAGCCAATCTTTTGGGGTATCATTTTAAAAATTCAAGATTCGAGATATATGACTCTCTTTATAATTATTAAACATGCTCATATGTTCTCTATGTTATAGACAAGGATTTGATACTTAATGAAAGTTTGTTGTTAATTCCATTATAATAGGCCAATAACAACTTTGAGGAGACTCGCAAGTGCATAAACAAATCTCTGCAAATAAAAGCTCATTTTACACCAGTATCATATTATAGCATGCAATATCTTTAATACGTACTGGTACACACTTAGCACAAATAATTAGCATCTACATTGCTTTTCACCTACGCAGAAACAAAAAAAATAGCCTTTATTTTTCCAGACATTTTTTAATACCACTACTTTTCTGTTACTATACTATGATGGGTGCTCACTTAACCTTCGATGTTCTGGGTTGCCAAAAACATAAGATATATATATCGGATACTTGGTTTGGTAATCGTCTTAAAAGACTCTTTTTCATAATATCTTGAATTCGCTATGAATGAAGCTAGAAACATTCCCTCTTGAAAAATGGGTCGAAATTTGAATCTGAAATGGTCATTTCTCTGTGGCTCCATGAATCTATTTGGTGAAATAATCTTTTTGAAAGATTTAATTTTTCAGCGACTGTGTGTTAGTCTAGGAGGTAATTTCCTCCAGTGATCTCTATGGCAAAGAATCACGCAATGTGTGATGAATTCGTAAATATGTAATAAACTGTCTACAAACAATAACATTCGGAAATAGAACCATAAACCCCTACACGTATCCATAACAAGTCCATACGATCCATTGTAGGAAAAATGGCGTGCAGTGGAATTATCTGATATTAAAATTCCGCCAAAATAGTGATGTGTACACATAAATAACAAGGCAGAGCTAAATCTGTCAACGTTGCCAAACGTTTAAGCTACGTTAAGCACAATGACAGTTTACCCCTAACCCGCCCGGACTTTTAAGTCGTTTCAGAACTGAGTGCCAAAAATTCGCGGCATGTTTTCTCCGTGAATGAAGATACTTGGTTTAGAAGATGGGTCGGGTGACTTGAAAGACGGTTTTCCTACTCCCTGTCTTCGCACCTGGAGGTTAATCCGCTTCGAGCACGAGCGTGTGGCACTGCCTTAAACGATCTACACGGGAGTTCATGGTCTGGCATTTTTAGGTTCATTCTTCTTTAGATAAGTTTTTATATACGTAGTCTGTGGACCCAGTATTTAAACAACAAAAGTAAAAAGATGGCTTGTCTTTTCGTTCGCACGTAGGGAAAGCTGTGTATCTTATATCCGCTGCGTAACGCTGAACTTAGCCTTTGCACTGACTAAATATTGTCTGGGACTACTTATTTCATTTTGAAATAAAGACATGAGATCTGTAGCTCATCAGCTTTGGGTGAACTTTAAGTTCTTAGTCACGAGCTTACACTCAAGGCATTCTGCTACATCAGCTTACTTGTATCAGCTGAGCTCCTACACTACCCTCATATCTACCAGCCCAAATGTCTCCATCATATTCTTTTTCGGTTAAGACGTTATAATTTGACAAAGAATAGCACATATTCATTTATGTAAAGTTATGTATTTATACACTTATTTATGTAGTTCACAATTTTCTATGTCATGACAAGGCGTTGTTGGTATACTGTTTGGGTATTTACAAATGTGGGAATATTCTATCAATACATCTTATCGTAACACAGTTGTGAAAGTAGTTAAAATGCATGTTTAATCATTTCTCATAATGCAAAACCAAATAATAAGCGGTTTCCTTGGAAGAAAATCAAATGGCCCCTAAGAGTGCTCAGGATGTGTTTGCAGTGAGTGACACTCCATGTAATTATCATATATAAAGTCAACGTGTAGATGAATCTAACAGACACATAAACGGGGTTCACGCTTTCACGATTTACAAACAGGATTCACATGCGTTAAGTCATTATGCTATGTTTAAATTTTCGTTGAAGACTCGCCTTTCTTTCGAGCTTCCCTGCTTTTCCTTGTAAATAAACAAGTGTACTTTAAAATAATGTTACTGTTAAGGCTAAGGTACAGTTTCCACAAAGACTTACTTGTACACAGTTTCCACAAAGGCTTACTTCTACTCAGTTTCCATAAAGGCTTACTTGTACACAGTTTCCACAAAGACTTACTTGTACACAGTTTCCATAAAGGCTTACTTGTACACAGTTTCCACAAAGGCTTACTTGTACTCAGTTTCCATAAAGGCTTACTTGTACACAGTTTCCATGAAGGCTTCCATGTACACAGTTTCCACAAAGGCTTACTTGTACAGTTTCTATAAAGGCTTACTTGTACACAGTTTCCACAAAGCTTACTTGTACACAGTTTCCATAAAGGCTCCATTGTACACAGTTTCCATGAAGGCTTACTAGTACACAGTTTCCATGAAGGCTTACTTGTACATAATTTCCATGAAGGCTTATTTGTACACAGTTTCCATGAAGGCTTATTTGTACACATTTTCTATAAAGTCTTACTTTGTACACGCCCCCTGGTGCTAAGGAAACCTTTACCCTGTGGCTTGACCGTACACAAGAATGTCAATATGTCCCTAAAACATAAAATCTCCTCGCTCCAAGGTAATTAGAGTTCGTCCAATTATACAAATAACACCACATCAGCTTTAAATCTACCTCGACAGGTAGACAACTGTTTGCATAAAAAGAACTTTCATCCATCCACATGTAAGCCTAAGGTTTATAGTTGTCATCATATAAGTCGATCAGTGTCCACGTCATGCTATCTCTACTGCACGCGTGCCTAAAAATTGGTTTGTCCCTCGCTATCGCTCGGGAGCTTCAAATCTATCATGACAGATTTAAGACTTCTGCATGCACACTCAGAACATCTCATTCTCATTCTCTCTCTCTCTCTCTCTCTCTCTCTCTCTCTCTCTCTCTCTCTCTCTCTCTCTCTCTCTCTCTCTCTCTCTCTCTCTCACATACACACACACACACCCTCTCTCTCCCTCTCTCTCTTTTTTGAAACTAGAGCAGACAAATAGGCAGTGTTCAATACGTAATATAACTAGTCCACTTGTAATTGCATGTGTAATTTACGCACATGGATATGACTCTTGTTTCATATTGAAAACAAGTTTGTCTGCGATCAAGTCTTAGCCATTATAAATCACGCAATCTCCTTTAGACAGTGCGAACTGGTTACAAAAAAAATAATTAAAACGTCGTAGACATGAAGGATAACGTGTGAAACGCCAAGAAAGATTAAGGACATTATTGCTATTAACAAAATGAATCTGTCAACAATATCAAAGTATCAAGCCAAAAGCACAATGTCAGATAAATGCCAATTAGCACTTCTAACGCTACCTGTCGGCTTATTTGACGAGCGAGACACTGGCGTCTTATTTACATACTTAATTGGCAGACCTCTTTCAAGTTCGCTAATGCGGCAATCTGATTGGCTAATTCCATTTACAGGTTCAATAACCCATCAATCACACTGTCGTATCCCACTGACGGGTGGACAATGGCTAACTACCTTGCTGTGTTTACATTGGGTTGATGATGGGGGGAGGGGGGAGTTGAAGTCTGATGTCTGTTTTAGAGATTACATGTCTGAAATATGGTGTCGAATGCATGTCAAATATGTGACGCCACGACAATTTTCGTCTTCTTTTTTTTTCAATCATTTGATTTTGAATCGTCTGGGACACAATGAAGAAAAACACAATTCACTTTATGAAATTAATAAATAACCTAACCTATCGACAGAAAATAAAACACATTCACACGACTAGCGAAGATTATGTCTGTCAGGTTCCTTGAACGTAACGTTTACTTAATTGATTTTATGTACAATTCATCATTTAAATTCTTTTTAAAAATCAAAATTACGATTTTTTCTGAACATTAATTTCAGACAACTACGACATACTTGCATTATTTAACACTAAAGAAATGAAACAATGGACACTTCCTCATTCGACATCTAAACTATAGCCGCGGTCAAAGGTCAAACACATGATTGCACGATGGTTTTCTAATGTAAATATCAACAACCAAAATAGCGCACTCGTTCCGGCGTTAGACCATTACACCGTCACATAAATCACTTAGTAAAGTGCGAACCCCTATACTAAACGGATAACATAACATTGGCCCCGTATGTCTCTGCCATTGACTAGTGCAATGTACTAGGATTATCGACCGGTGCAGTATGTTTTCTGCCGATGAAGTAACCGTAATATGTTTAGAGGACCTAGACTTGCAAAATCTTTAAAAACCTCTAGCTAACTACTTATTCTAAGATTTTTAAATGAAATGAAAAATTTGAAAAATATAATTATTATATAAAGGTGCATCCGAAAATCGTTGTAGTAGACGTGCTTAGGTCTTTATCTAGTTTCAAGGTATGGATAACAAAACTATATTTAACTTTCAAATATAGTCACCATCTGCTATCTGTTGAGCAAGACATCCTAATCTTATTGAGACAAATCGAGATTCACAAATCTTTACATACTTTAGCCCTGTAGCACGATCGAAGTAAGATAAGTGTGGGTGCCACGAAAGTGTAAACAAAATTTTGCTAATTCACGGCAAGAGAATCTTTATAAATCAATAAAAAGATTTTGAAACGAAACTACCAAAGTCGGTTAATCTCTACGGGAATCAATTTCCCAACTAGAATGAATATGACGTGTTCACACTAAAATGGCCACATTTTTTTTTCTTGAAACCTGACGCTCTATTTTATAACAACGGACAATCGTGTTTAATAATAACATGTTATTTCATCTTCGGCGTACATGTATTTTGCTTAAACAAATATTCATATGAGAAAGTTAAAAAAAATCAAATATCACATCTTAACTCAACCACAGAGAGAAAGGATATATGATATTGTTGAAGTCAATTTCTCAAGTCGATTTCAATATCTCGTAAAGATATGGCACATACTTTTTGAGATTAAAACATTGCGATGTTAACATGTTTATTGTAAAAGGATGTCTTGTTGATTTCGTATTTGATTATTCTTTGAGATAGATATCGTAAACTCTAGGTGACTGATGGGGATGTTACGTGTTATTTCAAGATTTTGACTCATAAGGTTTATGTCAGTAGTATTTATAGCATCGGGTTTGATCTCCTACATTTAAAGATTATATCATTTATTGTTAAATTGACACTTGGTCCCCTAACATAAAGCACTAAAGGGGAACAGAGTATGTTGTTGGAGTCAACTCTTTAAATGGTGTTATTGAATGGAGAAGTAATGAATGTTTCTGAAAATCAGTATCACAACGCTTTGCAATGCCGTATAGTGACTGTATACAAACAGGTCTAGGTCGTGATTTGTGATCGAAAACCGAACAAATGCGCGCACCAATGCGTTAAATGTAATTTTGGAAAATTATTTAGAGCTGACACAAATACGAACGCGGTTTGGAAGTGTAAGTAGTTAATTGAACTAATATCAAATTTAACGCAAAATTTCGATTTTTCAATAGCATAATTACCGTTTTCTGATTATCATTGCAAATAAAAACATGTCATAACCTTTGCGTCATGGCGTTATAGAGATAATTAAAGTTGTAAGTCTAGGGAGGCGATTTGAACATAACTCAGGAAATTCTTGTTTAAACCGCATATGATAAATCATAAAGCATACTCAGTGTCACTTTAAATGGTCGTATGTGACAGATACATTCAGTAATGTTGAAGACCGGTAAAGCTTGGGTAACAATTTTTTGAAAAGGTCCAGATATAACTCCATGGGTATATCACGTGGTATTATTGAGTTTGAGATCCTACCACCTTTTGTTTATATCCTTAAATGTTTGGCCTCATGAAGACAATGAGAATAATAGCCCTACGTACGTGTATTAGGTTGAAATGTTCATAATGTCAAAGGAAGAAGCAAATCTAATCTCAATGCATTTACATAGAACATTTATATTTGTAAATATTTATATGTTGTTTTTAAGATACTACCGTGAGAGATAAGCTGCATGTTTTAGATGTCGTGTTTTATAAAATATAACAGCAACCTATTTAGATTGAGCTTGTTTCTAAAAGTTTATACTATATAGGGAGATGTACTATACTGATATAGCATTATTACAGCTTAACGTCTGCGTCCAGTGTCTCGTCTGCTTGTGGTCTGACCTGTTGAACGCTATGGACATCTCAATATGAATCTTGGCGTATGTATGTAAACATTGAAAGTAAATAAAGCTTATGTACTTACAAATTACACGTTTCCCAAAATGTATCCGTTTTAAGTAGAATCCCGTTTGGTAGAATGGCTCAAAATGAAAGCAATTTCAACAGCATCACTTTGAAGGCGATGCCCACAACATCCAGTTGTTTGAATAACTAATGTGGCGTTAGTCACAACCAAACGATGCACAGAGTTCGGCTGATGAGTTTAGTATACCTGCACATTTCCAAACTCCTCACACCGACCGTCTCTCGCCACTCCTCTAAATTCTCTCTGTGTTGGCGTAGTACAGAGCTGTGAATCCGTGTATGAACAACTTTCAACCACTAACGCTCCGCTAAGTCGTCTGCACTAGAGCTGGGGCTCTGCCCGAGTGAGTCAAACCCCAAACACAATTCAAGCTGGAACTAAATCGCTCCCAAACATCAACAAACAGCGTATTCATCCAAATGCATCGCCAATCTATACCCAATAGGACTAGAGCCCCCAAAATGGCGCCCGGGGCAGACGATAACAGCACGTGCCCTGCCGTGCAAGGTTTTATCGATCGATATTTTGGATAAAAGATTGTAATATGAGTTTCAAGTTGGCAGCAGACGGGGTTTTGTTCCCAAACTGACGCTCTAGTACAAATTTACCTTCGATACGCTCCATTGATCACGGGTGGCAGACGACAGTTGACAAGCGTTCAACAAAATGAATAATGGATTCTAATTGGACTGATAGAAGAGTAGATGAGGTTTTGGCAGTGGCACATTACCACATAAAATGGTAGAGCGCTCGAACAAACTATCATATGAAATGATCGAGGTCATAGCGGCAATAATGGTCTCATACAGCGAGACAAGTATATATACAATCACATAAACTATAATTCCATAAGTCATTCTTATGATAAGGAAAAATAAACACCCATTTAAATTCACATATTAATCTATTGACGGATTTAAAGCCTTAGTTTCTCCTGTCATATTTTGTCACGATGTGGGGTTTTTTACTGTTGAATATAGATTCTGTTAATATCGATATTTACTTTCCTTGATTCAAGGTTTTGAAAATGGAAAGGAATATTTTAATCGAGAAATTATAAATGCAATAAAACTGCGATTAAGCACCGAGATCCAAATAAGGAGTTACCCAAGAAATGATCTCGTCTTGATGACATAATGCTGTTTACAACATGACTCAATCTTATCAAAATAATAGCGTCGATCTCCATGGTTACCGCTCATAAAGAATAAGACACTCACTGAAGAAATAATTATTGTGTAATTGGAAAGAATAATTGAGATACCATAAAACTAATTTGTAAACAATTAGAAGGAGGTCATCAAGGGGTGCTATGAAATTAAAAAAACAGATCGGAAAATGAAAGGCTAATATTGGTTATGAGATGACCCCTATTCAAGAATTTGTATGTGTGATCAAGTTTTTCAAGAACAATTTTACTTTCAATTCCGGTTTGTCATTTATCAATTATTCATTATATATGTAAATATTCAAACACATTACAGCATGAAAATGAATCATATATATTCCAACCTAATTCCTTATGAGAAGAGTATTTTAAAAACAAGTTCACCTCAGTTTTATTTTCATAAAACGGTACTCGTACATTTCCTTCAAACTGTTCAATGAAAAAGAAAATGGATACTAATCAGTTTGATGAAATACATTTGAAATGTTTTGAGACGACCCATATAACTCTAAGGGGTACAAAAGTTGACATATGTTTGATTTTAACCGGCATGCATTGTTGAACCAAATGTCACGTTTTGCGCATGCTGCACGTGCAATTCATGGCTTGGTATTGATTTTCATAGTTATTGCACGAGCTTTTCAGTTTTTTTACGGCAATGCAACAGAAAATCCTGATGATAATCCTAAATTGTTGACAGTGATAAAACACTTTGAAGGGAAGGCCGACCGAAACTGGTTTTGATATTTAGCGAAAGTAGAAGTATCCCAAAGTCATAGATTCATTTGATCATTCAGTTGGTTGATCTCATGCTTAGATAAGTTGATAAGTTAAGCTTTGTTTAAGTTTTTTTGGTCTACCACTAGGTATTTTAAAGACTTAAGAAAGTCTATAATTGTGGGTAAAGAACAGCTGGTCGATATGTCGTCACGCCCTCTGCACGTGCAATCTCCCGTAGTTTTGTAAACATATTCCCCACCATGTCTGGATCAGATATGAGAATTAAGGCCTTGTATTTTAAAATTATTTCATCGATTGGAGCGATATTGAAATTAATAAGATTTTATCGTTTTTGAGGTGAGTTAGTCGTCAGCGATCACATATACAGATATGTTGCAGATTTTTAAGTCAAAATTAGCATTGTGAAGTAATTTTTATCTGACTGGTTAGTTAATTACATTTGTCGAGATAATCGTTTTATATGAATTGATTTAATTGAAAGGACTCTAAATTCCATTGTCATAATCATATGGTATTATGTATGGGAGTTTATTTTGAAAAATATTTTTGTCTGCTTTGTTGTAAATATTCAAAGTAAATAAGTAGGCTAAGATGAAAGCTATATACTCCTGCGTCATGATTCTTTATTAAATTCGAACCTTTAATACAGTCTAGGTACTCATTCAGTTAGTCCAGATTTGACTTCATACACATGAAATGAAGAGCCTAGGAAAAGAATATTGTGAATGAGGAGACGGTACAGTATTAAAATATTTCATAGACTAGAGTTTAGTCTAATAATTTGATAACGTACATAAACATCAACATAACAAAACAACCTGATCTCTAAGCCTTGATGTCTCGGCTCCCTATGTCTCTATAGTCTTTCAGTTCCATTTGAGATTTGTCTGGTTAAATATTCTCACGATTAACTAAGAAATGGCAAATACATGGTAAATACATGTATTAGTTTTCATAGAAAACGAAACACATGATACTGTGTTTGACCACGGACTATTAACATGAAAACTACTATTACAACTTTTCAAACACTTTCATCTCGGATTTGAACTTAGTGCATATAGGGGGATGCTTTCGTTTCCGGGCCATATAAAAAAAACCCCGTTAAATATTTCGAAACTTGGTATGAGGTTAGATCTAGTGATTGAGTGGTGCCTTTTGCTACTTTGCTTTCTCAATTTTAAAACAAAATCTGGTTTCCATGGAAACAATTTGAACTTTGTGCATATGGGGTCGGGTTATTTTCTAATCTTTATCTAAAAATCTAATGAGAATCATTTTACTTAACCTGGTATGTGGTTAGATCTTGTGCTTGGGTGGTGCCTTTTGCTACTTTGGTTATTCTTAATTTTTCATTTTATCAAGGAAACAATTTGAACTTAGTGCAGATTGGGGGCTGTAGATGCTAATTATGATATTTAATGGCTCTGTGAGAATCAAATGTCACATTCCCTACAATAAAGAAGTTGACAAATATATAAAATTCTTCCTTATGCACCATTGAACTTGTTATATGTTTGGTATGGATTGTTTCTGGTATAAGTGGCAATGACATGATTAGGTTGGATTAAAAGTTTTGGAAGGGGGACATCACTGTGCATCACATGCACATATTTCAAGTTAGAATTTTAAAAAAAATTTGAATTCCCAATACATCAGGGACATGTTGTAACATCTGAAAGGGGTCACCGATACAGAATTCATTTCTAGGATGATAAATTTTGAGAAAGCACCAATTAACCATAATGAAAATCGTATTATATAACATACTGTGCCTCATTGAAATTGAATCCATTATTAAAAACCTTTGCTCGTTTTTGTTAAAACAATAAATACTAACTTGGCAATTGAAATTCAAAATCACATAATGGTACCCGCGGAAATATTCATCTTGATTCAGATTGAAAACCTTTTCTTCAAATTGGCAAACATTTTTTCCTACTTAAGATATCCACTCACATTTAAATTGCGAGCCGAATGTTAACAGGTCGGCGTGTAAACATTGAGTTAACCTACAAATATCGAGTTATTTTGTCCATGTGTGGCTCTCTTTCCTTTAATTGAAACATGTGTTTATCTCAAGCAGGTTTAGCACAGTGATTTAAAATGACATTTTGAAATTTCTAAACCAACGCTATATGTTTCGAATTCACTAATCAATACTCTATACATATATGCTCCTGGAAGAAAGTAATACAACAATAATTTTTTTCGCTTTTTATTTTCTGCAAGAGATATGACGACGTGACGTCAGAGTGCTCCTGACAAATGCATCATCAAAACGACAAGGAACGAAGTGTCTCGCAGGCAACCTTGCAGCGTCTTGTACAGTCCAAGAGGCGACGTTTTGCGGCAACCATTTCTGCTCATGGGGTTTAATTTTAAACGGATTTTCTCCCTTGTTTTCATAGCTTCACTAATCACTCTCTAGTCAATAAATGTCGATACCAATCTCTACTCATCAATCATTGCTGTTACATCTAAACGTTTTAGACTGATTAATAAATGTGACTGTTTTACATTGATCTATTCGATAATCCGTACAAAATGATGAACTTGTTCACAATCATCTGTCATTTCTTAACTTGAAACAAACACTTGAATCAAATCTTTATAAACATAAATCTTTACCACGACAATTAGTGAAAAAACAGGTGTTGCAATACTATATCCAGGTGCATTTTCTCATACTTTTAGGGAGCCAATAAACATTTTGATTTGAATTTTCTATATGATGTTATTGATAAAGAAGGCAACGGTATCTTATAGACGATCAACGTTATTTTTGTTTACATTCAATATTGTGGAAAATAAATAAATATCCTAATGATAACATCTCGAATGTAACAAAACAGTTCGTTGAGTATTTACACATACCCTATCGATTTTAAAGTATCAATTTTGGTTAATTTTGACCTAAGTTTAACCTTATGGGCTAACAATTCAATATCTACTTATATATTACATATAGAAGACTATAAAGGTTCACTGGTACGTGCGTCTGTAGTGCCGTACTTAGACTTAACAAAAGACTTTTGTTCATGATATTTTATCTCTGAATTCCCCCTAACCTAAACAAAATCTCTTGAAAAGCAAGTCTAGATTTGGCTTGAACAAGAAAAGCGTTTTCATTTAGTCTCCTTTCATTTATTAAATACAATCTTGTTTTTAAAGAAATATTTTTGAGAGAATGTGTTATAGTCAAGTGAAGCACTCCATTTCAAGCATCATTAAGTTCAGTATAAAATTGTCACTGAACATAAATCCTCTACTAATGGCAAACTAACCGTGTACACATTATCATACATATGGTTGAACATAATTAGTGACACATTTTCCATCGGTGCACATGTGAACTTTGATCGTTTTCCTAGCAATGGACATTTCAGTGCGAATTTTCGTCTGTGACGTCGTAAAACCATTGTTTGTGACATCTTAAAACCATTGTTCGTGTCGTCAGTGTAGCGAGCAGTCGTGAGGAAAGCAAACAATTTTTGGTAGATATATTGTGCTTTTCAAATGGAATAAAATCGGTTAGACTCGGAAACGTCTCATACGACTTTTACGAAACTTGGGAGAAATTGTGTGAACCCCCGCTCGGGATCATATTTGTTTCGTGAAAGTCATATAACACAATGTGCACTTCCTCGTTTAACAATCTCTATTAATATCTCTAAAATCACATACTTAGTCATTGGGAAAACAATGATGACAACGTTTAATCGTTTGAAGTGAATCCGATCCCGTATTTATAAGAGCTTCACGAACCGGAATGCCGGAAAACTAAACTCGAGCTACAGGAAGCCATATAATTTTGATAAGCGAAGAGTAGGGAACAATGATTCAGTGAATTTAGATACTGTACACTACTCTACTGTTGTTTGAAGACAGGAGTAAGGGTTGATCTTATCCTCCCATATAGGGATGTAAGTAAGGAAGTGTCTACTACATACGCCCTTTACTTACATCAAGGCCGTGTTCGAGAGCGGTCGCCTTAGCGAGCACGTGCTGTTTATACTTAATAATGTAAGTGCTTGTTGGTTCACGTTAGCGCTAGGTATCTTGAACACGGAGCATTGCAAATTGCAAGTCCCACATGCTGAGAGCATTGTATGTCATTTGGCCAACGTCATCGTTCTAATGACTGAAGTGTTTTAAAAAGTTATCTTTCGCAAGTCCAATATGTTAAGATAACATTTTATTTGATTACTATAAGTTGGTACACATAGTCGGTAAAAAAATTGTCATACGATACCGTGTGGATAATTATCACTTTTATTATGACGTTACATCGGGAACAGTGCTATGACGTCATATCTTAATCTTCCATACATTCAGGTGCCATATTTGAGACATATACATATGTATATATACGAGACCCATATCTATGTCTATCTATTGATCGCTGCTACGATATCCTACATTAATTAAAGTCTTTCTTTACAATGTTTTAAGGAGTTTAAACTTTGCTTGTTTTGAATTTAAATTGATCCCACATGGTTTAGAAAAATAATTATCCATCTTCTGAATAACATTAGTTGTCAATAATAGTTTATCCATGATTCTTGTCGGTGTGTATTCGTATGAGAGTGACAACTAGCGAAAACTAGTCATTATCGGAATGATTATTTTCACATTAGCAAATGAAACCACGCCCTGTATTTGTAGGTGCCATTATCGGGTTTAGCTGCAGAACCCTGCGGCAAAAACAGAGTAACACGATATCGTTACTCACAGATGAGATGACCTTTAACCCGAGTAACCATGAAAGGGGCCAGCGGGGAGATGTACCATTCAACAAAGACTTCCGAATTTGCCGAAGAGCAAGTTACAACAGATATATATACCAACGTAATTTGTAGGCCGGACCCAGAAATAAGATAGAGGCCTATGCAAGTTTATAAAAAGACTTGAAGCTTGATTTCAGTCTCCTTTTCATTTCATTTGATTCTTTTAAAAAAAAATTCTATTAACTGATGCATTTTTCATTTCAGAGTTTAATTGTTAGACTAACACCATCGCTGTCTCACAATAAGGGTCATCAAGTTGCTGTTTCCCAAAATATTGGCTTTTTTCAGGGTATTGTATTTAAAGGATTTAAAAAATCCACCTACAAACTATTGTGATTAGATACGTGATGTTTCAGTCATACAACACACCTTACGACATCATTACGGGAGGTGCCGAAAGCTGCCGATCTTTTGCGTTACGTATCGGCAAGCCGGATTCGCAGAGCGGCGCACAAGTGTCAGCGCGGGTTTCCAAAATTTACGTAAAAACTTTTTAAAAAAAACATTTACCTACGCAATCTGGTACAATGATGAAACTAAATAACATAAAATAGGGTTTTAAAATCCTTCAAAATGAACGTCCTCCATAGAGGGCCTAGTGAGGACATAGGGCAGACTTTGGAAATCTATTGTGATTTAGTGAGTAACCCGGTTGAATATTGAAATGCTTGGAATAGGTGCCAGGGCTAATATTTACGAAGCCCTAGATCTCTCAGCGCGAAGATAATCGTCATTCAAAATTAATGTCTGGTGCTTATCACTATCTTAGCACTAAGCAAGCTTTAAAACCCCTGGCCCTGTAGGCGGAGTCCTGCGATGTACTGGTCAAACATTTAAAATAATTAACACCTTTTAATCTAAATTTGGATTATGATACATTTCTTAAATATATATTAATTATCCAGGTAAAACACGTAATGTCACTTTCTATGTTTTCTAGAGACTGTATGGAAGTCTTATCCATGGTCAATCGCAATTCTGTGATATACCCATCGCTATCAGTGAAATCAAGGTCACCGTGCCCGCTCATCACTTATCTCACTAACGTAACAGACTGGGTCGCAGCAGCGGGTGCGCATAGTCCATTGCGAACCAGATAGGGGTTTATCATGTATAACGTCATGGGAGACTGCGTTTTGTCTCTATGGGAGTTTAAAGTATTCCATAATACTAGATAAAAGGAAACTAAATCTGCATGTTTTGGAAGGAGATTATTTGCTAAGTGCTGTCAATTACATTAATAGATTGTCCTCTTGACCTGTTGACACGCGTTGAGGACGTTGCGTGTAGGCCAATTTAAAAAATACTAGAAATATTGTTTAGGGAGAGTTTCATGAATAATCCAAATCAGTGTTGAATTGGAGAAATCGCGTGTGATTTATCGCTTAAGGTTTAATCGAATTTACAGTATATTTGGACACATGTCTGCCAACGTCAAATTCTTAACACCACAATGCCTTTACATCATTATTGCAAAGACGTTTCATGACGTCATAATGCTATGAAAGATTCATAACGGGGTTCTGAGATGGCCATTTTCATCCAAACATTATGAAGATCGTTTTGGCAGACAAATAAAAGCTCATCTTCCTGTCGTCTGATAATAAATATATCAACTCGATATATCACACTTGATATATTTGACACCAGAAGACACCTGAGTGAGACTATATTTTTACCACCCAAAATTTTGTTCAATAGGCGAAATCGCTAGTGATAGTACATGAAATCATATTTGTTTTACATCATCAAGTAATGACACCGAAATATTGTGACGTCATAATCCTAACGGCGTCACATTGCTATGACATCAGCGCATTGGGAGGCTTAGGGTAGTGCGATGTTCAGATATGTACCTTTTTCATGGAAACGTAATGAAAGATGATTTCGAATGGTAAATAGAATCTCCTCCTCGAGTATTCTGATGTGAAATATATCAACACTCCGCATGCCTCGGATATTTGTAACTTTTATCAACCAATGTTGATATATTTCATATCAGAAGACACTCGGGTGAGATTCTCTATCATGGATATAACGAACTCCAAGGGACCAACAAATTTAGTTCGCTACATCCGGTGTTCGCTATTCGCGTTTGGCCACCATCTTGGATCATCTTGACGGGACTTCAAAATTTATTCGCTATATCCGATTGTTCGCTATATCCGATTGTTCGCCATATCCGATTGTTCGCTATATTCGAGTTCGTTATATCCGTATTCTACTGTTTTTCAGGACTTTCACTTTTTATTAATATGATTAATTTATTGACGAAATGGCTATTAGTTTCTTGATTATAGGCCGATAATTTCAATAAAAAAACATATTTTTAATCAGTGATGCAATCTGGGAATCTATGGCCTTTAGCGAGCTTGTTTTGCAAGTCTAACAATATCCCTGCGAGCTATGTTTTCTTTCAATTTCCACTTTCATAGCGTCAAAGTTTCTTTGAAATAGAATCTCGTCGATTTTTTTCAAACAACTTAAGACATGAAAGCTTTCCTTTTCCGATTTCAGGCTCCACGAAATGTATCTTGAAAGTAAGTAATAGGCTTTAAAGGTACAACCGCACACCAACATTTCGTTTATAAAATTAATGCACTTATCTCGACATTACCAACAACCAACACTCAGGTAAATCTACATTATAAGTTATTTGAAAAATATGCATGTATTCATGCTATACAGTTAATTTTAAAAGACCGGAAGTATTTGATGCAACTATATGATATCGGCAATTTTCAAATATTGCATAGAGCCTCAAAGCCAAAACGGCAGTCTAATATTAGACTCTGATGTGATAAAAAATCAGTTAGAAAAATTAGAAAAACAAATTAAATGAATGAAAAGGAGACTGAAATTTCTTTTTATAGACTTGCTTAGGCGTCTTACCTTATTCAGGGTGTGGCTACTAAAACGGCAGCCACCATTGTTGTACCGTGTATTAGAAATTAGTGAATTTACATTTATATCTTAACAGTGGATAGTGTGTCCTCAGTTAAGAGAATAGGGTACATTCACAGGCTAAACATGTACCAAGATCAGTTGTTTTCAACAATCCATGTTTCCGACATGTGTACAACCGATATTTACAATTTTGGACATCAATGTGACTTCGGCCGCCTGAACGTTTTCTTTGTGCAATGTAGTTAAATTGTAAACAATGGTAAGTATTTAATTGCAGTATTTAAAGATCGTGCATATGTTCTCAAATGATCTAATATAGATACTTAGAGTACAAAAATGAACATCTGCCTTTAAAGTTGAAACCAAATTTCCAAAGGCTATTGAAGCTACGTTCTGAACAGCATGAATCTCTTTTTGTAATCATTTGCAATAGCGATTATTTCTTATTACTTATTTTTACTGCTATGATTATTTAAAAAATTGTTTCCTGTACTGCATCAGTTATTGCCTCAGATTTTGCATTCACGTGTATGAAATCTATTTCAATTCATGAAAACATTGACAACATCTTTTATTCTCTTGCTTAATTTGGTTAACCCTTACAGAACGCAGTTAAACCACATTCAATACGATGAATAAATTGGATAAAGTGTATCACTGCAAGTTATACAGTATATTTAAGTCGCGGACATTTTGTAGGATCATAATATACGATGTCCAGTTATGTGACTATCTAGATGCGTTCGTTGGTCTTTATCACAGTATCCCTGCGACTAGAATGTTACAATGTGACCTGCCCCGAGACAAGGCCAAACTTTCCGAAATAACTCCTGTTGAATAAGAATATAAACTGTACCTACCTCCGGGTCATACCCATGAAACCTCGAATATTAACTCTTGTGATAAAACACCGCATTCAATAGTTCTATTGTTGACAAGTTCCTTCCTTCCATCCGGCCAAGTCTACCCTGAACGAATCTCACGCAGGATATTTGTTGAATTTGTTTGTACTTTCTCTCTATCAAACATTGATTCTCTGCCTGTGTCGCCGTGCCGATTTGGTTTCAGAAATGGCGACACAGAGATTGTTTGATTTAAGCTTTATTCGTTTACGTATCTCTTTGTTCCTCATTCATTCTTCTCTGCAAACACATTATTCATACGTCCCGTCTCTTATCAGTTTATATACTCAGATTAAGCGGAAGAGAATGTTTTGCCAAATCACTATCGTATTATTAGGGCTACTATTTATTTCATTCGTACAAACTTTTAAACCTTCTCTCATCCAGTGTCATTTTTTATATATTTCGGGCAATTGAGTTTCCTTCTTTTGTTTCAATCATTAATCACGAGCTCAATCATGCATGTCCCTTCTTCATTCCTCTGTCCATCAACATTTCTCCTTTGGCGACAGTAGAATTTTGTTTCTATTCAACCGTCGTTATTTTTCTCCTCCGATCTCCTCTTCAATTTCTTCACTCAATAAGAAGTCTGTTTAAAATTAGTTCCACCACGAAAACAGAATTCTAGAAACACGACACGTCGTAAATATAGATCTTTCAGCAAACACGCCTGTCACAACATCCAAAAGGTCGGGGTGACCTAGCAAAAGACATATCTCTAGTTCTATGATCTTGCCTTTATAACGTGGCCTTACAATAACGTTTCATAATCTTACCTTAAACTAATTTTTAACTGATTGAAAAAAGTTCAACTATTGAAGTACAGTGAATATAACTTCAGATAATGATGATTTTACGATTAATGCTGATACTAATGATAATTTCAGCTTTATTTTTGGGACGACTCAGGAGACGACTTTTGATTTCTTTAGAATTAGGAGAAAGGAAACTGATTTCTTAGAACAACATCAATTTATACTTCTTCGTCTCTGTCTGCCTTTTAAATATTTCTTCATCTATGTATCTCTTTCCGTCTACGATTCTGTTTCTCATTTTTTTAAAAAATTCTTAACACAGGAAAACATTAGTTATCCTCTTCTTATATTCCTTTGCCAGTCTAACTAACTGACCATGATGTGAATTAACAGACACTTCCTCTTTACTCCTCTCCTTCTCTCCCTTAGACTGTAATTTCGTCAATGAAATATTTTAATAATTTACTTTTCATTCATTCGCAATCATTTTTTCTTCAGGTTCTTTAATTCATGTGTATGCAGTCAAATCTAGACTTGCTGAATGGAGGCCTAGATTGTATTTAAGGTTCCTAGCCAATACACAGTCCGTGAAACAGGACTATCCATCCCAATCTCTGTCCATTTGCTCCAGAGAATAGACGGGTCACCCTGACCTGATCAGAACGTGTCCCGACCTTTACCGATGTTTGCCGAACATGCAAACATTCTCCACTTCTCCGTCAAAGGCCAATTACCACAGAAGACATTCTCAACTTTGTTTGATTATCGCCAACGAGCCGAATTTTTGCGATGCCAAACTTTTAAAGGTGAAATGACCATTTTACATAGGCAGTCAATATCGTCAAATTCATATAGAATGGCTTTGTTCGGGCATTATTTGTAAGTTTTATTTAAATGTGACATAACCATGACATTGCCTTTCATGATATGCATTAATCAAATTTCCAACAACATCCAACTATATGGTAATCATCGAATGTATATGGCCTCAAAAGATTTGAAAATTAAATTTTTCATTCTTGAAGATTATTTTGATGATTAATGACTGATGTGAGATGACTCTAGTCTATAAACGGTGACATATTGCCCTGGTGTGCACGTGTGCACATTACTCATTCGCTTAGCAACGATTGTTTCATTGCTAGTTCCTATCGGTGTATGATTGTGACGTCATAAAACCATTGTCCGTGACATCACTTACAAGCTTACTGTTTTCTGGATATTTTATGCGACACGAATGAAATAGAATCGGTAATAAAGAAATGTTCATTTACCAGTAAATACACCTTATTACTTTAAGAAATTCTTGCGAATTTGCAAATTACCTTCACGCTCACCTTAGTTCAAGTTCACTCTCGTTTCGTAAAAATCTCCCTAAAAGGCTGTTTTGAAATTAAGCTCTCATAAACACACAGACTATATAGAAAGGTTATTACCCACAAAAGCGTGTCATATGAAGTTTACGAAACGAGTGTGAATTTTTGTATTACCCGAGAGATTCACAAATTAGCAAGAGCTTCGTAAAAGTCACACACATCCGAGTGTAATGAATTCTTCATATCTGATTGTATCTGCCTGCTTCCTTTAGGACGGTGCGCTTCAATGACGTCACGGATAATAATAATAATAATAATAATAATAATAATAATATATTGCATTTGATAATGCGCCACATCCACCCAAGTGAGTGCTCTGTGCGTGTAATGGTTTTATGACGTCACAGACGACGAAATGCTCGCTCAGATAAACGTTGCTAGGTAAAAGGATATGTGCACATGTACTCATATTGAAAATATGTCACTATGTTTCACTCATTGGTAATAAAGGAACCTGCAAAACAATCTAGAGTATTACTCAGTAAATACAATCTCTTTAAAATAAGATATTAAATTCGCTCATTTTTTTTATCGAGATACCCACTAGAGCGCCCTTTATACCGTTCGCTATCCACCATAATCTTAAAATAGCAGATCTCACGTTGTGTAGAAAAATGAGAGAAATGTGACCGAGTGGCTTGATCTTATTTCAATGAGATCGGTCTTTACAAAAAGACTGTGCAACAAGAATGAAGTCGCGTTTGATTATGAAAAAACCATCATAATTTTGAATTCATTATTTAAAAAATCATAGATAAATTTTTCGTCTGGATCGTTATGGATCATCAAGGTCAAAATGATACGTACAAATGTCGGCCAGCCATATCAAGACAAGATTTGAAATTTATTGACAGCTGCACGTGCTTCTCGTGAGTTCTAGATATTGAAGGTTGTCACAGATTTAATCACATTTTAACCGAGTGACAGCAACTGTTTTCGTGTAGAAATTCAAGGAATGTGTTTTTCAACCTAAGTTGAAAAGTGTTACGATAAGTTATCTTTAAATTCCTCTATCAATTAACTCGCTATTTCAATCATTCAGTTAACATATATATTTAAACAACGTCTTTCACTAATTTGATATTTAAATGCTTAACTTTATAACATTGCATGAGGGTTTCCATTTTCCCCATTAATTGATGGCATTCAACCCCCATTTGCAAAACTTTGGTACCAAGTAAAGCGAAAGACTTAACAAATATCTGATTGAGAAATTTCTATAACTAATTTAGGTTGATTAGGATATTAAGATATGCCGGTTCGAAAATACTACATTATAGTCATAATCTAAACGATTAAATTCTTTATAATGGCTTCAACGAATATTTTACTTTTTTTAGAATTTATTTTTGATCAAAATTTATTGCGATTATAATATGATAACTGAATTATTTTCATGACTCACCAATTACGTGAAGCCAAAATAATCTAATTACAAACTGGTTTATTGTTTTTAAATTAAAACCATACGTGACAGTCGGGGAAATGTACTTATAAGCCATTCCAATTCAATATGTTTATTATTGTATACTTCAACCTAATGTGTTTGGCGCCTAAAAATAGGAAGTGACTTATAACTCGTCATGGGCAGTCGCCGAGACCTCCGAAATCGAGATGAAACTGGCGGCAGAAACAATTACATTTATCATGTCGCAAATATGACATATGAATCAGCTAAGATATCCGCCTCACACACTTCCGCTTTAGAAAATAGGAAGTACAAGCACACTTAAACATGATTTATTTAGAATAAATGTAAGAAAAGAATCAAGTTGACGATGTTGACGAATATGTTTTTTTATCAATTCCTTAAGAGTAATTTTACATATTATACCATAACATTATTTAAACTTTTAAAAAATTGTTAGATTTTGTACTATTAAAACATATTGATTATATATTACAATTTTGGCAATTCAAATTTTTTTGTTTGTGAAAATAAAAACATTTTATATTTCTACACATCTTTATCTTTCAAACTAAACTACTTCGCTGAATTGTTTCGGTTTCTATAACTCTGTTCCTCACTTGAACAATATTAAAAATCCTATCATACGACATGAATTAAAAAATCGCCGTCAATTGTGAGGTCATGAACTTGACTGTAACAGGTCATTGTTCAAAATCTACTGTCAAAACGATATCTCCTAGGAGATATCACTTGATCTTCCACAAGTGATATATACTGTGGAACGCAGTTTTGGATGAGAAAACCCAATTCTTGATCTCTGGCTTGTCACGTGCCAGATTATTTCCTTGATCTTAGCGTGGAGGTCGAAGGTCAAGTCATATATCGATGAACTTATGATCGGTCGATTGATGATCGATGATCTTATTCAAGCGTTAGGAAAACATTTTAATAAAATGTTTCTTCAAATGCTTACTGGAAATAAATCGAGAATCTCACCCATTTTTCTTCTTATGTGAAATAATTCATAATGAGTGTGATATCATTGTGGTGATGCAGTGATGTCATAGCATTATGACATCATAAAATCATGATTCAACCACTTGATTATCTAAACATGTGTGATGCCATGTTCTTGGTGATGAAATGACATTTTCAGAATCTCCTATAAAAAACGATTTATTTAGGAGATACGAAAGGTTATATATTCTGTGGAACAGTTTTGGATTATGTATGTTAAATACATAATTTCATATATCTTCTATTACGGAAGTATATAAACATGATGAAGTACACGATTTAATGAATATTCAACTTCTTTATTAACAGATTTGCGACGTTTCGGTATAGCTCCTTATACCGTTTGTAAGCATATGGACAAAAAGATGTATAGATGTATAGATGTATATATAGGTGTGTTTTCAGAAACAACATTTGGAGATTAACAATGGGATAACAATAACAATCAAGATAGAGAATACATATTCAAGTGGGATATATAAGATAAGATAAGATAATCTTTATTGTCCCAAAAGGGAAATTTGTTATAGTATAATTACAATTCTCCAGAATGAAGACAAATAATAACATAATATCAAAAAACAATTCATGTCAAAATAGTTAAGATAGACAGATAATTTACTTAATTTACATGAAAAACATGATGCAACATTAGACAGAATTTATTTCTCTAATGCTGAAGGGAATGAATGATTGGCGGAACCTGTTTGTTCGAAAAGTCGGCATACGCAGCCTACGTCCAGAAGGTAATGTCGAATATTCCAAGAAAAGTGGATGGGAGGAATCTCCCAAAATTTTGTTTCCTTTTTCGATAACTGCTGCTCATAAATACTGCCGATCGTTTCAATAGGAAGCCCAATAATCTTAGATGCGGTATTCACGATTTTTATCAATTTGTTTCTTTTTTGAACAGACAGGTTCCCAAACCAACTTAAAAAGTTAAATGTAAGGACACTTTGAATGAAGGTTCTGTAAAACAACATCATGATGGTTTGATCAATTTTAAAGTATTTTAGTTTCCACAAGAAATGTAAACGTTGTTGTCCTTTCTTATATATTTTCTCAGTATTCTCATTCCAAGAGAGTTTAGAATCAATGATAGTACCTAATTATTTATATTCATTTACTCTTTCTATTTCATTGCCATCAATACACACAGATTCTAATGTTGACTTAGTTCTCCTAAAATCAATTATCATTTCTTTAGTTTTTTGAACGTTCAAATATAAAAAATTAGATTTACACCAATCCACAAATCTTGATAGCTCGGATCTATAGGCAAGTTCTGACTCTCTAATTAGGCCTACAACTGCAGCGTCGTCAGCAAATTTGATGGTAAAACACGAATCAGCATTTGAGACACAATCATTTGTGTACAAAATGAACAAAATTGGCGAAACAACACAACCCTGTGGAGCACCAGTAGATGTACATAAAGTTGAAGATTTAACATTATTGACTTGTACAAATTGCTGTCTGCTAACAAGGAAAGAATGTATCCATCTAATGATATTTGAGTTAACATTCATATGACAAAGTTTATCAAGTAACAGATGTGGCTGAATCGTATTAAAAGCAGAGGAGAAGTCAACAAATATTATTCGGACATAAGAACTATAATTTTCCAAGTGTTTATAGATGTTATTAAGCAGAGTTATTGTTGCATCATCTACTCCACGCCGTGCTCTATATGCAAATTGATAGGGGTCTAAAACGTCAATCATATCCTTTAACAAGAAATTCTTAACAATTCGTTCTAAACATTTCATAGCAACAGAGGTGAGAGCTACTGGTCTGTAATCATTATTGACAGAGGGGTTTTTCTTTTTTGGTAATGGGATAATTTTTGATGTTTTCAAAAGAAAGGGAACATGATGGAAATTTAATGATAATTGAAAAATCTTTTGGAAAATACCAGCCAGTTGCACTCTGCACTCTTTTAGAACTACACCTAGCAAATTGTCAGGTCCACAGGCTTTATGTGAATTTATCTTAGCAAAAGACGTTATCACATCATCTTTAGAAATATCTAACACCTCACATGGGGGAAGGGATTCAAGTACTTTGTTTCTTTCTTCTGAAAAATTACAACTATCAAATCTAGAGTAAAATGAGTTTAACTCATTTGCAAATACTAAGTCATCATTTGATTGTAACTTGTTAGGTCTGCTGTTTGATCCAATGATAGTCTTGATGCCATTCCAAGCATTCCTCAAATTGTTAACAGAAAATTGTCTTTCAATCTTTGTTTTATATTCATCTTTACATTTTCTTGTTAAAGCAACTATTTCTTTCTGAATCTCTTTAACCTTAACTTTATCTCCAACACAAAAGGCCCTTCTCTTTTCATTCAACACTGATTTAAACTCTTTAGTAACCCATGGCTTGTTGTTTGGAAATAATTTAACACATTTGAGAGGTACAATATTGTCTACACAAAAATTTATATAATAAGTTACAGAACTTGTGAGCTCATCTAAATTGATACAATCATTTTCAAATACATCCCAATTTGTACAATCAAAACATCCTTTTAATTGATCAATACACTCTTTTGTCCAAGATTTTACATGTTTTACAACAGGTTTTTCTGACTTAAGTTTCTGACGATATAATGGCACTAAGTAGACTGTAATATGATCAGATGTCCCAAAAGGAGCCTTAGCAATAGATTTGTAAGCGTCCTTCACACTTCCATAGCATAAGTCAATGGTATTCCTTGATCTTGTTGGGCACTTTACATACTGGTGAAAAGTTGGCAGAACGTGCTTTAAATCACAAGAGTTAAAGTCGCCGAGTATGAATTTTGGTGCCTCTGGTGAAATCCCATTGAGTTTTTCCATGGTAGCGTGAATACAGTCCGAAGCTTGCTTGACATTAGCATCCGGAGGAATATATACTGTTGTAACAAATATTTGTCCGAATTCTCGGGGGAGATAATATGGTCTCACAGAAATAGATAAGAGCTCAATGTCCTTATTACAAACGGTGTCTCTTACCACATGATGTTTACACCAGCGTTCGTTGATATACATACACACACCACCACCAATACTCTTTCCTGTTTTTGTCACATCCCTGTCGAGTCGAACCGGAGTTCCAAAACCACTAAGCTCCAAAACCGTGTCGTCAACCGTGTCATTCAGCCATGTCTCAGTAAAACATAACAGGCAACTCTCACGAAATTCATAAAGGTTCTTAACACAGGCTTCAATTTCTGTTATTTGCCGACGAAGTGATCTTACATTCGACAGAATGATTGTTGGGAGAGCGGGTCTTCCGTATTCTCACCTTCTGTCGAAGTCCACCTCGTCTTCCTCGCTTCCTCTTCATACCTGGTTCTTTATCTTTGCCAGCGTTGTTGCGGGTACATTCCGGGGGCAAATCAAGTCTCAAACCACTCACATCAGTGACTCCTTGAAACTGAAGAAGCTGATCCCTTCCATAGCTGATCGCGTTGTAACTGCCGTAACGGCCATATTGGTTGTCATAGACGCCATTCGTCGTATACATCACTAGAGTAAGAGACGTGGGAACCAGTGAGTGGGGTTTTAATTTCCTACCATGGTTTTAGGTTGTAGAGTGGAAATGTTGTCTTCTATAGGAAGCCGGTTCCTATTTTTTTATAATTTCACTTTTTCTTTGAAATAAATTTCCAATAGTGTTATAATGTTTCTTGGAGATACTAGTTACACAAATATGATCATAACGTTAGATGTGATTTTCCAAAAACTTCTATGTTTGGATTGCCAATGAGGAAATTATTCAGATATAGGTATGACTAAGTTCTTTTTTAACACCAGTGCCTTAAATTTAACCATGAACAAAATGGATGTTCAAGTGATTTATTTCATTGATGGAGGTACAATGGTTTTTATTCTATAAATCTTGTTTTGAAAAATATTTAAAATTTTGTCTGTATGAAACGATAAATTATTATAATTATATATATATGGAAATCTCGGGTCCTACCGCCCATCACACAATGTTTTACGTATTTCAAAACCGTGCGTGCTTTTCCAAAATCATTTGGCTGTAAGTTCCACACAGATGGAAATGTTATACCTTAACCCCTGTCCAGTTGGATATACAATACAGAGGAACTGTCAGTTATCCATAGCAACAGAATATCTAGCATAGCAACGACAGGCGCGCTTGTCCATCTGAGAAACCAGACGTGAAATCTCGTCCAATCTCGCGGTTCATGTGAAGTTCAAACGATATGATCAAATATTTCCCCGGAAGAGATAATTATCTGTAATTGATGGGGCGTTCTATCTGTGCAGACATAGTGAACTATTGCAAACATAGATGTTCGTTTGATTAAACATTCTATGTCGGTTTCAGCTAAAAGTCACACGGTCAAATACCTCATATGCAATATACAGAAATAATATTTGAAATTGCAATTGCATTATTAAAAGAAATTCATAGGCTTAATTTTAGTCTAGTCTAAACGAACATCCATTTCATCCTATTATAATCCCATTATAACATAAATGCTATTTAAAGCATAGTCTGTCTAAGAATCCACTCCAATCGCAAGCTGTTATTATATTTTAACTTTAAAAAAAAGTCTTTAAAAAATGATTATTTCTGTATTACTACTATGGAGTATTTCAAATCAATGTCTTTTAATATCTAGTACATAAACTCAAGTTGATAAAACTAAGAACAGTTGCCGAGGCTTGTGAGAAAAATTTTATATCAGAAGAGATGAGGGTTTCCTCTGTTGGGATTGAATGGAGACAAGGATGATTATGAGAATATTTATCTTTTCTTGACAATTATAATGTTTATCCCAGCGAAAAAAAAAAATTTATGTTAATACGAGGGTTAACACGTGTAAGAGAATAGAAGCTTTGAGTTACAATAAATATTTTAAATAATACATTGTTAATCAGTTTACTCAGTAGCATTATTGGCATTTTTACATTGATGGCCAAATATAATTGGTTCAGTCTAATCACGTGACCGTACACCTGCCAACAATCGCACGTGCTACATCACATGACGTAACAAAAACAAGGATCTATGGCATGGAATTAGCTTCCTGTGTAATCAAACAATAAATTACAGAAAGTCGACAAGTCGTGTGGTTGAAGTGTTTGATTCGGTGATGAATTGAGCAACCACTTGCATTACGTAACATTGTCATTAGCGGCAGGTGACCATGGAAGTACTTTGGCACTCAGGGGGTTAATATGACCTAGCGTGGATATGTTGGCTTATGGTTGTTTGAACGAAAAATCTTGGGGCGGTTCTTGTGTATTACTAAAACACGAAAATCGAGGGGATATTCCTGTTGAAGGACCACAGTGTATGATATTGTTATTTGGAAAAATAAAATTCAGACTTTATTAAGGATAATAATTTATCGATAAGCTTTGGTTGTGTCTGAAAACCACAATCTACGAGCTATCAGTCCAGTTTAAAGACAATAAACCGTTTTCAGTTGTCATTTGTACTCGAAAACCAGACAGTGGCGCGCACCAATGACTAAAAACGAAATTTTAGAAACTTTTCTTCAGCATGCACAAAGACAAATATTTATTGGTTGTTTTGAATAAGGTAAGTAGTTTTACATATATGCACATTATATAAATGATGATGATGATTTTCTCATCGTCAGCACTGAATTCCTCAACAAGTTATCCAGTTAGCCGTGTGTTGCATCTCCTTGTACATTTCAGCGTGCAGCAAGTGCAAAATTACTACCCAGTTCAACGCACTCTACAAAGGAAAATACTGTATTCTGTTAATTATTAGTAACGGGTCTATATATAAGTTCTTCAATCTCATTGAATGAAGTCGAATCTTCTTGGCTTGTATCTTGAAACGATCTTATTTCAATGAGATTGTAAGTTCTTCATCAGAGGTTAAACTGTTGTTAATGGACAACTTCGTGAGTAGCCAACCAGGAGTCTGTTCCAGCCCAGAAAAAGCAATTGTAACCGAGATTACGTGCAAGAAAATATCTAAACAACCTCATTGAGTTTGTTGCTGAAAATTACCACTTTTCGCGGAATTGTATAGATACATATTTATGATTTAAGTTGTATCTTTTAAATGAATACTTGACAAATTTTACCGGCTTAATCGCGAAATTTTGCCAAAAGGTTATTATGGAAACTTGTCTGGATTAGATAAAAAGATAAATATAGGTCAGTAGCCATATTCCTCGTAAACATATTCAATGGAAAGTTCATTTTGGCTTGCAAGACATTGGTTGAATAATCATTGAAAGCGAGTAAATGTTATTTAATTTGATTAGAGCAGTTAATATGACAGACAGGCTGTGTGTCACCATTTAACTTGTACACTGGTATAAACATGATTTAAGAAGGGATTGTATCCAGAAGTTTAATCCACATACGACAACTTTTTGTGACAACATATATTTGTGTAATGAAGTATATTTCTGATGGAAGCCCTTAGGGTAAAGGCTTATTCGCAGAGAACCATTTTATAAGAACCAGCGATTGTTTTTATAATGAGACACTGCCAAAGCAGCATAGGTAGAATACTTTAGAAAAATATATCTATGAGTCCAAACTGCAATTTCGCTACAAACAGTAACGATACTAGACTAAACTCGTTGTGCTCTAAACGGTGATATAATAATCATATTTGTAAATTCACAATAAAAGAATAACATTGACAAGATCAGCCATTTTGACACGTTCAATCTTTCAAGCCATATTTCAAGCATAAAATATGGGTCCTCGTCGAGATAAATACGTTACCAAGTGTCCACGAATTTAATATGGAGATACATCATGTGTCCGAGTGAAATATCAAACTCGATCGTTCACTCGGACACATGATATATCTTCATATCAAACTCGTGGACACTTGGTGACTTATAATATAATATACTTTTTGTAAATCGGTTCGATAGACCTATGTGTATCACTATTTTTGTCGCATTTCGTCTTTTCATATTAAATTTTGTCAACTCATTCAACATTCACATTGGAAACGATGTTCACCAGACACAACACATTATTTTACGACCGCTTCACTGAACTATAACAACTCTTGAAGGCTTGACCATGGATAAAAAAAAATTGTTCGAGCACACTTCTCAAAATTATATGTGGGTCGGTTGTAACAGAGGGAAACAATACAGTTGTAAAGTTGTAAATATAGTGTTGAGTATGTTATGCATTAGGTGTTGCTGTTTTCCCAAACTACAGTTGATGGCAGTTTATTAGTAATCAACCATAGTTGAAAACTTAGACGAATTCTCAGAAATTTTGAGTGCAAATCATCAACACCTTCACTGTCACACCATCATCAAATCCTTCACTGTCACATCATCATCAACACCTTCACTGTCACACCATCATCAACACCTTCACTGTCACATCATCATCAACACCTTCACTGTCACACCATCATCAACACCTTCACTGTCACATCATCAACACCTTCACTGTCACATCATCAACACCTTCACTGTCACATCATCAACACCTTCACTGTCACATCATCATCAACACCTTCACTGTCACATCATCAACACCTTCACTGTCACATCATCATCAACACCTTCACTGTCACATCATCATCAATACCTTCACTGTCACATCATCATCAACACCTTCACTGTCACATCATCAACACCTTCACTGTCACATCATCATCAACACCTTCACTGTCACATCATCATCAACACCTTCACTGTCACACCATCATCAACACCTTCACTGTCACATCATCATCAATACCTTCACTGTCACATCATCATCAACACCTTCACTGTCACACCATCATCAACACCTTCACTGTCACATCATCACCAACACCTTCACTGTCACATCATCACCAACACCTTCACATCATCACCAACACCTTCACTGTCACATCATCAACACCTTCACTGTCACACCATCATCAACACCTTCACTGTCACATCATCATCAACACCTTCACTGTCACATCATCAACACCTTCACTGTCACATCATCAACACCTTCACTGTCACATCATCATCAACACCTTCACTGTCACATCATCAACACCTTCACTGTCACATCATCATCAACACCTTCACTGTCACATCATCAACACCTGAACTGTCACATCATCAACACCTTCACTGTCACATCATCATCAACACCTTCACTGTCACACAATCAATCAACACCTTCACTGTCACACCATCATTAACACCTTCACTGTCACATCATCAACACCTTAACTGTCACATCATCAACACCTTCACTGTCACATCATCATTAACACCTTCACTGTCACATCATCATTAACACCTTCACTGTCACATCATCAACAACACCTTCACTGTCACATCATCATTAACACCTTCACTGTCACACCATCATCAATACCTTCACTGTCACATCATCATCAACACCTTCACTGTCACATCATCAACACCTTAACTGTCACATCATCATTAACACCTTCACTGTCACATCATCAACAACACCTTAACTGTCACACCATCATCAACACCTTAACTGTCACATCATCATCAACACCTTAACTGTCACATCATCAACACCTTCACTGTCACACAATCAATCAACACCTTCACTGTCACACCATCATTAACACCTTCACTGTTACATCATCATTAACACCTTCACTGTCACATCATCAACACCTTAACTGTCACATCATCAACACCTTCACTGTCACATCATCATCAACACCTTCACTGTCACATCATCATCAACACCTTCACTGTCACATCATCATCAACACCTTCACTGTCACATCATCAACACCGTCACTGTCACACCATAATTATCATTGACTCTTTGGCTTCACCATCATCATTGTTGTCATTGTTGTTATCATCAAGGGGCGGGATAGCGCAGTGGTTAGCGCGTTCGGCTTCGGATCAAGAGGTCCGTGGTTCAAATCCCGCCAGGGGCTCGGCGACTTTTTCTGCAGTAGAGAACTGTTCTACACGCAGTCAGGTTTGGATGCAATGCTACACTGGGTTTCAGAGTAGTACCACCCATGGTTCGCTAGTTCCAGCCGATGCTCGCAGGTTTCACCGCAATGTGTAGCCACAATGCTGTTGCGGGCTTTCTCCCTGCAATAATACTAGCAGCCGCGTTATAAGTGAAATAATCTTGAAAGCGGCGTTAAACCCCAACTCACTCACTCACTGTTATCATCAACATCTAAATGAATAATTACAGACAAATTCATAACATGAACCAGATCTTTATATAATGAAAATAGATCATGTCATTTCCATGGTAACAACCACATGTACATTTTATGTCCACAGAAGCATTACATACAGAAATGGCAACACATGCCGCAAGTTTAGCTGGGGTTATATAACAGGTGCAATTATGATTATAACAATAGTAATACATCAGAATCGTGTGATATAACAATGGAATAAAAATCATATCAACCAACATATAGTGTCAACAGTATGAAAATACCAACAGTTTGGAATAACATGTAGTAATGGGACTTGAATTGTGCTAAACTGAGTTTAAAATACATGTATATATATATATATGAATATATTACAAACAACCATTTTGGAAGGCTATTTTTAACTAAAGCACACTAATGGCTATATTCTAAGCTTGACAAAATATTGTACAAAAATTTAAAACACTGGTATTGTTAAAACTGAATGGTAATCTTGTACATATCAATAAATGTTCTGTAACAAAGAAGCAAATTGTAATTTACAAGAAGTTGATGGTGGTTTTAAAACGAAAACGACAGAACAAATAAAAATTAAATGATTTTTTTCACCATTTTCAAGGAAATGACACATAATCAGCTAGTTTTTCACATGTCATGCGTTGTATGGATATGACCTTTCAACACTTACAAATAGTCAACATTAAGTTAATAACAATCAGCAGATAATATGTTCAGTTGATTTATGTAAGAGCCATTTTTCCTGGGATTATCTACAAAATCTTATTTTTACAGATATCATACTTCATAGGATTTAATGTAACATTGCATTAATTCATACAGGCTAAAATTTTATTCATAAAATTGATGGTAAAGTAAACTTCCTATCAATTGTTCAGTAAATAAAAATTGCAGTTTGTATATTAAAATCACAGGGTGTGCAACACCACCTTTAAGATTTCATTTTCAGAACATTGCAAAAGTCCTTTTCTCACGATCAAAAAGTCTCCATTTTTAAACTCTACTTTCTAGGGCTTCTGCTCAATATATAGTCACTGCTGATGGAAGCTCACGAAATCAAAATGTTAAATTCCTGTTGCAAAACTACCTTATACATAGATTATTATTTCAACTAATTACGGGTTCTGAAGAGAAACTGAAAACATTTTTAAAATGTGCACATGACATCTATCACATTTTCTTCTTCTTAATCTGGCCCAATTAACTATTATTCATGCATATTAAACTTTCGATTTGATTCAAATAACTGTTAACAATATCTAAATAATGTTCATTGTCACAAAATTCAATAAAAAAATTACAGACCTGAATTCAGTTAACTTAAAAACTCTAAACTAATTTGAATATGAATAGATACTAAAAATATATATAATTTTTCTGGCAAGAAAACAAAACAATATTTGCATGGGAAAACAGTTGTTGAGCATAGGAATCTTCACAGCAGAAAACTGTTCCACAAACTTTAACAATGAAATACGAGCTAGTTGTAGAAAAATATTAGAAATCACAAAGTGGAGGTAATGCTTTCACCAGCTAGTGCTGACCACACAAAATTACATATTCATGTGCTACAATGAATTAAATAATCGAGGTAAACATGTCAGTTATCAAGCAACAAACTCTTTTCTACTTTGTTGTATTCAACACTTTAAAGGAAATGTAGAACATTTATGGGATATTTTATTTTCTTCAAAATTTTCCCACTGAATATATTCTTTTATGCAAAATATATTTTCATAAAAAGATAAAACTCTCATGAACCCAAGAAAATGTGTTCATAATAGGGTGTTGTGTAACTAACTTACATGTTACCATTTCCTGATAATCATTTGAGTTTTGAAAAAGAATTTGCTATAAGTTTAACCAAGCCTTACAAACTTCTTTGATTAATCCCAAAAGACTGTTTGGGATTCGTGAGATCACTTTATTCTAAAGAAGATGTGCTATGGTACCTCTAAGTGCCTTCACAACCTGGAAGAACTCTTTTCAGAAATTGCTAGATTCACTGAAATCTGACTTGTATCTGATCTGAGAACTGATACATAGGGTCAGGTGACCTTTGCACACCAGCCAATCAGCAGCCAGATAAGAAAGCCATTGGCACAGTTTTATATCCTTGCAGCTCTCTGATTGGTTTAAATCTGGAACATTAAAGTTCATGAACACACCCAGGAACATACTTAGCTCAGAAATGGAAAAATATATGTTTAATAATTTCATCTAATTTAAATGACTTGTTGTTATTTTATGCTGATTGCAAAGTTAGTTGTGCTTGTGATTGGGAAATATAATCTATGATAAATATAGTGTGGAGATTTGAAGAAGGAACGGTATTGATTATTAAATGAACGTAAATATTACAAAAACTATCTATGTGGTAACATTTTTCCTTCACATAACAACTACAGTGTCGGATCCAGGGAGGGGTGAAATTATTTTCAAAATTGACCATAAATGGGTGAACCACCCCATTTCAATAGGTGAGTTAAAAATTCCTGGATCCGACACTGAACACCAGATATTTCTTTAACAATATTTCAAAATACAAACAAGAGAAATTTGGGAAGAATCAACATGAAATCATAAAACAATCAATTCACAATGCAATGAAATACTAACAATTAATAATAATAATTTGAGGCTCTTCAAATTCAAAATGAGTAAAATGTGTCTGCTCAGCTATTTTCCTAGTTATCGATTAATTGATTAATTGATTAATTCTAAACCTGAAATAGCAAATCTTCAAACTAACTTATACAATGTGCTTTACTGTATGTTCTTGAAACAACAATACGTTTGTGAGATTATTTTATTCAATTTATTTTGAGCAAAGCTGCATGACTCGGCAAAATAACAGAATTCTAAACACAATACTGTTTGGTTTTCACTGGAATGAACTGTCATAAAAGGTTTCAGGGGTTTTGACAAGGAAACATGCATTTTTGAATAGGTAAAGACGTTTCTGAAAAATATTTATACATCTTAGAAATATTTGGCAATCATATACAAGTTTGACAAAGTGTTGTTTACCAGTTGCAACCTATAAAAATCATATTTTTGTATTTCTAATTTATCAAGAAATAAACATGATTCTGTATGTAAAAAATTGAAGATTCTTTAAATATCTTGACAGAAATTGCTGTAGTTTCAAAAAGATTTTCAGAAAAAATAATATACATTTCAATAAACATTAACAATTTTGGAGCATATTTTCATATTTACATTAAACATGAAAATAAACAAAACCCAACAACAACCATATCAGATTTTACATATACCCTTTCATTGTGGTTTAAAAATAAATTGAAGTGTTTTTTCATTCAAATAATTTCTTTGATAATATTTTCAATCATTCAATTGATCCAAAATATTTATACTGGAAAAGGAACAAAATGAAAACAAGCATATTCAATATTATCACAAGTTCAGGTAAAAGTGTTTCATTCAATAAATTAATTTTGTTTTTAAATAAATGGCTGTTTAAATGATACAGATTCTCCCTTCTTTTCAAAGAACTTGCAACACTTCAGAAAATATTCATAATACAATGTTATGAATCAGTGAAAAGTGATATTATGACTAAACAATTATTGTTAATTTCTCTAAAAACATCCCAGGTTATTCAACCTCATATCTTAAATGCCACCATAAATGCTTCATATGCCATGAATATTCAAAATAGACCCTATCGACCAATCAGATGTCAGCAACTGCATCCACGTTCCCTGTCCCCGCCATCCCCACCATTCACTTGACCATTTTTGCCACGCCCACCAGGAAGTTGAGTTTTATCAACACATCGTTCCATACGCGTCATCACCATATCAAGAAGACATTCAACTGCTTTGGAGACATTCTGTCCTGTAGCTGCGCTTGTCTCAAAGTAGGGCAATCTGAAATTGGAATTACAATGTGTTGATCATGAAAACTGGTTGCATACTGACTGAGGAGCTAAAACAAAATATCAAAATGCTTTGGTGACAATTAAGTTCCAAAGACAAAGAAGATTTAAACTTCCCAGGCAGTTGAATAAGTTGAAAATCCTTGTTGTAATATCAAACTATTAAAAATAGAGCCATTGGCTCTGTATCTCATTAGTCATTGCATGGTTAACTGTCTTCATCAACAATAGAGCTTTATAGAATACAAATTACAAATGGTTTAAAACATAAAATAAATGTTCTAATCATAAGTTTTTTTTAGCCAGTTATAAGGGGTTTAACAAATCTAAGTTAATCATCTTCATTTGCTATACATTTCACAAATATAGAATTTATATTCACCACTGACTCAGAACCTGATCACAATATTTGAGTTCTCTAAAGCCAATGTTTCTGGAGAATCAAAAGTGTGAAAAGTTATTGGACAGATGAACAAACGTACGCAAGAGGCCATGCCATGAGTCCACAAGGCATTTCAGGCAAGATGAGCTTAGAATGAAATCATGAACTGCTTGTTTAGGTCAGCACAAGACTTGTTCATTATTTTCATCATCACATACACGCTCAAGATGCAAATATGAAACCGTTCAGTCTGTACCCGTATTTCTCTGCCATATCTTTGGCCCGCTCCTCGGAGACGCGCCTGTTGTCCTCGAGGTCCGACTTGTTACCACACAACACCACGTCAGGGTTCTCGCAGTACGCGTGTGTCTGCAGCTGGGTCAGCCAGTTGCGGATGTTCAAGAAGGACTGCTCACTCGTCAGGTCAAATAGCAGAAGGAAGCCCATTGCGTCACGGAAAAATGCTGTTGTTAAACTCCGAAATCTGAAAATAATTGGAATGTTGACATTTATAAAAAGCTATGTTTTATACTAGCTTTTTTATGCTCACTGTTGTATTATTTATCTCAACACTGTGAAAAGTATTATATTCATTTTACCATTTTACATGGCATAATTTGTACATTGCATGACATCACCACAACATTGCTTGTCAACACCTATACATTGTATGACATCACTCGTGCATTGTATGACATCACTCATGTGCTGTATGACATTATCCATATATTGAATGACATCACTCATGCATTGTATGACATCACTCACGCATTGAATGACATCACTCATGAATTGAACGACATCATCCATATATTGCATGACATCACTTTGGTGGTTCATACCATTTCTACACCCCATTGCTGCTAATTTGGCTTATAATTGGTTAGTTGATCAGATTTCATATGTTATATTAGGGACGTACCAATAATATCATTCGACCTAAATTTCCATTTATCACTAGACCTGTGTATCGTGGCCTCAGTGTTGTGTTATCACTCTAATCTCTGAAATAGAGAGTTATTTGCTTGTAACATATTATGTTAACTGTATCAGGATATATTGTCTCTTATGGTGATACATCGATGTATTGTGGACCCTCACGATATAAATATCCTGATATATTTTCTAAATGTGTTTTGTATCGATGCACTTGTATCGCGTAGTAGACCATGCAAACATCGATACTATCGATACACCAGTATTTATCACAATAGTCATCTTTGCAATCATTCTCTATTGCTGAAGACACTATTGTTACATCCATTGTAAGGTGTAAACTATCAATGCTATCAAGTGTTATTTTAAACTTTATTTGAATTGATTTCAGTCTTTAATGTTTAAGATAAGAAGGTTTTCTTTTAGAGTGGTGAGCCCTGGTTGCAACAGTGTAAAATGGGAAAACCTGTTTCATCAATCAGACAATCTTTATAAAATCTTAGGAAATCACACGTGATATAAATAAAAAAATTTATTGGATCAAAAACTATTGCAAAATTGCAATAGGAGATCAAAAGAGTCTATAGCTATCATTATCACAATAGAAAATGAAAGTACAACAAAAGTCATTCTCATTTTACATCAGTTTATTATCTATTTTGGCCCTGATAATATCTATGACCTGTTTTCTATTTGACAAGATAACTATTCAAGGTGGGGGATCATTACCTGTGTGCGAGTCAATTTTTTATTCCTTGAGAGAGAGAGAGTGATGTTTTTCTAAAAATTTGCATGAGATTCGTAACAGTCATGTGGCACACTTTTTATTTGTATTATTTCTTTGTTATCTATTTTATTCCATTGCAATTGCAAACAAATATCCATTTGACACAACTAATTTACTTAAGAGGCCTGTAATTGTGACATGACAAACAAGTAAAGAAGTGAGCACAGCTCACATACCCCTGCTTCAAACTATAGTCTGGCTTTCTTTGTTGGTCTTACCCTCAAAAGGCTCACTTAGGGATCATGGTTGATAAGTGTATTAAGTTTGTTGAAGCTAGCATGTATAGTTTAGGACACATGCTCAGGAAAATGCACTTTGTCAGATAGTCATGGTTTTAGTAACGTTTCCATGTAAACCGCAAAAAATAAAAATAATTTTTTGGTCTTACCCTCAAAAGGCAAATGAAGGGATCATGGTTTATAAGTGTATGAAGTTTGGTGAAGATAGCATGTTTGGTTTAGAAGATATACTCCGGACAAAGGACTTAGTCATAATTCACTGTTTTAGTCATGTTTCCATGGAAACTGCAAAAAATATAAATCATTTGTTGATCTAACCCTCAAAAGGCACATCTAGGGATCATGGTTGATAAGTGTATGAAGTTTGGTGAAGATAGCATGTGTAGTTTAGGAGATATGCTCCGGACAAAGGACTTGGTCATAGATTCACTGTTTAAGTCATGTTTTCATGGAAACCGCAAAAAATATAAATCATTTGTTGATCCAACCCTCAAAAGGCACATCTAGGGATCATGGTTGATAAGTGTATGAAGTTTGGTGAAGGTAGCATGTTTAGTTTAGGAGATATGCTCCGAACAAAGATTTGTGACGGACGGACAGACGGACGGACGGACAGAATGAACGCTATATACCCCCGCTTACGCAGTAAGGCAGGGGTATAACAATTGTTTAATGAGGTCACAGTTGCTTAGATATGGGAACTAATGCTGAAAGGCAAAAGCAGAATGTGCACATGTGCATATATGAAAAATATGTTTCTTCTTCCGTTGACCCATATTGGTAAAATGCTCACAACCGGACTCACCTCTCCTGGCCGGCCGTGTCCCACAACTGGAGATGTATCCTCTGGCTGCGGCCCACTGAACCGTCCACGCCGGGAACGCGATGAACCTGCACAACAAACATGACCCACAACATAACTTTAATAGATGATGTTGTTTCTTATTGGCTGATTATGCGTATGAGAGGTCTAGGGTTGTATCATCTGTGATGTCTCTTCAGTCTGGGTTTGCAAGATCAATTCTGATTGGCTCATGTAACATTTTCAATATCATTGGGAAGTGCCTTATCCTGTTAGCAATCTCATTTAAACCAGCTCAATCATATCTTCCTAACTTGCTTCCTTACAGATCTGAGTGTTCTTCCATAGGGGATCGTCAGGAGGCTATGTCTAGACCTGTCACAATCCTTAAATACAAAACCTGCAGAGGCCAACTTAAATCTCAAATCATGCTGATGGTTTCCTAACCTTGTTGCTGATTGGCTGGAGTTCAAAGGTCATTTGACATGACCTCTACAGAGCAGCACTCAGATGGGAAGCAGAGATGAAGGAGTGATATGTTTTGCCTGATTTCAATGAGATTGCCTTGTTACATGTAGCTTCTTGATATTTGAAGTTTCAAAGGCTGGTGAGCTTGGTCAGTTTACTTACTACAGATGTTGTATTAAAAGGGCCGAGAGGACAGACTAGTTTAAATCTCACTGGACATGTGTTTAAATTAAACGACCATCTCTCTCACGCCTCGATCAAAAATTAAATGAACACTGGTTGTTAAATTGTTTTGAAAACACAAGCTGCCATATTGATAGCTTATGGTCCACTTCCTGTGTTTTAAAAAATTGGCTCGCTGGATGCCGTCTTATTTTACAATATGATTTTGAAAAATTGTTCTCTCATGGTTAGGGGAAAATGCCTGAGCTATATAAGCATAGAAGTTCCTTGGTGTTAATTAACTTCAGAGACTGCAATGCCAAAAGATGCCTGAAAGGTTTCATTGACGTCATTAAAGGTAAGATATATGATTTCCTGCTTGCGCCGGGAGATGATGAGAGCTACATACCACTCGCTTCTCCCTGAAGTCAATGCCCACTGTAGAGATGAACTTAGAGTTGAACATGTTGTCTGTGTACTGGTAAAGGAAGCTTGTTTTGCCCACGCCTGAGTCACCTGGAGAAAAGCAAACATTATTCAAACCATTCCTAGTTCATGCGATATGATTAGGTGATATAGTAATAAAAAACATTACTTGGGTTCATTTATTTGCTGATGTTTACTTTCTTCAGATAATATATTTTATAAGATAAGATAAGATAAGATAAGATAAGATAAGATAATACTTTATTATCCCGGAGGAAATTTGTTTTACATCAAAACGGCCTCATACATAGATGGCTCACATTGTCCAACTATAAACAAAACATCATGTAAAGAATATGACACATCAATAACAGCAACATATAGCTTACAGTAGGATATAGATATTCAAAGAATAACAGGCTGAATAGTATTAATACTTAGTACTAGAAATTTCTAAACATTTATAATACACTCTATTAATATATTTAATTGACTTCACTGTCAAACCTCAGTTTGATCTACTCAAAAGTCAAAGCAATAGGTAAAGGCAAAAGTCATACATCAAACTGACGAAATGCATTTCTCGAAGTTCATTACTAAATATTTTTTCCTATTTAAAAATATATTTCTAAAGCACTTTTCAATGAGCAAGGTACTAAATTTTACACACCTCAGTTTTATGCTTTGAAATTCTTTGACTATGTGGAAAGAATTTTGAAAGATTGGCGTCATATGTTGAAGGTACGTACCAAGAGCAAGGAACTTGATGAGGTAGTCGTATTCCCCCGAGTTAGAGCTTCCTGTCCCCCCTCCACTGTGGGTCGGGGTGGAATCACCCATCTCAAGATCTGCAACACAGAGAGAAACATTAAGTAACAGAAGCTCTCATAAAATCTCACCTTCCACTTTCACCTTTTGAAGAACTTGGTTATTGTCAGCATAATGCCAACAACACGGACAAGGTTTTCTTATCAAACCCTGCCCTTTATACGCCTGCCCTTTATACAAGGCCAGATCCTAAGGTTATAATGCTTTAAAATAATCTATTTATCTATTCAAAGTATAAGCATGAGCCAAAAATGAATTTGATCTAGAAAATTAACCCAAATGCAACTTCATAAATCCTCTGAACTTACATAGCATCGCCAGACAACACTTTTTTGGGTTTGGCCCTCAAAAACAGTAAGGTTAACTCTTAACTTGGCTAATCTAGGATCAATGCCTTAACTATGAGTTAGTCCTCCTGTAAACTGGACACTACATTGAGTTGGTAGAGTTTAAAGAAACTAACACACTACGATGTCTCCTAAGTATAAATACCGAAAATACAATGCATTCCTCTCGATATGACTAACAATCAAAATCAAGTAATGTTTCATCTTTTTTTTCTTTAGGTTTTATTCAAAAGCTGCACACATTTTACTTTAGCTACTTTCAATGATCAAAATTTCTGAATTTTTGCACAACCAACTGTCCAGATTTGTTTATGCAAACGTTCCACATTATGATACATCGCGACTCCTCAATAAATAAATATTTTATTGAATCAATAACAACCTAAGTGACTGTGTATCCACATATGTCTAAAAATCGTCAATTTGATCTTGAAATTGTGCTATAGTGCCCTAAAATGTTAATGTGAATCTATACCAATGTATATAAGCTTAACTTCATTAGGTATTGACAAAATTTGACAGCATAGAGATGTAGTTTGTATCATGCATGGTTTATAACTGAGATCACTACACTCATAAAACTGGACCCTCAAACTCGTGGCACACTCTTAATTGACGCAGCAAAGGGAAAATATCAATAAATAATACCAACAGAATGTTACCCATTTCCATTTCAAGACTTCACAATCAGCACACATTTGTACATCTTTGTTAAGTGAAAAAGTTGTTCATTTTGGTTGCCATGGTAATGACATTTTCTGACGGATTCACCCTGTGACATTTAGTTAAATCTGGGCAAGGTGATTCAAGGGATATGGCCCACGATGCTCGTGGAGCGATTGCCTCTGTAATGGCACTCCTAGACTTGCCGCCAGTCTTTGGAATTGTACAAACTTTTACTAGCAGAAGTTTCTTAGATTTGTAAAATGTCCTCAGTAAATTCAGGTCTTTAGATTTTGGTGGAATCTATCGAAACCAAATTTAATGAACAAATTTATTAGTCTAGATACAAATTGTCAACATTAACATCATCTTAAAACAGCAAACCCAGGTTTGAAATAGAATTGATGGCTGTTAAATAGAATCATGGTTTTTTAATGAGAAAAAATCCCTTACATATTCTCATTTAGTCTCAGTCAATGTCAATAATCCTCGTAATATGAGATTAACAAAATTGATTAAAAAGTGAAAAAAAGGGACAAACATTTAGTTTTTAATGTGAATCCTTTCAATTAATGTCTGCAGCCATATGATGATTCAAGACAATTATACAGAGAAAAAAAAGGTAAAAATATCAATAAACAGAAAATTTTGATTTTCACTTCATTAATGAGATTGCTCTTAAAACTTCGTTTGTAAAGTACCTTACGGAACAGAGAATTTCAGATTGGTTTTAGAAGTCTTCATTTATTTTTTTTAGCAACTATTTTCATTTTTTCATATCAAATATGGTGAAATGTAAGCAGTGACATATTCTTCATGTGAGCACATGTGTCCATTTCACTTTTGCCTGAGTTACGATATTTGACATCTATGACTTCAACAAGAAGTGTGTATTATGTCAATAACGCAGGATTTTGCTAGGCCCTTTTCTCAATATTTTATACAATTCAATATGAGTATAAACAGTAATAAAGAAATGATTACCGGAACACTAAAAAGTATGAAGAAATTTTTTAATATAAAAACTGCAATTTTGTGTATATTCCTTGTTCTAAATCAAGAATAAAAATTTTTAAAAAAAAACATTTATAAATAGTCAAATGACACACTTCTTTGTTACAACGAAGGTAAATATTAAATCATGAGCAGCCTAGAACAGCCTCTTTCCAGATTCAATCTAGTTTGATATGAATGGTTGGACAGATAAACTACAAACACTGTACGTCAAACAATAAAAGAAAGGCAACACATGTATTGCCTGGATTCAGTTTTCTCTATTGAATACTATTAATCTCATATAAGTGCTATTGATACATAGCTTGATAATGTCTTCTTATTGTGTGGGACTTGCAATTTCTGAATATATGTTTAGGTCATGACCTTGTATCCACAATATAGATATCAGCTTTTATTATATTGATCGTATTAATCTTGTTATTTCTTGTATTAAGGCAATGATAAACATATCACCATGACAACAACTAAAAGATTTCATATTCAATTTTCTCTCCTAATGAGGTAGCCAAGTCACCTTTTCTTACTCAATGTTGTTACTCAAGCACTTTCTTGACCCGATATTGAGAAACATGATTGGAAGCAATCAAGAGTTAGTTGTGCTGTCATTGAAAGAGTCTCGGTTATTTCCGTATGCTTTGGGAGAACTAGGATTTATCCCACTGTGCATTTGAGCCTTCTTGACGGAACACAGTAACATAATATATGGCAACCAAATCATGCTACAGGTTTCGGTGACAAGCTTTCCATTAGTGTGTTTTCAAGAATTTTACCTTTAGTTCTGCTTTGCAAATTTTTGGTGCTAGGTTCCCTGAAAGTGCTTGAAGTCAAACTGAGGTTAGCAGAGGATATTATGACAGTATCTCTGTGAGGAAAGAACAACAGTCCACCAATTAAGGATGGGTATCGCTACTCATTTCCGTATCGCAATATATTGCGATATAGAGAGGCGTATTGCAATACGCATTGCAATATATTGGTACATTTCATATTCTTATTTTTCCAGGCTCTCTTAGCTAAATAACATCGATTAGAACAGTGAGCAATGCTCAACTGGCTCGTTTTGTAAAGAAAGATAATTCAGTGACTGGTTTCGGTCTTGTAACATGTCTGTGCTATTTTCACTTGGCGAGTTCACACTTCAACTTCCAGTAAAGTCAAGTTTTTGGGTTATATTTTGTGCAATTTTAAAAGGAAATTGTTAGTTTTATATCGTGCGATATATTGGATATATCCAGAAGAATGTACCGGTACGTATCGTGTTGTTTCCGTATTGCAATATACCGATATACCGATAATACCGCACATCCTTACCACCAATGTTGTTGGATTGTGGATCGAGAACATACCTCCTGTCTAAAGCTCTGGCAAAAGGGAAATATTTGCTTAAAAGCTCTAAACGAGACAATATCTAACCCGGAGGCTTGATAATATTGTGATTACTAAAAGTGACAAATCACCGTCTGCAAACTCTCAAAGGCTTTCTAACAGTTCTGCTTGGGTTAGCGCGATTAACATGCCAGACTCACAAAGTGAGCAAATCTTGTGTAACAAATCTTGCTAGTCAGATGACAGGAATGTTGAGAAATACTTCACTGGTAAAGCTGACTATAATCGTCAATTTGTGCTCATTCGCAGGGGTACATTCGTTGGCCTGGAAATGTTGATGCATTGTCATACCGACATAAAGAATTCTCCATGAATGACCGAAAGAGATGCAATAAGATGCAAGTAGTCCACGAGCTGAAAATTCTTACGTTTTGAGTCAATGACTACAAAATTTTATTATAAAGTTTTGACTATACCAAATATTTAACAAGATAACTATGAATTGCTCTTTATAAGAAATAAATGACAATATTTACAATGGCAGATCCAGGGAGGGGTTTCACCTTTTGAAAAGTGGTTGGTCAGGGGAAGGGGGGGGGGGGGGGTTGTGGTGGTTCACTGTTGAAGGTCACCGTTATCTAACGGTCAACTCATTAACATTTGCGAGGAAGGGAGGGGGGGGTGATTGGTCCAATTATAAGGAGGTAAGTTCAGTTTTCATCTACAAATGTACTGATGACATCACAACTCAATCTCATTGAAATGAAATTATTGATTCGTTCATGGTAAATCACTGTCATTGAATGTTGTACAGGCACCCCAACATTACAAATGACTTCGGAAAACTTGGGCAATTTCCGTAGTAATTCTTCGCAGTGTTCCTTTCAGAAATTTGAAATAGTTACTATCATAACTTCCTGTGGATCTTTACATGATTTTGTCACATCGTAGGATGAGTGAAAAGTAACAAACCAAAATAAGAGTGGGGAGTGAAGCAATGATTTGATTTTGATCAGATTGTTCATGACATCAACAGTGTTCATGATTTGCATTCAGTACAGAACTGACACAAGAGTCAAATTCGGGAAGACATAATTCACATTTCAAGAAAAAAGGAAGAAATTTTAACATAGAAATTAACATCAATAATACCGTACTTTGTTAAGCTTTTGTATCTTCTGCTATGCATGCTTATTTTTTTCATCAACATTTTTGCCCCAGGGGTTGGAAATATTGTAACATGTTTTTCTTAAATTTTTCAGGTTGTTACAGTTTTATTGTTTCATGATGAGTCGCTACATAAACAGAAAATGAAACACTATTCCATTTTACAATTTTAGAGGGCAAATTTCCAAAAATAAAGTCATTCAACTCGGAAATGTGGTTGGCTGCAATCAAATTTTGACGGCAATCTGCAAATGGCTTTGATCTGGATAGAAAATTCACAAAGCTATTATTTTCTATGGCAAAGCCCCTTGAGTGATAATTTGATGTCATATGATGTCATAATCACACAAAATAGTCAGCATAGATGACAGACAAAATATAAGATATTGACCCGAAAAAGATTTTTTAAGATTAAAAAAGCAGGTTACTTGTTTTTTTTATTCATTAAGGGCCATTTGGATCAAAATTGTAAAAAAATAAATAATGACTAAGTCTTACAAAGAATATACATGTACACGTTGAATACTAAATAGCAGGCCAAAAAGAAATAGATTCTGTGACACACATAATAAGTTGGAGAAGAGAAACAGTACAACAAAAATACAGTTTCCATAGCGACCAAACCAAAGAAGAAACAGCCAACCAGTTTGAATACCAACAAGACCAAAAAGGATTGTTGCCATAGCAACAAAACCAAAAAGGATAGTTTCCATAGCAACCAAACCAAAAAGGATACAGTCAGTTTCAATAGCAACAAAACAAAAAGATAAACTTAATTTTTTTTATAGCAACCATACAACATAGGAATGGGTACACAAGAGTTTCCATTCGAATGGGATGGAAGATAATACATGATATATATAAGTTTAATTCACCAAGGATTCGTAAATGGTTTCCTAAGCAACAGGCAGCACAATATTAATGTATATATGTCAAGTGTGACAATTCCCTTTGCAAAGCAGCTTAGGACAATATAACAATTCACCTGGGGAAATAGAACAACATCATATCATATTGATAGTGAACTTACCAAATTGACTGTCAACCATCAACTACAAAACTGTGGAAATAAAAGCAACAAATAATTTCATGGATTTAAGTTTCAGGGTGTCTAAACATCATATGCTTCAATAGTGCTAAACTAATCTGCATGGGCAGAAAACAGCTTTCATGGACCATACTAGTATGCGATTGTTACTATCAATTTAACTTTTGTACCTGTAGATTGGCGTGAAATGAACACTTGAGTTAGCAGCACATTGTTCATTACTGGTTTTCATACAGTAGAGTTTCTATCATTCATTCAAAAAGAGAATGTTGATAACTCAATTTTATCAATTATACAATTATACTTGGTAAAACAACATAACACTTAACAGACAGTTTTGTGTTTAAGGGTATAGTCTACCCAGTAACAAAAGTTTCAAGAATTTTCTCATTTTTGGTATATAAGTACTTTTCAATGTGCTGAATTCAAAAATAAAATAAAATTTAGGGGTCACCGGACGATTTAAAGAGTTATGTGCGATTGAAATATTGACCCGAATGGAAAAACCTGAAAAATACATATATTATTTGTCTAGGTAATAAATTTGTAAATTTATTATTGTTTTTCAATTTTTTTTGTCTTTTTATAACAAACTGATGATAAACTTGATTTCAATTCATACAAGTATGAAAATATACAAAAATGATGATTATTAGGAGGATTTGAATTTCAATATTATGATTTTTTATATATAATTTTTTCGTATAAAGCTAAATAAAACTTCTTTATGGGTTCAACGATTTTATGAAAATTTCGGAAATGAAAGTTTGGAATATGTCATTCTTACTTATACAAAAATATACAGGGGTCACCGGATGATTTTTTTCGCTATAACGTTTTGAAAATTGATATCGGCGTCATAATTGACCCGATTGTAGCCTATACTGAATGAGTGACAGTTAGGGAAAATCGAACGGTGCGTATCTGCAAAATGATGTGATCAACATACTTATTCTACACAATTGAAATACTTCATAATTATTGATAAAATACTTATAAAGGAAATGCTGGAAACACAAGTTCAAAGGTTTTTTTTGTCATTGCTGCCTATCTGTCGGATCATCAAGCAGCCTCAGCTCCTCTTACGGTCCGGTTAGAAATTTCATTATTATTCAGATTTCGGGCCACGGCCCGTTACATTACGATTTTGTCAAGCCTGAAAGAGGCAAGGGGGATCATAACAAAATCCATTTATCTAAATGAAATGTTTTTCAAAGATGTATGATCTTAATGTTTTATGAAGAAAATGGATCACAAATTTAATTTTGGAAAAGGCCGGTATCGAGCTACGAACTCCACTGTCTACGCTCACTTCCGGGTACAGTAAAGTTGCTTCGTTGGTTATCCGTTGAAGTGCAGTAAAATCCAAAACTTTTCAAATAAAAGTCTGTAAATTACAGTTATTGTCGACCTTGTTTTGTTGATAACAATCAAGTAAATTCCTAAGTGTAACGTGTGTCAGTAACAGAATATTTGCAATCCAAACAGACGTCTACGTTGAGTAATTCATTCAAAAAAAGTAATTATAGGCTGTGAACAATTTGTGAATTATTAAACTAGATTGTTTTTGTAATTGCTAGCTCATTACTAAATTGTTTGCTGAATTCAAAAGACATAAAATAGCAGTAAACTATCATTTGAAAAATTTGTATTTTCAATAATTTCATCTCTCAAAATAAGAATTTTTTGAGTAGATTTGATGAATTCAACCAAATTCATAAAAACTTTGTTACAAAATGGTGTAAACAAATTACCTCAATGCTGACAGGAAATGTTTTGGCTAGTGATCATATTTATTACCAAGAATGGCATACAGTGAAATTTGAGCCCTGAATTTGAAATAACCCAAACCCAAAGAATGAATTTAAATTATTTCCAAACAGTCAGCTATTGTCACATTGTGCTGTAAATCAATTCAACTGCGTAATGGGAATGTTTATCATCTGTTTCACCAACCTGTGTATTTTTAAGATCAAAAGTAATTATAATATTAAGTTTTTGTGGGATTTTTCATGTACAATAAATCAACTGATATCCAACTGTATCTTGGGGCAATTTAGGTGGTTTTCATACTGAGAAAAAATATCAATTGCAGCTTTTCACCTGTATACATTATCACCATCACTCTGACATCAGTGATAACAATACTGATATTCAGGTATTGGCGTATCACAAAAATAAGGAAATGTCTAAATATGGATAGACAAATTATAAAAGTAATTCATTACTTCAGCTAAAACATTAAAAAAAAAGAACATAACAATCATTTGTCAGTGAAAAAGATTTATAAATATTACCATAGATAATCGTTCAAGTTATCATGAAAAACATGTCCATATATTCAGTGCTCTTTTTCATCTTATGAATCAAATTTGGAATAGGGGAATTCAGTCTATTTGGCACCAAATGTAAGTCAACTACAAAAATTGTAGGAACAGAAATTTATATCTGCTTCCTTTTATTTTTGTAATCAGCTGCTCTTCTGGTTATTGGTGACCATTCATTCTAGTGAAAGAATATTCCACTGACTCTCATCTTCACTGACGTCAAAAGACTGAAATGTAAACAAAACAATACAAAGCACACAATTTCCCACATACTTGTAGAATGGTAGTTACTAGTATACTATTAAGTGTTGTATATTACTGATTTAGGTTTTCCTTTCTATCATTCCATAAAATAAGTCAAATAACCTGTGAGTTGAGGTTTGGGTTTTCATAATGCCTTTAAAAAATATTTCACATGTGTATCTGTATATTCTGCATATACAATTAAAGCCAAGTTAATCCTTACAATATAATTTTGCAAAATATGGCATGACAAATCTACACATTACTTTTACTTTATTTATTTTAGGCTTACAATAATGATATTTTTCAATTAAGTCTTGCAAATTTATAAAATCATTAGCTTAAAATTTACATACATTTTGAATGGAATTGTTTAAGCTTGAATTTATTTGGGTGGTGTTTATTAATTCATATATTCATATAGAGACACTTTTGTAAACTACCAACCTTGTGTCCTTTGCAGTTCAAATCCTTAGATTCTTAGAGTGTTAAATACTCATGATTGTATGACATCTTTTACTCAGTTTGTAGGTGGTTATTTTCAATACCATGAGATAGCCTGAAAATTAAAATCAGTACAATTTATTCACATATTTGGATCTTGTACCATATGAAATTTCAAAAATCAAATCATCAAAAACATATGTACCTTGAACAGTTAAGTTTAGAGTTAAATACAGGTCAACTTTTAACTCACACATTAAAAAACTGCATCATGGCAGTTTTATAATATAAACCTTAATTGAAACTTGTAGGCCAGGCCATAAAATATATCCAATTTATGTTACCATATTACTCGAATACAATCCGGGTCTAGAATATAATGGACACGGGCCTTGAATAGATTCTAGGGGCAGTGCTAATCGAAATAGAACCCTGGGGATGTTTTCTGGGAAATTTGGTACGTATAAATCTTGTCTTGATTACAGAATAAGGCATTGTTAAAATTTTACAACTTAAATTGTATAAAAAAATAAACAGATTGAAAAATAAAATGATTAAATACAATGGAAAATTCAACCTACCTCATAAGTTACTGAGCCAAACGCTGTGAAAATCGACGAGTCTGCTATGAGGTCAACAGGCGCAAGTTTTCACCGCTCTCTTTTCGAGCCAGGCAGAAATTTCAGTGTTGAAAATTTGACTCAAACAAGGTCGGACTCTGAAGCTTTGTTTGCAACTCTGGGTAATTCATGATATGGTTGTTTTGAATTCGCCACTGTCTCGAAAGATAATATGACTTAGAATGTGAGTTTTTTGTTGCGGATTTCAAGTCCAATCATCGTAATCTGTGTCACAGCGACTTTACAAGGCAAGCGATCGGTGTTTACAAAACAATGACGTAAGTCGTTCGGTTGTCGTAAAACATTTTCTAGTGCATAAATATATGTGCTTAAGGTATTTTTTAACAGTATTGGAGCAAAAATCACACGCAAAATAAATTATGGAACACATTGTTAATTTGGAGTTGATTATTAACGATGACGTAAATTTCTCGTCATTTTGGATGACGTCTTTTTAGACATGCGCAGACGTAATAACTTGTGCCTAGACTATACCCTTAAAGAAGACATAGAGGATATAAAGATTTTCTTTGGACACATGACTATGAAGAGAAACAATGATTATCTGCATCATACATTCATTTAGTCTCAAATTACCATTACTTGCTTGATCATGCTTGCTTGTTACTGTCCCTAAGTCACAAATTGTCCAGCTATTTCATCTCGAACCCAGTGATAATCATAGATAACAAACGAGGGGGCAGATGGCAAAGCTCTCATTTACAAGGGTTTACGAACTAACAAGCCCTGGTGGGAAATTGTTTAAAGCCTACATCAGATGAATAACCAGTAACCAATATTAAAAACCAAATTTTTGCTGAATCAGCTTGTTTTATCTTCTCAGTTCTGTCTATCATTGATATTTCCAAAATAAACAATGAAGTTCATAAATAAAAAACAAAATCAAAATCTCAGCCTTGCATTTGTCTCAATCACTTGCTAATGCAAGCCTTCCTACATATATCTATGTCTTAATTTCTGTGCCAGTTTTTCATCCTCCTGCCCCTGAACTTTATAAACCATATAAACATCTGGTGGAGGATTCTACTCCAACACAAATATTGAGCGAAGCAGGAAGGTTTAGATGAGTTATGGAGACAGAGATAGTGGTGAATGATGCATGCTGGGAATTGTTTCACGCCTGATCTCATATTTCATAAAATCTCATCCCAATTTGACAAAGTGTAAATGACAAGAGAGACTGAGTGTCACTGACAATTTATTTTGTCAAGAAAAATGTTTTGTATGACATGGATTCTATTCTGAACAAATATATATATATATCTACTATCTAGGTAGTATTGATTGAACATCTTCATTTAGACATGCAAGTCAAATATCTTGTGTAAAACCTTAATTGAAACAAGTCAAATATCACATTTTGTTCACTCCATTCATCCTAAAATAATTACATCAAAGCACCTCCAATCCTTTTCAAATTGCAAAACAGACCTCAATTTCCCACCAAAAATTCCCCAGAAGAACCCTCCCGTTAAGAGTTTGTGTAACAAGTCTCTGAGTGATGATCATAGATCTCTATTGATAGAGAACAAAACTAAGGTCTCATTTACGAGGATCTCCAGACTAACGAGGCCTCGCAGGAAATGCTTCACGGTGTTATCGATGGGTCAATCATCAGATGGACAAATGTCCGCTCCTTCACAGCCCATTTCTAGCTTGTTAAGTGTGATCATAGTTCCATTATCACATATCAACGCTCAAGGGTTGACAATAATCTATTCTGTGTACAACTACTGTTACCATAAACTATTGTATTTTGTTTTATAACCCAAAAGGTTAAACATATGCTACGTCATGTTTTGCATATGTGCACATGAACAGTGGTATTTTGTTACTGTAATTTGTTTTATCTCCCATATGATATAAAAAGAGAGAGTTTATTCAGGCCCATTCAACATGAAATCCTACAGCGTTTTGGTATACATAAATTAGGTGTAATGATTCATCAATAGTATCAATGTTTGTATCGCCTACTACGCAATACAATTGCATCGATGCAACACCTAATAAGACAATTTATTAGGATATTTATGTTATGAGGGTACATGATAGATCGATGTATTGCCATAGGAGACATTATATCCCGATATCGTCAGCATAACTTGTTTCAAACAAATGACTATAAATAAATAGCAATTGCTTTGCGTCAATCTGATTCGCTGAACACGGTAATCGAAGTTCAGTTCATACCTCCATAAACTTAATTTCGTGACGTCACATCATTTTAAGCCACGCCCATCGACGGAACTATTTGTAAACAAGTTACGTTTTTCTAAAAATAGCAACACTTTGTGCAATGCCACTTCTTGAAAGTAGGTAAATAAAAAATTAACATAATTCAGTATGAAATAATTATTGTTGTCAAAGATTCTAAAGGTAGTCCTTTTCATAATGAACAAGAGAGCTCTATCAGAAATTACAACCGATCGTGTTCCACCCCACAGAAGGCAAATGCCATTGTTCAATGCTCTCCGCGGCCGTTGCAGGGAGGTTGGCAAAGTAATGTCGTTAAGTTCATGAACAGAGTTAAGCATGGCTCCTCAACACGTTTAAGAACTGTTTGCTGTTTAATCAGATTCCGTTAGATCGAGATCATAACACCACCAGTATATGGCATCTAGGAGTGTAAATTCGGCTGGTTTCCTCTCCGAGTTCAACGTTCGCGATTTGTGTTTACAACTGTGAGAACAAGCAATGTCAAGGCCACGTGTGACGGACGTCCGATAAGTTCATGGCCACGTGCGTTGTAGATTTTCATTGGCTGATGAACGTTTTGTAGGCGGGGCTAGGGATCCGATGACGTTTTGATTGACATTTTATCTCTTTCATGCTGTTGAGCGTTGAATTCATTCGCATATAGAGTGCAGCTCTATTTGGTGCAAATATGTATATTTAGAGCAATAAAATATTTTAAAAACAACTCGTATGTATATATTTATTTATAAGAATTGACTTCAACATTTATTAAGTTCATGGAGGTATAAACTTAAAAACCGATGTGCAAACTCGGCGTAAATCCGCTACGCGGATTCACACAGTTTGCACATCGGTTTTTAAGTTTATACCTCCATGAACTTAATAAATGTTGAAGTCATTTCTTAAATAAGAATTAAATACGTTCTTATTTTATTTCAGAGACTACAGTCATAAGATATATTTTTACTGCAATTTCTCAAACCCTCTCATTCTGTTGTTTACTTTCATGAAATCTTAATGACAGTTTGGTAGCCAAGAAATAACATTACTTTTCAATGTCTTATCTATTCTTTTCTCATAAACTGCAGAGAATCGGGATACATATTGACTCACAGCCACTGTATAGTGATGATAATTATCTTGCAAGTTCCTTGGAAATACTTCAATGATATCTTGTCCAGCCTAAAAAAACTAGAATCAGGAAGTATTGTCTGGCCACATTATTAGGTGTAACATACATGACAGCACCACGGTACATTATCATCACTGTCAGCTTGTTAGTTTCATATTTTCATTTGTGAACATGAACAGTGGTATTTAATCTGATTGATCACCCATTTGATATGCCATGTCAAATTTTGCATATGTGCACGAGATTTTTGCCTTACAAACCAGAGTAAAATATACACCAATATAACATTATATATCTCTGAAGCAGCGGCAGGATGGAGTTGACATATATATATATTAATTTGTAGTTTGTTTTGCTTCCATCATATCTACTGTTCACTCTGTACAGGTCTAGGTTAAGATTTCTGAAGCTCTCTTAAGGCTAAGTGACTGAAACAGTGGTACAGCTTCTCTTGGCAGTTTCATTTATATTCCCAGTCCCAGATATAGACATTTGAACTTGTACATTTTCTCTCATGTATTAAATCATTGCTCAGAGTGGATAAATTCCTCTGGGAAATTACTTCCACAAACACCAATTCCGTTTCAAATAACAGAAAGTGTGTTATTTCCAATTGCCACTTCCAGCTCAGATTGGAACATGACCATTTCATGTCACTTCAAACAAAATATCCTTCATCTGTGAACGCATTATGCAAATAAAATTCATTTTTCAAACTGAAAATTGAAGTGAGAGAAAAAAAGGAACTATTTTCCCACTAGTCAGATCTGCGAATCCTTCATCACTTTTATCAAATTTAAAAGGACAGTCCTATCAAGGTATTTTTCATGTTAATGATTCAAGGTGACATTCCAGCTCACGCATATATATATATAAGTGTATATAAGTATGTATGTATATATATATATATATATTTATATATATATATTATTGTTTTTTAATTATAACATAACCATGTTGAAACATTTAAGTGTTATCACTGCCAGTCATTATAATTGCTATACATCGTCTCCCAGTGATGAACCACTTTGAAATATCACATAAAACATTTTTGACATATAAACCTATATACAGTGAATAATAATTCCTTGCACTCTGCGACATCTTGTATTGAATCCCCTGATGACAGCTAGATGTCAGCACATTGTAGGATCCTTGTGGATTCAGATATGCTGAGGTAGCAGGATTACCGTATATTACCGTGTATAAGTCGACCCTGTGTATAAGTCAACCCCCTTTCTCAGGCCCCCAAATTGCTGTGAAAATCATATACCTTCAATATAAGTCGACCCCCCTAATAGCGCGTGTTGGAGGCAGGTCGACATGAAACACGCGGCACGTTGAGAGATTTAGTTACGGTAAGTTGATGTATCGGTAATTTTCAAAGTGAGTTGTAATACGTCAGTGTTTTGTGATACAGTAAGCATTTGTTTAATAACAGATTGTTGTAATAAATATATTATATATAAATATTAATAATAAAAAATACATACGTGTGTGCTGGTGTTTGTTCTTTTTAAAAAAATAATTTTATGTCATTATGACCAGTGTTTCAGATTTACGGGGCGAACGAGACATTCTCGCATGATTTCTAAAAAATGTCACTTGGGTTTTCAGCCTTATGCGCGTAACTGTCGCGTGTAATTGTTTAATTGTACAATTAAATTTTGAAAAAGCTGTCAACTCATCTTCTAATCGCAAGTCCTCATTGTTTACACATGCTGTTACTATACCCTCCGTCCAATAACTTCAATTTCCGGTTACAAAGCATGCATCGACCGAGCATGACATATATCAACCCCACAGTGTTTGGAGCTTGCGTTAAAAGGGGTGCACAAAGGAACAGCGACCTATATCATATTTGAGGTGATTGTCAATGTCGGCTTTCATTACAGGGTCAAAACACGCATCTATAATGAACTGTGGCGCAAAAAATAATAACTAATGGGCCACACCATACCCAATAAACATTAAGTACGCATTTATATGCATATCGTGTGTAGCATTCGGTTTCTAACTCAATTTAAATGTTACGGTTTTCATAACGAAATTTGGAAATTCCCGTAACTATTTATAGCACATTACCAAGAACTCATACCCGTAAGTGACCTCAGACAAAAGGATAAATTTAATTGGTTAATTCAGAATGCCCGTATGTGATTTGAATAATTCATTGGATAATTCTGTCATAACCTTTCGCTCTGCTTTTCTCGGAAATTGATAGTCGGAGTCGTGAAATTCCGAGTATTTTACGCGGTGAAAAAAAACCCAAATGTCTTCATCAAATTCAAAGAAAGCTAGAAGAGTAATTGATTTTTTCACGGGAGCGAGGTAATATACGTCTACTGATGAGGTAGGGGTACAAGATGATATTCGGCCCGATAACATTTCCGATGTGACTACACTTCAGTATAACTTTTGACAAATCGCGGGTGTTATTTTTCGCGCTAAAAACGACTGATTCGCGGGGTTTAATTTTTGAGCATATCGACAAAGCGATTGGTGAGAAAAACTGCATGAACCGTGCAGAAAAATTACAGTGATACTAATAGTAATTACCTATCGGTTCTCGTGTTACGTCCACGTTACGTTTTGTTGACAGTCATTGAAGCGTATATCCATCGAACGTGCATATTGGCGAAATATAATGATTTTACAGTACGTCTTTTATTTAATTCATTGTCATAACTAAAAGTTATGATAGAAATAACGTTAGATCGGGGAAATAAGTCTTAGCTAATGTTCAACTTCGACAGTAATTTTCTTCGCCGAACATTAAAAATTCAAAATGGCGTCGATCGATAAGATTATTTACAAATGGATCAATTTCAAATCGATCAAACTGGATTCCCAATCGTAGTAATTTATTTATTTTTAGGAATTAAATGTAATAAAAAAAACAGTAAAACATGTAATATTTATAAAAGTAATTTTATTTCAATATTTTGACAATGAGTTGACATCATGGCTTCCGGTTTGAATCTCGTCTGTTCGTCTCCTACCGGCAGATCGTCACTTGACCTCATAATTTTTAGGTCTCAAACATAGACCTCGTTTATAAGTCGACCCCCCTCCTTGACCCCTCAATTTCTCGTATAAAAAACTCGACTTATACACGGTAATATACGGTAGGTGTTTGGTACTTCTAAGATATAGGACATTGGATTAAACTCATATTTCAACAATATTTCACTTCTATCACAGGGCGTGTGCCTGAAGAGGGATTATCTCGACTCGCACAGCAATGTCAGATACTCATTGTTCCCATTTATTCAAGTTATATCTTATAATCACACTGCTGGAACAATAGTAAGCTCTTCTACAAATGAAACGTTGGTGCCGAGAAAAAATCGTGACAAATCAAAAGGCTTGCTCACGGCCTGTCAGTTCACTCGCGCAGAGGGGTTGTCCATCAGCGAGATGGAGATTGGAATGTTTAACCTGAAAACCAATCTATACACATATCATTCGATGTCATCACCGACTCTTCATTCATATTCAAACCAACCAGTGCGTAATGCAGTGATGCATGCATGTTCTGTGCGCCCGATACTTTCAAACTAACTCGCTCCTTTCACGACGGTTGGCCATGACAGTCAGAAAACTACGGAGATTTTAGCGCCGCTTCAAATCGAAGGTTTCCAAGGTAGAACGTGTACACGAGGTCACGTGACCAAACAATCAAAATTAAATAAGCCCTGCAATACTCGTTATGTTTATTTAATTTTGTTTATCCGCATTTACCGTCTAGTACCGCTGCACGATACTAGACTAAACTTTTTGAGCTTTGAACGGCGATATAAAAATCATTTTTGTAACTTCAAAAACAAAAAACTTATACTGACAAGATCGGCCACCATTTTTACCCATCCAATCTTTCAAGCCATATTTAAAGCATACAATAAGGGTCCTCGTCGAGATAAATACGTTACCATGTGTCCACGAGTTTGATATGGAGATATATCATGTGTCCGAGTGAAATTACAAACTCGAACTTCGTTCTCGTTTGATATTTAACTCGAACACATGATATATCTCCATATCAAACTTGTGGACACATGGTAACTTATAATGTCTGCAAACCAATGTGGATACGTCACATGCTTATAGTGTAGCCTGCCATCATCGGCTTGATTTAAAAAAACAATGGCTGTGTTTCGCTTTAATTAAATTCTTCCCTTGAAAGATTCAAAATTGGACATTTAATCTCAAGCAAAATCGAGCACTTTGCTTTCCTCACGATCAATGGCTGTGAAAGGGATTGTAGAAATGTTTGATTTGAATTATGTAGATTTGACAGCAAAGATCTTTCATAAGATGTTCAAATCAATTTCTAAAGATTGTGTTTTTAATAAAAACATAGTTACCGTTACTTCTCAAGCAAAATCTCCACAGTAATAGAAATATGAATATTTCCATCATGTTCAAGTGCAGTATAAACATCTATCAAAGCTGAAGTGACAAATACTGCTTAGTCCACAACTCTTCAACAAATCAAATATCTGATCACATTATTGAACTGAATTACTTAGTTATATAAAGCTTAATACAAACATTTATTTAACATTGAGATCAAATGAAATGAATCAATGAGTAGAATACTTGCCAAGACAGTTGCCTCTCAGTAAATTGTTTTAACAAACACCTGCCTCGCTCACATTATCAACAATAATTTCTCTTACTTTTCATAAACATTATATGCTGAATGGAAGCGTGAAAATCTCTAATTAAATTTACTTATGACATTGTCAACTTAAACAAAATGAAATGTAACTTTTCAAGCACCATTGGGTTCTTAATGGTGCTTTTCATCAGACCTTTAACATATCTGATTACTAGTGATTAGACCTTCATAGGATCTGATAAGACCTTCATAGCATGTGATAAGACCTCCAAAGGATCTGATAAGACCTCATAGGATCTGATAAGACCTCATAGGATCTGATATAACCTTCATAGGATCAGATAAGGCCTTCATAGGATCTGATAAGACCTTTATAGGATCAGATTAGACCTTCATTGGATCTGATAAGACCTTCATTGGATGTGATACAACCTTAATAGCATCCGATAAGACCTTCATAGCATGTGATAAGACCTTCATAGCATCTGATAAGACCTCATAGGATCTGATAAGACCTTCATAGGATCAGATTAGACCTTCATTGGATCTGATAAGACCTTCATTGGATGTGATACAACCTTCATAGCATCCGATAAGACCTTCATAGCATGTGATACAACCTTCATAGCATCTGATAAGACCTTCATAGCATCAGATACAACCTTCATAGCATCTGATAAGACCTCATAGGATCTGATAACACCTTCATAACATCTGACCTTATTTGGATCTGATAAGACCTTATTTGGATCTGATAAAGCCTTCATTGGATCTTTTTAAACCTTCATAGGATTTGATTAGACCATCATTGGATCTGATAACACCTTCATAGGATCTGAAAAGACCTTCAATGAATCTGGTTAAACTTTCATTAACTTTAACCAGACCACCAGATCTGACCAGCAATTCCTTTTGTATGGTAGGATCCCATTTTCCACATTGTTTTAATTTCTTCTGGCCCCATTTTTCTATCGTTAATACTCAAGATTTTCCTAATAAAATCCTCCCTTTCTGGATTAAAAACTTAAGAACAGGAAGATAAATGTACGCTTGATGTCAAACAGTCTGCTAAGCCCTGAATCAGCATTCCTTTTGGTATTCTGATTTGCTATCTTTAGTTTGTAAAAATTGCCAAGCTGTAATATGATGAAATTATGAAATTTAATATGATAATTAGTTCTGATTAACAATCAAGCACTAAAATTGCTTCAATATAGTTAAAATTACATTAGAAGATTGTTCTAATGTCACCCGGTAGTCCAATTAGGGAAAATTATCAAAATATGACAAGCAATCTAAATCATGAGCTTGAAAGATAGCTATATAGAAAAATTTGCTAATTAGATTTAAAGGGAAGCATTATGTGTAATCGTGTTCCATTACTTGTGACAAATAGATGTTAAATGTTTTAAAATATATCTTTTTATGATACATTTCTACTACTATGAATTTTGGGAAAAGCAACATTTATAAGAAATGCTGAGTTGGCATAAAGCTTAATTAAGCATTTTCTTCAGTAAAATGATAATAATAATAATAATGGATATCTATATTGCGCAAGTTATCCACACACGAATGCATACTCAATGCGCTACCCTACATTATTACCCTGGTCTTACCCAAGCTGCCGGTTACAGCGCTTAAAGGTCACCTCCAAAACAATCTACACCAAGTACCAAATTAGTACTGCTGGGTGAACAGAGGCACATTTTGAATTAAGTCTCTTGCCTAAAGAGACACCACAAGTTTCTCAACTCGTGCCTCAGTGTGGGGCAGGGAATAACCATGAACTCTCAGTTAATACAGCAATGATCGGATAACCCACCCATCCGGCGAGCCATGCCAGATGTTGCTGAACTTCACTGATAGCGGTCAACTGAGATACGCACAGGACCACGTGCCACCACTTGGTCTGATTTGAGCCATATATAAATGTCGGAGGAAAGCTCATAAAGCCATTCATGTTCTGCATCAAAAAGAAACTTGCAACTGTTAACTGAAAGAATTCTGGAAAATGTAAGCTGTTGCAAAGAAAAATACCCAAACTAATCTAATCATAAGGTTTTATCTCTTAAAATGTTTGTGAAACAGTCCATTAGATGTGGACTCCCTAAAAAATAGAGGGCACCAGTTTTGTGTTTCTTAAAAGTTTCCTTGCACCAAATTTGAAGATGTTTTAACCACTACAAAGTTCCATTAAATATGGTGCTATCAAAGTTATTAAAAACTTGAAAATAAGGTCAAAGCCATCTAAATTAATTGATAACTGCATGATTCTAAGCTAGACCGTTATCAAATTTTAAGACATTCGGTGCAACCTTGTAAAGTGTCATCATAATCCCAAATGTCAGCTGTCACAAAATCTTAAGTGCAACTGTCATGACAGATTCAAAACATAGCGAGTGAGAACTGGCAAAGTGTCATTCTGACTTTGATAATAAGGTCAAGGTTATCAAACATGAACTGGTGTCATGGTGATCCCAAATGCTAAGGCTGTCATTATGTAAATAGGGTGCAATAGTTCATCAGGTTACAGCCCATTAGAAGAATATATGGTATCTAAATGGATTGCATGACATCAGGTAGCCCATTAGAAGAATCTGGTATTCAAATGAATTGTGTGACACATCATTGTTTGGAGAGTATTACCATATCAACTAGTCCTGCTTCATGATAATATATTAAATAGAAACCTTTAGTACAGTCTAGGTTTGTTTGAAATACATTATCTTCTTAGAATGTATGAAGACACTTTCCTTAGGTTCCTAAAAGTAATTTAACAGACTTTCATGAGTAATAAACTCTTTATTGCCAATTTTATTCATGCATTTCCCTCACTCCAATTAACTCTTTAACAATGTTACAGAACATCAAACTCTAGCAAAGATGATAAATATGTGCACATGGTCACATATAATAGATATGAAACAAGTTTTATGTTTCATGTGTGTAATAAAATGTTCATCTTAAATCAACCTAACCTGTTTGTCCCTTCTCTTGGATATTTGACATATGGCTCGAGAATGCAATATTAGCTGCATGGAAAAAAGTAGAAATAGTTTGTTAAAAGTAATCTGACACAATTTTCAAGTGTAATAAAGTCTACATAGCCTATTTTATTCATGCAATTTCATCCTTCAATGACAACAATATTAACTGTTTTCCAATGTAACAGATTAATTATAGGAACTCGTGCAGTCCTTGGAAAAGGTGATAATTGCACATGGTCACATCTGATAGATATGACAGGTTATGTTTCATGGTGCATTATAAAGTCCAATACCAAGCCAACCAGTTATAACCTGGGATAGTTTATGGTCAGATATTTGCAACCTATGAGTGATTTCTGTATAGTGGATGCCAAAATTGTCAGGTTCAGTAGCTTATAACACTTATATTGGAACTTGCAGAATAAACAATTATATCTAATGTGTGAAAAACAAATGAGATTATGACGCTTTATCTATTTTGTTTGGTATGTGTTCATTACGATAAATATAAACATCCCAAATATATTTATTTCCAATACTTTCCACAAAAATATTCATATTCCATTTTTTACGTCAAATTTATATCTTTTTATATGACAATGTGAATACAACAATAATATGCTGAAAGATACAACCGTGTGATATCGACATCTGCTGTGTTCTAAATATCTGACAAGCAGATGTCACAAGGAAATATAAAACACATTACAACGACTGATTTAGTGCTTATATGTAGTGTCATCAAATAATGAGAAATACTTTCTCTCCATTAGATTGACACAAGGGAATTTGTTACAATTTAAGTTGAAAAAAGTGTTTTGTTCCTGTCTTTCTTAAAGAGAAAAATACCCACAAAAAACAAAGGAGCCATTGCTCTGTAGGTCACCAGTGCCGGACCAGTTATTTCATATTCATCATTTACATGTCAAAAATATGTTTTTTGGACAAGAACTCATAATTTCTAGAGTCTATAAAGGGGACTTACAAGTGATATACAAACTATCCACCCTGATGTCAAGGAGTAAACATATACTTAGAAAAATCATGAATTTCACAATTAAGAAGTTGTTATTCAGAAAATCTTGTCTATCCTAATTTCCTGTTCATTTAGGTCAAATAAGTGTCCGAGACATGATATATTTTTTAGCATCCTGATTTATGAAAATTAATTTTTAAAAATACCCTAAAGTGTTGGAACACACCTTTTATGACAAAAACTTCACTAGTTACTGTTTCCATGAAAAGAAAAGTGTTTTATTTTTCGATACTAGTTATGAAATAAGAAAGCCTTAAGAGGTGGTATGTTTTATGACCTAAATATTTTACGATGTGGATAAAAGCGTGTTCCATGATGTGTTAGTGACATGGTATTTTCTTTCCCGGTTGTTATCCTAAAATACACTTAAAATTACTAAACAGTTTGATTCCCGTAATTATCACATAACTCAACTTAAAACCTCAAATTTCATAATTTTAGCACAAATCTTACAAATTCATTGCAGTTCAATCGTAAACATAATGTAATCGAACATTCTAAAGAGACAGTCCTTGGGCTGCGAAGGCACTGTGCTCAGTTTTGAAGCCATTTGCCAGTGTGAAGGATGTTATTTTCAACACTATAATTTGGCAGCAAGAAATTTGAGATTGAGTGAATTATTGTTTAATGCAGCTTGGGCAATGTTTCAGCCATTAGCAGTGAAATTTGATAGTGAGAGTTGAAGGTCATCATTAACATTAAATGCAGTTTTTTATGGATGTGTTAAAAAGTGCTATAGATTGTAGTTAAACACTCGGACAATGATAGGAATAGTTCTCCACTGAGTGGGCACATAACAGTAAATCAGGGTTTGTTAACAAAGTTAGTTTTTAGGTTTGGCAAAGGCAAGGCTTCCCCTAAATAGCTCATCTGTCTTTTTATAATTCAATACATTTAAGGGTGAAGATTATACATATGAAATAATAGGTTATATCAAAACTGAATCTTGTAAGGTAAAATATATCTCTATTTGATATAAGAACAAAATACTGCACACTGGACGATAAGCCATGACAAAAGCCCATCTGGCCTTCTATGCATGATGGGTCAAAGAGGCAGATGAAAACAGATTTTCATGACATGATGTACAGTATTTCTGACTTTCTAAGCAACCTTCATTTCTACATTACAAAGGCTATCAAAAACACATCTTGTGGTCAGTATATAGCCTGATTTATCTTGACAACTTTCCTCTTGACAACACCCTAGAAACATCATCTGTAAACCACAATTTCAAGCTGTTTTAAATATTTTCCTCCATGTCAAAGCAAACACTGATAAGTATATCATAGGAAGATTCTATATAAAAATAAAGTATACAATGATTCACCGTGTCTCCGGCTTCCACCGAACATCCAGATTCTGGCACCTCCCGTCGATCTCATATCCATCGTGATTTTACCACCATTTTGAAGAGCAATAACATTCTTGGGCAGTAATTACACGAGCGAAAATAGCAACTAATGTGGTAAATACGTAATAACAGTCAAAATCATCATAGAGTGTAATAACGCTTGTGTAGCCAGAGCTATTTCTGTATTTGATGTGATATAAGGCACACTGCCTGTATACACTGGCATAGATATTGTATACAATAGTTTTAGCTCTGGAAATACATCTATGCAAAATGAAAAGCATGGGATGTCAGTAAATGGTGTTAAAGAATTTAGTTTTCATGCCATGTGGAAACCATAACTTCATGTCGACAAGCAACATTTAACCTTATGTCCCCAAGCAAATTTTAACTTTATGTCAACAAGCAAAGTATAATCTTATGTCCACGAGCAAAGTAAAATTTTATGTCCACAAGCAAAGTATAATTTTATGTCCACAAGCAAAGTATAATTTTATGTCCACGAGCAAAGTAAAATTTTATGTCCACAAGCAAAGTATAATTTTATGTCCACAAGCAAAGTATAATTTATGTCCACAAGCAAAGTAAAATTTTATGTCCACAAGCAAAGTATAATTTATGTCCACAAGCAAAGTATAATTTTATGTCCACAAGCAAAGTAAACTTTTATGTCCACAAGCAAAGTATAATTTTATTTCCACAAGCAAACTATAACTTTATGTCCACAAGCAAACTATAACTTTATGTCCACAAGCAAACTATAACTTTATGTCTACAAGCAAACCATAACTTTATGTCCACAAGCAAACCATAACTTTATGTCCACAAGCAAACTATAACTTTATGTCCACAAGCAAACTATAACTTTATGTCCACAAGCAAACTATAACTTTATGTCTACAAGCAAACCATAACTTTATGTCCACAAGCAAACTATAACTTTATGTCCACAAGCAAACTATAACTTTATGTCTACAAGCAAACCATAACTTTATGTCAAGTGGCTTTACCTTATGAGGTTTAGAGTTATCTTTGTAATTTAACTGGATGAAGAGAGTAACCGTCACATAACTGACTACTTTTGGGATAATGAAAGCTTTTAAATAACATTATTTTAAATTCTTTGCGATAACAATGTTGTGAACAAAACAAAATAGAGCCGTGAGCTCTACAGCTCGTTGATTGCAATATTTATCATATCTAAAGTTGACTAACATGTATACGCCATTGTTCATGTGGTCTCTATTTGGTTTTGTGCAGCAACATTATCTACTACATGTAACTAGCCTAGCGTTCGACAAAGCAAAAGTTTGTAATGTTAAATATTTGCATTCTTTCAGTAAATTAGATCTCTAGCTTGAGTTTTCATAGCAGCTGTTAATATCATTAATAACAGCTAAAGACATGCTAGCCCCATCATATGTATACTGCAAAATTAATACTGAGATATTTATCATACATATACAATCTTATCAGAAATACAATACAGATAATGAAACATCCATACATAATTCAGCTTGTATTAATCTGTTGACAGTGTTAGTGGACCCTGAGAATCAGTTTCAAAAAGTGATCTCAGGTTGGTGGCCAAAGGCTAAAAACATGCTTGTCTCCATGGTTAAAAATATAGTGAATGGTTTTGAAGATGTACGTAACTTGAAGATGTTTACCAAAAGCAGAAATGGTTTACTTACCAGAAATATACAATTTACTAGGCACGTACCTTGGTTAGGTTTTTTTCACCCCTGTTATGAACTCACACAAGATAAAACGACGGTTCTACCATATGGCAAGTAAAACACAAACAAAATCAATATGAAAACACAACCCTGATACCATGTCACATTTCCATGTCAGGACTACACCTCGACACATTGACAACAACATAAAACATTACCATAGAAATCTTTAACCGGTTGAACATTTCCCATGATCCTCTACTGCCAATATGGCCTCCAAATCGTTGTCTTCAAGCATCACTAACTAAAGACATCCGAAGAATTGTTGCAGGGGTCAACTATCCTTTACAACCCGCCAAAATATCTTGGTACTAAACGCCAATTCCTTTACGGTGTGGAGTAATTGCTCTTGAGATTTACAGACATCACTGATGTGAAGGATAACACTTGGTTGTCGCTCTAGGCAAACCAGTCCATGAAGGGGACGAAATCAATTGACTCCCCCCTCAACATCTGTTATGGTTTTGGGGGCAATATAGTTTCCTGGAAATTAATTACAAAGAAATGCCTCCATTTGAACTCTATTTACTGTTAATGAATGGGTATCACCTTCAGAACGGTCATAAGACTTGGTCAGACTTAGGTTGCTTTTCATATTCTAGTGCAAGAACTCTCAAGGTATATTTCTGAGTTTGGATTTAATTGATGCTAATATTGACTTATTTTCTTGGCATCTGATGTATCTGGAATAAATAATATGATTGCTTGAAAGCTTTGCATGTCGTGCGAGGAATCTGACTTGATTATGGATTTTGAGAGTTACAATTGGTACAAATATTGGTAAAAATATTTCAACTTATGAAATACAAAATTTTGTTTACGTAAATCTAATTTTGTCAAATTCATACACAAGGTGAAACTGACAGTGTGACTTGCCTTTTAGTTGAAATATTTTGGAAACATTTCAAACCACCATGAAGATAAATGAAAATAAATCTGTTGCTTTGAGATCTGAAAATTGTACTGTTGAGGTGAACTAAGCTGAAGATTGCTGAGGTGAAATAAGATGAAGATTGCTGAGGTGAACTAAGATGTAGATTGCTGAGGTAAACTAAGATGTAGATTGCTGAGGTGAACTAAGATGTAGATTGCTGAGGTGAACTAAGAAGTAGATTGCTTAGGTGAACTAACCCATTTGTGTATTTCTGTCTTATGCTAAAAAATATATATGTTTATCATTATATTTTCTGTTCTTATTTCTGTGTTTATTACTAAGAAATATTATGCTCCAGGTGCTGACTTTTTATCAAAAGAAATTAATCTGTTCAAGTTCTTTCAATTCATTCTGATTTCAGAATTATAACCCTTGTTTGTAAGTGAATAGTACCCAACATCACACTGATACAAAGGAATCTGTTATGACACATTAAATTTTGCCGAATGACACATGCACCAGTTTGTGAGCAACTGTATTTTTTAAAACAAGAAAAATTAAAAAAAGTTTTTTATTGAAAACATCATTGAACATTGTGCCTATTCATGACAAACAAGTTTAAAAACAGCATCAGTGGCAATGAATTTTCAGTAATTTAACCAACTGATGTTATAATTGTTTACTTAGATGATCCTTCTTCAGCCAAGCTAAGTTGATGAGTTGCAGTTCCTGTAAGCTGACCATTCAGAATGGTAATTCATGAGCACAAAGCTAAAGCGTTAATCTTTGTTAGAAAAATAAGTTGTCCTGTATCTATTTAATTATTCACATAACACTGCAGAAACTTAAGTTTTACCGTAACAATATCCAGACTTCTCTCATGGGAGATTTATGACATGGATGGAAAGTGGACAAGCTTTTGTGAATTCTGTATTCATTCTCCAGGGACTGGATTGCAAAGTGCACTAGTAGTTATGGAAATTATCTGTTGGCTTTAATTATCTTCAGTTTGAAATACGACAACGTATTTAGCTGTTTCTGTTTCCGTATCCAAACTGTGGAATCTGTTTAAAAGGGCCATCTCTTATATCTATATAGAAAACATATCATTAGCAAAACAATTATTCATTATTAAGTTAAGCATGATTTTTGGAATAACAACCTTTTTGACGTATTTGACTTCAAAAGCACTGCTTCCCTAATGTGTCCCACTCAAGAAACAATTATCTAATTAGAGCTACCTTCCAAAAAAAGACCTTTTGTGATACACCTACGCACTTTCACTGAAATTCTATTTAATTCTTTTGTCTTGTCTTGTCTAGGTTCATTAAGTGTTAAATGTTTCTATTATTTTATTCTATAGGGTGGGTGTCACTCTTTGAATGCCTTTACAAACATAAGTCAGTTTTGTGTTAAAGAAAATGGCACAATTTGTGGAAACAAATATGAATTAATTTGTTTGTTTATTTTCATTATGGTTAGAAAGATATATCTTAAATCTAACATATTCAAGATATTCATTCATGGATGAATTTATTAGTACGACATTTACAAAATTATTTAAACAATTTTCAAAGCACAAAGGCCTTAACTACGTCAAATATAGTTGGTCCAAAGCAAATGTAATTCAGATTACTAATAGAAATAAATACAAATATTATAATATATTGTTTAAGGCACTATATTCCCCATTACTTACTCACTTCACAAAGAAGCTCAAGCATTACATTCTGTGTGACTAAGGTTACAGGAATAATTACACTTATAGCTTCTCTGTCTGAGTGAGTAATCTTTATCATCAAACGCAAATATCCCTTGATCCCTGAACTAAATGTCAGTGTGTGAATATCCACAGGTGTGGTTGATGACAGGTGTTCTATCTACCTGTGGCTCTCAGTGTTTTCTTGATTACAGGTGTAAAACTGACCAGGTACAAAGAAAGGACTATGATGATCTAGGTGAATAAATCAGCTTGAGTTGGACTAAATTGAGACTGTGTTATATTGAAAATAGCAACTTTAGATAATTTTGGAAACTTAACTCAACATGGAGTATTTGTTCTCTATGCACATGATTGACTGAAATATACTTCTCATTCAGAAAAGAAGAATTTTATTGAAAATAACTATATCTTACAAGTCAGCTCAAATTAGACTTGCCTCAAACTGAGTATTATCAAAATCAGATAATTTTAGGATCTTCATAGGAAGAACAAACTAAAAAAATCTTTAAAAACTGTGTATTTTCAGCACTCTTGGCTTTCTTCTTCATAATCTCTAATAGATAAATAAATACATGTCTTTTTCTATTTGTATTTTATTAAAAGGAACAAAGAGTTGTTTTGAAAATTGTCATTCAAATAAATTTTTCTAATCGTACGCATCTACTAGTTTCATATTTACCTGCAGTTTGGGATGAATCTTTTTGATCTAGTGGTCAACACTCTGCTGACCACTCTCCATAATGTCCACTGTCAACTGATTAATATACCTCTCTACAGGAATCCTTCTTGAATTCAAGAGTGAATTCTAAAACGGACAGTGCCTTGTGTTCACATAAGACATATTTTCAGTTCATGAAACACTATAGTGTTTATGTAAACTTGCTTTCTTATGTAAAGGGAAAATTCTGAGAATGTCAGTCCGTCGAGAGTTTCTCCCCCTTACTCATGTGACATCTGGTTAAAATTACCTCGGAGATATCTTAAAGGGGCTGTAGCACGTTTTTTTGAATGAATAAAATAATCTTTCAAAAATTGAAATTTCCAATTGAAAGAGAATTCATTTTAATCAAAAGGAGTTTTAAAACAAATGTACCATGATCTGTAAAGCTATGAGAATCATTTTCCCCTTGTAAATGATAAAAAGTGTTTACACGAAAATGGCTGCCAGTGGTTTTTGCTTGGCACTTTATTATTTCCTCTATAAAGGCTATAGATGATCAGGTTGAGTAATAAGATGTTTTGATCCTCTGAAGATAATGCATTAGGCATAAACTAATGTTTACCGCAGAATATTTTGATGAAATAAATCTTTCAAAAATGTGCTACTACCAATAAACTTATACTTATACTCAACAAAACAAGTTAAGCCCTTTTAAATATATAGATATTCTATAGTTTTAATGATACATACGATGCTTTAATATTGAATATTGGAGTGTTCCTTAGCTTTTGTTGCTGAATTAATTTATCAATTCATTTTTGGTTTGGCCCCTCGTTCTGCACCTTATCAAGATCAGATCATCACTATATTTTCGAGGCACAGAAAATGTACCTTATCACATGAGATACATAAAAAGTGTCATATTGGTCATAACTAAAAATGCATAAGCTTTAATCTAGAAAACTATCCCTTTGTACAAGTCTTTTATTTTGTTGTATAAATAATTGATAAGTTACAAAGTTATCAGTTGGACACATTTTTAACGGATGGACGGTGCCCACTTTAATAGCTCCAGCAAAAACTAAGTTGAGGATAATCAAGTGTCAAAGGCAAGGTGTCTGCAAAAATTTTTTTTAGTCTTTATGACATCAGAAGACAAATTTAGTGTTTTAGGGCATGGCCCCTATAGACTTTATCACAAGGGTCACAAATATATGAACAACAATCTACAACTGCCAAGGAGTTTCTTCCAGTATTTCTGCTTTCTATGCATTTTGCTTTTAGAAAAGGAGACAAAAAATTACCAGCCTGAAAGTAAAAATCTATCCATTTAGATGGAGCGGTGAAAGAAAATTCTCAAACTGATGCAAGTCTAGAGCCAACAGCTTCAGGATGAGCTTTATCTCAAGCCCTGTTTAAAATCACTACACAGCCAGTACATTAACTTTCAAAGAAAACAACAATCTTGTACAAAGATACATCGAGTTGTCCCCAATATCGATTTCCTCAGATTTACCTTTCCAAGAAAATGGAGAACCCCAGCTGTCATTGGCTAATCTTGTAAGTAATTGAACGGCGACTTACAAACATTAATCACTCGGATATTATCCTGCCGTCTGAGAATGTTGTGATACTTTGTCGTAGAATTAATACTTTATCTTGACGCTATCCATCTGTCTTCTCAAAGGTTTGGGGTATATGAGTAAGATATTTGATTTGAAATGAAATCAGATAGCAAATTTGAGTAATTGATGAACAAAACATTCATGAAATGTCAGATAAGGTAGATTTATATCTAGAATGGTATAAAATCATGAGAAACCCAACCAATTGATCTACAAGAGAGAAATGAAACAAGGCGAAAGTGAGCAAAGCTCACATATCCCTGCCTGTAGTTTGTCTGCCTCCACAGAACATTCAATAATTTGAACACATGTAGTTGGTAACATCAATGAATGATGATAATTTTCATAGGACAAGGGGGCAGGATAGCACAGTGGTTAGTGTGTTTGGCTAGGGATCAAGAGGTTCATGGCTCAAATCCCGCCAGGGGCGCGGCAACTTTGTCTGCAGTAGAAATCTGTTCTACAGGCAGTTTAAAGGCACTAGTGCAGTCTGATTAAAATCGACCATGTTCCGAAGAATAAAAGTTTCAAAATATTGACTCTACCGAGATTCGAACTCTATATGTGTAGGCTATCTTCTCCACTAGGTCTGACCGCAGCCTACTGTAGCGCACGTTCTTACGTAAACACAGCTAACCAATCACAATGCGTGCGGCAAAAGCATTCGGTATCAGTAGCTAGGGGCAAGTAACTCTCATTCACCATTCGTTAACATTGACTTCTGCTATCCTTATTTTAAACGCGATGATGCGATTGGTTCGCTAATGACTAGGTTTTGTATGCGCTTAACTGGTGTCAGCACGTGCGCTACAATAGGCTGCGGTCAGACCTAGTGGAGAAGATAGCCTACACATATAGAGTTCGAATCTCGGTAAAGTCAATATTTTGAAACTTTTATTCTTCGGAACATGGTCGATTTTAATCAGACTGGGCACTAGTGCACACCAATATTTCGTAAACACAACAAATGCACAGATACTGCATATCTCTCGATATTACTCACGACCCTCACTCAAGTAATCTACCTCGTAAGTTATTTAACAAATAAGCATATATTCAGGTAGTAAAGTTGATGTTTAAAGGTCGGAAGTATTTAATGCAACGTAACTTTAAATCTGCATGAACTACGATATTGGAAAAATTAAAATTTTGCTTATAAACAGAAAAGCGGAAAGGGCAGCCGCTTTGGTCAATCTAATAACAATGCTAATGCTGTGTTATTAAATCGGTTAATTGACAACATTGCTTTCATAAAACATATTTCATTCTTTGTTCTCAGTTTAGGGTTTAGGTAAATTTAATAGCTGCACACAATACTATTTTAGCCGTGAGTAACTGTCCATAATTTATCCGTTTTGTGCACAGCTAACCATAGATTTTTTATATGTCCAAGGCGACAGCGGCTGTTCGAACCTTTGTATTGTTGATTGCTGGTCAACTGTACAGAATTTTAAGTATTTCTTGGCATCAATAGAAAGCTTAAGTGAATGCATAAGTCCTCTCATTTTTAACCTTAAAATAGCCACTTTAAACCGTAAAAGCGTGTACTAGTGCCTTTAAGGTTTGGGTGTAATGCTATACTGAATTTCAGCACAGTTCAACCGATGGTTTGCTAATTCTAGCCGATGTCTGCAGGCTTCACCACGTTGCATATCCACAATAGTGTGTGGGCTTTCTCCCTGCAATAATACTAGCAGCTGCAATATAAGTGAAATACTCTTGAAAGCGGTGTTTAACCCAGAATCACCTCACCACATGTTCAAAGGATAAAGATGATAATACATATTCATACCTAGAGGTGGTCTTATATTACTCGTATCAAATTTGTAGTAACAAACTGATAAAGTTTTAAAGTTTTTCTCTGGAAATGAAACAGTCAGGACATTTGGATGATGAAAATGAGTAAAGGCTATGATAGTAAAACGATCTGCGGCTACACCATTCATAGATAAACGTTATTCACAATGTTGTGTGATATATGAATAAAACATTCGACATTTCTTTCCAACCCCATGTACATCTAATCTCATGAAGTAGAAAAATATATATATTAAACCCCAAAAGAAATGTGAAATCTTGCATGATTACTGTGGGATATGTTGTTAGATTAGATGGCTGCCATGGTTCAATTGTAAATGACCTAAATTATTTCAAAATAACCAGAAAAATGATCAGAAGAAGGTTGATTTAACAATAAATATCATGTTTCCTATATCTTTTTGATTTGCATTTCTTTGGGCTTTCAGTATATCAATACTCCCAGCTGAGCTTCTCATGAAAATTTCTACTTCACTTGATGAGATATACAAGGTTTGTCTATTTATTAGACTTTTTCACAACAAGAAAATGTTGCCACGAAAGGTTACTGTAAGTGATTTTGAAAGGTTACTGTAAGTGATTTTACGGGTACTGTTTCCTCTTTCAAAAAGCTGAAATCAACAGAACCATTTACTCACTGACCTAAATTCACAGCAGACCGGAGATGCACCCAACATGGATTTCCATAGCAGGATAGCATATATCTGTGTTGTACGCTTACATAAACAATTAACAATTAATTACAATCAATGATTGATTTCTCATACCATTAAATAACGGATGGAATTCGATTACTTGATTATTTAGGATCAATTTCGCGATACTATTTGCTTTGTCAGACACATCTAGTTTCAGGCAAAACTAGACACTGATCCTAGAATTAAATAATTTCTCATCACTGAATGGCGTCAAAAGAAGTAATTTTCTGCAAACTGAGACAGGAAATTGAAAAGATAATTGGAAAAATAAATTGTTGTGACAAAGCTGACATGAGGTTGTCAATTTCACGATGCCACCATCTAAACAAGCCTTATCACTACACTATTACAAATACGGAATTGGAACATAACAAGTTCAATGGATTGATATGTCTGTTTTTTTGATACAGTTGAGACTTAGCTGTTGATACAACAGCCATCCTGTTCATAAATATGATTGAATATATATGAATACAGCTGCTGTTTTCAGCAAAGTTGATTTTCACAGAAATATTGTCTCCGTAGATGTCATGAAACCACAATTTCTATTGAAAATGAATATGTTAAATATTATATCAAGAAAAAAATAGGGTTGTAAATCAATAGATAAAACTATCGACGCATCCAGAGATTCATCAATGCAACAGACCTTTATTAATAGGGAATCATACACGTTCGATCAACAGTTAGTTATACTTTTGATATTATTGAAAATGTTTTTTTCCTGGAGTAGTTATATGTACGACTTACACCTTTTTTTTCATGCAAGTTACAATGATGAGAATCAGAAATTACTGTATAGTTACATGTAAAATAATACACATTTAAAGGGGCATTGATACATTTTTTTCAGGGTTAAAAAGAGTCGTCTCACAAAAACAAAAATAAATGTTTCCAATTGCATGACAATGTTTTTAACTTGAAAAAAGGTTTAAAATTGAATGTACTATGATTGGTTAATCTATTTCCTTACCTTAAATAACTAAAAGGTTTTCACACAAATGGCTGCCAGTGTTTTTGCTGAATACTTTAGTTTCCAACATAAGAGAAAGTTAACATAGAACCAATGTTTTATAAATATCCACTTGACTGATTGCACAATTGAGGCCTGAACATCTTAAAGAATGATAGAAAAAATCAATGAATGAAATCATGAATGAATGAATGAAATAAAAGCTAAAGTAAATGAATGAAAATAATTGGAAAGAATGAAAATATTATGAAACAATGAAAAGAATGAAACAATCAGGAAAGAATGAATGCTTAAGAACAAGTGGAAAGCTTATGATTGAATGATTGAATTCTGTAGTGTGTAACATTTTTATTCTCTAGCCTTTGATTGCAATGACTTGTAAAGCAGAAAGAACTAGAGATATATACTATTTAGTTTTTGTGACCATAGTTGTTTTGGTATTAACATCTACCCAATTTGTTACAAGAGTGATTCAAAGTGTCAATGGATATAGGATGAAGATATGAATCTATGGTGGAATGAAAAGGAAAGGTTACCTATAGTAGTGAAAACACTGTACATCGCCCCAAGGTCAACGAACGGTATCCCAAAAGTTCATATGCAAACACCTCTCTACCATGAAGGATGAAATTGCCCTACCTACCTATAGATGTCATAATGAAAGCTGACATGCTTGATAGATGACCAGTGCAAATATTATGTAAGTCTTCGCTTGGCTTCACTTGTGATGTGATCCTGTCAATGTAAACTAGCCACAGCACTTAGAACCTGACTGATGTAAGGAGTTGCCTGCTGTGTTCATGGCCATTATCACACACTGTTTTGTCGGCCATCTTGACAACATGCCGTCTGCTACTCTTTAAGATTATCTGTACCTTTTGTTTTAAACTTGTTTGGGTTTACTTTTTGTTTGAAATTTGCTGACACTTAACAATGAAAGAACTTGTTATCTCTTGCCAGTGTTGATTCTTTCATGACTTTCCAAAATCTTTACTTAAATCAAGTACACAATGTCCAGTTAGCTTTATATTCATGTTATAACAAAAAAGTTAAATATGTAATCTTCATAAGAATTAAGGATGTTTATCAATATCTGAATAAAGAGATACAAAAAACCAATAAGGGGATGATCACTTTTATCTTTGAGAGTCAAACTTTAGGTTCATTCGGAATTTTATTCCTACAACTTTGACTTTAGTAAAAGCTGTAACAGTCTGAAAGTCTGAAAAGTTTGTTCTCCATATCAGCAGTGTATGACGCAAGCTTGAAAAGTTACCAGCCACAAGAATAATCTTTTTAATTTTAGGGCAATGATTACAAAAACCCTTCAAAAGTTATTAAGCCCGGCTCATTGGAAGAATTTGGGACAGGCCTTATGTCATACATATATATAAATAAATTCTGTCTGATCACGTTTTTCATGTATACGTAAATTATATTTTATCTATCCTAGTCAATGTTAACTGTTTTTGACATGAATTATTTTGTTATTATTTGTCTTCACATTTCTGGAGAATTGTAATTATAAGAAACAAATTCCCTTTTGGGACAATAAAGATTATCTCATCTTATCTTATCTTACATTGATCTTTCCTATGGAGTATCTACTTTGTCGGGGGTAGTAGTCCAGTACTATCCAGTACTAAATATCTTCAATCACATGACTGTAACATTTATACAGATAAACAACCCATGTCATGCCCTACTTAATGAAGGAGATATCCCCTCTAAGGGTTAAGTACTTAAGTATATTTATGAATGCAACTTCTTTATTCTGAGAATTTTGTTAAGAAGTTTTCATACATAAATATTTGGACTTAGTTGTTTCCAACTTCTAAAATGCCACTCAAAGGAACCCTTTAGGGTTGTTATAAAAGAAAAATTTAACTTAAATTCTTTATACTGGTTTAGTTTTGACAAGGAATATCCACAACACAAAGTATTTAAAAAGGTTTTTTTGGAAGACGAATTTACAAGCAATGAAAACAATTATGCAAAACAGACATCCTAACAGAATAAACTGACAGGTTGTCGTCTTGTGTCAGTTGATTTGTCAATTTCTAAATGTCAAGTCTTTATCTGCTAAATGAATACCAAACTAAAGATGTCAGATTTATATCCATTTAATGTAATTTCTAAAAATATTCCACTTAAATGACCTTCTTCTATTTAATGCTTCCACTTAATCATCTACTTCAAAGTGTTAATTTCCAGAAAAGAAAATTAGATTACTTATGTTCTGATATTGAATTCTACTTAGATGTTTCCGAAGATTTTTTAAAGCTTCTTTTGGAAAGTTTTTCAGAGCTGTATGAATTCATCGCATGAAATAATTTCATATTGATGTGGTCTCTAGGAGTATAGTATGATAAAACGCTCTCCCATCTCTAATATGATCTCTCAATGAAGATGAATAATTCATTTGAATGAAGTTTAGTCATTGGCGAACAGAAATATATTTCGTTTAGTTACAGAGCTCTTCCATGTAAATGATAGTCTTTGATTATCCTACTTTGGCAAGTCCTGGATCAAAACTTTAGTCAGTAAACTCATTTTACACATTATTTTAGTTTGATGATAGGAAATCTTTTAATTGAACGAAGAAAAACATTTGACTCACGATGTAAATTTCCAATAACATGGATTCTCTTAAAAATAATAATTTCACATTTTTAACACAATTTACAAAATAATTACTATTTTGTTTTCTTCAAAACATATCTGAATATCATTTCTTCACTAATTCTAAAACATCATATGCAAAATAGGGAAAATGACAAAGATGAAGGTCAAAGTTCACTGATTGTAATTCTAGATAAAACATGGCAACATTATGAAACACTTTTTGTTGTCGATTTAGATTATGAAATAAAATTAAATGCAAAATATGAAAGTTCACAAAGGTGAAGGTCAAAGTTCACAAAGGTGAAGGTTAAAGATCTACAAATGTAATTCTAGATAAAATATGGCGATACAATGAAACGGTTTCTGTTGTTGATTTACCTTGAGAAACAGACTGCACCAGAGGAACCCTGGTGATTAATTTGGCAATTTGATTGGCTTAATGTGGGATCGTGGGAGAAAGTTTCTTGTCAGGAGATATTTACGACTGATTTATAGGTCTGTCGACTTTGTGAGGATCACTTCTGCGATTAATTTTATCCTCGAATACTTAATCGTATGATAAGAACTTTCCTTGGACAGTTGACTTGATATTTACATGACATTATCCCCTAGTGGGCAACATATGGCAGTGATATCTTAAGCTAGAATTTGCTCTAGCGAAAACATACGTCATGGTGACATTAACTTCATGAATAATTCTATCAGGTCACGACTCTTCAAAAACATGATGTTTTATAATTGTCATAGCTGATAGCCGTTCCATGTTTGTAAACATCCCACACATGGCAAATGGCTTGCTAAGATAGGTGTTAGCGTATTTCCCGTAATATTTTGTGCACTCAAAACATTAATTTTGACGTTTAAACTAGAAAGTGTTTTCACTCGTAAAAAAAGATGTCTCCCCTACACATCTACATAACATGAAGGGGATGTGTACAAAATTTGGTGAGGATGGGTCATGTAGTTTCAAAGTTATGCTCCGGAAACTAACACTACCCTTCAAAATGACAAGTCCAAACTGTTGCCATGGAAATTATTTTTTTTAAATTTAAAAAGAAGTTAAAACCCCCAAAAGGCACATCTACATGATATGAAGGGAATGTGTACCAAATTTGGTGAAGATCGGTAATGTAGTTTCAGAGTTTTGCTCCAGAAACTAAACCTACCCTTCAAAATGACCAAGTCCAAACTGTTGCTATTATGGAAAAATAAAAAATTAAAAAATTGAAAAAGAAGTTGAAACCCTCAAAGGCAGTCTGATTAAAATCGACCCTGTTCCGAGGAATAAAAGTTTCAAAATATTGACTCTATCGCGATTCGAACTCTATCTGTCTAGGCCATCCTCTCCACTAGGTCTGACCGCACCCTACTGTAGCGCACGTTCTTGCTTAAACTCATTTAACCAATCACAATGCGTGCGGCAAAAGCATTCGGTATCAGTAGCTAGGGGCAAGTAACTCCCATTTACCATTCGTTAACCTTGATCGCCGCTATCTTTATTTTAAACGCCATGATGTGATTGGTTCGCTATTGACTAGGTTTTGTCTGCGCTAAACTGGTGTCGGCACGTGCGAGCAGTGAGGCTGCCTTCAGACCTAGTGGAGAGGATAGCCTTAGTGGCAAACAGATAGAGTTCGAATCTCGAAAGAGTCAATATTTTGAAACTTTTATTCCTCGGAACAGGGTCGATTTTAATCAGACTGCCCCCAAAGGCACATCTACATCAAATGAAGAGGATGAATACCAAATTTGGCGAAGATTGGTCAAGTAATTTCAGACTTATGCTCCGGAAACGCTTGGGAACGCCAACGTGGACGCAGACTAGCGGGAACTCAGCCAAAACCAGTATGTCTCCCGACCCTTCAGGGGGAGACATAATAAGCCAGTGATAGAGACTGGTACAATGTTAAGCCATGCTGGGGCAGATATTTTGTAAAGAGATTTTCAGCCTAGTTTTCCTTATGTAAAATAATTCAAGGAGGGATGGGTAGTGGTAAATTTATCATTTCATTATTCCCTGGACACAGTAACACATTTTTCTGAATGTTTTATTTATTCAAAATGTCACATTGTACATTGTACAACAGGTTATTTAAACTATTCAACCTTATTATCTGTAACCTTTCATAACGAGTCCAGTATCAAGCGAAGACTACACAACGACCTTAGAGTGTAAATATTATTTAATCATTTGAGTTAATAAAACTTTGAATAAGAAAACTTTATGATAAAAAAACTCTTTATCTTTCAATTAGTCATATTTGTTTCACTTGCTTATAATTAGCTAGAAAATGTACATTGCCTTAAATCTACCAAAATTGCAGGGATTGGGAAAGATACTCTGGACAATGGGCCATTTTTAGGGCTTTTAGTCATTTCCAGAATTTTGAATGGGCCATTCCCCATAGTAGCAATGGTAAAATTTCTGATTTGAATGGGCCATTTTTTCATCCAATGTGCCAAATGGCCCATGGCCCCTGCCTTTCCCAATCCCTGATAATTGATTTGAAGATTGAATTTTTTCTTGACAAAGATCTTCTATTTTTTTTCTATTAATATCAGATAATAATTAAAGCAGTAATACAAATATCTTCCCTTACATTGAAATTAAAATAATTTTTTTAGATAGATAACTGATGTAAGGAAACAACAATGGTTTTTAATCAATTCTTTTGCAATGATTCAATGATTTTCAATTTTGCAATTTAAATGATACAGGGATTGGGAAAGGCAGGGGCCATGGGCCATTTTGCACATTGGATGAAAAAATGGCCCATTCAAATTTGAAATTTTACCATTGCTACTAAGGGGAATGGCCCATTCAAAATTCTGGAAATGACTAAAAGCCCTATAAATGGCCCATAATCAAAGGTGTCTTTCCCAATCCCTGATGATACTAACAATAACTTTTTGAAAAAGAATAATTACAGGCAGGAAGAGGAATAATAAAGACCATCCCACTTTAACAAGTTGGTGTCAGTCTTTTTCTTCTGAGATAGCCAATCTTTAGCCAGTGGTCATCGTAGTTTTTTTTCCCACTGATAGTGACTGATTTCATACTTAGGAGATAAATCCATTCTGTTTTTTATTTTGGGGTTGTATGTCGTGCATTTTTCACCCCTAAATATAATTTCAAACCGAGCTTGTCTCAGTATATATAGATTAAAAGAAATAAAGACCCATTCACCTTTTGTTCAACAAACTATCATATCCTCATCGTATGGTCAAACTTCAAAGAGCTGCATAAAGAGTTTTGAATATGAATATTAGGCAAGAAATTATGCAATTTTCATAACATGAAATATTTCAACTATTAGTACAAGGTCTCAAGGGTGTCATTCTTGACTGGAATGGTTCCTGGACAATCCTTATCGATTCTTCAATTACAATCCTGGATAAACAGACTCTCTCCAGATGCATCTTGGGATTTGTGGTCATCATAGTGGACTAGTTTTACCATTAAACCTTCACGGCTGTCAGAGCTTTCTAAATGCTTGTCTGCTTATTTCTCTGTCTGTCTGTCTGACTGTCAGTCTGATTGTACCAGCATCTAACGATCTGTCTGTCTGTCTGTATTACCATCTGTCTATCTCTTTCTGACTTTTTGAGTGTGATTTTAGAATTTGAAAACAACCAAGACAACTTCTGTAAATAAATTAGCAAATTTAAGGATAAAGAAGTTAACTCTTTCTGTCTGATTTTCTGTCTCTCTTTCTGACTGTAATACAATCCGTCTGTCTGTTTAACCATCTCTATCTGTTTTTCTGTCCTTCAGTCTGTCAGTTCCTACTTCCATCTGTCTGTCATTATATTTCCTATGGATCTATCTGTGAATAACCAAGACCTGGTCATTTTGGGATGGACCTTAAAATATCAACCAAACGTATTCCATCTCTAAATATTTGTATATCTTATCTATAGATTTTTCTGACAAATCGGCTAAATGTCAGTTTATTCTAACATGCGTCTGTCTGTTGAAAATTCATCTGAGCATCCGTACCAGACGACCTTATTGGGCGATTATTGATATTATCATTATATATATTTAGTATCGAGAAGTGTGAAACTTAATCTAAAAAAACACATATGACGATACAATTCTTTATTGTGATACGTTTGTTGATGTTATGACTGCTTATTTTCATGTAAATCTAATTATTTGTCTATCACGAAATAAATAAAAATAACATTTCATGACATGTTTCATATTGCATCACATCGTGTTAGGCATCATAACATGGAATAAGTGTCAAACCTCCAATTACAAGTCTAGTTAAATAGACTAATCACCAGATGCATCATGGGAATCGTGGTCACAGCTGTTCACTCAATATTGTCAAAGCTAAACATTTTTAATACCAAATCAACAAGCAAAAACAACTTTGAGTTTACAAATCATGAATTATAGATATAAAGAAAAATAAACCATTTGCTGAGTGATGGCCTAAAAAAGGCTATTCAGAAAGAGCCAGGACATTTATATATATAGGTCATTACGTATTTTTCAAGCAAGAATAAAAGATATACTGAAATACTGATAATGTGCCACAAGCTTTGTAAACATGACAAAATATTGATTATTTCATGGACACGAATATAATATTTGATTTACTGATAGAGCTGCAAAAACGAAAAGATAGTGAGGTTAGGTGATTTGGTGTTTAATGCCGCTTCCACTTATATCACGGCTGTTAGTTTTACTGCAGGGAGAAAGCATGCAACACCGATGTGGCTATGCATTGTGGTGTAAACTGCGAGCATCTGCAGGAACTAGCGAACCATGGGTGATACTGCGCTGATGTTCAGTGTAGCATTGCACCCAAACCTTACTGCGTGTAGAACAGTTCTCTACTGCAGACAAAGTTGCCGAGCCCCTAGCGGGGTTAGAAAAACAGACGTCTTGGTCCGAAGCTGATAGCGCTAACTAATTCGCTATCCATCCCAGCAAAACCAAAGAAAATATTGAAAGTATAATTTCAAGGATTGGTGGATTAATCACCGTGAATGAATTTAGAAACCAATATCATACACAAACTATGACGTCAAAGTGTTGTTTTAGACATAACGTCTCAATGATTATGTGGCATGTTGTTGTTGGGCATCATATTAAAGATATGAACCATGATATGATATCTTTGTTGTTAATAAAAGTTACATTTTAATTATTGACCACATAACGAAAACTGGCAGAATTTCTGTCATTTGGAAATTAACTAAATATTTGTTTTAACTGCATCTTATAAGTCTTTTGCTTATTAATAAGCAAAATAATTCTCTACAATTCAAAAAGTAAATGTAATAATCCTTAACCCCTTATTATAATTTGTAAAAAAAATTAGAATGAGTTCATACGGCGGATTTCTTTCTCAACCTTCAGTTAGGTTTTTATACATATCATAAAATTGATGAAAACCCAGCTAAAATTGCCACAACTTGATGGATTAAGGTAACAGTGTTCAGTCCTAAAAGACCAAGAAAGCAGATTTAGAACAAATACATCTCACACATCAGGGGGCACTTAGAAACAATTGGTTTAATCATAATGGCCGAGATGAAAGTAGATCATCACAATTCATCAGTATTCATGTCATGCATCCGTACCAGACGACCTTATTGGGCTCTTGGGCGATTATTGATATTAACAATTATATATATATTATCATTATATATATTTTTGTATCGAGAAGTGTGAAACTTAATCTAAAAAAACACATATGACGATACAATTCTTTATCGTGATACGTTTGTTGATGTTATGACTGCTTATTTTCATGTAAATCTAATTATTTGTCTATCACGAAATAAATAAAAATAACATTTCATTACATGTTTCATATTGCATCACATCGTGTTAGGCATCATAACATGGAATAAGTGTCAAACCTCCAATTACAAGTCTAGTTAAATAGACTAATCACCAGATGCATCATGGGAATCGTGGTCACAGCTGTTCACTCAATATTGTCAAAGCTAAACATTTTTAATACCAAATCAACAAGCAAAAACAACTTTGAGTTTACAAATCATGAATTATAGATATAAAGAAAAATAAACCATTTGCTGAGTGATGGCCTAAAAAAGGCTATTCAGAAAGAGCCAGGACATTTATATATATACGTCATTATATGAATGACGATAACATACTATCAGTACAACATTAGTGCCTATAAATCGTATTTCTCAAGCAAGAATAAAAGATATACTGAAATACTGATAATGTGCCACAAGCTTTGTAAACATGACAAAATATTGATTATTTCATGGGCACGAATATAATATTTGATTTACTGATAGAGCTGCAAAAACGAAAAGATAGTGAGGTTAGGTGATTTGGTGTTTAATGCCGCTTCCACTTATATCACGGCTGTTAGTTTTACTGCAGGGAGAAAGCCTGCAACACCGATGTGGCTATGCATTGTGGTGTAAACTGCGAGCATCTGCAGGAACTAGCGAACCATGGGTGATACTGCGCTGATGTTCAGTGTAGCATTGCACCCAAACCTTACTGCGTGTAGAACAGTTCTCTACTGCAGACAAAGTTGCCGAGCCCCTAGCGGGGTTAGAAAAACAGACGTCTTGGTCCGAAGCTGATAGCGCTAACTAATTCGCTATCCATCCCAGCAAAACCAAAGAAAATATTGAAAGTATAATTTCAAGGATTGGTGGATTAATCACCGTGAATGAATTTAGAAACCAATATCATACACAAACTATGACGTCAAAGTGTTGTTTTAGACATAACGTCTCAATGATTATGTGGCATGTTGTTGTTGGGCATCATATTAAAGATATGAACCATGATATGATATCTTTGTTGTTAATAAAAGTTACATTTTAATTATTGACCACATAACGAAAACTGGCAGAATTTCTGTCATTTGGAAATTAACTAAATATTTGTTTTAACTGCATCTTATAAGTCTTTTGCTTATTAATAAGCAAAATAATTCTCTACAATTCAAAAAGTAAATGTAATAATCCTTAACCCCTTATTATAATTTGTAAAAAAAATTAGAATGAGTTCATACGGCGGATTTCTTTCTCAACCTTCAGTTAGGTTTTTATACATATCATAAAATTGATGAAAACCCAGCTAAAATTGCCACAACTTGATGGATTAAGGTAACAGTGTTCAGTCCTAAAAGACCAAGAAAGCAGATTTAGAACAAATACATCTCACACATCAGGGGGCACTTAGAAACAATTGGTTTAATCATAATGGCCGAGATGAAAGTAGATCATCACAATTCATCAGTATTCACGTCATGCCTGAGCCTAAATACACAGGTATTTCATCCAATCTGAAGATATCAATATCCCGCACATTGCCTCTTTTAATTAGCCACCAGACAAATGAATCTAATCTTAGAGCTATGTTGTACCACTGAATTCTTTTATTCATCCCTTTAATCAACTTTAACTGTCTCAATTTGCAGAGAGATTTAATCAAGTTCTTAGCCAATTGAATATCTCTATTGTGGCAGCAATAACTCGTTTCATCAAATCTAAGTTAGGACAGAATGCTAGGAATATAAACTGTAAAATCATTATATTTTCACTGGGTTTTAATTTTTGCGTGAAGCCATGCGTGAATGATAAAACATCTTTTCTGCACGTGCATGTAGTTTTGCAAACCTAATTTTTGCTATTGCTTAGTCACTATGTGCAAAAATTAAACCCCACGAATCAGTCATTTTTTATGTTTGCGCAAAAATAACACCCCATGAAAATAAATGATTTTACAGTATACAATTTCATGATATTATGTTACGTTCATAATGTTATGTTTTTATTGTCAATTTGTGTTTACTTTGTATAATTTTTTATTTTTTGATGTATATAATGGTACAGAATAGACACTTCATGTTATATTTGTTAGTTTTGTACTGAATTGATATGATATAAATAACAAAAACTATAAATAATAAAATTACTTTTAAAAGTACATAATTTTATTTTATCAAGATATTCATGTATCCTACATCTTCCCTCAATGGCTTTATATTACACAAATCTCTATCGCTAGCTAAATTGAAACTTGTCGCCAACCTGCCAAACTTGTGTTTTGAGTGCAGCACCTTTTCTGCGAAAAGTTGTAATTCTCTTATGATTTCTCATTGGACAGTCATGATCTGTTGCAGTAGCCTGGAAAACAAGCCCAGAAAAGATGGGGGAAACGCGGCAAGGCCTACCTTAGGAAGTCATTTCAATGATTTGGGCTAGTGCAAGTATAGGCCATGCATGGGAAGTTGTTTTTTTATTCACTTTAAATCTATGATGTATTATGATATATAATTATTGATGAAATATTTGATGCTAATTTATGTTATGTAAACTTTGACAGTTTTTTAATGCTGAGTTTGTTATGTACAGACTAGAGACAATGAAAATAAGTCTAATAGTTTTCCCCTTGAGATATTGGATTTCATATGTTTGTTGATAAGTAATGTATTGAATCTTTGACTTGTAAACTTTTCTACCAAATAATATCAGCAGTGTTTGTAAATTTAATACTACATTTATTGATCTATGGCAGTGATGTGAGGGAAATAAACAGCTGACAGCCGCAATATTCACATTTGATATGCTACTACGAAAAAAAGTTCTACAATTGTATGACATCAAACGCTGTGAAAAATATTGATTTTTCCAACATTGTATATGTACCATACAAGTCTGACAACCTTTACAGATATATGAATGATTCACATTTATATTAAGAGAGCTTACAAAACGGGACATCCAAGTAAATGAGAAATTCTAAAAATGACCCCATGCAATTAATTCTTTTGATGATGGCATTTAATACAATCAATTGAGATCTCATCTAATAGATAGAAATACATGTTTGATAATTACTGCATTTATCAAACATTGACAATTTATAAATCTAGTAAAATAACACCGGAAATGAATGGTAAATTTAGTAGCTGAATGACACGCAACGGTGAGCAACTGATATAGGGCTATTTTTAGCCAGAGTCACGTGGATATTCATCAACCGTAACCACAAATTGGAGGACTGAATAAAATATAGTATTTGTATGAAATTCGCATAACGAGATAAATATTCACAGAACATAAAGTTAACTAACGCACGCCAATCGCTGCAACATTTATATATTACATAATCATATCACACATCTGGGAAATATCAGTTGTCACCAAATAGTGAAATACACGAATGGATTATCTTTCGTAAATATGGATTAAACTAATTCTGTCCACGATTGCGCTGTGACAGTTTGGTAATCAAGAACGCCAATGGAGTGTTTGTATGTAGAATGATTAAAATATAAATGCACTTACCTCAATAAAGAACGAATTAACAGTAACTCCACCCAACTGACGTGCTACAAACATAAACAACACACATCGATTCCGACTACCGCTTCCGGGAAAGACGACATTGATGATTGGCTGGGCGACATCATGTGACACGGGTCAAGTTGGACTTCGTTAATGGGTTCGTGCAACAGGTGATTGTTATTAGGTCCCGCTATCGATAATTCTTCTACAAGGTATGAATAAATGGAGGATTCACGAATTGTCTACTATCAAGTATATTTTTATCAATACGAATCAACAACATACCATCAAGTTACCATTATCTGATTTTATTTATCACCAAGAATATGAATTTTTATTAAATGTAGCCTAATTAATCAGTTAAAGAAAGAATTAATGTATTAATTGGAATTCGGCTTCTCGAACACTAATCTTATTGATGTCATGACATTATTACATCATAAATCTTGTGAAGTCATAGCGAATTGACTATAAAGGATATTATATGAGTGTCCAAGGCATTATCTTTTTACGACACGAGTGCCTAAATACAAGTATTTCCCGAGCAAGAGCGATAGTATGTCATTGGCACGAATATGACCTTCTGTTTTTCTTTTTATCGAGGTCGCGAAATCAAAGGAAATTATTAACATAAACCCCAAAACCTGGGCGGATTACCTGCCGTCGTCACATTTGGAACGCAACGTCATAGTAAAATATGACGTCAAAGGATTGCTTATGACGTGACGTTTCAATGAAAAAGTGATATTTGCCCTCGGGCATTGTATGAAATAAACAGAGAATCTCACCCAAGTGTCTTCTGATATCAATTATATCAACACGAGTTGATGAAAGTTATAATATCCGAGGCTTGCCGAGGATATTTTTACTTTTATCAACAAGTGTTGATATATTTGATATCAGAAGACACGAGGGTGAGATTCTATTTATCATCCAAAATCATTTTTCATTACATTTGAATGACAAATGAACATTACTGAACACAGTGCTGCCCTAAGACTCCAAGTGCGGTGATGTCATAGCATTGTGACGTCGTAGTGTTTATGACATCATAGCATTGTGATGTCATTACTTGGTGATGTAAAACAACTGTGATGTCATATACTTGACGTCAGAGGGGCATTGTTCAAAATCTACTGCCAAAAGATATCTCCTAGGAAATATCGCTTGATCTTCCACAAGCGATATCTCCTGTGGAACAGAGTTTTGGAGGATAAATGTAAATATATGCCACTTGGTTTCGCAAAAGCGATATCTAGAAAGTCCTCTGATATCTATGATATCATAATTACAAGGTAGGATAGATACCACATGTATTAAATGGAAAATGGAAATAGAGAATCACCTCCTAGTCTCATCTGATATCAAATATCAATGTAGATATCGCCTGAGCTCACACAGCGATATCTAAATGGAAACCACTTTTGGATGATACAAGGATTTTACGTGAATTTTATTCGACGAAACACCAAGTCAGTGGTCTGTAATTACAGACGCTTTTACATGCGCTTGGATCGAAACAAAAAAACACTTGACACAAGACTGAATATTTATTTGTAGTAAACTATCTAAAATGTAGAAATAAAAACATGAGGGAAATACATTTTTCTATGAATATCTACAGATATCAATTAGGTCCAGGTAAATGAAACAAAAGTCCGACAGTGTTCAGATCTGTTATTTGTTTAAGAACAAGATATCAAACACGGTTCAGAGCATCGACCAACGTATGTATCTTAAAAAAAATGTCATCGATTTGAAATAGGACGGATTTTAATTGCAGTTTTCACACTCAGTCTAAAGAAAAGAACGTGATGTTTAATAATTTGTCAGTGTTTTGGTATTTGCCTTCAGTGCAATATGTGTGAAGGGCGTGATAAATGACACAAATGAGAAAACATATATTGCGCCAAACTCCATACCAAAAGTATTCAAAGCGCAATACGAACGACATTCAGGAGCCGGGCGGATCGGAGAACTTTTGATAGGGAGGGTTCGCCCTCTTGATGTGCAATTATATTTTTAGTAAGAACCCATTTGTAAGAACCCCTCCGGTGGATCCGCCACTGACCCTGATGTAAGGGCGAACGCCATTTTTGTTGCAGTTTCAACTCTATATGGGTATGCGACCTAACTAACGTCCTGGACGGTGCTTCACTTCGAAACCACTGACCAGGTACCCATAAGAACTGCTCTTCTCACTTTTCGAATGGTTGCGGTATGCACACGACCACAATTAATTATATTATTAATTATAAGGACAACAATATTTTCATCATAATTTTGATTCCCAAATGCCCAATTTTCCTTTCGAATTTTTGAGTGCATACAACTACGTACAATTCATACGAATCATTTGATCCGATATAAATCCGAATTTTTTTCTCAAAACTAATGTGTTTTTCTCGAAACGATTATGAGACCTTTGAAACAAATACCATAAAAAAGATTAAAACAGAAGTGAGTATGATTTATTTATCAAGGCTGGTTTACAATTATTTTATGTGCGCTTCTATGTATAAAATGCAATGAAAATACTACATGATGATTTTAAAGTTAAATGCAGCATTACAAGTTGAGCATCCTGTAATGCTGCATTTAACTTTAAAATGCTCCATAACCCCATGTTTGTGTAGACAATGAAAATCAAACTATTTCAAAGCAACATTCAAATATGTCATATTTCAACAAGTAATATTTTGTGCTTGTCATATTTGAGTTTGAATGACCCGTTGACAAAATCGCAAACTGACTATTCAATCCTTAAAATCTCGAAATTTGCAGGTTTACGTTCTCATAAATTTACCCGGTTGAGTATTTCAAATCTAGATTCTCTTTCATGTTTTTTAAATCGAATAAAAATAAATGGACGTGATAAGGATGTATCTGGAAGGATTCAAATATGGACAGTTTACAAAATACATAATAAAATAGCGTAATTCGCTAACAGGGACAATATAATAATGCTGATATATAACTTCGTTCGGTGACAGCCAACTTTTCGTACTATCTTTAGATAGATTACACCGCTAACCTACTATTTTGAGAATAATGATAATTTATTTGTTCGGCCCATCTCGCCTTAAAGGACACACGATTTACAATCTGTTTTCCATTCAAACATTTTAATATCAATTGATCGAACATTATCATTAATACACCAGGCGTCGCTTAATTAAGTTCCATCCCATTCCATCCCATATAATATTAAAAGTTATTACTGGTTAGAATATAATTGGAATCGCAAACATAGTCGCAAGCGACGATAAAAAAATCCAGCCGAATACATAATATATTAATGGCACCGATAATGATGTCAACAATCAGAATACATAATATATTCATCTCACAGAAAAACAATCCGAATACATAATACTATATTCATCGCACAGAAAATGGTGTCAACAATGCGTCCTGAAATATTCATGAAGATCAACTACTGATTTCCTTTGAAAATGTTTAGGCGTTTCTGTTTCTGGTCATTATCTAACATTCTTAGCACCCATGTTGCAGATAGCTTGCTCATATGATGAACATGTCAGTATAATGTATACCGACCCAAATATAATGTCCAGTGTCTCAGCTATGCCTCACACGTCTGTCTGAAAGCACCATGTCGTGAACACTGAACAGCAACTTCAACATCACTGGTGGAGGTTCTTGGACGATCATATCTTGAGTCATCTTCAACACTCTGCCGGCCTCGTTTAAAGTTAGCAACCCACTTGGCAACTGTGGAGGATCTAAGGGAGTCATCAACCTTTCTAGATTAATAGAACTGCAAATTTAACATTTCGCCATCCAGGTTTTCACCAAAATGGGCCAATGGGCGCACTGATTTTCAAAATTGCGCATGACCATCAACATGGGCCAATATTATCAAAGCATAGAAAATCAGAAGATTTATAATTAACCTTTCTGTTTGTGAATTAGTGTCATCTGCTCTGAAGAAGTCTGTTTTTCTTCTACTTCATTTTTTCTTGAATTGAAGCGCCACAAGATTTCGACCGTCAAGGTGCCATACTCTCTATAGATAGCAACGGTATGTTCAAGGGTAACTATTTTGTGACAGTCTCGTACTGACTTGTCACTTATTTCGTGTGATTTTATAAGCAATTACTTCAGGTAAGCATGGTATTGAAATATATAATTGTATCTGTCTCGAAAGGAGATCTTATCTTTTGATACTTAACAAAAACCGAGAAAGTTACTTTAAACATTAAAGCTGTTTCCAGGACATGACCAAAACATTCGGAAACACACGTGGAACTAACTTCTTGACCTTTTGATACCGACTTGGTTTTCAAAACGAAATATTACCTGATAAAAAAAATGACATAATGCATATGATGACATATTTCTTTGTATGTATTGTAGGAAGAACCAGAAAAAAACCTGGGATAACAAAGGCTTAAAATTTCGTCTCTGTACCTAAAACCCGTCAAATTTCCTTGGACGACAAAAATAGTAGTCCTGTGATGTACCAAAATTTCAGCCCACACCATTTCCATACCACCCCCAAAGCGATGGCGCTGTCTGACGTTAACATCAGCAAATCTTTCTCCTTGATGCCTATAGACATGAAGTCTGCCATCATTGAATTGTAATGCAAATCGGGACTCATCAGTGAAGAGTATCCGCCCACATTGTCGCCGTCTCCAGTCTCCAAGACAGTCACGACGTGCTGCCATATGACGCTGAAGAAGAGGTGGTCGAACCGCTTGTCGTCGAGAACGAATGTTGTCGGCTCTCAGACGATTTCTTATAGTCTGCTCCGATATTTGAACACCACTAGCATTTCGCAGTTTATCTCTCAGACATCTCGCTGTAATAACGCGCTGACGTAAGGCCATTGAATGACATGTCGGTCTTGACGTTGCGATGTTGATCTTGGCCTACCAGACCGTGGGCGATTCTAAATTGAATTGATTAGGGAAACGCTGCCGTAGTCTCTCAATCACACTCTGGCTACAACCGATTCTCTGTGCCACATTCCTCTGTGTAAAAACCTGTTGAAGCCAAGCAATGGCTCTTCCTGTGTCAAGTTCATTAAGGTGACGTCTAACTATCTCGGAATTTCAACTGAGAGCAGCATGGATATGGAAGGTTTTTTTAATGCCCAAACTGTTCATGGAAAATGCATAGTGCACGTGCAAGGACATTATCAACTCCAAAAGGTCGTACCCTACAGCGTCTGGGAGATGCAAACAGTTTTGTGGAGCATTGTTTTGAGCTTTAGTTTATGGTTTCTAAGGAGACTGTCAAAATCGTATCGTTTGAAAATGGCATATCCCTTGTACATCGGTTTTGTCGTCATGATATCGTACACCAATTTTGACACGATTTCCGCCAATAATTTTATTTATTTATTTTTTTTTATTTATAATTTTATTTCCAAGAATATATACATGTATCAATGACAAAAAAATAATTACATAAACAAAAAATGACATGATGACCAAAACTTAAAGAACACATCATTTCTATTTGAAATTTCGGCAGCACATTTAGTTACATAATAATAATCTCTGACTTTTGCTATTAAAGTTTGGAAGTCTGGCAGTCTCTTCTGTTTATAATCAAAAATAGTTTTTTTGAAAATCAGGATAATTATGTTTAATGGATCATTGTTTCTCTCCGGATAACCAATTAATATATTTGCTTTAGTGAAATGAATTTTAATTTGAGCTTTGTCTGAGAGCCAATCTTCCAGTTTTTTCCATAATGGTTTCACAAAATCACAATCCCAGAATAAATGTTGTACTGTATCTATTTTGTCTGAACAATAGTCGCATAGATTTGATTTTGTATATCCCATTTTGTATAAGCGAGTATTTGTTGGTAAGATATGGTGCAGGATTTTGTATTGGAACCATTGAATATTTGTATGGGAAGTGCATCTGAAAGGTATCATGTTGTATTTGGACCATGTTTCGACAGGAATGTTGCACTGTAATTCGAAATTCCACTTGTTAGTATGTTTGTTTTTGATGCATTGTTTCTCTGTGAGAATTGAATAATAATATCTGGATCCTTTGTTTTCTTTGCAGAGATGTTTTATAAAAAGAGGGAAAATTGGTGAATTTAACCTTTCTTTTACTGAGTATCCAGTTGATTTTATATATGTTTTTGTTGCTTGTATCAAGCCATAAAATAGAATGAAGTTTGTGTTAATATCGTGTTGTTTGTTTAAGTCTTTCAGTTCTAGAAAGGAGCCATTTTTGTCAAAGAGATCATTTATAAAGTGAATTCCTTTCGAGTTCCAATCTGAGTAATGGATGGATTTGTTTCCGATCATAATGTTGCGGTTATGCCAGATTGTTTGATTTAGGATGTCTGTTTCCGATAGAGGTGTAATATGTTTTATAAAGTCAAACCCATCTTCCTCCGCAAAGCTTAACTATTGCCAGTCTCGAACTGTCCAAGTTAACTTGGACAGTTCGAGACTGGCTACTTGGACAGTTCGAGACTGGCAATAGTTAAGCTTTGCGTAGGAAGATGAGTCAAACCAGGATGAGACTAGGTCTACATAAAACGGGTTTCTGATGTTTGAAATGATTTCATTCTTCAAATGATAACAGTTTAATTCTAAGACGCTTAAGGAATTTATTTTTGGTAAGGTTTGGTCGATTAAGTTCGCCCAAGGTGTTGGTTTTTTATAGTAACATCTCAGAACGGACAGTTTTTGGGCTTGGATTATCTCTTTTATCTTAGGAACTTTGAAACCTCCGTCTTTTGAACTACATATGGCCTGGCCTCTCTTTATTTTATCGGGTTTATTTTTCCAAATGAATTTGAAGCATTTACTTTGAAAATCATTAATGATTTTTTCCGGTGGGTCTAATAATTTTATTATTGAATAGACACTAGATTACACTTATTTTCCTGTTCAGCGATTGGTTAACACACCGTCACGTGGTGGTTTACAAGACACGATATTGACTTAAGTTTTCTGATAAATTACGATAGTGACTTGAGTTACTAAAATAGACTAGGAGACCCCAAGGAACAGGCTTCCCCTGCCTTTCAACCAATCAAATCGCTGGTTTGATGTTATCGTTCCTCGCGCTATTTGACCTGAGTAAAATAATATTGACCGAGCTTGTGATTTTATTTATCATAAAAAATATTTCTTTTTTTTAATATTACCATTTGTGTCCTAATCAGTTAAAGAAAGAATATATTATCATCTGGATACAAAACTGAAAGTTGGCTTCTCGAACACTAATCTTATTGATGTCAAGGCATTATATATATATATATATATATATATAATGAGTGTCCATGGCATTATCTTGTTACGACACGAGTGTCTAAATATCACTCAGTAGTCCCGAAAGAGCGAAAGTATGTCATTGGCACGAATATGACCTTCTTTTTTTCACCGAAGTCGCGAAATCAAAGTAAGTTATCGACATAAACCCAATAGCACAGGGACTTGTATCGCCTAAAATGAGAATATTATTATATAATCAAAATTGAAAAAATGATGTTCAGAGTCTGGAGCCTATGGTTTACTAGACCGAAATTTCTGTCGCCGAATGCTCTATTCTCGCAAGCGAGCCGCATACGCTATCCAATGGGGTTGCAGGTAGAGCCTCTCGACCTAATGGTTTACATGACCCGAAATGAACAAACCAAATATCACCAGGAGGACGGCGATCGTGCCCAGCTGGGGCGAATGTATTAAATGGTATGAGAAGAAAGGTATGTCATTGTTTCGTTTTATGATAATATGATTAAACATTAGATATCAAACTAACTTACTATAATCATTCCCAAGATACGTTCCCCCGTAAGCCATGACTTTGGCGGTGATTTGCTGAGTAACGGAAAGGGAGACAACTCTTGGCGTCAAATGTCTGCAACGTACTTTAGGTTGTTACCTTCCAAGTTCAAATCAAACAAAAGCATTTTTTTTTACATTTTTTGTTAATTGTTTTGCTAGGTTTATATCTCCCAGACATTCCAACATACCAAGTGAGGACGTTCATCAAGTACATCCGACGCTTGAATCAAGACTTTCATGAGCTGTACACCTGAGATGACATTGTGCTGGATTAAATATCATTACTGTTTACCTTTGATTGTCTTTTGTAAATTCAATAAAAGAATTATAGACGCTTGTAGAGGTCAATATTGGTTTTAATTGACCCGAGTAAAACAATATCGAAACATAAAATTGTTTTACTCAGGTCAATAAAAACCGATATCGAGTCTATAATTGTATGATATATATATCTGCTATGTGCATAGACAATTACCTGGTTGAAAAAAGGTTTGACCCCTAACTTCTTTTGAGTAGTATATGTAAGTAATGACAATTTTTTTCCAATTAATTTTTTGCGTAAATTTTAAAGTGCGTGTATCCCGCATTCCCGCAGCCTGGATGCATCCCTGTTTCGGCCCCCTCACTTCTAAATTGATGTTACGGGTCTGAAGGTTTTTATAAAATCAGCGGTTTAGAGTGCCTGCCATTAGTAGTATTTGTTAAGAGTGCGTAGCATTAGTAATATCGAGAGATACACAGCTAGTACCTGTGCATTCCATAGAAAATACTAAATAATAATAAAAAAAAATATTCTTAGCAAAATTGTTGTTATGAAGTTTCTAGGTTTTAATTCATTAACACACTCTTATATATTTGCTCTCTTTAATCTTGTGGAAAAACTCACTGAAAGCACTTAATGCATTAGAGAATGAGCAAAATATCACTTCTCAAAATTTGACATTGATGGTTTCTTGAAAAGAGATGAAATATTTGAGGGTGAAAATTCTGCCATGCACATATTTGAAGTGGAGTCAACTCCAAAACACTTCAGTCTCCTTTGCAAGCCACACCCACATTTAAGGGGGCGTGGGGGGCAGTCCTAAATGCAAACATTTGGATTGCCCAGATAGAAGGTACTTCTCCACAAAATTACAGCTATGGGGGTGCAGCGGTTCGAAGGGAGTTCGAAGGGAGAATTCGAAAATATCAAAAGTTAATGGACTAACCACCATTGACAGAAGCATCAGGAAAAAATATGCCAATGACAAGACAGGACAACTTATTTTTCACTTCTACAATAGAAATTCGCCTTGACTTTGAGGTTGTATTTTCATTAAAGAAAAACAAAGTGGTTGACAACAATATATTTATTCATGAAATTGAACATCACAAAGACATTTGTCCGTTTACTTTATTCAGCATACACCTCGTCTTACACACCGAGATACAGGAGTACATAAATACATACATAGATACATAGAATTCATTCACAACAAATGAAATAGGTTTTCATGTCTTAGATGAACTCGTTAACAAGGATATTTTTTAGGAGAAAAATTAAATTAGTTATCGAAAGAGGGGTTTTCTATGAATTTTCCTCAAAATATGATTTTTACCATTTTCATTCAAAACGACTTAATTTAATTCTTAAGATATCACATTTGTAAAATTGCATGAATTTATCTCCAATATGAACACGGTAACAATTACAGATACAAATTATTTTGATAACTAAAATTGTAATAATTCTCATTCAATAACATTGAAAGCTATTTGTGTTTTTATCATGCATTAAATATAAAATGAGCGTTGCAAACTCTGTACCCTTGTACCTACATCCATGATACATGACCCATGGCAGTAGCTGTTAAACCTGAAGGTCCTAACATTTCTATTCATAGCTTCCATGGATTGGAGAAAATAGTTTCCAATATCATTCCATTTCCACAGAAAGACATAACTCACACTAGTCTCAATCACCAACTTATCTTTCTGCATACTACTAGAATTTAATAATTTTTTTAATGAAAGTTCAATAAGTTTCTCTACTTTTTATGCTTGAATTTTTCTGCATGTGACATCGGCATCAAAATATTAGTCAAAGATAAAGTGATCTCATACTGCTTGACCTCAACTTCTGATTTTACAATTAAACAACAATAATACAGCGCTCAAAATGCATTTACGTTCATCTGACGATATTATTAAAGATCTTCTCATAATTTTTATTACATGACATTTATTTTAAATAAATTAAATGTGACAAATTTTGAAAAAAATAAGATCAATGTCACTTAACCCTTTCACCATTACAAGCAAGAAATATTGTTGAAAAACTTACTTGTTTCTTGTTTCTCATGGGTGAAAAGATTATTGTGACTGGTGAATTACCTCCCTTACATAATTCTTTTGGATGGCAATAACAAATTTAAGCAGTGTTATACTTCTGACAAATTTACATCTGCATATAATTAATTTTTCTCATACATGCCCACTGAGAGCTGCAAGAGATGTTGCAAGTCACCGCAGAGCAATTCATCGCTGTGATGCACTGTAAGAATTAGTTCTGGGTCATCTTATGAGACTTGATATACATATAACGCATGAAGAGCCAATGAAATGACTAGAACTTGAGGTTGCCAATGGAGGGCAGGTCGGGAAGTTTGATGTCCTTGATTTTCTGTGGAATGTTCATTTCCTTCACGGCTGACACCGCCCGAGCGGGAGCAGCTGCTATACCGGCCTGTAACAAGAGAATTGTAAATGTCATTCTAAACACTGTAATTGAAGAAGAGAAGATGAATAACACTTTTCAGTTGTTTGTTATTTCATTCCATTTTGAGGTATGACCTCTTCTCTAAAATAGCCAACTTTGTCCATGCTACCATTTGATAAGCTTACTTTCATACCATATTCATATATATTTACAAGGATAACCTTAGATTGGTAAATTGTGTCTCAAAAGCCTATATATGCTGGACTTAGCTTTTTACTTTCTTTGATAATGTAGGTCCTACTATGTATGAATGCCAAGAGTGAACTTTAAGAAACAAATTCTATACTCTTCGTCTTCTGTAATTAGCATTTGGTGATTAGGTAAAAGTACAGAGCTGAGCAAAAGGTATTCTTCACTTGAAGATATTATCAAATAATATTCAATGATTTACTTTCATCGTACACCATTCAAATTTTGCTCAACGTAAGGAATTCTTGGCTGGAACCTCATAATTTTAGTTTTAATTTCTGATGTTAATCTTAGAAATGACAATAATTTTATCAATTATACAAAAAATGTTAAATGCACATCATGACTTGTTAAGGGGAAACATTTATTACTTATTTAGATTGCTAAGATATGTAGGTAAATTAACTGACAATTGTTACATATTAGTCCAAACTTTTAATTGAAATTATGTACCTCAAGCTGAGATAATTTGAATTCAATGTGTAGTTAACAAAGTTTAACAAAGAACTACCCAGAATATGGCTATTGAAAAATATTCATGCAACACTAAATTGACATGGAAGTCTATGGAAATAACATCAAGTGACAAATATTTTTATGAACAGGTCTGTTGAATGTCCTGCTGGAGTATTTTGTGGCAACAAAATTCAATGTATAAGTAGAATTATGTATTTTGTTAAATCAAATGTTCTATGTCCTTCATTCTTGTTAGGGATATTTTAAAACGATTTAATCCATTTACAAATGAATGGGTTTTTAAAAAAATCTGAGATGGGTATAACACTTAGAACCACTTAACCCTCTTTATACAAAGAGATGTAGTACAGTTTATCTATCCAGAGGTTATGTTGAGTAACATTATTCATTGATTTTTTTTCTCATTATCTTTCAGTCAGAGCTGATTATCAATGGAGTGCCACCAGATTTATATCACAAACCAGTTACATGAATTCTCCAAATTGAGATTAACTTATTGATGGCACTTTCATATGTTAATGGACATATTTTCCCTCGGTTTATACTGATACCCCTTACTACCCAGAATGCACCACAAACACTCACTTCCTGTTTCTCCATCTTGTTTTGTTCCTCGATGCGGGTCAGGATTTCTGTCATGTTTGTCTCCAGCACCATCCCCCCCATCACTAGCTCAGCCAGGATATAGTGCACCTGTTCAATATCAGCACATGTAACCATGGCAACAATCAAAACTCACAGACTAGTGATACAAAACTATGGGGTTTTTTTTGTATCAAACTGGATAAGAAACTAAAAACAATCACTCCATTCTGTTTATCTCTATCTTACATGTATAGTAATGTATATGAGTATTTAAGAAAGCATAAAAGTACTTTTTATTGACTTGTACTTTATCTTTATTTCTTTGTCAATATTGTTAAAATTTGAAATTATAGTTGATTAAAGAATAAATGAGCAATAAAAAAAGTCTTTATTTCTTGAGGAAATAACATGAAAAGAGGAATACAAACTGTGTATAAAATTTGAGACTACTACCATTATACATGATCATCTAAGATAAGGGCTCACCTTGTCCACATGGAAAATGAGGTCCAATTCACAAACATTCTCGAAACATTTGTCCAGAGTCTCAACAAAAACCTACAATTGAATCATTAAGAGGCGTCATTCAGTTATTCTATGTGATGCATATCATTGTAGGTTAAATCAAGATATCATGTGATGTACTGTCACTGCTGGCCGTGTTGCCTGACTTTGAGTGTCGGTTTGAATCCCTAAAAAGTAAAATAATTTATACTTTTGCAGATAGTGTTAATATAACATTGTTATAATTCGGAATCACACTAATTGAAAGATATGTATACCTGTATCAAGTCTAGGATTCCAAGTTCACTCTCCGATGAATCTACACAGAACACAAAGTATAATGTGGCGTAGTGACGATAGATTAGCTTGTAGTCCGAACCCCCGATCAACCTGCAACAAAAAAGATTCTTTATTACATCAAATATACAAAATATCTTTGTTACGAGTCAATTTTCAGGCCCTACAACATTCCCAGCAGGCAATATGACGTTGTATAAACGTTGAAACGACGTCGTTTACCAACGTTGAAATAACGTTGAAATTTGATTGGATTTGAAATTTGCGGCGACGTCGAAATCCGACGTTATTTCGACGTCGGTTCTACGTTGAAGCCAAGACGTTGTATTGACGTTGAAAAGACGTCATTTCGACGTCAAAGCTTGTTGATCAGTCAGGTTGTGTGAGCTTTGTTTCGTTATTATATTTGAAGCAATGCATCATCTGTGAGGCTATGCTTTCAACTTCAGCAGTATCACATGCCTCGGTTCAAGACTGCGATGGCTGCTTGTTTGTAATTATCCTTATAATGTTTATATGACACTGTAACGATTTAGACTAAAGTGTCACCAAAAAAATGTTTGTTACAAAGGCGCAATTACCGTTTTGTAAGAACTACTAAATTTATGCAAATCGAAAATTTATGTTTTCAGTTGTGAACATAACTGAAAAAATAAAAACTGTTGAAAAATACCATATACCTTGTTTATTTTAATTAGACATAAGGACAGAGTTACTTCCCTTTATTGTGAAATTGAAAGAAATTAACCTTTATTCATCTAAATCCAATATCAATAACACTTTTAAATGTAGAGGATAGCTGTTCGTTTTTGCATTTTCTATTTCATTCTTTAAAACAATCCATAACTCATTTGATGTTATTGATAATAATGAAATGTTATAAAAGTAATGACATGTCAGTTTTAAGTTGTTCTGATGACGTTGAAACAACGTCAAAACACCAACCAAATTTCAACGTCAGTTAAAAAACGTTGTTCCGACGTCGAAAATTGGCTGATCGACGTCCTGACCTAAAATCAACCAAATTTCGATGTCGAGATGACGTTAGATGCCTGCTGGGTTAGCATCAGTTGTCAACGATAAAAAGTTGATTTTCTAATTAAGTGTTTTTTATATTTTGGGTCATTAATCAAATGAACAGAAATGAAAGATTTCTTAATATGAAATATCCAATCAATTCATCTTTTCAGGAAATCAGAGTTTAGTTTTTTTCACAATGCCTTGGCAAGAACAAATTAGTTAAAACATATAGTGACTTTGCCTATTTTTGTACTGCATTCTTCAAGATTATATATACTAGTATGATATGTAACATTTACTTACGTTCCTCCCTCAAGAAAGTTGCAAACATTATCATCCCGCTTGGACACCAAATGGAAAGTTTCCCGTATTATTTGTTGTTGTACATCTTCTGCCTGTTACATAGAAAAATTCATAGATCAGGAAAGAACAGAACAGTTGGTGGCAGTAATATTATATGTCACATCATGGACATTTGGTATATGAGATAGCCATTTGATTGATGGCTATTTTTTTTGGAAACCTTGTTGATCATTATTACAAATTTTCAAAATTGAAAGACTGAAAACTGACACAACAACCGTATACTTAAAGCTTTTCTTGTAATGAATCCACAATGCCCAGTCACAAAGAAACACGGTTGATGCATTGTGGAGTGAAGAAAATGAAATAAACATCGGTAACGAGTTTTAAAATGCAATTCAATTCCCAGTTTTATAATTGATTTTTTCAAAACATATTAACGGACAACGGGGTTGTTGAGATTAAGTAACAGCTGACTGCTATTTAAATGAAAGATAAAAATTAGAATTAAAAGAAAAATGTTCTATTTTTATCGAGTTTAATTTTGAGAAAGCGCCACACCCCCAACTCATTGAGAAATTGTTCAACCTCACGAACACGACAATTATTATCACTAGGTACTCACATAATGCTGATAAAATCTACTCATACGGGGCTTCCCGTGATTGTTGAATACTAATATTGCCTTTATCATTTTGATATATTGTAAATATGGTTTTAAAATGTCTTGAATTTGTTAGAATTTCATTGTAACAGCTGGCAAAAAGAACAACTTCCGGTTTCGATTGAAGGGACGTTACTCTTGTCCCTCTACTTCAGCAACAGTAATTTCAGATAAAATAGTCGTAAAGGTTTGACGATCGAATCTGATATGAAAATGTAAGTATAAATCTATTTATTTGTTTGAAAGTCGGAATATGCAAAATTTTGAAACTCTGTGTTTTTATCGATAAACTATAAATTAAAACGATAATGTGGGCCTATATAAATAAATAAAACTTGTTTTTCATCACATTTTGCGGATTGTTGGGCTCTTAAAGTGATCAAACAAATATGGCCGTTGCAACACTTTCGACATTGTGTCAAAGAACCTTATCAAATCTCTACTGAATAAATTTGGTTACTTTTAGGACCTTTCACATGTCTAATTAAAAATGAATATTCATCTGTACAACCTTTGGATTATCAATAACACAAACAAGAATTCTATTTTTTAAAATGTTTTCTTTTACATCTTTTAAAGGGTTTGAAGGCACTAAAGGGGTCTAGATTTTCCTACGATATGATGATGACTACAATCTTTATATAGCAATATGTTAGAAATGAGAGAGCATGTAGCTAGTTGCTAATACTTTGAAATGGCTTTAGAACTATAGGAAATACAAAGGATATTCCAAGCTTATGGTTTTTCAGTATATTTCTTTCATCGAAGTACTGACACAAAGCGTGATCTGATTTGATTGAAATTTGTAATCACGATGACTTGTTTTTTTTCTGTAAGATTAATGTGAACGCATTGTTCTATAAAGTATTGAATTTGAAATTCGGTTGATCGTATCTGAAAAAAATCCAGTTGAAGCAGACATAAACAAGTATATACTAAAAGGCATGATACATCAAGAACATTAAGATAGAAAGACATTATACTCTTTAAAATGTGGATGATTATTAACCTTTCTTGAACCTAGTGAGATAAGATACGAGTGTTAACTACTTACGTAAAGGATGATTACTTTTGCGCATATGCCAAATAAACAAATAATGCAACATGCATTTGTTAAGTTTAAATATGTCACTTTAATATTGTGCAGGCTGAACGTTTCCTCAATGTAACATCACAAGCGGGGAAACGTTAAAGATATCTCCGGTAGATTTATTTGTCTCACATACGGGATTTAAATAGCATTTATTTTCCTATTGGAATTCGATTATTTAGGGCAAACGAGACACACACACAAACAGTGTCGATGCAGTAGATTTTATCAAAACTGATCTTCAAAAATAAAAAAAGTTGACACGACAATGTGAAAGTTTTCTTTAATTAGGGGAATGGTTACTGTATTGGAGTTCTAAACGTGAGTTTAATCTTATACACATTTTTCAATTACTGTTTTGACAAGGAAATAATTCATATAAAAAATTTGTTTCTGGTTAAGTAATGTTTGAAGATATAGAAACCAATATACCCTTAACCAGTGAACCATTTAAATCGCCAGGCGTATATGGTTGAACAACGTAGAGCGTTCAATTGTTAAAATATATGTCCTTGAAGATGATAGAGAAAGCTCCGAATGCTTATGACTGTGATTATGTACAAAAGTAGAACAAGTCTAGTATGTTAGATCACCCTTTTAGCTCAATTTTGCATATGACGCAACCAATTCAATTTTGACGTGGTTGAAGGTTATACACGTGTTATCACATATTTATTTTATTTACACTTTTATTTGGGAAAAGTGACAGGTAATGATTTCCTCCTATTTTCGATATAACTTTTTAAGTTCTTTTTTTATTTTATAACTTGTTGAAATAATGGTTCATGAACCGAAACACGGTGCCGGCTGACGCTTCTTTGCGGTTCAGTAATATGTTGGGCAGTTTTGTCCACGCCAAGCGATCTCTCCATTATTACAATGCCACGTCGCGATGACGTCGTCTTGGAAGTAGCAATGACGCCACAATTTTGTAAAGTTGCCCCATCTTCTCCGTTATCTCTCGTTCTGAAAAGTGATATAAAAGAGAACACGTTTTCAGCATATCTAAACTGACGTCACGTGATCAATACTCATTTTAACAGTTAGTATTCGCAATCATAAATCAAGTGTTCAATTAGTATACTTTTAAAAAAAGCGATCATAGGTGTAAATGTAGTTCAGTGATCGAGCTAAATCTTGGACAATTCAAAATTCAAAATTATGTAAATTCATCTCATCGGGAGGTCGACGTTGTAAATATTTTAAGACACTACAATTTATGAATATTTTCTTTAGATTAATTATAGTTGTTTCCATCCTAAATTTTCCAATGAATGAAATCATATGACCGATTAATCCATTTAAACTGGTTTGGAAACGTTAAAGGAGAACATTAGAGGAAAGACTTTTTTTAACATCTTCAACAGTGCTGTATGTCAAAAAACGTCTGTCCAATTTAAAAATAACAAACCGCAACACTAAATAATGTTCAAACGTTTCAAAACGTATTCGGTGCAAGTCGTTTTCCAAAAAATGCAATAGCTGGGTTTTGGAGTTCTAATGAACATTTGAAGCTCGACACCGTTGTTTTCATGTATGCATGGGTTAATGTAATTGACTTTATAAAACACTTGAAGTCGCTTATAAGAATGAGAGTTTGCTTTAAATCATATGTGCATCTATGCTTACATCTGAATTGAAAAATATTTTGTGTTTGAAGATACAGTTTGATAATACATGAACATGTTACGATTGTTTAATACGAATACGGGTCGCACGTGCATATCATGCGAAATTGTTTGTGAAATTTGAAGTGAAGCAAGAAAGTCTAAGGCCAAACAAAACACATTCTTGGTTTTCTGTTTCACACGGTGAGCAGGGAAAGGCCGTTTCGTCACACGGTTAGTTTTAAAATAGAACCTTACGTAACTTATCTAAGAATATAATATGAGATAATTCATGAATGAAAAATCAACATTACATTTAAGATAGATTAACCATTAAAATATTTGAATATGTACAAAGTAGTTGTGTTTTCTGAAATAAATTAGCTAAAATTTAGCGGTTAATTGGAAATTAGATATTTTTTTGCTGCCAGTGTTTTCATTATAGACATTAAAACAACCTTTTCCGCAATTCCTATCCGAAACTGGTTTTTAATGCAATTTATGTTTATGCTTATGATCATAACAATTGTATAACAGTAATCATATTTTATAGAAGTCATTGATATTGACAATTTCACGTAAATAAGAATAGTTTCTGCTATACCCCTGTATTGGTATTTGCGAAGTTGCGACAATGCCTGATATCTATCACGACAAATGCCTCGTATATCGCTGACAGCTCGTTATTCAGTCATTGGTGACTTTGACTTGATTTCAATTGTTTGATTGTATTACAGACGTGATACACGGTCACTAGTTGGTAGAGATCTTTTATGATAATTAACGAAAACATATGTAAAACATGATACCGTAATGGTTTACCTCATTACCAAAATTGATTATTCCATGATATATCTTTGAGTACTTTACCAATATTCTTCATCCAGATAAGCTAACTACTACTTTATCACTATGCCGCGCATCTTTGACTGCTGGTGTCAAGACATCATGATGGAAGACGCCATTGGTTGGGTGAAAACGATTCTCATATAGGACGTGAAACACAAAATGAAGGTCACGGACTGAAATTTTCATCAATGATCTGACATGCGCATAAGAAGATATCCGGTAGACACTTGCGTTCAGTCGGGACCAGCAGACATCACGGGATGGGTTGTAAGTTCGTTTTCTTAGCTGTCTTCATAGTTGGTGTCTGTAGAGGGTTCCAAAATGGGGACCTTGACAACACTAAGGTGAATGAAATATCTGATATTTTGAGAGAGCTAGAATCGGAATTACAAGAGCGCATCGATGAAAGGGCAGACGAGAATGAACTGCAAGATATCTTTGAGGAAGTCCAACCAATTTCAGTTCCGGCTTTTACGGCGACGGAAGGAGTTGGCAACGCTTCGATGCTTCGACGCCGTGGAAATGTTGTAGATTTGCATGCTGAAGATCGGGTTAAGTCGAGTAAGTGTTATTTAATGTTGGTATTAATATGTATCATGCTTTTTGATTGAATGCAATGCGTCTTTCAAATGTACAAAAAACGCCGCTAATGGCTGTAATATTGCCCAAGCGGCGTTAAACAACAACTCACTCACTCACTCACTCAAATGTACAAAAAATATTGCGCACGCGACGCGAGCTGCACGCAAAGCACTAGCGGCACGTGCAGCACGAAATACAAGCTCGAGAATGAGATGTACACTAACGAGATGTTTGCGTTCTGAATAGAATTATGGAACCTACCTTGGAAGGAAATATGTCTAAGATTTACTATATTTATTATTTTTTCATTGTAAAAGTGAATAATTGGGTTTCTTATCAACAAATGTCGTTATGTGGAAGCAATTGCGTACAATTCAAAATCTATGAATATTTCATTTAAATTAAATTAAATAATCAGTTAATTAGAATGACCGGGGTATTAAAGCTGGCTTATGAGATGGTTTTTTAAAAAAATGGTTTAAGTTTAGATGGCTGGTTATAAGTGAACAGTAAGGTGAGCTTTCGGTCCGGTTGGACATTACGATTCATAAATATATCCTCACAAATGAGGCATCTTCCGGGTCAAAGACCATGAACTTACGACTTCCTGACTGCAGCCATTTATCTTAACGGCTCAAAGTATTCTGACTTAGAAAAATTAACTCGTAAGAGTGACTTATCGGCATCCCCCCTATTTTGTTTAGACATATTAAAAAAGCTTTATTTACTTATTTTACCAAATTATCGAAACAAACTTTACATATGGATAGAATATCCAACCATTTACAAATGCTATATGACAAAACCTATAAATTTCCTGTAATGGCATAGCAAAGCTTTTCAAACTCGCAGCGCAGATGAGTTGTTTAACTTCCCATTTTTGTTTTATTTTACCGATGGTGCATTCTCATTTTACTAGTCAAATATAAATCGACCAAAATTTCACCCTCAGTATCACGTTTAAACTTATTTAAGTTATATCCAGGTACTCATAACATAGTACATGTATAAACTGGAATGTCCCCATGACTTTGGATTTCGTTTCCACAAAAAATATTTCGCAGCTCCGTTGAACGAATTCAAGCAGTAGGTTATAAGGTGCTACGGCAGCTTATTTAGGGCCTTGTATAAAATAATTGTCTCCATTTACCCGAAATTTCTACTAACCAATTGGAAATAACCAGTTAATAATATTTGGAAATTACCATTTGGTAAGGTGTCGTACCAGTGGGCAGTTTTAGTTACAATCATTAACCATTTTTTCAGTATAGGTTACAATAGAATGTAGACTCCAAACTCTCGAAATTGGTGCTACGGGCCTGTAATATTCAAAACTTTTCTTTCCAGAAAGCATAACCGCGCCAAAACTCTTGATAGGGGAAGTAACTCCTACCTCGGTGGAGCTGCTAATCCTGCCACCAAAAGTCGGGAAAGAAGCAGTTGTATCCGACAGTAACGGGAGTGTATATGACGTGGTTTTCTTTAAGGAAGGGTGCGAAGATTACTGGTACTTGGTTCACGTCAGAATATCAGGTTTGCATTTTTTCATTTTGAAAAAAATGTTAAAGTTCAATGCGTCTTTGAAATCATTCTTACAACATTCATTTGAATCTACGTATTTTGCAAGAGCTATTACAATAGTACTTCAAAATATTCTATCGCAATTGCAGTAGTTTGTATCACAATAGTCCAATCAGTGTGATAGTAGTTGCTTCGCCAAAATAGGCTCCCTGACGTCGCCGTTTTATAAACTCTGATACTGAAGGAAGAGGTTATATAGCTACAATTGAGCTAGGTCAATAGTCGCCCCTTGTCGTTAATCCTATAAAGATTTATTCTTTGCATTCTTAGCCGGCAATGTGACGTCATTCATCATGACTGGCTTCCTGCCGTGGACTCGCTATGGCTTCACTGTGGGGCTTGACACTGGCTATGAGATCGGGAAGCCGGCTTTCATCAGCGTTCTCACCGCTAAGGAAGGTTGGAATAACATATCTGCAAGCATTTGGACTTAAATTTTAATTTTAATTTCTTTGGCTCCTAATGTGTATTCAGTCAATCTAGACTTGCTGAATGTGAACCTAGACTGTCTAAAAGGCTCATTTATATACAGTTATGTAGCAGGACTAGCATCGCTTAAGTCGTATACTTTAAGATACTTGACATTGATGTTTGTGCAGAAAATTCAAAAGATGTCATTTCAAGACTTTCCATTACAACATAAATATATGCGTTTCGATTGCATTTTTAAATGGAATCATTAACATCTATAAAGTCTTTTTTGCGAAAGTTAAAAAAACCACAGGGGCGTACATCGCTTAGAAAAAAATGCGTAAGAAAGACATGTGCCTCTAGAGTTTCCTTTTATATAGTAGTTAGGACGGGTCTATTGGGATAGACTTCCTTTTAGATAGAAGGGTGTGGTCTGTAGGCAAAATAGGCATGTCTTTCTAATGCTTTTTCTAAGCAATATACGCCCCTTCATAAAGATTCCTTCCTTGAACTCTTCATTCTATCTTCCTCCTACATTTTCCCTCTAGATGTTACTTCCTTTAGTCAGTAGTTCTACCTTTCCAAACCTTGCGATGTATATAAAGTGTCCTTTCTTTGGGGTGTTACTGGTTTTCTTTCGAAACAGGGATTGGAATCGCCATTTCATATTGTATGTTTTCAAAATTTGAAATTCTGATAGACTTGTCATTTTCTTTTAAAAAATGACTGGGTATTTGATAACGTTTTGAAATGACATCTCCATTAACTGCAACTGAAAAACTCGCGAGCGTTTTGGTTTCATTTTGAACCAACAAGTACAGGACTAGTATTTACTTTATGACCGAGACTAATCGATGGATTTTAGCCAAATAAGATTAATGTATATTTCTTTTAAATGTTTATTGTATATCCATAATCTTTTTCAATAAAATATGATGTATGATTTCAATTAAATATACCACAAAGATTAAAAAAGGGAGAACAGATTTGAAAAGTATAGAAACCAGTTACGATGTATAGTTAATCTGGAACCAACGTTTCAGGCGTTCCCTCCGCCCCGACTGTCCACGTGGTGGGTGTGGCCGCCTCAAACGCGACCCTCCTTATCTCCCCCTCCCCTGAACGCGTGGACCCGCCCGTCAACAGCTTCATTATCGAGGTACAAGATCATGGCCCGGAACCCTCACAATACTTCACAATATCGGCCGCAGGTGAGTGAACAAAGGACGGTGTAAATGAATCGTTTCATGATAGATGTCAAACATTTCCTTTATCATCCATCATCCAGCTTCATCAACAAATTTATCCCCTGAATGACCTGCCCATTCTTATGGATGATTTTCATCGTCCAAGTAGTTCATGACTGTAATCTTGTGTAAACCTCTAAATCCCAACTCGCCAGACCTAAAAAATCCTTATATCATACGACTATATAACCAAGCAATAGCAGTATCCGGATGACAGGAGCGATCTATACTCCATGCATAACGAAGATCCATTTCCTTTCGGCGTCTCTGAGCGAGCAACTTCCTTGATAAAATGTATATTGCCTTGACAAGTATGCTAATGTAATAGGTTGTTTCAATTTTACCACCAATGTTTCAAATATTCTGATATTTGCAACTTTGAATCAATAGAAAATTTTAAAGGTTTTTCGTTAACTTTACTGAAAAAGGCTTCATCCTACATCATGAAATACAAGATTATATTGGCGTTTATATTATGAAACGTCGTATATTTTCACAAGTTTTAAATTTGATTTGCAACTTTAAGTATTTTATAGATGAGTATGTTCCATCTGAAACATTACATATGTAGGACTTATTGCCCCTAATATGTTTAACGGAGGTGACCATAATTCTGATACCACTGTGCTTTCAAGACCTTTTTTCATTGGGGTAAGCGCGTTAGGCTGCGGATCAAGAGGTCACTTGTTCTTATCCCACCAGACGCTCGGCAGTACAAAACTGTTTCAACCATTCAGAAAAATTAATGTCCTAGGAACAAATGAGAGAATTTCAGGGAACAAATTCAGAACATCCTGTATTCTTTTCAAATCGGATGTAATATGACATTTGTTTTATCAAATGCCTACGTCTGACATATCAGATGCTGCTTGTACAATAAAAATCTTAAGTCACAGTAAAACACAACGCCGTAGCTCGTTCTTGAGGTAAGCTTAAGCTATTAAAACCATAAATTGGGTGTGTATTGCAGAGAAAGGCCCAACCAGATTCGTCCTTGACCAACTACTGGACGGAGAAAGCTACGTAGTGACGGTCAAGCCCAAGTCCACCAGCACCGTTGGAACATGCACCACTGTCGTGATTACAACTACGGCTCTCCGTGAGTAAAGACTAAGATCCCACTTGAGGTTTACATGCCAACATACTTGTCAGTTTTGCTATGTAGAAGTCTTTGAATACAGTGCTTTTATGTTTTGTCTTTTCAGATATAAATTATTTCAATCGGTGTTCAATCTTGACAAAACGCATAAAAATGTTCATGTACTCCTCTGACTGGATACAAAATGATTTATCTATATCTTCTAGAAGACTATAACGAAAATGTATTTGATATCACAGTATAACCAGTAAGTTCCCTGCTCAGCGTAACATTTCCAGTCTCAATTCTTACTTCCGGTCTGTTTTCATGGTTTCCTTTTCCCAATCACATCAAGATCCACTACACTCATTGAGGCCCCCTTATAAAGACATAACAAATCAAAAACCGCCTAAGGCTTGGGTTGTTTTGTCACAATCATTGCATTCCAGCTCCAAACGTGAAGCAGAAGTCAGTTAAGTCCAGTTCCATCACACTCGATGTGAGCCCAAGCACGGACTCGCATGGTCGAAACATCCGCTACAGATTGGCCTACTTGCCTGTTGGAGCGGACGAGGGACAAGCCGGGGGGTTTACCGACGTGTGTAAGTAGTTTAGGGGGAAATGCATTTTCTCCATGTTGGAAAATTCAATCGTTTTCCAACTAACCTCTATATTGATAGAAAACTCGGCTACTTCAGTACAAACAACTTACTTTATAAAAATATATCACAGGTTTAAAAATTGCTATGGTTGATTGACAGACCTTCTCTCCAACTTGCATACGTTACATTATTGCATTTGTATATTTTTTCTGAGTCGTTCATAATGTACAGTGTATACAAATTCTACGGACAATTTTTATGACATTGGCTATGAAACGATTCATTCAAAGCGTGCACCTATATATCGTCACGTGATCGTTGGCAATTCTTTGATATTTCATCGTTTGCAGGTATCGGCGAGAGGTCATGTCAATTCAGTATCGACGGTCTCCTTACTGACCAGCAGTATGTCATCAGCGTGGCGGCTTTGACCGGTCTTGGGTTCGGGCCTGAAACCACTTTGACAATCAAAACACCGAAACCATGTATGTATCTTACCTTATTTCCATCTTTCATATTTGAATGTTTGAATTAGCAACTCCTTGTCAGAGGCGATTATTTTGAAATTGGTCGATATGCTGTTATAGTGCAAAGCAAGTTTATTCAGAAAACATTTTGATCATTGTTTGGGCTCAAGATCTGACAGTTGAGTTGCACGTACTTCTACTTTGGTAATGTCAGTAGCGTCTGGTCAAACAGTTTGCTCTCGATAAGTGCGCGATGTAACCCCAATGGTCTGTGTTAAAACGAAAAAGTGTAATTTTTCTCACTTTTGTAAATGTCGCTTAACAAGGAACAGCATTTAACGACTACCCGTATTTCATCTTCTTGTGTCAAGTTAAAATGTTTGCTATCTCGTCTACTCGTATACCCCTGGGATATAACCCCCTCTTAAACTTACGCGGTGTGACGCCGTCACAATGTTTGTGGCATCACTGTAGAAGGCAGTCATAAATGAAGAGAACAGTTCACCTCGTGTGTATTATACGGAAGAATCTGTCATAGAAGAAGCTTATTATTAAGTCGGCTGAAAAATTGATCAAGCAACGCTTAGCATTAAATCACGCTTTGCCAACTTTAATTGGACCATTCTCTCACCAGCACGGCCCGGTCTGATAAAGATTATCTCCCCTTACTTTGGACGAGAGAGGTCAAGCTACAACCTGGAGTGGCGTCGTCCTTTGAGTCGGGCAGATAGCATACAGGCTTACTACATAGACTACGCCCAGGTCGGTATAACATTCTGGTTAAAAGGACAAAAGTAACAAGCAAGGCGGATTGTATAGTCACAGAATATTGAAAATGATAATTATCTAATAGTATTTACATATTAAACAAAATATATCATACAAAGACAGCAATGATGTATACCAATTAGCGAAATTGTTTGCTTATCTTTTGCTAGTCAAAACCTTTTAACTATATTGTTATCTTCACTTGCTTCGAGTTCATTCAAAGGTTAGGGGCTCTGCAACTTTGTCTGCAGTAGAGAACTGTTTTATTGCATTGGGTGCAATGCTACACTGAATTTCACTGCAGTACCACTCATTGTTGCTAGTTCCAGCTTATTCTCGCAGGTTTCACTGCAGTGCATAGACACATTGGTGTTGCGGGCTTTCTCGCTGTTGTCCTATTGCCCTTTGTCACTGAACTGAGACGGGCGATATTCTTATACAACCTGGATAATAACATTTATGAAATATGTTTTACTTGAACATTATCTGTTTTGCTTTATACTTTTTGTTGAAAGAATCTGTAAAGTTATTCTCTTAATTGTGATTAATGTTGCAGATCGAGCGAGGTAAAATCTGGTGGGAGGTGAAGTACGTTAGTACGTGGAATAACGTCAAGCTCAACGATGGCAGTGCCACGTCATACAAGATCCGGAACTTAAAACCAGACACCCTATACGAAGTGCGCTTGTCTGCAGAAAACCAACAAGGACGGTCCGTCGTTACACATAGAATATTCAAGACTTCCGCGTGATCTTTGCTTATTAAACAAACATAAACATTTAATTCTTAGTTTTCATTTCTGTGAATGGTTTGATTTCATTGCATTGTCAGATACGTGTTTGGATGAATTTATTTCGGTCAGATTTTCTTTCGACCTAGATAAGTCGGTGTTCTCCACAAATACCTTTGGGAATAATTAGGCACAATCTAGTTAAAACTAGCTGTAATATAATACGTCCCGAAGTCCGTTATTACATCTAGCGAATTACAGGTCTATTCCGTGTCGAGCAGGCGCGAACATCAGCCAATCACAAGAGTGCTGGCCCAGCTCTTCGAATCGCGGGTCAATGCGATTGTTTCGCCGTTCTTAAGCACTTCGATTACAAAATCCTAATGTTACCAATGTTTCGCAGTGAATTATGTTGATAAAATATGATGACAGCATAAATTCTGTGCTGATAATGTTGACGTAATATTTTTTGGTTGTATATTTGGTAATTTGTGCTAAAGCAAATCAACACATTAGGTCAAACAATGACAATAAGTTTATTTCCTTATTTACACGCCTGCCTAAATAGACGCCTGCCTCGAAAAGACACCCTTGTATATGGCTTTCTGAAAAAATAAACGCCTGCCTTAATTAAACGCCGGGTACAACTACAACTCTACACTTGCTGCTCCCTTCCTTTTGTAACTTCCGCCGTAAAACTTAGTGTTGTTTTAAAGAAGGTTTATATATGGCACGCACTGTCATTAGATTTGAAGAATATTCATTTCAGAGCCACATAAGGGGATATCACGTCTATAGACATTTATTGAACCCTGAATTCAACGAAGTTCTGGAACCAAGGACTGAAGATTCAAACCCGCTTTCGAAGCTTTTCATTGTGACAGTTCAATGGGGTACTTCATAAGTGGGACTCTTTTTCTGAAATATCATTGGAAAATTACTTTTATTGCCAAAACGCATCCTGACAGTTATACAAACCGAAAGTTTGTTCACATTTTTGCATTCTTGGTGCAAATATCATGTATTTTCAGTGATCTGTCAATTTCATCTTGCCAAGGTGCCAAAACTTTGCGCTCTCAGTCTGGCGACTACATGATTAACGTGAGAATAATTATGTAAACATGGACAAACGATGTTGCTATGTCGGTGCAGCTGAAGTAAAGATATCGACGTCCAAATAAACCGATTTATTTTTTCTTTGCACTAAGATATAGAAGTACTTGAAAAAACTTTTGATATGCAGCTGGAGAATATCTTCGTGGAACAAACTCTAAGATATACGGTATCTCTGATCAAGAGAATATACTTTTAATCAGGCTGTAGTTAAATTTAATGAATCATTACCTCAACTTCCCAAAACACTTCGTTTATTTACGGTATGTCCGTCTCAAAGCTTTGTTTCAAATAGTCGCCTGTCACTACAAACCTTACAACGAAATAGACGCCTGCCTAAATAGAAGCCTTGTTACGACGTAAATTGTAATAAAAACGTAAATTGTAATACTTGCAGCAAATTGTAATAACTCTTGACGTAAATTGTAATAAAAACGCAAATTGTAATAAAACTTGACGTAAATTGTAATACGCAAATTGCAATAAAAACTGACATAAATTGTAATGATATCTTCTTGCGGTAAAATGTAATAAATATTTACGTAAATTGTAATAACCGAAATATCAAGGGGACCTTATATAAACTACCTCAAAATCCCTTTCACTTGAACTTAGATTTTACATTAACATACCAAGAAACATTTTTCAAGAAGTTTCAGCTTGATTCATTTTACTTAAAAACATACATGTACATATTTAGGGTTGAATACGCTTCTCCTTCTACATAGAAGAAAACGGTTTGGTTCCGTACACCGTATGCTTCTCAATGTCCTAGGCAAGCTTTGATCGGATATATTTTACAGCAAATGCAGACGCCAAACAAGGGCTTGAACCTGCTAATCATATATAGAAAATCATACATTGTAGATAAGAAAAATGGAGTTGTGCAAATTCTAGTGAACATTTAAGATAATATATGGCGAGGGGGCTGGGGTAAGGGATATTTCACCAGCTATTATTATACATTGTTTTACATAATTTATTATTATATGTCTCCAGCCATTGGTAGGTGTTTTGGAGACAGTAGATGATTATGACAAGAAAAGTCGGCGCTTCTACGTATTAACTTACAATCGATCTGTATGCCACCCAAACCAAATAAAATGAAAATATTTTGTTAACATTTACCAATTATGTCTATGTATTTGTTAGGATAACGAATTTAACACAACAATGAGGTTTTATTTGTAATCAAATTCTTAAACTAAGTCAATGCAAAAGAACATTCTTAAAAACAATGAATGTTTTCTAGTAATGCTGCACTAAATAAACAGTGAAACGGCTGCATGTAGATATAACCCTATATAGATATGTCCTTTAATCAAAGTACATTTTTTACGTTCAATGTTATTCCCCAATTCCATTAGACAGGCATTAATTTATTGGAGGACTCTAAAAATTCATTAGCACGCAACATTACATATCCTCTCAAGATCGCTACGAGAAACGGGTTAGGGCCCTGTGACTGTTTTGCGTATAGCAAGTTCGTATGGTTGTCATTTAGATTTGTTTACGTAACCCTTACGCCTACAGGGCCAACAGCACGATTTTTAAAATATGTATTTATTAAAATTTTCCCAATTAATCATTTGTTTATGCGAGATGTATTTTCTTCAGAGGTTCAAAACATCTCATTACTGAACCCGATTATCCGTAGTCGTAGAGGAAACAATAAGATATTAACAAAAAAACAAACAAAAAAAAGCCCAAAAAACTACTGGCGGCAATTTATGTATGAACACCTCTTAATCAATTAGAGGCATAGTTTAAACGATCATGTTACATTCGTTTTAAAACTGCTTCTTTCATTAAAAAACATTGATTACGTTTGGCATATATGACTCCAACAACTCACGGAGTGGCACTTTTACTACAGTCTCACTAAAAGATTGATAATGTGTGAACGTTATAATACATTGAAGACTAATATGATTAACAAAATTTACAATTGGACAATTACAAATTCATAATTGTTATTATGGCCATTATCTTACAGATATATTCTCTGTTTTATCAACTGGTACGAGTAGGGTTGTAAACTTGAATCGTGTAACGTTAATATAATACCCCACGCATAAATACTCAGAAAAGACTACTAGTATAATTGAAGTACATTACGTTCTTTTTTGTTTAAATCACACGAAAATCATACGTTTAATGTGTTGCATTATTTTGTTTAATTTTATGAAAATGTACTGTAGGCCTTTGGGTATTGAGTAGAGACTTAATCGGATACATAGGGTAACTACAAACAATTTCAATATGTTCAACTTTTACATTTTCAGAGAGAAATAAAAAAAAACAGCTTTTAAGGATGAAACCTCTTTTTTCTGTTACTGTCTTAAAATTCTTGTGTTATTCAACTCGAGTTACACCCTCTTACTGAAGGACTAAAGCTCAAAATAGCATTGATAGCGGTTTGTAACACGATATACCAAACACAACCCGCTTGCTCTAACACAAAACCACATTTATATGAAAACAATAAATTTGTTTGTAAAATTGGATGGAAAAAACGTAGGTTCCAATAACAATCCATCCCATCTTTCACAAGATCCTGTTTTCATGTAAAACGCTAAAGATGTGTAAACCAATGATCATGATTCATAAAGACCTTATTCAGTAAGTCTATATTTTATTGGTAAACAACAAGACAAAGAAATAAACATAAGAAAAGCATTTCATTATTTTTCGTCTTTCCCATTGCTAGTCTCTGTGTCTATTTGCAAGTGAATCAGTTTGTCTATTTTTATTTGTCACAACTTTTTCCTCTTGACTTGTTGCAGTAAAACGCTAATGAACATTCCGACGGTTTTATTCTGTCTTTCATAATTATAAACCAAAAACCCCTTTAAAATTCGTAATTTTAAGAAACGCAATCGGTTATTACAAATTACGTAAAAAGTTATTACATTTTACCGCAAGTAAGGATTATTACAATTTACGTCAATTTTTGTTACAATTTGCGTATTACAATTTACGTCAGGTTTTATTACGATTTACGTTTTTATTACAATTTACACCAAGAGTTATTACAATTTGCAGCAAGTGTTACAATTCACCTTTTTTACTACAATTTACGTCGTAACAAGCCTGCCTCAAAAAGACACCTATGGTTTAGACCGTTTGAAAACAATAGACGCCCGGCGTGTAATTAAGGAATATAGACAAAAGTAGGGTAAACGTCAGCATGTGACATTAACCAAGATGCAAAAGAAACCCGTCTTTGATTGGTTGAAAGCTCTCTTCCTGCCCTCATTTTATTGGCCGGTTCAAAATTAAAGGTCAGCTGAACATGACCTCAATCAGTAATTCTCTAGATGTATTGACGGATCAATACATCTTGTTTAAACTAGATTGAGTTGGCCTTGGGCATGACTTGTTCATTTTATTATCTCCCTTTTCCCCTCACTGATCCAATATGGCTACGCCTGGTTGTCCAGCGTACCAATCATTACATAATAACGCATCAACTCTTTTTCTTTAAATCGTAGAGGAGTTGGAAGATATGATCATAGTATTGAAAAGCAGATTTCTTCTGGAAAATGAATTAAGCCATTAGTGAAGTGCTTGTATAAGTACTCAATATTGTGAATTCATTTATATAATAACCCAGAAATTTAAATACAATTCTAATGCTTAACGATTGATACAAGCAGGCATCACGAAGACCCAATGTCGTCGTATAAGCCTGTAAAGCATCGTGTTGCCTTACGACAACCGAGCAGTATTTTGTCTCCTTCGCGTTAGGAAACTGCCCGACAGACGATGGACAAACGACGAGATAACTATTTCAGCACGGTTTCACAAGATGGCATCTCGATTGTCGACGTGCGATTGGCTACATGGAGAGACGCATGAACCAGGAAATTGAAATTGGACTTTTTGGACATTTTTTCAGTCTTCGGTTTTTGCGACGAGACCCGGAAAAAGTACTGCGGTGGGTTAAGATTTCTGCATAGCCACGATGGTGTTGTGGGCCTTCTCCCTGCTATAATACTAGCAGCCGCGATATAAGTGATATGCCCTTGAAAAGCGGCGTTAAATAGAGAATCTCGCCAAAGTGTCTTCTTTTATCAAATATATCAACACGAGTTGACAAAAGGTACAAATATACGAGGCTTGCCGAGATTCCGTGAAAAATGTGTATTTCTGTCTACGTCGGTCCTCGGTCTACACCAGTCGTAAGTCTATTTCAGTCCTTAGTGTCGGTCAGTCCTCGGTTTACATCAGTCCTCAGTCGTCAGGCGCCGTTACTTGGTCCTCAGCCTACATCAGTTCTCAGTTTTCATGTCAATAATGTTAGGTCGTCGAAACGGATTTCCCGCATTTAAACGAATTTTCAATACTATCGTCTAAAAACTCGGTCTCCTTAGGCAAAGGGCAAAGTCTCATTGTGAAAATATGATGAATCGTACGGTTCGCGTTGCAACAGTGCTAGGTACAAGAAAACACACGGAAGTAAGATTAAACATAAGTGCAGTGAAACTACGCGTTTCGCTTTCATTATGACCACACAGCCGATATCCAGATATACCCCTCCCCCTTTCTAATGATTGTTAAATACGTCCTCACGATTAGCAGTCAGAAAAGTCGTCCTGACATGCGATTCAACCCAGATAAAACACTAGGTGCAGAGACCTTCATTGAAACGCTGGTAGTTCATTATTGATTTTCAACGTAGGTTTCAATAGATATGCAATGTAAATTCAAGTCCAAGGACAAACGTTTGTTGATTTTGTTACACGAGAAGTAACAATGAACGGAAAAGTAAACCAACACCTAAAAGAGGAAGTAACCTTATTCTTTTTGGAGAAACGGATCTGGTTTAAGGGGACAGTTTTACGTTTTTTAACTTGATAAATATCGTTATCATAAAAGAATTCATGTTTCCTATTGCCGGACGATATCTTTAGATCAAAAGCAGTTTAAGAATGAACGTACATGTAAAATGAACGGTTAAGCTATGCACATGCATTTCCATACCTCAAATATTTATAATTTTTCACACACAAATGGCCCCTAGTGGTTTTTGCTTGAGATTAATTTCCTCTACTACAAATGATCGGTTTGATTGTGGAAACTAAGAACTCTCTTTAGAGAGCAAAAGAAATATTCATTTGATCAAATAAAATAATCAATTATCAATTATTGTAGAAATAAAATGATTAATATATCTACGATATCTACGATATGTATCGTAGTTTGGAGATGACTTTGCAAACTAAAACTGACATTTTCAAAATCTATAAGCGCTTATTCTTTTTCTTTATATCTTCTAAATCTTTGTCCAAACTCGATCATCATTCTGCTGCATCTGCATGTAAAGAGATGTGACAATAAGTATTCGTTATTTTAACGATTCCAAAACTAGCATTACTTTGATAGCTTATTAGTTACTGGTTCTCTGTTAATTTGTTTCAATTCTTATCGATGTTAAACATGTAAATATTTTCAGTATTTTAAAGTTTGCTTTCATTTTCATATTCCTGTTATCAAAGTAGATCTGAGAGTGTTTTATTTCCTGGTAGCTTGACAGTAAACAGTAAATATATTTATCCTCTGAGTACTCAAGTATTTGTATCCGTCCTTTTATACAAAAAACCCCACAACTCTATGAAAGAAATGGCGTCACGCATGTTCAGTGTAATTTACAGCTATTTTATTTGACCTTAAAACATAAATTGAGGACAATTTGTAACGATAAACCTTTTTATTCTGAGAAAGGGATTATTATGTCATCTTCAAGCAAGTGATACATTAGATACATGGCTTATTTTACAATAAAAAATAGAGCCATGGGCTCTGTAGCTCATCAGACTTTTGATAGAAACAGGTGTTTGGGTTTAGACCATGGGGTCATGGGCAGTGTAGGAAAGATAGCCTGTCCCAACGTCCGAGACGGGTAACTTTGGTTGAGGACGGGCTGTAAAATTATTTAGTCCGTCCTTGTGTCGGGCCAATTTTGTCTAGGAAAGAAAACGATGTATTTCTTAAAAGTTATTCACAATCAAATAAAAAGGCCCATTGCCCATTTGGGGTCAAGGGGTCACCGAACCTACAATTCAGAATCTCGATTGTCCAAGGAGTCTACACACAACTATTAAGTTATCAAGACCTTTTGGAACTGGAGAAGAAGATGAAAGTAGGATTTTAAGGTTTTGACCCCTGTGACCCCATTTGGGGTCAAGTGGTCACCAAACCTACAATTTAGAATCCCCAGTGTCCAAGGAGTCTTCACACAATTTTTCAGCTCTCTAGACCTTTTGGAACTAGGGAAAAAGATGAAATTAGGTATTTTAGGTTTTGACCCCTGTGACCCCATTTGGGGTCATGGGGTCACCAAACCTACAATTTAGAATCTCCAGTGCCCAAGGAGTCTACACACAACTATTCAGCTCTCTGGACCTTTTGGAACTGGAGAAGAAGATGAAAATAGGTTTTTCATGTTTTGACCCCTCTGACCTTATTTGGGGTCATGGGGTCACAAAATCTACAATTTAGAATCCCCATTTGCCAAGGAGTATGCACATAAAATTTCAGCTCTGTAGAGTCATTGGTTTTGGAGAAGAAGTCGAAAAAGTGAAAAGTTTACGGACGGATGGACGGATGGACCGACGCCGGACGCCATGCCATGACATAAGCCCATCGGGTCTTTCAGACCTGATGAGCTAAAAAGTATTGATGTACAATGGTTTAATACGAGATTGAGCAGAGACGATTGGTGGATTTAAGTGATGGACAAGGAGAATAGTTTGCTGATTGGAAGCCACATGAATGTTTTTAACAACGCTAAGGTTAATGTACAATGTTAGGGAAATAGAATAAGTAGTGATTAAAGGCAACTGGATGATTATGCAATCGATGAGAATGATGTACATAGTAAAAAAAAGCCTCGTATGGATGAAGTAGAGAAAAATATAAAACTAAACACTGATATGAAAATTAATTATTTACAATATGGAGTGTTGGTAAGCCCTTTGAATGAATCAAAACATCTTAATTTTTCATGTCCAAAAGACATATATATGACAGATACTGGTTTTCCATGAAAACCTAAAAACAGCCTTATAAATGCACGTAGGTGTAGATATTACGTCGAAAATACTAGTTACTAGTTATACAACCTAACAAACACCATCAACTCCTAACTGCCCACCTGGCTGTTTTAGATAAGTCTCCAAAATAATGTTTGACTATTTGACGCGCCGGTGTACGGTTTTCGACCATACTTGCGACGTTCTACCTTCATATCATCACTGTAAAAAAACCAATATGCTTTATATGACTCCAACAACTCACGGAGTGGCTCTTTAAGTAAAGCGGGTTTTGAAGTCCGAATGATTTCTCTCACTGATGCTGATGTCTCGGTTGATAGTGTGGTCGGGGTTGGCTTCCGTGTGGTCCGATTTGCTGATTTTGAGTAATTCTTTATATATACATCATATACATCAATTAAAATTTAACCAGCATTTAACATGTTCTACGGTTGGATTTGATAACAATCCATTTTTGGAGCTTTCAACAATCAGTTCATTCACCACCTCAATTCATTGTTTGGCAGAACTCCAAGACTTGCTTTGTTTCGTCAGTTTAATCTTACTTCGACCCTGAGACCTGCCTTTATCGCTTACTTCGACCCTGAGACCTGCGTTAATCACTTACTTCGACCCTGGGACCTGCGTTTATCTCTGATGCTGTACAATATTACATTTATTACCACTAATACAATTAAAAACTGCTAAAGAACTATTACTTCAACATATTGCTTGCTTTCTTGTTCTTTACGCTTCATATGATTCCCCCTAACGGATACATTTATCAAGCTGTCATTAATCGACCCATCCTCATCAGTGAAATCAGAAATGTTGCCGTCTTCCATTGCTAAGGGACTGTTTTCTTCTGTGTCCAGTTCGCCAAGGTCCAGACTAGGACCTCCATCCGTTGCCTCCTCCATACTCGTTGTCTCATCCTCATCGCCCACCATGATGCCACCACATGCTCCTGTATCGAAAGGGGAATCTACTTTCTGGGTTGCTTCTGCAATGACATCTTTCTCAGAACATGGCACCGTTATCTTGATTTCCTCTTGAATTATCTTTACTTCGTCAGTGATTTTCTGTGTAGCATCTGTTATTACCTTTAACATCAGGCTGTAAGGCAAGAATTTGGTTTGTATCTGTAACATCATCTTTTGCAATAACGGCTGTCGCTTCATCCATATTTATTTCCTGGTGATCACTTTCATTCCTTTCACATAGTGAAATTAAACTTCTTCCGATGTTGCCCTCCTCGTCACTTCCGTTGACACTGACATCATCATGTTCAAATAATAACTGGTCAGATACGCCACATAAAGGACGTACAGCGCAGTAACCAGAAGAGGTTTCGAGATCATCAAGGCAGAGGGAAGACCCTGGTGGTTTGATGGCGAACAGATGGTCGTACATGTCATCAGAGCTACTTCCACAAGCTTTAGATCCAGTGTGTAAAGTATCCACTGACCTCAACTGATTGCAGTGATCTGGTACAGACTGTACTGCAGTGTTCCGACCAATCAAATGCACGCCATCTTTCATTATGTCCCGCATTCTGAAAAGAGAAAGACATATCTCCTCCTGTAAGTTGTACATAGTAGACATTTATTCATTCAAATAGCAACGTTTGCTTATGACGTCGCGGAAGTATAAGAACTATTGGGATTTAAGGTCTTGAAGAAAACTCAGTACACCAGCACCAAGTGTGAGACTGTATACAAACCGCAGACCATCCACGATCAAGGCATAGAGGCAAAGAGGACAAATCTAGAAATTCGTCAAAATTTTTAAAGTAACGCCTAGAAAATCACAATACAAATTTTTACAAATTTGAATTTCCTGAATGTCAACATCAAACTAAACACTGGGTTTTTTAAACGATTCTACAAGCCAAACACCGATGCAATCCATGTCTATTATGAAATGTTTCAGCATCAGCAGTTAGCATAAGAATATTCATTTCCATACTATCATCAGATATACCTGTGTTAAAACAAGTACTGGACCAGTACAAAAGAGCCGTGAAAGCAATCGAATAAAACCACCACATTAATTACCGAACAACCAAACGATGGAGGCAATGGCGGATTGTGTGGCACGACCCATTCTTAAGGAAAACGTATCGGTAAAAAGTGTTTCTTACAGCTAACTGATAAACACATCCCGAACTCAAACAACTATTTAAAAGTACATCAGTTGAAATAAGTGACAAATGTATGAAAACCGTCCATCAGATAATAGAATCGCATCAAAGGAACAACATGTTGACATCATGAAACCAAAAAGGACATAAAGATGTATAACTGTAGTCAGAAACAAAATTGCCAAATGAACGATTAATACTTTAAGAATGACATAATATGCAAAGCGTCAGTGTTAACCAAACCATCGACAGCCTAAAACAGTGGCCTTGACCATTTCATGCAGAAAAAATAAAAACATTCAACTTATTGATTCGTTTGATATTCTTATATTGGGTTCTTGTTCATTACTTATTTATGATCTCACGGATTCCAGATCCGTTACCTCAGGAAGTTATAAAACTTCCTTTCGAACTAAACAGGTGAAATATATGAAGTAACCTACAAGGTCAAACGTCGCTCTTCTGAGTAACGTATATGAGTATATATTCTAATTGAAATTGTGGAAATGTTTGTAATATCGTAACAGCCTCTCTCGATAGCTTAAGGCAAAGGGTACAACGACACACAAAATCGTATGTACTGTCGCACAAATATATGAATGCTTAGCGAAAATTGTTTAATAAAGAACTAAATTGGATGGAAAAAATTATCAACAGTTTGAATTGCTATGGGACGCTTGAATCTGATTGGTAGGTTAATGGTTCAACCTCCAAAATAATCGGCTGTCAATTTCGCTTTCATTTTTCTGTTTGAAGTTCATATAGACAAAGATCCGTAAGATTCCGTAAGATCATTGGTGAGTGACAAGTTACAAACTGTTTTATAAGATTAAGAGCAATTCAATGATTCGATTTTAATCAGACTGAAACGAGCACTATGAAAAGGGAAATAAACTGCCCAAATACATCTGGAAACTGAAAAGAAAAGCCACTGATCACATCATCAAGTGTGACAATCAGACATAATCTGATGGCATTTGTAGCCCTTGCATTAAAGATGGATAGAAAAGCTGAGTCTTGGAGAGAAAAATATTGATAAACAAGTGAACCTGTGTCTAAATGTAGCCACACTAACACAGCAAACCTTCATAAAAAGACCGTCTTGACAAAACTTGACTTCATCTTACCTGAAGAATGATACCACATGAGTTCATGAAACGTGAAGTAGAAAAATAAAAAAAACAAAGTGTTGTCTTGCAAAAGGGAGCACTCTCCTCTACTACTTGCTTCCACCATAGGTCTATAAGATTATCTGATTAGAACGTGTTTTAGATACTGACCGTTTAAGGCAGAAAGTCATGAAGATATTGATAAAGAAGAGAACCTGTCTCTAAATGTAGCCACAATAACACATCAAAGCCTTCATAAAAAGACCGTCTTGACAAAACTTGACTTCATCTTACCTGAATAATTCAATGTGATACCACAAGAGTGCATGAAACGTAAAGGAGTAAAATGAAAAACCAAAGTGTTGTCTTGCAAAAGTGGGCATTCTAATCTGCTACTTGCTTTCACCATAGGTGCATATGATTATTTGATTAGAACGAGTTTTAGATACTGACCGTTTCAGGCAGAAGGTCATGAAGACAGCGAGCACTACAAAAACGAGTAACAAGCCTCCTCCCATGATGAACGCTACCCATGTTCCTGGAAAATCTGTACCTGGAAAAGGGTTTATTCTATTGTCATTTGCAATGATCAATAGTCAAATACTTATACATGTTACATTTTTGCCTTTAGTTAGTAGATAAACATGCTGTGTTTGGAAACCAGAGGCATATAACGGAACCACATAAATCTAATTTAAAGTCGTACGATTAGCATGAGGCTTAAATTATTAATTATATTGGTCCATGTAAATCACGTACGTTATAATCGGTACACAAGTATTAAGAGAATATTGTTGCTAGGGATCTAGTGAATTATTGCGCGATAGACGAAGTTAACAGAAGCCTAACCATATTATATGCGCTCTGATTTATCACAACAGCCAATCAGAGTAATGTTTTTCGCACCATGATGGTAGAATATGTTATATTTGACATCTTTAAAAGTGTTTACATATTTATTACCTGTACATTCACGGGCGTGACAGTCACCTCCTTGACAGTTGGCACATGTTATGTTACAGAAGGATCCAAAGTATCCACTCTCACATCCTGTGGTACATACTCCTGTGGTCATGTTACATAGGTCACCATCACATTGTTCTGGACATGTGGACTCACACTTCTCTCCAAAGTAGCCACTCCTACACCCTCTGTTACAGTTAGAACCATACCGACCTGCTTCACACTGGACACACTCTCCTGACAGCTGATCACATTCAGACACACAGTATACAGAACAGTTCAGATTACATGTCTCTCCGTACAGTCCAAGTGTACAGCCATCCACACAGGTTCCGTTCCTATGACAGTTCTTGTTCGAACAGTCCAGACTGCAGAGAGACTCACATTCTGCCCCATACCGGCCCTGTACACAGCTTGTGCAGCTCCCCGATTCTTTGTCACAGAAACAATGGGCAGAGCAAGGCTTCTGACAAAACTGTCCGTGCCGTCCGGGTTTGCAGCCTTCCAAACAATCATCTCTAACAGCCGATATACATGTGTCGTGCAAACAATGATCATTGGATTTGCATTTCACACCTGGTGTAGATAAGATAAAACATATTCAATATTAATTTTGTTGTAAAAAGAAATCTACGTTTATCAATTGGAAATGAATACAGAATCTATATAGCTATTAGTACCTGTTGATGCTCTCTCATCTGACACAGGGCACTTAGATTCGTCAAATGGATTCGTTCATCCTCTAAGCAACACAAGGCAATTGACAGTCCGTTCACTATATATATATACTTTCCAACCGGGCATCTCTTTAGTCCGGTGCAATAAATACTTACACACTTATAATTTCGTCATTAATCACTTGTGAATGAATCACTCGGGAAATTGCAAGGTGGATATATTCATTTCGTTCTTTGAAATGTTTTTTTCTACTAACCGTTAATGGATTTGCAAGAGCCGTCGGTGAAGGTATATCCTGATGGACATTTGCAGGAACCGTCTCTCTGCTGACATGACTTATTCTCACAGTTGACATCACAACTCATGTTGCATGTGTTTCCATAGTAACCAGGTTTACATCCGAGATAGCAGGTTCCTGTGTGTGAGTAACACTTGGTTGGATCCGAGTTTGGAACTGTTCTACAGTTCTTTGGACCGGAACTGGATCCTGAAAGGTTAGCATGTATAAAAGTCACAAAATAAACGGTTTTATGTTTGACAATGATTTTGATCTACAAAAAAAATATGGGATATTTTTTTGATAAACATTAATTTAGATGTTTCTGAAATGGTGAGATTCGATATTAGATTTTCTACAGATATTTACGAAAAACGTCTGTATGTAAAACATGTAACAAACGGAGTCTTAAAAAATGTATATACAACAGAAGTCAGCAAACGAATTTACTTTGCGTGATATTAAGGTCTCAAATCTGAAAAACGATTCGATTTTCTATATTAAGAGAACACAGTATCAATCGGTTGTTAATTTTTTTTCTAAGTTTTGATTTTGTTTACACTTTTGTTCTTTTTGGGGAATACTAAACTAGGGACTTGTAATGACTTTTGCGATATCACCACACTGACAACGTACACCTTATACTAAAGGAATTATCGAGAATTCTCATCAGACATCCTGGCTTGATCATGGCTAGCGCCTGTACAACGTTTGATTTCCTTGTTGAAATCGAACAGGAAGGCAATTCTTACAGTTTCACATCTTATTTTCAGTTTCAATATTGCAACAAAATCTGATAAACATTGTATCAAAATAATCTAATTAATGGTGAAATTCTTGAGAAATCACAATCCTGAGGAGATAAGATTTAGAACACATTTCCACATTATAATGATTTCATAACTTTATAACATAAGTGTGTCTTGACTTTTTAAAAGGAGGCAAATATCATTGGATGTACAACCGTTATTATCTTTAATTGTCATGTTACATGGACCTTTACATAGAACTCCTGCTGTTATTAGCTTTAATTGTCATGTTACATGGACCTTCACATAGAATTCCTGCTGTTATCATCTTTAATTGTCATGTTACATGGACCTTTACATAGAATTCCTGCTGTTATTATCTTTAATTGTCATGTTACATGAACCTTTGCATAGAATTCCTGCTGTTATCATCTTTAATTGTCATGTTACATGGACCTTTAAATAGAATTCCTGCTGTTATTATCATTAATTGTCATGTTTCATGGACCTTCACATAGAATTCCTGCTGTTATTATCTTTAATTGTCATGTTACATGGACCTTCACATAGAATTCCTGCTGTTATTATCTTTATTTGTCATGTTACATGGACCTTCACATAGAATTCCTGCTGTTATTATCTTAATTAATTGTCATGTTACATGAACCTTTACATAGAATTCCTGGTGTTATTATCTTAATTAATTGTCATGTTACATGAACCTTTACATAGAAATCCTGCTGTTATTATCTTAAATTATTGTCATGTTCATGGACCTTTACATAGAATTCCTGCTGTTGTTATCTTAATTAATTGTGGATGCTAATTTTGCGTGTACGATCTTGCAAGATTTCAAGGAAAAAATGATCTGAATCTATTCTGACTGTTAGGTTTTGGGTGTAGTTGTAAGTGGTAGTTTAATTTTCCTCGTTTTATGACATCTGAGGCAAGACATTAATGTAGGTTGAGCTGAAAATCTTTAGATTTAAGGCGGCCGCACTCACGTTTACTATATGTTGACAGTATATTAAAACCTATATCTACACACTCACAAGTACAAAAAGGCACAGTGTGTGAGCTACTCTGGCACTCGCTATTATTAAAACTTTATTAGCAGAATAAACAATTCAAAAGGAATAAAATATGAAGGGTACGTTTACATACCAACGCCGACAAAGATATCGAGGAACACTACGGAGATAACCAGGAGCACGACCTCTCTTGTCAAACTCATCGTTAGGACTACCGGGAGAGACTTAAAATATGAAGGGTACGTTTTCATACCATTGACGACACAGATATCGAGGAACACTACGGAGATAACCAGAAGCAAGACCTCTCTTGTCAAAGTCATCGTTAGGACTACAGGGAGAGAATTAGGATATGAAGGGTACGTTTACATACCATTGACGACACAGACATCGAGGAACACTACGGAGATAACCAGGAGCACGACCTCTCTTGTCAAACTCATCGTTAGGACTACCGGGAGAGACTTAAAATATGAAGGGTACGTTTACATACCATTGACGACACAGATATCGAGGAACACTACGGAGATAACCAGGAGCACGACCTCTCTTGTCACCCTCATCATAAGGACTACAGTGAGAGAGTGTTGTTTGACAGAGGTTTCTTAAGTTTCGTTTCCTCGTGATGACTCATTGTGAAACTGTCTTCTACTTAAACAAGTTTTATTACTGTTATTTACATTGAACACTGTACAATATCTTAATAAACATTGCAAATGATTTATTATTTAACAAATGCTACTTCCTATTTCAGTTCTGAAGATATAATTGCTTGAAAATTATCTGGTACATTAAAAACTGATAAAACGACTCTCGTAAGGTCATTATAAGTTCCAAGAGGGCGACTTTATATCTTCCAGGGGCGTAGCTAGGGTTTAGAAAAATGTACTCAATCGAGCTATTTTTATAAAAACAAGAATAAGTAATTTCAGTCATGAGCCAAAGGTAAGGATGCTTCTTGCTCTGTAGTCGTTTAATCTGTTCTGATCTTGTGAAGCTATAATTATTAAAATAACATCTTATTTATACATGTGTTGGTTATTCAAGATTTTGTTAATCTAATGGTCCTTGATTTAATTGATCTATGCATCTTTGTTATAAGGCGTCACGAAGGATAAATGGCCCGGTTTGTTCTCCTATCTCGCTTCAAGAAATTCGAGATTGACTTTTGAAATGAGCTTTGAAATGTCGTCTTTTTTAAGGAGAGCAATGTTTATAAGTTTGCTTGTTAAGAAATGGTGTAACTATGTTCCAGTCATATTTATCATCTATTAATTGAAATATATCTTGTTTTCATTACCTATTAACTTTTTCATGACAAGGAAATTGTCAGATTGATATTTTGAAATAATTTGAGGAATAAATGTTTTAAATATTTTTTAATAACATATTATTATATTCATTTTGTTAAGATTGAACAACACGCGGTAAGTCACTTTAAAGTTATTCAGTTACTAAAAGTTGAACATTTGTGATATCAATCACAAAGACGACAGAAGTTATTAGAGACACTTGTAAAAGGGCGAAATAAAAAAAGTGAGTGATTCTAGTAGGTTGTTAAGACTGTGTGTACATGTATTTTGCATTTTATTATCGTCTTTCCTCGGGAAAATAAACTAAACGTTCAGAAAACATATGCTTAATTACGAAGAACCCGCCAAATAAGGAAATTTCGTGATTCTCCCGCGTTGAATTGTTAAAAATGCTAAGCACGTGAGGGTTGCCCTGTTGCAATAATTACAATGATGTCGGTTTTTTCTCAATATTCAGCTTCTATTCTCAATCAAACATACAGAAGAAGATGTGAATAGGTTTTGTTTCCTTTATGAAATTTGGAGAAAAAAAGTGTACTCAATTGACTACATTGCATATTTTAAAGAAAAATGAAAAATGGACGTATTGCAGTAATCAAGTAAATGTTGTTCCATATTATGAATATTTAGCACTGATTATATCTTCAATATTATCATGGTCGGCAGCCTGCAAGCAACTTGTTTTGCAAGCATCTAAGGCATTGATTCAAATATCTAATATCTTGAAAGAAAATAAGTACATAAATTTGTCAGTGGTTTCAAATATATTTGATAGAAAAATTGCACTAATTCTCTTATATGGCTCTGAGTATGGGGATTTAAATTTAATGATACCATCAAGTACCATCCTCAAAATGTCTGCGTCATTATTCAAATATAAAATCCTTACTTTCTCTTGTACAATATGTATCTGAACTTTTAGTTTAATGTTTATCCACGTGACTCTAATATTTCAATGCAATCCATTACTGAACTATAGGTCTAAAGCCTAACATTACTGAATACAGTTTCTGTCTGTCCTCCCCCAATTTCTAATGATTGTTAAATACGTCCTTTTCATGATAAGCAGTCAGAAACAACACTAGGTGCATAGAAGGTCGTAAAAGGGTTCAATAGAAATGTAATGCTATACTTAACAGACATATATCCAATGTAGATTCAAGTCAAAGGACATACAGTGTTGATTTTGTAACCCGTCAACACGACGAGAGAAATAAAAAAGAACCAAAAGTAAACCGATACCTTAAACAGGAAGTAACCTAATTCTTAATGGATAGACGGATCTTGTTTAGGGGGACAGTAGAACGTTTTTCAAATTGATAAATATGGTTCTCTCATAAAAAAAAGTTCGTTTCCTATTGCAGGATGATATCTTATAATCAAAAGAAGCAGTTTCAAAACGAAAGTTAAATGAACGGTTAAACTATGCGATTGCATTTCCCTAATGCTTATATTTGTTCACACACAAATGGCAGCTTGTGGTTTTTGCTTGAGATTTATTTCCTCTACAACGAATGATCGGGTTTGATTGGGGAAACGTTAAGAAATAAATAAATCTCTCAAACGTGCTACTGTTCCTTAAAACCGATAACGATTCATTTGAAAAAAAGGTTTTTAATCAATTAGCAATTTCTATAGCAGTAAAATAATGAATATGATTGATGTCGTTTATCGTAGTTTGGAGAAGGCTTTTAAAAAAAGACATTTCTGTTCAAGCTACCAAAAACTGTCTAAGCGCTTAGTCTTATTTCTTTATCTCTTCTAAACCTTGTCTGAGCTTCATCATTAGGTATCCGCATATAGATATAGCAGTAAATATTCATTAGGGATAGGTTCAACAGTCAACACTAGCATTTCTATTATATAGACAATAACTAACGACACTTACCTACGCACGGCTTAATTGTAATTTGTGAAAAAGTTTCAAAATAATAGCTATAAATAGTTATTTTTTGAACGTTTTTGTTAATGTTTTCATAACCGTCATTCAAAATAATTACATTGAACAGTTTTATGTTAATTTGAAGAGGTCAGCGACGCCCTATGGTAGTACTACAAGACGGCTAAACTTGTGACGTAACTTATGAGACTGTGACGTCATAGCCGCTCGTGTCTATGACGTCATTACGATAGAACAGAACCAGGCGCTTCTTCGCGACTGTTAGCCTAACGTGATGAAGAACTTATTTAATAATTGTTAATTTATATGATTTTGTGTAAGGTGGCAGGCTTATTTCACGTTGTTTGTGGCGGCACATCTGAGAAATGACGACTGGTAACTATATGGAATAAATGAACATTGTTAAAATTCAGTCTAAGGGTAAACAAATTACCAGTCGGGACAAGTTTGAAAGATGAATGAAATAGTCCCGGCACTACGTTCTTTTTCATTGGTTCACAACAACCAATCAAATTCCAGGAAAATGTGTAACTCCCGTGTGACTTACAGGAAAAATATTAACCTGTGTCCATCTTACCATATGGGTAATATAGACAACTATTTACTGATTCTTTATTCAAAGTAAATGCTTCTATTCTTATACATGATGAGGATGCGCATATTTCATATTTACATTATTTAAAGTTTACTTTTCAATTTTCATATTCCTGTTACCAATGTAGATCTGAAACTGTTTGATTTCCTGACAAAGATAAGACACGGTAAAACGTTTATCTTCTGAATACTGACACATTTGTATCCGTTCGTTTATCCATAAATGGAAAGAACTCTAAGAAAGAATTGTGTCATGCTTGTTCAGTATAATTAAAGGGGAACAACAACCCTAGCCTTTCAGACCTAATTGACCAGCAGTTACGTAATTGCCATAGTCGGGAAAGAGGTCACGTGACACGGACTGGGCGCCGGCCAAGCGGTCATTGTGACAGGGGAATCCCCTTTATTACATGCGATAGTTGATTGGCTTATTCATTTTCGTTCCTGACACGATGCCTGAATTCCAAATTCCAAATTGATTTTATTTTTTTTACCACTTTAGAACTTTTATTAACTTAATTTGGGTGTCTATGACATATTCTAAATCTTATTCCCCCATTCATTGCAAATAACTAGGGCATAGGCCCCACTTCGCAACATAACACAATGGTGGAAGCAGACGTTAAACTTCAACCCAACAACACGATGCCTGCAGTCCAAAATGGAAAATGGCTATAGCTTCTATACTATCACATGTCGCTGTGAGAACACCTGCAATCGGTCGACTATAGGGGGAACATGTCCTTGCCGTACAGCCGTTGGCCTTTTGTCGATGATTATTGAAAATAAGTAAATATCATGACTTTGGCATTTAAGTGATGAAAATGCAATTATTTCGAAATATATCAATTCTTTAATTTCAGTAAGCTGCCTTACGCCCACATACAATCATAAACAAATAAAACAGAATAAGAGAGGAAGTGAATTGACAATGTTTATTTCAGCTCGTCAACTGAAAACATTGGAGTAGAGCGAGATTACAGTGACTGTTTAGACCAGACTTTCCAAGTACTATAAAACTTCCTTGAAGTGTTATAAACAACGTATGTGATCGATCTCTTACATGATACCCCTAGTGTCATTTCCTGTTCCGAGGACAGCTGTGCTTTATTGCTTTATGCCTGACTGGTTGGCTGATAAATTAGATAACATCATTGTTGATTTCAGCTTTACCGTTCATGCATTGTATAATGTCTGAGAGACTACGTGGAATAAGATATATCTATAACAAATTGTAGATTATGCGGTTTTGCTTATGTTCAAGATTAATCCAACTATATTTTATATTTTTCACTATCTTTCAAATGTCAAAAGCATGTGTTCATCTACTGTGAATAATTGGCGAAAAAAATCAAAACAAAGTAAGTATTTGTCAATCCGGGATTAGGACGAGATAATTTTTATTGTCATTTACTAAAGTGAATCTATCATTAATTATGGCTCAGATTATTGGTGCCCTTTTCTCTGTAAGACTGGTAAATACATGTACGTTAACAATTACTGCCAGGTTTGTATACATCATTTTTCAAGTCATTCTTATTCTTATCCATTCGTAATTAGAAATCCCATATCGGAACTATTTGGACGCATGATGTACGAGGTGAACCCCTTGTCGATGACTTTGAAATAATGAAAATATTAAATCAATTTTCGATTGTATCATCATGAGATTATACCTTTAAATTTTACTGATGAATAGTCAACTCAAATGCGAGACATACTATACCGGACCAAAAAAAATACCCTATCATCAAGGTAACCCTTTTAGTTAAACTTTATAACTGATGACCAGTATATCCTTCATGTATTCCCTTTTTATAATTATCAGTGATATTTTAAAATTATGGCAAACGTGTCTTAAATTTCTGAAAAATGATTGTGTCTTTGTTAAATGTCAACTTGGTGTTCAATTATGCTCTTAAAAAGTTGAAAAACTATATGTGAATTGTATCAATATTAAAAGTGCATTGATTTTACAGTTGTTTAATCCAGGTTCAATTTACTGCCAAGTATTAAAAAAACAACCCTCAAACCCCTATCTGCCATAGATAAGAAATTTCAAATAGTAAGGAATTGAGTAATAGTGACGAAAATTAAAAAAAATATCCACACAAGTCAAAACCTAACTTTTAAAAATATCGAAAGAAATATTGTGAAGTTTGTAGTGTCCAAGCTTACAAGTTAAATGTAAACAGCTGCATAATACCAGAGCACCAAAATTGTTTATCTAATTTTGTAAAAGGTGAGGGAAATAAAAACTAAAAAAGATTTCACTTTACAAAGATTTATATATTTTTTCTTATATGTCATATCTCAAACGACATTCTCACACGCGTATCCGGTTGGGTAATTGGCGCGTGTAAGGAAACCGCGCGCGACTGCAGCGCAGAAAAAACACCGCTGAGTAGAGAGCGCGCTGATTGAGTTTTACGACTCTCGCGGGGCTTCGCTCATAAAACACTGGAAGTTAAAAATCAAAGTTGTTGACCCCCTTTAACAGCAAATCTATTTCACTTTTCATTATATCAATCAGGGTAAATTTCATTGATAAGCAATTTCTTTATTCAGAGAAGGTGACATTTCTACATACAGTCGCATGTCATTCTAAAACAAGTGCCACAAAAAGGGGTTAGAGAAAATATGTACATGGTTTTTAAAAACAATAAATAGTATTGGTTTACAATGGCTTGATATGAGATTGAGTAAAGCTGATTGGTTTACGTAAGTTGCTGATTGAAAACCATGTTAGTATTTTAACAATAGATACCGTTTTTTTTTAAATGTTGCGTAGGTAAGATATTAAGTAGTGATTAAAGACAATTTGATATAATAAACATTCAATGAGGTTGATGTACAGAGTTGAATAAAGCCTAGTACAGATGATATACAGAGATATATAAAATTACACAAATACATAACACAAAGGTATGGAAATTATAGATTAACAAAATGTGGAGTTAAAAGATTATTTGAACAAGTGAAGGTCAAGTGTCCGCCACCTTTCTTCTTGATGTGTACAGCTTCAATAACATGGTAGGTTTTGTAGTCAATCTGATTTCTATCAATTATGTTGATGATGTCCCATTTTTTTAAATGTAATACATCATATTCTACAGTACTGTTTGTTAACAATTCGTTTTGGGAGCTCTTAGTAAACAGTTTATTAACTACCTCAATTCATCGGTTGGCAGAACATTCTCTTTGGAATTATTCCTTTGGCATAAGTAGAAATGAAACATATTTTCAATAAATGTCAAATTGAAGATTTTTTTTTATCTCTTTTGAAATATAACCATACACAAACATGGTTAAACATCACGTGATATATAGTTTCGTTGTCAGCAGTCAACTTTGATATAACTTATATAAATTTTAATGTGTAATTAATGTGTGAAATTCGTGGTTGACGGTTAATAATTTGATAAGCGATTATTTCCCAAATCGGTGCTCAAAAATGGATTGAGTAGAAAAAAATAAAGAAAATCATATATTGACATGCTTACAAAAGATTTATCTCAAGGACCGGCTCTGTTCTGTCAGTTTAATCTTACTTCGACGCTGAGACCTGCATTTATCTCTGATGCTCGTGTACCATATTACATTTAATACCACTAATACTATTCAAACCTGCTATAGAACTATTACTTCAACATATTGCTTGCTGTCTTGTTCTTTTGGCTTCATATGTTTTTCCCTATTGGATATTTTCAAGGCGTCATTAATCGAACCTTCCTCATCAGAAATGTTGCCCTCTTCCACTGCTAAGGGACTGTTTTCTTCTGTGTCCTGTTCGCCAAGGTCCAGACTAGGACCTCCATCCGTTGCCTCCTCCATACTCGTTGTCTCATCCTCATCGCCCACCATGATGCCACCACATGCTCCTGTATCGAAAGGGGAATCTACTTTCTGGGTTGCTTCTGCAATGACATCTTTCTCAGAACATGGCACCGTTATCTTGATTTCCTCTTGAATTATCTTTACTTCGTCAGTGATTTTCTGTGTAGCATCTGTTATTACGTTTTCATCAAGCTGTAAGGCAAGAATTTGGTTTGTATCTGTAACATCATCTTTTGCAATAACGGCTGTCGCTTCATCCATATTTATTTCCTGGTGATCACTTTCATTCCTTTCACATAATGAAATTAAACTTCTTCCGATGTTGCCCTCTTCGTCACTTCCGTTGACACTGACATCATCACTTTCAAATAATAACTGGTCAGATACGCCCCATAAAGGACGCACAGCGCAGTAACCAGAAGAAGTTTCCAGATCATCAAGGCAGATTGAAGACCCTGGTGGTTTGACGGCAAACAGATGGTCGTACATGTCATCAGAGCTACTTCCACAAGCTTTAGATCCAGTGTGTAAAGTATCCACTGACCTCAGCAGATTGCAGTGATCTGGTACAGACTGTACTGCACTGTTCCGACCAATCAAATGCACGCCATCTTTCATGATGTCCCGCATTCTGAAAAGAGAAAGACATTTATCTTCCTGTAAGTTGTACATAGAAGTAGACATCTAATTAAATAGCAACGTTTGCTTATGACGTCGCGGAAGTATATGAACTATTGGGATTGTACGTCTTGAAGAAAACACCAGCACCAACAGAGTGAGACTGTATACAAACCGCAGACCAGCCACGATCAAGGCATGGAAGCAAAGAGGACAAATCTAGAAATTCCTCCAATTTTTAAAGTAGCGGCTAGAAAAACACCATACAAATTTTACAAATTTGAATTTCCTGAATGTCAACATCAAACTAAACACTGGGTTTTTAAAACGTTTCTACAAGCCAAACAACAATACAATCCATGTCTATGATCAATCCGACGCCCACCAGCATAAGAGTATTCTTTCCATACTATCATCAGATATACCTGATACATCATATACATCAGATACAACCAAATGACAGAGTAAATGGGGGATTTTCTGGTACAACCCATTCTTTAGGAAAACGTATCGGTAAAAAGTGTTTCTTATAGCTAAATGATAAACACACCCCGAACTCAACAAACTATTTTAACTGAATGACAACTGAATGAAAACCGTCCATCAGATAAAAGAATCACATCAAAGGAATATAATATTGACATCATGAAACCAAAAAGGACATAAAGAAGATGTATAACTGTACCCAGAAACAAAATTGCCCAATGAACGATTAATGCTTTAGGAATGACATCAAATGCTAAGCGTCAGTGTTAACCAAACCATCGACAGCCTAAAACAGTGGCCTTGCAAGCAGTGAATATAAAATCAGATTTGATAATCATTTCATGCAAAAAAAAAGCATTCAACTTATTGATTCGTTTGATATTCTTATATTGGGTTCTTGTTCATTACTTATTTATGATCTCACGGATTCCAGATCCGTTACCTCAGGAAGTAATTAAAATTCCTTTCGAACTAAACAGGTGAAATATATGAAGTAACCTACAAGGTCAAACGTCGCTCTTCTGAGTAACGTATATGAGAATATATTCTAACTGAAATTGTACAAATGTTTGTATTATCGTAACAGCCTCTCTCGATAGCTTATGGCAGAGAGTAAAAACAGCTCAAATATATGAATATGAACTTGACTTCATGTTACCTGAAGAATGCTATGTAATACCACATGAGTGCATGAAACGTTAAGGAGTAAAATGAAAAACCAAAGTGTTGTCTTGCAAAAGTGGGCATTCTAATCTGCTACTTGCTTTCACCATATGTGCATATGATTATTTGATTGGAACGTGTTTTAGAGACTGACCGTTTCATGCAGAAGGTCATGAAGACAGCGAGCACTACAAAAATGAGTAACAGACCTCCTCCTATGATGAACGCTACCCATGTTCCTGGAAAATCTGTACCTGGAAAAGGGTTTATTCTATTGTCATTTGCAATTAGACACAATGATCAAGAGTCAAATACTTATACATGTTACATTTTTGCCTTAAGTTAGGAGATAAACATGCTGTGTTTGGAAATCAGAGCTCTTAGTCTAATATGTTGATGCATGTTAATCACAGTAATTTTATCTTTTGTGAAAATATTCGGTACACAAGTATTAAGGGAACATTGTTGCTAGGCATCTAGCGCATTCTTGCTCGATAAACAAAGTAAACAGAAGACTAACCAGAATAGGGTATTTCGCACCATGAAGGAAGAATATGTCATATTTGACATGCTTAAAAATGTTTATATATTTATTACCTCTACATTCTCTCGCGTCACAGTCACCACCTTGACAGTTTTCACACGTAAGGTTACAGAAGGAACCAAAGTATCCAGTCTCACACCCCTTGGTACATACTCCTGTGGTCATGTTACACAGGTCACCATTACATCGCTCAGGACATGTGGACTCACATTTCTCTCCAAAGTAGCCACTCCTACACTCTCTGTTACAAGTTCCGACCCTGTCACAGTCTGCACATCCAGCACTGCACTCACAAGTTGGACCATACCGACCTGCTTCACACTGGACACACTCTCCTGACACCTGATCACATCCAGACACACAGAGTGTGGAACACTTCAGATCACATGTCTCTCCGTAGAATCCAAATGTGCAGCCATCCACACAGGTTCCGTTCCTACCACAGTTCTTGTTCAAACAACCCGCACTACAGTTCAACTCACATTCTGCCCCATACCAGCCTGGTATACAGCTTTTGCAGTTCCCCGACTCTCTGTCACAGAAACAATGGGCCGAGCAAGATTGCTTACAATATTGCCCGTTCCATCCAGGTTTGCAGCCTTCCAAACAATCCCCTCTACCAGCCGATAGACATGTGTCGTGCAGACAGTGATCATTGGATTTGCATTTCACACCTGGTGTTAATAAATCATGTCATATTCAATTAAGGATCACAATGTCCTTCATGTCAATCATGAAAAATGGCTGTATAAATATATCTTCTCAAGCCAAAAACACATATGTAAATAAATATTAGTTATAAAACCCACTTTACATTATGATTACAATATTTTGTTCTGTGTTGTTTAGAAATTTTCCAAAATGATGTTAGATAAATTGGCGCATGCCATTCCTGTTTTCGATCATTAATTACGTTGTCATCACATTGAACCATAATCACAAATCTACTTTTATTCCTATTCTAAATTATTTTGTTCATAAGTAATGTTGCCATTGACTGTTATGAGCCTATTAACAAGTCTTTGTTTTGAACATCGACATTTCCTAAGAATTTCTCAGCAACATGACAGAGAAACTGTTCATATGGTTCTTTTCAGTCTTGTTTTGCAGAATTGTTTTATTCCATTCTTTTCACATTTTCATATGTCTACCCAAAAGGAAAAGACAATGACATACAAGAGATATTATGGTTTTATCTTTTTGGGTCAATATTTTGATTTTTTACTTTGTTGTTAAATGAAATTAACATGTATGAATTGGAAATGAATACAGAATCTATTAGTACATTTTGATGCTCTCTTTTCTGACATAGGGAACTTAACTTTTCTAATGGAATCGTCCATCCTCTAAGCAACATAAGGCAATTGTCAGTCAATTTCTTACTGTCAACAACAAATCAATCAAATGCTTTGTGTTTGATTTTTGACTCACATTCTTTAAAGATTAAAGTTTCCCATCCGAGAATTGTAACAATTCTATCTTTATATCACATATGTATAACAAATTTATGATCAGACGAACTATGAAATGTAAAAAATAACTCCCTAACCTGACATCTATTAAGTTCAGTGCAATAGATTCTTGGAAAATAGTCAAATATACAATATATTAGACATATTCTATCATAGATTAGTTGTGAACAAATCACCGAGGAAATTGCAAGGTGGATATGTACAATCCGTTCTTGGAAATGGAAAGTCATGACAAACTGATCTACTAACCTTCAGTGTGTTTGCAAGAGCCGTCGGTGAAGGTATATCCTGATGAACATATGCAGGAACCGTCTCTCTGCTGACATGACTTATTCTCACAGTTAACATCACACGTCTTGTTGCATGTGTTTCCATAGTAACCAGGTATACACCCGAGAGGGCAGGTTCCTGTCTGTGAGTCACACGTGGGAGAATCAGAGTTCGGAACCACCTTACAGTTCTCTGGACAGGAACGGGAGCCTGAAAGTGTATCGTGTATAAAAGTCCCAAAATAAACCGGTTTATATTTGACAATAGTTTTGATCTACAGAAATATAGGGATATTATTTTGATAAACATTAATTTGGATGTTTCTGAAATGGTGAGATTTGATATTAGATTTTCTACAGATATTTACGAAAAACGTCTGTATGTAAAACATGTGACAAAATAAACCGGTTCATGTTTGACAATAGTTTTGATCTACAGAAATATATGGGATATTATTTTGATAAACATTAATTTGAATGTTTCTGAAATGGTGAGATTTGATATCATTTTTTTCTACAGATGTTTACGAAAAACGTCTACATGTAAAACATGTGACAAACGAAGTCTTAAAATATGTATATGCAACAGAAGTCAGCAAAAGAATTTACTTTGCGTGATATAAAGGTCTCAAATCTAAAAAATCGATTTTCTATACAAAGAGAACACAGTATCAAACGATTGTTAAATTTTTTCTAATTTTTGATTTTGTTTACAGTTTTCATTTGTTCTTTTTTAGGAATACTAAACTAGGGACTTGTAATGACTTTTGCAATATCACCACACTGACAACTTAAACCTGATACTAAAGGAATCATTGACAATTCTCATCATACATCCTGGCTTGATTATGCCTGTACAACGTTTAATTTCTGTATTGAAATCGAACAGGAAGGCAAGTTTACAGTTTCACATCTTACTTTCACACGAATATTCAGTTTCAATATTGCAACAAAATCACAATATATCATCTGATAAACATTGTATCAAAATAATCTAATTAATGGTGTGATTATTGAGAAATCACACTGAGGAGATAAAATTTTCCACATTATAATGATTTCATTTAAGGATTGTTTTACAAATTGTATTACATCGCGTAGATATCGTAAATAAAAACCGTTTCAAATGATGAATACGTTTCATTTTGTTTATTTCCTAAAACTGTTTTCCAGTTCAAACTAGAAACCTCTCTCTTTCATAACAATGTTTACGGAATTCCCCGATTGAGGAATCCCCATTTCTGTATTATTAGACATTCCGGTTAAGGTCAAGGTCAAGGACAAATAAAAAGTAGTTCTAACTTCCGGTGTGTAACAACATGTTTTTCTGCATTCATCCAGAAATGGTTGCATGTTTTTGAGAGCTCTCGTCCAATCAGAATCGCCAAAAAACGTGTAACAACATCATTTTGTAATTATAACTTTATAACATAAGTGTCTTTTTAAAAGGAGGCAAATATCATGGGATGTACAGCCTATACAAAGTTGATACTCTAAACCGTTATTATCTTTAATTGTCATTTTTACATGGACCTTTTCAAAGAATTCCTGCTGTTATTATCTTAATTAATTGTGGATGCTAATTTTGCGTATACGATCTTGCAAGATTTCAAGGAAAAAATGATCTGAATCTGTTCGGACTGTTAGGTTTTCTGAGGCAAGACATTACTGTAGGTCGAGTTGGAGATCTTTAGATTTATTGCAAGTCTCACTCACGTTTACTATATGTTAACTGTATATTATAACTATGTCTACACACTCACAAGTACTAAAACAGCACAGTGTGTAAGCTACTCTGTTACTCGCTATTACTATTAAGATTATATACATAGAATAAAATATGAAGGATACGTTTACATACTATAGACGACACAGACATCGAGGAACACTACGGAGATAACCAGGAGCACGACCTCTCTTGGCAACCTCATCGTTAGGACTACAGGGAGAGACTTAGAATATGAAGGGTACGTTTACATACCATTGACGACACAGACATCGAGGAACACTACGGAGATAACCAGGAGCACGACCTCTCTTGGCAACCACATCTTTAGGACTACAGGGAGAGACTTAAAATATGAAGGGTACGTTTACATACCATTGACGACACAGACATCGAGGAACACTACGGAGTTAACCAGGAGCACGACCTCTCTTGTCAACCACATCTTTAGGACTACAGGGAGAGAGTGTTGTTTCTTAAGTTTCGTTTCCTCGTGATGACTCAATGTGAAACTGTCTTCTACTTAAACAAGTTTTATTACTGTTATTTACATTGAACACTGTACAATATCTTAATAAACATTGCAAATGATTTATTATCGAACAAATGCTATTTCCTATTTCAGTTCTGGAGATATAATTGCTTGAAAATTATCTGGTACATAAAAAACTGATAAAACGACTCTCGTAAGGTCATTATAAGTTCCAAGAGGGCGACTTTTTATCTTCCAGGGGCGTAGCTAGGGTTTAGAAAAATGTACTCAATCGAGCTATTTTAATAAAAACAAGAACAAGTAATTTCAGTCATGAGCCAAAGGTAAGGATGCTTCTTGCTCTTTAGTCGTTTAATCTGTTCTGATCTTGTGAAGCTATAATTATTAAAATAACATCTTATTTATACATGTGTTGGTTATTCAAGATTTTGTAAATCTAATGGTCCTTGATTTAAATGCATCTATTCATCTTTGTTATAAGGCGTCACGAAGGATAAATGGCCCGGTTTGTTCTCCTATCTCGCTTCAAGAAATTCGAGATTGACTTTTGAAATGAGCTTTGAAATGTCGTCTTTTTTAAGGAGAGCAATGTTTATAAGTTTGCTTGTTAAAAAATGGTGTAACTATGTTCCAGTCATATTTATCATCTATTAATTGAAATGTATCTTGTTTTCATTACCTATTAACTTTTTCATGACAAGGAAATTGTCAGATTGATATTTTGAAATAATTTGAGGAATAAATTTTTTAAATATTTCTTAATAACATATTATTATATTCATTTTGTTAAGATTGAACAACAAGATGTAAGTCACTTTAAAGTTACTCAGTTACTAAAAGTTGAACATTTGTGATATCAATCACAAAGACGACAGAAGTTATTAGAGACACTTGTAAAAGGGCGAAATAAAAAAAGTCAGTGATTCTAGTAGGTTGTTAAGACTGTGTGTACATGTATTTTGCATTTTATTATCGTCTTTCCTCGGAAAAATAAACTAAACGTTCAGAAAACATATGCTATAATTATACATATAAAACAATTACGAAGAACCCGCCAAATAAGGAAATTTCGTGATTCTCCCGCGTTGAATTGTTAAAAATACTAAGCACTTGAGGGTTGCCCTGTTGTAATAATTACAATGATGTCGCTTTTTTTTCTCCATATCCAGCTTCCTTCTCAATCAAACATACAGAAGAAGATTTGAATAGGTTTTGTTTCCTTTATGAAATTTGGAGAAAAAAAGTGTACTCAATTGAGTACATTGCGTATTTTAAAGAAATATGAAAAATGGACGTATTGCAGTAATCAAGTAAATGTTGTTCCATATTATAAATATTTAGCACTGATTATATCTTCAATATTATCATGGTCGGCAGCCTGCAAGCAAATTGCTCTGCAAGCATCTAAGGCATTGATTCAAATATCTTGAAAGAAAATAAGTACATATCTTTATCAGTGGTTTCAAATATATTTGATAGAAAAATTTCACCAATTCTCTTATATGGCTCTGAGATATGGGGATTTAAATTTAATGATACCACCAAGTACCATCCTCAAAATGTCTGCGTCATTATTCAAATATAAAATCCTTACTTTCTCTTGTACAATATGTATCTGAACTTTTAGTTTAATGTTTATCCACGTGACTCTAAAATTTCAATGTAATCCATTACTTTACTATAGGTCTAAAGCCTTACATTACTGAATACAGTTTCTGTCTGTCTGTCTGATATCGGTTGTGTGATCAAACTGAAAGTGTAAAGTGTAGTTGCAGTAAATTTCTGTTTGTCCTTTCTTTAACGTCAGTCCTCAGTTCACATATCAGTAATGCTAGGTCGTTGAAACGGATTTCCCCCATGGAAACGAATTTTCGTTACTATCATCTAAAAACTCGGTCTTCTGAGGCAAGCTTAAGGGGCAAAGCATCAGGGTGAAAATATGATGAATCGCACGGATCTAATTGCAACAATTCTATTTACAAGAAAACACAAGGAAGTAAGGTTAAACATAAATTTAGTGAAACTTACTGACCACACAACTGATATCAAGACCCCCTCCCCCCTTTCTAATGATTGTTAAATACGTCCTTTTCATGATAAGCAGTCAGAAAAGTCGTCCTGACATGCGATAAAACCCAGATTAAACAACACTAGGTGCATAGAAGGTCGTAAAAGGGTTCAATGGAAATGTAATGCTATACTTAACAGAAATATATCCAATGTAGATTCAAGTCAAAGGACATACAGTGTTGATTTTGTAACCCGTCAACACGACGAGAGAAATAAAAAAGAACCAAAAAGTAAACCGATACCTTAAACAGGAAGTAACCTAATTCTTAATGGATAGACGGATCTTGTTTAGGGGGACAGTAGCACGTTTTTCAAATTGATAAATATGGTTCTCTCATAAAAAAAAGTTCGTTTCCTATTGCAGGACGATATCTTAAAACCAAAAGAAGCAGTTTCAAAACGAAAGTTAAATGAACGGTTAAGCTATGCAAATGCATTTCCCTAATGTTTATATTTGTTCACACACAAATGGCAGCTAGTGGTTTTTGCTTAAGATGTATTTCCTCTACAGCGAATGATCAGTTTGTTTGGGGAAACGTTAAGAAATAAATCTCTCAAACATGCTACTGTCCCTTAAAACCGAATACGAATCAATTGATAAAAAACCCTGTTTAATTAATTAGCAATTACCATACCAGTAAAGTGATAAATATGATTGATGTACATTTATTGTAGTTTGGAGAAGGCTTTGAAAGGCTGTTCCAGTTGACCTTAGAGTGTCTAGGCGCTTAGTCTTATTTCTTTATCTCTTCTAAACCTTGTCCAGTCCAAGCTTCATCATGAGATATCCGCATATAGATATAGCAGTAAATATTCATTATGGATAGGTTCAACAGTCAACACTAGCATTTCTAGTAAAGACAACTATTTACTGATTCTTTATTCAAAGTAAATGCTTCTATTCTTATACATGATGAGGATGCGCATATTTCATATTTACATTATTTAAAGTTTACTTTTCAATTTTCATATTCCTGTTACTAATGTAGATCTGAAACTGTTTGATTACCTGACAAAGATAAGACACGGTAAAACGTTTATCTTCTGAATACTGACACATTTGTATCCGTTCTTTTATCCATAAATAGAAATAACTCTAAGAAAGAAATGGTGTCATGCTTGTTCAGTATAATTAAAAGCAAATCTATTTTACTTTTCATTAAATCAATCAGGACAAATTTCATTGATAAGCAATTTCTTTATTCAGAGAAAGTGACATTTCTACATAGTCGCATTTCATTTTAGAACAAGTGACACAAAAAGGGGTCAGAGAAAATATGTACATGATTTTTTAAAACAATAAAAAATATTGGTTTACAATGGTTTGATATGAGATTGAGTAAAGCTGATTGGTTGGTGTAAGTAATGGACAACTTGCTGATTGAAAACCATGTTAGTATTTTTTACAATAGATACCGTCTATGTACAATATTATAAACATTCAATGAGGTTGATGTACAGAGTAGAAAAAAACCTAGTACAGGTGATATACAGAGATATATAAAATTACACAAATACATAACACAAAGGTATGGAATCGGTATCTCTTTTGAAATATAACCATACACAAACATGGTGAAACATCACGTGATATATAGTTTCGTTGTCAGCAGTCAACTTTGATATAACTTATATCAATTTTATATACATTTTGAAAGGGGTGCCTTTTATAATAGTTGAGTCATTAGTGGACTGAAATATATTAATATTGCCTACGTTATCAAAAAAATTGCAAAAGCAAAAGGCACTGAGTCATTCAATGGAGAAGCAGATAAACAGATTCAATGTGATATACACGTAATTGTATAAAAATAAATATTTACAAAAATGTTAATGACAATGAAAAATAGATAAAATTGACTTAAATTTGTCTATTTAAGATAACAAATGTGAAAAGTTTCTCGGACTTCTTATACTCAAATCAATTGCGCTTCTCGGTTAAAAATAGAAACATGCAATTAATGTGTGAAATTCGTAGTGGAAGTTTCATAATTTGAGAAGCGATTATTTCCCAAATCGGTGTTCAAAAATGGATTAAGTAGCAAAAAATTCAAGGAAATCATATACATGCTTACAAAAGATTTACCTCCACAACCGGCTTTGTTTTGTCAGTTTAATCTTACTTCGACGCTGAGACCTGCGTTTATCTCTGATGCTCGTGTACCATATTACATTTAATACCACTAACACAATTCAAACCTGCTAGAGAACTATTACTTCAACATATTGCTTGCTGTCTTGTTCTTTCCGCTTCATATGTTTCCCCCTAACGGATACATTTATCAAGCTGTCATTAATCGACCCATCCTCATCAGTGAAATCAGAAATGTTGCCGTCTTCCATTGCTAAGGGACTGTTTTCTTCTGTGTCCAGTTCGCCAAGGTCAAGATTAGGACCTCCATCCACTGCCTCCTCCATACTCGTTGTCTCATCCTCTATAATGCCACCACATGCTCCGGTATCGAAAGGGGAATCTACTTTCTGGGTTGCTTCTGCAATGACATCTTTCTCAGAACATGGCACCGTTATCTTGATTTCCTCTTGAATTATCTTTACTTCGTCAGTGATTTTCTGTGTAGCATCTGTTATTACGTTTTCATCAGGCTGTAAGGCAAGAATTTGGTTTGTATCTGTAACATCATCTTTTGCAATAACGGCTGTCGCTTCATCCATATCTATTTCCTGGTGATCACTTGCATTCTTTTCACATAGTGTAATTAAACTTCTTCCGATGTTGCCCTCTTCGTCACTTCCGTTGACACTGACATCATCACTTTCAAATAATAACTGGTCAGATACGCCACATAAAGGACGTACAGCGCAGTAACCAGAAGAAGTTTCGAGATCATCAAGGCAGATGGAAGACCCTGGTGGTTTGATGGCGAACAGATGGTCGTACATGTCATCAGAGCTACTCACACAAGCTTTAGATCCAGGGTGTAAAGTATCTACTGACCTCAGCAGACTGCAGTGATCTGGTACAGACTGTACTGCAGTGTTCCGACCAATCAAATGCACGCCATCTTTCATGATGTCCCGCATTCTGAAAAGAGAAAGATATGTATCCTCTTATAAGTTGTACAAAGAAGTAGACATTTAATTAAATAGCAACGTTTGCTTATGACGTCGCGGAAGTATATGAACTATTGGGATTGAATGTCTTGAAGAAAACTCAGTACACCAGCACCAAGTGTGAGACTGTATACAAACCGCAGACCATCCACGATCAAGGCATAGAAGCAAAGAGGACAAATCTAGAAATTTGTCCAATTTTTAAAGTAGCGGCTAGAAAATCACCATACAAATTTTAAAAATTTGAATTTCCTGAATGTCAACATCAAACTAAACATTGTTTTTTAAAACGATTCTACAAGCAAAACACCCATACAATCCATGTCTATGATTAATCCGACGCCCACCAATAATTATCAGATATTTCAGCATCAGCAGTCAACATAAGAGTATTCATTTCCATACTATCATCAGATATACCTGTATTAAAACAAGTACTGGACAAGTACAAGAGAGCCGTGAAAGCAATCGAATAAAACCACCACATTAATTACCGAACAACCAAACGATGGAGGCAATGACGGATTGTCTGGCACAACCCATTCTTTAGGAAAACGTATCAGTAAAAAGTATTTCTTATAGCTAACTGATAAACATATCCCGAACTCAACAAACTATTTAAAAGTACATCAGTTGAAATAAGCGACAAATGTATGAAAACCGTCCATCAGATAAAAGAATCGCATCAAAGGAACATCATGTTGACATCATGAAACCAAAAAGGACATAAAGAAGATGTATAACTCTAGTCAGAAAGAAAATTGCCCAATGAACGATTAATACTTTAGGAATGACATCATATGCAAAGCGTAAGTGTTAACCAAACCATCGACAGCCTAAAACAGTGGCCTTGACCATTTCATGCCGAAAAAATAAAAGCATTCAACTTATTGATTCGTTTGATATTATTATATTGGGTTCTTGTTTATTACTCACTTATGGTCTCACGGATCCAGATCCGTTATCTCAGGAAGTTATAAAACTTCCTTTCGAACTAAACAGGTGAAATATATAAAGTAACCTACAAGGTCAAACGTCGCTCTTCTGAGTAACGTATATGAGTATATATTCTAATTGAAATTGTGGAAATGTTTGTAATATCGTAACAGCCTCTCTTAATAGCTTATGGCAGAGAGTAAAAACAGCTCAAATATATGAATGATTAGCTAAAATTGATTAATAAAGAACTAAATTGGACGGAAACCTTATTTATCAACAACTTGAATTGCTATGGAACGCTTGAATCTGAATGGTAGGTTAAACGTTCAAACTCCAAAATAATCGGCTGTCAAGTTCGCTTTCATTTTCCTGTTTGATGTTCTCATGGACAAAGATCCGTAGGTTTATAGATGAGTGACAATTAACAAACCGTTATATAAGATTAAGAGCGATTCAATGATTTGATTTTAATCCGATTGAAACGAGCACTATGAAAAGGGAAATGAACTGTCCAAATACATCTGGAAACTGAAAAGACAAGCCACTGATCACACCATCAAGTGTGACGATCAGACACAATCTGATGGCATTTGTAGCCTTTGCATTAAAGATGGATAGAAAAGCTGAGTCTTGGAGAGAAAAATATTGATAAACAAGTGAACCTGTGTCTAAATGTAGCCACACTAACACAGCAAACCTTCATAAAAAGACCGTCTTGACAAAACTTGACTTCATCTTATCTGAAGAATGATACCACATGAGTTCATGAAACGTGAAGTAGAAAAATAAAAAAAGCAATGTGGTGTCTTGCAAAAGGGAGCACTTTCCTCTGCTACTTGCTTCCACAATAGGTCTATAAGATTATTTGATTAGAACGTGTTTTTGATACTGACCGTTTCAGGCAGAAAGTCATGAAGACAGCAAGCACTACAAAAATGAGTAACAGACCTCCTCCAATTATGAACGGTATCCATATTCCTGGAAAGTCTGTGTCTGGAAAAGGGTATATTCTATTGTCATTTGCAATTGGAAGCAATGTTTAAAAATCAAATACTTATGCATGTTACATTTTTGCCTTCAGTTAGAAGATAAACATGCTGTGTTTAGAAATCAGAGGTATATAACGTAATCATATTAGCTCTAAATCTAATCTAAAGTCGTAGGATTAGCATGCAGCTTAAGTTATTAATTATATTGGTCCATGTAAAGCACAATAATATTATCTTTTGTGAAAATATTCGGTACACAAGTATTAAGGGAATATTGTTGCTAGGCATCTAGTGAATTCTTGCGCGATAGACGAAGTAAACAGAAGACTAACCATATTATACGCGCTCTAATTGATCACAGCAGCCAATCAGAATAGCGTTTTTCGCACCATGATGGTAGAATATGTTATATTTGACATCTTTAAAAGTGTTTACATATTTATTACCTGTACATTCACTGGCGTCACAGTCACTTCCTTGACAGTTCGTACACGTGAGGTTACAGAAGGATCCAAAGTATCCACTCTCACATCCCTTGTTACAAACTCCTGTGGTCATGTTACACAAGCCGCTATTACAATGTTCTGGACATGTGAACTCACACTTCTCTCCAAAGTAGCCACTCCTACACCCTCTGATACAAGTTCCGTCTTTGTTACAGTCTTTGTCGGTCCCTTCACATCCAGCACTGCACTGACAGGTCGGACCATACCGACCTGCTTCACACTGGACACACTCTCCTGACAGCTGATCACATCCAGACACACAGTGTGGGGAACAGTTCAGATTACATGTCTCTCCGTACAATCTAGTTGTGCAGCCATCAACACAGGTTCCGTTCCTACCACAGTTCTTGTTCAAACAACCCGCACTACATTTCAACTCACATTCTGTTCCATACCAGCCAGGTTTACAGCGTTTGCAGTTTCCCGACCCTCTGTCACAGAAACAATGGACAGAGCAAGGTTGTTGACAATATTGCCCGTACCAGCCTGGTTTGCAGCCTTCCAAACAATCTGTTCTGCCAGCTGATAGACATGTGTCGTGCAGACAGTGATCATTTGATCTGCACTTCACGCCTGGTGAAAATAAGGTTTTACATATTCAATTAAGGATCCCGTTGTTACGATATAATAACATTCTTCAACAGGCTTTATTGTTAAATAGTAGACAGATAAACAATAACATTTGTGAACTATCTGTATCTGAGATAAAATATGTTTTCATTCTCTTTAAGTCTATAAAACCACAGAAGATAGTGCCCTCGCGCTGGCGCATATCTTTATATAAAAACGAAAGATTGAAATTCATGAAATCCTGTTTGCCAAAAGTGGTTATTGACTTCAACTCACCTTAATCGATGTGTATAGATTAAGCTGTTTATATATGATAAATGTTGAACATATAACCATTAATAATGTACAATGAAGATACAAAAATTGCTTGATATATGAATATTTTGTTATGCCAAAAGGACATATGTCCTTTTTACCTTCTGGATTGTTTACAGGTTTTAGCGAGTGTACCACAACTATACAATTCTAATGATTACATCACATGGGTATCCCTCATTTAAAGTTGTCCTCTACTCAATCAATTTTTTCCTAAACTAAATGTGTTTTTCCTGAGTGATATATTTCTCTAATTACTATTGTAATTTTTTCTTCCTAAGTATTCTCATATTTTTTAAAATATATGTTTTCAACTATTAGATGAAGGAATTAATTTTGTTTAACCAAGTTCAGAATCAAAGTTTTATACCAACATTTTTTGGGGATTCTTGACTGGTAGTTCTGTCAAGCAAGAGAGGACTTAGTTTAAACGATGCTCTTGTAAATTGAAAAATATAGGTAATTCGAAGCAATAAATATTTCTCACTGAAAGATGCAATTCACTTCCGTGCTGATAATTTTACAAACCAACCTATCAATCGTTATCTAATTTACACCATGAAATCTATTAATCATTCTTTGTTCCAAATATGAGTATATAACATCGCTTATTTCTTATATTTGACATCTATTTATATCTATATATTTCGCCACACAAGCCGGATCAAAAGTCTCTGTGACCTCAAATCAAGAAATTGAGATTTGATTTTCATCTTAGAAATTTCATTCAAAACCAAAGGTAAAATACATTTTTGCTATTGAGTGTTGAATGATTGATGTATATTCCATTTGGATAAGTCCTGAAATAAAATCTCACATCAGCTACGGAACGCAACAAGGAAAGTGTCAACAAAGTCATACATATACATGTCTGGCCTAACAACAGACCTTTAATTTGTTTATTTTCACATTAATTTCAGAGATTAAAGCACACTAATTATTTTGTATGAAATTTGATTCTCTCGAATTCTTTTTCATTTCATGAATTTTATAACGCGTGTCATTTATCTAATACAAATAAAATTGTTTGAGATGGTCCACTTTACATAGGGTTTCAAGAGTCAAATTTGCGGCAATACAAACCCGCCTAAATATATTGATCAATGACAGTGTCACGTCATTTCCTAAACGGATCTTGCATGGAACTTACACACAGTTATGGTTTCATTTATATTAACTGGTTAAAAATATCTTGTCGTTTTATTGGTTACAAAAAATAATTCAATTTGTTGAAATCACCCACTGGGATTTTATTTGTGAATGAAGCCTGAAATACGATCGCTTCTTTACTACATTATGCAAATTTACCGGGTCAAGGGCGGTGAATGAAACATCGCTGTAAAGATATTATAACGACCTTTTAATTTGTTTTTCAAAATCGTGTTTAATACGGTGATTATTTTACGCGTGTTCTTCATAAAGCAAAATTTTGATCTTTTCATTTGCCGACAGAGTCAAATTATCTGCATAGTTTAATAATAATATTTTCTGTCAAAACGTGATGAAATATTCTGAACATAATGATGCAACAATTATGAACTTTTCACGCACTTGAAAATGCGTTTGATCACTTTACACTAGATGGGTAAAATCTCTGTGATTACAAACACATTGAAAATTTTAGATTCATCACTTCTTTGTAAAAGAAGTCATGAAAGTGATAGAATTTTCATCATGATATAGTGATTCACAAACTGGTTACCGAGATTTACGGAACTTAGTCACTCACTATCGTCGAATGTCTGCACGCTACATTTTAAATATATATCAGTTTAAACAACAGCTTTACACTATGATTTAAATATGTTGTTCTTTGTTGTTTAAAAAAGTTTCCAAAATGATGTTTAATATATTGGCGCATGTCATTCCTATTTTCGATCTTTATACTCGAATTTATTGTAATTTAAACTTTTTGGGCCAATATCTGTATTTGTAAAAAAGATTCAAATTAAATCGGACATTAAACGGACTTCACCTAGTAGTACATTTGATGATCTCTCCTTTGATATTGGACACTTAGCTGGACACAATTGGACAGTTAATGGATTTTTTTCACCCCCTACACAACACAAGGCGATTGACAGTCAGTTCCCTGCATTGAATTTGCTTTGATCATGGTACCCTTTTTTGTCTTTTTCGCTTTGCAAGCGAAGAGCATTGAAACCATACTGGCACACATTCATATAGTTAATCAAATCAAAGGGTTTATATTCTTTACTCACATTCATGAGAGTTTATATTTTCCCCGATATGAGAATTCTAACGATTTTATCTTTATATCACATGTGTCTAACACATTTATTATCAGACAAGCTATAAATTATACAAAATAACTTCCTAACGTGGCATATCTTTAGTCCGGTTCAATAGAGTCTTGGAAAACAGTCCAATAAAAATATATTGACATAATCCATTATAGATTTCTTGTGAACAAATCACTGAGGAAATTGCAAGGTGGATATGTACAGTCCGTGCTTGGAAATGGAAGGTCATAAAAAACTTATACACTAACCTTCAGTGGTTTTGCAAAAGCCGTCAGTGAAGGTATATCCAAATGAACATATGCAGGAACCGTCTCGGTGCTGACATATCTTGTTCTCACAGTTAACATCACACGTCTTGTTGCATGTGTTTCCATAGTAACCTGGTATACACCCGAGAGAGCAGGGAGGATCCGAGTTCTTAACCTTCTTACATCTCTCTGGACAGAGACGGGATCCTGAATCATGTAACAAAGTCATCAAATAATGAGTTGATGTTTGACAATAGTTTTGATCTAAAAACAAAATATAAAAATTTATTAATAATTAATAAACATGGATGTTTCTACAGATTTTCTACATATATTTATCTTAATGAAACGTTTTATATGAACAACATGTGACAAATACAGCCTTTTAAAATGTTAATACAACAGACGTCGGCAAAATGATATACTTTGCTTGATATGAGGGTCTCAAATCTAGAAAAACGATTCAATTTTCAACATGCATATTTTACATAAATATTATCAGTGAAGCTCTATAACAGTAACGGGTTTTTAATCCCATATACTGTATTTTTATCGGAAGAATGAACATGTATCTCTTAGGTGCGTAACTTTACCCGACAGCACTGTATATCTTATCAAATACCTTTAATTTGTATAAAAAGAATTTACCTGAATTTGAATCTGTTAACATTTTTCAGATGTTGTAAATAACCGATGATAACTATATATAGCTATATAGATATACTTGTTATCTACCCCTTACTACAAAATACTTGTATTTCACAAAACTTATAAAACAGTTTCATCAGGTACAGATTAATTATTCTAACAAGGGTAATAACATTACACTTTCGACAATATTTTTTGAAGAATGAAATATTCTAAATTCTTTTCCTTGATTCATTAAAATTTCATATAATGTTCAAGACAATGACGATTATCCAGCATCTGCAGAGACTCATGCACTTAAAGGTACATGTACTATAGCACCCTTTTTAGGTCCAAATTGGCCGCTATCTTACGGCATATGATCACACTAGCTTTCAAATGATACAGTAAAATACTTATTATTCTTTGCAACTGACCTGTTATAAACAGTGACAAAATTTAAGACAGTCGGTTTGTAGATATTTAAATTTATGGTCAGCTGCAGTTGTGCACTAAAACATATGAACAGTTGAAAACGGATAAATGTGATGTGTGCAGCTTTTGAAATTACCTTAACTTTGAACTGATAATAAGGGATTAAATGTTGTACATTAAAGCACTCTTATAACATAATCAATTTAAAAATTGTAGTATAAGCACTGTTATTGGATTATGATAGCGGTTGTCGAATTTGCTCTTATGGCTGTAAGCAAATTTAAATATTTTTTAAGTCGTAGTTGATTTAATGCAAGGTAGATTATCCGAGTGCGAATTTTAGTAATCGAGAGATGAGCATTATCTGTGCATTCGTTGTTTATATCAAATTATCAGTCAAACTATCATACTTTTTCAAATTATTTGAGTGATACTCAGTCAACCATGCGTGCTTTAATTTTTTCTTTTAGTTCAGCTTTTATGATATATGTGATCGAAAGAGGCTTTTGAGATTAATGTTTCTGTAAAAAGCATTTGAGATTTGAGAACATTTGATATGTGAAAATAAATAACATAATGTATTTTTCATCTCAGTAAAATTTTCAGCATAGAATATTTGATGGTAAATTCTTAGTGTTAGATAGAAACTGATAGCATTTATATTATATATCTGAAGTGATTTGTGTGTATTTATTAGCAAATCCTTATTTACTTTTGAGATGAAGAGGGCCCTGGGCCCATGAGTTCACCAATTAGTCGGGCATTTGTCATTGCAGGACATGTTGATCATTATAAAATACAAGGGAGACAAATTTACATATATATAAAACTCATTTCTGTTTATAAATTAATATAAATATTTTTGTAAACTGGTACTGTCTAATGCAAAAATCGACTGACAGAAACATCATGAAGTTAAAATAAAACAAATTGATGTATGGTCTAGTAAGGAAAACTATTTTTATCATTGAAAAGATTAATAAATTCATTATTATATTTAAAATTGAGTTGATGTTAACTTCAAATTGTAGTACAAAATACTGATCAACAGACGCTTTCATCATAAGAAATAAGTCGGCGAGAAAGATGTATCAGTAGGATTAGCTCATTAGAGGTGTGTGAACTTTTATCCCCGAATTTATCTATACAATGTTTCAAATGAAATTGAATGTAATTCATCTCCTTTATCTCCTCATCATAACATTACAAATTCATAATAATTTATCACAGAAAAGGCTTTTATGAAGAAGAAGTTTTCAATTCAGAAAGCTAAAATATAAATAAATCAAACACTAACGATCTGATTTTTTGATGGTATTTGCATATACTAAACTTTTTATCTAATTGTGAAAATACTTTCCCATAAAAAATATTCACACTTTTCATTTTAAAAGTCATAATATACCGCTTCCAAACTTATGTTGTCAACAACAAGGTCAGCCATTTTGGCAGTTGCTATGAAGGGAGATAACTAAGGTGATAGTAGTCACACGACTGATCTTATATGGAGAGGCTTCTGCACAATTTTTAGGTAGATTTTCAAGTTGCCATAACTATTTTTGTTCATGGTTGATTTAGGTTGGTTTTTTTCTGAGGGTAAGGAACATGTTATCTTTCATTTTTTCAAGTCATTTGTCTGTCATCAAAAATGTCCGGGGTCACCTAAATTTTGGGAAATTTCTACTGGCCTATTAGTATATGATCTTGCAAGATTTTCAACAAAATTGAACTGAATCCAGTTATATATAGCTATATGTTTTGGATGTACGTGAAGCTTAAAGTAACAGTCTTATTCTTCTAGTTTATTGCCATATAGGCAAGACGTTTGTTCGAGTTGATTTAAGACAAGTCTCACTCACGTTTACTACATGGGAACTGTTTATATCTACAGACTCACAAGTACATAAACTTACGAAATCAGCACAGTGTGTATAAGCTTCTCTGGTAATCCCTAGTATTTTAAGACTTTATTCATTGAATGAACAATTAATAGGAATTAAATAGGTAGGGGAGGTTTACCTACCGTAGATGACACAGATATCGAGGAACGCTACGGAGATAACCAGAAGCACGACCTCTCTTGTCAACCTCATCGTCAGGACTACAGAGAGAAACCTAAAGTTTTCCAAGTTTTCGTTTCCTTGTCATTACTAATCACGAAACCATCACCTATTCAGTGTGAGCGACATTAAAGTGTGAATGACAGTGTGAAACTTATTTCAAACTATATATAACATAGGAAATGATTCATAATTCAACCAAAAATATTTCCAGTTTCAGTTTCCATTCAATTTGTAGGAGGAAGATGATAATTTCTGGAAAATTATTTGGCACATAATAATCTTGTTTAACGTTTTTTTTGATAAGTGATTAGTATGGCATGAAACAGTATCTAAATGAATTTCGGCTTTTTAAAGTAATCAGAAAAAAATTAAAAACGTAAAACTTTATATGTTTGTCCTAAAACGTCTTATTTCAATCGTTCATGAACACAGGTTTTGTGTTTATTGTTTACATATTGCTATACATTACTGTACCATCCTGTCTCTTTTGTAAATTGATATGTGTTATAAAGAATTATTAATCGCCCCAGTAATATAATGCAGTGTTATATTCATATGGCGGTATTAAATTAGTGTAATACCGCTTCAAGTATAAAGTCACAATGACGTGCAGCTTTGACGATTCAGTCCCATAAGACAGAATTCCCAAAAGTCAGAATCAATTATCGATCATTATGCTTGAGAATGTTCACCGGAGTACTAAACTTCCCGCCATTTAAAATCATGTAAATCAAACATTCGCTTTCGCTCATTTATTACTAAAGCTTTAACTCGTTGAGTAACAAATAAATCAAATTGAAGGTCGTTTAGTGTCCTGTTATGTTATATCAGTGCTAGCATGTGACTATTTGTACTTCAATTCAACAATAGTTTTAGAATTTTATTTTGGGGTTTTCAATTTGAAACTAATCAATTAAGTGAACTCGTGTTAAAGAATCGAAAGTCCCTGAACAAGTTTTCAATGTTCCAAATAGTTTCCAGCTAAATTCTTTACTTTTTATAGCAGTTTATTTAGCAAACTCCATCAACCATATGAATGATGACATCATTTAAGCGTATTTTGATATATATTACATAAACACAATCAATTATTTGCAGTGAAAAATTGAAAGTGTCGGGTGCAATTAGTAAACCGTGCAAGTCCTTTCAATTATCACCAAACCATAAGACAAGCAAAAATGCTTTCATTGCAGAATAAAGCCAATCGATTGCTGGACTTTCAAAATAAGAAATTTTTTTATTTCCTCTTATTCCTCTCTCAAATGATGTGAGGGTTGGTCTCATGCAAATACTGACCAACTGCAAGGAAACTGAAATAGAAACTAAAATGTTCTTGACATCAAAAGTCGGAAATCTTTTTCTTTAGTGGTCAGATCGTTGGGTGGGAAATGTTAATACAAATAATACATTTGATACATTGCGGTTTCATATGTAGGCAGTACGGGGAACTAATAAACATTAACATAGTCTCTCCCTACAATGAGAATATGACGAGTATGGGGAAGTTATCAACATTATTTGTGCTTCTGGTTATCCTGTGGATCTGCGTTTTGTTTATATATTGATATTAGATTATGCTGTGTGTTCCTAATGCCTTTCCATCCAATATAGCTCAAAATTGGAGCCACGATTCAATCTCTATCGAGTAGTTATCAATTATGATTAGCATGGAAAGGCCCATTGTTCATTTACATAAATTTCAGTTATCGATAAATATCTCATTGATGGTCGACAATTGTAACAGTAGGTGCTTCTTGGTCAATTGACTTTACATGGTATATATTTAAGGACTTTTCAGTCTTTATAAGGCTTAGATTTGTTTCTAAACATCAGAACAGAATTAGTATTTGAACATGAACAATAGCGTTTCCCCGCGAATTCATTCACACGTTTTGCCAAATCAGTTACTTTAGTTTTTGTATGCATTTTTATACTCATTCAAAGGCTTAAATGATAAAGTAAATCTAATTTCCTATTTTCTTATCTGAAAATATACTGTTAAAGTGACAAAGAAGAGAGTATTTGTTGTATCCAAAAAGCGTCAAATGATGAAAGAAAAATTCATGTATGCTGCGTGTAATATATAGTGTATCATTTGAGACACTATGGTCAATTCCATGATTGAAATATAAGTTTTGTTCGCTTATGTTTCAACTCACCTCTGTTGTGAATGCCAGGTTGTCTAGAAATTCAATGATTCAATGGTAATGATAACACAATAACAATTAGCATAGATATCGATATCATGATGGCCTGACCCAAATAACTGTAGGACACACCTATTCAAACCTTAATTAAACCAAAACTTAATTACCGATATGGAACATTGATTGAAAACATTTTTACTGTCAATTTGTTTTAAATGGACGAGAGTGAGAACTAAACTACCTTGTGAAGAAAATTGTTTTCCTTGACTTTTAGTTTTAAAACAGTCCAACACCATTCAACAGTGATGGAATGACAATTCCATATGATTATGTTTGAACAACAAAGGTCATTGAAATACAAGAGGGGATTGTTTGGCGGGATACAAACCGGGATGGTTCGGGAGAATCTGTAAGTTGCATTTCCTTTCTCATTGCCACTGTGGAGGATTCGGAGAAGCTGAATTCCATGCTGATATGGAAGAGAATGTTGGATCCGTGGTCCGGTTTGTTTCAACAATAATTTAGATAGGAACGGAAACTGTGTTGATGGCTGCACAACTATTCACCTCACTGTGTGCATTGTCTGATCAGCTGCCAGGATAGTGTGTCCAGTGTGAAGCAAGTTGGTTTAGTTCAACATGTCAGTATTAAGGCAGTGCTGGATCTATGACAAGGAGGGAATGCGAAGCAACGTGACCAGTTCGGGTTGTGTCCAAACGTCACATTCTCAGAATAAAGATGTTGTCATCCATATATTCGTCTCTTATCTGATTCCTAACTTCTAAATGCCACTCAATGAAACTCTCTCTTTACAGTCTTCCGAGATGTGCTCCAGGGGATTAGTGATGTCTTAAGAGGAAAATGTACCAAACTTATGTCAGAGTGGTTACTATGAATTGGTCTGTGACCTGGCACGTATGGACTTTCACCATTGTTGATGGGTAAGAATAAAGCAAATGCATAGATCTCAAGGAACCGAGATGTCTAACAATATGAATGAGGCGTGGTATTCCTTGTCGTTGTCTTCTTAGCTTCATTCCCTGCCGCTTGAACCTGTCAGAATCTCAAATATCATATGACTAGAATGCTACCGTGATGTTTATTTTCATATTTAGAAAATAAATTGAATGAAAATAGACTAATCTCAATGAATGAATTGTCTTCACTGCTTCTATAAATATTGAATATATTATATATATATTCTAAACATACGTTTGGTACTCTGAGTTTGCTCCAATTATTTGACTTGATTTATCAATTTTTCTCTTTAGATTGCAATGTATATTTTGTGAAAATAAGTTTCAGAGGGAGAATTTTCCTGTTGAAATATTTAGAAGTTACGTTGTTGTCTTAAGTTGTAAATGTTCTTATTTTTACAAAGAATTACTATTATCCTTGTATCAATACTGTGTAAAATATTTTTTTCTTATATCAAATACAATCTTTGAGCAACCAAATGGACTCTAACACATCAATACACCTTTCCCTTGCACATGAACGGAGGAACTGGTTGATGAAATATTATCCATTACTTCAACATTCATACGTATTTGAAATAAATTTTTTCAAAGGTCTCTTTAATTGAATTTCAGGTTTTTTTTGTAATTTGCGGCTTTGAAGTTACATAGTACTGTAACTAGTGACTTGCGACCTAAAGACAGATACTTTAGTTTATAATTCAACTTGAAAGAATGGATTTTCTCACATTACAACTACCAATACCAACTTCCATGTCTCAGTATAATGTAACACATTTTGACACTAAAATACTAAACTTTTATAAAAACGAATATCTAAGAGATGCTAAACGTGGATGAAAATGAAAGTTCCCCCTCAACGTCTAGATTATTATTCTGTCATATCAACGATTACTTTTGATGACAGGTTGTCAGTTTTCTAAGCAAGCAACGTTGCTTGTGAAACAACGTTGGAGTGCTTAACTTTTTTTACATGAGTATATATGTGAAAGAGGGAAAATTCCCTACTAATGCGAGACATGGTGAAAGATAGCGTTGACTCTTTTGCTCAGAGCACTTCAGTGCAGTTTGAAGTATATACCTAAACTTGAACTTTGATATAGTCAAATTCTGTTATATATCCGTCCTGGTAAGGACTTAAAATTCCTCGGAAAAAAATAAGGAATATGTTTGGTTTCAATCACAGACGCGGAAGAGATTGAGCTAGAGGGTATTGAGTCAAACTTTTATAATTTTTTCTTATCTTATCTCTCGCATTGTGAAATACATTTCTTAAATTGTTTGTTTCTGGCTTATAGGTAGTTTGAAGGGTGCGACTGAACTTATTAGAAAACCTTTTTTAATTGTAGAGCTTTCATGTTCGACAACATTAATACTCCTGTTAGAATAACGCTTATCAAACATATTATGAAATTAATTTCTGCAACATTCAAACTTTTAATAACTTAGTTAAATTTGAAATGCCAATCAAGTGAGAAAACAAATTAGAGCCATTTTAATTTCTATATAAAGCTCCTAATCTCCTTAGAGTCACTTGACACAATTTATGTGAGATCACTAACAATACACAGTTCACAATACACCTTTTACTATTATAAACTGTTTTCATTAAACCTTAAATTCAATCTTAAATATTTAGCATTTACTAAGCACTTTCTAAGAGATATTTTCAAAACAGCGTGTTCTGATTGTTTCATCATTATACAATACTTTCTTGATAAAGTAGTTCTGGTTCTTGGTTTGGAATGTGCCATATTCACATGACCTCGTTCAGTCCATTAGGAAGGGAGCATATCCCTAAATTTTCAAAATCTGTATTCATAAAAAGTTAAACAGTCCTTGCAATAAACTGACACAAATTATTTGAAAAAAAAAAATGATGACATAGAATAAAAAATTTTCTTCGGTGATTGAGTCATTGTTTTAGATATTGCAATACTTTGACAGACTGCAACACAAGGTTCATAAAATATTCAAAAAGAAAAATATGATACCAGTACAAAATACATGAAACATAAACATCATTTACACACAATAAAGTTCCAAAAGGATTATTGTAATTGCTGTAATTGAATTTGCTACCAGTCCCTACCACTTATTCAAACCTTGCTTCCAACTTGTCAAATTTCGTGTTTTGAGTGGCAATTCTCATATGATTTCTTATTGGACTATTGTGATCTTGGCGACAAGCACAGAAACGAACGGGAAATGCGACAGGGCCTATCTAAGCAAGTCATTTGGCGCTGGCGCATTTTCACGTTAGGCCTACCTTTTATTCTGTTTTTAAGAACTGATTCGAAACTGAGATTTCCTCGAATGCTGACAGAAATTCAAAATAAATAAGGGTACAAATGACAAAGAAAGGAGTCGGCTTGCAGTTTCCGTAAAATACGACTTGTTATTTCCTTCAAACATGTAATTTATAATTTTACTAACACTACTTCTTCACGCTTATATCTACACTTCTACTAAATCAATATGGAAAAGAGACTTGATCAGACTCACGATAGTTTTCATTCGAACACAGTGACGTCATAGGCTTGTGATGTCATGACGTCACAAGCCTGGTCTCATTGATCAGCGAAAGGAACTCGCTATTGGCGATTTGGCTGGAGGTGATTCAGTATCTTTAGGAAGTCTATTTGAATTGTTTTGTGCCTATTTCATGAGTGTTAAGAAAAACGTCAAGGTATATCGTTTTTTCTTGATGATTGATGTTTGACGTTCCCTACTCTATATTTTTATTTGAATACTAGTTTAAATGTTACCCTTTATACATAAAATGGAACTGAAATTAGGGTTACACTCTTGATTGTTGCTTGAGTCATTTTCCTCGTTAGAGAGATTATATCGATAGGTTCTGGATTATTTTCTCCTTTAACAAAAGCTGTTGCTACATCAATCCTTTTTTTACTTGTGATCGCTTCCAGTCACATATAATATAATCTTACAATCTTCAATTACATTTATATTTTTGTGTGTAATATGGTATATTTGCAGAATGCAATTTGTAGCTATGTACATTATCTACGCAACATATGTATATATACATACATTCAGTTATCATTTTTCTTACATATGACGTTTCTTTTCGTCATAATTTGAAGTTGATTATAATGTCAAAACAATGCTTATATGAATGTCTCAGTGCAAAATGCTTTCCTCGAAGGTTTAGCATTCCAGCTTTATTGAGTGAATATAAGTGAATATTGATTGTGAACAGCTGCAATTGTGCGTCGTGGATTTGTTCAATATTCCTTTGTATTAATATTATGCTTTAATCACAAAAATGTAACATTTTTACATGAAATTCTTTAAAACCATATAAAAAACTGCATGGTCATTTATCAAAAAGATTCTTGAATAGTGACCAGTATGTGTGGAACTTGCACAGTAGCAGGCTTAGGCCTTATTAGTTTGATAATAACCGCCAGGAAGTTTGATATTGCACCATGACAACACAAGACCTCACACTGCCCGAATTGTTAAAGACTGCCTCGAGAACGCCAAAGTAACTTTTTTGTGGTGGCCAGCCACCTCACCAGACATGAACCCCATTGACATACAGAATTTTTTTAAGACCCTATTGAACACGTTTGGCATCACATTGTCCGCCATTGAGACAGCTGGTGCCGTCTCCAAACAACCAGCAGGAACTTCAGCAAGCTCTGTTAAACATATGGTACAGGATCCCTGCTGACGTCATCCGACGTCTGACGACTTCAATGAGGAGGCGTATACTTGCTTGCATTGCTGCCCAGAGTGGTCACACTCGCTACTGATAAAAAACTCCGTGATTTTTGTGACTACTGAGAGTTTCTGTGCCTTTGTCTTTTAACTTAACATCTGTGTAATTTTTTTATATTGACCCCCCATTTCTTCAATGTGTATAGGAGCAAATGAAATGCCGATATTTGGATATTTTCTAAAAAGAATATTAGAAAATGATTTATGTTTATAAACCAATCGTCAGAATTCTCATATGTGCGTTTGTTTTTATTTTATAGACTTGAAAAATGAGTGAAACGTTTCATATGCCAGGTAGTTTAGTTGCACTAAAACGATCATACAATCTATACGTATATCATCCTTTTTTAAAATCGGTAAAACAGTGTTCTAACAGTAACACGTCACATACAATGGTGTTGCAAAGAATATCTCACCCAAGTGTATTCTGATATCAAATATATCAACACGAAAACCGAGGCTTTTATCAACACTCTCTCGTTGATATATTTGCTATCAGTAGACACGAAGATGAGATTCTTTTTGTCATCAAAAACCATTTCCAGTACATTTGAATGACAAATGAACATTATTTAACACCTTACTTCCCTAAGACTCCAAGTGCGGTGATGTCATAGCATTGTGACATCGTCATGTTTTCGCCGCAAAAGCATTGTGATGTCATTACTTGACGATGTAAAACAACTGTGATTTTATGTACTTGACGTCAGGAGGGAGTTCAAAATCAACTGCCAAAGAGATATCTCCTAGGAGTTATCGCTTGATTCAAGGAACAGAATGGAACACTGGAACAGTTTTGGATGATTAATCGTCTTGTGACTAGATAAAATTGTAACTTTGTTTAGAATTAGTGTAAAACTAAGCCAATTAAAGAAACTTTAGAAGCATATGAACCTACCGAAAACCATATGAGTAACACTTAATTGAGAAATACGGGGAAACTGACGTAACATGATGTAAGAAATTATTAATTTTAAAGTTGAGTGATATACATAATTGCACTTTCCCTAAAACATTTGTGCCGTTTGAACAGAGTACATTATATTGATATCAAATTCATACCAAATTCTTTGTCTTGTTTGAGTGGTATTCTACTAGTGTGAAGTTGAAGGAAAACAAGCTTGTAAATGTGATAAGAATCAATTCCGAAACACCGCCATTGTGGAAATAAAGAAGTTGCACAACCATTAAATATCATTGTCGCCCCTGTATAATTGTCTATTAATCATCGTAATGAGTAAGTTTTGGAAGGCAAATGCTGCACAATCTATATTCATTCTTTTATTAATATGTTTCATTCATGTTATTACATTTCACCGCACATTTTATCTTAACATTTTACCGCAGCCCTTTTTGCAATTTACCGCACTTATGTTGCTTACATTTACCGCATTTCTATCATTATATACATCAGTATGACATCGTACCGCGTTGTATTTCATTTTACTTCATTTATCATATCTAACATATATCAAACCTCTTTTCAAATACTTTTCGATATGTCTGAATTAATAGAATATCATCTTGTATTAGTGAAACACCACCTTCTACCGTTCACTTCACAGAATAGGGAGCCTTGTAAAGTCTAGTGATATACTACCCTCCCGTACATGTACACACTGGCTTACTCTTCGCTCCTCCAGCCTGAATTTCCTCAGGAGAAACGCCACTATTGACTGAAATATAGCCAACAAATTCTATTCAATAACCCACTCTCTCCAGAAACACTTGTTTTCCTCGCGAACAAGCTATTTATAGTCCGCATAATGGATAAATAACGCATGTGACGGGTTTTTCCCGTCCGATATCTCTCGAGGAATACGTTTTAGCCGTGACTATTGCATTGACACAGTTCGCGTGTTGCCGTTTTGATTACACAGGCATTCAATATGAGGATCGCTGTAACCTTAAAAGGTCATAGAATGTCTTACAGAAACTCATGTTTACGTTAGGGAGTGAGTAGAGAGAAACCAGGTGTTAGAACCAATCTGATTTTATGTGACGTCTACCCGTCGACCTGTTCAGCGGTGCCCCTTATGACCACTTTCCAGACATTCTCCTTCACATGAAGTCAACTTGTCGATTCATCTTGGTGCTATATTACTTTTCATTCTATAGATTTAATGCGCATGTTAGTTTCAGAGCTAGCATATTGATGAACTAATCTTACGTGTATCCCCGATAGATTGTTTATTTAGTTCATGGAAACTTGAAACTAATATGTACAAAAGTACCTTTAATTAATACATATATCGTCAGCTATAATCTATACTAACAATTTCGAGATAATCATTCTAAAATCGTGTACATATCAAATAAGTGGGATTTCAGCACTATAGGTTTACATGCAATGTGTATAAATGATAAAAGGTAATCCGTTATATTAATATCAATTAGCCAGATAAAGTCGTCCAGAGAATTTGTTTAATAAAAGTTACCTGGAGGGTTTGGAAAAAGAAAACACAACAAGCCAAGCGTTTTGATTATATGACTCTTGACATGTCTTGACATCTTGATAGTATACATAAAATTCAGATATGTAAGTTGATAACAGTAAATAATGAATGAGTAAATAGAAACAGCTTATTGATATCATTTGCCGCCTAATTACAGGCGATATGCCTTTATTGCCGTTATTGAAAAATGAAATTAGAGATATGAGCATTAACTATCTTACAGTATGGCTCTCATTTTAGTTAGGATTAAGACATGAGTATCAAGAGTATAGTAGTCGCTAGTTATTGGAAAGGTTTTTGTCAGAATGAATCATAAAAACAAATACTCAAAATTTCTTAAAAGAAAATTGTTATATGTGTTGGCATCACCTATAAATATCTGAAAATACCTTATGTCATATTGAAATTGGAAATAGGTTTTGTCAAATTATGCACTGCAGGCTGAGATTAGAATGTAGTCATTTAAGTATTATGTAAGTTTAATAAAAATTACCAGAAGGTTTGGAAGAGTGAGAAAAAGATGCATGAACACTTTTTTTGAGGTTCCAAGCATTAATTGTACCTGGTAATAAAAATATTTAATAAGATTTGAGGGTTACCCTTTAAACGTCTGATCCCTAACATGTTATGACTGACTGACACCTTAACACTCTGAGCTACAAAGTAACAGCATGTGGTATTGTCCTCATTCTGTGTGCGCAATATGCGTTAAATGCCTATTGTTAGTCTAGGTCTTTCTGGGGAAAAGGGTACGTACTCCTGGGGAATCGGACGGGAATATCAAGAAAGCCCGTCATTGGTTAGTTTTATCTGAAGTGATAAGGACGATTTGTCAAAAAGCTGTTTCTGTCTCGAGCTCGTGAAACTGGTATTCTGGTCAGATGACAGGTATTTTGCGGACATGCTAGGTAAGATTGTATGTCATTGAATTTAAAGTATTATACAAATTGTTCAAATATTTTCAAACTACCACAAGAGAACTTCACTTGAAGATATTATCAGATAAACGTGTTCAAACATTCTGAATATTTTCTCTGGGAGTTTTATACCATCATATGTAAAAAAATATACCATTGTGTATGTGATATTCCCACACTTATATGAAACAATGCTTTCCATCCTGCTCTATGTATATGCGTCCTAACTAGATCAATAGAATATAAACAATACACTTCTAATTACGGGTTAAAAACCATAAACTTCAATTTGCTATTGCATACTATGCGGTTTTAACGACATTCATTTTGGTAACGAGAACAACTTTGGCAAACATTTCCAAATCGATTATAACATACATTTAACAGGCTTGTTTTTCCAAAACAGATCAAAGCTATCAATATCAATGTATGAGGGTAAGAAAAGTTTCAAATTTTTTAAAGAGTAGATTAAGTTTCACATTATAGATCAGTTTTGTTTAGGTCAAACCTAAATCTCAGAGATCACTAAATCAGCAAAAGGCTTTGTTGGCAAATGATTCGGGATAATCAGCCGAATCCTGCTATATTTCTGCATAAGGCTTTATAGAAAACTCAAAGTTTATTTTTGGGGAAAACAAGTTTTTCAATTGTCACGGTGTAACGAGATCTAAACTCCGACTAGACCTGTTTATCCGACAGAACGATTAAACAATATGATAATCAAGTCAACAAAAGTAAAAGGGAAGTAGTGCGTGAATAAAAAGGTTTATTTAAAATCTTAAACAAGACAATGCAAGGGAAAGAAAACTCATACCCGTAAATGTATAAGCAAGGCTCAACAACTAATTACAGTCAACCACCCGTAAATAAACAATAGACAAACAGTATAGCGTAAACTCAGACTTTGAAACAATAGGACAAGGCTAATTGCTGTCTTAACGTCTGTACATAAATCAAAACAGATCAACACTGGCGCGAATATAACTGGGGACTGGCGGGGCGGGTTGCCAGATAGGAAACAAATAGGTATGTTTAAACAGCAAGTTGAAAGACATCCTACATCTTGTGATATCCATACGATACCGAATCCATACTGAAATAAAATCAATCTTATGTGGGAAGCCCGGGGCCCATGTTATTTTTCCGTTATCGTCCAATGATTTCATCATTTCATAACCATGATAAGGAAGTCTATTCCGTGAAAGCTGCATCAATCTGCACCAGTACTTGACTGCTCTTGAAAGATATTGAAACTGGAGAGGGGCTCTCCCACACTCTCCCAGAACCATGTTGTTGTTTGTGGTTTTAGTCACTTTGAGAAATGACTTACAAAATCTTGAATGAACAGATTCAATTATTTTACAGTAATTTGTCCCCCATGTCTCTGAACCATAACACAGTATTGGTGATATCATTGAATCAAATATCTTAAAGAGTTCATGGTGATTAATATATCCAACCTTGATGTCTAATTGTGTGAGACGATCGTTCGCTGTTTTCACATCAGACTTCAGTCCCATTATAGCGTTAATTAAATCGTCAGTGGAGTATTTGCCGTTGAGACCCACAGCCCCTGTATCTTCTTGTGATAGAGTAGATTGTCTCGTAGACTTTGATGGGTCCGGGTTACTCTCCACATAACCCCTCAAAGTGATCAACATCGATATTGCTAGAATAAGTCTCAAAGTCAATGACACATACTTTTTATCAATTGATTGTCCATCCGTTTAGGTTGTAAAAAGGAGCCGATTTTAGCTCTATATTGCTCTGTACATATATCCATATCGGGAGCTCTCGTGTACACGTCCATTACTTCACATTACCCAGCATGCAAGATACATCAGTTTGACAGCATTATCGTTAGAACAGAGACAGAGAACCATGAAAATGCTTCAACTGGGCACTACTTACTCATGTCGCCAGAAACATAAACTAAAGGCGAGCGACGCATTACAGACAGGCCCAGGAGCGACAGACTGAAGATGACCGTCCCCAATTTGTTAAGGCATCAAATTCTATGTCGTAGACTGTCTTGGCGAGAATATTTCGTTAATGGCAGCATGGACATTGGAGCTGAGTGATTTTACTGATTACAGCAGGTTCCAGCTCAACAAGCCAGAAGGGCGGATAGTGTCTGCAGGCGGTGGGGTAACGCCGCAGAGGTTGAGTCTATTGAAAGCGGGAGTATTAAAGTTGATAGGGAAATGTGGGGACGATCCATAGTAACTTTTATAACATTCCGTGGTGTATCACACAAATCGCCGTAACATTGCTCTGGACATGTGGATACACACTTCTCTCCAAAATAGCCATGATACAAGTTCCGCCTCTGTAACAGTTCTTATTTGGCCCTGCACATCCAGCACTGCACTCGGATAAAACAGGTTGAACCATACCTAATAATTCTATACAGCGGATCACATCCAGTGAGGAGAACACCTCAGATCACACGTCTCTCCAATGATCCAGTTGTGCAGCCATAAACACAAATCCCGTTTCTGTAACTATTGTACAAATGAACCAGATACAGAGAGACTGCCTCATACCAGCATGGTATACAGCTTGCCTCGCTGCTGACTTATCTTCCACCCACAGATAATATGACATGTCAGTTTGATGATTATTTTATAGTAACAAGGTTTACATCCGAGAAATAAGGGTCCCCGAGTCTGTGTCACGCGTGCATGGATCCGAGTTCGAAACCAAACAGCTCCCTGGAAAGGAAAGTGTACCGTGCAACAAAGTCATGAAATAATGAGTTGATATTTGACAAAAGTTTTTGTTGACAAAGAAAAATTCTGTCATGCATTTACAGAAAAATATAAGAAATAAGAAATATAAGAATTATCGTTAAAAAAATTAACTTTATGTACATATATATATGTATATGTATATCTATATCTACACACTCATAACAACATAAACTTACAAAACAGCACAGTGTGTAAACTACTCTGTTTAGGCAGTAACTATGGTCAGCAGGAATGAATATCTTATTGAACTGTATTCATAGAATAAATAGCACAATAGGAATAACATTTGAACTGTTTATAAGTACATTTACCTACCACATATATAACGAGCACGACAACTCTTGGTAACTTCATCATTGGAACTGCATAGAAATTTCTATTCAGTGTGAGCGACATCAAATTGTAAATGACAGTATGGAACCTTTTTCATACTGTACGATATGTTACTGAATAACATAGTTTATGTTTTTTGATACAACAAAACATATTTCTTACTTTAGTGTCCATTCAATTGCAGGAGAAAGATGATACGCCCTGGAACATTATTGGGTAGGTAATTTTTTTTAAAAATATCATGGTATTGGACAACATATTTATTGCTTCTAGAATAATTCATAATGTTCATGAATCACTTGCGAATGTCGTTACAACAGCGGAACTAACTCTGACTACATTTTTAAAAAGCTGCTTGTCGCTGTACGGCTTGGCATTTGTACCGGTATCTTTATACTAACAGACGATTATTTGCGAAAATGTGGCTGTTTCTTTTGTGATTGCGATACGTAATAGCATAAGTCATCACTGAAGAACATGAATAATGATTACTTTAACAGATCAGTGGGTTACAGTCTGTCAAAGTGATTTATACACGGAAACTGAAACTCACGGTAGTTCATGTATAATTTACAATATTTGCTGCATGTTGTTGGTTCATTAAGGAAACGAATGAAAAACAAAGTTGACAGTGCTCGGATAAAAAGAGTTTGTGAAAATACAAATAAAATGTATAATGTAAATCAAACAGACAAAAAGCGGAAACTCATAATATCGTTTTGATTTGTTTTGCTAATGAATTTTATGTAAGGTTTTAACTATCTTGATGTATTGTAATATAAACATATGTGTGTTTTTAGGTTGTCTCATTCTGCTGGCCTGTTATTTGTCAGTGACCGGACTGTGTTCAACGTGTCTTAATAAACGATGTTATGACAATGGAGAGTGTGTTATCGGGTGTGTCCCTGGGTATGTTGGCGAATACTGTAATGAAATGTGTCCAGCAAGGTGCTTGAACAAGGTTTGTCATTTAGACCGAACAGATGGAGCAGTCATCTGCACAGATGGATGTCAACCAGGTTTCTGTCATACCACATGTTCAGTGCCCTGTCCCAAAGATTGTCTGACTTGTGATAGACAGTGTGGCTCCTGCAATGTGACTCTCTGTCCTGAACGTCGCTATGGAGCTGGCTGTGGTGAGATATGCAGTCCTAGGTACGGGACATGTGACAGAGAAACTGGAGAGTGTATTCAATGCAGACGAGGATACTACGGGGACGAGTGTGATCAGAAGTGTACAACTTGTTTCACTCGAGCTGAGACCATAATAGACACATGTCTGTCCGGCTGTGATATTTGTCAATCAAAAGGTACTAACAACAGCTGTTTCCAATCGGTGCATGCTATTGTTAAGGGTTTATTTAAACTCTTTACTTTTTATGCTCCTTTGAAGACACAGATAATCAATTTTGATTTATCATATTAAGTTATTTATCAAAATGGTAAAATATAAGTTGCAATGACACGGAAGAAGAAAAGCAGAAACAATAATTCATCATTTAGAGAAAGGTATATTTCGAAATGATTAATGTTGTAAGGTTGTTTCTTCTTCGAATAAAGATTATTAAGATATAATTGTTATATAATGTATAATTTTTGTCGAGTGAAGATATTCATGATTGTAATGCTCTTTCTCAGGGATATGTCCGACTGGCTTCCATGGAAACTCATGCGAACTACAGTGTTCAACTGGTTGTGAAACCTCTGAACATGGATGTAACAGAGCAACTGGAGAATGTTCTGCTGGGTGTGTGTCTGGATTTTTTGGACCCACTTGTTACTACACGTGCAGTCAATACTGTCTGTTTGGGAAATGTAACAGAGCAACCGGAGAATGTTCTAATGGGTGTGTGTCTGGATATCATGGATTGACCTGTAACTACAATTGCAGTGAAAATTGTCTGTTTGGGAAATGCAACGGAGCAACAGGAGAATGTTCTAATGGGTGTGTGTCTGGATATCATGGACTAACCTGTAACTACAAATGCAGTGAACATTGTCAGTTCGGGAAATGCATCGGAGTAACAGGAGAATGTTCTGACGGATGTGTGTCTGGATACCATGGACTGACCTGTAACTTCACGTGTAACAAATTCTGTGCGGGCGGGATCTGTAACCAGCACAACGGGATGTGTACATCTGGTTGTATTAGTGGGTACAACTCCATCTTAGATACGTGTGAAAACTACAGCAATGAAGGTAAATATGAGTGAGTTTACACCAAAATCCCTCATTAAAACAGATTGGCGTCTCACTGATTCCAATTTGGTTACCATAAATGTAAAGGCAAATGGGAGAAAAATGTGTAATTCTGATGAGGTCAATAATGCAGTCTATAAACTGTATATGTATTTTATGAAATTTATACAAAGCGAATGATCAATATGATCAATGTATTGTTATCTTCGCTTCCAATTACATACGTTTCCTTAACAAATATCACAATGCAATTGCCCCAAATTATAAAAAGATCCAGTCTTGAATCTTAGTTCTATAGCGTTTTGAATAAAATGTACATGGATTGCTGTTAAAGTGAAAATTGAATTGATCACCAATGTTTTAACTTTGGTTTAAACTGATATTTCAAAATTCAAATGAGGAAAAACGTTCATTCAACTTCACTTGTACAACACACTGAAAACATCAAAATAATTTATTATCAACGTTTAACTTACATCTTAAAATATTAGATCAGACAAAACCTACAAGCAAAATGCTCCAGGTCAGATATGAATAATTTATCTGAAAGGATTGAGATTCCACTCGTAAAAAGGCTCAATTGTTCTAAGTATAAGTAGTCATCATATAACGCTACTGTTTTTATACATCAATATGTATTGATGTATAAAAACAGTAGCGTTATATGATGACTACATTATTGACCAACGATTTTTGCTTATATTTAAAGGCCTCTTTGATAGACATTTTTGATGATATGAAGGATAAGGATAATTTTTTTACTATGTCGAAACGTCGCTTCCACAGAATAAAGAAGTTATCCATAACAATTTTCCTTATCCTTTACATTTGTAGGTAAAGACATAAAAACTAAGATTTGAGTAAAAGTATATATATATATATATATATATATATATATATATATATATATATATATATATATATATATATATATATATATCATGGAGCTTTTTTCACAGTGAAACATTCCTTTTATAGAAGTTAACATATTTATATAATTGAATAAATAATTCTATTTCTCATATGTTATGTAAAATTTCGCAAGCATATATTTACATCTCTATTTTCACTTAGCAACAAGCAACTGCGTTTAAGAACTAAAATTGTACTTTCTGTAGTCATATCTGCCGAATCCTTTTGCTACCATGACAGTTTAGAAATATGCGCATTAAAGTCTATGGTATCAAAGAGTCGGCTGCATCAGTAACTACCACGATTGGAATTAGCAGTGCCTCAGTGGTAATAACACACTTCGTATAAAGTTCTAAAGCCTCTTTATACGAGGCAAACAAACTTTGATGTTCGTATGATGAAGCGATCGTCAAACACAGGTTGTAGACCTATAAAACATAGTCAGGTTCTGTGGTTCTGGAACTTTATATAACTAAAATAACTTTCTTACTTACTTTTGGGAAGTATACACAAACGTTATGAAAACAGGGAAATGTGTTGAAATAAAGAATTTGACTTTGTACATCCTTAATTTTAGGTCCCAATACAATCAAAATTCAACACACTTTAATTTCTTGATGTTATAGGATGAAACGTACTTATGTTTATAAGTATATCACTATTATTTTCATAATAATAAAAAATGTAATCGTTGTTCTCAAAAAGCTTCCCCAGACTTCTCATGATTTGGGAAGTTTAAACAAACGTTATCAAAATAGGGAAAACGTTTACGTGTTGAAATAAAGACTTTGACTTTTTTACTTTTTACATCCTTCATTTCAGGTCCTCATACAGCTATTACAATTGGAGTGTCCATCACTATTTTCTGGTGAGTTGTGTGCTTGGCTTTATGTGACTATCAGGTGAACAATTCTCTCCCAACAGAGGTAGCTTCGTCACCTATTCCCAAACAACCTCATTTAATTCAAAGGTTTCACTGGCTTCAGGCAGTTTCTCCTAGCGGCGCGATATTGCAACTTAAACTACTCGGCGATTTTTCAGCCAATGACAACACCGAATTCATGAATCACATATTTGTTGTCAAACAGGTCTATGCAATGATGCAGTCGCAAAATGAGGTGCGTGTTATCTGTAAAGAAAACTGAAAGTGCAAGGTGCATATTCGAATAAAGCTTAGCTTTTGGAAAGCTTCCGGAAATAATTTGGCGATTTGAATGACAACTTTTGAAACGGCGTCGCTGATTGCACAACTAACTATGATTGCATCCAATCAGGTTTTTACACTTCTAGATCAAGAAACCTTCGTATCAAGACAGAGGTTGTATAGGAATTTATGACGGAACTACCTCTGTTGGGAGAATGCAGGTGAACAGGACAGTGGATCTTTTTTGTCAAGTTGGCGAAACAATCAAATTGTACAGAAAAGAAAGAATGTTTCATGTCAAATACAGTTTTCATTTAGGAATATTGCAGTCTTAATCTGAACCTTTCAAGTTCAACCTAACTGGGTTGATTTACGATATAACTAACCAGTAACAGTAATGTTTGATGACTGGTTTGAATTTCTTCAATAAATGAGCTATTAAAAATTCTCTACCATGTTGCTCACTATTAACCTGGAGCTTTGTAACAGTCTATATGTAATCAAATAATTTGAATGTCACTGGCATAACTTGTAAGGATTTTGATTTTATATGTGTGTTTCAGTCTTGTGTTTATAGTGAGCGCTGCTTTTCTCTTGAGAAGACGATTCAGAAGGTAAGAAAATCTACATCCGATTTCTCAGGTTATGTTCGTAACAAGCTACTGCAGAATTGTGTTACTCATTATGTTCCTTGTGCAAAACTTGATATGATCCAATGTTATGACAAGAGAATTATTGACGGTTTCTTTATGATTAATAAAGTTGTAATTGGCCAGTTTCACCAATCTTGTTCCAGGTTCAACAAACCTTTAACAGAAAATGCTGAATTAGGTAAATATTTATAGAAGAGTCAGATAGTTCTTAGATTGAAAAAGTTGAATATGACCTCGTTTGTAGATGGATTGTCTTGGATCTTTATATGTCACATGTTTTGTTATTTTCGCTGATGCTTTTTGAAAATAATATTTATACTAATAAGGTAAAGTAAAACCAAACTAATAAACTACAATTGAAAAACTATGAAAATAAGAACAAATATTAATGGAAGCTCATAACTGCCATTCATGTTCTCGAAATTTGAACTCAATAGCTTTAAAATACACAAGTACCACGATATACTCTATCCAAAGGTTATGTACACTTTTTAACATATCAGTTTAGTTTTCATTTATCAGATATATTAAAGTGAATTAGAAAATTTGCTGAATACTTTAAAATTTATAAGTTATGGACTGGGTTTTTTAAAATAATACGTTTTAAATGACCTCTGAATACATTATGAACACAATTTTGTCATATATTCACAGGAACAAGTCAGAGTGCAAATGTTGCTGAGCCTCTCCTGAAGAATACAAAAGGTGGCTTATGTAATATTACTTTAACAAATATAAATGGACAAGTTTGACAAACACAGAGTCATTCAGTGATGTCTAAATCAGTCATGTACACATAAGAGATCACTTGCATAAGAAAATTTCACGTAAATGTTCTTATTGCAATCTGTATGGTAAGGGCTTTTGCTACGTATCAGTAGAAGTTTTCAACGCTTTTGAACTTTCATTTGGCTGGAATGGAGAATTCACGACGTCGTGTTCGACATCTTAAAACTGGAAATGATTAGAGGAAACGGAATAATGGAAAGAGAAGCGACACAACCTGCAGTTGGTGAATAACTCGCTGTGAATCATTTTGAATCATTTCCAAACGTATGGTCCTGCTGCCAGACGACGTGCTAAAGCGCGTTTCCGTTAAGATCGTTTAAGATCAACAACGCAAGATCATGTACATTTTTTGACTTTCAGATAAAGGGCTTCTAAAATAACCCTGATAAAGCTATTTTTGTCTTCTCGAAATTTTTTGAAAGGCGCTGCAGGGTTTTATGTGTTGCAACTATCACAACAATAGAGTTTTTAAACCTTTGATAACCGCCTCCAGAAGTTTGTTCATGATCGTTTTACAATATATGTTATATTTTTTAAAGTAGCCTGATGAGCCTAAGACCAAGTGGTCTAATGGTTAAAAATGTGACTATGACGGTCATATTTGCAAATATTTTTTTACAAAGCGTCTAAAAAGAACATTTGAAAGATGAATACAATCGTTTTTGAGTTGATACATGTACTTATAACTTGTATTTTAATATACAAAAACATTTCTCCACTGACTGTTTCCTTTCAGTGGACACTGTCGAACAACTATCTGAAGTTTTACAGACTTTGAAAAGTAAGCATTCTTTATATAACCATAAACTGAAAGAAAGTATGAATATCTAGATTCAACAAGTTTATCATTTTCTCAATTGTAAATAAGCTTTGTAAAGCACATCGAATACGTTTTTTGTGAGTAATAATAGCTTATCATTAATCAAAGTTGAGTAAAATAATTGAACATTTGAAGATGATAACAGTATTGAATATTTCTTAAAATCTTTATAATCCGAAGGAAGAAAAAGCAGGTTATCCAGCTTCAGCCATTTCAAGATATATATGAGTAAACAGGAATGATCATAATGAACCGGAAATATTTGACATATTTGTTTCATATTATAGCAAAAACGAGGGTTGAAATAGACCGTGCCACACCTGGGATGGTTCGTGTGTCTGCTGTGGACATTGTTCTTCAGAAACTGAATGCAGGTCAACGATGGGTCACAATAACAGGGAATCCAGGTGATGGCAAGAGCGTTTTAGGCTACCTTGTCCTGAAGGAGTTCCTGCAGAAGAATGTTAATGTCTTTACTGTCTGTAAACCTGAAGAGTATGATCAGATAGTGACACTGAAAGGAGACAGGATCATTATGTTTGATGATGGATTCGGTGCATTGATAGCAAATGAACATCTGATAAAGAGTTGGTTAAATGTACTACGAAAACTTTTAAACTTCAGTGAAGATCATACAAGTGTCATCTTTGTAAGCAGAAAGAACGTTGTGAATAAATCTAGGATGTTTCTTGGAAACCTTTCTGATAAAATGTATGACCCAGAGTGTGTTATTGACCTGAGTAAACAAACAGAAACAGAAGAACGACTGACTATCCTTGATTGCCATCTGAAGCAGGAGAAAGTTGCTGTAAATGTGGAACTAAAGAAGAGAGTTTGCGGCAAAAACATTGCTCATGGATTCCCGCATTGTTGCAGCATGTTTTCAAAGCTTAGTTCAAAGGGATACAAGATAGACATTGAAGAATTCTTTGATTCCCCTTTAAAATTTCTGGACATGACGACGAGGGTTCTGTACAACGCCAACTGTAAAGACTTATTCCAGTTGATGATAAAGAATGATGGCGAGTTTAATGTTTACACTGTAAAGGACGAGGACAGAAGACAGGAACTTCTTGAAGTAGAGAAGGAACAAGAAGGCAGCTATATCACTGTGTGGAAGGATGGAATCTGTAGGTTTGCTCACCCGTCTGTCTATGAGAGTGTACTGAGTGTCATCAATGACTTTGACCCCCTTTACTGTGTTCAGTATGCAACTCTCTCTACTATTCGACAGAAGATGCTCATCTCAACATCAGATGAAGACAACAGCAACAGATCACCGTTTTACCTAACCGTGAAACCAATCCCTATAGTACTAAAGGCTTTAGCTGAAAGATTCAGAGAAAAGATAACTGAGGGAGACTACTCTGTATTCAAAACTAGACTTTGTCAGAGTAGGGAATTCTGTGAAGCTCTTGTCTCCTGCTGTGTCTCCACAGATGAAAATGAGGTAAAACGTTATACATAATCTTTTTGCTCTCCTCAATGTAGCCTAATTCATTATGATTCATACATTAAATCAAAATATTTGAAATAAACAAAGATTTGTTTTATTAACTAAAAAGTGATATCGATTTTTTAAATGGAAAATTACCAAAATTTATCTAATAAGATATCTGTAATAAAAAATCAAAAACATAGAACTATGCACTTTGTGCTAATTAACCCTTTTTTGTTTGATTAAACTATTTATAACACAACGTTTATAAAAACAAGGGATATATCCTGCTTGAGAGTGCTTATAAGAAAATCACAAGTAAGCAAAATATTCATTTATTTCCTTTCACTAGGGGTTTTGGGTTGTTATTTTTAGGTAGCTACTAAATCTTGATGTTCCTTGTTCAAGGCTCTTTTTGTAACGTGAATAGTCCATTTTTACCATTTAATTCTTTCCAGAATGTATCAGAACGATTGATCAACGAACCTGGAGAGGATGGAGAGACAATTTTGTGGACAGCTCTAAAGAATGAAAGCATGATGGCCGTGCAGATTCTCGTTAAGGCCCACGCCGATGTGAACATACCAGATGAGATTGGGAGAAGACCCCTGCACTATCTCTGTCAGCTCATGAACTCCCCTGCTCGTGCTGATGACGGTGATGATCAAGACCGTGTGTACATAAACACTATTAAAGTGGTCATCGTTGAAGGAAAAGGGGATGTTAATTCTTTTGATAAGTATGGACAAACACCTCTTCACTATCTTTTCAAATGGCCGACACTTTTACAGGAAGACATACAGTGGATTTTAACTGAAGGTAAGGGTGACTTGAACACATGTGAGCAGAATAAGAGCACCCCACTGCACTATCTGTGTGCCTACCCATGCCTCCAAATGGACACAGTTGATCTAGTGATCTCGGAAGGGAAAGGTGACTTCAATAAAGGCGATGAATATGGAACTACACCGTTTCACTTTCTATGTGGAAATAAAAAGGTTGAATTTGATGTCGTTCTTCGGATACTAAAAACAGAAATGGGAGACATCAACAAGCAAGATGCCAATGGAATAACCCCGCTACATATTCTTTGCAAGGGAACACTTCCAATGGAGTCTATTCTAACACTAATAAATCAGGGAGACAAGTCTGACAGTTATGGGAACACACCACTCCACTACTTGTGTAGGAGGCGAGGGATCAATGCTGACTCATTACAGAAGCATCTCGAGAAGATCCCTAACACGGTTATGAGGAAACAAAACATCCTCGGACACACACCTTTGGGTTACCTTACTGACAAAGGTATTATATGTAATTTACTCATGAAAACTTTAGACGATAACACAGGCATGCAATATTGACCAAATCTTTCAATTCTTTATTGCATGGCTGTCACATCTGTTTGTGCTTTCTGTTCTTTATTGGTAACTGACAATCATTAACCTCATTATGTATGTTGTTCTGCACATGGTCCCTTTTAAACAAGCATGAAGAATCATGGATATTTAAAATCAGTTTTTTGTTTAAGACTTAAAGGTAACTTTATACTCTAAGTGTAGGCAAAGACAGAAGAAAGGTTATTCTATATATATATATATATATAAGATCAAAACAGTAGTGAAGTGTTTGAAGCCGTCTTCTTGCTTGGATTGTAAATATATGCATGGTAAGATATTCAAACTGAACTGACACACATTCGAATTATTGAAACAATTGTTAAAAAGCGAATATCACACTTTTGCCTTTGGATCATTTGTATTGAACAATTAGATGCCACAGAAGCTGAGGAACTACTCATTCATGAAACTCGTTTCAGCGACATCTCCGACTTGAATACAACGATTAAAATGCAATGAGGCTATTTCGTGTATCATTCTACTCATCTCAAAAGAACTGTTATATAAGTTTTAAAATATTAGTTAATGATAAATACATTTTGATAAAAATAAATAAATAAATAAGTAAATACATAAATAAATAAATAAAAATCTCATTACTCAACCCGAATCTTTAGTCAGAGAACACATTGTCAGGTATCAAGCAACACAGCATTCGTCCATTGACATGTTAACATCATTTGAATTAGGTTAAACGGATTTGTGTAGCTTAACCAATCCTTGTATTGAAAGTCTTTTTTAAAGTGATAACATTCGTTTCCCTGTCGTGACATCCCTTTGTTACCCCCTAAAAGATTCATTATGATCTGTATACCACTAACTGCTAAAAAGTATCAACACTTTTGTCCGGGGCCTAGATGTTCAAAGCTCCCTTAGTGTTAAGATAGTTGCATATCAATGTAATGTATAGTACTTTAGACTTTCTCGGTGCTATGACACCTTCGAAAAGCTAGGTCCTGAGGTTAAATTTCTGGATGAAATATTATAGGTACTCATTTAGTAACCAAAAGCTATATGTGATTGACCTGAGAGTTTCATACATCCAAAATTAGAAATTCATTTCAAAATCGCTTTTTAAAAATAACCTTTCTGCAGTGCAAATTATATTTTGATTCCAATTAAAGATATTTTTGCCTCTCGTTCCTGTTCAGAGTCAAGTCTACCCTGGCTTGATGGGATGCTTCAGAGATCTCCTGCTGACCTGGTGTTGTGTAGGGTGAAACAAGGTGACAAGTGGAGAGTTGTGCTAGGTAAATAAATAGCCCACTTGGCAGAAGTGTTTTTAATGTTATGATTTGAAGTTAAAAGTAAATGTTAATTTGTTACCTTTGAACAATGAGAATAGGACCAAGTCCTGAAAATATATTTACTTTATTCTCCAAAATAAAAACTGTTGCTTTGTTAAACCTTTAATAACTGCTTCTGAAATAATGATGCCCCATGTTTAATAGTGCCTGTACTATCAGTTTACCTACAGGGCCAATGGCGTTATTATTGAAGCTATATTATATACTATTATCACAAAAAAGATGAAAATTTGTAGGTTCCGTGATGACTCTCAGCTCCAAGAAAGTTAACAGGAATCTTCAAGTAGAAGACTTCGGCCGCGAGCTGAGCAGCTTAGCTGACAGTGACAAACAAAACACACGATGTCGGTTCTTGACGTTCTGTGGGACGTGTAGCAGTCAAGGGCCCCTCCATCCCTACATGTCCACTCTCACAAACATCTCGTACTGGGAGACGCACTCAAGATTGAAATGGAATAAGAATGTCGAGTTCATCATACTGGAGATGGGGCTTGTGGAGGGACGGGATAATCTGGACAAGGAGAGTCGTCTCTCTTACCTCCCTGGATCTGTCTGTGTGTCTATGTGGGTCAATCAATGTCAGCTCGACCGTCTCTGTATCCAGGTGTGGAGGACAGATCATGAGGGAAAGAGAAGTCAAGTCTCCAAGACCGTCACCCCGCCTCCACTTACACCTGGCACAGTGTACAACTTCAAGTTCGGTCTGGTGCTGGATGCTGTGACGGGGAGGGTGGCGTTTTTAGATGTTGAGAAGGGAGCAGTCTTGGGTAAACTTGATCTGGAATTCACACAAGACGTTTCCCCCATGTTTTACATTTCTCCGGACAACAGTTATGCTACGAGAATGAAACTTGTCAGCGGCCGCGAGATTTCTGTTAATGACAGTAAAATAGAACTTATTCAGAGAGCCATGACAAACTAAACAAGAGTCGACATTGTTCAGATATGTCATGAATATGTTAAGTGGAAGTTATGTGTTGGACCAATACCAAGTTGTACTTGCTTTTGGTATCTATTGGTAGATTGTGGTTTGTGAGAGAGCTCATTTGAAAAGACAAATGTGCAAAAACTTATATGTGATATGATTTGTTATACTCCAAATGTATATCATTTGACATAACACCATTAAGTAAAACCACTCATCCCCTCTCCTCATCAACAAGTATCTCATGTTCAAATTGCTATCACTAGATTCAGTACCGAATTGTTTTGGCTTGGGTGCTTCAGAGACCCTGAAAGCTACTTGTTGGGCATCCAAGCTGAAAAGGTCATTGTATAGAAACCAGACCAAATTAGCATAATTCTAAAACCCATTGTCTTTCACTTTCTCCCAACTTGCTTTTAGATGATGTTCATCCATGTGTGGAATAAGTGAAATATTGTTGAAATCGGACCCAACTTACTCACGTTCAGATGCCAAAGATTAATATGTCAGTAGTTGGTACTTACTAATTGAGATTTATATGAACGTCACTTTAATAAATGATATGTCAAAAAGTTGTCTATTAAGAAAATAAAAAAAATGCCTATATTAGGATAATTTCAAATTGTTTAAAATTACAAAAAATAACAAAATCTGTATTTCTTCATTATGATAAACTTACTAACTTGAACTTATATCACAAATCACCGATGACAAAGGTAATAAGCTAACATATCAAATTTATAAATAATATAGGTTAAATATTTGTTCTCCCTAAACATGATAACATACACATACTATATAGCATGTGATTTTGGATAAGGCAATGTGTAAGAAAAGCAAAGTGAATTCTATGACACTAACACTCATCCAGAAACAAAGACTAAAAGTCTTTTGAAATATCATTGGACATTAAGAAATATGCTTCTAAATTTTTTTGTCATTTTTATTTACAAAAATACAACTTCAGTGAAGTTAGGGAAAACATTTGACAGGAGGCATATCTTTTCTAGCACATAGAGAAACATTAGTAAAGCAAGTACAATAAATTCTTGGCTTGAATATCGAAATTATTTTGGTTTTAATACAAAATAGACACCTGGTTCTCGAACATTAGCACTTTTCCCATGATCATTTGCTACTTAATTACCCTTGTGATGCGGACAGATATATTTTCAATTAAGAACATGCTGATATTTGGGTTGCAAATTTCACCATTAGGCTTTACTTAGAGTTTGTGAAACATGGCCAATAGATTATCTGGATGAGAATGACATCAATAACCGTTTGGGCTAGACATACAATCAGTTCAAAGAAATATGTAACTCCTTCATGAATAATTTATCTCATTTAAACCCTGATCAATGGTCAAGGATGTTTATTAATACTTCATTAAATATAATCGAAGATCAATGTCATTTCCCTCTCAAAGTGTCCATTTTATCATTCACAGATATACCTAAAAAAAGGAATTACTACATCCATCCTTGTATTAGAAAATGTTCGACTCTCTTTAGCAGTAAAAATCAAAGAATATTACAAAATCTTCCCATGTACATCCATTATGCAATATTCTTTTATCGCCTCAATGCGGGGTTACATATGTATATAACTATAACCGATTGACAGACGTATTTATTATCTAAACGTCAAACCATACTCAAACACTGTATATTTTATAAAAATGTTATGTTTTTTTCATTTCATTATTCTGAAGCATTTTTTTCAATAACCTATTAGCATAATTTGAAAGAGTGTTTTTGTTTTCCTCCATAACTTCATTTTTCATGTCTTTCATGTAAACAGTTTGGCAAGCTTGATTCATATTCTTGAAGACAATGATTAAGATGTGTTTGAATAGCATATGAAATAGTCTTGTAAATGGTATTGAAGACAATGATTAAAATGTGTTTGAATAGCATATGACATAGTCTTGTACATGATATTCAAAAATAACTTATGTTTATGATAGTAACAACCATGCATTATGATTAGCTTAAAGTAACCGTTTTTAACAATCATTTATCTATAAACATCTTAACAAATAAGTAATGCGTTCTACTTTGAATGAATTCTTCAACCAATTCAGATCATTTGTATTTTTGAGTTTACATCATTCACTTTTACTCTCATTGAGAACAACAAAGTAGATTATGAAATGATAATGGTTCATTAATGTTCATAACTTTTTAAAATTCAGTTGTAGTCTAATATAGTTACGAGAAGTTCCTTGTGCAGCTCTGCGTAAATTTTATATGAAGTTGGTGACAATGTGAATACAATGTTCAGTGCAGTGAAAATCACGTTGCATGTATAAAGTTTGAGCATTTCAACAACATACAATTTGTTGAACGAACGTTGTATTGTACATAATCACAATACCAATCTATGTTTACTAAAAACAGAATCTTTGGTAACCTCAAAACACTTACAACAAGTAATGCCTTAAATCAGACGGGCTTCCTGCTGTCTGCAATTTCTGAAAAACAAACCAAAACATTAAAAAAAAATTAGGGTTTAATAATTATTTTTTTAAACTGAATTTCTGATTTCTGTGTAAGTTGTATTACCAATACATGATACTTATCAAATCAAAGTTAACAACTACGAATGAAAGGAAAGGTAAAACTATTACGTATGCTAATATCATACACACTTATAGATGTGAACAACTGCAAAATATGAAAACTAACGAAGAGAAACGAGTTTCAGCATTTGTCGTTTATGTCACTCTTATCTAACACTTTGAAAGTAATGTTTATCGTTGTTAAGTATTACATCAAGGAGTTTTAATGAATTTATTGTGGACCGTTTCTACTCTGGTTTCTACGAACAAAAGTGTTATACTTTACCAAGTATCTTTCACAATCCTTCTCTTTCATTTAGTATTTAATTCTTAAAACTGTACTCCTGGTTATCATTCTCTTAAGAATGCGAATGACACATAGCAGCAAAGAGTCCGAATGTTGTTATTTTTCAATCAAGATAGATGTCTACTGTTTAATTCTTTATCACATTGTATATTTGTAAAGTAATGAATTGTCTATTGTTTATCAGATGCAACCTACATTCATTAGGTAAAATGAAAACGAAAAAAGGTTGTTTCTAAATTGATAATATAAGCGCAATAGTCTTCATTTTTTGAGTGCTATGAGCTTACAGTAAGTGTATGGAGTTGGCACAATACAAATGGACTTAGCATGATGCCATAGCAAAAACAAATGATACTGTAAAGATCTCTGCCTGTATGTATTTGGTATCTTGTTTTACAGAAGTTAGACGTTGATTGAACAATTGTATGTAAGAAAAGTGTACAAGAGTTGTTTTTTTATAATTAAACGAATTTATGTATGACGTGGATTTCACATAGATTGACATGACATGATATTGACATGTATTTGTACACATTTATTATTTCATTGGAATAAAATCAGTTTCCAGAGACAAAATCATTGTTGTTTCGCGCAAGCCGGCGAAAATGATGACATGTTTATTTACATATAGAAGTTATAGCATAACCTCAATCATTTGAGATAAATTCATTTGCCAATATTTTGTTTTCATGAAGGTTATAATTTAGATTTTACCTGTCTTTACAATCCATGATTAACGTAGTAACTTCACAATCCCATCATCCACAGTTTGTTAACAATTTGACCATTTGTCTTGCTGTTTTTTTTTTATTAATCCCTTTTTTGTTTTTGTTTGTGTAGTTCATATAGGCAAACAAAATACGTGTCTGCTTGAGATAAGAATGCACATGGTATCTTCCAATCAGGCAGAATGCCCATAAGACACGATGGTCAAAACAAGATATTTTATGATTGACTAGTTACGAATACAAGGAGCCTTACCGTTTATCCGGCCAGATAATAGACAAGCTTAGGAAGCATATGTACTTTGTTATAGTTTGGATATGGATAGTTTAATATTAACTTCGTATCGTTTATCGTTTCATTTCCATTTTGCCTTAAAAATAACAGATACGGTTCTATCATTATAGTGAACATAGTTGTAAAAGATTCTAAATAGTAAGTATTTATGATAGAAAAACCTATTTCTGAGCAGTGTAATGACCGCGAAGAATAAATTTTAAAACAAGATACAGTGATTAAGTTTTATTCATTGATTTGAATGAAAAAAGAACTCTAACCTAGCAAAGAAAAGTTATCTGAAATTCTTTCCTAATAAAATAGTATGTGACTATTTGGTATGCAGTTTAAAATAGTACCAGTGTGGACACAACATTTGAAGATCTTCTTTTCAGCTTACATTTGCCTATTTACCTTTAGGGGAGAATAAATATCTTATATTGATTTCTACAAATTGAAATCGGCAACAGCAAAAGGACAGGAAATAAGTATCAAAATAAATTTCAGTAGCAATATATGTACTTAAATGGTAACAATATGCCAACAAACAATATAACCAAATTTTTTATTTTTTTTAAAAACCAATGTTTTAGTGATAAACATTTCCAAGAAATTAAAACGAAAATCAATTTTCTTGATAACTGTCATGCTATACTTAGAATAGATATAGTTCTTTATCGTGAAACTTAACATTGTACAGGTTGAGTCGTTGATATCACAAATAATGATGGTTAAATAATAAATTAAATCCTTTGTTGACGGGAGAGTAATGGTTTGTAAGGTAAACACTACATAGGCGGGAGAGTTCATTATTTTAATAGGGGTTCTCAGCTTAAAAGTGTATCCAGCGATTTTATATAATAATACTTCTGTCAATTGGATATTCTGTATTATGTGATTGAACCATGAACACAATGGCATGACTGACACTTATCAAACAAGAAATCCTGATTTAATGTTGGTGCAACGTAATTGGCTCATAACAGCTTTGACAGTGATCTTTGTTTTCTGATTTGTGAATTTGAAAAATGAAGTATGGCTGTTTACAATACAGATGTTATGATGTTGATATCTGCATTGTATACCCGAGGTGGGATTAGGTTTTTGAGGGATTTCTAGACACTTCGTATAACTAGTAAATCTGTAATCGATATCTCAGGTGATTTCAGATAATTTATGTATTAAGATAATTACTTTTATTCAATACATTTGTCACTAAATGAACCATTTATCTATCTTAAGAAACCCAACAGTAGTTTTGTAGTTGTTAAGGTATTCAATGATTTCATTCGAATCTGTATACTCTATTGTTGAGAAAATTCCCAAACATTCATTAAAATAACGCTCGCTTTTGGGTATAATTAGTATTTCAAGTATAGTGAAAAACGTTATTTGTTGTCTGGTATGGTAAATAGCTAAGTTTTGAGCACAAAGTACTAAATTTTGTCCAATTCATGCTTACACTTACTAATTAATGTGTTCAGTTTCTACTGCATTGTTTGTACCAGTTGTTGAATCATTGACACGGACACGGATTATAATAAACAGGTAAAGGGCTGTGTTTTGATGTCACGCGGTATAGTCTTTGACCAAACGACAAATATTACATCTGCCTGGCTGAACATCTAAGACATGTGCTAATATGGAGTAACAGATAATTAAACTGAACTCAAACACACTTTACTGTGACATTTCACAGAAAATCAAACCATTTTGTTTTGTGAAATTTAAAATCTTAATCAGTAAATGTGACAAGAGAGCTTTTAAACATTTCTATATCAATACTAATAATTCAAACAACGCTCGATTTTATTTGCTGCATGATCTGGTTTACTGAAAAATTGGATTTTTGTGCTTCACTAACATTTATCAGAAGATGTATGTGTAAATATGAGAAACGTGTCGAAGATTTTCCTGTTGGTTATTTTCTTTCTTATGGTGATAAAAGATTCAATTTTGGAATGCCAAAAAACCTAGACACTTTTGGCAGAGATGTACCATGGAATAACGAACGAATCCCTCATCTGGGTTATGGTTGTTTATCAGATGGAGTACGGCCACAAATGTTACAAGAACGCCCGATGCTTTCAACTAGCTCGGGATATGTTCACGTGACCTATAGCTTCAAGGGAGGTAGTCGTTGTTCAAAACAGACAGTTAGTTATTCATTATTTGAATATCAAATAATTAACCAGTTAGTTATTCGTTATCCGAATAACTAAAAACATGCTAGCTTCAGCCTGCCCGCCACCACTTTTAGTGTACAAAAATACAATATCACTTTTCCTCTTATGAATAATTCAATAATCAGAAAAAATGTATAAAGTCAATTCCATAAACCGATTGTACAACACATATCCCTTTTCACAGGTCTATCATTAGAATTTTAAAAAATCTCCGAAAATACTTGTTGACAAGCAATATGCAATAAATTGTACATATTTAACTCCATTTTCATGCATTTCAAGATGTAAACAGTACCAACAAGTGTTTGCCACTAACAAGGCATTGTCCCCCGCCGTTATGAGATATTTGGTATAATTATTATTATCTATCTTTTGATACAATGAATGTTACTTGTAAGTTGATGTGTCTTGTTATGATCAATTGAGATCCTACACAGTGGTCAAAGTGTCGTGGTGACCTTGAAAATGAGGTCAAGGTCACCAATGTCATCTCGGCGTTCTCCATTGAAGGCTATCACCAAATATGAACACTAGGTGCTCGTCTTTACGAGATATTGCGTTAACAATGTATTACAAAGTGGTCAAAGTGTCGTGGTGACCTTGAAATGAGGTCAAGGTCACCAAGGCGACTGGCGTCCGAGTCTTCAGGGGGGAGATTTTACTTCGTTGAAAGGGGAGATTATATACCGGGGCGGTTTCATGTCGTTACACCAAGCCCTCATCGATGAAAAGTTGAAATTTTCATATGATTAATTTTCTTATTGGACTATCGTGATCCGTTGGAAAATGCGGCAAGTCATTTGGTAATGGCGTGGAAAGATGCCCAATTTTAAACAGGACCATAACAACGTATCCTTTATCAGATAGTTCATCAATTATTAAATCATCCCCATCGATAGCTTTAGTATGTGCCAGTCAATGAAGCCGGATCATCTTTCTCTGTTTCCAGTTTACCATAACCGACTAAAGAACATCTGTCTACAGCTACTTCCCTCCCCGTGGCCACATCTTCACCCTTCATGTGTGATTCACTACTCGCTCCCTCTTCATCATAGCCTAAACTTAGGGTTACACTCTTGATTGTTGCTTAAGTCATTTTTTCCTCGTTAGAGGGAAAATGTACCAAATGTATACATACATACATACATACATACATACAAACAATATATATATATATATATATATATATTATTGTTCTTATGTATGACGTTTCCTTTCGCCTTAAGTCGAAGTTGCTATTAATTATAATTCTTAAATATTAAGCATATTTACTCAAAGTCTTCAATATCTCAGAAAAAATAGAGTGAACATATTTACATTACGAATTTAAAAATTTATCTTATTGATTTGTTTTCCTGGCCCCGATATTGAATTTCTGATTGCAAAGCGCTTTCCTCGAAAGTTTTACATTCCAGCTCTATTGTATAATTCCCTGATGGAATATTAATAGTGCACAGCTGCAACTGTGCGTCATGTTTTTATTAATTTTCCTCTGTCTTCACAATGTGCTTACAACATCACAAGAATGTAACATTTTCACATGAAATTAATCTCTAAAAATAATCTTAGATTCTCGTATCAAAACTACTTAATCTAGAAGATTCTGGAATGGTGACCAGAATGTGTGGAACTTGCACAGCAACAGTTTGAGAAGGTTTAGGTCTCAGTAGTTTGATAATATTAATAATCCTTGTGAAGGCTATTACATACAGAAACAAATAGTTTTACTAGAAGTGTTTGGTAACCAAAGCATCCGCGTTTGACGGTTTATTATTTGCCTCTCTTAAACCATGAATTATATTTTCATTAGTGAAAGTTACCTGAAGCTGTTGCAAGCCATTCTGCCAAATTCTTCAATATATTCAAAAACATGATCACATTAACATAGCAAATGTACAATATTCTCATTTTCAGTCTCACAAAACAGCAAAATAGAGATTCATAATATAGATATTTATATTAGCTTTACATAGATATGCCATAAAGTTATGATTATTTTTTTTACTTTATTGAGGTTATGTTTGATCGAATATATTCTACAATCTCTGTGAAGTTTTCTGTTTGTATAATTTTTTCATTGAATGCATTTTGAATACAACATATTTACTTTCCTTTTTTTATTGTATGGCAAACTTACATGGTCGAGCTAAACAAAAACATTTAAAGGTATAGAGTCTTTCAGCATTTAAAATTTGAATTTAAAAAACAAACCCAATAAGACTGCATTTCGCATGAAAAGAAAATTTAAATATTTGTACCAATGTGATAGCATTCCCTAAAATCTTTGTTACTATATATTTCACCATTTTATTTTATCAAGTCATTAACATACAAAAATATCATTATCCAGACACCTTTGTTAACTATATATTTGCTATCAATAGGTGAAGTATAGTTGCACAAGAAATGGTCTTAAAGTATTAATAACCATAAACATATTTCACTTTTTTTCTTTGGAATATATCAATGTCTGATTACATTATTGTATAGTGGGTCTTAGTAAGGTCGCTACTCAAATATGTTCAGTTCGGTAATCAAAGCCGTTTTTGAATGCCACTTTTGATGGCCACAAATCAGTGAATGCATGACTGGTCGCATGCCCTTCTTGTGACGTCATTAACAGAATCATTGCCTCGTGATCTATACATCTATCGTAACATTATTACAGAAAAAAACCCAACAATTAACGACAGAGAGAATGTTTTCCACTCAATTAGATAAATTATTTGACGATGTAAAACCATTAAGCGTTTGGTGTAAAAAAGATATCAACATCAATGGTAATCAAACAATTATTTAAGGCGGTATTTCAGTTGAAATAAAGATGCACCACTCTGTACAGTCTGTTCATTACGTCACATCCGCGCGAATTTTATGGCCCCTAGCACAGATGGGTTTTTCACAACCGATAATTACGCTGTTTTAATGAAAGGCTAATTAAAAGTGTTTATTGGACAAATTAACATAAATGAAGCCCAGGTCTTATTTTGTTGAAAAATCTTTGAACGAAAATCGAGAAGTGATAAAGTCGAGGTTAGCGGTTGTTTAAAATCGATTACATTCTTACTCTTAATTGGTGAAAAAGTGTATGCATTAAGAACAATGGGGATATATTGCCTTGTACCTTGATTATATTGTGAACTTTGGCTAGAATGAATGTACAGTAAACCTTATTTGAGAGACTTTAGAAGCATATTAACCTACCGAGTACAATATGATTAACACGTAATTAAGAAATTAAGTGAAAATGACGTCACTCAATGTAAGCAATTATTCATTATAAAGTTGAATGATATCGCACTTTCCCAAAACCAATTGTGCGGTTTGTACAGAATACATAATCTTGATATAGAATAAAAATCGTACTAAATACCTTGTCTTGTTAAAGAGGTATTCTACTAGTTGGCAGTTCGAGGCAAACATGCTTGAAAATGACATAAGAATCCATTCCGAAATGCCGCCATTGTGAAAATAAAGAAGTTGTACATCCATAGAATATCATTGTCGGCCATGTATACTTGTCTACTAATCATCGTAATAAATCAGTTATCTGGGATGGCAAATGCAACCTAAAGGCATCCTACACAATCTATATTCATTAACATTATGTTATTACAATTTACCGCAATTCTGTTATAAATATACATCGATACTTTTCAATACTTCTAAGTAAATAGAATATCATCTTGTATTGGTGAAACACCATCTACAGTTCGCATATAGTTCGCATTATAGAATAGGGAGCCTTGTGTAAAGTTATGTGATAAACTCCCCTCACGTACAGATATTACACGCTTACTCATCGCTCCTACAGCCCGACTTCCTACGTAGAAACGCTGCTTTTTACTGAAATATAGCCAACACGGTTCAATACGACAACTCACTCTCTCCGAAAACACGTTTCCTGGTACTAGCTATCGACTAATTCTGAATAATATATAAAGAATACATGATTTGTTTGTACCCAGTCCGACATCTCTCAAGGAATAGGCTTTAGCTGGGACTAACTGCAGTTAACACGATTTGTGTTAATCGTTTTGAACACCAATGCCTTCAAAATGAGGATCGCTGTTACCTTAAAAGGTCATAGAATGTCTTAAAGAAAGTTATGTTAACGTTAGAGAGTGAGAAGGGTTGAACGCTCTGTCAGCAATATTTCAGCTATTAAACACGTGGGTGAGCAACATCCGTAAGAGAATGGATAGGTCAGGGATAAAAGGGATTGAGAGGATGAAGGAACAGTAGAAAAGAAAGGACAAGTGAGACAGAGAGACAGCAGGTTTAAGATCCCACCCAATTTGGTCTGACTTCTACCCGTCGACTTGTTTAGCTTGGGTGAACCGTATGGCCATTTTTCGGATAATATCCTGCACATACCAACATGGTTCTACCTTACTTTTACTAATACTGTAGATTAAATGCACATGCTAGAATATTGCTTAGCTAACCTTACTTGCACATTGTAATTGATAATCTTGTAACAGAGAAGTCATAGGGAAACGTCAAACTGATATGTATAAAATGTACCTTTAATACACATCTTCATATACTGTATATAACAATCACCATTCAATAACGTTCTGTCGACTAATTTTACAGCCTTCTAATGAAAATGTAGAGATAAACATTCCATATTCGTTTTCATGACAAATAAGTGTTAAATGAGTTTATATATGTATACATGTTATATGTGTTAAAGAGAATAGGTAAAATGTTATATTCATACCAAGTCAACAAGACTGATAAAGTCATGCAGAGAAATTTGAAAAGCATCTAGTTTAATTCTTTAAGAAAGTTACCTGGAGGGTTTTGAAGAATAAGAACACGGTGAACACAACTAAACCTTTCTATTTTAAGTCAAAGACCTTCTTTAAAACCTACACGTTCTATGGGTATTTTCCATTACATTTCTAGCCTTGTTATATACACAATTACTCATTTGATTGATTGCTTCATAAGTCCAAACCTTAACTTGATACCGAATCCATATTCGACCCTTTTTTTCAAAAGTCCGTGCCTACTTTGTAATCTGATTTTCACTTTTCGACAAGGGACAAATTTTTTTCTAAGAACGCCAGTTGAAACTTCAGTTTTACTTTTTGCAATGCTATTGTTGTTTTAGGTTACAGTGATCCTTATATCGTCAGCCTGACTGTTCAAAGTGTAACAGGTCGCGGGATTGCGCAGCGGCTGGCACCTTCGGCTGTGGATCGATATGTTCGAAACGCGCCATCGGCTCGATAACTTCTGCACAAGAGAACTGCGATGTGAGTTATCTTGAAAGCGGCGGTAATACCCATATCATATCTCATCAAAGAGTAAGTTCTAGGCGGAACTCACCGTTACTAGCTCAGCTACTAGGTGAGAGCTTGTATTTGTACATTGCAGTCCTCGACCCTCCTGTTAAATATGCGAAAGATGCATATTGTTAGTCTTAAGAAAGTCTGATTCTAGGAAAAACGTATTCCTGGAGAATCGGACGAGCATATTAATAGAGCCAGTCATTGGTTATTTATATCTGAAGTGATTACGTCACATAGTTTATAAGACGACTTGCCGCAACACTGTTTATGTTTGTCTGAAGCTCGTTGTTCCGGAGGATAGCCGTCATCTTAGCTAATCGGCTGACATGTATGGTAAGATTCTATATTATTGAATTTAAAGTGATATACATATGTATCAATCAGTTCAGCAAATATTTTCAAATAACATAAGAGACCTTCACGTGATGTTATTTGTAGATGAACGTGTTCATGCAGTCTGAATATGTCTGTTATTGTATTTCATCACAAGAAACAATATCTAAGATGATGATTTTCAACGATTTATAGATATTTGTATGTATATTTTAAAAGAAATGTTTTATAATATTCCATAGTTCTATTCTATGGTTACACTTTATGATTATACCATATGGTGTATACGATGTGTGCTAGCTGTCAGTAGGGACACCATGATAATTTTCTAAATCGAAAACACAAAGTTCATTTCCTCTTATTTTTGCGGCGTATACAATTACATACCCCAAAAATGCAATGACAAACCAAAACAGAAATAATACTTGTAAAGGTTTGCGCTAATCTCCACTCAATGCCCTGTATTAAAATTGGCGACAGCAATGGCCGATTTGTTATTCCCGGAAAGTAAACCTGATATCTAAAAATAGATGGTTCATCTAAAGTCTGAAACTTGAGTCAAATCAACCCAATCCGGACACGATGGATTTTAAAGCAGATATATTTTATGGCACTTCTGATGACAGTTATTCCTCTCATATTGAGCATGTGTTTTCCTGTTTTCTCCTTTAATTTAATTACCCTTAGAATGGAACTTAACAACAAATTAAGATGTTGGCCACGCATTTTCATTTCTTTCATGAAAAATCTTGCGAAGACGAATATATCTGCAGGAGACATTTTAATTGCGTGATGAAATACTCTTATAAACACAAGGCAACCATTTAGGTCATAGATTGTATTTATTATGTTCAATGGATTGAATAATTATTACATAATATTTCAAAAGATGAAGAAATAACTCGTTTGTATACGTCGATTATATAAATACGTTCGTTACTCTTACTTGCGTTCAATCTCTGAAAAAATGGTAGCATTTATATGGAATACCAATCGTTGAAATTGTTAACATAGTTTGTAGACATGACGAAATTCTATTTTATAGTAAACAATATGCCATCACTTAAATGGTAGATTAAATAAGACATTTTATAACATGAAGAGTGACGCAAGCTGATTTGTTATGGTTGGTTTCTTATGAAGATCTATGCATATGTTTTTAAACTGGACACGGACAACCACTTAAAGCAAACCGATTAAATATAAAATCATTGAAGAAAAATCACATGTGCTGAGTCTTTACGTTATTCATATTCAGCACATTTCCTGTTTGATCTTCATGAATCAATAAAACAATCAAAACTTCATGGTACAAAGCTAGGCAGATTCCATTCATATTCATATTATGCCCATTTCTTTCGGATAGTTAATGTTCAGCTTCTGTGCTATGAGGCCCAGGCCTTGAGCCGTAAAGCTTATCTTGCCGTAACTTACAGTGAGTTAAGACCATATTCATAGACCAAACAACACAAAAGGAATTAAATATGTATGGTATATTAGTACGTTCAAATACTAAAGGTGACATAAATAACGAAGGACACCATGGAGATGACCAGGAGCACGACTCCTTTAGGCAACCTCATCGTTGGGACTACAGGGTGATACTTAAAGTGTTCTATGCTTTCTTTGCATAATGATGAAACCACCCTTTATTACACGTGTGTGGCATTTAAGTGTAAATGACACTGTAAAACGCTTCATACCATATTATTTGTAACCATGTAAAATAGTACATCTGTGATAATCCAAAAAATTTCCTATTTCAGTGTCCATTCAATTGGTAGGCAGAAGATGACAATAGCTGGAAATTTACTCGGTACGTAATAATCTGATAAAAAGTATTGATGTAAAAAGTAAATGTGACGATATGGGACTGCAAGTTAAAACAGGCATGTTGCATGTTGTTTACAGAATCAAAATCCATGATTTTGCCAATTTTTTTATCGGCAGTAACACAGCATTGAGTATAAAATAATCGGAGACGATTGAGAATGTAAAACAATTTATTTTACATCTGGTAACGTCATTATCAAATCCAAGAGGCTAACTTAAAATTTCATGTAACTACTTATTGAAGTCGTTTTTAAACAGTTTGCTTACTGTTCATAAAGATGCATGATAGGTATCAAAGCAGTGATCAATAAATTAATTTTTTTGTAATGAAGATATCCTTGTATATCCTTGACCTTGTATGTCATATTTTTGAGATATGACTTTAGTGATCAGATATGGCAATTGGTTGATTCACTAAGGTAAGGTTTTGTTTTCTTAATGAAGTTCTTAAATATCAAAATGGCATTTTACCAATGTTTAAAGATGAATATTCAAATATAAATGTAACTGTTCTTTTAGGTTGTCTCATTCTGCTGGGCTGCTATTTGTCAGTGACCGGACTGTGTTCACTGTGTCTTCAAGAACAATGCTATGACAATGGAGAGTGTATCATTGGGTGTATCCCTGGGTATGTCGGTAAATACTGTAAAGAAGCGTGTTCGTCGAGGTGCTTGAACAAGACATGTCACTTAGACCGAACAGATGGAGCAGTCACCTGCACAGATGGATGTCAACCAGGTTACTGTCACGGCACATGTTCAGTGCGCTGTCCAAAAGGTTGTGTGTCCTGTGACAGACAGTGTGGCTCCTGCAATGTGACCCTCTGTCCTGAACGTCGTTATGGAGCTGACTGTGGTGAGATATGCAGTCCTAGGTACGGGACATGTGACAGAGAAACTGGACAGTGTATTGAATGCAGACGAGGATACTACGGGCACGAGTGTGATCAGGAGTGCACAACTTGTTTCACTCGAGCAGAGACCATAATCGACAAATGTCTGTCTGGATGTGATATTTGTAAATCAGAAGGTAGTCACTGGTAGAATGATATAATTTATTTTACCCAAGTTTTTTCCAACTTTGTACATTGGTTGTCTATATATTATAAAATTTGTGTTTTTTTTTCACTATCGCATTCATTTAAAAGAAACTTATAAAAAAGCTGAAATTTCTAAACGTCACTCAGAGATGAGTCAATTTAAACCGTGTTATGTCCATAATGTGTTAATTTATGTATACGCAGTTAAAAGAATTAAGCACCCCCCTCCCCAAATAAAAGCTCAAATTTTCTAACAACCATAAGAATTGGGTATTGAAGGGTATTCACTTTTTTGCACCCATGACTGTCAGTGGCACTATGGAGAATTTCCGATGCATTGAGATGGCTGATCATTTGACAGGCTGCACTTAGAACTCAGTTTAACCACACCGTAAAGAGCCGTCTGGTGAGGTAGCATTTGCAATGGCATTTTGGAATACCAAAAGCTACCACGGCCTAGGAGGATGGAGCTCTGTTACGGCATGTTTGACGCCAGTCTATTGGTTCAAGAACCCTTCATCGCCCCTTGAGCAACCAGACTGTGACAAACCGCTTCAAAGCTGCTTGATTAGATGGCCAGACCAGAAGGGTCATAAGAATCAACAGCTAACAAATCAACATGGTGTAAGCACAGGCAGAGGTGGAACCTAAGATCATGGAGGAGAGTACACTGGACTGACGAAAGTTGTTTGCTCGTGCATGTTATTGATGGGAGAGTCCATAGGAACATTTTGCCAAGAGTATCAATTGACATGGCATCAATAATGGTTTATGGAGGCCTCGCCTACGACTGTCGACTGGATTTGACTACTTTACACGCACACAGCGCTCGTTACATTCAGGAAGTTTTAGATCCTGTATTTATTGATCAATATGACGACAGACTTGCCCCAAACTTTTATTTATGGAGGACACTGCAAGACAGCATTTTTACCTGCCGTAAACCAACACCTGGCAAATAATACTGTGACACATATTCCATGGCAAGCAATGTATCATGCTTTGAACCCAATCCAAGTATGCTGAAAAATCCTCCTCCAAAAAATCTGAGGCAGCTTTCCACAAGGAGGGATAGTGAATACCAATAAAAAAATTAAGGAACCTTGTTAGGGGTAGAAGAGCGCCTGCAGTTATTCAGACACATGGTGGCAGCACACGTTAATGATATTTTGTGATTCCTGGGACAGATCAACGTTATTTAAGCTGCTTTTACCGTAGACACGAAGACCTTGAACCCACGATACCTAAACACCCATATCTTTAGGATGAAATTCCACTTCAATGTCACTCTGTGTTTTCATGCACTTTTTGTGCTCATACTTACAAATGACCAAAAGATTGTTCCATTAATCTTCTTTATCTCAATTACATACTATATTTTCATGAAATGGGGTGCTTAACTTTATTTGCTGTGTATATATAAAGTTGAATGAATTAACATGTTGCTTTGTTGTATTTATTCAAAGAGACATGTCCGACTGGTTTCCGTGGAAAGTCGTGCGAACTTATATGTTCACCTGGTTGCAAAACCTCAGGATGTAACAGAGCAACAGGAGAATGTTCTGATGGATGTGTGTCTGGATATCATGGACTGACCTGTAACTACAATTGCAGTGAACATTGTGTGTTTGGGAAATGCAACGGAGTAACAGGAGAATGTTCTACTGGGTGTGTGTCGGGATACTATGGACTGACCTGTAACTTCAGGTGTAAGAAGTTCTGTGTGGGCGGGATCTGTAACCAACACAACGGGGTCTGTACATCTGGATGTATTAGCGGTTACAAATCCAACTTAGATACGTGTGAAAACTACAGCAATGAAGGTAAACATGAGTGATAATTGGGTAGATTGGCTTCTCACAAATTTGCAATTGATGACCATAATTTAAAAGGAAAGTTGGGGGAAAATATGTAATCATGAATTATTACAGTATCAATAATACAGTTTACAGTAAACTGTATAGATCCTTCAAGAATAACCTCAGTACGTTTTTTGTTATGACTTGCTCTAAAATGAAGTATACATTTTTTAAAGATTATGCATTTCCGCACACTCTTTCTTATAATTTATCATTAGTGATGTATCAACGTTTTCATTTTTATTTACTACATCCTGATGACGTGATTTTGAAATACTCATGAATGATAAAATATTGTTCTCTTCGAGTCCAATTACATATGTTTCCTAAACAATAATATCACACTGAAATTGACTACTCGCATTAGAAAATAATATTTCTTGTTCCAAATTTGCAAATTTAGTTTCACAGCGTTGCTATTAAGGCTTAATTGAATGTCAGGCGCAATTTCAAAGCATATTCATTAAAGTTCTAGAACAGATTTTAAGCCCCATGGGTGGGTACTGACAAGCGTAGCATCATCGTCAGAACAGGAATTTCCATAATAACAAGTCATACTATTATCATACGTTTGCTAGTTTGCTACTCTAGGTTAAATTATCAAATCATTGTTGAAGATAAGAAAAACATGCTGAGATAACTCTGCCCCGTCCAAAACATTGATAGACAACATGCAAGTCTAAATGTTCACCATCGTAAGAAATAAAAACTATGCTATTGGAGTAACACTGATGAAGTAAGTGCCAACATGCCCGTGTACGCCTAGGTGATGCAAAATACTATCAAGGGCCTTTCCGTTGTAAGTAAAAGCTTATACTTCCGTTGTAGGTAAAAGCTTATACTTTCAATTAGAGTTGAATAAAACGGCCCCATGCTCCTTTCTGAAACCAAATTGAAGCATATCAGGAAAATATGTAATACTTGTATTCATTTTCAACTTTATACGTTGAAAAAAGCAGTTGCTCAAACAGTTTGCCGAGGCATAAAGTTCTTGTTATTCCCCAATATTTTGGGGGTCGGTTTTCCCCTATTTTCATTTATAGACTGGTATCAACATTCCTAGCCTGTAGTCAATTGAAGTATACTGTTGAAAATGATGGAGATAGGCTCATTAGTCTATAGTCAAACTACTTCTTTGACTTCATGAACAGTAAAATATTTCTCAAGATCTGGATGACTTCCCTTGTCGTCGAAGGCAAGTTATTGAACACTCAATAATCTGTGTATGGAAAGCGTTGTCAAAGAATTAGAAGAAAGTTACTTCATCGGGCCTTGAACTTTATATATTCTATAACAAAGAACGTTCTTAACTACTCGTTAACCGTGGAAACCAAGACTATACTCTAAAGTCAGTAGACTGCCACATTGTGGTCAAGTTCCTTACTATACATTAGCATCCATCGTGACAAACATGACTCTAGTTTATTGCTAGGACATAAACTGTCACTCCAGCTCATGCGAATATCTCTTTCAAACATGTCGTAAAAGTACAGGTTTATGGTTTCCTAATGAAATATGATGTATATCAAAACGTTCTTCTGTCTATCATTATTTCACCATAGTTCTCTTAATCAACAAATCAGATATCTAGAAGTTTTAAAGTTTTCCTCTACGCTTTTATGATTTGGAATGTCTAAACAAACGTTATAAAAATAGGGAAACCGTTTAGAAATGTGACAAAGTTTTATTTGTTTTACGAATTGGCATAGTATGGTTTGTGATATCTGAATATTATTTATATATCCTGATGGATAGGTATTCTGCACAACAAAATCGTATTTCAACATTCTTCTCCTCTGGATCACTATGCCTCATATACCGAAATAAAGACTTGTGTATGTACATCAATTTCAGGTTGCCAGAAAGCCATTGTAGTCGCTGTGTCCATCACTCTTGTCTGGTGAGTCGTGTGCTTAGTTACATGTGACCTGCATGTGTACAGGACAAGTCGATCTTATTTGTCGAGTTTGTGAAACATCCTACTTGTACAGGATGATTTGAGGATATAAAATGTCTTAGAAGGTCAGTTAAAATTTCCAAATAGGATTAGTGTATTCTCAAAGTCAGAATCTTAAAGTTTGCTTATAGTGAGTGAGTGAGTGAGTTGGGGTTTAATGTCGCTTTCAAGATTATTTCACTTATATCGCGGCTGCTAGTATCATAGCAGGGAGAAAGCCCGCAACACCATTGTGGCTATGCATTGCGGTGAAACCTGCGAGCATCGGCTGGAACTAGCGAACCATGGGTGGTACTTCGCTGAAACTCAATGTAGCATTGCACCCAAACCTGACTGCGTGTAGAACAGTTCTCTACTGCAGACAAAGTTGCCGAGCCCCTGGCGGGATTTGAACCACGGACATCATGATCCGAAGAGGAACGCGCTAACCACTGCGCTATCCCGCCCCTAGGTTTGCTTATAAAAGGATTGATTAACAGTGTTACTCAGTAACAATAATGTTTGATGACTGGTTGGAGTTTCTTCAATAAATGAGCGATTAAAACATTCACGATGCTTTGCCATAGTGCTCACTAATAACTTGGAGATTCGTGATCCTGTTGACTGTCTCATTTGTAAATGGAAAGTAACAAGCGTAACTGTCAATGATTTTGACTTTAAACATTTGTTTCAGCCTTCTTGTGATGTTAGTGATCGATGTTTATATCTGGAAAAGACGATTCAGAAGGTAAAGTATTTCTACATCTGAATTTGAGGTTATGTTCATAACAAGCTACTGCAGTATTGTGTTTCTCATTATTTTTTTGTTTGTGATAAATAAAGTTGTAACTAACCAATGACACCCATCTTCTAAAAGCTTCAACAAACCTATTACAGAAAAGGTTAAAGAAGATAAATGTGAATAGAAAAGTCAGATTGAATTTATATTCAAATAATTCAACATTACCTTCTCACATTTAATCTTGGATCTCGTTTTGCTTTTGTCGCTGATCCTCTTTGACAATATTAATACTTTTAAGGTAAAAGTAAAAAAACCGTCATAATCTACCATTGAAAACTACGAAAGTTAGAATAATTCAAAATTTAATAGAGGCTACCAACTGCTATTGATGTTAGTGAAATTTTAACTCAATAGCTTTATAACACACAAAAACAACGATATACTATATTTAAAAGTTATGTTTACTCATTTACATATCAGTTTAGTTTTCATTGGTCAGAAATATTGATCTGCATTAGACTATGGTTTGAATACTTTAAAATGTCCAAGTTATGGAAAGAGCTTTTTAAATAAAACGTTTTGAATGACTTGTGAAAACAATACAACACAATTTTGTCATATTTCAACAGGAATAGGCCATGCTGCTGACGTCGCTTAGCCTCTCCAGAAGTATATCATTTCTAGATATGGTGACGCGGTGAATCTTACATCAGGGCATATATATTTTGGTTTCGAATTATAATACCTTCGCCCCTCCTTGTTGTTAAGAGGAAAGTTAACCATGGACAGAAGACGGTAACATGTGGAGGATATTGCTATGTAAATGTATAAATAGGATAATTGATTTCATTTTCATTATCATCATTCAACTGGGCTTGACACTAACAGTGTAAGATATGATTATAGATGTTACAAAAAACTTAATACCATGGGTTATTCCTCGTGTATTTCATGGATTTTTGTTACTGTTAATGAATACTGACCATCACAGGGTGGATATACCCTGAATCCGGCAGCCGGATCCCTTGCCGGATCCTCCGGATCCTCACAACAATGGTATACTGGGATCCGTCGCCGGATCCCTCACCGGATCTGGGATCCGGGCGGACACCGCCGGATCCCTTGCCGGATTCTCAGTAGATAAGAATACGGGGATCCGTCGCCGGATACCCTACCGGATCCTCACCTTGTAGCGAAAGTAGGAATGTAGTTGAGAAAATGAAGTTAGGTAAGCTTTTGTCAAAACCAAACACCATACTCCTTTGACAGCTTTTACATATTCTTTACATGATATTGTCATATAAAGGCCGTTTGCATTAATAAAGAAAAAATAAGTATTGATATGTCTTTGTGAAAGTTTGTTAGCCAAAGTTGACAAAGTCAAGTTTAAATGATAAATTTTGATGATTCGATTTAAATTGAAACACAATCTTCAGAATTACTATTTATTCGGAATCAGATTTTAAAGGGTTATTTCTTATTAAAATTTATTCAAAATACTTTCTGAAATAACCATGGTAACGTATACTATTCAGCACCAATTGTCACACTTGAGTGCACGCTCATCACACCTGTTGGTCAGTACACATATCAACTTGTCTAATTAGGGTCTTACATAAGTGTTAATATTGTAAATGAATTCGCTTAGATAATATATCATAGATCACTTATAGTTTATGCAAAACTTTATTACACAAATTAAAAACAAAATAATTCTATTCAATGATTTCAAACATTTATTTACAAACGCACACACACTTAAATATGTAAAAAATCGTATAAACATATATATCTATAAATCTGTATGCACCTGAGGGTAGTGTTTGTAGCTATGTCATGTGTGATTTTATATAAACATATTTTTACAAAATCAAGTATACTCCTGAACAAAGCTAATTGCAAAATTATCAGATTTCAGAAAATCATGAAACCTATTCTGTGAGTGAAATGATAAACCGTATATTACAATGTATCAGTCGAGTCTTTTGTACCAGAAATTGAGGGGTTAAGTAGGGGGTCGCCTCATTTACGAGGTCTATGTTTCAATTTCTGAGGTTAGGTGACGATCTTCCAGCCGAGAGAGACGAACAGACGAGATTCAAACAATAAGCCTTGATGTCAATTCATCGTCAAAATAACGTACTGAAATTACTTTTATAAATATTACATATTAATTATGGAAATAAATTGTTTTCTAAGAAATAATAACATCGAACTGAAGCGCAATTTGTCACATGTAGATCAATTTGTTTCTTTACATTTGAAGTACGCCAACACCAGGTAAAACGTACATGTATTTTTATTATGGTAAATTTACAACAATCCTTCATAAAACAAATGCTTATTACCAAAAAACTGACGTATCACAACTCGCAAATTTTACAACAAATTACCGTAACCATGTCGACCTGGCAGCCTTGAGCCTAACTATATACGTTATTGATCGGGGGGGGGGGGGGGGGGGGGGGGGGGGTTCACCTTACACATTGTAATATACGGTAATCCTCTAAAAAGGTACTGGCTATGGATCCAAAAGAATGAACCAAAAGATGCCTAGTGATGAAATATGTTCAGTTTTTTTAACGGTCCATTTCAATCATGTTATCAGTATGTACTAGCACTAAAATGAACAGAGACATTGTTTTATTGTATAATTGTTATTTTTATTGATTATTAAAATTTAGGCTATGGCTGATTTGACCTCCAAAAATCTGTTGTACTCAGGAGTGACAAGGACATCTACAGTGTTTACATTTTGAAATTGGTAGGTCTTCAAGATTTAAAGAATATCTTGTCATTGAGCGGCATTCATATTTCAAAGAAAGAACTGATTATAAACAGTATATTATATATGGGTTACAATTACTTCTATTAAAATATTTAATGATGAATGGAAATGTTACATTCATTTGGATAGTAATGAAATCAACCCCCCCTCCCCAGTCCCCCCCACCCCCCCACCCCTTTTTCTCTCCACTGTCTCTCTTGTCTCGGATCGTTGAGCGTCTACCTGTCTCCTGTTTGATTGCCTGTAATTGTATGCAGGTGTTTTATGACCCCAAAATGCTTATAGGCGGGGAACTAACAAAAGGAGTATAATTACGCGGGACTACTTGAAGTCATCAGATTAAATTGACGGCACATACACCTAAAATAAAATTATTTAAATGAAAGGATCTGCTTTTACTGTAAACGTTTTATTGAAAATGAATGTCATGTTTTATTGTATTGTCCTTTGTATGCCGATGAGCGACGACAACTTTTATCCGAATGTGCAAGTCTTTTAGATGGATTTTCAAATTTGGAGGATGGGGAAAAAGTTAGTTTTATTCTTAGTTGTCCAGATGTTTCGTTTTTATCTGCCAAAACCTGTCTTAATATTCTAAAAAAGCGTACGGCCAACTTGTATATATCTTCTTAGTATTTTTAAATCCCTTTTGGATTTCCCCTTTTATCTGTATCCATGTATATATTTTAGACACAAGTGTCTCTCATAATTCCGTACGGAATGGCTCAACTTCTAACTGTGATTTGTTATTTATGTATTTATTCGTTTTTGTAATATGTTGAGGCGAGACTTGAATAAAAAAAATCTGTCTGTCCTAAAATATTTACTGGTATATGGTATTCCCTATAAACATGACACTGTGTATTGACTAACCACCGGAGGTATCTAACCCTTTTGTGGGGTACGAATACACATCCGCGAACATACACCATAATGATTTGGGCGAAGAATTAGACTTACCTTACACTGTAAAATATAAGATTAATTTAAGAACTTAGTTATTTGAAAATCTTTCTATATTGTAAGTAAAATAAGTTGAACACATATTAAATATATCATTTATATTCCTGCAATACATACTCTTGATCGTTGAACAAATTTACTATCGATTTCATGAAACGATCTATATTTGAAGTATTTTGCTAAAATTTCATTTGCCTGATTGCTTTATTAAATAGAAAAAGGAATAAATTTAAATTGTTTTTCCCTTCAATTGAAATACCGATTCCATGCGGCTGTACTGTAGCAAACATGATCAGCATCATAATGCATAACGTTTACACAAATATGTTTTTAAGATATTGGGTTGGTAAAAAATATCATACAATCAATTATGGTGCTGATATTTTATTTAAACCATGACATCAAATATAGCAACTTTATACATCAATAACATAAATATGTCTATCGTGTTTCATATCAGTATACTATACATAATCAACTCCGTGAGTTGTTGGGGGTTGCCGAACTTAATACATAGTGTCATTTCATCGCAAAGTATCGACTGTTACCAATAAAACACATTTTCAAGCTTATTGTGATATGACAGTGACAATATGAAAATAGAAAGTCGCAATATTGATCGAAAACCGGACAGTAGCGCGCGTGAAATTGTCAAACGTAATTTTGAAGACTTATCTAAAACAGCCAGGAGGGCAGTTAGGATTTGATAGTGCTTGTTAGGTTATATAACTATTAACAATGTCTATTGGACGTGATAGCTACACCTCTGTGAATTTATAAGAATGTTTTTATATTTTCATGGAAAACTAGTATTTGTCATATATATGTCTTTTGGACATGAAAACTTAAGATGTTTTGATTTTATATCACGACATGTGACATTTAGGTTCGTATCAAAGGTAAATAATATGTTATGAAGCTCACGGAGTGGCTCTTTAAAATGTGAAATGCACTTACCCAATATTATGGAAATATGGATATTTCTAAATTCCTTTAATGCATGAAATTTGAGAAATCTATGTATGTGTTGGATTATATCAAAAGAAAGATACCAAACGGTTAAGACAATCTAATTTATTTCAATGAGATGATATTTATTTAATTATTTACATATATGTGATTCTTTTGATATCTTGTTAAAATGGTTTGATCATGAATGTTAAGATGCGCCGTCTTGTCGGTTAAAGCATACCCACTTACCGCAGAATTACTTGCACTTCCACCTGTTGCAGCAATAAGACACAAATGAGTCTAGGTGAATGTGTATACGCTGACAGGTGTATTGATCAAGTGTGTGCGTTCAAGCGTTACAGTGTTGAATATTGAACCGTACTTCGATAATATTAAAGCAGCCTGTTGAGAATTCCTTTCTTATTGTAATAATTATATCATTGGGATGTTGCGATGAAATCTTATCGTTAACGAAACTTCAAAGAAAAAGTTTTTAAAATGGTATTGCTGGGTAATATTGACTTTCTAAAATTTTAAATTTTAATGTCTACTGAAAAGAAAAGTTAAGACTTAATAGTTTTAATTTAGAGAAGTTGTTTTCAAGCAATAAGTTTCTGTTAATCCTAACTTTGTCCACTCAGGATAGCACACTTACACAAACAAATATTTTAAAAGCTATAGGTTAAAACAAACACTGAATAGTCATTTGTATGATAATGTTAATAGTAAAGTGACAATATCATTTCAGGAATATGATAGTAGAAGGTAGAAGATACTAGTATGATGTCTACTTTTTTAGGAAAATCTTCATACGCGCAAATTCTTGAAGATTCTAAGAATATTAATCATGAGATGATAAACCTTTTTTACATTCTTGCCTTACTCTTACCACTTGGAGAGGATCCGGTGAGGGATCCGGCGACGGATCCTTGTATTCTTATCTACTGAGAATCCGGCAAGGGATCCGGCGGTGTCCGTCCGGATCCCGGATCCGGTGAGGGATCCGGCGACGGATTCCTGTATACCATTGTTGCGAGGATCCGGAGGATCCGGCAAGGGATCCGGCTGCCGGATTCAGGGTATATCCACCCTGTGCATGCTTTTAAAATGTATGTTACTTTTGAAGTAGCGTTGGGAGTGGTTACATTATCAAAGAGCCACACAATGTGCTATATATAAAGACCAACTTCTTTATTTGATTCAAGTTCTTTATTCTGTTCTTTCTTTCTTACTTCTTTCTTAATTCTTACAAGGCTTACAGATAAACTGAAACATAACAGAAAAACCCTGTCTTAGTATAGGATATTTCCCAAAACAAATGAAGCATAGCTAGAATTATCCAAACAAAATACTTACTCCTGAATTGTAAATTACAATGTTAGACAAGAAAAATATTACAATGTGAGCTAGGAGAGTGAGCTAACATACAAAATGACCTTCTTAATGGAACAGCAAGGGCAATGTTTACCTGCCACATGCAGCCTAGTTTATAGTAATGTTGAATGAAAATTATAAACTTATATATTGACAATGATGAAACATAAACCTAACTGCAAATATGAAAGACTCAACATTGTTTTGGACCTTAAATGAAACTTGAAAAGAAAATGTTCTTAATCTTGCAGGCCATGTCCTTCATGACCTACAAACCACATGGCTATGACTGACAAGCAGGATAGCTTATCACTTACCTCCCTTTATAGCTATAGTTATGCAAAACGGTTAGAAAAAAATGCAACTTCAAGTGGAAAATATAAACTTTATAAATTTGGAATGAAAATAAAAGTGAAGAATGATGCTTATCTTTGAGGTAAATTGAAATAGTAAAAAACACTTATACTTTGACCATTACACTATACATGCTCAAAGCGCATGCAGAAAATAAAGGGGAGCAGGAGATTTAAGATACATGTTGAAAAGCAATTCTGAATAAGCGAATCTTTAGTTGAGATTTAAAAGTGGAGAGTTCATTACAATCGCGCAGATATTGAGGCAGTTGATTCCTGGCTATTGATGCTGCATATGGGAACGATCTTTTTCCATAGGTGGATGTGTTCACTGTGGGAGGCACAAGAAGATTTTTGTCTAGAAAAGGAAGTGTTCGTGATGGTCTATGGACAGTTAGAGAATCAGTTAGATATGAAGGGGCAGGTCCAGAGAGGCATTGGAAGGTGAGGCAGAGAAGCTTAAACTGAATGATGTATTCAATTGGCAGCCAATGTAGGGATTTGAGGAGAGGTTTAACATCATCGTACTTCTTTAATTGAGTAACAATCCGGGCTGCAGCATTTTGAATGCGCTGCAGTTTATTGATTTGGGCCTTAATTGCACCAGCGAAGAGAGAGTTACAATAGTCTATACGACTGATAAAGATGCACATTAGCAGAGGTTTGGCAGCATCAGTTGTGAGACATTGACGAATATGACCAATGTTTCGAAGTTGACCAAAACAATTTCTTACTATTTTTAAGACATGGTCATCAAGGGACAAATTGGAGTCCACAGTTACACCAAGATCTTAAACAGTATCAGAATGTCAAAATGAAAACCTTCACAACTCAAATTTGTGCGCCTATTCAAAGGACCTAAGACGATAAACTCAGTTTTGGTGCAATTAAGTTTAATGTCATGACAGCAGTCTCAGAGTGTCTGTACACCAGTATTGGCATTTAGAATGGTTGGGTCCAAAAGATTGTAAAGTTGTTAGCATAGTGATGGCGATTTAAATGATACACATCCACAACAGTTTCCAAATCTTTCACATACAGAGTAAAGAGAACTGGGCCTAGGACAGATCCTTGTGGCATGCCACAGGTAAGATTGACAGGAGTCGAGAGTCGGTGTTCTATCAGCACACGCTGGTCCCTGGAGGAGAGGTATGACTGGAAGGCAGTAACGTCGATACGAAAGTCAGCGTTCAGGCGATTGAGGAGCCTACTATGATCAATGGTGTCAAATGCACTGCTTAAGTCCAACAGAACCAGAATTCCAAGTTATTTCTTGTAAACTTTACAGAAGAAGGGGTCGATATACCGCAACCATGTTCGTCACAGGTTTGCCAGACGTTATCACAAAGTCCAATAATTCATAGGAAGATATGCTTTCTCTCTTAATGAAAGAAGATGCATTATCATGCAAAAGTTTAACGTTTAGAGACAACCTGAATACACCTCCACCTCGAGAAAGACGAGGTTTATGCTTACACACATATCCTGATGGTGTCATTGAGACAACTCTGGACTCATCCCCAGACGATCGGAGCCAAGTCTCTGTTAATACAAGAATGTCTATTTCATTTTCGATGAAGATCTTCACATTTATTGCAACATGAACGGACATTCAACAGAGCTACCGTTAGTTTTGGGAAACATTATTTGGAGGGAGAAAGGAATCTGATCTCTCATTGGCTGGTATGGCAGGGCTGTTTGACTTCCCATGACGCCTGCATAATTTATAGTAATATACAATGCACCTGTGTACCTCTTATTTCATAAGATAAATGATAATAAAAGTATTTCGTAATATATTAGCATTGATTACAAAACACATTGATGAATACATTTAAACAGTCTACATGTAGCTGCATCAACCAAAACGCCTGTATCAAGGGTAATTTGGTTACAGGATGTCAAAAATACCAAAATCTGAAAGTGTAAGCAATGAAGAGGAATACCCATGCTCCTTTATAGTTGAAGATCAAAAAGTAGTTGTCACTTTCAAAACTGTACATAGGGTCGAAGTCTAAGATTTTGTATTCTTTTCTTGAAATTATTCAAAATTTTAAAACGTCATGACATAAATGCCTTTGGAAAGAACTCCAAATTATCCATGATGACCATGACCTATAGTGAAAAAATCAGCAAACACTAACATATGGCAAATGAGGGTAATTTTTTAAAAAGGGACAAAAGAAGGATTGCCATTGCCAGGAAAATGGCGACGTATGTCTCAACAGATAATGGTTCATTTGAATTGGAAAAAACAGTATATTTTAAAACGTGGTTTTCCAGAGAGGAAAATCCAATTAGCTTTAGACCAACGTTTACACTGACGTTACTTACACATCCTATTGTACGCATAGTGGTATGCGCTCATGAAATATTATTCGGTGGCTATATATTGATGACTAAAAAACATATGACGGTGACAACTTCGAAATGGTATTAAAAATAATTTCTTTTAACTGACTGTTAACAGTCGAAGGTCAGTCAATGATTAAAACTTTTACTTTAACTTTAACTTTGACTTTTGATGTGTCATAAAATCATGTTACCCCGCATTTCAGTCAGTTGACTTCATCAAATGTTTTAAAAAGAAAGTGCTTCTTGGGATGTGTTGAAACTTTGGATTAATCGTCAATTTGAATTCTTCAATGTTTTAAGCAATGTTGTATTCATCTGAGGTACTATCTAATTTTGCTTTTTTTATAGAATCATTATCAAATGGCGACAACTTTCTTTTGATGTTCTTTTTTTCTTGATTTTGTTGAAATTCATAAGAAATAACAACAGCCATCCCAACGTTAATTTTCATACTTAACAAACTAAACGTTCTAAATATTTTTTCTTGTACATATCCCTGTCCATCTCTTGCTGTACAATGTTGTCAGATGATTGATGGATTTTATGTAGAGGGCTATTCTAAGTTAACTTGTGCCCAGTCCTTTTTTCAATGAATAAAATATGTTTCAATCAAATATCTACTGGAAAATGTTCCAGAGGATTTCATGTGACAGTTATTATTTAGTCATATCGGTATCTAACTAACAGAAGATAACACTGTATTGGACAAGGAATGACAGCACAAAATTCGGATTATTTAACAAAACTCCGACACAAACTCCCAACCTGCTTCAGAGATTTCATGTTGCAGTCAATAATTTACTATAAGTGGTGTTTGTACTCAACTTTTAAAAGGAGAAAACTTTTGTCCAGGTTTGCCAGTGGTACCAAGACACTGTGGTACATTAATAATTGTCAATTTTCTGCACTAATTATGTGTAATTTCTGGCTTGCTTAAGAGACAAATATCAAATTAGATTTACCTGTATCTGTTTGCCAGAAAATATGAAACAAACACATGTTCTATGGATCACTTACTTCAAATCGTAAATATGTAAATTAAAAAAAAGAAATATATATATATTCTCTTTGATCATTGTGTCAATATGAAATTCTATCAAATACTTTTTGTAGGTTTGAATTGCTTAAATTTTATGCCAGGCTAGCCTGTAATATATATATTTGATAGAATTTCATTATGACACAATTATCAAAGAGGACTTTTAACCCTAATCATGATAATGCTATGTCTATCGTGAAACGTTATCTTCCTATTTTAAGTTCTAGTCAAAAAATGAAAAAGAATGCAATTTCATAAACAGCCGTAAGCAACCCAAAAACTTACGAAATTTTTTGACTACTTCTTGATTTGACGCAGTTGAGGTTATTCAAAGTGTGGAGATTCACGTTGCTTCACGTGTGAAAGTATTATTGAAGGATGTTCCATAAATATTTCACCAAAGGCTACATTTGTTGTTAAACAAAACATGAATTGTGACACCTAAAATGTTATTTATGTAATCATATGTGCTGGATGTAATGAGAAATATATCGGGAAACAGAGGAAAAATTAAAGAGGAGAATGAACCTTCATCGATCCCACATTAACCAGCCCCGAAATCGAACTATCCCTCTCAGTGAACATTTAGAAAAATGTGGTAATGGCAAGTTCAAGGTTTTCCCGATATACAAACTCAATTATAACAATGATAATGATTTACTTTTGAAAGAATCATATTTCATTCGTAAATATGCACCAAAATTAAATGGCAAAACATAATGTTGCTTACAATACATTTTGTTGTTGTCAAGTTCATTATGACGTTATTTGTTCCTGTGTGACGTCATAGTATTATGTACTTAGTGTCAGTTACTGCATTAAACGGCCTGATGAAGCAGGTACATTCAAGCAGGTACGAATGTACCTGCTGAAAAGGTTTGCCAAATGTAATTCAACTTCATCTTCTTCTTTTTAATATATACTACCATAGAGTTTGAACATTCTTTTTACTAGTTTAATATATATATATATATATATATATGGATCATTCTCAAAATTTTGCCCAAATGTGAGTCAGTAGCACATTGCTCAGAAAATGTGATTTCAAAATATTTTCAAAAGTCATTTAATCAGATTAAATATATATATATGGGTCATTCTCACAAAATGGCCACATTTAGACCATGGAAAATACAGACATATTAAGTTTCTAAATGTATGATGTCTTTATTGTTTGCATTGATCCATCAATTGGGAAATCTATTTATGATAATTTGCACACACGAAGGTGATAAAATATCTTAGAAATAAAGTTTACAATTTATCAAGTTGAGAAAAATGTCAGTGGTGTAACAAGCTTAAATGTGAATATTTTCTCAATTTGATGTTGAATAAGGAATATTTTCAGTGTTGTCATTTTCAGAAAAAACGTATATTATCTCATGTGTTTATTTTAATATCTTAATCATAATTTTGGCAAAAACGATCTTGACATAATACTGTTACACCAATGACACGTTTTGTTACACCACTGACATTTCTTTATAAAAGTTTAAATTAAGTACCTCTTGTTCCTAAATAATAAATTTGAAAACCTCGATAGCAAATTCTGAACAGTAAGATTTTTTAAGAAATAGAAAGATATTCAAATGTATAAAATTGATATTTTGTAGCATTGTTGTAACACCACTGACATATTTTGTTACACCAATTACTTGTTTGACCTAACTCTATGACAAAGAAAAATTATTCATCTTATTGCTACCTGACAAATTCAAAGGGTTTAATAGAACATTCTTAACACTTAGATTTTTTAAGTTTTCATGAAAATAAGCCTACCATGAATTTATTAAACATATTGTAGTAATAGTGTTACACCAATGACATTTTTGTTACACCACTGATTTTTTAAAACCTAACTCTTAGATACAGCCAAATTAAGTACATTTATTTGCCATTTGGAAATTTAAAGGATTCCATAGTACATTATTAAAAGGTAAATTAAAAAACTTTTCAGAATAAATCATCATAACATAGAAACGAACAAGTTGTGTAACACCAATGACATATTTTCTTATACAACTAATGTTGCTGGATCCTACTCAAAGATTTATGAAACCTTATTGCCTTTATATGTTACCAAACTGGTCTTACAAAAAGTTATAAACACTTGGCTGTTGAAAGTTTTCACCCAAATAAAATTATAATAGAATGAACATTTTGTTCAACCATTGAAATGTGTCTATCAACTTCATATCCTAATATACCATATGTAATTATCTTAAGGGACTTATAATGAGAAAAATTAATGGAAATTTGTGAAGATATTCAATACAATTCATTCAAACAATGATATGGCAACATGTTTTGTAAATGTAACCTTGCTTAACCTGGATGACTGAATGAATCCACTAATAATGAAACATGGAATCACCTATTGACCAGAATGGAAAGATTCTTCAGCAATTTGAAAATGCTGAAAAAATAACTTCGCTAGCCCAATGTAACATACAAACACCCAACCTAACAAATCAAATCAAACCTCAAATCAACGTCAACTAACAAGTAACATATTTCAAAAACAACTTTGAATATAGAGTAGAATAAAAAAGGAACTTCCCTTCTTTGAAGTCTAAACTATTTTCTCCCAGATTAACTTCTTCTCCTTAACAATTTAAAAACATCTTGATGGCCACGTATCTATTTGATACTGGAATTCTTTTTAATTCCTACTGTTACAAATTAGATGACATGCTGTTCATTACTTCATTTGTCATATGGTGGTAATTTGAATCATTCAAGTCAAATGATACTGAAATGTCATTTATATTCATATGGATATTTTACCACAAAACACAAAATCTATATAAAGAAACCATTTATTTTACAAATGAGACCAGCAAGAAGATGCAAATAGGGAAACAAACATCAAAATATAGAATTAGTTATCATTTACAAGTTTTATCATAAAAGCAGCAAAATTGTCATTGGTGTTACAAATTTACCAATGGTGTAAGAGGTCTAGCAAGCCATGAGAAACAAAATGTAGCAATTTTACTTTTTGGTATAACTTATAAGTAAAAGATTTTAATAAACTTAAAAAAATTAAATACTTTGGATAAATGTAATAACAGCAAGTTCATTTTTGTGAAAAATTGTGTTAAAGAACTTTGTCAATGGTGTAACAACACCTGTCAATGGTGTAACATTTTCCCAATGTCACACCACTGACTGTTCCACCACTGACCCATTCACACTTTCAAGACCTTTAAAGCAATAAATGCACCTTACCTAATGATCACATTACATCAATGAAGCTGTATCATTAGTTTTAATTGACTAAAAATATTAAATGTTTTGAATTAGTTTAGGTTGATAAATAATCACTGTTACCCCACTGATGGACGAGTTGTAGGCGAGGCTAAGGATCCGATGACGTTTTGATTGACATTTTGTCGTTTTCATGCTGAGTGTTGAATTCATTCGCGTATATAGTGCAGCTCTATTTGTTGAAAATTTTTATGTTTGGAGCAATGAAATCTTTTAAAAACACCCAAAGTATATAATTATTGATAGGAATTGACTTCAAAATTTATCAAGTTCATGGAGGTACAAACAAACCGCTTGGCGTTAATCTGCTATACGTCCGTGAACTTAATAAATTTTGAAGTCAATTATTAAATAAACACCTGTTTGTGAAGGCTTGGTATCAGATGTGAAAGCTACGTAGCATGACAACAACAGAGATGAAAATAGTTTTGGTTTTTGATGTGCATGTTATTAGGTCTTCAAGACATAGTCTGGAAGACCTATTGTTATTATCCGATTTCTTCAAGTTCTTTTTGTTATTATTATTATTATTTGTACTTTTTTTGTTACACGGTTACAGCTAAATCGGCTGTTTCAAATTCGACCAAACTTGGTATGCAGATAGCCCTTACTGAGGAATAGACAGACTAAGCTTTTGAGTCCCACTCAAATTTTAGAAAATTAACATAAATTGTTTTTCAAAATGCACTTAGAGACTTGCAACTTCTTTTAAAAGATGCGCAATTACATTTGCAGCAAAGAATGAAATCATGGCAAATTCGTAGCATGCATAGTTTCGCCGCCATATTGCTTTATTTGTCTTTTTTACATTTTCGCAGCCCATGCACCTTTGACAATCTTCTTCTCTGCAGATACTTGCAGTACAGAGCTGAAATTTATACTAAATGTAGCTGAAGCATTACCCTCTTGAATTCCTAACATAGAAGGTCCCAACACTAAAACTTTTTTTCTCAGCAACCCTTCAAAGTCGAGCGACATAGCTCCTGTGACCATTATCAATTTCTTTGAAATAATCACTGTTTGGTAATGACATTTGGTCACGTAAATAAGTAACTGTGTACCACTGACACAAAACAGCATGTGATGGTCAAACACTGTGTGAAGGTCAAAGAGGAAGTCTTGAAGACCTAAGTACTGCCTCGGCAGTCCTAGTATTACATAATCTTTTTATCTCTCAAGTTTACCTTAAAGACTAAGGCATCTACTTGAAAATGACCAGGGGTCAATTTCCATAAAATCCAGGTTTGATATTTTTCAGTACAATCTGCAAATAGTGACTAATGAACATTCAAGGAACTTACCATCTTTTTTTTGTTAATCAGTTTTTTAATTAAAGCTATTCTACAATTTTAGTTACAATTTAGATTTTCTTCTAGTATGTGTTTTATTTATATTATATATGAAAAAAGCTCAAGTTAGCTTTTCCTGCTACATACTTACTTATGTTCGTGCCCATAATCAGTCATTTATTGATGTGATAAATAAATCATATCTAAGGCGCACTTATGAATAGCAGACAAAAAGTGTATTGAACATAATTTTCTGCTTTCTTTGAAGGTTATTTTCTCCCACAATGTATTTGTTACTTTAATTTGTTGGAGTTACGCTGACACAAATTTTCTTTTAAAGCAGGATTTATTGTCTGTGATGAGTTTTGTCTAACTTATGTTTGTTTGTTTGATTTTTTCCTAGATTCAGATCTTTCAGATATTTACCTCAGCTAGGATGATTGTTGAGTACACATTCTATAAGTAGCTCTATCTGACCTTGAGTTTGATTTTCTACATTTAAGTATCTATACCTGGAGCTGGGGTTTCTCGAGTTATTAGCTCGCTGCACTTTGAGTTTGTTTTCATACAATTATATATATTTACCTGGTGTTGGGGTTTGTACAGTTAGCTATCTATACCTTAGATATGCATACGAAATATTAGTGACATCACTTGTTTACTGATATGTGCTCACTCGCACATTCCGAGACTACATTATAACCGATCTTTTACTTTTTGCTTGCCACATTCAATACTGTAAGGTAGTATCAAAGTTTTCTGGTGAAAAACTGATGAAAAATTTAAATTTACGACCTTCCACCTTTTTACTTTACTGTCATGTTTAAATAATTTTCAAGATCTGTCTGGAGGGAGTGTAAGCTGCAAATGAGGAAGGGATGATGAAGTTGGATGCCACTAAATAAAACACTTCCTGCAATTGACGCCACACTGCGCCACACTGCTGTCTTATTGACAGACCATTTCACTTGTACTCTGAGTCTCTTCCAGTCGAATAATAACAAATTTATATGGGAGTTATTTACGACAACATATTCACCAACATCTTCTCTTCCTGTGATCGCCAAATCCCTAACAGAACCGAGGCCAACTTGATTCAATCTGGATTTGGTTGTCTTAAGTTCAAAGCGAGTATGCCCAGGTTGTCTAAAAAGCGTCAAAATCGTCAAGCGCCTTCCTGTTAAACAATAAATGCTGGTTGTTCTAAGCAGACCACAGACGGAATTATCCATATGCTCTCTGAAAGATAATATTATTTTTGCTAAAAGGAAAAAGGCAAAACATACCTATTTATGAGCAATATTGATAGCTAAAACTCTACAATTGTAATTTGGAGCTCCAATGATAAATTTACCACATTCATAATTTGATTGTCATCGAGCAAAAACTACATATTATACTTGGTAGATAAGCATTGTGTGGACCCCTAAATGAAATTAATTCGATGATAGTTGTTATTGCTATGATGTCATAACAATGTAGAAGCCTTGCTGATGAATGGATGCTTCTACCTCATGAGATCTTTGCTAAAACGATTTATCAACCGGCCCATTTCTGTTCATATGCATTCTGATCGTGACAAAGTACTGATAGGCATGGCTTTAAAGGCTAAATAAGCTATATGGTCCTTTTTCATTTAAAAGACAAATAACAAGACAACAGTTGCAAATTTGTTTTGATTAATTCCAAGACATCCTAATTCTGTCGTCTATGGTATAATAAGACACATAATGTATAGCCATATAATAATGGATCTTATGATATCATAGACGAAATAATTAAAATCTAAGTCAGATACAAGATCTGTCGTAAGATACATGATCTTTTTCCTAAATCATTCTTCAAGGCTGCATTTACAAATATATTCATGTTTTTTTAGCACAGATTATATATACACTTGCTCTTTAACAATCTTTATAAATAGCAGTACGTATTTCTTAACTTCAATTCTAATAATTTTTACAGAACGAAAATGGTATTTTCTATTTGCATCTATCATAAACAATATTTTCAATGTGAAATGACATTTCCTTTAAATCATAAGGATGTTCTACAAACCCAAAGTTTCGAATGGTAACGTCCTTGATGATCCTCGTCATTGAGAGATCTGGCTCAGAGTAGATGGTGAGTAGAAAGTTGTACCCGCAGTTGGTACTGTACAAGCACCTGCCCTTGCTGTTGACACACGGACCAGAGAAGATCTGTCTATTGTACTCCTGTCTCTCGCACAGATCCAAGGTCCTGTTGGACAGTTCTCTGGTGGAGACATTCAGGTACCCTAACAGTACGAAACACTTGGACATATCAGGTCTACATTTGAGAAGCAGGAACACGATGTTGGAGTGTTTAGAGCTTTCCTGCATGGAATTGACAGTGCATTTTATTCTATCCAGGCCAGGTGGTACTTTGATGTGAAACTTTCCTCTCGCAGGCTTCACTGAAAAATGATGGAAGTCAATAAATGGAACAGATATAGCAAATAAAGTGTAAACTTATGGAATTTGTCTGGCATTAAAAAGGATAGATTGGTGTAAACCTTGATGATCTCTCGGACGTACAATGTGAATGTTTTGTCTGCCTAAAATGAGTAATTGACTAAATCTTTATTATAATTTCAAAAAGTTGATGTCGAAACAGAATTGAATTTATTCCTCTTTCGACCAATAAAAAGAGTGTCATCATAACATTTTTTAAAACTCTTAGTCAGTAAATGTACAGTCTATGTGTGAAAACCTTAATTGGGTAATAAGATTTGCCAATACATTAAAGAAGCTTGATAACCTGAAAGTTTGAAGGGTTGATTCCCTGATTCTGCCACTAGATTTCTGTTTGAAAATGAAAACAACATCTTTGAATACGACGAATCAATATTTACTCACTGGTATTCATTTTTCTGGTACCACTGAACACACATATTTGTATTCCTGTATGAGAGAGAATGAGGCGGGTATCCTGCTTTCTCTTCACTTTGCATATCAATTCTCTCTGAAGTCATAAACCATTTCCTGATCAATTTCAATAATAACCGATTTCTTCAGATAATATGAGCATATCCCTACAGAAAAATGAGGTGGTGAATATAAGATTTAAAACATGTTATGAGCTGAGTATTTAGAATTACTCTAAAGAAATTCCTTGTCTCTCGTATTTTTATAGCTGATAATGTCTATCAATTCTTGAACAATGGGTAAAAATTCTAAAGCTGAAATAGGAAAAAGCTTTTAACAGATACAATTATTTTTGTGCTGGGGTCGTTTTGGTCTGATGAGGTGGCAATTATGTAAAAATGAATTATTCTGAAGAAATCCCCGGTGCCTCATATCTTTATTGTTGATACTGTATATCAAATTATTGAATAGTAGGTAAAAGTAGGTAAAAATTCTAAAGTTTAGACAGGTAGAAGCTTATTACAAATACATAATTGTTGTGCTGGGGTTGTTTTGGTCTGATGACTTGGAAATTATGTAAAATGATATTTTGAAGATAACAAAAGAGCTGTCGAATAGCATTTTAAGAGGCGATGATTATCGAGTATGAAAACTACATACTAAAGAAAAATTTAGCAGGAAACAGAAATTCTGAATTAAGAAAGTTAAGACCTGATAGTCGCGAAATTTGTAATAGGAATTTGATACTGAGACACATATATATTGATACAAAGAACAACATAAACAAAAGACAGCCTACATTCATCTGTATGACTTACCTTAGAACTGTTGAGACTCACTAACGTTGCATGAAATTTGGTTTCTCTCAAAATACAAGATAAGTGTTGTGCACAAAACACTGGATATAGACATCTTCCAAATTTTGAACACAACTCTTCACACATTCTGGCACCAACCGGACCTCTGACATCATTTCCGGTTATAGTTTTAGAAAAATATGTCCCAAATATTAACATGAAATACAGAAACGACATTTCAACGGAAATGTTGATTTCTGGACATACATGTATATCATTTTCACTTTGAATTAGTATTCAATTGCAATTGATATCGTTTTCAATATGTGCAATTAAGTCAATATTGTTTGACTTTATATTCATAAAGCATTCCTCATTAAGATATTTTCAATATTGACAGTATTTGCCGTCCAATAACACAGGTTAATAAACTATTTAGATCCAAAGATAAAGATATGAGTAGAACATAAAATGTTTGATAATTGTATGCGAATGGTTTTAATTGATGTTTTATGGTGATGCTAGAAATAAATTGGTGTGAGAAATACTGTAATATTCATGATGATATTTTGACATTATCAAAGCAAGCAGTTTAAAGAAATTGGTTAATGGCTAGCTGTGTATAGTGCAGGCAATGTCAAACTTTATATCAATCGGTCATACACTTGAGTTTACTTTACTTATAGAAATTTATGGATGGGTAAAGAAAGGGTCTACCTCTGCAAACCATCTCAACCGATTACCACTCTGCTTCAATTATTAGAGATGTTGTATCTTTGCAAAGATTTCAACGTCACGTCGGCTGCTAGAAAATCCTCTCTGTTTTATAGCCTCATGTGACATAACATGGGAAGTAATGATAATCACGTCGTACTGTTGTAAGAGATTCACATACTAATTGCAATGTTGTTACTTTTGCTAACGGTAATTGGCAGCTGTTTAGATTTTATACGAATTTACTGCTGTAAGAGATGCGAGAGATGAAATATTAACTTATAAGGTTTAAGGTAATCGGTAACTGTTTAGATTTTAGAACATTTTTGAAGACAACTGAAAGAGATTGGATAGTTTTTAAAATATCTGAATGTAGGTATCTATAAACAGATAATGAAATGCAACAAAGCAGTTCAAAACGTTTTGACAAAAAATTTCAAAGATAATTGTGAAGACATTTCATTAAATTGTTTACATGTATGATTGAAATTGTTTAATTCTTTGTGTCTTTTATATGGTGATGCTGAATTAACACTTTTGTCCTTCTAATGATATGTTGAGTGCCTTTCTAAAACAATTACCCAATATCTTTAATTTTCGTTTTTATACTTCTTCTCAGGGACCGATGGCAGAATGTTTTGTTTTACTTTGCTGTAGAATTTCTGGGTCTTTGTCACCACTAAAACCCTTATAACCTAACCAGATAACAAAAAAAACTTAAGCAGCAAATGTGTCCATTATTTAATAGCTTCATAAATAATCAATACTCAAATGTCACCATTGTGTTAGATGTGCTTGGTTCATACATTACATGTAGAGAGGAAACGTTTTCTTTAATTTTCTAACAATTTCCACATTGAAAGAGGCTTTCAAGAGTAATTCACTTATATCACGGCTGCAGGGAGAAAGCCCGCGAAACCTGCGAACAGTGGCAGTAACTAGCGAACTTTGGGTGGTACTGCGTTAAAATCAGTGAAGCATTGCACCCAAACCTAACTGTGTGTAGAACAATTTTCTTCTGCAGATATAGCTGCCGAGCCCGTGGCGGGATTCAACATTGAAAGAATAAAAAATCATAGACGAATACAAGCTTTCCATATGAAGATATCTTGAATATTTGTCATACAATAACATATGTTTAGTAAACTCTATAGAGCTTAAGATTAGGTTATAAATACAAATTAGGATTATTCATATGATGGTCTTTTGACTATTTAAAGCGAACACTTTGATGAAACTGATAAAACATAACACTAATCTATAAGAAATATAGACAAATTCTTGACAATGACAAAATGTGTATAAATAGAGCATGTTATATGGGAAGAAAAATGTATATATCCATGTCTTCATTAACCTAATCTAATATCAGATTTCGGGAGGTATTATTTTGCAGCTTTCTAATTAGATTGATCGATCTTGTGATATCAGAAATAATCTCTTGTATTTGATATTCAACAGACAAAAAGGGGCCAAAGCATAACTGAAAGAATTCATAAATACGTTGTGTTATTGCCTAATGATATAGATTTTTCTTCTTAGTCGTCATATCAACTTGAGTTGAGGTTTGAGTATGAAAATTTCTTAACGAGATTACAAATACATAAAATGTTTACTTTAGTGACATTTGTATCAGAATTCCCAGAAAATGTTACTATATGTACTTAATTTTTGTGCCAACTTGATATTTAAGTTGGTGATTTCTTTGTTGTGTTATCTAAAATATTTGTTCATCTATAAGTCTTATCACACCGTGTGAATATATCTCTGTTTTTGAATGTAACAATCGATGATAAAATAACATACCTGGCGCGAGCATCAGAAACATCCTATGTAAACCTAAAGAATTTTGGTAACCGTTCCCAACGACCTTTTATTTCAAATGATTGTCATCATCAATTCAATTCCTTTTATTCGGTATAAATGCCAGAGAGCTATGAACAGATAACAATGTTAATTTTTCAGATGGATTTATTTAACATTTCTCAAACATAATGATTCTCTTGTGAACTTAGCAATATTTAACAAAATAGTTTTCTTAGTATATGACAAAAGCGCATAAAACTTATTCATATCGGGTGAAATACAATTATACTTTGGGATATATTTTAATCTCAGTTGCGAATATAACGTACATTTTAGAAGGAAGTGATATTCGTCTTCTACACAACCTAACGCACACTATGTACATATCCTATCACAACGTGCAATGCCACATCGCCTACCAATATTAATCATTAAGGGAAGTTCACCAATGCCTAATAAACATAACAATCTTCTATATTCCCTTACTGGGATTACATTTAGATAATATTCAACTGTTACAATGATTTATATTCTTTATAGCTAGATAACTTACTTGATTACACAAATTATTGAATACAAATCATGATTATTACAGTCTTTAAGTCTTTGTACAAAGCTATTGATAAATAAAATGCTATTACCAACATCTTGGGTAATCCATACCATACCAAAACCTTTTGAAAACAAAATATGTTTAACATGTGTGGCCCATGTTGTGCATTTACACTCATCTAATGACTTACATAAAAGGTAACCCTGTTTTGGATATCTATGTCTGGGCATGAATGATAACTTTAACCAAAATTGAATACATCTTTTGTGATAATCAACAAAAAGTCCCTGTCGACCACATTCACCCAGTGCAGCATCGTTTGAAACATAATATCCGACACCAAGAACATATTTACAAAATTTAACATGAAAACGTTCGACATAAAATTTTTTGAAATAGCCCCATATTTCACAGGAATAAAGTAGAATGGGTTTAATTTGGGTATTAAATTTTTTGAATAAGACTGATGGTGAAATGTTCTTTAACTTGTATTGAAGTTGCTTAGCAGCAAAAAGGGCCTTATTGGCTGTTTGAACTAAAACATTTATCCCTAATGACCAGCATAATCTATTTGAAAAAACAAGTCCCAAATAATAATAATACGTAGATGTTTTAACAGTATCAGTGCCAAACATCCATTTTTCCGTCCCTCTAAGTGTAACTTCATTACGAAAAACTAAAATCTCTGTCTTATCTAAATTTACGGTTAATCCCCATTTAATACTAAACTGCTTAAGAAAGTTAAGTTTTCTCTAACACTGTCATCAAACAAACATAAATCATCTGCATAAAACAACAACAATATATCAAAAAATTCTTGACAAACAAAAATACCTCTTACATGTGAATCATACAGCATATTTTCAAGTTCTACCACAAATAATGAAAATAGTAAAGGACTCAGAACACAACCCTGAAGTTCTGCCTTTCTTGTGCAGTGGTTCAACTAACCCTTTCGCCCACTCCTCAGGAAATTTGCCACTGTCCAATATAACGTGGAATAAAACAGATATGGCATTAATTCGTATTTGAAACATTTCAACATTTCAGGTGTAACAGCATCAGGACCAGGCGCTTTACCAACTATAAGACCGTCAAGAGTCATCGTTACACACACTGCAATTGAATGCATCATGGTCTATTCAGAATCTTTCTGCTTCACGGAGATGGTCTTGATCAGTATCAGAATTGAACATTCTCGAAATAAGAAACCCACTAAGATTGAGTTTGTTGTGACTGTTTTTGGTTTGATAAATTGTTTATTTTGATGCCAGAATGTTTTTGAATTACTACAACAATTCGTCAGAATATTAACCATGCTTCCTTCGTATTGTTCTTTCTTGTCATCATCATTAGAAAAGCTTCAGCCAAATTTCCATCCTTAATTTATTTGTTGACTATATATTGTACACGTTCATAAGTCCAAAATGATTAGACGTCTTAACAATATACAAACTAGCAATCAAAAGCAAAGAGTTATCCATTTGTTGTTGAAAGAGGCCATAATTAAGAATTGAAAGTGAATGCTATGAGATTACATGGTACCTGTTTGTCATAAAACAGAAGACTTGTTGTGACAACGATTGGCAGACGTTGAAATTGATGTAAAGATGCTGTAGCGCAATTGGCACTTTGTTAATACAAGCACCGTTCTTCATGAGGAGGTCAAAAGTACGACTACCATCACAACGCGCAGCAGGACTTAAGCTTAAGTGGACAAGGGCCCTTCAGATCGGTTTACGGGTTCTAATTAGCTGGTATTTTGAAAAAGCCGTATCTTAGCTGATTACAGATATTTAAATTCACTGTCACATTCGAATAGATTGGAAAAAATCCCGAAAGTTGCCATGGGGCATTTCGGTGGATCTTTGAGACATTTATTTTATTGCACTTAAAGTGTCCATTGAGAAGGACAGTTTAGCTTTGATGGTCTCAAAGTATGACAAACCCTTGACAAGTCCACTCCTGTAAATCATTAATTAATAGCAATATCCAGTTTTATCTCTTTATTAAATCGGGTCAGTTTCAGTTATGATATCAGTAAGTATACATAAACTAACGGGCAAAAGAAACGATACCAAACTTTCAGATCAAATATTTTTTTACAAAACTGTTGAAAATGTAAATACACGACATTGAAATGATTCCCCTATGTCAGTAATCATATGTGTCACGAAAATTGTTGCGTTTTGGCGATCCGTTTCCGGGAAATTGCATTAAAGCGAGATTTTTTTACATGAAAATCACATGTTGCACGTGCATCATTTGGGTATAAAAGATGTGTCTTATCATTCGACGACATACCATTTCTTCAACTGTACATGGAAACATGGCAAGATTATCACCAGAAGAGAGAGAGAGAGGGCCGTCGGGATGATACAGATGGGTGCAACGCATGCACACGTGGCTACGACGTTGGGTTGCAGCCGTATTACTATCACCAGGCTTATGAGACGGTACAGGCAGACAGGGAGGACAGTAGACTTGCCGAGGAGTGGAAGACCCCGCGTAACAACCGCCAACGAAGACCGCCATTTGCGAATTCTTCATCTGCGGAACCGCTTCCTGTCAGTGACGGAATCAGCGACGAATAGCCTTGGACATGCTGTCAGTCAAAGAACAGTGGCCAGACGTCTGAGACGACATGGTATTCGCGCCTACAGACCCGGCCGTGGCGTGCATCTGACGCCTCGACATCGACGTCAACGTCTCCAGTGGGCACGTAACGTTCGGCAGTGGCAGGCCCGGAACTGGCGAAGAGTCATCTTTTCGGATGAGAGTCGCTTCCAACTATTCAGAAATGATGGAAGAGCGAGGGTGTATAGACGTCGTGGTGAACGTTGGCGACGTTGTTGTGTTCAGACTGTGGTACCCTTTGGCGGTGGCAGTGTCATGGTGTGGGGCGGAATTAGCGGACAAGGGAAGACTGATCTCATTGTGGTTGATGGGAACCTCAATGCAGAGAGGTACATCGATCAGATTCTCCGCCCAGTGCTCCTACCATTCCTGCAACAGCACAACAACAGAACCCTGTTCCAGCAGGACAACGCCCGTCCCCATACAGCCCGTATTGTCAGGGATTTCATGCAAAGAAACAACATCAACGTGTTGCCATGGCCTGCCAGGTCACCTGACCTGTCACCCATCGAACATTTATGGGACCATTTGGATCGTCAAGTCCGTCAAAGAGCCGTGGTTCCAGGAAACCTCCAAGAGCTTGCCCAGGCCCTGAGAGAGGAATGGCAGAGAATATCAGACCGTGTTATCTTACGTCTGATGTTCTCAGCACGACGACGAGTTCGGGCATGCATCGAGGCCCGTGGCGGCCATACAAGATACTGAAAAACCTGTTTTTATGGGTGTTGTATTTTTAGGTGCTGATCGAATTCAGGACAATTTCATGAGTGAACTTTAAGGAGTTGTACGTCATAACACACTGACCTGAAAGACTTCAATATGTGATTGTTTGATGAACTTGTTATCTGTTTTTATAATGGAAATGAAATAAAAGATGTGTCATTTATTTTCTGTCTTTTATTGGTCAATTATACTTGGTATCGTTTCTTTTGCCCGGTAGTTTATATAGAACGTCATACTAGTGCATTTTGATGTTTTGTATTGAACGAGAAGATGTCATGGGAGCAGAGAAACAACGAGTTCGAAGAACGAGTTGTTTCTAGGCTCCCATGACATTTTCGAGTTCAATACAAAACATCAAAATGCACTAGTATGACGTTCTATATTTATTATATACCCGATCTTAATTAATAAAAATATGTTTTATGAAAAATAAAAGGTTGCGTAGCGATACACATTTTCACGCCATACATACTTCCGCGTTGAGGTTACCTTGACATTAGTATTAGTACGCAGATGACCGAATAACGCAATTGACCTGAATGCCACATTCCTCCGCATGACGTCAAGTATAGCAAGTCCGGCTTTTTACATCTTACAATAACAGCAAATAGATAAAAAGAAAGATATTTTGATGAAATTCAGAATTAATTTAATATGATAAAGCATAAATCAAACAATGATCAAGCTATTTTGTTTATAAACAATCGTGTAGAAATCAGTAACTTTTAAAGTTCAAGGACATTTTCAATATTTTCAAATACGTTGGCTCGCGCCATCAGTTAGTCGGAGTCACTGTTGAAGATAACTCGTCTACGCTTTCGCTGCCGATTTTCATGGTTCATGGTATTTGTTTATAATTGTAATCAAATCATTTGGAAATGACAATCTTGTTTCATAAGAGCTTTTGTGCAACTCTCACAAACTGGGAATCCCAATGACCTAAAAGTATATCTATAAATAGCTGCTTCGGGAAATCCGGGAAGTCCCAAGGTTCAGAAAAAGTAGAACCGGCAGGGGTGCAATACGGAATCTCGAGTGCAATACACTACAGAAATGACTTGGTTTCCGGATCACTGAAACCACCATGAAACGACATGGAAACCAGTATTTCCACTTGGTATCCAGATAGGTTTCTATAGTTTCATGTCGGTTTCCATGAAAACTGAAACCTACTTTTGCCCCAGATCCGGACGGTATCCATCACCGTTCTTTACACACTCCTCCAAGTAGGATCCACTTGGTTTCCGTGATTGAAGTTTCATGTTGGTTTCCGTGAAAACTGAAACCTACTTTTGCCCCAGATCCGGACGGTATCCATCACCGTTCTTTACACACTCCTCCAAGTAGGATCCACTTGGTTTCCGTGATTGAAGTTTCATGTTGGTTTCCATGAAACTGAAACCTACTTTTGCCCCAGATCCGGATGGTATCCATCACCGTTCTTTACACACTCCTCCAAGTAGGATCCACTTGGTTTCCGTGATTTTAGTTTACTGTAGATTTCCACTTGGTTTCCTTGTTTAGTCAGTATATTGTATGTTTCAACCTGGTTTCCATATTCAGGTTTATTGTAGGTTTCAACTTGGTTTCCGTGTTTTGTTAGTTTATCGTAGGTTTCAAACTGGTTTCCATAACCTTATATATTATAGGTTTCAACTTGGTTTCCGTGTTTTGTTAGTTTATCGTAGGTTTCAAATTAGTTTCCATGTAGTGTTTATTGTGTGTTATGTAGGTTGTACAATGAACAAACACATTAATTGCCATAAACTATTTATTGCAATAAAGACAAAAAACATCCATGGAAAGTTAAAATACCTACAAGGTAAAATGTAAGTGTGAATTTAAGGTGGTTCACAGTGTATGCCGATCTTAAAAAAGCATTCCTCCTATAAAAACATTTTATAGAAAATATTACCAATCCATTCACTATCAACGTTTATTCAAACACACAATTTCGAAGAATGAATTCATCTTTAAACGAGTAGTAAGAAAACGTAAGTTTACAAATTAATCCCTTTTAATTAAATCTCCAATCTTCATTGAAATAGATATTCTATGACAGCTATGAATATAAATATATGCATATGATGGTTTAGAAATGCCTTTAGTTATTCATTGCAAAATTAACAATCTACAAAAGTGCAAAATATACACAATTCACCCTGTTCACTTTTCAGATGTTTTGGATTGGTCTTTATTCTGAAACAGAAAACAATTGTATAGATGTTTAAAATATTCATGTGAATACATGAAGATGAGACTTTCAATCTTCCACGGTTACTTCTTTTCGCAAGCATACATATCAATTAGGGAGAGTAGTTAACAATCAATCCGTATGCTTACTTAACAATTGAATGTACTTACGGCCTTGCAACCCTCCTTGTTGCTTCAGTGAACACCTCAGATAAGCAAATTGAATTGAAAATGAAATTGATATATCTCTTATTTTGAATTTCGATAAAAATCAGCAATTTAATGTTCAAGTTATACTAGAATATGTTGGATTTATCACCATAACAACGAATACCATTAAGACATATAAAATGATAAAAATGAGGAAAAAATCTTTTACAAAGCCCTCATAAAATCATAATTTGTAGATAACAAAAGAACTTACTGTATGTTTAATTGAATAAACTATGTTTAAACCACAACAATTATTTCTCACAGCAGTCTTCAATTGTCCAACTTGCAACATTACTGTGAGGCACTGTATGTATATTGATGGTTCACACTAAAATTAACATCAGCAACATAGTTAATCTTCTAAAAGTTTACATAAGTCGAGCAGTTTTAAAAACCAATTGTTTCATTTTCATCTAGCAAAATAATATTCTTTTGCATAAGTTATATTTTTTAAAAATATCTCATTTTACAATATTCTTATAAGTTGAATAAAGGAAAACCATTGAGTTTGTGACTTGCACCTTAAATAGTATCCAAAGAAAAACACAAACATTTAGTTGAAATCGAAAGTTTAGTTGAATCATGGTATAACAACTGTTACTGTTCCCATGTTCCCATGTTCCCATGTTCCAAATTCTGCTATTACACAGAAAACCTACATACTTTCAATGAAAACAAATAGATAAAGTAGAAATTGACGGAAATATGAAATCCCAAAATAAATTCTTGTTCTAAGTCAAATGCAATTGATGTCGAGTACTCCCATATCAAAACACATGCAGTTACAGTAGATTAAACAAAACAATCAATTTCGACCACCAATTGCCTTGGTTGCATTACCTATTGAATTTTCCAATCTAAACAGTTAAGTAATATACAGCGTGATTATTCAAGAATTAGGTCAGCATGCTGACTGTGATGTTACCTGTTGCATAATCCACTTCCTTTGTCTCAGCTCACGGCAATCTTGGATCAGTGCACCCTTGTGTAAACAATGTCGTATCTTCGGCTGAAAATTGTTAAATAAAGGGAACTAAGTGACTCATCTATATACAGGTCAACATAATACATACAAACCTGATGGCAATGCAAATTTAACATTCTTATAAACACACCAATCCATAAAGCTTGTCAGTTAAAAACACTCATTTCGACTGAGTGTGAAGCCAACATTTAAGAATGATTTTATTCAGTTCTCTCACGGGAGTTTAAAAAACAGTTTATAAGAGCAATGTAAGTGAGTTTGATGCAGTTAAGGGGTACTTACTTTGGTATCCTTTACTGTAAAGCTGCCTATGAACTTATTACTCACCTGATAGATTATCTACAGTCGTTTATGTTGATGGCGGCCATGTTTGTCTCCTTCATTAGTGACTGACCTGTGTCCGGTAAGGCCAGGTGTCAAGCAGGAAGTGTTATGCAATCAGCCAGTTCAATTACAGAGGTTCTGATTGGTAGATTTTGTCTAGCCTCTTAAGGAGTGAAGCGAAATGTATTTAATGTTGTAGAGATACGATGAAGGTGATGATTTACTAACAGAAGAGTATTTGAAAAGGTTATGTTTTTCAGAAAGTAATATAGTATACCATGAACATCTTTTTGGCTGAAATAAGGAAGTGATGTATCAAATACAAGATATTCCTAATTTTATTTCTGTTTCTATTGAATATTGAATTCTTAGTTTCCTTTAGTTAATTCTTTAAAAAAATTATTTGTTATCTTTAGTTAATATTTTATCTGTTTACAAATGAAATACGCATATGTTTGAAAAAGTTATCTGATGATTCAAAAGAAATAAAGAGGCCATCAGCTCTGAATCTTGTGATAGAGAATCCGACACAATCCGTGTTTACACTTTAGAATAAAAGATCTGTTAGGGAAACTTAAAAGCTATAGCGCATGCCAATAATACCTATCTTTCTATAATATTACGACCAACACTAAGGTAACCTATCAAAGATATTATTCGGAAAATATGTACGCATACAGGTTTCAAAGCCTATTTTATAAGACCGGAAATATTTAATGCAACTGTGCTTAAGAAATCGGTTCATTTTCAGGGGTGTCTTAAGAAACATATTTCTTCCTTAATTATGAGTTCAAATATTAACGCTAACTCAAAAGCTGCACATGTTACTTATTCAGGCGTTTTCAACAGTCCATATCTAATCATTTGTTTGCAAGCTGATCATAGAGATTATATTTCTCTATGCTGAGTAACTGGTGTCCTTTACTAAACAAACAACCAAATCTGTTTACAACTTATTGACCGATAAAGGGATTTAGCAATAATGGTAAAAATCAACATTCAAGACTATTTACCGTGGTGGACAATTGATACTTTTTCACTTCACATTTCTTTCGTCCATTAATAAATTATAGGCTGCGCCCATCTCCATCAATATAGCCGATTACTGTTCATGTCAACAACATTCACTTTTGTAACTGAATATGAAACGTACATTTCTTATTACGACGATATCATTGAATCATAACACACTAAAGGAAAACATCTATTCTATTCAATTCAACATATCGATAAAATGAGTGTTCTTATGTAAAATTTGATGGATTGTTTTTATCTTGCATATCAAATCTTGTCCGTTGATGTTAATAATTTGTTAACGATCTTAAGATGATGGAAAACTATTTTGCTCCTTAAACAGGATTTGACTCAAAGTTTAAACATTGCCACGATGTAGCCGAAGTATTGCAATTTTCTAGATGTTTTCTAGGGTTAATCTCACAGTCATAGTATAGATACGCGCAACCATCGTATCTTGTTGGTTTCCAATCCGGAAATATATAAAACCTGAATGCCAAATGGATTCCAGTAGGAAACCAATTTACCCAGTTTCAGTGGATAGATACCAAGTGGATGCCATACTAGTCAAACAAAAATGCTTATGATAAAACTTAATAATTTGTCAATCTATTCATTTAGTTCAAAACAAGATTGGAAACCAACATGAAACTTAACGTTATGGTTTCATGTTAGTTTCCATTCAAAGAAATCATCATTTTCACTTTCCAGAAATGGAAACGAACACGATACTTATGACCACAGTTTCATGTTGGTTTCCATATATGGATATATACAAATCAAAGAATCCAAAATGGATTGTAGCTGGAAACCAAGTTACTTAGTTTCAGTGAATGGATACCAACTGGATACCCTAATTACCCACTTTACTTGTGGTTTCCAGGATTCAGGAAACCAAGTCATTTCTGTAGTGATACGGAATTTGAAGACGGATTCCGTATTGCACCCTTGTATTACTATCCTAAGTTTACATGGGTATATAATAAAAGTAAGATACATAATTCATGATTTTTCATAACACTCCAGGCTATCGCGAAATTAACACATTTAAATCTAAATTTTCACTGCAGAAGAAATAACGCAGTCAATTGAAAGTGTTCCCATATCCAATGACATTTCTTCTCTTTCCCAACCAGAAGGCCACTGAAAAAAGCAAGTAAGTTGAAGTCTATGAATAATTGTATACTAGATTAGTATCATCATTTTAACACTTAATCAGTAAAACAAATGGCAATAGGTGGTGGCCAACTGAAAACATGCCATACTGATTTTAGAAAATGTGAGGTATTTTGTACATGATTAATATGGAAAAGCAAAACAAAACTGAAAAGTAGCTAGAAGAAACAGATGAAAGACATTAATTCTGAGGCAATTCTGTATGACATTAACAATGTAAAAAACAAAATTGGATGAATTACACAAAAATTATTATAAAAAAGTAAAGAGAATGATGATTGGTGAGACAGCAAAAACAAACTACCAAATATTTTAATACCATTTATAAAGAGTTTACTTTTCATGTTTTTCCATACGAAAATATAAAAAATGTTTGTTTTGAAGTCTCGTTGACCCATCCAGACCCATACCAGACCCACTGAGCGAATGAATACAAAAGTAGTTTTTTCAGCCCATCAGTTATCCAGTTATATTTAGAAAACCGTAATTCCAATGCAAACGTAAGAAAAAAAGAAAACTAACTTTTTGTGTCTATACTCATTATATATTTTACTGTTTGAGGTAAATATCAAAATGGAAGAGGAATAAAACTATTCAAAATGAGTTAAAGAAATCCTCAACTAGCTATTAGTTAGTTTACTACCACAGCGACAAAACAACAGCAAAACAACAAGGTGATTAAATTAATTCAAGACGTTAAATGGCTACAAAGTATGTTGTTTGGGTCAAATATGTCAAACTACATAATAAGAGAATATTACCCGAGGAAGTGTGTCATCTGATTTTTACGAAATGAGTGCGAATTTTTGTATTACCCGAGCGAGAGCGAGGGTTATACATAAGTTCGCACGCGTTTTGTAAAAGTCATATGACACAATTCCGAGGGTTATAATTTTTTTATTACCGATTCTATTTCATTTAAAACACACGGAAAGCGGCCTGCTTTCTTTGCGGCGGCCCGCTTAAGTGACGTCACGAACAATGGTTTGATGACGTCATAGACGACGTAATATTGTAACTCGCGCTGAAACAATCGTTGCTAGGCAAAAGTGATATGTGCACATGTGCTCATATTGAAAATATGTCACCGCTTATGATTGCCCATATGGGTAATAAATGGGGCTATTTCATCGACAAATAGTTGTTGTTTCCGAAAATTAGCACATCAGTTCTTAACAGTTAAAAAAGGAAAAAAGTCGAGATTTATGACAATGGCAATGACTCATATGTAATTTGTAAACTTATCTGTAGCAGATACAACGAGAAATATAGGCTGGTTTTGCTTTATAGGTAACTCAAATAATATACATGTAAATGACATGCTGAATTTCGAATTCTTAACCGTATACGATCTTTCCTTATTTACAATCGGAAACAAGAAAGTGTCGTAATTTTGGCATTTAACAGATAAAGATACGACTTTTGATTGGCGATTTGAACTTAACAATTTCTTATGGTATTTTGGCTCTATTCTTGCAACATGCAAAATTCATGAAACATACTCTTTTTATTCATTATATATATTGATCTAAAAGACAAGTTTGCATGTTTCACGATGTCACGAGAAGGAACCTTAATTTCACCGTTAAAGTATTAAATGAACGTACACAGTTCATGAAATTAGCGTAAATCGATTTTACTAACCCTAAACATTTAAGAAAATTCACACTAAAATGGATGCATGAAGTTTTTACTTGATATGTGACGCTTTTGTCGACAACTTTGAATAATCTGTTCAAGATGTTTCAAATTTTGTAAAAATACTTGCATGCACTTATATTTATTTGGAAAAAGTTGAACAAATAAAACTTGTAAAAACTTTACATTGCCTTTAAGCGAATGTTGGATCTATTTTAATAGATAGAATCAGGATAGAAATCCACCGTGATCTTCAATATTTGTACTAGTACAAAATATCAACATACTTTATGAATATCTAACAGAATTTTTTTTCTAATTTAACTCAATTCTCGAAATGTATGTCTCATACAACACAAACGGTAAGAAATATAGCTCACACCTACTTATGATATTCATCAACAGCCACAACCAACTCTTCATCTTTGATGATATGTGAAATAGTGAGAGGGTATTTTGGACAACACGAGAGCTGAGTCCTTGTAACGTCAAACTCCATAGAAGTTCTGTCAATCTTGTAATTCACAAGCTTCTTTCCTTCTTGGGCAGTACATAAAACGTGGTGGTCTGGTAAATGTAATGGCAACTTTTTAACAACTAGCTAACATGTCCTTAGAAATTATTAACTCTTTCGTTAGAATATTGGAGACTGTAGAAGATAATATTGGTTTTGAAAAATCATCTCAAATCTAAGTCTTCTAAAAGCCCATCTCTTTAGGGTTGCCTACACTTTGAACCCTCTACTTTGTCTACTTTCAAGTCTTTGAGCATGACATTTGACGTTGATATAGCCTTATAGAAAGTTACTTGTTTATATATATATATATATTTTATCAGCTTTGTTTAATATTTTATCAGCTATATCTAATGTTATTCTAAAACGGACAATATGTTTTCAGCCTACTATAAAGGACGTTATTTATTTTCGTTATAAATGCTTTTTATTATTACAAGTTCTTTCAGTAAATGTTTTGATTATTCGCGAATGAAATTTATTGTACCTTGAGTTATAACTATTTAGGGAGTGTATTTTACCATTACCGCTACTTTAAAAGGTCCTAATAGCAAAATTGAATCCGGGATTTAAACCATAGTAGTAAGTATTGCTTTGTGGATGAAATATATTCTGTTCTACCTGATCTATCAGAAACTATCCATGCAAAATTGTCTTCGAATGGATATAACACCTCTCCAGTAACTGGTATCGGTATAGACAGGAGTATTAATGAAATAATAATTGTTGCAAACACATCCTTCCTGAATCAAATTAAAACGTCTATTAAACCCGAAATTCAAAATTGTTAAAAATTTACTCAAGGCATAGAATTTGCTCAAATGATTTATTGTTTACTGAATAATTGATCGAATATGTACTGTAAGTTTATAACAAAAAGACATTTTCTTAGATAATGATATAACATTATAACAGTTAACTAAACTTTTTATGGTATTATGTTCATTAAGTCACTATTTCTTCTTATTTTTTATTTGATATATTTGATATGTTTAATATGTAAGTGGCAATAAATAATGAACATAATGAAAAACAAAAACGTGTGTAATCCATTGATCAGTGCAAAATATTACACATTGTTTAAAATGTGAACAATCATATTGTCTTAACATAATTATCAGGATCAGTTAACACAGTTCTGCTGACTATTGTTCTCCATCATAAATTCTTATACCTCTGTCTGAATAAGAGCTCTTCTCGAGCTTCCGGCAGTTTCCCCTGTCGGCACAATAGTGCAATATTTCAGCAAATGAGAACACCGAATTTATGAATAATATATTTGTTTTAACACAGGCCTATGCAATGATGCAGTCGTGTCGTGAAGCGTATGTGTTCTGTGAAAACCCTCAAAGTGCTAGTTGCATATTATTAAAAGTTAAGCTTTTGGAAAACTTACTCAAATAACTTACGTGATTTGAATGATAATTTTTGTAACGGCGTCGCTGATTGCACAACCAACTTTGATTGCATCGAATAAGATTTCGACATTTCTAGACCGAGAAAGTTCGTATTAAGAAATTAATGAAGGAGCGTCCTCTGTGGTGAGGAAACAATTGTACTCAAGCAAATGAAATACAATGTTTTTTGCTTATATTTGAATAAAATGGAATGCATGTATACAACTTAACCTCAATTGTAAATTTCCGAGTAGACGTCAAGGTTTCGGTAGATGTCTTAGCCATGTTAAAAAAAGTGAAGTGATGTTCATTTGGGAAAAGATATTGTTACAACTTGGCCGAAATTGCAGGCTGTAGTATAATATCCTAAGACCTATCAAATACTTATATATCGTTATTGCCTGATATGAAACTTATTTCTCGTAATTGCCTTTTCAGGTTATGTTACTGCTTGAACAAATATGCATTCCTCGTTATTCCTTAGAAAATAATGTAACTGCTTGATCAAATACGTATTTCTCGTTATTGCGTAGAAAGTTACGTTCCTGGTTGATGAAATACTTGTCGTCAGTGCAAAGTAATGAATGTTACTGCTCGATTAAATAATTATTCGTCTTTATGTCCTAGTAAGACAGCTGCCAGATTGAATACATATATGTAGTTATTGCCCAGAAAGAAACGTAACTGCCTGATGAAATACATATATTTCGTTATTGCCTAGGCAGTGATGTTACTTCATGCTCAAATCGTATTTGTCGTTAGCGCCTTGTAAGTACCGTTATTGCCTGATTAAACATCCATTTCTCATTGTTGTCAAGAAGTATCGTTACTTCCTGATTCTATCCTTATTTCTTGTATATGCCTAGTATGAAACATCAATTCCTGATGATATTATGAAAAACATATTTCTCGTTGTTGCCTTGAATTTTTTTTCTAAATATGATTAAATATATTTCTCGCTATTGCCTACTAAGTAATGTTACAGGCTGATTAAATACGCATTTTTCATTATTGCCTAGGCAGTTTCGTTTCTGCCTGCTTATAAACGTATTATTGTTATTGCCAAGTAAGTTACGTTATTGCCTGAGTAAATACGTATGCTTGTTAAGGCCTAGTAAGTTACGTAACTGCCTGATAGAATAATTATTCACGTTATTGCCTTGGAAATAACGTTACTGCCAGATTATATACACATCAGTCGCCACTGCATATTAAGTAACATCACTGCCTGGTTAAATACTTAATTGTTTCTCGTTATTTCTAATAATAAACATTACTGCCTGATTCTCCTTTTTACATGTATTGGATTCTTTTCAAATAAGAGCAAACCATTTTACTGGGTAAATACAAAAACTAATGACACTCCAATGATGCTCATAAAACTGAAATGTTAATTGATATTATTTTCATACTTTTGTGTGCTTATTTCTGTATTTAGCGTGTCTAAGTGTCTTAAAGAGCCACTCCGTGATTTTTATAACATATTATTTACCTTTGAGACGAACCTAAATGTCATATGTTGTGGCATAAAATCAAAACATCTTAACTTTTCATGTCCAAAAAATATATAAGACAAATACTGGTTTTCCATGAAAATCCAAAAACAGCCTTATAAATGCACAGAGATGTAGATATCACGTCTAATATACATGGATACTAGTTATATAACCTAACAAACACCATTAACTCCTAAATGCCCTCCTGGCTGTTTTTGATAAGTATCCAAAATACGTTTGACTATTTGACGCGCGCCACTGTCCAGTTTTCGATCATAACTGCGACGTTCTCCCTTCATATTGTCACTCTACAAAACGATTTAGCTTTAAAAAGGTTCTTTTTGGTAACAGACGATACTTCGCGATCAAATGACACCATTGATTAAGTTTGGCATATATGACTCCAACAACTCACGGAGTGGCTTTTTAACATTTCTTATCAAACAAGATATACGACCTATTTTCTATCGATATCCATATTTGTCAAAGAAAGCACTCACATGTTAAAGTTAAATCCAATTAGAAAATTGATTTTTCACAAGTACATCTGGCATCATTCATTGAAAAAAGTCAACCTACCTTGAAATACGAGAGAGAAGGGATCTTCTAGACTTATTTTGTGATAAATCCTCTTGGGTCTTCCAAGATAATCAATTGAACATAGTTTGAACCGTTGTAGAAAGTAGATAAGCCTGAGGAGAATTAGAGAAAATTACAATATTTTACAAAAAATAGATTTATAGTTTACAATAGTTTATAGTTTAAAATCGAAAATTTCATTTGTAAACTATGGTTATCTCGTCTTTATAAATTCCTCCAGGGAACGTGAATGTTAAAGTCATGCTCCCGGATATCCAAATCTAATTTGTTTGGTAATATCAACTGAGTATTGTACTGACACATCTTCAACTAAAACTGTAAGGAATCTTATCCGTGACTGCGATTATATATTTCCACCTTTTTATGATGTTAACAGCAAGCAAGAATAGTTACATCCAAAGTTTCCGAAAAAAACATGGACGGTGTATTAAGCAAGATGCAAGAACAGGCATAGCTATAAATCCTTGAAATTGTTGAAATTATTTTGATTGATTAAAGAGTTGAAGAGAGTCAGTTAGCATTAAAATCTGATCACAATTGCTATTTCTACTTTAGTTTGATATCAATATAGAGTGAAATAGAATCAATTTGCATAAACATCCCTTCACAATTGATATTTCTACCTTTTTTTGAAAAAAATAGAGTGGAAGGAAATCAATATGCAAAACTTTCCATCGCACTTGCTAGTTCGTATTCTATCTTGAGAGAGTGAAAAAAGAGTCACCCATTTTGTTTGTCATGGATAACACTTCTGCCACTTGAACTCTCCTCGGCTACTTCTCGTGGTCTCTTGGTCAGAGTGTTGAAACACTTCATTGTTTTAAAGTTGCGTAGCACCGACACAATAGAGTTTTTCTTATCAACAGCAATAAAGTCAAATGATTTTACTGAAACAATCAAAGTATGAAATCAATAAATGACATTATCAAAAAGTGTAATGCTAGAAAGCTTTATCATCATAAAGTGCCTGGCTAAAATGAAAATTAAGTTAATACTTAACTGCATTTACCACCACATATATGTTTTTAAGCACTCGCAAAAGTGTTTCTTGTATCTAATATTGCAAACATAGGGCATACTAAGTATTCGTGTACTTTTAGCAGCAGCCTTGAACGTGATTCATCATTTTAGTTACGGTAAATAAATTGTTCAGTTTTGTTTCACTGATGTTAATTGATTTTTTTAAAGCATCATCATATTTGCAACTTAAGTGATCTCTGAAAGTATAAATGTTTGACTTTTGTCTGTAAAGGAAGTATTCTTTACGATAAAGTGAAAGTTCACTGTGCGTATAGCACATACTAAGAAGGGCTGTGCTGACCTGTATTGATGAATAAGCAACCACGTGGCTCCTTTTATTAAATAATCTTCTAAATTCGAGCTGTTGATACATAAAATGAACTTGGGAATGCAGGAAAGTACTGCTTTGGAAAATTACATCTTCAGAAGCTTATACAAATATCATTTTAGTACATACATAAAGCTGGTATAGAGTATTAAAGAAAATCACCTTTCAACTGTCTATACTTCATGAAGTTGACTTGGTTGTTCCTGATCACGCCACTGTATATGGTACCGTTGTTGAACATGAAGAGAATTCCATCGTCTTTGTCGTAGTAGTAAATGTTAAAATCACACTGGTGACGAGGCATATATAAGTTCTTCTTTCTCATTGCGAGGTCAACGTGGTATAGTGTTCTCTCTGTCTGCATTAGAAACCCTTTAAAAGAAAAAAGATACAAGAAGTTGTGTCAATGTAATCATGAATCATGAACATCACAAAATGTTCATGTTCATGAGCCATTCAAATTGAAGCTTAGCTCACATGAACTAACAACACAAACTCGGACGTGACGGAACTTAACATTTTGCCGGTTTTATACTTTTCTTATAGCTCGTTTTTCTACAAAATTGAACCACTTTGAAAAACTCAATGCCAAACCGTATATATAAAAAACACACAAGACTTAGTGTTAAGTGTAAATAGAATGTGTGTTTTTTAAATCAAAAAAAAATTAAAACAAAAATCTTGTTCATGTAGTCTTGGATCGAGTTTCAATAGGAGTAAGTTGTGTATCAATAGTTGAGTAAGCACTATCAAACAACGGACAACTGCATGCATGTGTCTTTTGTATTCATACAACTAATAATGAGTAGATTAACAAAGCGCTAAAATGGTCCCGGCTCTAAGACATTAGTGTCTGCTTTGCGCGCTATAAGAAATATGTAAACAGTCTAATATCTAGCAGAGAAAAGTGAAATCTAGCAATCACAATAATTTTTAAAAAGGAGTGTCTTTAAGTCGGTATTAAAGTTTTCAAGGGTTGGTGACAGTCTAATATCATGTGGAAGAGACTTCCAGAGAGAAGGAGCAGCATTACTTAAAGAGCAATAACCAAAAGACTTTAGATGACGTTTTCTCCAGATCCAGATTAGCTGATCTTGATGTTCTCACAGGAATGTTCTTGGTTAGCCTGTTTCATAGGGGTATATTGTTTTAGTTCCTAGATAGCACTGATATGCAAGCGTAAGAATATTAAAGTCAAGTTATATGGATTATTCATTAATGATTCCAACAAATAAGCTAATTTTGCTCTGAACACAAATAAAACATATTTGAGAATCAAAACTGAACATTTCCCTATATCTTATTTACGTTTATCTAGGCACTGTAATACATTTATTGAATGTTACTAATCATAATATCATACCATCAATCTTGATCAATATACAGAATTAAGCATGCAACTGATAGATTATGTTACGTGCAGATGTGATTGTCCAATATGGTAGATAGGTCAGTTGTACTTGAGAATTAAAGTTGTACTGATATCGTGAAAAAATGCAAATTTTGACACATAAATAATAACTGTAATTAAACTTTATAATCTATATAATTGTAAAGTTTGAATATACTTTTGAAAGTGCCAGAAAACGTTAATTTGCATATAGTTTTCTCATCTTTACGAAGTGTGTTTTAATGCGGTGGTAAATGTCTTGAGATCTAGAATTATCTCTCATGATTAACATAGATTTAAATGTGGAATAAATGCACTATGCAAGTTATCATACGACTGCATACCAAAAGTGTGTTCACTTATCACTGTATCTTAGTGCAAATATCATGTAATATGGCTTTCGTTTGAATGACAATAAAATAACTTCAGAAGAACTGACAGAGGATCTTCCACTATCACTGTGTAAAATAGTCATTCTTAAAAATATGTTGCCATCGTCTTGTCTCACATGCAAGAATTCAAATTATGTTCTTTAAAACAAAGATGTTTTCATAACTGTCACAATTAATTCAAATACAAATTGTTAATTGTTTGGATATTATATTTCATATGATAATGAAATCCGCGATCACTTATCAGTTATCATGCATATACCTTTTTTATTAATGATAATTATAGTCATTTATAAAAATAAATACTTTGCTGTATGAAATTGATGCAATTAGTTAAATTCACCATGTAGAACATTGTTGTTGGTCTCTTGATGCCCTGTAGATATAGCTAGAATGGGAAGATCGCCTGTGGTGTGGAGACTGCTATTCTCTGATTCATAGTAACTTAGCTTGCAGACCAAGTATACTTCATCAAAGTCCCAAGCTGTGAAACGTGTCTGCCTGTGATAAAGGGCTTCACACATGTTTGGACCATAAGGCTGATACAATTTCTGTGTACTAGTCTGCACCCTGGCTACGAGTAGGCAAGTGAGAAAAATCAGTGAGTGGGAAGACATTGTCCTGCAAATCTGAGAGTCGAGCTCAGCGATAATAATCTTCTCTCGCTCCTCTTCGAACTATGTAGGTATGGGGATGGTGTTTGATAAAGATAGATTTTGAAGTAATACATATTGTAAAGTGATCTTTCGGGTCAGTCTGATATCAATTGTTTTAGATATCAATTCAGAAAAAAAATTCGTTATTTCAAAATAATTGATGCGATTTTGAGTTCATCTTACCCTTAGATTGTTCTTACCATTAAATGAATAGCATGATCTGTAAAGTGATCTTTTTAAACCACATTAATTTTGTATAGGTCCGATTAGCGTTCAATATTTAATGAATGGTCTCAAATGAAAGAAATATACTATGGAGTTGGTTAATATGAAATATGTATACATGTTATTTGCGTACATATTTAATATATATCTATCCAAGTCTAATGCAATTTTTGTTTCTCATTTGGAATCAAGAAATAAAAAAAATACCTGATTTTGTTGTCCTGAATAGAAAGGATATCTTAAAATGTTGCAAAGTATTTTAAGGCTGGAATGCTATCCATATATATGCTTTCAAAGAAGGTTTGGTGCATATGCACAATAAAATCAGCACCAAAGAAAATAGTTTTTGTTTTCTTCTCAATTAGGAGAATCTCAATACAGTCATTTCAGTTTCCTGTTTCCTTTGCTGACTTTGATGGTTAGTTTCTTTTAGATTTCTTTTTAGATTAGGTTTCTTTATTAGCACCCCTTTAATATTTCATTGGTTACTCGACAAAAACAAAAAGGGGAAGTATTAAAACATGTCAATTGGCTTCAATTGATTTACTTCAAGGCTTATCTTAATGTTTAAATTTCGCTGGTAAAATTAATAATGGCCTGCTTTGAACATATGAATCTTGGTATTTTGCTTGAACTATGAGATATCAATGTGAAGCACTCTCGGGAAAAGCTCAAGTGCATGTGTTTTAACTGATTTTCGATCTTGTCACTTTGCTTGTACGACCATGCACGCCATTCCTGTATCTTTCAGGCAATTTGAAGAACAAAAATAAGTCCAAATATGCCTTTGGACATGAAATCTAAGAAAGCATTTACAAATGCTTTCGTTACAATGTGTATATACATGAGTTATTGACTTATTATATTCTATACACGTTTGTACAAGATAATTTGATTGTACTATGCACTGTCTATGAACTTAGCTGCGTGTATTTTGCAAAGTGTTTGCAGTTGTTTCACATGTATTTTTTCTTGCAGAGGCTATAAGAATTAAATAATTTAAATGTATGATGATTTCATTGTGATTCGTAAAGAGGTTTTTCAACTATGACATTTTTCCTTTTTGCGAATTTGTTTATACAGTAAATCTTCAAAATACATTTTCATTAGTTGGAATTGGTATTTCTGCTTTAGAAAGGAAAGCAGCTTTGTAAAAATTATCCAATTTGTTACCCTTGATTGAATATCATATTTCTATAACATTATATATTATACATAAGACAATTATATATTCATCAATTACTTGTTTTATACAAAATGTTGAAAGTCCATTATTTTTGGGAAAGATTTCATTTAGGCATTAATGAATAATATGACATTGGTAATAAACGTTTTGCTCATTTATCAAAACATTGTAAAGGTATGTTGGTTCAGTTAGAGAAATCACCACAAGAGCATCAGTAACTCTAAGTTTTCTATTCAATTCAATGATTTATTCAATGAATTTCAATGCAGTACCAGTTTGGTAGATATACATATACAACAATGCTCAGGGTTAATGAGTTTGTGTCTTATCTTGCCCAAACACAGTAATGCTATGTAGGTACAATATGGTTGAAGAAGGTAAAACCACAACTCACATCTCATACCTGAACAATACCCTAAAGTATGCATGTTAGCTTTTTTTCCACAAACATTACAAAAAATTATATCACTAATTCTTATTAACATTGTTTTTTTACGGTACTTTTTAACGTAGTCTCTGAAGATTTTTAAACATAGGTATTGAGTGATCTAAAAAAATTACGAAGCTGAATGGTTAAGCTTTTTTCATTGATGAGTTCAGCCATTGATGACTAAACTTCAATGGATTTTATTCAAAATTTGAATTTTTTTTAAGGGAAAGAATAAAACAAAACCATGAATAGATCAAGAGTTTACATGTGTTAACAGAATGAAGCATGACAATCGTGACATTTCTTACAGAACGAAAACATACTTGTTTTGACCTTGTAATAATAAGGATGTTACAAGACCATGAATAGATCAATGCAGAGTATTGACGGGTTAATTGATTTTTGTATGCCTCCCCAAACATATATCTGGATTACTGAGATATGTTTGATATGAAGAGACACTTACTTTCATAATATGTCATTCTTTTCAATCACTTTTTGTCTTTTGAAGAAGTAATCCAAAACATGTCACTTCTAATGTCGATAATGAGGCTAAAATGCTAAAACTCACAACAATCATGTCTTTAGAAAGCTTAATGTCAGCATTGTGTTTCAATTGTCTTCAGTTTGCCAATAAATATTGAGGAAGTTTTGAAATATCCTACGGAGACTGCATCCGATTCATGTAAAGATACGTATTATCAAACGAAAAAAAGGTAAATGTCTCTGTACATGTATCTAAGCCTTTTAAGGCCAAGTTTCTGTTCAACTTGATATTAGAGAATGCTAAACGAGTGGTAATGTAATAACATTTTTATGCAACGAGTGAATGGAAGTTGTTTCGTTATCTAATTTAGTCTGATATCTAATTTCATTCACGAGGTGCATGAAGATATTATCACATTATCATGAGTTTAGTAATTTATTTATTACTCAACCCTATGTATCAATATAATTTTATAAATCAATCGTCAAAAAAAACCAGTTAGCTGATTGCGAAACCGGAGTATGAATATCAATCAGTCAAACATAACACAGAACAAAATAGTTCGCTAATTGTTAGGTGACAAAGCATCTTATTTCTAAGAAATTCATTGATATTACAAACGCTAACAAGCAACGAAAAATGTCAACACATTGGGCACTAGATACATGACGTCATCGGAATGTGACCTCTTTCTAGGTTTGGTCAGTCAGTTTTGAAAAGTAAGCGGAACAGTGTCTACAGTTGAGGAGGATTGGTTGATAACATTGACATGAATAACAGAATTGTTGATTCGAACCGCAATGATTTAACTTAGGGAACGAGACTTGTAAGATGTCAAATTCATATTGTGTGCTCGTTGAAGGGGAAGCGACAGGTTGGATAAGGGCCAAGTTGTATATGGCGTGGAACGGCCGGCAGCTCAAACGCAACTTTCGACGACACAGAATTTGTGCGAGTGATTATGCGAGTGATTGATGTGTGCCTTTTTTCAGAAATATGGGAATATTTATGGATCCTTAGGGTATTAAGATAAAGTTCTTTCAAGTAAATTCACGCCTCGTTGAGTCGCCATTTTCTAACTTACAAGTCACGTGATTGGACGATGTCATGTGACATTCGAAAGTACAAAGTAGTTCCGTTTGTTCGCACGATATTGTATCACATATGTGTGTTACCAACTCATTGTTATCTAGTGTGTTATCTAAACACCGTTGAGTTATAATGATATATACTCAGTTAGCTGCAGAAGTTTCTCATTCTTCATGGAAGGCTGTGATGCAAAACAAGAGAAAACGAAACTCCAATTTCAACTAATTAGCAATTTCGGACTCAAAGAGCAGAATGCAGAACATGACACCCAACTAAGAGTGTAAGAGAAGATAAAAAGTCCAAGTTATAGTGAGCTAATTGTAGCAGTTTCTGATTCCGTGAGTTGAATTTCCTTTCTTCATGCTTGAAGGGTCATCCAGCACGCTTCCCCACTTTGTATAACACTCCCCAAAATGGAAGTAGTCGAACGACTTGCAGTTGGACACTCTTGAGCAGATGTTCTGACAATCCTGGAGAGATGCATCGACTCTCAGACCAATGTCAAATCCAAGAACCTGAGTCGCAGGAAATGTTGCATATGAGTTGCTGTATGTTGCGCAACCTATAACATAACACGTGTGTGTCAATGACATTACAGAAAAGAACAATACAGGTTCACAGGCATGACAGCGACTCCATTCTTTCTTAACTCAATAAAGTTTAATGTGTCATCAATCATGGAAAATGATGATATGATTCTTGTTGAACACTCTTTAAGTAAACTATTTATATCTAATACTAAGAAGGACAAGTAATATTAGATAAAAACTTCTGTAATTTGAGACCACTATTCAGTACGAGTTTCGTACCGTTTTAACTTGTATTTATGGTACAAGAAGAACAATTTTCATAGTGATACTAGCTATAGTTATGATATTGATTAGTGTTTATTTACGTGACATGTGTTTCATATACATATAATTGAATCTTTAGTCAAAACGTAAAAAACCCCATAGGACTTCGTAAGGTCGATGTGACACATGAAATATAGCAAATATAGAATTAAAACACACATAAACAAATACTAATCAGAACATTCATATACACGCATTATAGCGTACATAAAGAAATACATTTTAATTGATTCTGTAATTCTGTTAGGTAACTATGCCTTTCTAACCAATTACTCAACCTGAAGTTAAGTACTTTAGTATTTCATTTTATATCTAAACAAGGCACAACTTAACGACTTTTTAGCTTGTTGATATTGTCGGGTCACCATTGCCTGACTCAGGAATAGGAATAACAATTCAACTTTTCCACATATCCGGTAGCAATCCAGATTTAAACATTAATCAATCATTTTGTTCACTCTGAGGATTCTTAAGGATTTCTGCTCAAGTGATATCTCTTCTAAGAGATCTGTGAACTTTACTGAGGAAGAATGCCTGTATTCAAGAAAGTCTGTAAGTCTTCTTGGAGCAATTATATTCTTACTTGTGCTTCGTCAACATTTTGTTTTTGTAATTCACCACACCTTGCATTATAGTCGCCACACAGATAGATCAATCCATTGATCGTGTACATATAAAACTGATGTTACAAGTCTTGGAAGAATGGTTAACATATGAATCTTCAATGAAGCAAAGCAATTAGAGTGAGTTAAACTAAGTTTATGTCATTTACAGATATTGCTAAATCAAACTCAACAGTGGCTGTTCCAAAACAAACATCTGGTTGTTGTAAGTAATGATGGTTTTGAGAGGAAGATAAATTGTAACATAAATAAAACATAACTAATTTCATCTTTCAATCAGAAAGCCCATGATTCAGTATTTGGGCTGTATTACAGGAGAGAGCATGACAATCTCGAAAATCGTGAAAAAAACCCAGGGAAATCATGTTGATGCGTTTGCTGCAACATTTCTTCAGTCCTTTTTTTATTTGTAGATTTACCTAAAGTCAGATGCTGAGAATCTTTCAAACGTAACAGTGAACTGAAATAAGTCTGCGTTTCGTGTATAGAATTTGACAATTTGACAAGAGAAATACTGAGAGACAGTTCAGACAGACAGACAGATAGACATTTTAATCAGTAAAAGGCCACTGGCCCATAATACACTCATAAGGAGGTAAATATTGCATGAGCGTTATAAAAATCACCAGAATTTCTTATTTTCCGAACGTGACATAAAAATAGACATAAATTGTTAATCACATTGTTATCTGTTGATGACATAAGATTAACAAAAGTGTATTGTGAAATTGGATGTTTAAGATATTTATCAAGAAATATTTTCCTTATATCCGAAAAGGCTTTACAGTAGAGTATCACATATATTTCATCTTCAATTAAATTAAGATTAGACTTTTTACAAATAGGGCAAAATCTTAAATCATAGGGGACGTTGTTATATCTACCAGTCTCTGAGGCAAGCTTAAATTTTCCACACCTAAAATTTGACAAACAATTTCTGAAATGAAAAGGCATATCTAATCTTAGATAGGTTTCAACATTAAGGAGAGACTTGAAGAGTTTATGATTAACACACATAGTTGAATTTTGGAGAGATGAATGCCAAACCTGTGAGAAATTATCAGACAACCTTTGTTTAAAGACAGGAATAAACCCATTAATATCTCCAAAATCCTGGGAAATCCAAACAAAACCTTAAAAAACAAAAACTTAGAAAATATTCATTACAAATTACCATGTGTACATGCGTCTTTCACTGGGTTGAAGCTGTAGCCGATGATACAGCCGCATGTAGACTGTCTGCACTCTGAGTTGGGGAAGTGACACTCACCATTTGACTTGCAGTCTTCTCCAAAACCACCTAGATCGAAGATACAGGAAAGGATAATTCATCAAAAGATGTTTAACAACATATCTACAGCATATGACAACCATTTTGTAATTCCATGGGGTATTCAAATAGTTTCCATCTGATCTCTTCGTTTGTCAAAAACAGATTCTACTGTGTAACTTAAGGAGTAGGGGGAACTTCACGAAGTTTCAGACTGACCAAATACTCATAAGGTTTTCAATGAAGGAGAAATTATCAAAAGAAAACTATAATAATTATGGTTTCTTTCGCTGAGATATACTAACTATTGACTAATTTATTGAGTAATTTAATTCATTCTTTAAGGACCTAGGACAAAAATGATAAATGTATAAGAAAACTATATTGATGACTTATTTCTGGATATTTTCAAGTATACCTTTCGCTGGGGCTGGCAATGAAGAGAAAACATTATTAAACTTAGGGAGTAAGATGGACTTTGAAATAGTTTTTTTTTATACCCAAAGGGATGAGGTTTCAGGACTCACCAAATATTTATATGGTTTTCTATGTAGGAGAGATTATCAAACTATAATAATCATGTTTTCTTTCTCTCGTGATTAAATCAAAATCTTTACAAATATATCATGAGTGTATTCAAAACTCCCCCATAGGGGAATCTCTATATACCTGGCTCATGCGTTTGATAATAATGATATAATCCTAAAGTTTTTGGGTAACTGTTCAAAACGTTAATTTTTCTTAAATGACTGTCATCCGCAATAGAAAAGCATAAAGTGCTAAATTTATCTAAAATTACAACCGGAAATATGATTGAAATTTAAAAATGAACTTTGATGAAAGTTTGACTTTGTGGAGAAAAACGTTTAATGAAAAAACCCAGAGAAGATGATTTTAGTAGAGAACTGTTCTACACACAGTGTGCTTGGTGTCGTTTGACAGTGGTCGTTCATGTTAAAAGACCTTGGTCTCTTTTTGGTAAGAAATGATAACGAACATGGCGGCACTGTGATTGAATCTCCTTGTGAAATCAATAAAAAGAAAGGTAGGCCAATGTAAATTCTTACAAATTGAGCAAGTAATGATCATCAAGAAAGGCATATGTTATGCCATAATTATTTTTGAAATTGATCCTCCAGGTGAAGGAATGGCCTTTGCAAATGATTTCCGTAATATTCGACTTCAGAGTTGAAGGTTGACATGCGATTGGAAAAGGAATAATATTGGAATTTATATGATGCATTATTTGAAAGGGACTCCGCTTTTCTTCTATTCAAATGAACACAATAATTTCAAATGTTCTTGAACACGCCTCCCTCATCCAAATAACTGATCCACCCTCCTCGTCTAGCATACACTAATCGTCCAACAAGCCAAATGATTCACGCACGCAAAATGAAAAGTTGAAACACTTCAAATAAAACAAACTTCTCCCCAATAATAATCCCTCTCTTCACTCACCTCTCCCCTGCAACTGGTAGGTAACGTGACCGAATCCCGAGGAAGTCTCCCATTGCTTCAGGGTGTCGATATCAGCAGCATACATCAGACATTTCGTGGTGCTAAGCTGATACTGGTAAGTGATACATCGGAAATCATAGTAACATTTCTTGAGGCAATCTAAATTTGAATCACTCAAACCTTTCCAGATGCGGAACTCATTGGTTAATCCATCATAATTCTCAACTAAAACCTTCTGGCTGATTGGTTGACACTCCAACAGAACTTTTTTAATCACAAAGATATGGAAAATCACCAAAAAGATCAAAATGTTAACGGTTTTCATCTCACAGGCTTTTAAATGACAGCGGGCCTTAAACATGAAAACTTCTACTAAGTTCTCAATGAAACAACTCTTTGCAACTGCGTGACAGCCTCTTGTTTGCGAGTCTAATCATTTAATGCAAATGTAGGGCTCCCACCATACTATTAGTACTACTGTACAGATCTTTATCGATGTAAACACCAAAATATGTCAATGTATGTGTGATAGAACTCAGGTGACTATTAATTTTGGCGCGCAATAGAGATGGAACAAAACATCTTCCTTGGTATTTAGAATGAAATAATGGTAAACATTATGGTCATCAAACATTTATCAAAAGAGAAGTTTGACTAATTACTGTATGCCAGTATTCATTAAAAGGAGGTCCATGTTTAAGTTTCCTTAAGTAACTTATTGGTTTAATGTATAAATGCATCGATGTCATCGATATATTGTTTAAAACCTGTCAACGTAAGGTTGAACTACAAATAATTGATGCTGGAATCATTATAATCAATGGAATGTTTCTCTGTGAGATTTATTACTTTGAAATTCAGTTCCTAATTAGTACCACATCAACAAAACAAACTGAGTTACACTGGTTCATTGAGTTTCATAATATTACATTCGAAGAATTAATTGGCTTATCCTGAATTAATACAAGACGATTTCTAATGTTTGTTAACCAATCTGACAAGGAACAAGTATTTGTTTGTATAAATACTCCTGTATTTCTTCGGGACCCGCGTCCTTTTTTCAGGGACAAACTACGAATAGTTCAAGTCTAGATGCCTATTTCTACGTTGTTGTGTCCAAAGGTGTTCTATTATTTTCATTATCGATATGATGACTCTTTTCTTATACTATAGCAGTCTCGAACCTACGACTTATCAGAGAGAAAGATATTCAAAGTTAGATAAGTGTTCGATTGACCAACTTCAAGGGGCAATGGAATAGAAACAGGGTTCCCCTAGAAGTATCTAGAACGTATCCAGAAAGTTTCAAGAACGTATCTAAAAAATTTCTAGAATTTTTTTCATTTTGTTTGCTATCAAAATATTCACACAAATTTTTATTGTTCTGAAACGGTTTTAAACCTTTGTACAGTGTTATAAGATGAACTGTTTATGTTGATTAGGAAAGGAGATATTTAATGTTAAAGATTCGACGCATCCTTATTATAACGCCCTGCTAACCGAATGCTAAGCATGGCTTACGCGCTTCCGGCTCCTTTTAATGAGCTGTAACGTGTTTTATCTTGTGGTAAGAAAGGATACATGTGTTATTTATTTTTATAATTTCTATGTATTGTAATCGTTTGTTTATTGTTTATCTTTTATCTTGATATTAAAGTTGGTGTATCCGAGATATTTAACCCCTCTGTCAATTTTGATTGTTATGCTAATCTCATTTCCCAAATTTAATCAGCGTACAGTTTTGCCTTCAAACGTTAAAGAAGAAATGAAAAAGAACTATATGTGATAAAATCAATTAATTGTTGTAACACAAATTCAAAAAAATGGTTTTGATTGGGTTGGTATGGCTGTGTATACACAAACTTTTATCCCCTAAAAACGTACGTTCTATTTATCTTTGTCTTTATTTCTATTGTACCGTTACCTTTAATGGTGGTTCTCTAGATGTACTTCAAAAGAGATTATGAGTTTTCATAGATGCATAGACTGAACTAAAAGCTTTGTATCATAAATCTTGTAATTAATACACTAAAATTAGAGAGAATGTTGTATAATGCATTCTATTTATTTGAGCTATGTAAGACAAGCATAGTTATATCTTGTGGAGAAAAAGTTAGAAAGCTAATTTGGTTAAGCTTCATTGATGCATAAATGACATGTTCAATAATGATAACAAATATGTTTATGTTTCTACTTTGAAATGAATGTGAATAAATAATGATTTTGTTATCCCTAATACTATGGGACCATTACAAAGCAAAACTATAAAGAACGTTTCTTTCTGAAACATAATTATCAGAAATAAGCATATCAATATCATTATTAGTTTTGAAAAGGGTCACTATTCTTCGAAATTTTCAATCTTTTTTCTTTATGTGCTAAATGTTTAATGCGTTGCACTATAATCAAACAGTTTATTTTGATCATAAATATATAATAGGATCTTTATATGAAAATTAGGCAATTTGTAATAGCCGTCTTGGAATCACAACAGATATATTTCTTATCCCTGTTGTTCAGAAACCCGGTTTGATTGTCACTTACACTTTTAAAATACCTTAACAGGATCAACTCGTTTTTATATGTCCCAACCTTATAAAGTCAAATTTTTTTAATTTGTAATTTTGTCACTTTTATTTAAGAAGCTGAGCATATTGTCATCAAATTCCGTAGGCAAGAAAAGGAATTTCGTTTGGGGTGTTCCGTATTGGCATCACGAATACAACTATTAAAATGGTTACCTTGGATCAAAGAATATGTGACCATGTGAAAATCGTAATTTTCCTGCCATACACTTTACAGGTTTCATGTATGAGAAATACGCATACGACTCTCAATATTTTCCTTTTTGGTAAATATTATTTATACGCATGGTACGCACATACGCAAATATAAAGGCAGCGTTTACATAAGCAACATGATAGGTTGGAATGGTTTACCATGTGTAAGCAAGCAAACGCTTTTGACGTTTAATTTAATCATGAAAGTTTTCGCCGTTTTGACTAGGCAGTTATCGTTGTTTACATCAACTTGTCGTCTACCAGGTTTGTCGTCTAACGGTACTACGCTTTTCTTTTCCATCGCCGTCATCTTTGTCTATAGTAAGGAGCTATAGTAAGGAGCTTACTACATGAACGACCACAATTCTTTGCGTGTGAAAATGATGAACTCTCTCTGTGGAAACATCTTTTCTAATTACTTCAAATACTCAACTTAATTGGGGTTAACATAAAACCAAAACACATATGCGTATGTCTTTCAACGGAATAGTTCTTATATTATAAAATATTATAAAATTGTATCAACATACTGGCGTCTGGCCCCTCAAGTGGAAGATGAAGGTAGGCTAACGCTTGTCCCGTGGAAACATGTTTTATCATTTGACAACATGTTTTTAGGAGCGTTGTCCCTGCCTTGAATACGTACATAAGTGTAAGTGTTGAATTCCCATCAATGAAGCCTCTTTTGACCAATTGCCAAAAACAACAGAATCAGGTATCATCTTCGGTATTGATACTTATGCGAATAATGAGACAAGATTTTATAGCAACTCTACTGACCTAGAAATAACACCTCTTTCGGAATGCACATAGATGCACACCGCTGTTCTGTGTCCCGTTACAACTATGAAATGAAAATGAGCATCTTATATTATTGGAAATATGCTTCATTGAGCGTCTGTTGGCGTACACATACATACATTTCGATTCATTAAGTGATTTTTAGCTCTGTTACATTACGATTATGTTTTTCTGAATTACGAATGCTGTATATTCACATATGCATTCTTACATGTACTTTCGATCAAAATTATAATTGCATGTAATCATGTAAGTAGTTGTGATCTATGCTTTAATTACGTCATTTTAGTGACAGAACATATACATGGGTTTGGAAATAGTCATCGACATCGTTGTTAACTATCAAAAGTTTAGGATTGTTTGTTTGTTATGATAATCATGTACCTTGCTAAGTAACACGAATATAGCCTATAAGTTTTTATTAAAATGTGTCCATCCTACCGCTTGCTATTTTGTGACGTTATACCATTTTTATGTCAATTGTATTGTGACATCATAACGTCATAACTGTTTTTGTAAGACTCCCTGAAGATTTGCAACATGTTGGAGTAATGTTGGCTATGTATAATGTTTTGTACTTTGAATATATAATACTGTATACTTGTGAACTCTTTTTCACAATATATTGCAATATATTGCAATATATATATATATATATATATATATATATATATATATATATATATATATATATGTATATATATATATATATATATTAAAATAGTCAAAAGGATGTATATGTGAAAAGGATAAAAATGTATTCCATCGTTTGCCCAATATACTCTTCGCAAAAACCAGCGCTTGTAATTACATATATTAGATTTCTTGAGGCGCAAGACATATTTTCAAATATTTTGAATTTTGAATTATTAGTAAAGGTGAATGAATTTACCTCCAATATGTGTGTACATGTGCCGCAAATCGGCCTATAACATGTTGTGATACTTCAACTTAATTCAGTTTTTTTATCTTTAAAGCACGCTTTTGATAAAAGCTGTTTAAGGTTTTTACTCTGCCGTTTACTGTTTGTCATTTAGTATATTTTATATATAGACAATGTAAGAAGTATCAATCGTGGAGAAGCATATATGAAAGTAAAAAGAAATACAGAGAAGATGTAAATCAACTCTCAAAATCATGACTTTATCTTTTTTCCAAAATGCATATTTCTGCTTCTTGTTTCGGAGTTTCTTCAGTAAATGTATGCTTGAATCACAGCAGCAGTCTTAAATAGCCTTCAGTGTATCTAAGTATGCAATGTATTGCGACGTCATGATTGTTACTCATGACGTCATTACCGACTCAACGTCATTCACCTGGTCGAAAGTACTTGTGATTAAATGATCTTGATTTTATTCAACAAATGTTTTTTCTATAAAAGACTTGAGAGGTGGAAACTGCATGAACTGTTATTACAAACATATATATACATACGTTTGAGTAAAAATAACGGATGATATTTAAAATAAAATGTGGTTTCAACTGGAGACGAAATGTAGTCTATCGATTGCTCACTTAGCAACCAAAAAACTGATTCAGCTCTGTGTATATCACGTACAACTTCTTGTGAAAGGTAAATCAATTCAATACTTTGACTCTACATTCATTCGTTATTGTAACTTGTGACACTTCAAGTTGTGTCACAGTTTTGTCCAAAGTGTCAAGTGAAACAGACATCTCTTAATGTTCAAACGAAGGAAACCGATCTAAATTAATTTTTTGCTTTCTCTTTAAGAAAACGTTCCAGCTTTATTTGCACTATAGGTGTCACTTTAATGAAAAGTACAGACCATTTGATAAGTGACAATTTATTTCTTATCAGTGAAGTAGTTATATATATATATATATATATATATATATATATTACTGCTACCCTGCATTACTGTTCAGCTGCTCCACTACTTCACTGCTCCACTACTTTACTGCGTCCCTGCTTTACTACTCCACTACTTTACTGCTTAACTGCTCAACTACTTCACTACTCCACTACTTCACTGCTCCACTGCTTTACTGCTCCACTACTTTACTGTTTTTCTTGTCAACTGAATCACTCCTGAACGAGTGCTCCCTCTCTGTGTAAGTAAAACGTGTTATTGGTTAACTTGAATTGTAATATGCATTTTGTCCACCTATTTTCGATCCAAAAGCTTCTTACAATACCGAATCAATTTGTTCTGTTATGTATGTGTCGTTAGTCTAAGTTAGTCTATTACCAAGGAATACTAATCATTCACGATAGTGTAACACATGTTCCTCTTTCTATGGAATAGCTAAATGATGATCAATGAAAGCAGTTTGCTAGTCATTGTTAATTGCTTTCACTGCAAGGGCAACATATGTACCAAGCTGCACAAGACCTAGTGTAGACATCGATCTTTTGCCATTGCAAGCAACGAAGTTTTCTCTCTCAGGTATTTATCTTAAAGATAACTATCTTGATTATATCTCGTTTATTATGGTTGATACCTTAATTTTTATTTTGAGTGTAATGTGATATTAATTGCAATATAGTTTTCTTGAATGGAAAACAGAGACTCAATTTGATTAACAGTGTTTCAAGTTTAAAGTTAAGATCTGGCAATATGATATTCATCATATAAAATAATTGTAAGTACAATTCAATTTTATGTTGACAGGACATTGTATCTTCAATTCGTAGTTAATCTCTTGTCAAAATGGTTTTAGAATTAGAACATGCAACATTGATAGTATGTTTTAATAAATAGCCATTCGTTGTAGAATTATCTTTAATTGATATGCATATTTCTCGTTAGTGATAGTTTTTGTCTATAAACACCAAAGGAACTTTACCTTTTTACACACTGCTGCGCTAAAGGTCATTTTGAGAATGTAAGTATGTTGTTAGTAAGCTGTATATTTCAAATATTTAGTTACTATGTCCTTGTCAGATATTATGATTTAAGTAATCTATCTTTCATTCACGAGAGTTCTAACACACAACTCGAACTTTCATGTGTGGTAAACACATAAAAAAGCATAGGTTAAAACCGCTTTTCCAACTTGATTGCCATTAAGTCATGAGTAAATTGTTCATTCTTTAAAAAATGTATACGCGTGAACTAAAAATACAAAAAAGTGATGAAGTCATAGCTCAAATACAGTCCCTGAAGAACAATGGGAAAAATGATTATCATGAGATGATTAATTTGATGACGTAAAAATCTCTTATATTTGAAATTTTACTCTATAAGTTAAAAGTGTTAGGATGGCTTGTAGTTCAAACTTGGTGATTCTAATTAGTTTTAATTAATGAATGAGGTTGTAAAATCAGATTGCAGGCAGCAAATTGATAAATCTAAGAATGATTCACCATTGCATAATGCAATGTTTATCCTCAACCTTAAGATTAATGATTGTGACCAGTAAAGTTGATTCAACGCTGTGCTTAGTGTGCTAATACATGCAATTTTAATTATGATTCTATAATAATGCTAGTTTCAAACACCAGTATCAGGAGTTAAAGTAGGATATTTGATCAATAATATTCAGTTTCTATTTGTTTCCTGATGTGATAAACATTTAAAATATATAAAGAATAAAAGGGGTTTATAAACGGGTTTTTAAAGCCGTCAACTTTTTCTTAATGAGATATACAGAGATGTTTCAGTTTCTGATCATAAGCAAACGATTCCAATCAAACTGACATTTTAATAGTCTACAGACCTGTTTGTAGTAGCACAAATATCAAACATAGCTACCTGGAAAGTTTGTTTCAATGCAAATGTTGACATTTACATGCAATCGGGGCTACATACATTTAGCAGGTACCTGGTTTGAAGGAACGACCAACGCTGCTCGGGTGTGAATTCGGTGACTCTATTCTTTATCCGAGGACATGATTATTATAGTAGTTATTATTATCAAACTATAAAACAATTTCTATACTTGAAAAATGCAAGGGAAGCAATTGTTTAAGTTATCACTACCTTATTGATGGGCGTGCATAGAACCCTATCTCCCCTGTTGTCATCATAAACATACACATCTCCACGCATCAAAATCATAAATCTCATAAAGATGTGCAAGTAAAGTTGATATGTTTTACTATAATGATCATTCGATTAAGTGTTTCCTTCGAGAGGAGAGTGGAGAGGAGTCAGTTTCATTTGACATATTAGACCATAAGGGAGAACTTCTGTTAAGTAGAGCGTATTTGTTCAATGTTATTCAACACCACTTATACAACATTTTATATCTATTTGTTAGCATTGACAGTGTATTTGTCAAGAAATACAACAACCAGTCGTTTTGTTCAAACCTTACGATGAAGCATTTAAAGATAATATCCACTTACCTTTTTTAATGACAAATATATAATGTTAAAATCTTTATTGTGCGAATCGCGAGCCTCTCATGTCCATGTGGTGACACCAAGTCACAAAACACTCAAAGATGATCAAGACAGTTTTCGAATAACTGACTAACAATCATTTTATAAAAATTATCATAAATCATAAATCAAAAATCATAAAAATTATCGCATCAATGTGACGATTTACAAACTTGAGGTCTTTGTAGAGTTAGTAGTCTCATTTTCTGACGTCGTGTCATAGCAATGTCATAAACCTCTCATGGTGATCTTGAAATAGTGCATCAAACACCTTTGATCTCCATTTAAGTTTACGCAATATTGATGAGCAGAAAATTGCTTAACAATGAACAAATATTTTACTCGATACTTTCAAAATAGAAATACCATGTACAATCCCTTGAAAAATTATTAAACTATATTGAACCCAATTAACTAAATCAAATTAAACTTAAACGCAGGAATAAGAGAGTGAAAAGAAACAAGTGTCTCAAGAGCTACCCCAGCCAGATGTCATAATGAGATGCAAGGTAAGTTTTTTTAGGTTCTATTTATACATTTAGAGTGCTCAATTGAATTGATGCCATTGATTCTGTTTTATGTTTCTTAAGGCGTCTTGTTTCCTTGGCCTACAGACACTGATAAGAATCATTCAATTTATGTTGGTCACTGTTTTTCTTGACAGATAACAAAGTAAAAGAAATCTGACAACTTAAGGATATTAATAAAATCAAAATCAAAAGTGTAAAAGTGTAAAGTAAAAAAAGGTGTTGAATAGCTTATAAATATCCCATAATTGGACATATACCAAAACTGCTTGCAAAACAAATTTAATCAATTTTAGATGTAATGTGCATCATTTCTAACGTATATCTAATATCGTTGTTTTCAGAAAAATTTCTGGCTTGCTCGTTTATGTGCAATCTTGTTTGGTATCTTTGTGTATACATATCTACAGAGTTTTAAAAGACAAACTAACACTGATTGCAAAGAAGACTTGCAGACTGGAGAAGTACTCTGTCGTCCAACTTGTGCCAAAGGCTACTTCAGTTTAGCGGGTATGAAACGATGTCACCCATGGCTAAAGTGTGATGCAATAAAAAATGAAATCACATCCCTCAACATTGTTGCCCACGGCAACATGAAGAAGGTACTATAGTATTACCTTCAATTTATGAACGGTAGGACTGTAGGATATTCGTCAATATTATCCTCTCTAACGAAACGAATGGTTATTGAAAATTATGTGAAGTACATCAATAAAATGCTCTGTAACACAGTGAATGGGAGTTGAAGAAATTGTGAGGTGAATCAATTATCACGGTGAAAGGGTACTGCAGAAAGGATAATCTTCTTACGATATTATTGAAGTATGAGTGATCTTAATTGTATTTCCCTTTGCCTTTGTCAGAGGGAATTGAACATTTGTTATATTAATCTATAACGTATTTCCGGCGGGATAATCTTATTTTGATATCCTCTGTCACTTAGTGTAAGAGTATTGAGCTATGTTTATTGTATTCTTCTCTGCCACGTAGTCAGAGGGTATTAAACAAGTTTGGTATTAATCGATACCGTCCCTTGAAATATATTAAAAGGGTACTGAAAAAGAGGAGGTAACACAATACTATTTTCTGCAACATAGTTTTTGGAGAATGTACATTGAAATGTCAGTGAGCAATATGAAATATATGTTTTCACCTTTTTTTTAGGTTAAGCGCTCCTCTCAAATGCTCTAATGTCAACAAAGCTCTGTTCGTCATTTTTTAATTGAAAGCAAAATGCATATGCATAAACACGTGTAATCAAGCCATGACATTCGATGTGTACGATGTGTAAGGCATTATGCCCTTAAAGGTTTTATTTAGTTAGGTATTAATCATAATGGGCACAACTTCAGAGCCCTGGACGAACCAACACATTTAGCAAATATTTTCTGCAGCTTATTAAGTTGGCTATTTATCAAACCAACTATAATGTTGTACAGTGGTCTTTTTAAATCCGTAGGGGGCGACAATTTGACATTATTTGAATTTGTATTTGAAGCATGGCAACTTTCCTTTATGTCTACACTTTAATGAACTTTTGGTAATCCATAGAAGTAACTAGTCTTAGGTTCAAAGTTATCAATATCACCTTTGGTCGGACTCGGAGCGAAGTCAATATGCTTTTATTATTTTTTTAATTCTTATTTTCCTTAATTTGTGGTACAGGCAAAGACACATTTGACAAAAACAAAGACATTCAGCATATCATTACAGTTACATACATCCAAATATATTAGTACAATTCAATTTAGTTAATGAGTGGATTATTTTCCAAGTAGTAAATGTAAAGGTGACCAGTACTTGAAAAACATTTCTTCAGTTTCTGTTGATAAAAAACATAACTTGACAAATCGTAATATTGTGTAATTTGACCTTTAAGATATGCTTTTATGTCGACTGACACGTGACCGCTGTTCGACCAATCGGATTGCTGGAAAAATAAGCTGACATAATTAGAGGATTTTTGGTTTATTGTTGACCATTCTTTGTTACAGATATCGAAAGCACTTTGGAAAAATCATACCGTCATTTTGAATACATGGGGTGGAATTTATTCACCAGATATGTACTATGACGTCCTTGAGCATCTACGAGAGTTACAGCCTTCTGACAACGTTGTTCAACTGATTGGATACTGTGGTTTCACATATGTAACAGAATTCCATCATCTGGGCTCGGCGGTAAACTATGAAAACCTGCTTCAGTCACCATCACTTCAGAAGCACAACAGCATCAGAACAAGACTAGCTACATGTGTTTCTTACATCGAAGCTGTTCATCATATGCACAACAGTCCAATCGGTACGAGAATTTTACAGGATACACATCATTTAGACAAATGTCTTTCACAGTTTTTATTGACACCCGATCTCAAAATTGTACTTAACGATATAGATTACCTACCAGAAGCTGACCGGGAGGCTGGCTTGACTGCGAAGGACTTGGGAAGACGACATACCTTCAACCCTTTTATTGCTCCAGAACGGTTCAATCATACAAACTTTGATGAAAAAGCTGATATATGGATCATTCCTTCTGTTTGTGAGTTTTTTCTTGGCTCTGAAAAAAAGCATCTTCATACCCAATTGTCAGAGATAAATCGTCGTTGCCAGAGACAAAGCCCCTCACAGAGACCAACAGCTGCTGAAGTATTGGACGTTTACAGACAAGCTCTAATAAATATTGACTGAACGACTTTTAAATTAAAATTAATAAACTTTTAAGCACTAATATTTCTTATTTTTCAAAAATATCAAATCACAATGATTTAATGTCAATGAAAGATTGCAGATGATCAAATCAATCAGAATAGACCCTGTGTAAAAAATGATATACCAATAGGGCAAAAGTGATTTAGCATATATCACGCAATGGCTACAAGAATACTTCAATGATGCAAGCAAAATACAAAAAAATAATTCCAAACATATACAAACTATATGTTGGAAAAAATCTAAATTTCCGTTTGGTATGAGATATTGGGATTAGTCTTCATTTGAAATGTCTTCAATAGAGGATACTAAACGACATTCCATTTAATACTATTTTTATTAAACGAGTTAATGATTAAGTATGAAACGAGCGAAAGCGAGTTTGATACCAAATCATTAACGGGTTTAATAAAAATAGTATTAAATGGAAGGACGTTTAGTATTCTGTTTATTACTTGACCTCAGTATTAAAGCATTATTACCGAAAGTGTACTGAACGAAGCATTTCCGCGACTAAGCTGCCATTGAGACGTCGGTGCCAAGATTGTGACGTCACAACTACACAATATTATGACGTCATACGGGGAGCGGTATTACACTAGTTTAATATCGCCGTATAAATATTACACTGCAGTATCTTACACGGGCGAGTAATAATATTAGATATCCTTTACTAAAGAGAACCTATTTGAGAACCTATTTGAGAACACTGATATATTCTAAAGCCTGTCTCATCATCTATTGAAACTAAGCGTTAATGTTAAGCATTGTTATATCTCTAGCAAAATCTACTAATGGTAAATTTTCTAAAAGGTATTATGTTATCAAATGATCTGTTAAACTAATAAAAATAATTACACTTGGACAAATTTAACTTCACTCTTCAAGATACTGCACAGTACTTATATTTCACTACCCTTTTTCTGAGTGTGAATCAGGTAATGTTGTCTGGTCTCAAATCTTATGTAAAAGTTTGAGCTAGCCGATCCAAAGCTAAAGCGACAAAGGTTGAGACATACCCTACCCAGATTTGAAAATATATTAAATTGTTTATGAAGCTTAGCACGTTTGTAGAACTGAGTGTGCTGAATTGAAAAATAGGGGTCACAATGCTCGTTTTCGAGGAAATTCGTGTTAAAAAATGCCATAATTTGTGAAAAACCGAAAAAAAGATTACACTTTTCCCTCATTATTTGCTATAAAACATAAATATTAAACAAGTTCTAAATTGTTTTTTTTTTTCATTTAAGTTTTTATTATCGGTGGTTTGCATAAACTTAGCGAGGATTGCTCCACATGTACACACACATATTTTTTAAAACATTATTGACATATTTTGCATTATTAGATATTAACGCTTCATATCTGCCTCAGGCAGGTAGCCTCGACAGGGATACACTTTCTCAATTAGGGATACACAGTGCTTGCACAAGTTATGAGATCCTGACAATTCTATGAAATTTTTTCACATCAATGCAGCTGCACCATGATCTGCAATTTGAAAACATTAAGGATTAAGATCATTGAGTAAGACTAATGGTTTTTTGGTTGTTTTTTTTTTTGCTTTTTTGCTTTTTTGATTTCTAGTAAAAAGAAACTGCAGGCACAAATATAATCTTGACATGTATGATTATAACTTTAACTACCTTTTAAAAAAAGCTAACAAGTAAGTAGTCTGATAATATATAATAGATTATTTCATGTTCGTACCACACATACTCTAACATTTGATAAGTGCATACAAATCATATACAATTTTCACAATCATATTCTGATGTCTTTCAATCAGCTGGTGACAGCATGACTTGTTTAAAAACACTGCTGTACACCGTTTGGATGTCGTAAACACTTAGTTTTCATTAATCTAATGGCATACAAAGTGTTACTATGTTTTAATTAGGATGAATGATTATTTCAAGTATTAAAACATACGATCTTGTAAATTAGATGATTGTAACAAACTGCTATGCGACGTGTTTTGATGAGTAGGGTATGTCTTTAAAATGTGTTTCATCCATCAAAGCTGTTCATTATTTGCACAACAGTCCAAATTGGAAATGATAACCGTCACTTTAACAAACTTTTCACAGTTTTTACTGACCCCCGATTTAAAAGTCGTAGCAAATGATATTGAGTTTCTACCAGAAGCTGACCTGGCAGCTGGGCTGATCGTGAAGGCCCTTAGGAAACCAATCCCCTGTACCCCTTTATTGCTCTATAACGGTCGAACGGTAGTAACTTTGATGAAAAGCCTTATATTTGGATCATTCAATGTATTTGTGAGCTTTTTCTTGGCTCTCAAAAAGAAAATGTTCGTACTTGATTGTCACTGATAAATTTTACAATTTTTCAAGTTTACATTTTTGTCAACTTTTAAAAACTCTCCTCTTAAGTTTATTTTAATATTAGTTGAACCTATAAGTTGTCCATAACTTTTCCTTAAAGTCATTGTCTCATTTTTGTAAGGCAACTAAACTGATTTAATTATTCTTCACGAACAAAATCTTATCACTAACACAAATATTTCCTGTCGCATTTGCAAAGATTTTAATTTTTATGCCCGTTTTATAGTTTTGGATGAAGCAGCTTATTGGCGTATGCCGTTTCAGACCGATGAGGTACCGAATCAAGTGCAATCCCATCGCGAGTACGAAACACCGGAAATCTAGTCATAGCAGCGCCGATACTTATGACAGACTCTTCACTGACTTTACCACCTTTTTGTTATTTCTGTGTTTGAAAAATGCGTAAGGTATTAGCTATTTTAATTGGATATTCAGCTGGGAAATCTTATGTGTTCTTCGTCACGACCTTAGCTAAATGACGTGGTAAGGACTAACGTTCGCAAAAAACATAATATACGGGTAGGGTAGGGTAGTTTGAACTTCATTATTGAGGGCTAGAATGCCTGCAGAGTTGTGAAAAGTGTTGCAAACGTCAGGGGATAGATTTCTGTGAGTGGTGAACTATTTGTCCGACATTTATTACAATTTGCCTTGCAAAATTGAGACAATGACTTTAAAATTAGTGTTTCTACCAATGAGGGATCAGGTTTTGGGATGGGATGGGATGACCAGATATTCATTTCGTTTTCAATGTAATAATCAAATCTGCCTTGGTTCACATATTTGCATGATTATCATCAAATTTAGAAATTGAGTAGCACGAAATATCCGAAAGTGTTTCATGATTTTCAAAATGAATATTGAAGCTTATTTCTTCGATGTTTTGAGTTATGTTTTCGAAAAGTGTTTTTATACGTTCCTTCTTTATTTTATTGAAAACGTTACAAATGTGTTTGTTTTGGGCCTGACGTTTACATCAGTTAAAAATAAAAGCAATCTTGAAGGGGATGCATAAGGTATTATTTTGATGACTGCAAAATATAATTATTAACAAGTATCAAACAAGGAAAAGGTTTTGAAAATATACACTGGTCTCGAGAACAGGAAAGTTTATAATCAATATAATGGATTCATTATGCCCCCGTTAAAAAATGAAAGGAGAACAAAAAATACGGCCTTGAACCGATATTTACTTCAATTGCTTACGGCGATGGGCCTATGACGTTATGATAACAAAAGCATGACGTCACGATTCAGTGGTTTAACGTCATGTCAATATCATTTTGGCCAGACCCGGACTAAAGTCATTATGGTTTTCTGTCGACACACACTTGACCTCCACACAACCAATCGAATTGCCGGAAACATAAGCTCTCAAAAAATGCTTATATCTAATATTACACACCACACTGTGTGGCTATGGCTCTGTCTTTGAATGTTACTATTATTGATACAAAAACATACCTGCAAACAAAATACAAAATACTAAGGATAAATTTAATTTTGATTAATCGAGGATTGATGTAGTTGGATGAGTTTTAATATTTCAAACAATGGTTTAAACAGCGAGATTTGCTGGTATATGTTTTCAATAAGGTGGCGCCGCTTATCCTTAACATTTCAGTGACCATCTGCCTTTCCACTAACCGTGACAGTATCCCCTTTTAACCACTATTCCAGAAACTTTGTGAATCCTTTTGTAGCCCGCTCCCCCTGTTAAAGATTAAAACAAGACAAATTCCCTAATAACGAATCCTCTCTTCACTCACCTCTCCCCTGAAGCTAGTAGGTCATGTGACCAGATACCGATGCCGTCTCCCAGTGCTTCAGCGTCAATATCAACTGAACACATCAGACAGTTTGTAATGCTAATAACTGATGCATCAGAAGTCTTAGAAGCATTTCTTGTGGCAATCCAAATTTGAGTCCTTTAAGCCTTTCCAGATGCGGAACTCATTGGTTAATCTATCATACTTCGCAACCAAGACCTACTGGCTGGTTAGTTTATATTCCAACAAAACCTATTTGATCACAAAGACATGGAAAATCCCAAAAACGATCAAAATGGTGACGGTTCTCATCTTTTAGGCTTTTCATTGACAAAGGATCTTGTCCATGGAAACTTTTCATATGATCTCAATAAAACACATATTTGCTACTCTTTGACGGCTTCATATTTGCGCTTTTAATCATTAGCTGCAAATGTAGGGTTCCAACCATACGATCAGTACTACTCTAAAGATTTTTATCGATGTAAATATAATAATATGTCTATGTATGTATGACTGAAGTCACCCGACTATAAACTTCGTTGTCAATAGAGATTTCCTAAAATATCATCGTTTGCTGTAAAAAAGAAATCATGGTAAACACTTTACACAGCAAACATTTATCGAAAGAGAATTTTGAACAATTGCTTTATTATTTATTTATAATTGAAGACTCAAGTAATTACTGTGTTGTTAAAGCGAGTTGACCTATTTATTCTATCCACGTTTCAATTATGTATTAGTCAATTTAAACCAGATTTATTGGTTTAATGCCCTCCCCCCCCCCCCCCCCCCCCCCATCAAATTTGAAGCAAACCAGTGCCTAATAGAAGGAAAACCTTCCATACTGGAAGGAAATCACCTTAATCGCGAAACAAACACGTCAACATCGGTGAAAAACAGTAATAACAGAGATTTTTAGTCGTTATGGGAAGCAACCTCGTCCGACTTTTGAAGGAAATCGGTAGACTTCGGATGGAACATCGGTAATATCCGTGAATTCTCGGTCGACAACAGAAGCAAACGCATCTAAAAATAGTTTTGATTGAGCAGTCTCCAACTTCGGTGGTGTTGTTTTTTATGTTTTACTGTGCGATTTCTAATTGTATTTAGTTGTTAATTCTTGCATCGAAAGCGTACTTGAACAAGGAAACGATGGAGTTGTAGAGTTTTGTTATGAAATTGAGTAGTTATGGCGTAATTCGCATAGAGTCCGGCTTTATTTACATCATTCAGATGTTGATTGATGTTTAGACAGACATGCATACTTTCCACATTTGTTTATTTATTGAAAATAAAACTTTCCCAGACTAAAAACAACAACAACATCAACAACAGGTATCAAATTATTTTATTAAAATTCTACGAACATCTACGAATCCACTGGAAATGAACTGGTATGGTCTACGAACGAATTCACCTACAGACCATTTTTGAAGTTTACCAATGACATGTTTGAAATCATTTAGGTATATACTTCTGGTACCTGCATAGAAAATTTAATTATCGGCAAACATAAGCATTCGTTATTAGATAATAGAGATGTTATTTACAAGGTTGAAACAATACGACATGTACATACATTTGGTTTTAAAAACAGCATAGGAATAATTTTGACCGGGTTTGATATGAAAGTAAAAGAGATTCGAGTTAATAAATAATATCTATACATCTTTATGACTAACCTGATACAGAGATAGAAATTACTAAACGACGTCCCGTAGAATAACGTATTTATGAAACGAGTGTGTGGTTTGGTATTTAACGAGCGAAGTATTTAAAAGCACTGTGTTCAGTGATTTATTATTATTATATAATTTATTACTCGCTTAATTATATCAAAAACTAAAAAAAGGAAAATTTCCGGGATAATCATTGTTGCCGCGCCGCTAACATTGTGACGTCATGCTTAACGATTGCGACACATGTAACGTCAATCAACACGCAATGTTATAACACAATAACATTGTAGATTTATTAAACGACGGTATCTTCAACTAGCGAGTAATAAAATTAATATTCCACCCACAGTCCTTGTAAAGCCAAAATATCAATGTATCCTACAACTTTATTCATGAAAGACTGAAAGATTCAACCTACAAAGATGGCTGTTCTACAAAATTAGTTGTTGTTTTTCAAAAGTAGTTGTTTCAAATAAAACTGCTGAAAAACAGATCTGTTAATGACACCATTATTGTTAGATTAAATAAAAGATACATTTATATTATTTCTGTGGTTATGAATATGAACATATCGTTTGCTTGCTTGAATTACTCCTGGGTTAAGATAGATGACTCCTTCAGCTTTAACTCTCCACTGCTTCACTGCTTCACTACTTTAATGCTTCATAACTCCACTGCTTCACTGATTTAATGCTTCATTACTCCACTGCTTCATTACTCCACTGATTCACTGATTTAATGCTTCATTACTCCACTGCTTCACTACTTTAATGCTTCATTACTCCACTGCTTCAATGCTTCACTGATTTAATGCTTCATTACTCCACTGCTTCACTGCGTCACTACTTTAATGCTTCATTACTCCACTCTTTCACTGCTTCACTACTTTAATGATTCATTACTCCACTGCTTCACTACTTTAATGCTTCATTACTCCACTGCTTCACTGCGTCACTACTTTAATGCTTCATTACTCCACTCTTTCACTGCTTCACTACTGTAATGCTTCATTACTCCACTCTTTCACTGCTTCACTACTTTAATGATTCATTACTCCACTGCTTCACTACTGTAATGCTTCATTACTCCACTGCTTCACCGCTTCACTACTTTAATGCTTCATTACTCCACTGCTTCAATGCTTAACTGCTTTAGTGCTTCACTGACCTACTGTTCCACTGCTTCACTGCTTTAGTGCTTCACTGACCTACTGCTCCACTGCTTCACTGCTTCACTACTTTACTGCTTTATTACTCCACTGCTTTAATGCTTCATTACTCCACTGCTTTGATGCTTCACTGACCTACTGCTCCACTGCTTCCCTGTTACAAAGCACTACTGCTTTACGTCTTCATCGCCTTACTGCCCAACAGCTCAAACTGATCTATTCCTCCGTCATCCACTGCTTTACTGCTCCATTCCTCCTTTCATTGCCTGATTGCTTCAAAGCTCCATTATTTAACTGCTCCACTTCTTTTCTGCTCCACTTCTTTACTGCTCCACTGTTTCACTGTTTTACTCCTCCAATGTTTAAAGCTCCAATGCTTTACTGCTCCAGTGCCTTACTGCTTTACTGCTCCAGTGCCTTACTGCTTTACTGCTCCGGCACTGCATAAACTGCTAGATTCTTCCATTGCTCCAATGTTTTACTGCTTGGCTATTTTACTTCTTACTGGTCTTCTGGGCCTCGTTTCACAAAACTCGACTTCTTCACTGCTCTACTGCTTTACTGCTTCACTGGTCCACTACTATCACAATCTATTAGTCCACCGGCCAGGAGGGGTCCCCATGCACCCCCCCCCCCCCCCCCCCCATGCCAGAACGAAACTAACTTTTTTTGAAGGCTTGACATGTCTATTATGCAAATTTGAGTGTTTAAAGTGTATAAACTGGGACGAAATGTGTCATTTTTACATATTTCCATGGGTACCCCCCTCAGCCACTTATTCGCTGAAGCGTCACACCAAAGGGTGGATGTCCCCATATCCTTGGTTCTAATTATCATAAAACCATAATCTTGGTATCTAAATGTATGTTTAGAAGGTCACTGAATCCATTGACAGACATTTCAGATAGCTACCATGAGTCATTTGTACGAAATTTTAGGTTTCCGTTACAAAAACTCATCAGTCATGACTTCAATCGGTAACAATTCTATTTTTTTTCTTCTCTACAGTTAATGTATATCATTTTATTTTACATTATTTGCACTAAGAATAGAATTATGAGTACTTGTAACCCTTTTGTGTACTTATGTGTACTTATAACAAACAAATTTAGTATCCAAAAGCAAACCAAGCTAGGGACCTACTGTTAATCTACTATCAATGAAATAAACCAACTCAACCTAGGAAAAATACTATTTTATCTTCTCTACAGTTAATGCATATCATTTTATTTTACATTATTTTCACTAAGAGTAGAATTATGAGTACTTGCAACTCTTTTGTGTACTTGTGTATTTATAGCAATCCAGGTTGAGTATCCAAAAGCAAACCAAGGGAACTACCATTAATCTACTATCATGAAATACACCAACTCAGCCTTGGAAAAAACTTGGATGGAAGGTGTTTCTCAGACATTCCTTTCCCGCTTGAAGCTGGACTCATCGGATTATGCTCATTGCAAGGTGTTTTTACTTGCTATTTTCAAAGTTTTTCTTGTCAGATCAAGTGACTATAAGGTTGTGCCATCAGATTTGTTTGGTGAGCTAGGTGCCTTCATATGTGCATAGTCCATATTGTATTACATTCTTATATGATTAATCTCGATAATTAGGTTTCCTCACTATTGTTTAATGTTTACTAAAACTTTGTAAAATTTTGTATTTTTGTGTTTTACTTCTAAATCATTGGGGATTTAAAGGGATAGATTTAAAGGTTACAAAGAAGAAAAATAACAAATAGGTACTAATTCCGTCATTACACACATCCCAGGTAGATTAATGGTAGGTCCCTTGGTTTGCTTTTGGATACTCAACCTGTATTGCGATAAGTACACAAGTACACAAAAGAGTTGCAAGTACTCTGTACTGTATTTAACATGTTTTATTTTCTGTCAGATTTTTTGGTTTGAAATAGGTTGGTTAATTAAGTTTGAGAGTCTTCAGGTCATTTAATTTTCAGTTTTAAAGGGAAGTAACTGCTGTATGACATAGCTACAGTAGGGTTCAGTAGACACAGGGTATTGGACTAAGGGACATAACTGGGGTTTTGATGGATAGTTAGGCCAAAAGCACATGGTATGTGAGTGGAGGTCATGTACTGCCTGTTAGATGAGGAAGTTGGTGGTTTCTCCACATATTAAAGCTGATTTCTACACAGAATTTGTAAGTAGTATGCACATACATCATGTGCAATATAAAATTAGTATAAATTATTGTTTATTCTTCCATTTATAAGCTCATGTTGGTCTCAGATAAAATGTAAACAAATGCTCAATTCTTGTTTAAGTTTTCTCCAACAAGTAAAGAAGTGAGCTTAGCTCACATACCCCCGCATCAAACTATAGTCTGGCTTTATTTGTTGGTTTTACCCTAAAAAAACTCACTTAGGGATCATGGTTGATAAGTGTATGAAGTTTGGTGAAGCTAGCATGTATAGTTTATGAGATATGATCTGGACAAAGGACTTTGTCATAGAGTCACTGTTTTAGTCATGTTTCCATGGAAACAGCAAAAAATAAAACTCATTTGTTAATCTAACCCTCAAAAGGCACATCTAGGGATCATGGTTGATAAGTGTATGAGGTTTGGTGAAGCTAGCATGTATAGTTTAGGAGATATGCTCCAGAAAAAGGACTTGGTCATAGAGTCACTGTTTTAGTCATGTTACCATGGAAACAGCAAAAAATAAAAATCATTTGTTGGTCTAACCCTCAAAAGGCACATCTAGGGATCATGGTTGATGAGTGTATGAAGTTTGGTGAAGCTAGCATGTATAGTTTAGAAGATATCCTCCGGACAAAGATTTGTGACGGACGGACAGACGGACAGACAGACAGACGGACAGATGGACGGACAGAATGAACGCTATATAACCCCGCTTACGCTGTAAGGCGGGGGTATAATAAGTATTTAAACCTATGTGAAAGTGTATTTACAGTAACCTTAATGCAACCTTTGTAAAGCCTGGTTTTTTCTGTTGTGGCTTTCAGCTTGAACCCGTTGAGAAGTAAGGAAATAAATTACGGTGTACAAGAAAAGGAATCGTTTGTTGACTTTAACCTATCATCAGTTCAAGAAATTCTCTCACGTTGGTGTTGCCGAGTGATGACTGTGAAACTCTTACTATGAATATGGAACAGTCTGATAGTGATGAGATTATGCAGACTAACATTGATTCCCCTGTTGATGGTGATGTTGTTAAGACTCTTAGGCAGGAAAGGGGGCGGATTAGAGATGTACTTACAACCAAGATGAAGAAGCTTAAAGAATTACTGGAACATTCTGATGTCGTAAGTGATATTGAAGGAACTTGTAGAGTAATGAAGCAAACAATGAACAATTTAGTGATTAAGAACAATGAGTTGATTGATGTGTTGAAAGACAATCCTGATGACATTGTAGAGGCACATAGTTATGTTGAACATGTGAGACTGGATTATGATTCTGTCAGTAGGACTGGTAAGACTACTGTGTCAAGTTCTAGTTCCAGATTGACAGTTAAAGCCAAAAGGGCTGCATTGTTAGCTAAAGCTGAATTGTTAGACAAAAAGCAGGCGCTTAAAAGGCAGCAGAGTTAGAGTTAGCTCAGGAGAAATTAGAGTTAGAATCTGAATTAAAGGCAACGGCTGCTGAAGAGAAAGTGTATGAATCTTTTGATCTTGCTTGTAGTTTGAAGGGTTCAAAGGTTGGTAAAAATAATGATGCTAAATTAACTGCAGGTTCAGTGGTTAATGAACATGATAAGTCAGTTAAGGATGCTCCTCAGAAAGAGGGAGGTAAGATTGTTACTCAAAAGGAGGAAGTTAAGGATTTTACTCAAAATGAGAGAGTTAAGGGTGTTCCTCAGAAAGGTGCTAGTGAAGGTGAAACTCTTAATCCTTTACCTGACTCATCGATACTTAAGAGTCGTCAACAGCAGGTTCATGGTTCTTACATTACAGAAAGTTCTCCAATAATCAATCAAGCAGGTCATGGAAATGTTCAGTCTCCACAGCCTTCCCAGTCAGATTTGTGGTTTATGCAACAAAAGATGCTTGATGCTTTACAACTTCCAAAGACTGAGATTGTTAAGTTTGATGGGGATCCTTTGCGCTATTGGATTTTCATTCGGTCTTTTGAAACTAATGTAGCAGAGACTTCTGTCAGTAGCAGTGCTAAGTTGAACAGATTGCTGAACTATTGTACTGGCAAAGCATTGTCAGTTATAGAATATTGCTCCGTAATGGAACCTGAGGATGGATATGTTGAAGCATTGAATCTTTTGAGGTCACGCTTTGGTAGTCAACATGTTATAGCCAATGCCTGGATAAAGAAGGTTTGTGAGGGACCATGGCTTAAAGCATATGATGTGGAAGGTTTACGTCAATTTGCTGACAATCTCCGGAGTGCAATACTAACACTTGAAGCCATGGGCAGAACAACTGAAATTGACAACCAGATGCGTATGGTTAAAATTGTGGCACGACTACCAACCTACTTGCAAGGAAGATGGCGCGGCAAAGCAATTGATTTTCTTGAAGCTACAGGTAATTACCCTGCAATTGGACAATTAGTAGAATTTGTTATCAGAGCAGCTGATGAAGTCAATGATCCTGTTTTTGGCGTGATTGGGAATAGGATTACAGATGAAAGGAATCAATCTAGAAACAGACATTCTGACAGGAAAGGATTGAATTTCAGTGTTCAAACTAATTATGGCAGCAAGAAATCAACCACAAATTTTCCTGTGCGAAGATGTCCATTGTGTACTGGTGATCATGCTCTCTTCATGTGTGAGGCATTCAGGAATTTGACGCCAGAAAAGAGACATGATTATGTGGTAAAACAAAAGCTTTGCATTAATTGTTTTGGTAACAACCATAGTTCTGTTCTGTTTCAAGCCAAGAAAGTGCAACATACAGGGCTGTCAAAGAAAACATTCAAGATTGATTCACCTTCTTGTGAGACCTGAATCTGAAAGGAAACATACCTACCCTAGGAGCTCTGAAATGGAACAAACTTACCTGAAGGAAATGGAATCAAACTCTGAGACTCCTCGGGATAAACCTGTTAAAGCTGCAAGTTCAGCATGTAACATAGAAACGACGGTGCCAACTGTAGCTCTTCCAGTTGTTCGTGTACAGGTTTCTGCAATGGAAAATGAGAGAAAAATATGGACCTATGCTCTACTTGATAATGGGAGCACCAACTCATTCTGTTCCAATCAACGTTTTGATCAGCTTGGTATTGAAGGTTGTGAAACTGCCTTGTCATTGACAACACTTGAAAAGAAAAACAGCCAAACACAAACAAGAGTAGGGCCATTGTGGATAACAGACGCTGGAAACAGAACTACCATTTCTATGCCCCTAGTGTTTGGAACTTCAAATCTATTTTACTGTGACTTGGAGACAGACATGCACCAGAATGTCAATGAGTGGAGTCATTTGACGGATTTATAATTTCCAATGGTGGATAGAGTAAATGTTGGAATCATCATTGGTCAAGATGTCCCAGTGGCGTTAACACCTATCAATGTGCGGAAAGGCAAGGCCAATGAAACATATGCTGTGAGAACTTCACTTGGTTGGGTTTTGAATGGGCCACTTGGACAAGGGATTAGTAGTGAAGTGCATTCCAATTTTGTACACACCGAGACCAGTCTGGACATCCAGGTTGAGCGAATGTGGAAGATGGACATGTGTGAAACATGTGCAGAAGCTGAAATGTCACAAGGAGACAAGAGGACGATCAAGATATGGGACGAATCATTGAAAGTTGTTGAAGGTCATTATCAGATGAACATTCCCTTTAAGAACCGGCCACCGAATCTTAAGAATAACTACTCAGTGGCTGAATCAAGGTTGGAATCTCTCGGTAAGCGCTTGGCTAAAGATGACAATCTACTTGTGAAGTATGAAGCTGGAATCCAAGATCTTCTCGATAAAGGATATGCAGAGAGAGTACCGGAAGAGGACATTAACAGATTGGGACAGGGAGTGTGGTATATTCCACATCACGCTGTTGTAAATGAAAACAAGCCAGATAAACTAAGAATTGTTTTCGATTGTGCTGCCAAGTTTTGTGGAACCAGTTTGAATGACCAGGTTTACCAAGGCCCTGATTTGACAAACAAGTTGGTCGGAGTCCTTTTGCGGTTTAAGGAAGGTCCTATAGGCATCATGGGGGACATAGAAGGAATGTTCCATCAAGTAAAAGTTCCAGATTGTGATCGAGATTACCTTCTGTGGTTTCCAAAAAATGGAGGTGATCAGCCCCAAGTTTATCGCATGACTGTACATCTTTTTTGAGGGGTTTGGAGCCCCAGTTGTGCTAGCTATGCACTGAGGAGAGCTGCAGAGGATAACAGATCTTTAAGCGAACCTGATGTTGTGCAAACGGTCCTGAACAACTTCTACGTGGACGACTGTTTGAAGGCCCTCATGGAAGAGAAAGAAGCAATTGATCACATTCAGCGATTATGTGAACTTGTCTCACATGGAGGATTTAAATTACACAAATGGATGAGTAATAACAGAGAAGTTTTGCAGTCCATCCCTGAGGAGAAGAGAGCAAAAAGCATCAAAGGTGTTGACTTGAGTGGAGAATCTTTACCTACAGAGAGAGCTCTTGGTGTACTCTGGCATACTGAGCATGACAAGCTTGGCTTCAGGATCAAGGTTCGAAACAAGCCACTTACCAGAAGAGGTTTGATCAGTGTAATTGCTTCCATTTATGATCCCTTTGGGTTTGTAAGTCCTTTCATCTTACAAGCCAAGAAGATATTACAGGAGGAGTCCAGACTAAGGAAAGATTGGGATGAGAAGTTGAGTGAGGCAAATATGTTGAAATGGAAGAAATGGATTGAAGATCTGCCCTTGATAGAAAGCTTCAGTCTACCTAGATCTGTCTTACCTCCAAGCAATAGTGTCAGTTTTGAGTTACACCATTTCTCTGATGCTTCCTCTACAGGGTACGGTGCTGTATCATATCTCAAAGTGATCTTCTGTGATGGACAAGGGTGCTGTAAACTGCTCTTCAGTAAGTCTCTTCTTGCTCCACTAAAGCAAATGACTATACCACGTTTGGAGTTGTCCGCTGCTGTTATTTCTGCCAAGTTGGACAGGATGATCCGCAAGGAATTGAAACTGGAAATAACCCGATCTGTGTTCTGGACTGATAGCACTGTTGTGCTACAATACATCAAGAATGTAAACAGGCGCTTCCACGTTTTTGTCGCCAACAGAATCACTCTCATTCAGGAAGTCTCAGATCCAAAACAGTGGAGACATGTTTGTAGCTCAGACAACCCCGCAGATGATGCATCACGTGGCCTAGATGCAGAGCAGATGATATCTTCTGAAAGATGGAAGCATGGACCAGAGTTTCTCTCCAAACAAGAGAGTGATTGGCCAACTCAGGACAGTGTTGCTATTGACATTCCCGATGATGATAAAGAAGTCAAAAGAGAAGCTAAGGTCTTCACTGCAACATCAAACAGTGATGTTGATGTCTTGGATGCGCTGTTTGAGAAGTATTCGAGCTGGCACTGCCTTAAACAGGCTGTTGCTTGGATCTTGAGATTGAGAAAGATGCTACATGACAAGATAAAAGGAAAAGGAAGTATCAAATGTGAGAGTTTGCTCACTGTCACTGAATTACATGAGGCTGAGATTGCAATAGTTACAGTTCTACAGAGAAAAGCATACACATCAGAGTTGAAGTTGTTGGAATCTGGGAAAACTGTGTCAAGAACAAGTTCTCTCTACCGTCTAGAGCCTACATTGTCTTCAGAGGGTGTATTGTGTGTTGGTGGACGATTACACTCAGCTCCTATATCTACTACAAGAAAGCACAACATGATTATTCCAAGGGAGAGTCACGTCACTACTCTGATCATCAGGCATTTTCATGAGATTAGTGGGCATTCTGGCAAAGCATATGTTTTATCACTGATAAGGCACAAATTCTGGATAACTAAGGGGAGGAAGAGTGTGAGCAAAGTCATCAGCAATTGTGTCAAGTGCAGAAAGCATCAGCAGTTACCAGGCAAACAGAGAATGGCATATCTTCCACCAGACCGACTTACGCCTGGAGATCCACCTTTCACAAATGTTGGACTTGACTGTTTTGGACCTTTTATTGTTAAACGGGGCCGGTCCGAGATCAAACGATATGGATGCATTTTTACATGCCTTGCCACGAGAGCAATACATTTGGAAAAACTGGATGGATTAGATACTGACTCATTTCTGAATGGTTTAGTCAGGTTTATTTCTCGACGAGGATGCCCAAAGAAACTTCGATCAGACAACGGAACCAACTTTCACGGAGCTGATGCTGAACTAACTAAGGCTTTCAAGGACTTGAACACTTCTCACGTTAAAAAATTCATGACATGGGAGGAGTTTGGGAAAGACTCATACGAAGTGTCCGAAAGGTTATGAATGCACTCCTGCAGACAAATCGACCATAAGACGATGATGGACTCAACACACTCTTTTGTGAAATCGAGTCGATCGTGAATGGACGACCAATCACCATTATTTCTTATGATCACCGAGATGCAGAGCCTCTAACCCATAATCATCTACTTCTACTAAGATCTGGCCAAAGTTTGCCTCTTGGAAACTTTTCAGTTGCAGAAGCATATCAGCGAAGATGGAAGAACGTCCAGCTCTTAGCCGATTCATTTTATAAAAGGTGGACAAGGGAATACTTGCCAACTTTACAGCAACGGCAAAAGTGGATTTCTCCAAAAAGAAACATTACAATTGGAGACATTGTTTTGCTTGTAAATGAAAACATGCCGAGAAAACAATGGCCTTTGGGAAAGGTCATAGACACTTATCCTGGAAGAGATGGTCTTGTGCGTAGTGCAGTCGTTCATACAGGAAGTACAACACTAACAAGGCCTATCAACAAGTTGTGTCTGTTAGAGGGAATACTTGGAGAATAGAAATATTTCCTCAATTTACATGAATCTTTAGAATCTTGTCATGTGTAATGGAATGCTGTTAAACAGTGGAAATATCCTGTGGTCTCTTTTGATTTTGGTTAAATGCTAGATTAACAGGTTATTAATCTATGCATTTAAGGGGCCGGTTATGTACTGTATTTAACATGTTTTATTTTCTGTCAGATTTTTTGGGTTGAAATAGGTTGGTTAATTAAGTTTGAAAGTCTTCAGGTCATTTAATTTTCAGTTTTAAAGGGAAGTAACTGCTGTATGACATAGCTACAGTAGGGTTCAGGGTATTGGACTAAGGGACATAACTGGGGTTTTGATGGATAGTTAGGCCAAAAGCACATGGTATGTGAGTGGAGGTCATGTACTGCCTGTTAGATGAGGAAGTTGGTGGTTTCTCCACATATTAAAGCTGATTCCTACACAGAATTTGTAAGTAGTATGCACATACATCATGTACAATATAAAATTAGTATAAATTATTGTTTATTCTTCCATTTATAAGCTCATGTTGGTCTCAGATAGAATGTAAACATATGCTCAATTCTTGTTTAAGTTTTCTCCAATAAGTATTTAAACCTATGTGAAAGTGTATTTACAGTAACCTTAATGCAACCTTTGTAAAGCCTGGTTTTTGCTGTTGTGGCTTTCAGCTTGAACCCGTTGAGAAGTAAGGAAATAAATTACGGTGTACAAGAAAAGGAATCGTTTGTTGACTTTAACCTATCATACTCATAATTCTACTCTTAGTGCAAATAATGTAAAATAAAATGATATGCATTAACTGTAGAGAAGATAAAATAGTTTTTTTCATAGGCTGAGTTGGTGTATTTCAATGATAGTAGATTAACAGTAGGTCCCTTGGTTTGCTTTTGGATACTTAATTTGTGTGTTATAAGTACACATAAGTTCACAAAAGGGTTACAAGTACTCATAATTCTATTCTCAGTGCAAATAATGTATAATAATGTGATTTACATTCACTGTAGAGAAGAGAAAATAGTTTTTTCCAAAGCCGAGTTGGTGTATTTCAATGATAGTAAATTAGCGGTAGGTCCCTTGGTGTGCTTTTGGACACTTAATTTGTGTGTTATAAGTACACATAGATACACAAAAGGGTTACAAGTACTCATAATTCTATTCTCAGTGCAAATAATGTAAAATCAAATCATATACATTAATTGTAGAAAAGAGAAAATAGAATTGTTACCGATTGAAGTCATGAATGATGAGTTTTTGTAACGGAAACCTAAAATTTCGTACAAATGACTCATGGTAGCTATCTGAAATGTCTGTCAATAGATTCATTGACCTTCTACACATTACGGTTCTGTGATAATTAGAACCAAAGATATGGAGACATCCACCTTTTTGTGTGACGCTTCAGCGAATAAGTGGCTGAGGGGGGTACCCATGGAAATATGTAAAAATGACACATTGCATCCCAGTTTATACACTGTTACCACTCAAATTTGCACAAGAGACATGTCAAAAAAGTTAGTTTTGTTCTGCCATGGGGGGTGGGGATGTGTTTGGGTGCATGGGGACCCCTCCTGGCCGGTGAAATCTTTCCGGGAATTTAATGCGACATCGCATCCTGATACAGTATACGACATGTCTGTATAAACAAATATATGTGTGAACAAATACTACATTTTTGTGAAAGGAAACATGTTTTTCGTTAATTCAAACTTGCAATATGTATTATTATGCATGTGTCGTGAGTCTAAATTAGTGTTCCCATGAACTTCTGAATATTCACGGAAGTGTAACATATGTTCGTCATTCTATAGTATTAAGTAATAATGATCAATGAAAGCTATTTACTAAAAAAGGAATTTTGCGCTCAATCATTAAGTAGCTCAGATATGATCGACTGCTTTCACTCCCGAGGCAACATATGTAGACGAGGTCCTTTGCCATTGCAAGCACCAAAGTGTTCACAGCTCGAGCAAGGTACTTATCCTAACTTATCTAAGGTAACTTAAGTTAACAATCTTGATTACTTCTCGTTTATTATGATAAATACCTTCATTTTTCTTTTGAAAGTATTCTATCATAAATGTCTTGAAAGGTAAGGAAGACTTTATTTGATCAACAGTGTATTTCAAGTTAAAACAAATAAAGATGTGGCAAGAACATATATCATTCAAGTGCATTTTTAGGACACTGTAAATACTAATTAGGTATTTATAATATGATATTGTGATTAAGTACCTTTTCAATAACTATCCTTTCAGTGTAGAAATATCTTGAGTGTAACATGTTATTAGAAATAACAAACCGTCTTTACCCATCTACAATCTCCTGCATGCTATAAGTTAACTCAGTATTTGAGAATGTTTGTAACTGTAAGCTCCACAGCAATCATGAAATAAATTAATGCCCTAGATTGCATTCTCGAAGTTCTAACATAATATTCGAAATTTTATGTATTAATCATTTCCTCATTGGTCTTCAAGGGCTCTATTTCAGCTCTCATTTCAACACCATTGTGTTTAGTTCACTGTGTTCAAATTTGAAGGTAAAACCATAAACAATTCACTCATGACTATTAAGCAATCAAATTTGAAAAGTGGTTTTGACCTCTGCTTTTTGATGTGTTCGAACTATACGACGAAGCATGTAATGATAATTTCCTGTTAAATATTTCATGACAAAGTATAATTCTATGACGCAATGTCATGATAATGTCAAAAACCTAATGACACCTATGAACTTCACTACATTTTGGAAATATTGATTAGAAAAATATTGAATAGTAATAAAAAATATCTTAGTTAATACTTTTGAAATAGAAATACGAAATACAATTAATCGACAAATTATTTAATTGAACTCAACCAAATTAAATCAGATTCAACTTAAACGCAGGAATAAGAGAATTAAAAGGGAAAAGTGTCTCAAGAGCTATACAAGCCACATGTCAACATGAGATGCAAGGTAAGTTTTTCGCGTCTTATTCACACATTTTTTAGTAGTCAATTAAGTTGATGCCATTAGTTCCGTTTACATATGTTTCCTAAAGCGTCTTGTTTCCTTGGCCTAACGACACTGATTAGAAGAATAAAATTCATGTCGGTCAGTCACTGTTTTGTGTGACAGAGTAAAGTAAAAAGTATATTACAAAAACATGTCATAATATAATCTTTATAAAAATGCGATATTTATAATCTGCAGTGAGATAAATATGAAATCTACTACAACTACGTGACTTCAAATACATTAAGTGTTGTTTTATAGCTGCTAAAATTCCATAAATAGACAAATAAGGTGAACAAAATCTAAGAATGCATGCAAAACATAATTGATGAAGTTTACATGAAGCGTGCATCATTACTAACGTATTTGTAATAACGTTGTTTTCAGAAAATATTGTGGCTTACTACTCTGTGTGCAATTTTAATGGGTTTCCTTGTGTTTACAAATCTACAAAGTATCAAAAGACAAGCAAACAGTGATTGTAAGGAAAATTTACAGACTGGAGACGTTCTTTGTCGTCCAACTTGTGCAAAAGGCTACTTCAGCTTACCAGGCATGGAACGATGTCAACCATGGCTCAAGTGTGATGCAATCAAGAATGAAATCACAGTCTTCGAACCTGTTAATCATGGCCACATGAAAAAGGTACCGTAGTATTATCTGTTATGTAATGAAAGGATCTTGAGAAATCTAGTATGATCATTGATATTTTCTAAATGAATAAGATACTCTGTAACACAGTAAATAGGAGTTGAAGAAATTGTGAGGTGAATCAATTATCATGCTGAAAGGGTACAGCAATCAATAACATCAACATCCCCTGCCATTTATTGAAATGGTATTGAGGAATGTGCAATGTTTATTAATAACGTCCCCTGCCATTGGTCAAATGGTATTTAGGAATGTGCGATATCTAGTAATAATGGCCCCTGCCTTTTGGTGAAATGGTATTGAGGAATGTGTGATATTTATTAATAACATCCGATGCCATTTGGTGAATTGGTATTGAGGAATGTGCGATATTTATTAATAACGTCCCCTGCCATTTGGTGAAATGGTATCTAGGATTGTGTTATATTTATTAGTAACATCCCCTGCCATTTTGTGAAATGGTATTCAAGAACAGCGATATTTATTAATAACATTCCCTGCCATTTGGTGAAATGGTGTTGAGGAATGTGCGATATTTATTAATAACGTCCCCTACCATTTGGTGAAATGGTAGCTAGGATTGTGTTATATTTATTAGTAACATCCCCTGCCATTTTGTGAAATGGTATTGAAGAATGTGCGATATTTATTAATAACATTCCCTGCCATTTGGTGAAATGGTATTAAAGAAAGTGTCCTTTTAATCAATAACGTCCCCTGCTATTTGTGAAAAGTTTATTCAATACTTAAAATAAACTGGTGTTTTAGAAAATGCCTAAATGGAAAACAACCACGACTTTAAAGTGAACTAAGAATAAACGATCCCTTGTAATTATGTGTCAGCAGGTGGCAATTACTTACCAAGAGTTGAAATGAGGGTAAACTGCAGGGCATCTGTTACTAGAACGGCCAATGAGTAGATTCTTTGTTAACAATTTGGACTGTTATCTATGTCAGGTTTAACTTCATCATACTTACGATCTTGTCGAGTTCCTTGTAAGATAAGAGCTATCACCTTCAGCGTCAGTCAATGCCGTGAGTACTGACCTTGACAAGAGCTAACTTCAACGGGTTTTTACTGTAATAACAAATGTTGCTTTCCAGGTACGACCCCGAGCTAACAACAAGCACGCCACGCCCCGTCTTAAATCGGGCCCAAACAACCCATGCTGTGTACAATTACCCATAGTGTGTTACAAAATATAACATATAACATTTGCCCACATTATATATGGCTTGTATTTCTAAAGCATCTAGGCTGGTTTAACAACTAATGTTGGTTTGGACATATCGCTTTTACACAAACCTAAGGAAATGTTATATGGATATATGAGAATATGTTTTTTTGTACATTGTTGACCATTCTTTATTACAGATATCGAAAGCACATTGGAAAAATCATACTGTCATTTTGAGTGCATGTGAAGGAAATTATCCATCAAATATGTACTATGCCGTCCTTGAGCATCTACGAGATTTACAGCCTTCTAACAACGTTGTTCAACTGATTGGATACTGTGGTTTCACATATGTGACAGAATTCCATCATCTGGGCTCCGCGGTAAACTATGAAAAACTGGTTCAGTCACCATCACTTCAGAAGCATAACAACGTCAGAACAAGACTAGCTACGTGTGTTTCTTACATCGAAGCTGTTCATTATATGCACAACAGTCCAATCGGTACGAGAATTTTACAGGATAACCGGCACTTAGAAAAATGTCTCACCCAGTTTTTACTGACCCCCGATTTAAAAGTTGTAGTAAATGATATCGATTTTCTACCAGAAGCTGACAATGCAGCTGGACTGACCGTGAAGGCTTTTAAGAAACCTACCACCTATAACCCCTTTATTGCTCCAGAACGGTCCAACGGTACTAACTTCGATGAAAAGGCTGATATTTGGATCATTCCATCTGTTTGTGATTTTTTTCTGGGGTCTGAAAAAAAAAATCTTCGTACTCAATTGTCACCGATAAATTACCGCTGTAAACGAAAAGTCCCATCACAAAGACCATCAGCTGAAGAGGTATTGGACGTTTACAGGCGAGTTCTACTAAATATTAGGTAATTCAATTTTCAAAAGATATTGAATATAAACATGCGATATATTCACAATTTACATTCCATATCCAGGACAGGAAAAATAAATTTCATCACTAAGGCCTTTCATTTTTTTTATACAAACAACCGAGTACTTATCATTAACCTTGTACTGAACAGCACAAGGGATTTCTGTAACGAAATTGAAGTCACAATCACACAGTTCTCGAGGAATCAAGCAAAGGATGAAATGGATAAAAATGTTCTCACGGAAATAATGGTTAACAATCCTGAAAAATTATATTTCATCATACGGTTCAGAATTATTGAATAGACCAAATTAGAAAGAACACACAAACAATTTAAGTGAAATAAATAGACACTGCATGTTTTGTGCCAAAGAAAGATATGCAATTTAGAATAATGCCAATGCTATACATTAATTCCGTAAGATATCCGGAAGTGTTTAAATCCTTCTGGCAGCCTATAAACAGGGAGACATTTCCCAACGAATAATATTAGGAATTGTAAAGGGAAACAAATGAACGATCTACAAATAAAGGAAAAACTATTTCAGGACGTTTCAGATACGTCGACCATTTTGTTTCACACAGTCATTATTGAATAGAAGATATACTTCATCCTATAATATAAAGATAAGTGCACAACCTAAGCAATGAGTAATTTACGTCATTATACATGGAGGCGGTCATACCGTTAAATCACAAAAAACATTACAAATTGGCCCTTTTGTATGCTTGTTCGAATGAAAGAAAATATCATTACCTAATCAATGATGTGCTTTACGTAATACTTCATATAGGCGGTCAAAGAGTACGATTAAACATCAGTAATGTTATGCAAACAATTTCGAACAATTTGTTTACAATTAAATAAACTTTTGCAGTGCAAAATCTAACAAAGTGAGAGTCCACAATGTTTTGCCCAACCTGATTTTCAAATTCCGAAACGCAAAAATGTTATGGTTTTTGTCATATGAAGAGAAAGCATTTTTGGATTATCAACTTCTTTATTATCATGATAGCTACGTTTCGGTGAAGATTCTCATGCGTTGTTGTCATTTCAATAAAAAGTTTGATAAACCATTCATTTTCTTTGTCTTCCTCACTCTGGCAAGTTTTAGAATGCAGTTGCTATTGCCAAAATCTACTGAATCGTTGCCATCAGTAAAACAAATCTGATGATAAACCATAACCATTCCTTGTCTTCCTGAATCTGGAAAATCCTAGAATACCACTCAAATATTGATAGTCATAGCAATGCATAGAATTAAATTCTAGCCACGCGCTACTATGCGGACAAGGAGTATTCTACAGCTGCATAGCGAAAGTTTGTTCACTTATCTCTGCATCGTAGTGCAAATATCGTGTAATTTGGGTTTCGTTTCAACGTCAATAGAATAACTTCAGCAAGTCTGACAATTGATCACCCGCTGCCCATGTGTAAAATAGCCGTTCTTAAAACACATTATAAATGCACTTGTACATAAAGGTATGTGAACAAACTTTGATGACCACTTTAGACTTGAGCAAAATGACTTTTCATGAATTGATTACGGATGAACTAGAATTTTCATCAAATAAAAGTAATATCTAACTGTTACTGCAAGAGCTAACTGAGCCCGAACCACGTTAGTTGAACCAAGGGGGAGGAGTGGGGGCGGGATAGCGCAGTGGTTAGCGCCTTGGCTTCGGATCAAGAGGTCTCTGATTCGAATCCCGCCAGCGTCATGACAATTGTCTTTGCAGAGAACTGTTCTACAGGCATTAAGGTCTTTATGCAATGCTACGATGAATTTCGGCACTGCAGCACCAATGGTTAGCTAGTTCCAGTCCATGCTCGCAGGTGTAAACGCAATGCATAAATAGGTATTGAGGGCTTTCTCCCTGCAATAACATAAGCTGTCGTTATATAAGTGACCTACCTTTGATTTATTTGGGTTTTCTAATATTAACATTTCAACTGAAGACTTAAGAGAGGTCTTGCAGAGGAATGAATTTTACAAATGTTTTCCGATTAATATGCAATATGCTAGAATTGTACATCTATATGAGTTTTTAATGTCCCGGAAAGTCTATCATAAACAAGTTCAGGTGACTAGAAGAACAACCTTAATTTGAGAAAGCGTGCCTCAATTTCATGTTAGAACATATTGATTGAATGTTTTCTGATAACTAAGTTCTAAGTAATTCAATAACACATATTGTTTCATTTGTTATGTTAATTCACCTCTCAAAAATAAATTATCATTTGTCAAATTCTCCAAGGGGATATCTTGCATCATGATTTGGGAAAAACGGAGATTTCTTTTAGAATTTCAAAACTAATAAAACATAACACTTATATTTGTTAACTATTTCTTAAATTGCAGGTGATCAAAATATTTGTTCTTGAATAACTCAACGATCTCTCATTTCGTCACGCATTTATTTGATGTTTTTGACACATATTGTGGGGGAAGCACGTCTCAAGTATCGACATACGTATGTTTTGAACTGTTTGACATCGGCCAACTGCAGGTTTCACGCCTGGGAGTGATGGCGGACTGCTATAATCTCAAATTACGGAGGATGCCAAAAGCCCCGATCGTTTTGTATATCGTAAAGCCGGAGTTGCAGAGTGGCGCTTAAGTGTCACCACAGGTTCGTAAAATTCATGTCAAACATTAGAAATCTGACACAATGATAAAATAAGATATCATAGAAAATGGTTTTAAAATCGTTTGGAGTAAACAGAATGTGTGAGTACAGAAACGCACTGATATAAAAGTTTGTACATTCATTTGATTGATGTTTGTGTTGAGAGACAAGCAGATTTCCCCAGTTAATTCAGACCATTTGTAGTTTTGAACTTTCAATATTTACTCAAAAATTTCATGATGACAGAAACGCAGATTACTAAACAGGTAGGATTGATACATGTCCATGACAACGTCGATTGCTTAAAATATCATGATGTGAACAAACAAGACTTTCACTAGTTTATTGACCCATATCGTAACGAGATATACAGCTCTTTGTTAAATATATACGTTTGATGACAATGTCAAACTCTCAGTGATGTGCACTAATTTTTGAAAAGCTAACATCAATGCAATGATAACGAAAGAACAATTCACATAGCGCAAACTGTCTCTGTATAGGTAATATGTAAAGTAGTTTTAACCAATAAACATCTAAACGAAAAGTCTAACAGAAAAATCCATAAAACAGTCCAAACCAAAAGTAAATGACTTCATATTCTTTGAAATCCCAATAACAGTTTTAACAGATTATTTGTAAAGTCATTTTTTAAAAACACTTCTCTGTGAATTCTTTAGAAACATTCAGAACAAAACTTTCAAATGATATTATCTTTGCTTGCTTAAGAAAATAGAAACCTTTTCATTGTATTATTAGATATATTTTCGATCTTTTAGAAATAATAATTTAAGTCCTTCACAGAAGGCGTCAGGTAACTGGGCGATCAAATGGGCCTCCTTGACAACAAGCATGATTTTTATCCAAGAAACTTCATTGGCTGTAAGTTTGCAAGTAGTTTGCCGGTAGCCGAACGTCCAGGAATTGCTCGTATTCGAAGAGTGGTTCATGTACGATTTTATGACTAGAGCTATTTGTTTGGGGAAACAAATCATGACAATGTATTTTTATGAATCTTCATATGCATTTTGACTATTCGGTTACTGCCTCACTTCGCTTTGGATAGAGGTGGAAATGTCCGGATACTACCACAGTGACGTTAGAACAAAGATATGCTAGTTTATCAAGGCAAACACGTTTGGAGCACCTTCATTCTGGCTTATGGAAGAGTTACCTCCCCTAAGATCATAAGAATACCAAGATTAATGTTTATTGACTTAAGAAGTCTACTTCTTTTGCACCAAACTAACAGTGTTTTACAAAACCCGATTAACGATTAAATTTAATTTCTTTTACAATGTAGGAGTATTTTGCATGCAATTAAGAGCTGAAACTCACATACATCATAGCTGAAGGAGTGGGGAGAAAAGTGATCTTGGAACATTTGCATTTTTCTTAATACTTTTTTGTCTGCAACGCTTCAAAGTCAGGCGACTTTGCTCGTGTGACCATGTTCAAGGTGCGATAACTCAAAAAGTTGGACTCACAATTGCACCATATTCACTGGAATGTAAGATCACTTTGTACACTTTACAAATCAATAAAAACATTGGTCGCAAACAGTCATTTCCGTTTACATTAATCGATCAAAATCGGTAAAAAGTACCTTTTTAAAAATTAATTTTGCAAAATGTACTTAGAGACCTGAAACTTGATTTGAATGAAGCGTACTAACAGTATAAACAAAAAAGTCAATCATGACGATTTCATAACTATTATAGTTTTTTCGCATTATCAACTTATTTGTTCCAGAAATAGGTTTTCATTATTCCACAATTCTTGTGAACACGATTCAGCCATAACTGCTCAAGTTATTAAAGCCAAACTTGCCAGTCTGATAGAACTGCATGAGACGAAGCCACAATAAGCTTTTGGGCTAGATCGGCTTAAATGTTAAAGGCACAGTACGATCCAAAGTTCAAAAAATTAACATGGGAATTTTTTTCAAAATGCACTTACAGACCTGTAACTTGATTTAAACTATAGGCAATTATATCACGAGCAAAAAAGCCAATCACAGCGAATTCCTAAGTAGCATACTTTTTGCACATTATCAACTTCTTTGCAATAATCGCAATTTTCAGATAAAACACGCCGCTGAAGCTTAATGCATGCACCAATCTTCATGAAATTTTCAGTGAAGCTAGCTAACATCACTATCTTTGTACTGAATGTGCTTTTTATGCGGTGAATCCTTTTGTCGTCGCTTGCGACTATATTTATTTATTTTTATTTTTTTTATTCCACCGATTTTCTGAGCACGATTCAGCCCTAACCGCTAAAGCGATTACAGCCAAACTTGCAAGCCTGGTAGAGCTTCATGAGACGAAGCCACAATAAGCGTTTGGGCTTAATCGGCTTAAGCGTTAAAGGCACAGTACCATCCAAAGTACGAAAAATTAACATGGGAAAATTTTTCAAAATGCACTTAGAGACTTGCAACCTTTTTTAAACGATGCACAGTAACAATTCAAGCAAAAAAGTCAATCATGGCCAATTCGTAGCATGCATAGTTTGGCCGCCATATTGCTTTAATTAACTTTTTGAAATTTCCGGACCCCATGCATCTTTGAAAATCTTCTTCTCTGAAGATACTTGCTTCTAAGAGCTGAAATTCTCCAATTGTGTAGTGGAGGCATTGGGTATTATATGGTCTTTTTGAGTTTGATGAAAATCTAATATTTATTTCTCAGCAACCCTTCAAAATCGGGCGACTTAGCTCATGTAAGCATGTTCAAAGGAAGATAACTCTAAAAGTTAGACTCACAATCGCAATATTTTTTCAGGAATATAAGACCAGTATGTGGACTTGCATAAACTGTTAAAACATTGATTGCGAACAGTCAATTTCGTTCACAATAAACGATCAAAAATCGCAAAAATATGTTTAAAATAAAGTAACATGGGCTTTTTTTAAAAATGCACTTAGAGATCTGAAACTTGTTTTGAATGAAGCGTACTAACAGTATAAACAAAAAGTCAATCATGACGATTTCATAACTATTATAGTTTTTTCGCATTTTCAACTTATTTGTTCCAGAAATAGGTTTTCATTATTCCACAATTCTTGTTAACACGATTCAGCCAAAACCGCTCAAGCTATTACAGCCAAACTTGCCAGTCTGATAGAACTGCATAAGACGAAGCCACAATAAGCTTTTGGGCTAGATCGGCTTAAATGTTAAAGGCACAGTACGATCCAAAGTTCGAAAAATTAACATGGGAATTTTTTTCAAAATGCACTTGGAGACCTGTAACTTGATTTAAACGATAGGTAATTACATCACAAGCAAAAAAGCCAATCACGGCGAATTCCTAAGTAGCATACTTTTTGCACATTATCAACTTCTTTGCAATAATCGCAATTTTCATATAAAACATGCCGCTGAAGCTTAATGCATGCACCAATCTTCATGAAATTTTCAGTGAAGCTAGCTAACATCACTATCTTTGTACTGAATGTGCTTTTTATGCGGTGAATCCTTTTGTCGTCGCTTGCGACTATATTTAACATTTTTGATCGATCTCTTTGGTGTTATTAGTATCAAAGAACAGGGAATTGTCATCACAACATCCACATATATCTCGCTGCAGAAGGAAGCTTCGTCAGAATGGTAATAATTCCTAAATAGTAGCATTGTCAGCAGCTTACGCTAGAAGATTATTGTGTAGAACAGTCATGTGTAAAGAAGCAGAACAGCAAAGGGGAAAAAACACATGTTTGTCGGACCCCAGTAATAATGTTTTAGTGTGAAACACATAGAGATTATTACCCGAGGAATTATCTCATATGAGTTTTACGATAGGAGTGCGAATTTTTGTATTACCCGAGCGAAAGCGAGGGTTATACACAAATTCGCACGAGTTGTTCAGTCCAGTGTTTTCATTGGGTTCAATATTGCAAGGTAATTGATATTGCAATATTTTGCCGCCGGGGGAAACTGTCAGAAGCTCGAGAAGAGCTCTTTCTAAAACAGAGGTTGTGTAGGAATTGCTTACGCAGTTACCTCTGTGGCGAGAGAATGAATCACAAGCGCGGGGCTGGTGTGGCATGGCCTCACCACAATGCTAAATTGATGCTTAGGGAACCCATAGATTTTCTGGTGAGACAGCTGGTGACTTTGAGGCTTTCATGTGGCCATTTGTAAGCTTACTGTTTTCAATCCACAAAGGAAACATAAAACCACGATTATCGGAAAACACCGACTGTCGGAAGGTTGATTTTCATGTGGTGTTTTGATTAGCGGGGATCAAAACATGGGTTCGAGTCAAGATTAGTAAACGGTTGCGTTTGCCAAATAAGATATTAATATTGTTGCATTAAACTCTTAAGAAATTCCTAAAAATAAGAGTTTTCAATGTGCGTAGCTTTATTTCTTTATGCTGTAATAGAATTGACAAACAAAAGTTATGTGTGTATTTTAGGATGCACAACATACAGCAACTCATATGCAACATTTCCCGAGACCCAATTAACTGGAAGCTACATATAATGGTCTTCACTAGTTCTCTGCGGAATTGTCAGAAGATTTGCTCCTGTATGCCAAACTGCAAGTCGTTTGACTTTTTCAATGAGGGAGAGTGTTATCCAAAGTGGGGAGGCGTACTGGATGATCCGTGGAGGTTAAGGCAAGGACAGACATCACACAGTGTCCGGAACTGCTTTAATCAGCTTACTAGCTGACCATTGCCACATTAAAATCTTATTTTGCTTAACACTTCAATATTATTAAATATTTTCTTATATTTTCATCATATAGTCAGTTTCAATTTTCAATTTTGCCTTTTATATATTTTGATAACATTCAGTTCTTTGTACATTCAAATAATATTTGAATAGTTCAAACCATTGGTAGAACTATGCTGATAACATACACCCATAAACAAAGTACCCCCTTTCTAGAAATTTCTAGAACGTATCTAGAACGTATCTAGAAACTTTCTAGAACGGATCTAGAAACTTTCTAGAACGGATCTAGAAACTTTCTGGAAACTTTCTAGAACGTATCTAGAAACTTTCTAGAAATTTCTAGAAATTTCGAGTTTTTATTTTTTGAGAGATATTCAAATAATTTTAATTTTTTCTGAAACTGTATGTTAACTTTTGCACAATTTGAAAAGATGAACTGCTTATGTTAATTAGGAAAGAAGATATTCAATGTTAAAGTTTCCCTCCTCTACAACGCATCCTCATTATAACGCAACGCATTGCTTACGCGCTTCCGGCTCCCACTAATGAGCTGTAACGCGTCTGGTCTTGCATTAAGAATTGGTCGCATTGGCATATGCAATGTGTTTGACAATTTCTATGGTTGTAATTGATTGTTTATTGCTTATTGTTTATCTCATATCTTGATATTAAAGTTGGTGTATCTGAGATAGTAAACCCCTGCTGTTAATATTAATCGTTAACTCATGTCAACAACTTAAGTCAGCGTACAGCTTTGCCTTCAAAATGGTTTTGATTAGGTTTATAATCAAAGCCCTTTATTACCTCTAAAGAAAACGTACGTACTATCTATCTAAGTCTTCTATGTTTATTTCATGTACGTCAAAAGCATTGATCTTTCTTATATGCAAAACGAATTAGTAAATTACGTTTCTCTCTCAGTTCGTAATATTCAATCTGTAAACTTAACATAAGTGCAAAGAAACGTTATTAAATAAATAGGTGAATGAGATAAAAACAAAACAAAGAAAAACATTCTTGTTGGTTTAATATAGGACATATTTGAAGTAAATATGCAAATCAAAAATACCCTCGTTTCTTCAAAGACTTACATATTATAATTGAATTGGTTATAGGGGGATTGACTAATGCAAAGAACCTCTGCTTGCTCTTCAGGAAATGAAAAGATTGTAAGAGTTAGTTCTGTGTCTCTACATGAAAATATGAAGGTAACATTTACACGTTATAATGACATATCGGAATGTTGAGAAAAAAGGGTTTTCTAGGTGTAAGCAAGCATGCGCTTTTGACGTTTAATTCAATCATGAAAATATTCGCAGTTTTAACTAAGCAATTGTCGTCGGTCACATCAAGTTGTCGCCGTTCTAGTTTGTCTTAAGCTTTTCTTTTCCCTCGCCGTCATCTTTGTTTATAGTGTGCGCGCTTACTACATGTACGACTACAATGCTTTGGGCCTGACAAAAGTAAACTCGAACTATATTCAGACTGTTGAAACACCGTTACTAATTTGTTCAATTTATCGGCTCAATTGGGGTTGACTAAATTACAAACACATAATGTGCATGTCTTTCTACGGATAATCTTAGGAAGTATCTTTTAATTTGTGGAAGATGAAGGTATGCTTATCCTTGTCGCGTCGTATTATCTGACAACATGATTATAAGAGCCATGTCGATGTCCACTCACACAGTGAGTAGAGCGTCACAGTAATTTTCGAAGGTGTATGTTTATATACTGAGTAGTGAAAAACTGTAACAACATATTCAAGATTCGATCAAAATAATGTTAAATTGTTTCATTATCCATGGTATGGTTTAAAGGTTTAAACATATTTTTATTCCAGAAGTGTGTTTGCTTCATAAACTTTTTCTTGAGATAAGCTTGTTAGTAATACTGAGTAGTAACGGATTGGAACAACATACATTTGGATAAAACAATTGATCTTTAGTATGAAAACTATATATTTATGTGTAAACTTTTATAAATTATAAAACTAGTTTAAATAGCGAACAATATCTTTTGCTGTTTTCAGTTCGTCTTGGGGTGTTTATATTCTATAAATGCAGTAAATCTCCCAAATTCCCAAATTTTGCTATTTTTATGTTTTCATTGATATATGAAAAACGGCCATATAAATGTCAGGACTTCGACATTCTGCATATATTTTACAAGTGTTGTAGTTAAATGTCCTAATTAATCATGCCAATCAATATTTACATTGGTGTTTATTGTAAATAGGTTTTTAAAATTACGTTTGAATCATTGACGCGGTTCATTACCTGGAAGTAGACAATTGTGATGTCTATAACAACAAGTGAGGGCGACACATGGGGATTTTCTAGTCGACTGAATTTGGGAAACAATGGGCATAATCTGTGATGATAAGCATGCGGGTAGCACCAAATTCGCAACTGGAAATGAACCGAAATTGAAAGATCAGGTGTAACATAAAACATAAGTGAATATAGAGAAGTTTGTATTTATTCATGGAAAACAATGTTCAACAATTCATTCAAGCACTTTTTATCTAAAAATATGCAACAATTTTGACAACCATTTTATTTGGAGGAATGGACATAGTTTAAATATTGAAGGTTTGCAGTGGTTGTCATCCCAAGAATCTTGTCATCAGCCCCGTCATTTATGATGATGAAAGGTTCGCCTTCATCTGTCGTCGCATATTCCTCAGGAATCGTGATTTCTCGTCTTGATTTTGGGATTGCGGGAAAGGTTGAATGGCGGGAAAGGTACAGCATGCTCTTCACTGAGTCGAACGTTGGCATGCTGCTGACTAGAGATCTGCTCTCGGCTGTCCACGGCCCATCCCGCAATGAAAGCAGTTCCTCGTTGAACAACGTCGGCATTGGTGTCAGCGACGTCTTGGCCTTTAACTTCACTCGCTGCAATGTTTCCTTCACCTGATGAAAAAAAGTATATATAAGTACATATATATTACTATTGTAAGTATTATATCAGATGGCAATGACATTACTGGCTTGTATTTATTCCTTAAGTAAGATTTGGCAATTAGAATTCTGTTCCTTAAATATGGTAATATATTTACCTTTATGCCATTGTAGACACGTTCGTGGGTATGTGCGCCAGGACGTTTAGTGACAATGTCATCGACAGTGGAGACAGTCGCATTGCAGTCATTCTGTAAACATCTCCAAGATATCCAGTTTATAGCATTTCTCTTACGGTTTGTTCGAAACATGTACCCATCTAAAACCAGATATCTGCCACCTCTAGAAGTCGGAATGAACTTATACTCTAACTGCTGGTTTGCCATGATGGAAGTGATGAAATAGTATCTCACCAGCTTCTTATATATCCAAATCAATGTCAATCAGTCTAATAATAGCATTGACTTTTTGAGAAAGGTAGTGTTCACTCGATCAAATATTTGATTTCGTGTTCACTTGATCAATGTCAATCAGTCTAATAATAGCATTGACTTTTTGAGAAATGTAGTGTTCACTCGATCAAATATTTGATTTCGTGTTCACTTGGTCAATGTCAATCAGTCTAATAATAGCATTGACTTTTTGAGAAATGTAGTGTTCACTCGATCAAATATTTGATTTCGTATTCACTTAATCAATGTTAGTATTCACTGTTTCGTTCACTTAATTGGCTCCTGTTTCGTTGTGGAGTTCAGAATTTTGTTTTTCCCAGAGAGTTAATCCCTTGTAACAACACACGCCTTCCTCCCCCTGACATCAAAGGATTTTTACTGTAATAACAAATGTCTACTTCCCAGGAATACCCCATTGACGCGCGTCACTGTCCAGTTATCGATCACAAATCAAAGATTTAACCTGTTTTATTGTCACTATACTGAACTCATAAGCACTAAGATGCTAATTTTTGGAAACAACCATCCCTTCTTGATAAAATAACACTATATATGAAGTTTGGCATATTTGACTCCAACAACATACTGTGTGGCCCTTTAACTGGTCAATGTTTTACAGTTCTGCATTTGGAACTATGCCAAACAGAGAGATACAAAACTGAACGAAACAAATCACTTATATAACGTACTGCAATTGATCATTATCGTTCACCTTCATTTCCTATTTGACCTTTATGAAACAAGAAAACGATGAAGACTTTATAGTTCTTGACATTGCAAGACAATTTCCGTTCGTTCCTCATCCCCACAATTACAATTTAATATGTTATAAATCAATAATGTTTTCAATTATAACGGCATTTTATGTCCATGTGTTTAAAGATAAATATCAGTTTGCATTATAATTTGATAACAACTCAGTCATATTGACATTTACGCAGTTATGTACAGTTATTTGCGGTGACTTCAACATCAATCGATATTGACATTCTAATAGAGGAATTTACGGAAATCATTTCAGGAGTTTGTGATAAATTCATTCCTAATAAGATAATTACTGTCAGAAACGAAGACAAGCCATGGATGAATTCTAAAATACGTAGACTTATAAGAAAACGAAATCGTAAACATAAACTTGCTAAGAAAAGAAAATTACCCAGTGATTGGGGAGTGTTTAGAAGTACAAGAAATAAGGTTATATCAGAAATAAAAAGGGCAAAAGAACAGTATTATATGAAATTAGATAATGTGATTAACGTGCATAGTCAGAACAAGAAATGGTGGCAATTAATAAAACATTATCTTAAGAAAACAGAAAATTCATTATCTTTTCCATCTATCTTTCATGAAAATGTAATTTATGATGAACCTACATCAATTGCTAATATTCTAAATGAGTTTTTCGTAAATCAATCAATAGTTGAAGACCCATTACGCCCTCTCCCATCCCCGTGTATTAAAACATCAAACTGTTTAGATAGTATTGAATTAACACAGAACGATGTTCAAGACGTATTACTTTCTCTAGATGTACGAAAAGCATCGGGCCCTGATGGTATTGGTAATAAATTCCTTAAGCTTGCTGCTAGACTTCTATCTTATCCTCTTACTTTAGCTTTTAATAAATCTTTGAACTTAGCTGTATTTCCCAAAGTATGGAAGATCGCTTCTGTTATACCCATCCATAAGAAAGATAGTGTTAATGAGTGCAGCAATTACAGACCAGTTTCTCTTACATGTTGTTTATCTAAGGTGTTTGAAAAATGTGTTCACAAATATGTTTTTAATTATTTTAGAGAGAATAACCTCATTAGTACACTACAATCTGGCTTTATTCCTGGAGATTCAACAACCTACCAGTTAGTAGATCTCTATAACTTTATTTCAAGTGCTATGGACAAAGGTAAAGAAGTAAGAGCAGTGTTTTGTGATATTAGTAAGGCTTTTGATAAAGTTTGGCATAAGGGACTTATCTATAAGTTACAATCCCTTGGAATTAGTGGAAAATTACTAGAATGGTTTAACAGTTATCTTAATGAGAGAGTTCAGAAAGTAGTTATAAATGGATATAATTCAAAGTATAGATCAGTTTCAGCAGGCGTCCCACAAGGGTCGGTACTTGGACCATTATTGTTTCTTGTTTATATAAACGACCTTGCAGAAAATATAGACTGCAATATAAGACTTTTTGCAGATGACACTTCAATCTATGTCATAATTGATGATCCTGTTCAAGACGCTGCGCGCCTGAATAGAGATTTAGAGTTGATTTCTAGTTGGGCCCAGAAATGGCAGGTAAAATTTAATCCCTCGAAGACTGAAACTGTACACTTTAGTAGAAAACGCTCTTCAGGTCCTTTTCCAAAATTATATATGCAAAATTCTCCCATAAATGAAGTAACTGAACATAAACATCTAGGCCTCTGGTTTCAAAAAGACGCAAATTGGAATGTACAAATAGATTCTTTATCCGATAAAGTTTCACCTATGATAAATTGTTTAAGAAGTTTTAAATATCGATTATCAAGAAAGACGCTAACAACTATGTATAAATCATTTATTATGCCATTATTTGATTATTGTAGTTATATTTGGGATAGTTGTACAGTAAATCAGGCAACAATGCTTGAAAATTTACAACTTGATGCACTTAGGACAATATGTGGGGCTACTAGGGGAACAAGTCATAATAAATTATATAAAGAAACTAATTTCTTACCGCTGGTAGAAAGAAGACGAATACAGAAATTGACTTTATTCTATAAAATGGTAAATAAAAGAACACCAGATTATTTAAACAGTCTTGTGCCAGAATCTGTTTCTGAAGGAAACCCCTATGCTCTAAGAAACTCACCAAATTTACAAAAAATACACGTAAGAACATCTTCTTACGCAAAATCATTCTTACCAAATTCTGTAGAACTTTGGAATTCTCTACCTGAAGATATAAGACAAATACAGTCGGTAAACGAATTCAAAAATAAAATTACACCTAATTATAAAACTCCTTTTGGGTTTGATATAAATACTGGAAACAGGTTTTGTCAAATTCTGCATTGCAGACTTAGATTAGAATGCAGTGACTTAAATGCACATAAAGTGAAAAGATTCATATCAGATGATCCATCATGCAGTTGTGGTGCTCCCTATGAAGACACCATTCATTATCTTTTTGTCTGTCCAAACTATACTACCATAAGAGGCACTTCATTTTATTTCAAATATGGTTATAACATGAATGATGCTATGTATGGGAACCTTAAACTATCAGAATCTGTAAATCTTAGCATTATCAACTCTGTACATGATTTTATTACCGCATCAAAACGATTTACTCTATTTTGAGTTTAAAGTTGTATATTCTTGTCCTTTATTGAACTAACTCACATTGGAATTAGAATGATTATATACATGCGCATATTGTGTTTTTGTGTCTGTTATTATACATATGTTTGCAAGACCCTATGTACGTCGCATATATTATGTTGTTATGGAGAGGCATTAATATAAGCCATTGGCTTGTTTGCCAATCCATTTTCTGTATATTTATAGAAATAAATATGTTTAAACAAAAAAAAAAACAAAAAAAAAACATCAATCTCATGAATGGCATTCCTGATAAGGTAAGAACATTACTTGCAACTTATAACTTACAACAACTTATAACTCAACCGACAAGGATAACTCCGCTAACGCGAACTCTGATTGATCTAATATTTGTCTCATGCCCAAATCTTATTGTCGAATCGGGTGTTATGGATCCGTTCTGTACTGACCACTGCCCAGTGTTTGCTCATTTAAAAACTAATGTCAATATCGCTCCTAACTATTATAGGAAGATTTATGACTACGCTAAGGCTGACACTGACTCACTTAAACAACATTTGGCCGATAACGATTGGGACGCACTCTCCCAATGCACAACTGTAAACAATAAAGTAGAACATTTTTATGATATACTAATAAAAGAACGAGATAACTGCATACCGAATAAGACGGTCCTTATAAGGACTCGTGATGTGCCGTGGATGAATTCAGAAATACGCAGATTAATTCGTAAAAGAAATCGCCAACACAAACTCGCAAAACATAAGAACCGAATAGATGATTGGACTAAATTCAGACGAATGAGAAATAATGTTATATCAGCTATCAGAAAAGCTAAGCAAGATTATACTTCCAAACTTGATAATCATATAAATAACTTACCTAATACTAAACTATGGTGGCGTTTGGTAAAGACATATATGAAAACTAAATCTGAATGTATCCAATTTCCTCCATTGTACCATAACGGCGACGTTATTGATGATACTACAGATATCGCAAATACTTTTAACGATTACTTTTCAGAACAGTCAAAAGTATCTTTTCCTGACAAAGAATTACCCCACACGGAGTCTACAACAGGTCCGACTCTATGTGACATAAATCTATCAGTGCAGGAAGTACAAGATATACTTCTGTCTGTCGATATTAGTAAAGCTACTGGGCCAGATGGCATAAGCAATAAACTCATTAAAATCATAGCAGGTGAAATATCTATACCTTTTTGTGATATATTTAATGTCTCTCTTCAAAGTTCTATTTTCCCTACCGTATGGAAAGAAGCATCGATAATTCCAATCCACAAAAAAGGTTCTATTCATGACTGTTGTAACTATCGACCTGTTGCCTTGACCAGTTGTTTATCCAAATGTTTTGAAAAATGTGTCTTTTTAAGAGACAATAATTCACTCACAAATCTCCAATCAGGATTTATGCCTGGAGACTCGACAGTTTACCAACTAACCTATCTTTATGATTCAATTGCCGGTGCATTAGATAATGGTAAGGAAGTTAAAGCAGTATTTTGCGATATCAGTAAGGCTTTTGATAAAGTATGGCATAAGGGAATTATCTCAAAACTTCAGTCAAAAGGTATTCGTGGCTCACTACTTAGTTGGTTTGAAAGTTACCTATCTAACAGAACACAGCGAGATGTATTCAAGGGAAATGTTCAGAATCAAATCCAGTTTTGGCAGGCGTACCTCAAGGATCGGTGCTCGGACCGTTATTATTTCTCGTTTACATAAATGGCATCATTGAAGGCATTGCCTGTAATATTCGATTATTTGCTGATGACACATCACTATATGTTATTGTTGAAAACCCACTTAGTACTGCTTTAAAACTTTACTCTGACATCGAACTTATCGTAAACTGGGCAGATAAATGGCAGGTAAAGTTTAACCCAGAAAAAACGGAAGCAGTTACTTTTTCGCGTAAAGTCAACCCTATAGCTATTCCTCCATTACAAATGAGTGGTACCATGATATCTGAAGTCAAAGAACACAAACACCTAGGTCTAACCTTCCAGCATAACTGCCAATGGAATTCCCATATTGAGAACATTATTAAAAAAGTAAGCCCCATTATCAACTGTTTTAGAAGCTTCAAATATCGTCTTACTAGAAAAAGCTTAGAAATAATGTTTAACTCTTTTATTCTACCTCATTTTGATTACTGTAGTATTATCTGGGACAACTGTACTAAACAACAAGAGCTCCAACTTGAGAAACTACATCTTGACGCACTGCGAACTATTTGCGGTGCGGTAAGAGGGACAAGTCACCAAAACATTTATAAGGAAACTAACTCAAAGCCCCTAAGAGAAAGAAGGGCTGATTCAAAACTATGTCTCTTTTATAAAATGATCAATAAATTGACTCCCGATTATCTATGTGATCTTGTGCCTGATTCAGTCAGCCTCAATTCTAATTATAATCTAAGAAACCAGACAGACCTTCAAAACATACGTTGTAAGACAGAACTATATGCCAGATCATTTATTCCAGACACAATAAGACGCTGGAACGAGCTTCCCGACAATATGAAGAAAGCAACTTCATTACATGATTTCAAACTAATGCTACTAAACAAATTGTCATCTCCTCTCCACTTTGATTTTAACTCTGGACCCAAACTCCTACAAATTTTACACTGTCGCCTTAGGCTAGGGTTTAGTGATTTAAATGCAGACAAATACAAACGATATATCTTTGATTCACCCGCCTGTTCATGTGGTCACCCAAACGAAGACGCATTTCACTACTTTTTTACCTGTCCCTGTTACTTATTGCTGAAACCAAACTGTTATTTTTATAAGAAAGGTTTTGATTTAAGAAGTGTACTTTTTGGGAACACAAATAAAGGGAGAGAAATAAACCAGAAAATACTAGAATCTGTACATTACTTTATTCATTCTTCAAAACGATTTAATAACAGTTAAACTCTTTAAACAACTTACAAGTCTTTTTATAATGATGAATGAACGGCCACATGATTACCAGAATTGTGATATCTTTTTATATATTACATACTAATGATTGTTTTATAGAACTTTTGTATAAAGATTGCATGCCATTCTCGTGTTATTTCAATTGTTTTTGTATTGTATGGGAGAGGCATTAACATAAGCCATATGGCTTGTTTGCCGATCCCTTTCATGTAATAAAATATGTTTAAACCATGTACGCAGTGTTATTTTATTCACATATTTATATGCATTTAATTATATAAGAAAACAACATAGAGATAATCATTTTACTGTCGATGGTTTCTGCGTATTGATAGGAAATTATAGAGTAGAAATTACATTCCTTTTCCCCTTACGATTTCATGTAGAAAAATGGATTCATATGTATAACCGCTTTACTGGTAACGTCCGTGTTAGTAATCTACATTAGAATATGACATGTTTTGTAAGTTTGCAAGCAATCATTTTAAAGTGACACAGAGTATATTTTATGATTTTTCATAACACAGATAATAGCTCAAAGACCATGGGTCCTTCGTGAGGTTCTAATCCTCTCCCTAAACATTCATTTTTATCTCTAAAATGCCACAATCAAGGAATGTTTTCCTGTTTTTAAATTTGGAAACGGCAACATGTATGTTTAAAAGTTTAAACTTTTTGGTCACATTTACATGTTCATTACTCAACACTTATTAAACACTACAAACCCATATTTGTATTTTTGTCTGCTATAAATAAGTTTCCAAAATAACGTTTTGCTCAATGTCGCACGACATTGTCCGTTTTTCATCACACATTACGACTGAAAATTGCTTATTGTCGCTATACTTAACTGATAAACATCGGGTTGCTGAATTTCATAAACCACCAGTACTTATGGATACAATTAACACCATTTATAAAGTTTGACATATTTGACTCCAATAACATTTGATGTGCCCCTTTAACCAAAAAGGAAATCAAAAAGACATAGCGTCAGTACTATCATGTAACTTGTGAGTTTAAGTTGAAGTTTGTTCGACTGTGTAAGTTATGGCGAAAAACAAACATATACAGTCGTCAAATATTTAACGGGATTTATCAAGCCTTACTATCTCTTTCACTCTTTCAAATACGAAAGATTTTTAAAGGAATGATGACGAGTAACTGCAATAATAATTATCGTTTTACGTGCAATGTACTCAGTGAACCGTATCTCCCTAACAGGCAAGTGTACGGAGAAGCGTAACCTGGAAATAATATGTCGTAATTTCAAAGGTTTCAGTTTGATTTAACAGTGTATTCTACAATACACAAACGGGCTGCCGAGACATAGACGTGAATGCTCATCTTTTGCTGCAGACTAAAACGCCTAATCATGTTACGCAATTCAGTCTACGACAGGGGACATACTAGTATCTATTACCATTGGACGGTAGAGGCTGCAGTTTTAAACACATTAATCATATTCAAAGTAATATAATTAGTTATATATAAATATAAATGTTTTATCTCGCCTCGAAAAAAACATATACGGTTAAAAATTATTATTTTCATAAATTTTATGCAATAAGAAATCAAAATTAATGGACACACGGCGTATTTGACTTGCTGCAGAATCAAACCATACAAAGTTACTTGGAACGATGAATGAACAGTTGTTGAACTTTCATAGCTGTCATGTCTATCTTCGACATCTTTGAATTAAAACGGTTATTAATATCAAAACATACTAATACGTCAAATGGATAATTTTCTTATAACCGTGTATTTCCACGACGGACAAGACTCCGTTCAGTGTATCCAGCGTCAAATGGTGTTGCATATAACGGTGTGGACGATATAAGAGGGTGTCAGCGTGAGTGGCAGCGGAGTTGATAAATTGTGCCTAAACAAAATCATGAAAGACTACAGCATGGAAATATGTATCCAAAAGCCGTTACCGATAAAGACGACCATTAGTTTTGGTCATAAGCGGTGTTGCACCGACAAATCTTGAAACAACGTTAGCGTTATGTAAATCTCGTTAAATGAGAGAGTGTTTTATCTGTATCGACTGTGTTGAAGATGAGATGCTTGTTTTTATTGAAACATTTTTATTTATGAAAATGTACAATTCATGAATTGATTGTCCAACAAGATCCAAGGTGCTTATTTTAAGGCCACTCCGAAACAATTACATATGAGAAAGAATATATAATTTTGTGATAGTTACACGCATCTTATTGCGATCATAGGTTCAAAGAAAGTGGTTATGCATAAATAACATTTCGCTTGTTTGGCAGTCATTATGAAATGTCAAATCGATCATATTTCATTATGTATGATGAATAGAATTCAACAATCTAGTAATGAAAGCGATGTACATCCCCGTAGTACAGTTTTTATACTTAATTCTTTCAGATAAAAGAAAGATTTCCGTCTTTAATATATGTACTTTTGGCATGTGAAGAAATAGTGAACAGCGTTTTCGACTGGGTGACCACATGCAGGAACAGGTCTGGCTTTCTATGATATGTCTGTTTAACTTATCAGCGTTCAAGTCACCACAGCGGCCGAGAGTGGATAATCTACCAAATTCATTTAAATTAACAATTTTAGTGCCAGGAGTTAAATAATTCCATAGTTTTCTTGCATTTAACGCTGTCCTACATTTTACTGTTCGAACGGATTAATTTTCTCTGAGTTTGTCGTAATTGTTAGGTGTTGTTGGTAGAAGGTTACATAGATATGCAGGCGCGGGATTATTCTTCCTTTTGAAGAACGTTGTCAATTAAGACATGTCTACGTTCCGACAGGTTGTTCATAAATACTGTTTGGCGATCTATCGAATTGCACTTGTGTGATTTTGTGCCGATCGGTGGAATATATAAACACTGGGAAAAGCTTAGTTCAATAACGAGCGGTAAGCGGGTTGTGAGAAGATGTTATTTTTTAACTGGGCACCTAAAAGTTCACCTCATACACTCGTAAACAAATAAAACAGTCTTTAGAGAGGAAGTGAATTGACAATGTTTATTCCAGCTCGTCACCTGAAGACACGGGAGAAGAGCGAGATTACACTTACTGTTTTGACCAGACTTTCCAAGTACTATATAACTCCCTTGAAGTGCTATAAACTACGTATGTCGGCGATCTCTTACATAATATCTTTATTATCATTTCCTGTTCCGAGACAGCTGTGTTTTATTGCTGTACGCCTCGCTGGCTGGTTGATTAATTAGATGACATCATTGTTGAATGAAGCTTAACCGGTTCGTTCATGCAAGGTATAGCGTCTGATAAACTATGTGGAATATGTTTTAAACAATATTTATTCAAATAAAAGAATTGATTGATAAACAGGCGGTGAAACGCCTATATAAATACCTCTCCAATACAAAAGTATTTCATAACAAAAAGTCATTTGACAATACTGATGACAAGCACATTAAAGGTAGAATTATGATTTTAACATATTTATTCATGTTTATATATATATATACATGAATGGATTGGCCAACAAGCTCCGAAGAGCTTATATCAAGGCTGCTCCGATACAGTTACATATAAATAAATACAAACTCATATTAGTGACACATGTCCGATTCACAACTTAGCTTCAAAGAGAGTGGATTTACATGAATACAATGTTGTTTCCGTGACAGTCATTACATATTCAAGTGCTCAAAAGGAGTCAAATCGATCAGATTTTATGATATATTGATGAATAGACTATGTGGAATATGATACTGTGTCTATGACAAAATGTAAATTATGCGGTTTTTATTATGTTAATCTTAATCCAACAATATATTTTAATTTCATTATCTTATAAATATCAAAAGCATGTATTCATCTACTTTGAATTGACGAAAAAATAGATAACGATAAGTCAATCCAGCATCAGGACGAGATAATGTTTATTGTACTTTTACTGAATTGAATCTATCATTAATGATGGCACAGAACGTTGGTGCCCCTTTCTCTGTAAGAATGGTAGATACGTTAACCGGCACTGCCAGGTTTGTAAATATCATTTTTAAGTATTTCTGATTCTTATCCATTGATGATCAGAAACCCATATCGGAACGCATGACGCTCGAGGTGAATTCCCTGTCGATAGTAATGAAATAATGAAAATTTTAAATCAGTCTTCGATTGTATCATCATGAGATTGCCCTTACAATTTCACTGATAAATAGTTAATTCAAATGCGATTTTATACACAGTAATGTAAGAAACACTGAACCAGACCTTTCACAACAGCTGTCTTTAAAAAATGTTAAAGATAACTTTGTATATATGTATGCCTTTATGTTGTTAACATAACATACACATTATTAATTTAGCGTAATCACTATTTTAATTTGGCCAGTTGCAGTACATTGTCTTGAGAGATGTTTTGATATATTACCAAGCTTGTTCACCATTCCTATGCCGTTTTTATATGTAATAAAAAGTTTATCCATCAAGTGGTAATGTTATATTGCGGAACGATTGTTCTACTTCGCGCATTATATAAAAACCGATTTCTGTAGGCACACTTGCATTTCATGCTTCTTTTACAAAACCTCGCATTTTTAAGTGGGTTAGCATAGGCATTTTCCATTTAGTATTGAATGATAGAAACACCATATGTTAAGCAGTTTTCTTTAGGCTTAAGGACTTTTTGAGGATTGCATTGAAGTAATCACAACTAGGATTCTCTATCATAATATAATCTTTTCATATTCGACTTGGGTGTAGTGATCTTAATGGATTATACTAGATTTATATGTGACAGTGGCTATCACTTTGAAAACGCCTTACATTTCTTCATCACCTGTCCAAATGTTGATGACATAAGACTAAAGGCATATTTCTTTCAAAAAGGGTTTAATCTGTCGTCAATTCTATTTGGTCACCCGGGCTCATCACAAGAGGCTAACCAAGGACTTTTGAAATCTGTTAATAATTGTATCACTTTATCAAAAAGATTTTGGGAATTCAACAAACGTTTTCCTATGTGCCCTGCCTTGCTGAAACATTCAAACAACATATAGTTATGTAGTATGAAATAAGTTTGTAAATTTGTATTGTTTCATTGAAAAGTGCATCTATAGTGTCCTGCTTACTGTATGTATGTATTCATTCGTCCATATGTACGTCACTTTTTATGTAATAGTATATTTGTTAAGAAGGGATATTTATATAATGAAATAAAATATGTTTAAACCATGATATAATTCATGTAGTGACAGATTTACACATGTCCCCAATGCCTCTTCCTTTATAAGCTCGCATACATTATTTATAAAAAGGCAATCGCAATGTATATAAGTTATGTCAACTATAATTACTTATTTTATTAATGCTTTATTGCAAAGTTATGTATTACATATAAGTGTTATATTGAACGACAACAAAAACCAACAACATGCGTCATAACATCTTGAAGACGAGCGATCGAATTAGCGCTGATCAGTGGGGTGCTAATATACGACGTGCGCTATATATAGACTGCCCCTTGTGCAGCGGTAAGAGGAGCGTTAAAACGAGGACAATTTAAAGTTCAATATCAATTATTTCTCTTTCTATTGATGCAATCTTGTTAAAAATTTCACAAAAGGCAAAGTAAACATGATGATTTTGAATCAGGTTATAATTTTTGAATATTTTGAAAAGAGTGAAAACTCGAAATTTCTAGAAATTTCTAGAAAGTTTCTAGATACGTTCTAGAAAGTTTCTAGTTACGTTCTAGAAAGTTTCTAGATACGTTCTAGAAAGTTTCTAGATACGTTCTAGAAAGTTTCTAGTGCGTATCTAGTGTGTTTCTAGTGTGTTTCTAGATACGGGGTATGCTTCTTTATTGCTGTACTGTACTTGTTGTTTATCCTAATGGTCCTAACTTGTTGTGATATGAATAAATAATATCAAATGCACATATTGTAAATATTGTTTATGGTAGACCAGTTAATAAATGATATGTGCTCATTTGCACATAGGAAATTACGACATAGCTTATGTTTACTTTGTGGGTATCCCATTCTAATCTGGAATAACAATGATACAATGACATTTTGTGTCGGTGCTTTTGTTTTTCTGTTGGAAGACATCACTCATACAGTTAAGTACAAAGCTGTAAAGTTCACTTTGATTCTTAACTTCACAAGGAGCATTCTAAATGAAGCCAGCTGAAAGAAGTTAAGATAGTAAATATGGCTTTGATTGGATAGGAAAACTCTGTTTGACTACTAGTTTATTTGTTCATGTCAAAGTGTTATGTATTTGACACTTATACATGTATTTTTATCACCAACACGTGCAAATGAGTTTTTATTTTTCAAATGTTGAATATAGACCTCATTCAGTTCTTCCAAGAGCGACTATTAATGCTAAGGATCGAGACATTCGTACAAAGGTCCTGCAAAACCGAGCACAGGCGGCATATTAGCTTTCTGTATACTTGTACCAAGATACAGATATTCACGTTACATCCCAAACGATGAAAAATCGGCTACATGCAGGCAAATTGTATTAACTCGCAAGCACACGGTAAACAGGTGTAAACAGGAGTGGGCAGCGTGAACATTTGTGAAATCGTCGATTGGCGCGTGTTATGTTCATCGATAAGTCAAGATTTCACGGACAGGCGTGTTCGCGTTTGAAGGCGTGTATATGATCGTCAAGAGTCTAACGTTAGCGCCAGAAAGCGTGGTTTGGTTATGGTGTGGGAAGGAACTATGACGTATTTTGTATTCTTTAATTTGTTCTCCAAACCTAAATCATGACATTCTTTGACAATACTTGATTGCAAAGGTGTTTAGATGATAGCCGAATCCTTTTACTCTCGTCTAACGATATCTCTTGAATATTTTCAATTTTTTAATTTTCGTATTATAACTGCATTAGCGATGTAATGTTTTATCTTTTTATCATTTAGGTTTTCATTTAATGTAAAATTGCATCCACAGAGTCTTTGAATCAGATCACGTACATTTTACCATTTTAGCTGTAGAATCAACTCTATTCAATGCTAATTTGATGTAATATTCTTGCCAGGAATAAATACACTTCCTATGTCTACCACATCTTTCCCTGCTTGTGCCATGGCCGAAAAAAAAGTAAAAAGCCCTACTGCCGGCTTCTTGGTTTTACCTTGAGCTTGTACAAGAGTCGTTGTGATACGTAAGGTTGTAGTAGAAAATAGTGCAAGGGTTGTTGTACGTAACGTGGTACTGGAGACCGGTAAATAAGTCGTCGTGGAACGTGAATAGGTACTGACGACTGGTACACGAGTCGTCATGGTACTTGAGGTGGTACTTGAAGGTCGGTCAATAGTTGTTGTGGCGCGTAGAGTTGTAATGGAGACAGGTACACTAGTTGTCGTTGTATGTACGGTGGTACTGGAGACTGGTTCAGAAGTCGTAGTTCGTAAGGCGGTACTGGAGACTGGTTCAAAAGTCGTAGTTCGTAAGGCGGTACTTGAGACTGGTTCAAAAGTCGTAGTTCGTAAGGCGGTACTGGAGACAGGTACAAATGTCGTCGTTGTATGTACGGTGGTACTTGAAACTGGTTCAAAAGTCGTAGTAGTCTGTAAGGTGGTACTGTAGACTGGTTCAAAAGTCGTCATGGTACGTATTTTAAGTTTGAGGCGACTGTCTCTGTTTGTAAAATCTAAAAAAAATAAAACAAAATATAATTAAAGTACTACCTTTTCATTTCTGTCATAACTATACCTTTTGCTCTTTTAATGTCCTTCTCACTGATGATGACTTTGTCGGTTATTATTTGTCATTCCTTTTTTTCTTTTTGCTCCTAATGAATTCATTTCTGTCCCTGCAAATGTCTATTACCTTTCATGCTGTTTTTTACTTTTTAAAAATGTCTTTGTCATCTTTAATGTCTTTGTCACCCTTAGTATCTTTGTTATATAAACGCCTTAAGTATTCATAATATCTAAGTGAAGTTCAGTCACATTAAATTTCTATGTCACCTCAAATGTCTTAAATATTTCTACAATAATTCCTCAAAATAATAAGTAAGGATGCATTATAAGTCATGAGTTTAATCATAAGTTGTGAAATACAGTTCATATGTGTACATGAGCACATATCACTGTTGCCGAGCAACGATGGTTACATTGTTAGTTCCCATGTGTTGTTGTCTGTAATAAAACCATTCGTTTGCGACGTCACTGTAGCAGGAGATGTCAAGGAATACAGGCTTTTTCTGGATATTTCCATGAGATTTAGATTGAAAATTAATATCATATCTAAACAATAGGAAATAGTCTCAAATGACTTATCTAAAACTGTGCAAGTTTGTGTATGACCGACGCTATAATATCTAATATAATATAGTATCATGGCAATACATAAATTCATATTTATTTATTCAAAGTCACATGGAACACTACCTAGGGTAATAATTACTATTCATATGAAGTGAAATGAAGCAAAACATAACCATATGATTTAGCTTTTTCCCCACCCCTCACAATACCTTCAGCAAAAGATGATAATGAATTGTTTGACTTGATAAGGGAGAAAATGGAAAATATGACATTTGTGGACCCAAATGTACATAAAAAGAATGAGGCATGTATTTCTCATTCATTTTCCAATTAATCCACTGAATGGCTTATATTTGATTACGACTGCACTATAATATAAGTATAAATGTTAAGAAGCCAATATGTGTATAAAGCACATCACATGAAACAGTGGGAACTAGTCAATCATTCAACAGTATGTTATATACATAAAATCCTCTGTGATTGTCTAAAAAGATCTGCAAATACTTATTGAATGAAATAGTATCTATAAGGAAAATGCAGAGTTTGTCATTAAACACAAGGAACAATTATTCTATCAAAAAGAATAGTTAATCAAATAAAACCAAAAGAAAAGATTATATGAAAAATGTATAAATTGTTTTAAGGAAATGTCAGCATATTACCCATTCAACTAAGTTTATGTTAGTTCAGAAATTCCTAGAACTAAATCAGTTAAATTTCCTCTGGACTTAAACTGGAACATCAGCAGTGAGTGTATTTGCCTAGAGGGAAGGACTGCATTGGCAGATAATTCGTTTCATGCACAACAGCCTCTCTGAGTTCTGGTATGAAGGTGATGGGTTGAATACCCTGACGAATAAAATTCACGACGTGCTCGATGGGGTTAAAATTTGGATTAACACATTACACATTTAGTATTTATTGTGCCCTGGATGGCTTATCCCCCATCACTTGCCTCTCTTGTCTTTATGTAGACAGCAAATGTCATGTAATTTTGGATGTCTTACAGCATCAGAGCATGACGACAAAAACGGATGCTGTTGAATTTTCAGTACAGAAATAAAGTTCCATTGTACTGTAACGTAATTGTATATCATACCCAATAATTATAGTCCACCGGCCCAGAGGGGTCCCCATGCACACCCCCCCCCCCCCCCCCCCCTCCATGGCAGAATGAAACTAACTTTTTTTGAAGCCTAGACATGTCTATTATGCAAAATTGACTGGTAACAGTGTATAAACTGGGACGAAATGTGTAATTTTTACATATTTCCATGGGTACCCCCCCTCAGCCACTTATTCTCTGAAGCGTCACACCAAAAGGTGGATGTCCCCATATCTTTGGTTCTAATTATCATAGAACCATAATCTTGGTATCTAAATGTATGTTTATAAGGTCGCTGAATCCATTGACAGACATTTCAGATAGCTACCATAGGTCATTTGTACGAAATTTTAGGTTTCCATTAAAAAAACTCATCATTCATGACTTCGACCGGTAACAATTCTATGTTCTCTTCTCTACAGTGAATGTATATCATTTTATTTTACATTATTTGCATTGAGAATAGAATCTTGAGTACTTGTAACCCTTTTGTGTACTTATGTGTACTAATAACACACAAATTAAGTGTCCAAAAGCAAACCAAGGGACCTACCGCTAATCTACTATCATTGAAAAACACCAACTCAGCTTTGGAAAAAACTATTTTCTCTTCTCTACAGTGAATGTATATCACTTTATTTTACATTATTTGCACTGAGAATAGAATCTTGAGTACTTGTAACCCTTTTGTGTACTTATGTGTACTTATAACACATAAATTAAGTGTCCAAAAGCAAACCAAGGGACCTACCGCTAATCTACTATCATTGAAAAACACCAACTCAGCCTTGGCAAAAAACTATTTTCTCTTCTCTAAAGTTTATGTATATTATTTTATTTAACATTATTTGCACTTAGAGTAGAATTATGGATACTTGCAACTCTTTTGTGTATTTGTGTAATTATATTAATCAAGGTTAAGTGTCCAAAAGCAAACTATGGGACCTACCATTAATCTACTATCATTGAAATACACCAAATCAGCCTTGGAAAAAACTCACAATTTTGTATTTTGAATGTGCTGACTTCTAAATCATTGGGGATTTAAAGGGTACAAAGAAGAAAGATAACACATAGATACTAATTCTGTCATTACACAGATCACAGGCATGTAGTACAGGAGAACTTTCTTGCAAATTATTCATTTTTAATCTCCATAGGACTGTTTGATTCAGCTGCTTTTTGATCATCAGCAATTTATCAAAATCCTAGTTTTAAGAGAGAGCATCATCATCAATAACATCACCATACACCACACACCACAACAACATTCATTATCATCCTCAAAGCTGTCACGTTGAGGGGCCTTGATGTCGACCAACTCTCTACGAAGAGCGTACTGGCTCTAGCTTCCTATCCATAAGAGTCGAACTATGTCTCTCATCAGCAACAAGAACAACAGAAATTGGAACAGAGATGTATTCCATAGAGCCTCCTGCTAATTGAAATGCATTGTATGATACTCTAGGCTTTTGATGGTATCATGATAGTGTCCATGTTACATTGTTTGACTCATCTTCACAGCAATAGACATTCAGTTGCAGACAGCCAACTTTATCAACATTTTTTGTCAGGTCCACCATAGACAGCAAAATAAATCCTTATAGGTCTTTTATAAGTGATATGTACATAAGGATATATGAATATTGGTACATTTAACCACAACAAGTAAACATTAAACAATAGTGAGGAAACCTAATTATCGAGATTAATCATATGAGAATGTAATACGATATGGATTTTGAATAAATGCACATATGAAGGCACCTAGCTCACCAATCAAATCTGATGGCACAACCTTATAGTCACTTGATCTGACAATGAAAACTTTGAAGTCACCGTAGGACTGAGCAACTTAATGCTGTAATTTTATCAATAGATATATCAAACAAAATATGTCTGCATCTCTAGACAACAGAACTGCAGTGGTTACATGACAATCCGCAAAAGGCTTAAAGTTAGTATCACACATATATGATGTATCCATGTGGTTAAGTTGTGCTTTCTTCAGCATATCAACACAGAAGGTGCTATAGTAACGTAGGTTTCAACCTTCAGTATGACCACTTTTGATCTGGAAGTTTCAATGTAGGCATGTCCTATCACATGGCATAACAATGATAGATATAAAAACCATATCATAGTCATAAGAACATTCCGAGTGGAATGAGCATATATAAGGATGCGTGGCAAGTAAATGGATGGAAGTTGTTTCTCAGACATTCTTATCCCACTTGACGCTGGACTCATCGGATTAGGCTCATTGCAAGGTGTTTTTTACTTGCTATTTTCAAAGTTTTTCTTGTCAGATCAAGTGGCTCTTAGGTTGTGCCATCAGATTTGTTTGGTGAGCAAGATGCCTTCATATGTGCATTTACTGGAAATCCATGTTGCATTACATTCTCATATGATTAATCTTGATAATTAGGTTTCCTCACTATTGTTTAATGTTTACTTGTTGTGGTTATATGTACCACAATTCATATATCCTACAACCAACCTGATGGAGTAATCATGTACTCAGGAACGTGAATTTTAAAATAAAGTTGTTAAGCAGAAAATTTTGTCTTCCTTATTGTACATATCACTTATAAAAGCCCTTATGGATTTCATTTTTGTTCTCTATGGTGGACCTGACATAAAAAATGTTGATAAAGTTAGCTTTCTGCAACTCAATGACTATTGCTGTGAAGATGAGTCAAACAATGTAACATGGACACTATCATGATACCATCAAAAGCCTAGAGTATCATACAATGCATTTCAATTAGCAGGAGGCTCTATGGAATACATCTCTGTTCCAATGTCTGTTGTTCTTGTTGCTAATGAGAGCCATAGTTCGACTCTTGTGGATTGGAAGCTAGAGCCAGTGCGCTCTTCGTAGAGAGTTGGTCGACATCAAGGCCCCGCAACGTGACAGCTTTGAGGACGATGATGAACGTTGTTAAGGTGTTGGGTGTATGGTGATGTTATTGATGATGATGCTCTCTCTTAAAACTAGGATTTTGATAAGTTGTTGATGTCCAGAAAGCAACTGAATCAAACAGTCATATGGAGATTGAAAATGAATAATTTGCAAGAATGTACTCCTATAGTACATGTATGTGATGTGTGTAATGACAGAATTAGTACCTATGTGTTATCTTTCTTCTTTGTGCCCTTTACATCTATCCCTTTAAATCCCCAATGATTTAAAAGTAAAATATCACATTCAAAATACAAAATTGTTAGTTTTTTCCAAGGCTGATTTGGTGTATTTCAATGATAGTGGATTAATGGTAGGTCCCATAGTTTGCTTTTGGACACTTAACCTTGATTAATATAATTACACAAATACACAAAAGAGTTGCAAGTATCCATAATTCTACTCTAAGTGCAAATAATGTTAAATAAAATAATATACATAAACTTTAGAGAAGAGAAAATAGTTTTTTACCAAGGCTGAGTTGGTGTTTTTCAATGATAGTAGATTAGCGGTAGGTCCCTTGGTTTGCTTTTGGACACTTAATTTATGTGTTATAAGTACACATAAGTACACAAAAGGGTTACAAGTACTCAATATTCTATTCTCAATGCAAATAATGTAAAATAAAATCATATACATTCACTGTAGAGAGGAAAAAAAAGTTTTTTTCCAAGGCTGAATTGGTGTATTTTAATGATAGTAGATTAACGGTAGGTCCCTTGGTTTGCTTTTGGACACTTAATTTGTGTGTTATGAGTACACATAAGTACACAAAATGGTTACAAGTACTCAAGATTCTATTCTCAGTGCAAATAATGTAAAATAAAATGATATACATTCACTGTAGAGAAGAGAAAATAGAATTGTTACCGGTCGAAGTCATGAATGATGAGTTTTTTTAATGGAAACCTAAAATTTCGTACAAATGACCTATGGTAGCTATCTGAAATGTCTGTCAATGGATTCAGCGACCTTATAAACATACATTTAGATACCAAGATTATGGTTCTATGATAATTAGAACCAAAGATATGGGGACATCCACCTTTTGGTGTGACGCTTCAGAGAATAAGTGGCTGAGGGGGGTACCCATGGAAATATGTAAAAATTACACATTTCGTCCCAGTTTATACACTGTTACCAGTCAATTTTGCATAATAGACATGTCTAGGCTTAAGGGGGGGGGGGGGGGGTGCATGGGGACCCCTCTGGGCCGGTGGAATATTAACCATAGCATTTTTTGCAGGTCATTAAAGTGGCCAGGGATCAACCTTTCGAAAAATACTCATTTTCATTTCTATCTACATATTCTATTGAAGTGAACAACAGCTTTAATCGCAAGTCATGTTTGCTTCCATTCACGATTGTATTGATTTTGTCATTTATTGGAACTGAAATATTCATTTTGAAACTTCCTGAAATCAGAATTTTGAAAAAATGAACTCATGCCAATTTCTAATTATTCCATGAGAGACAAGAAGATACCTAAATAAGTTATAACATGGCTATTTTACACATGGCCATTTTCGGGCCAGTCCCAAAGCCAAACAAAGGCACATACGATTGTTAGTCAGTCAGACTTGTTTAAGTGGACGACGAGCTCAAAGACCAGCTTCCATTGTGATATGTTTACTTCCGTCGTGTAACTGGCACCATTATTACATCTGATTAGCAGACCAGAACAATTCCTGATGTGCCTTAGGGAGCAACTGACTATCATCCTATAAAGAAGATACCTTTTGTTCTTAAGCCCACATGCAATGTTAAAATGTACATGCACAGAAAAAAACTCACTTTGCACGTGCATTTGTTTTTTTGAATGAAAACCAACACACATCATTGCTAATCATATCAAAATATGTCTAACAGTCCATGTAAAATTTTGGTTTAAAATTTTACCATCATTTTATATGGCGTATATTGATCAATCTACACAGTTTCTTATCTAAACAGTTAAATTGCTCCAAAGGTCTATGAAAATGCAGTCTTCTGTTGTCTGTATTTAGAATACAGAGATGATATTGATCTGATTGAAGTATGAATTATACCTGAAACAGCTAACTTCCATCTTTGGATCAAGTGGTGAACTTTTATCAGGAATATTAATAAGTGGAATAAATCAGTGGACAGTGTTCTCAGCAGGATAAAGCAAACAGGTTTTTCTATCTGTTTTGCTCGTCCTAGAACGTTGATATGAACGCCAAAGTCAGGAAACAAAATCAGTTTTAGTCATTTGTTCAACAAGGAATAACCTTTATAACATTTCTATTGCTTCCCATACAAAGCTCACAAAATAGAGTGTGTATTTACTATACCTCTGTATCCTGGCCTTATATATCTCAATTCCAGTTTTAATGAGCGAGGCAATATATTATCATGGAATTATTGCCAAGGTACCTGCGAGACGATTATCATCACGATACAGCGGTTGTATCCCGATTCTCTACAGTTTATGAGAGAACAATTGATAGGACATAAAACAGTAATGTTATTTCTTAGATACCATCCTGTCATAGATATTAAATGAAGGGAAATAAAAAAACTTAGAGAGACTGTGAAATTGCATATAAAATATCAGAAATATCTTATATTTTCTGTTTTTGTTTTGTTTATGTTCTAATCACTCTGAATCTCTGAAATAGAATGAAAACCGTTTTAGCTTTTACAGTTATTTGTTTAATACAAATTATGTTAAAAGTATCGGGATATATTGTCTCTTATGGCGATACATCGATGTATCGTGGACCCCCACGATATAAATATCATGACATATTGTCTAAACATGTTTTGTATCGATGCACTCGTATGGTATGCAAACATCGATACTATCGATGAATCGTTACACCACTAGTATTTACTATGCACGATGTTAACCATCCCAAAGAACTTACACATGACATCCACGTTGTTCTAAAACGTTGGTTCCCCAAATCTTTTCGTATGTTAGAGCTAAACAAATATGGTTACCCTTACAAGTTAACTGTGCATCTGCATGTGATTCTAAAAAAGGAAAAATATATTTACAGTAGAGTTGATTTATAATATCTTAAACTAAGTATGATGAAGTTGATGTTTTATCAGACTAGTAATATAGTCTTCATAATGTAATAATGTTTGAAAGATATAATGATTTGTTGGAAATTTGATTCATTCTCCTGTTGTTTCTAGTTGACATCATTCTCTCCAAACAGAGGTATCTCCGTCATAAATTCCTATTCAACCTCTATCTTCATACGAAGCATTCTCGGACATCAGGCAGTTTCCCCTATCGACGATATATTGCAACTTAAACTACCTGGCAATATTTCAGCCAATGAAAACACCGAATGCTGCGGAATGCATGAATAACATATTTGTTGTCATATAGGCCTGTGCAATGATGCAGTCGCAAAATGAGGTGTATGTGTTCTGTAAAGATGACTCAAAGTGCAAGGTGCAAATTCAAATAAAGTTTAGATTTTGTAAAGCTTCCGGAAGTAACGAAATCGATTTGAATGATAACTTTTGAAATGGCGTCGCTGATTGCACAAATAACTTTGATTGCATCCAATCAGCGTTCTACTTTACGTACACAAGAAACCTTCGAATTAAGACAGAGGTTGTATTTTGTGACGGAGCTACCTCTGTTGGGAGAGAATGAATTGATATATGATAAAGAAATTGTCGACGATTACTGTTAACGACTGAAACAAGAAGAAATATTTAACACTGTAAAATGGTGAATTGGATTACTTTGATGAAATTACATTCCTTGATGTTTGGGTAGTGTCAGCTCTGGAAAGCTTAATTACAAACTTAGATAGTACTTGGAAAGTGTAGAATAGATGTTGGTGTAGAATGGTCGATAGAGCGTCAATCTAATATTGATCAGAAATTTGTGTTAATTAGGGCATGTCATACTCTTGTGTATTAACATTTGGCACGAACTATTGGAAAATACATTTTACTAACACTGAACGTGGTTAGTGAAAAAGCCATTATGAATCAACCTACTTGTTCAAAATTAGGCTTTTACACTGCTATATTCATTTGGCAATCTCAATCTGAATAAAATCAGATGACGTATCTCGCGCTTAATATTTGTCCATCATCAATATGCAATACTAACATCTGACATTATCCCGCTAGAGGGGTCACCAGAATGACATTCGTCCTTGAACCAACGACCTATTGAGAAATAACCAATCAAATTACGCGTTACTTCCATTGTTCGGGTCACCATTCAAAATGGCGGACGAAGTACGCGAAATGGCTTGCGGTGATCTCGTAGACAAAACATTTCGTAGACAAGGGAATTTCGCAGACAAGGGAATTTCGTAGACAAAACAATTTCGTAGACAGTGAATTCGTAGTCAGTATTCAATTTGTATTTCTAAGTCAATATTGACTATATCATTTTCAATTATTTTTATCTTTTATAGTAGTTCATATCATCGCAGGTAGCAATTTAGCATCGGGCCAGTACTGGCCCAGTGCTGTGTAAAACAATGGCCCATTGGCGTGTGCTATCACCGGGCAGGTACGGTTTATCAAAAAATAAATAAATTATTTTATAATAATTTTATTCTCAAAAACGCCACCGACGGTGGTACATGAGCATAGAAATATATAACAAAGAAATATACATAGTTTCCAAGATGAACAAGTGAAGTTTTCATTTAACGAGTAACAAGAGACTGAAGATGGGTATAAACATTGAATAAAACAGTCATGGTCACAATTATTGTACATGCAATGTAAATCAGGATTTAATTAAGATGATCTTTATAAAATTCGATAGTTTTTTCAATTTTTTGGTATCCTTATTGGACATTAGTTGTTTAAATTTGAAAAGGTCTGTCCAATTGAAATAGTAATTGTCAATGAGCTGTACACGATGGTTGTGAAGAGCCTCACACCTCAGTAGGTAGTGAAACTCATCACCAATTGCGGGCGAGTTGCACAGATTGCACGTACGTTCTGTTTTAGGAATTGCTTGCCATCTGCCTGTTTCAATTGGTAGTTTGTGGTTGCTGGTTCTGAATTGTAATAATGGCATGTATATTGATTTATCAAGATAGAGATATTCCTCAAAAGCAAGGTTTTTCTTAAATAATTTGTAGTAAAAACCTTTAGAGCTGGTAATTATTTCTGATCTCCATATTTGGGTGAATTGATCTTTTAGGATTGAATTTACCATCGCAACAACCACGATGTCGAGCAACTAGATGGGTTATAAAAAACATATGAAAGGCCGCAGTTGTCGAGGATATATTTTATAGAGGATAACCAGGGGTTGAACTCTAGGGAATCTCTTAGGTTCAGTGCCATAAAAGAATACATAATCTCGGAGAGCTTACGATTCGAGGAAGATCAAGCTAATTTATGCCAAAAAGATAACATTCTCTTGTAGATGGTTATATACAGTGGAAATCTTCCGAACTCGCCATACAGCATAAATGAAGGCGTAGACACTCTAAGACCTGCTGCTAACTTAAGAAATTTTTAATGAACCGTTTCAATAATTTTCAGTTTTTCATAGTCCCACACCTCGCAACCGTAGATCATGATAGGAACAACCATAATGTCGAAAGCAGTTAGAAGGCAATATAACTGGCATACTGTATCAAACCGGCACTGGCCCAGTACTTAACCAGCACCAAAACTATACTGAAACATCAGCATTTTGGCTCGTCATATCGACTTCGGGCCCTCATAGAAATTGTTAAACATTCTTAGAAATTCCAGATAGTGATGAATATTGAATGTTACATATTGAATTGTTTGAATTCTTAAAGTCCAAACTTTTGTCTATATGGCAATGTTTGTATTGTTATATACACAAATATTTAAATGTAACAAAATGTCAAAAGATAAAATATTACAAAACTAACAGGAGAAGGGGACAAAGGGAAATTGTTATCGATCGAGAATTTTCAAAACTTAACCTACACTGTTGCTAACATAGGAGAGGTAATCGAAATATTAATATAACTTTCAGATATTGAAGATGACAAAGCATCATAAATAATAACAGACACGAGTAATTCATTTGTAAATGATACAGTATATCATTCATATATTAATGATTTATTATTCATTTTCGTTCAGTCAAACGAAAGGCAAAGCATTAGACAGGAGGGCCTGTTACCTTAATATATTTTATTAAAAGATCAAACAAGAACTAAAAGAATTGAAAATAACACATGAATATTGGATTACTTTAAGAGTTTCAAAACACAACAAAATTGACCATTTATAGGTTTTATTCACTTTATTTCTTTAATCGAACCGTTTAGTGTTCAAATCCTTGAGTTTGATAAATAAATGTTTCTTATTATTACTTCTAATCCTATTTTAAAACCTGTCTACGAATTCACTGCTCGATTTGTCTACGAGTTCACCGGATTTCGTGTCTACGAAATTCTTTTGTCTACGAAATCACCGCATCCCCGCGAAATAGCTGAAGAATTTGGAAACTCAAAGTCGAACAAATCAAAATTTTGAATTGTTTACTGGACCGTAATTTTTTTATTTCAATTCTGCCCACTGGTTTTGGCAAATCACTACCCTTTCACATGTACTGTAAGGTGGTAAAAGCAAGAAACGAACACGCTTCGCCTCGGATCGTTGTCAGGTTCTGCACACCCCTCGATCGGGTACTAGTTCCCGTTCGGGAACCAACACCCCGATCAGTATAATAAAACTGTCCATTACACGGTCAAAAGTGTTGTTTTTCTGTTATATGCTTTAATTTCACATTGGCGCATCACGACGAAGGAATCTACAGGTAAACCAACCTTTCGGCCAACTATCGGCAAAATGTATCTGTGGAAACGATGCCGCACTTTGGTTGCTACCCTGTCCGAACACAGGACCCCTTTCCTACCTTTTACGCATTATAGCCTGCAAAAGCATGATTAAAGTCCATATTCACACAAGTATTAGCAGATTGCAAGTAAAAGCGTCCTAACTTTCTAATCCACGCTAACGAACCGTCTAAACGCCTTCCGGTTTCCAGCAAAGGGGGGTAACATCAACATCAATGGCCTTCTTTATGGTATTTACTCTCTCTTCACTCAAACGCAGTTTTTCTTTAAAATACTTTCTTACAATTTCGGCACCTGTTTCTGAAATTTTCTTTTGCACAAAAGAGAAACCACATATCACGCAAATGTTCGTCTTACAACACACCCGTTTGGGTGTAAGACAGGAGGAAATGGCGCCTGCTGTCTACATTTCTACATTGATATCTACATTTTTCAAATATTCATATTTACAGTACATGAAATGTCAATATTCAATGATCTTTGTGTCACAGCGCATATGCGAGGGAAAACCACCGCAGAATACACCGAACGAAGCACTTGGAACAGATCGGCTGTTTCCGCCATGCCTAACTCCGTGCAACACCGAACATACGCTGTATGGAGTCCAGGCTGATGGCATTAATAGCCTAGAATTTGATCTCGTAAGCCCGGGACATTCAACTTAACGGGGCAGTTTCAGATGGAATATAGCTTGTTTAACTGAAACGAAACGAAACGGAAATAAAACGAAACGAAATTAAATAAGCGGAATTCCATCTGATTTTAATCAGATTGTTGGCAATCCCCAACTATCTATACAGCAAATATATTTTGAAATGGAGGGCACATTCTAATAATTGTTTCTCAAGGAAGAATAAATGGTCAAGAATTCGATATACATAATACTTATGTACGTGCTCAGTTTTAGTGACGTTATACAACTGGCATTAAGACTTCAGTGTAATGCGACTTAACCCTCAGGTTGACGAACATTACTTTGGCCAGAGTTTTGCTGCTTGACAAGGATATAAATGGATTTGAAATGTGTCATAAAACTATAATGATAAAAAGTAATTCAGGGCCAAATAGGAGAATATGAAATAATGTGTGTTAACTTGAGCAGGGTTTAGAGTGAAAATAACAACAGCGGATACAATTGCAACTCATAGAACTTTGGTTACAAAGCTTTAAACTACATTTAGTGTATTCAAAGTCTCCCTTGAAACATAAAGAACTGAAGGGCAAATAACGAATACCGAACTGCGAAAAGCTGGAACAAAATTGCCATTCATCATTCAAATTTGAAAGGCAAAATTCCTTTTGAAAGTAAAACGGGCATAATTTCTGGAAAAATTGTGGAAAAATATTGTTTATAAATAACGTACTCATTTATTGTGTGAAATCATAAGATGGTAGGAAAGTAACTTTTATTAAGTCGTGTTGAGATATTTGATATATCAAGACATCCGGGTGAGATTCGCTAAATTTGTACATGCACGCTCGCTCAGTATTAGTAATTTGAATTGAACTTGAAATAAAGACAATCTTTAAAAGCTTGTAGAATTCTAACCAGAGCTTGTACCGTTATAATTTTCATATCATGTATAGCAAAATGGAATAATGTATCTTCACTTCAATATATGATTTTATTGAACTTGAAATAAATCTAATCTTTAGATTGTAACAGACATCGTTCCAAGAGGGATAAAACATTTTGTGTTCGACAAGGATCGTTCATTTCTATATGGGATTTTCCAACTACCTTGGTTGAAACGATCATTATCTCCGGAATTCGGCGCGTAAACACATCATTAATTGTAAAGAGCCGCGAAAGCATTGTAAAAATCAGCCACTGGGGTTAGTTAGCATGTACGGTAGCGAGACGAGTGATGGAAAATTAAGCCATGGGGGGCAAAACTAGTCAAAATAATATTCATCAACTTGATGGTTAACAATGATTTTCTCAAGTCGTGACTGATTGAAAGGACACGAATCATTATTAAGTAATATCACCCTTGATAATGACAAATAACACCCTTTGCAAAAGCATTCAGCTGATCTTCCGCCAGGGACTCGGCAACTTTGTCTGCAGTAGAGAACTGTTCTACACGCAGTCAGGTTTGAGTGCATTGCTACACTGAATTTCAGCGCACTACAACCCATGCTTCGCTAGTTCCAGCCGATGCTCGCAGGTTTCACCGCAATGCAGAGCCACAATGGTGCAAAAATACTAGCAGCCGCGATATAAGTGAAGTATTCTTGAATGCGGCGGTAAACCCCAACTCACTCATTCAGCTGATCTTATCACACATTGCATTAATGTTGACTATTTATATAATGATTTTCTCTTCAGGTGAATACTAAAAAAACAAACATGCTTCAATTTATTTCATAACATCCCTGAATGATAACACCTTAAAATAATATATACAGACCATGTATTCTGTTTCTTTCAAGGAAACAGCGTTTATCCTTTGTATAGGTGATTTTACCACCCAAAGTGTCCTGTGTTCCCAAAGCCAAACAGTGAAGTTTTGATTTTGCTGAAACCTCCAAATATTCAATAGAACCAGCATGGAAAGATCCATTTCTTCTCAGAAAACACTGCTGGGTAAAGTAAGCGACAAAGGTACAAAGTGGTTGATAAAACATTCTTGTTTAACAGCTTGATGTTACTGCTGTTTATGATATTGTTAATATTTGCAATGTTCTTTAAGTTTATAATAATAACTAGTAGGTAATAATAACTAGTACGGTTTTAATCGTTACTCTTATCAATAATTGTGATTGGTTTTTACATCCATTTTTGTATCCAAAAACCCTTATCATTAAGTAAAGTAATTGAAGCCTTTAGAGACATATCAAGTGTAGATACTGAACAAATGTTACTTTATACATTTGGATCAAATTATCTGTACAAGCTGTACATTATTGCAAAGAATATGTAATCTTGCAGTAAGTGTAATCCAAAATTTAACACTGTGAGGTTTATTGTTTGCTGATACTTTATCAGATTGATGGAATTGTGTTTTTAAGTGTTGATAGTGGTACTTTACAGATAAATAAAGAAATATCATATCTTGAAAAAAGTAATGTGATGACATTGAAACTTTTACTCCATTTTACAATTTTTAAGGATCCTTGTTGGTATTGGCATTTTTGTTTTTGGTTTCATATCATTCTACTGATATTGTGGAGCATTTTATAACAGCCAAACTTTCTATGCTGGTAGGCCTTATTGAGGAATGGTGAAAAGGAGCCTTTTTTTTGGCCCTATCGGTTATTGCGTTAACGGCCCAGTTCGACCTAAGATATCGAAATTAACTTTTTTCAAAATGCAAGTAGCGACTTAAAACATTTAAAGATGCGAAATAAAAAACTCGAAAAATAATAAATTGTTACTTCTTCACTTCACTTCATATGACCGGTTTTCGATTATCATTCAAAACAAATATTTAATTGCCATTTTAGGGATGAAGATGAAAGGTGTGCACTGGCAAAATAGCATTTCTAATATCATTATACTGTTTGTCGTCGCTTGCGACTATGTCTATCTTTTCTTGTTACAATTATTTTGCAGTTTCAAAATTTGAATATTACCTTTCAGTTGATAATACTATAATTGTCAGGAGACGTTAATTATGCTGAAAGGAAATTTGTTAGATACTGTTTGAGAATTACCTCGCTGCGGGTTTTGAATATAATTAGTTAATTGTACACTTCCTGGATGTGGTCGCTTTTATCATGTAATATCATAATGTTTGTTTATTGAATTTTATTGTTTTCTTTGATATTCAAGACACAAGTGATGGAAATCTATTCTTAGTTCGTGATTTTTCACGAATAACAGCTTTAATCCTTATATTTGCGTTGAGTCAAACATTTTTTTGGGAACTTATTTCTGAAACTTTAATTTCTCTTAATAAAATCAAACTTCAGAATCCTGTAAACTGTAAGAAATAATTTCCCCAAACAATTTTCGATTTGTAGACAAAAAAGCGATTTAGGTTATGTTAAGCTTTTCCCTCCTTCTACATCAGCGTAAATAGATCAGTGAAGCTCCTACAACACCTTATTAACTGCTGCATGTTATTCTTGATTGTAAAACATGCGGTTTTTTAAATGATTATTAACATTATTGTATATTCAATGAAAAATCTAATCACAAACCTAACTGTCTTCTGGAAAAATAACTCTAATTATAGTCATTTAAAAGGCTGGTTAGATATAGCAATCTGTATCACTTTTTAATTTCATTTTTTATTATGAATTTGAGTTGTGGTGAGTTGATTTGAGTCTTAACGTAGCTTTGAAGAGTATTCAATTGACAACACGGTTGCCAGTATGATTGCAGGCAGAAAACACACAACGTTATTGTGGCTATACATTGAGGCGAAACCATTGAGTATCGGCAGGAACTTTAAACAATCTGTGGTATTTTCAAAGGAAAGTTCAAATGCAAAATTCTCCTGTATGATGTAATATTAACCATTACCATAATGTTAAAATGCATGGGTCGATTCTTAGATATCGGAGGGTTCTTCGATCGTCTTTTTGTGCAATTAGTTGAGTAGAGCAGGCAATTCCAAGACGGGCTCACAGCTCATGTTAATGTTTAACTGATTGAGTTAATTGTTTGATCCCTAAATTGTGAAGGGCTCGAAGCTAGTTACTCTATATCTGGGGCGGTACATCTGTCAAACGTTAACGCAGGTGTCTTCAGGCGAGCTCAGAGAGGACGGAAACCTCACGTAGAGCATAAGGGCAAAAGCTCGCTTAATTTTGATTTTCAGTACGATTACAGACCGTGAAAGCGTGGCCCGACGATCCTTTTGAGACAATTAGCAATTTTGATTGAATTGATTTTTCATCGTGAAGGGTTTTCATACCGTCTATATGTTCAACTGATGAACTAAAAGTAGTTTGTGAAGTTCTTTGAGCTTGTCATTATTTTCAAATTATTGGGATGGAGTTCGATCCCTAGGGTGTGGAAATATTTCATCCCAGTGTTTTCTTCAACTGGTCGAATTTAGGTAAATCCCTGGACTGGGAAGTTTTTTTTTTAAACCGTTGGAGTATAAGGACGATACCCGTCTTTGAATGTTTTAATCCTATGGAGTATAGAGTTCGATTGCTGTGCTGTGGAGAGCGTTGTGCTTGGTTTTATGTAACAGTGATTGAGAAAAGTGGTCGATTCCTAAATTGTGAAGAGCTCCTAGCTGGTATCTATATACAAGCGGTAGTTATTGTCGACTCATAGATTGCATTAATTATATCAATATGGTGAAGGGCTTTCAAACGTTTATTTTAAGTAACTACTTTGTTTCTATTCCAAGCATTGGTGCTATGAATGACAAGGGAAATGCTTCTGTAAACAATGTTGGAGCAAATTTTTAGTTTGTGAACTGTCACTAACGTTATAAATCCAGTAAGTCTTAGTTCATAAAAAATGTTTCACTTAATATACACACTACTTACATTGAGAGAAAATTCTAAGTCTGTGAAAAATTTCACTACAATAGATACATACGCCCTGTTCCGTTAATAAGCTGTCAGGGATAATGATTTCTTCCAAAGTAAATGGCAAAAAACATCTCGATTTTTAACAAGATGCCAAGATTGTTGGTTTTCAAATTATTTAGTATCAAACTTCTTAGATTTTGATTTTGAAAAGTGTTCTCTTTACTAAACGAAATATATATTAAACAATCAATTCGATAACTATGAGAAAAAGGATCAACAAACAGACTACATCAGCCTATTTAAATGTTTCTCCCATGACAAAAAGTTTAAAAGCGTTTAAGTTGATAGTGACATTTGAAATACTCTTACTAACTTACAATATAGTCTTATATTTGCATTTATAAATTTTCATTTGTTATCGAACTTCAAACGAAAAACTACAAGAAGAGTATGGTATTATCTATGGAATGATGTCATTGTAGATTCATAAACTTGTCTGTTTCTAAAATATACAAGTTGTATTCCTTGATTTTAAGGAATTTTAGCTATCCCGTTTATACTTATATGAGAATGTACATGTATAGAAACTTTTATTCTGTGTTAACCTGACCCACGGAATTGTGTCTTTTATGTACTATTTCTGCTTAAAATAATTTCTAGAATGAATGTCCTATCGATAGCTGTAATTGGTAGGATAATTCGCTGTAAATATACATGTCAGAGGAAGAATTTCTATATTCACTTGAAAAGTAATGAATAATTCATTTCTGTCAACTAATATTACAGAAGAATTATTTTCTGTATTGATTCGTGCCATACACAAACATGTCATCTTTGTTAATTTCCTTTACGGATGAATTGTTCTTGTATATACAATTATCACCGAGAAAATGTTTTTTAAGTAACTGATGTAAAAAGGGAGAGGTTTCCGTGTTCTTATAAAAAGTGAAAAACAGAATACTAAGTCCCTTGATCCATATGTCAACGTGAATCCACGAAATCTGTTCGACTTGAGTAAACAAATGAAAAATGTTCCTGTGTATACAAGTATATGTATATGTTGCTGTTCTTGGGTCGAAGTTTGTTTATCTTTAAATAAAAAACTCCAGATAAATATAAAATATCACTATTCTTATATTTTAGATAAATGTTTCATTTTATTCTTTTAATTTCTTATAAACATGCCTTACTTGTAAATCTAAATGTCAGAACCTAGAATGATAGCATTTGCTTTCTGTATTATCATTTAGATTAACACTTCGAGTTACGCTAAAGGGCTTGGTCCTTCTGAAGATGCTGATTACAGCGCTTAAAGGTTACCTGCACACAATCTACACCAGGTACCCAAGTAGTAATGCTGGTTAAAAAGAGGCACATTGTGAATAAAATCCATTGCCTTTGGAGACACCACTAGTATCTTAACTCGTGTTTCAGTGAGGGGCAGGGAATAACACTTCCAAGTCTCAGCTAATACAGCAATAGTCGGGTAACTGACCAATCCGGCGAGCATCAATTATAGCAGTCTACTGAAAAACGCACATGAAATCGTGTCACCACTCTATCTCTTTTAAATCACCTTCATGCAATTTCAATGAACATATCTGGATCATGGAGATTAGATTTTTGTCATTAGGGTCTGAAAATTGTTTTTCGGAATCATAGGTAAAGCAGATATATCAAGCCTAAAACAACAAGATATATCTTACGAAGCATTTCTTTCACTACTTAAGATTATTGCAATTAAAAATGACAGATATTATTAATTTACTAGAAAATGGCCAAATATAGCAATGACTTTGACACAACTATGAAGCACTCATAAAATCCAGCAAAACTATGTCCATTTAACAAATTACACTCTTGTAACCCAAAAAGAATGCACAACGACTACTGTATGAACTTCGATGTATCTATAATCCATGTACAAAGATGTTTACTGCCACTGCAATATACAATTATATAATGTACAAGATGCTTGAAATGGAATAAAAGAGATTTAAAAAAACAAAAAAGAAAAAGCTTTGAAGTGCTTATTTGCAAACAAGAAGATGTTAGTTTTTTTACAGACACATATCTTTCAGGCAGATGATGGAACTTTTTCATTTTAATACTTCAAGAGGAGTTTATTATCATTTAAAGCAATCTATGGTTTGGCTTAAGTGTTTAATTTTGCTGTTCACTGGTACCAATAATAAATACTTCTTATAGCAGCAATACGGTGGTTTTATTGTAAAGGTTGTATTTGTAATTAAGTACAGATTTTTTTTGTACATTAAACTCTTCTGCAGAGTTCATAAAGTTCACTCCACAAATCCAAGGGTGGTACAATGTGGGAGTATGTAACCTAGCTGTAAATTTTGGTGCTTTTACGATTATCCATCATATTGCCTTCTTTTACAACAAAGGTACCTGATTGTAATGCTGGGTGAATAAAGACACATACTGATTACGTTCTCCTACACAAGATTACGACACACATGTGTCTCAACTCATGTCTCAATATGGGGATAGGGATATATCCTAAAACGGTCACTCTATTCTGCAATGACCATGTCACCTACACAGTAAGAAGAGCCCATTGTTGTTGAACTACACAGATAGCGGTCAACTGAGCATTTCACATGACCACGTGCCACCACAATTTCAAAGACTAGGAAATCATTAAGGAAACTCGTAACAATGGGAGTAGTAGGATTTTGACAGGAAATACCTATCGCACGTGCAACATGATGAACAGGAATTCAAAACAGCGAAATATTCTTTAAAAATTGTGATAACCTGGTTCCATTTTTCATTCGATGCCAAAGTTATTTCATTCATTTGTGCAATACTCCCCCACACGTGGACATGTGCTTCGTCTTATCATTTTGGGATGAATTTCAATCAATCATCTGACTGATTATCAAAACTATTGAACCCCAGTGCAGTGTTTCTGAACAGCGACAAGTTTACATGACACATTGCATTGAGTGTAAGGTTAATAACAGGGGGGGTATATTTTAGAAAAGGATGTCACAAATAAAAATATTTCTAATTTTCTTTGAAGAAATTGAATTGAAAAGGGACAACTAATTTTACCATTGCACCGCAATACGATTTGTTAATGAAAGTTCAGGCGTCATAGTAATATTTTTCACTGCATTAAAATTTGATGTTTGTTGGTCACTGTCTTAAATATTGTGCTTGGAAAAGTTGTTATCTTGTTTTCGTATTTTTTTGCAATAAAGCTTGTCAAGAATAAATTATAACTCAGTAATAATTTAATTGAGTTGATTGTCTAATTTACATAATCAATCTATACACAATAATAAATAAATATTCGAATAATGACACCAAAGTTTAGTGTAAGATTTTTATTATTTTAATTATTAAAGAGACTTTTAATTTCTCAATATGTTTTTAAGAAAGAAACAATCAATATAGTTGTCTTTAGAACTACATGTACGCTCCATTGATATATACATAATGATATTGCAAAAGGGCATTTTCACGCAATGACATTTTTGTCTATAAGAGATAGATAGAAAAGTAAATGCGCCTAAGTTTTTTTTATACAAATTCTATTTGAAAAAGAAAGATTAACACATTTTCAGTCAGGCACAAAGAGGTGAGGCTGTGAAAAGCAAAACAAAGGTAACAGTAGACGTCTGTTGGAGCAATGAAGGTCTTTCACGTACGGAAAACAGATGACTGCATTTTAATGAGTTGTATTTTGATAGGGAAAAATTTAATTTTTTTTGTGGTGATTTGATGATTCTGATGATTTTTGGTTCTCACGGGAGAAACGTGCGTAGAGATTCGCTTCTAAGGTAACAATCAAAGCCCAATGTGATGACAGCATTGCAGATAGGGAGGAAGGCCTTTTGTTTGTATTATAAATATGTGACTATTCTGAACCTTACGCACAAACACCAACAATTGAGCCTCATGAATACGAGTAATCTTATGTTTTGCTGAAAGTTGAAGAAGTGTATCAGACGTCAACAGAGGGTTTCCATTTTCAAGAAACAATACGCACTCATGTATCATAAATTTTTGCGTTATGTAATTTTAACCATAGGGCTATATGTCTTTAAATGAATGGGAATTGTGATATGTCAACTACATAAACTTCGTCATTCAGAGACGTTAGAGACGAGGAGTTGCTTTGGGCAGAAAGTTTCACGAGGCCACTAGAAGGAAAAGTGTCCCTTGAAAAACAACCCAACAAAGTAAAACTCAAAGTATGAAACTAAGATTCATCAAATTAACCGTAATTATCTAACGCAGAAATATAAGATATATGATGATTGACAAAAATCAAATCTTTTGAAAAATAACTGGTTGAGGCATGAAGCAAGAGTTGCACGTGCTACGTGCGCGTGATACCCGAAAGCAGTGTACTTGTGTGTTATGTTATTTGAGTAACACATGAGATTAATAGATAATACGACTCTGTTGATCCTCATAGTCACACCTTTGTACCTTCATTTGACTTTAAACGAAAGTTCTCCATCCACACCTAACCAAATCTGTATTTATGTAAACCTTTATGAAACAAAGAAACACAAAGTTTGTCTTCATGAACACAGAGACCAGTTGGATAATCTAAACCATCCTCTTCAGTTAGAATGACTCCGAGAAACTCTCCTGACTGACTCAGTTGGATTACTTTGTGTGTGTAACAGTCAGCTACAAGAATGTCTCCTGTACTGGTGGATGCGATTCCATATGGATATCTCAGTGCTTTGTCTCCAGTAGGTGTGTATGTGAATATGATGTCACCAGACCGTGTCAGACAGATGACAGACTTCAGACCATAGTCTAATACTAGGATAGTACCTTGTCTGGTTACATGTATGTAAAGAGGATCAATGAAGCTCTGTCCTGTGGCAGGAAGTGTTGTGAAGGTCTTCAAGATGGTTCCCTTCATATCAATCAGATCCACAGAGGATGGATTATAAGAACCTGCCACCAGTGTTGACTGATCTAGAGTAGACAGACCCCTGTACTTCTTACTTGTCTGTATTGTAGACAGGAGTTCCAGGTCAGGAGTCACAGCAACTGTGATAATGCGTTGAGACCAGGGAAGAGACACAGCTACCTTGCCTTCACTGATAACTGTTAAACACCAAGGATTACCAGACACTGGGAGTACACTTGAGCAGGACTGTCTTCCTTTAGTGTAAAATGATTTCAGACGTGGTGTGTACCAATCAGTAAAAACTGTGACATTTGTTCCTCCTATTATCATGATCAAACAGTCTGTCACACTGCAACTGTCTCTGACATTGAGTTTAGCACCAATATCTTCATCTAATATAGGTGCTGCAGTCAGGTCTATTTTATTAATCTGCTGAATGTTTAAATCCACCTTGTTCATCATCACATCTATCATTTCAATCTGCTCCTTCAGTTGAGCAAGGTCGTGTTTAAAGCTGATGTCAGCTAACTCTATTTTGTTCTTCTTCTGTGTCCCTGTGGAGTCTGCTCCAGCTCTTGATTCAGACGACAGGTACATTTCAAACAGCTGCCCCTCATCCTCCAACTCCAGGGCCTGCTGAATGGACTGAGACTGCTGCTGGTACAGCTTGAGGTCAATTTGTTTTGTCTTCATCATTGACCTCAACTGCTCCTTGTCTTGTTCTGTTTGACCCTTAATCTTCTCAATCAACTGATCTTCCTTCTGTTTCAGTGCATCGATAGCTTCCTTAATGGTTTTCCGTATATTTGATTCAAGCAAGGACCTATTAATCAACAGTTTTTTTTCGCATATTAATATTTTCAATCTTGCCATTAGTCAGTTCAATTCTCTCACCCTGATATTGCTGACGTTCTTGAAGTTTTGATTTGACTTCTGTCAGTTGAGCTTTGATTGTTAAGACCTCTTTGCAGGTTCTGTGATCAATACTGCAACAGACAGTTGTGTTCTTTACACATAAATGTTTTTCTCTGTTGAGACTCTTTGTCTGTAACTGGGTTAATTTCGTGCTTCCTCAAGTTTGGCATTTTCATATGGAACTTCAGACATTCGTCACAAAATGAAGTCTGACATTCTGAGCACCAATGTATAGCTGGAGTTGTCTTCCCTTCCTCTTTGCATACCAGGCATTGTTCATCTTCTGTTAAAAAAATTATGTTAAAAACAGAAATTGCAAAGAAGCAATGGTGATTTGTCACTGAGTACAATAAATGTAAGATAGCAAGTATTGCAAAGATAGGGATGTGTCACATGAGTACAATAAATGTAAGATAGCAAGTAATGCAAAAATAGGGATGTGTCACTGAGTACAATAAATGTAAGATAACAAGTAATGCAAAGATAGGGATGTGTCACTGAGTACAATAAATGTAAGATAACAAGTAATACAAAGATAGGGATGTGTCACTGAGTACAGTAAATGTAAGATAGCAAGTATTGCAAAGATAGGGATGTGTCACTGAGTACACTTAATGTAAGATAACAAGTAATGCAAAAATAGGGATGTGTCACTGAGTACAGTAAATGTAAGATAGCAAGTAATGCAAAAATAGGGATGTGTCACTGAGTACAATAAATGTAAGATAACAAGCAATGCAAAGATAGCGATGTGTCACTGAGTACAGTAAATGTAAGATAGCAAGTAATGCAAAAATAGGGATGTGTCACTGAGTACAGTAAATGTAAGATAGCAAGTAATGCAAAAATAGGGATGTGTCACTGAGTACAATAAATGTAAGATAGCAAGTAATGCAAAGATAGGGATGTGTCACTGAGTACAATAAATGTAAGATAACAAGTAATGCAAAGATAGGGATGTGTCACTGAGTACAATAAATGTAAGATAACAAGTAATACAAAGATAGGGATGTGTCACTGAGTACAGTAAATGTAAGATAGCAAGTATTGCAAAGATAAGGATGTGTCACTGAGTACACTTAATGTAAGATAACAAGTAATGCAAAGATAGGGATGTGTCACTGAGTACAATAAATGTAAGATAACAAGCAATGCAAAGATAGCGATGTGTCACTGAGTACAGTAAATGTAAGATAGCAAGTAATGCAAAGATAGCGATGTGTCACATGAGTACACTTAATGTAAGATAGCAAGTAATGTAAAGATAGGGATGTGTCACTGAGTACAATAAATGTAAGATAGCAATAATTGCAAAGATAGGGATGTGTCACTGAGTACAGTAAATGTAAGATAGCAAGTAATGCAAAGATAGGGATGTGTCACTGAGTACACTTAATGTAAGATAACAAGTAATGCAAAGATAGGGATGTGTCACTGAGTACAATAAATGTAAGATAACAAGCAATGCAAAGATAGCGATGTGTCACTGAGTACAGTAAATGTAAGATAGCAAGTAATGCAAAGATAGCGATGTGTCACATGAGTACACTTAATGTAAGATAGCAAGTAATGTAAAGATAGGGATGTGTCACTGAGTACAATAAATGTAAGATAGCAATAATTGCAAAGATAGGGATGTGTCACTGAGTACAGTAAATGTAAGATAGCAAGTAATGCAAAGATAGGGATGTGTCACTGAGTACAGGTGTTTGTTAGGTAAAAGGTATTGCAAAGAATAAGTTATCATATTATATCACCGGATAATTATATTTTTAAGTATTAGTTGTTGCAAAGAACGAGCTGTGAGGAATAGTTGCTGAATATTAGTGTCAGGCCACATGCATTGCAAAGAATAAGTTGTGATCTATCACTTTGAAATAATAATTTAAGATAATTAGGAAAACAAAAAAATCCTGTTAGATAAAACGTGTTGCAAAGAATAAATGGTACTGTGTCACAAGAAAAAAACGGTACCTTCAAAGAATAGATTGATTAATTGCGCTCATCTATATACAACGGGAAGATCAATCTCCTCTTAAGGCATGCATCTCTAAAATGGCAGATATGTGATGTGGGTATACCTCGTGGGATTGAGTCCATGAGTCCAGTTAGAAGTAGTCCTGGTTTCAGCTGCCCCGCCCACTCTTCCACAGGTCTGTCAGGGTGAGGTACTGGGGTCTCTTGTCTACACGTGGGACAGGGCATGAACCTGTTTCTCACAGCTTTTGTTTTAGTTTGTAAATATTTCCCCAGACAGTTCTCACAGAAGGAATGCTGACATGTAAGGGTTACAGGTCGCTGATACACTTCCATACACACGCTACAAGTAAGGAAGTCGTCCTGAATCTTGCCTGCTGTCGCCATTTTAATTTGTATCGTAGATCTGTAAATTTGATAATGTGACACGCTAATTCAAATGAAAAAGAGTGTCATATTTTTTTAAACCAAGCGAGATACAGGAGGTCGTATTATCTTATATTGTGTTCACGTATTGTTGTATCATAAAACGATGATTTTCCTTTGTTAAAAATCCAATCCATTTAAGATCAAACCCTCAATTAGAGCAGATGCAGTTTACTCGAAGTTCCAATAAATAATAAAATATGATAAATTTGTGGTTATTGCAATAATTGAGAGGAAGAAGAACATAAAATTATTTGCGAAAAAAGAAAGCACTGTTGTTTACTGTACTTCATTCGACTGTCCTGTTCTAGAATTAAGCTGATTAAATTGCAATTCTATCATACCGAACAATTTAAAAGTATCGTGTCAAATTGGAATACTGTCCTAGCTTCAGACGAGGCGCCTTCCAACTTGGAATCCTGAATTGAGCCGTCCTAGCTCAAGATTAGACGGTGAAAATTAAATAAGGCTAATGATATTCATATTCATAAATGAAGTTTGTTAATGAAATATGTTTTTATATCAATTAGGTATATACTTATCGTACCTGCATAGATATGAAATTTTATGATTGTTTACTTAATTTACTGGCTCAGATTATCTTCGATCGGCTACGATTAATTGAACATAAAATGCATTGTGACAAAATCTGATTTAAACGTGCATTTGATAAATAATTGAAAAAGGCTTATGCCGCATTATCGTATCACAAAAAACACACAGAAAAATCCTCGTTTATGCAGCAGGATGACATAATTTAAACATTCTTAAAAAATATGGTTGTTATAAAACAAAGAATGCCTTTGTTGAAATACATCGTGTAGGTCGTTTGGTGGTTTAACTCTGTTTACATTGATTCGATTGTAATTGTTGTTTAATATCGTCCAAAAATGCCGAAAACGATGATTTTTCTGTGGGGGTTTTTGTGATTCGATTATGCGGCATAAGCCTTTTTCAAAGTGAGGCAACAGGTTTCTAAATTCATGCATAGAGGGTGAGAGCAAAATGGTACTCATGTGGAAGTCATGTACTAACACATTCAAGTGAACAAGCGATATATTATTTTGTAGAATAAATACTTGATAATTATGAATAAGATATTGTTAATAATTAAAGAGTGTTTTAACTTATGTAAGTATAAGAGCAACTTATCTCTTTCTCAAGGGTTGGTTTAAAAGTGAAATTCAGTGTACCTTTTAATCAAACATTTTAAATCTGTTGTTGATGTTTTACCAGTACAAAATGTCAATCTATTAAGCTTTATAATCACAAATGAAACTGATATCCTCCCTCTAGTTGTAGTTCACGTGATATTGATAGTTACGTGATCTCATGTCACTAGTGCGAACATATCTGCCTATTATCTGGGTAACCTTGCTACTGTTATCATATGTTGTATAAACATAGTGGTTATCAAGACACATTTATAGCTTTGCAAGTAGTAAAAATTCAATTGATAGCTTTTTGAGTAAAAACAGCATAAAATATGGAATGAACAAAACTATACATATGTTCAAAGATTACAAAACTCAAAACAAGTGTAAGGAAATGTGACATTTGTTATCATTATTCCTTGAGTTGGTTCTTTTTGAAAATTGAAATACACGTAACGAGGATAATCAACACACAAAGTAGATAAGCCTTATCAATATGATAACTAAAGGTTAAATAGTATTTGGTTGTAGAATATAATATACATGCATTCAACGTTCACACAGTGCTATAAGGTGATAATTTTCATTCCCCGTGATGGCAAAACAGGGCTCTTTAAATGTTCAAACATGCATGTGTCAACTATAAAGAATAGAATATACACTTTATTCCGTGAGTGTGATATAGTTTGACAAGCTTGATTGTATTATTCATATGTTTTTTAAAAACCAAAATTTTATTCACAACGGGCAAAACATACCATGGCTGCCAAGTTTTACCATTTTATAACATCATATGAAACGGTATTTGATAGAACGTGATTTTATCTTCGAGTCATAACAATTAACAACGTCAACATCTGTCTGTCCTTTGATGGTCCCAAGGGTGTTTGATTGGTTTCAGATCAGGTGATCATCCTGGTCAAGGGAGAACATGCATGTTGTTGGCATTGAAAAGGTCTCTTGAGTGGGGTGGTGGTATTCTGTTGAAGCGGTGTTCTTTGGTAGTTCTGCGGGAACGGAAGCAAGGATTTTTCTTGATACATTTTCGACAGAAAAGGGACAAAACTTATTTTACCGAATATGAATGGTTGCAGATTCCCAACGACCCCATAACAAATGTTTGGTGTGTTTGTGTGAATGTTTCTATAAGGTATCCACTCATCGGTCTGGGTTTCTATCCAAATTTTGACATTGTAAATGAAACCAGCATTTCTTTTGCCCGTGAGTTTAAATTATTGATGTCGGTAGAGAATCTCCGAATTCATCCTACACACGGCTCAATATCTCTTCCAAAAATATCTAAAACTTGAAGTTCACTGTAGCTGTTGTGTATTCCGGTTTTTTTTATCCGTCATTCAACATTTTTACATTTGAAACTGGTACAAGTGTAGTTGTGGTGCGAGGGTGGTCCTTGGTGCTGGCGCAAGGATCATCGTGGTACGTAGAGTGGTAATGTAGACTTGTACAAGAATCGTCGTGTTAAGTAGAGCAGTAATGTAGACTGGTACATGACTTGTCATTTTATGTTCAATGGTATTCGAAACAAGTTTCATCTTCCCACGGCAAGGTGAAAATGTATGAAGATAGACTCTATCCATTTTCTACCTTGCCCTCATCGGTAGCAAAACCTGTGATACGAAGCAGCGACACCTAACGTCATCACGAGTTACCAACTAGCTGCTAATCTGCAGCCAAGTGAAATCGTCGTTTACTTTCGAAAGCCTAGCCTTGTGACCTTATGATAAAGAAAATCCAAGCGAAAATTGCATATAAAACTTTATTCCGCTGGATTATTTGTAGGTATTCACTGACAACCCCAAGAATAAAATTGTACCAGAAGAAAATTGTAGTGCACTGATAAATTCCTTCTAAGACTGAGAGCTTGCAATCTAGTTAAAACTAAACTTACGTCCCTAAGTCCTACAGTACGTTATGGGACGGAGAAATTACGTCTATTTTTAACTAGATTGGAGAGCTTGTCACAACAAATTTTCATTGAAATGAAAAATTCCCCGTTTTGCACGTGCAGCAATCAATATATTATTGACTGAACGTTGCATTTACTGTCCTGATGGTATTTTCGAAAACAACCTAGTCGGCATCAAGTTTTTACACATCTCATCTTTCGATGTCCAGAATTTGATTAAAATAACATCGTTATCCCCAACATAACACAAAACAATGGCGCCATTAGACAAGGTTTGACATTATTGACAGTATATTTCGCGATAATTGTGTTTGAAAACGGATAAATTTCTATGAGAAACATTAGAAATTTAAATGATTATTAAAATCTATTCGTACAATATTTATGTTTTTACGTTCCTTACACAAGCACGGGGGACATCGATACAGGTCATTTACAATATATAACAAGGCAATTCACACAGCTATATCAAACTTCGATATATATGATGTTATAAACATACTCATAAAGTGACATCGGTAAGTATCACTCGGCAACGTATTCATTAAATGAACTCCAATTCAACGGTGGAATTACGCATATGTCACCTTTTTCATTAGAGCTACGTTATTTCAATTAGGGAAAGGCGAGTTTTATGGCGTCATCGCAAGACTGATGTGCTCAGATCGAGGTAAAAAGCTTCGTTCAATATGTACTGGAACATGTGCTGTTGTTGTTTTTTGAAAATGGGCAAATTTGAAGGGAGGTCGCATATTGGACGAAGCTTTTTACCTTGTGTCCATCTAAATATTTGCCTGAAATTACAATTGAAATTAATATCTTATATAGTCTTCTCTTCCAACGCGACTACCGCTATCTTTGCCGTTGACATCGGAAGTTCATTTTGAAAGCCGCCTTCTGAGTAGCCTATCAGAAGGGCCTGCAGTAGGCTAACATCTTAGCACAGAAAATGTGAGCCGTGATGTCAAGGGCGAAGCGAGAAGAGTTCGAAATCTTTTCGTTTCGGCCTTGACGTTGTGAAGATGAACAAGTTTAGGAGTTGTCATAGTACTTCAGATGTTGCTTGAAACAGGTACATAAGTTATTGACGCCAAAGACGCACCAAATGTATATCATCTGTTACTTAATTATTTTGAGAGAAGTTGGTAGATACCATCCTATTCTTTCTCTCATTATTTGGGTAGAATTTTGTTGAATGTCTAGGAACAAACCTTGAAAATGTGTTTTCCTTATTTGTTCCATATTCATCGGTAGTCTTTTCATTTAGTGTTTTAATTTAATTTCAAACCGAGCTTCCAAGCTTGCTAATCTCTATTCTAACATGACTAATTTGAAACATAATGAGGAACTTATTTGCCTTGCGCAACAGCAATGTGATTAGGTCCAACCATGACGAACCGGTTCTACTTGCTTGCGAAACCACGGTACAGTTCCATGTCAAAAAACATGCTTCAATAAAAAAATATCACAACATTGACAACAGGTTTATTAAATATAACTCTTCTTTGTTTCATTGAGGATAATATCAACAAAAGACGGACATTTTATCCCGTCAGAGTTACGATTTTTAAGGTAAATACATAGGTCGACCTATCACCCCCACAATACCGAAAAGGATTCACCCAATCAAGGGATGTTACTCTAAAAGTAGTTGTTTAGCGCTAGTGCTAACTCTTCACGCTACAAGTGAAGTGTTGGAAAGAACGATCAAGAAAGCTTTAGAGTTTATCATGGTTGAAAACACTGTCTGGAAATGTGGTCACTTATGAATGAGAGGCGGGGAAAAGGAAAGCAGTTTGTAAAGTTGAAGAATAACGTACGTCTCCTCGGTTAACTTGACGAATCGCTAGTACGCGTTACGGTACGAAGCGAGCTCGGGTTTGATATTAAATTTAGTGATACAAAAATTAACTTCGTTGATCAAAATTAAACCTTTAAACACCCATGGATTTTTCTTCTTAATTCCATACAAAGAATATAGTATTGGCAATGTCTGTACAAAATTGATTTACAAAGTTGATTTAATCAATTTTGATGTTGTCTGGAAGTCGATGTAAACAGTTAGTTTAGCGAATGGAGTTTGTAAATATGCGCGGACGAATGTGAATCGGTCGTAAATATTTAGAGGTGATTATTAGCGAAACGATATCAATAGTCGGAACTTCATATTGGTAACCAAGCAGAAAGCAGTATTTTCATTCTAGTTTTCGTGTCATGTTAGAATTAGAATTATAAAAACAAGTTAGAACATTCAAACAATTGAGCTCTATTTATTTAGATTATAAATATGAACTTTCAAACGTCCATATGGAAAGTGCAATTTGAAATATATATCAATTATAGAGTACATCAATGTCATCATTGATAACATAGCAGAAGTTTCTCTTCTTTCTTATTAGTTATGTATTATGTTAGTATATGTATTATACTTTTATTAGTTAAATAGTGTTACGTTGCAAATAAGTAATAAGAAGCTAAGCATTGTCTTCAGTGATACCATTAGAAAAAGACGTTTGGCATTAATCGCAATTCACCAACGGGTCCAAAGCACAGGCGAGAAATTGAGATACATATAAGGGTAACTAGTGATCATTTAATTAAGAATTGAATGTTAAATGTGATGTGATGTGATGGGATTACCTAACCGGCACCTGTTGTTAGTGTCGACATTGAGGCCCAACCATGCTGTTGGATAGTACGCATTGAATCTTAACTTGCTTGAAATATATATATGATGATAATTTACACTATCAATAAATGGAAGTTTGAGTTGTTTGGATGACGCTAAATAGATGTATGCTATTTATGTTCAAACGACGTATAAACCAGCGGGGTCTGTTGTTCATTTTCTTTTTATCAAGGGAATAACAGCGCCACCTCATTTGTCACAGGCAGGATCCACGCTTCAGTTACCACGATAAATTTCAGTTCTACCTATTGATGGTTTTTTCAAAAAGCTGTAAAATTTTCTCGGCTGATTTTCTAAATTTCTTGTCAATGTGAACATCTCATACATTGTAATGAAAAACAAATTTGTTCATTGGGAAATATTTTAAATGACGAACGTTAGAAAATCTTCACAAATAAACCTTTTGAAAAAAGAATTTAGAAATTAAAAGATCTTTAAATATCTTTGGTAACCTTTGGTTGATTTAGATTCAATAACTTGATAAAATAGAGAGCACATTCGTTGATTGACACCACAATTGGAAGGGACGCCATTCATTGTCGCTATCCATATATATATTTGTAAATATTTTCAAATCGCAGAGCGATAGTAGGTCAATCTCGGCAACTTTGTAAACAACCACCTATTCACTGAGAAAAATCTTTCAATATAAATGATCTCACAATCTACAGAATTGTAAACTTACTAAACAACTTTCCAGCAGGCACAAGACATTTGGTCTAAATAGGCTTAGAAGTCTTGAAGACGTCTATAAAAGACGTCTATTCAACGTAGCCATTTAGACGTCTAAGCCTAGACGTTGAATAGACGTCTTTTAGACGTCTTAAGGTAGACCTGCACTTTCATACAATTTTGTTATAATGCTTTGATATTTCAGTTTGAAAGATGATTCCTTTGCTTATTGAATCCAAAATTAGGAATTAAACATTGAAAGATTTCTGTCACTTAACATGAATATTACAATATATTTTTTAGGTAAAGAAAATATTTGCATTAAATTATATACAACACTCAAATGTAATTCATATTACATGCTATAGATCTGTCAAAAGTACAAATTTATAAGAAAACAAATTATGAAATGTTCTGGGTGAAGAGATTCGAACTTCAATCCAGATCGAAATTGTAGTCAATGCAATGCACAAATAATTTTCCACGCAGAGTTGCGACCCTTACATGCGCTTTAAATAGGCGCCATTTTCATTCCTTTGTTCTCAAAAGAGATTGGATTTCTCGATATCACCGCATCTGAAGGCAGAAGTGGTGTTCCTTACGTTTTTCTGTCTACAGTTTACGGTAAGATTATGTTTTCTGTATATAGGACACGCTGATTAGTTTTACCTTGTCAGTAATTAAGATGCCCATTCGTCGGTATCTATCCTTTGTTCTACAATGGTCGTGCATCTTCTTCCATTAATAACTTTCAGCTCGTAATTTTGTAATGATACTAATGCTTCTTCAAAACATGTGTGTAGTGTTTTGTTCGTTCACATATTTGAATAAAAATAAAGCTTTCTCTATTTTTTTTTACTGAAACCAATAATTCTTGACCAAATTCTTTCGCTAGGTATTTTGTTACCCGACCTTTCACAATGGAATATTAATTATTAATACACCCTTATTAAATGCAGATAACCTGATTCAGTGTGGAACGCTTTCATTTTTAGATAACTTGTTATTTTAATTCAGTGAAAAAGTAACCATTTCATAATAGTTGACCTATGTAGATTCTACTATTATTAGTTTCTAGTTAGTAATATAAGTTTCGTTTGGTGTCTGTATACATTTATATTTTTATCAAATTGATCTTTTCCAGACACATAGGTTACCAAATATTTAACAGTGTAAACATATATTTTGATTTGCATCTGATTTCATAGGTACAAATGTTGACCATGATTATGAGTTGAGAACAATTAAGGTTTCAATTTATTTTCAGATACTTTCACCGATCTGTTACAAGGACGCAATCAAGGATACAATTCTCAAGAACGGCGGAATTCTTTTAACATGCTCTTTGAAGATGCAGGAAGAAAATGGCCTTGAATCAGGATATTCACTCTTTAAGAATTACTCTTCAGCTTTGGATAATGATAGAAAGATTTGACAAATCTGATTCTAAGTAAAGCTAAAATTCAAGTTCAACACATATAAAAGCAAATATTTTTGTATTATTACTACAATATATATGTTTATTGAATTAAATAGATTTTGAAATTGAATAAATATTTTATCCTATTTGAGCTCTTTTCTTGTTTATTTTCAAGGCACAATTGCTCATCACTTAGTCTGAAACTTTAAACCAAAACATGAAATTAAGTTACCATATCAAATTCTAAAATGTTATCCAGTATAAGACATTACATTGTTGTAAATAGTGAAATAATTGGGCTTAAATGTATCCATTTTCAAATATGCAATTGTGCCTTATAAAATACAGGTTTTTGTTTGAAGCCCTGAATCCTGATGAAGTTCCCACTACATAGCATTATTATACTGGGGTATAACACAACAACTTAACTCTTTTCAGACTTCTGTTAAATATTTTAGGAGGTATTTATCTACACTTCCAATAGAGGTTTAATATATGTCTAATAAACGTCTAAAAGACGTCTAAAAGACGTCTAATAAATGTCTAAAAGACATCTACAAGACGTCTAATAAACGTCTAAAAGACATCTAATAGACGTCTTATATTCAATCGTATTTTAGACGTCTAGGATAGACGTCGAATACGTCTAATAGAGGTCTATGTGCCTGCTGGGTTACTTATACCAACATACTGTTGTATTTCACTCATAATAATTAAGTGTAGTTGATTTTAGATTCAAAAGCTTCGTATGACAAATAATGAAATATTTCTACTATCTATCTCTCAGGCTTGTTGACACTGTCATTGTTAATAACAATTGTTTTCCAGGCTAGACAACATACCCTAGACCAAAAATTAAGGAAATGCAGTGTCATTTAGTCATTTACTACTAAGATTTGATTATCCATATTTTCGCAAGTGGCGCAAACAAAATTGATCTTAAGATAAGATTTAATTGGTATATTGCAATAGAAGATCTCTTTCCGAATCATAAGCTCTATAAATATTGTCTGCTAAAGACAGCTGGATCTCAAACGGCGTTTCATATCTCGCAAACTCAGCATCCAGGAGTATAAGCGTTTAAAGAAAATGAAATAAATAGTTTGATAAGTGTATTCGTATTTCAGAATTTAAGAAGTGTGGACGTAATGCTCTTGGAGTGGATTAAGATTTTGAGAAAATGTGTCTTTCTTCTTTCACAAATGGGAACTTTGGATGAACTCACAAAGGTTTTGGCGTTACCTGCAAATTCTTTCAGCGTTTCGTTGGTCCTTAGACAAAGGAACTCGTCGAAGTCGATGCCAGCCACGTGAGGTAACCTGATAATCGTTCTTTGCAATCAAACACGGCCACCTGCTCATCGTGAGAGAATTGCGGGAAGGATCGGTTTCCGGCCCTCATGCTTGCCTCTCACGTGTTGTGTCCCTGGGCAAGACACTTCATCCACTTTGCACTCAGTTGACCCAGCCGTACAAATGGGTACCTGAACAAGGGGGATTGTCACTATGGTGTGCGAATTAACACTGGCTGTAAAGTGATTTAATTAACAAATATGTGTGCTAGTTTGCATTTCCTCCATGGAGTAGTAGTTAACACTTGCTGTTTGTTTGGTAGTTAACACTTGCTCTATGGTGTGTTAGTAAAGACTTGTTATAAAGTGTGCTAGTTTACACTTTCTCCATGGTGTGTAAGTAAACACTTGTTATAAAGTGTGCTAGTTTACACTTTCTCTATCGTGTGTTAGTAAACACTTGTTATAAAGTGTGCTAGTTTACACTTTCTCCATGGTGTGTAAGTAAACACTTGTTATAAAGTGTGCTAGTTTACACTTTCTCTATCGTGTGTTAGTAAACACTTGTTATAGAGTGTGCTAGTTTACACTTTCTCTATGGTGTGTTAGTAAACACTTGTTATAAAGTGTGCTAGTTTACACTTTCTCTATGGTGTGTTAGTAAACACTTGTTATAAAATGTGCTAGTTTACGCTTTCTCTATGGTGTGTCAGTAAACACTTGTTATAAAATGTGCTAGTTTACACTTTCTCTATGGTGTGTCAGTAAACACTTGTTATAAAGTGTGCTAGTTTACGCTTTCTCTATGATGTGTCAGTAAACACTTGTTATAAAGTGGCTAGTTTACACTTTCTCTATGGTGTGTTAGTAAACACTTGTTATAAAGTGTGCTAGTTTACGCTTTCTCTATGGTGTGTTAGTAAACACTTGTTATAAAATGTGCTAGTTTACGCTTTCTCTATGGTGTGTCAGTAAACACTTGTTATAAAATGTGCTAGTTTACACTTTCTCTATGGTGTGTCAGTAAACACTTGTTATAAAGTGTGCTAGTTTACGCTTTCTCTATGATGTGTCAGTAAACACTTGTTATAGAGTGGCTAGTTTACACTTTCTCTATGGTGTGTTAGTAAACACTTGTTATAAAGTGTGCTAGTTTACGCTTTCTCTATGGTGTGTTAGTAAACACTTGTTATAAAATGTGCTAGTTTACGCTTTCTCTATGGTGTGTCAGTAAACACTTGTTATAAAATGTGCTAGTTTACACTTTCTCTATGGTGTGTCAGTAAACACTTGTTATAAAGTGTGCTAGTTTACGCTTTCTCTATGATGTGTCAGTAAACACTTGTTATAAAGTGGCTAGTTTACACTTTCTCTATGGTGTGTCAGTAAACACTTGTTATAAAGTGTGCTAGTTAATACTTGCTCTATGGTTTGCCAGTTGGCACTTAAGATATTGTGAGAAAGTTTCTCTATGGTGCTTTGTACATTTCCACCTTAATGAACCATTGCTGAAACGTGAACAGGAAACACTGCTGACCATCACCAGTGAATAACAAATTAACATAATTGTATGACAGACCATAAGGTTGCCCTGCAAGGCTTGTCCTCTGGCGGAAATAAAGAAACAATGATTACTGTCGAGGACTAAAGCCTACCGGTGAGGAGGCTGGCACAATGAGTGACATTAAGAACCCCTCCGTCATCCTGCTACATCAGCGTACTTGAATCCGTTGATCGAGCTCCTTCCATATACCCTGATATCCTTCAGGCCAAAAGCCTCGTATCGCAAGCTATCCAACCAGCCAATGAGACGACTCGCATCCAGCAACAGCGGCACAGCCCGAATGGAAAATTTCGTTAAGTTCAAGAGAGTAGCTTCAAGCTCCGTGGATAACGATATTTCATTGGCTTAAAGAATAACAGGTGAGCACAGCCACGGACATCAAGCCGCGCAAGCCGTACGAGGAATTTGGCTCAAAAGAGATCAGTGTATACGGAAGGAGCTTGATCAGTGGATGGATGATCAGGATGCCCCTCCATATGCAGTGTAGACCTCATGGGAACTATTACAAAACGTCAGCGAATATTTTACATATGATAATGATAGAACAGTGCCCAATGGAATACGTATGTCATATCCGTCATGGATAGTTTGTGCATTTAACCCGTGATGGTACTAAAAGCTGTGAAAATACGCGTTTGGACGTACCAAGCATACAACTTGTGAATTCAAGTTTATCATTTCGTCTAGAGTACTATCCTCCTATCCACTATTTGTGTTACGTAAGCATTTAATGTAACAATTGAAAAACGTTCCGGGCTTTTTAGGAGCTTTTCGCCGCCTCATGGACCTCATTTCAGATTGTTAAACAGTCCCTGTAAGTATATAGTTGTCTATTTCAAATTGCAATTGACATCCTTTATTGGTGTTGGTATATACAGCTGCATACCGAAAGTTTGTTCACATCCAACTGAATCGTAGTGCAAACATCATGTAATTTGGGTTTCGTTTCAAAGTCAATAGAATAACTTCAGCAAAATTGACAATGGATCACCCGCCGTCCATGTGTGAAATAGCCATTCTTGAACTCTTTAGAATATACAGTTGTGTGTGGATAAACTTTTGGCATGCAGCTGTAGTTAAGCTGACTAAACACTCCACTCCATTTGAATTATTATTAAGAAATCCAGTCAACATAGGAGGATCATTAGAATGAAAATTTGAAGATTTGGTTAATGCACTTTTGACTAGATTCATCATTCAAAACATCAGGATAGCGCAGTGGTTAGCGCATTTGGATGAGGATTAAGATGTCCGGGGTTGCAATAACTTTTCACTCATCTCACCTTAAAACAACTGCATAGAATAAATAAATCACTGCATTTTATTGATCAAAATTCAAGATCATTGTTATATCAGGCAAAATGACCGAGGTTCGGACACCATCCGAGGTCGCTAAAATAAGTACGCTATTTTAGGAGCTAACGCAATAATAAGTGCAATGTCGACAATATAATTGATTTAAAATATCACTTTTTAGTATGTTATTTTATTCATTTCATTAGATAAACATTTCATTGCAGGTAGTACATCTATAATCTAGTAAATGTTGTGATACTGATATGTCAAAATCACCTCGCTACCTCGACAGTTTTCCCAATGGATTGAACACTTTTTATACTTTCTTTCCCTGGACTTGTAATGCTTAAATTAAACCAACATAAGTTCAGGTAATATGCAATAACATATGACTAACACATTTACGAAGTGATTAATATTAACACTTGAGTGTTATGACACTTTTGCGTCAAATGCCTACGAACGTGATTGTGACGTCATAATTCTGTAACAACGCTTGCAGCAGTGTTGCGATAATTTGACACCTGTAGCTCTGTAGAGTTGACGTATTGATTCATGTTTCAATCCTGATATTACTTTACATAAATCACTGGGCGAGTTGGAATGCCTGCAATCATTTTGATAAATATTTTAAGCTTGGGAAACATGCGAGAAGATTAGGTGCAACTTTCCCTAATCCGATCAGATCTCTCGAAACGTCAGGCGACTTCATAAAGGCAATAAAAACCGTTGTTTATTGATAATTGACAACAAAAATTGCATTTTAAGACAAACATTTCATTTTGATAGTTTGGTTTGCTGATATTTATTTTCTTCAAATTATCTTTTATAACGATAGTTTCAAATTATATGAATTGTCAAAACCTCGGTCAGTTTGCCCTAGGTCAATCCTTTATCAATAGTTAATAGAAAATCTGAATTTAAATCAGTTAGGAGATCAGTCTGGACCTCCAGTGACGTCACTCTATTGTTCTTGCGGGACACCATTGTACGTAATTTCCCTCAAACAAAAATTCCCTCACCCTACCCCGGGCAGTTCTATTAATAGTGATCCTATAAACTCAAGTCAAAGCGTTCACTCACCTTCACTTCAGAAAATAACTGACGTTTCAAATTTTAATCTGCAAATGTTTTAGTAATATTTCGTCCCGAACATGATTTTGATATCTGAAGTATTGTTGAAAATATGTTTAACCCCTACTCTCTCTCTCTCTCTCTCTCTCTCTCTCTCTCTCTCTCTCTCTCTCTCTCTCTCTCTCTCTCTCTCTCTCTCTCTCTCTCTCTCATTTTTGCAAGGCAAATTGTAATAAATGCCGGACAAATAGTTCACCGCACACAGAAATCTACCCTACCCTACCCGAATATTATGTTTTTTTGCGAGCGTTAGTCCTTACCACGTCATTTCGCTAAGGCCGTGACGGAGAACTCATAAATTTTCCTAGCTGAATATCCAATGAAAATAGCTAATAGCTTACGCTTTTTTAAATACAGAAATAACAAAAAGGTGGTAAACTCAGTGAAGAATGCGTCTGTCATAAGTATCGGCGCTGCGATGACTACACTTCCGGTGTTTTGTACTCGCACTTGATTCGGTACCTCATCGGTCTGAAACGTCATACGCCAATAAGCTGCTTCATCCAAAACTGTAAAACGGGCATAAAAATGAAAATCTTTGCAAATGCGACAGGAAATATTTGTGTTAGTGATCAGATTTTGTTCGTGAAGAATAATTAGTTCAGTTTAGTTGCCTTACAAAAATGAGACTATGACTTTAAGCATGAAGACCGGTAGGTCATGAAGACGAGAGTGAGACCAGCAGAGACACACAGCAGACACAACGTCTTGAGAGACAAACAGCAGACACAACGTCTTGAGAGACACACAGCAGACACAACGTCTTGTGAAAGCAACACAGTAATACAGTCGGTCCTTACAGATGTTGAGGTTCATGTTGTGTTACCATGTGAGATTTTTTTATGACCATTCATTACGTCAAGTCAAGTCAAAGTCAAAAGATGTTTATTGTATGAAAGGCCTACAGCGTAGAAAAATGGTAGCATACAATATAATATAGCAACATTCATCCTGTTTACAACGGTATTTAAGGGTTAATAATTTGTTTAATGAGACGGTCTCTTTTAGCTAATGCATGCTTTATATATAAAGACAATTGTACAATAAGGTCTTCATTATTAGTTTGTAACAAAGATATATATGCATCTATTGGTTGTTTTTCTAGCAAGTGGTTTGGTATATATTTCTCACGTAAATCCACATAAGAAGAACATAAAAAGTTTCAGAACATGGAAACTTAAACATAATACAATAATTAATACAACGTTAGACATTTTGTCATTAAAGGGTCCTTGTCACGTAGTTTTTAAATTTAATTGCAACGTTTGTTGTAAGGACATTAAATGAAATCATTTGCAATTTTTTCATTTTGTTTTCTTTTTATGTATGTAGTGTATGTATACTTGTTAGTCTATATCATTAAAACGTTATTATTACATTTTGTTTTATAGGTTTTCTTGTTTTTATTTATTGTAATGAATTAAAATATGAAAATATAAATACGTCTCTACAATAGATTTTCACAATATCATTGTATTATTGATAAATAATACTATTCAATACGAATGGAATTCTACTGCGTATGCAATTTAAACATACGTTTGAAGGTCAATTAAAAACATAATTTGCTGGGCCTTTGATTTTAAGTGTGTTGTGCTGACAAAGGCGACAATTAACGTGCAGCTACTGCAGCCCTTGCAGAATTGATGAGAGATATTTCTGTATAATTTCGAGGTCAAATATCAAAATAAAAATTGCATTACCTCTATACTTTAGGAGTGCGATACAGTTGTTAGATTTACATTTGAATTTTCTATTTGAAAGTATTCTTCGATATAATTCATCAGGAGTACAGTGAAAAAATCAAGTTAGTCTGCCTTGCCGAATCTTTTTCATCTGATGCAATTGCTGTTCATTCAATACTTCATTGAGCTCTTTCCTTTGAGAAATGAGTTCTCACACGTGACTGCATTGGACCCTGATTTGAAATATGTCTTTGTAGAGAAAGGTCGTTGTGATCTTTTATCACTCCTCTGTTCAAACTATGCTATCAAAAAGAAATCGTCTAGGAAAGATTCATGTAGTGAATTTTCTATTTTTTAATTTATATGAGTAAGTGCTATTGAAGAGATGAGATCCTATTTGGGTTAACGTAATATTTCATTTCACATCGCTTCAACTTGATTTAGTGTTTTGTTAAACACAAGGTTTCTATGAATAAGGTAAACTAGTACTTTGCTTAACACTGTTTAAAGGGGTGGTCCCATTGGGGATCTGCAATTCCTTGAAATGAAACCCTTATTATTATATTATATAATTATATGATTATTATTTTAGCAATTGTTGAGGAAACGAGCAATGGTTGGAAAGCTTCGCCAAACTATTCACTGAGCGTAATCATGAGAGTGTTCGACAATGTACTGTCCTATAGAAGCTAGGCTTTCATTACTTATAAAGAAAGGCAAACGTCAAATCTACAGCAACCTAGATCAGGGGCGTAGGAGCGAATTTGAAAGTGGGGGGCTTGAATTGAAATTTTTTAACCAAAAAAAAAAAGAAAAGAAAAAAAAAGGAAACTTGCTGGCTGCTTATCCCATCTTATCATCAATTAGGATGATTGGATGTTTTAGTTCTACCCTCAGAGTAGTTTTAGTACTACCCTCAAAGTAGTGCATAGTAACTGCAACAATAACAATACTAGACCAGTTATTGGGAAATATGTAGTAGAAAGGGGAAAATAGTCATTTTGCTTCTTGCTTTGTGGTCGTCCAAACAGTGTTTTGAAGCCATGAAAATTAAAATTACATCTCTTAATTATCCATGTGAAGGTAATTTAAGATCTAATGCACCCACTTGCAGTTAATTGCATCGATGCAGTTTCACACATGTACATACATATACCCAGTTCAGTGAGTTTTAAATTGTAGCCTGATTTGTGTAAGAACACTGCTAATACATGTTCTTGTTGAACGTGATTACTGTACGATCATAAGTGTGTATATCGTTCATGTGTACGCTTAAAAGCCAACTGTTGTTCTGTAACTCGGAAAATAGATAAATAAACTATAGATGTGGATTTAGATTACTACATGTACGAGTAAACAGAAAATATTTAAAAGATAGAGGGAATAAAAAAGTAAAATAGAATAAGATTTTTTAATGGAAACTGACTTAAATAAATTTAAGTAGAAACAATAAATAATAATGATTAACGAAACTTAGAATGAATAAGTAAACTTAAACTGAGTAGATACATATAGAACCAACACAGTCAGGTTGGCAGATGTCGAAGACAGGGATCTCTCGGCAGCGAAACAGGGCAACCCCAACCCCGGGTAGCGAGTCATGTACGGATCTTAAAAAGTTCTTATTTTTTTATCATGAAAGGTCAAATACATCAGAGAAATCCAAAAATACATGAAGGTTGATTTGAAAAAAAATAAACATATCAATTTTGGGGGCTGAAATTAAAGATGAAAATTATCCAGTCTTCTCCACCTTTGCTTATGAGCTCATCCGGCCTGAAATGTCCGACGGGCTTGCAGTATAGCATATCGCCTGGCGTCTGTTCGTCCGAATGTTTATATAACTATTTCGTCTACCTTTATAAAACCATTGACTCAGGAAAACTGAAATCCTGTGTACAGACACTGAATTTCCCGTGGTTCGCTTGCTCAAGCCGATGCTCACAGTTTACACTGCAATGCATAGCCACAATGGTGCTGCGGGCTTTCTCCCTGCAACAATACTATCAGCCGTGATATAAGTTAAATATTTTTGAAAGCGGCTTCAAACCCTTGCTCACTTTCCTCACCTACCTGTTTTCAGTAATTTAACTCATGGATGAAATTCATTCAAAAGAGGGTTGACAGATGGGGGAGCAAAGGGATCGGAAGGTAAAGGAAAAGATGAAAGAAAGGCGTTGTGAGAGACGCATTTACATTTTTAATGAGATAGGCTTAATTTGCGTGGATTTACGAGTCTAGAGGCAATAACTACATGACACCATGGTTTTATGATCAGGAACAAAATCAGCCCATCCTCGCTGGTCTTTTAACAAGCGGATGGTCATGTGACTTTAAATTTGAGGCGGTGTATTGTTTTTCTGGATTTCAAATAAAATGAATTGTTAATTTGCGAATATTTATAATTGTTAATCTCTTATTAAACATTCCTTTACCGAGTTTTACCACTGTTTAAAATTCATTTTTATCATTTTTAAGTAACTTTTTGTAATGTTGTCGTTTAAAAGTTAGTGCCTGCTTGTTGGCTGAGTGTTTGGGTTAAAATCCAACTCGACTCGACACACAAAAACACATGAATGAACATGTAATAATACAGCTATCGTATTTAAATATATAACACTGTTACATTTGTTCATAATGAAATGCCACGAATGCATTTCAGTAAAGTTTGAGAAAACTATTTCAAGTTTTTACTAAAAATGTATTTTAGAAAGAAAGTTTTATAATCGGGCCTAGTTATGTTTCTTTTCATATTCAAACTGTTGCTACAACACATTTTAAATGCAGTTTAGGTGAGCAAATAGCTTTTTATGATATAATTTATTCATGATATATGTGTTCAAAATCAAAGGTGAGATGACGTGAGTTGGTGTTTTCAAGATTATTTCACTTATATCGCGGCTGCTAGTATTATTGCAGGGAGAAAGTCCGCAACACCATTGTGGCTATGCATTGCGGTGAAACCTGCTAGCATCGGCTGGAACTAGCGAACCATGGGTGGTACTGCGCTGAATATCAGGGTAGCATTGCACCCAAACCTGACTGCGTGTAGAAAAGTTCTCTACTGCAGACAAAGTTGCCGAGCCCCTGACGGGATTCGAACCACGGACCATCTGATCCGAAGCGGAACGCGCTAACCACTGCGCTATCCCGCCCCCTTCAAAATTAAAAGAAATTTAGCACTTCTAATGCCTTCTATATACTTGTCCAACACTCTTTAACCTCAAAGGCCTGTGCACCACTTACCAATTAATAATCAGAGACATTTGTACGAGTAATCATTACAAATTATGCTAAAGTGCTTATGAAACACATACATTTCCTTTAAACTTAACAACCAATATAATGATCGACAATTACACGATGAGGATTTTTTAATAAATCTAGAAAATGAAAACAAACGGCTTAATATCAGATTAGACTCTTTATTTATTGAAAAATAAATATGAGCAAATATTGAAATATATCCTCCAGAACTTGAATACTGATTTGTCTCAAAATATCAATCTTTAGTGATTAGAAAATCAGTTGGAGCAAATTCCAAGATGAATTAACAGAACGTTGCTTCAAATGCCAGTGAACTGCCATATCACACCATTTCAATTAAGCAGACAATCCGAATACCGAAATGGCGGGCGCTCTTATGAAAACAATAGTTTAACCAAACTCGATCAGTTACTGATAGATCTTAATAGACTTTATTATATTATGTTGTCAGATTTGAATTGAAGATAACTATATTCGAAAGCTGCTCTAATTACCAACCATGACAAAACTGAAGGCGTTTAGTGAGTTCCAACACCGGATTGTTTATCGGATCTCAAGGCAGCTGGATCATAAGGCAGCTGTATCCAGTTATTTTCGTGGAAATAAAATTCGTGAGGGCAGTTCAGATGCATATACACAACACTGACATATATCTCAGGCCACTTTAAACATGTCTTTTGGGGCCATGCTTCGTTTCTAAAAAAATCCTTAATTTGACAAAGCCAATTGTTGATTCACAAGCAAAGAGAAACACTATGCAATAATAGCATCGTGTACGGTGCATGCTAACAACAAAGACGTTGTATAATTATATTATGGAATCACACTTCAAACGAGGCATCACGTGAAAGAAAGTAATATTTGGGATACAAACTTTGAATAAGTCTGTTGCAAAATGTAAGCTATATCCAAACATATTTTTAAAGACCCCGTTTAGACGGGATATCTCTGCAACAGCTTTTCCATCATGACCTTGACCCTTGCGACAAGAGGTGTTCGATAACGTGTTATGTAAGTGTCCAGTAGCTTGGTGAGCGTGTGACAGTTCTTCCAGGAAGCAGGACAAGCACGGTAATGATGTATGACAGCAATGCTTGGATCGATTTTCATACTGAAAAAGAAAAATAGCGTCATTTGGTATGAAGCTCATCAGCCATTATTATATTTCATATTAGAAACAATATACATCAGGATAGATTTCCAGTCTGCAATATAGATTTCCAGTTTTACTTACAAGTTCTTTTTAGCTTTGAGGAACCAAATATAGTGAATGAGTGAGTGAGTTGGGGTTTAACGTGTTTTGAACAATATTTCAGTTATTAAACGCGTGGATGACAAGCATCCAAAAGAGAGTGGACAGATAAAGGAGAAAGGGATCGACAGGATGAGGGAAAAGACGGAAAGTAAGGCATAGTAAGGGACAACAGGTTTTTGAAGGACTCAAATTTGGTCTGGCTTCTACCCGTCGAACTGTCCAGCGTGGGTGCCCCTACCAGGAGCATGTTAGCTCCGGCTGGCATAGCTCTCGGGATCTCTGAAGCACGCACACCACCACACCACGATAAGGTATCGAGTCAAGTGGTGGCAACCAATTTATAAATAAATAATGAGGATAATTTATATATGGGGTAACGAGTCAGTGTTTAATATTTCAGCTTTCTAGCCCCTTACATTCATGAGAATACGATGGAAGTAACTTTTAGGCCTTAGTGGCCGTTATTAGAGGTCACAGGGTGACAAAATCTATAATCCAAATCCAAGTAAGACGTTTGTATACAAAATATCAGGTATAAACTCAAACCGTTTTCCATCATAAGAACAAGATAAAAGTCTTTAAAAGCTTTTAGGGCGTGGTCCTCTTTGGTCCTCTAAATACACATTTAGGTTTTTCAATATTGTTTACATGTTTTCTTTGCGACTGTGTTTATTAATCCAAATTTTGGTTACTCCTAAATGATGAAAAAGTAAGCATTTATTTCAAAACGTTGTGACGTTGTTACATAAGTTTTATAGTATTCCATCTCCAAATGCACTTCAAAGAAATTAAAAGTTTAAATTGCTAGTAAGTATACAATGACTAAAATGGTTGCATACGTTGAATATTCGGGTTTCACATGAACCCAGTGAGTTTGACCAAACTGGGTCCGCTCTGGGATATAGACGAACTTCTGACACTCCCATCGCGGAGCAACGGAATTCTGGAACTGGAGGCTCGTGAGGGGCTGGTCCGGGTTGGAAGGAGGCCAGTCAGTGATGTGAAACTGCTGGTGAAAGTAGAACGCTCCAGCCTTGGGGTGTTTGCGTGCCAAAGTTGTCTGAAGGTGATGATGATTATAAAGACGAGGATTGCAACAAAAAAAAATTTTTCTTAACAGTGTGCACATGGTTTTATTTCAAGAATTATGATTCTCCAAACATTGAATAAAATGGCGATTTGATGAAAAGTCATAATTCAATTGCCCACAATCAAAGGAATGATGGATGAAAGTTTGAAAGTTATTGTTGTTGTTCTTCTGTTGATTTGCCTGTAAGTAAGTCGTCAGTCGTGTTTCAACTAGAAATTCATAATTTCAACAGTGGCACAAACAAAAAAAGATTAATCTTGTATTTCGGAATAGAAACGTTTTTCTACGAATTAAAAGTTCAGGAATACTTAGTATTTATCAACAATGATTGACTGATTGTACCATCTCTTTTCAGTAGAAAAAAAAGTTCACTCATGTGCTATTGTACCGGCACTCGTCTTCTTAAAAACAAATCGCCCGTTAAAGACAGTTGGACCTGAAACAACGTTTCATTCTCTCGCTCATCTTAACATCCAACAGTTACAGCGTTAAAAGAAAATAAATACAAAAAGTAGTTTGTATACATGCATAAGTATTTCAGAATTTAACGAAGTGTGGAAGTGTTGCTCTTGGAGTGGATAAAGATGTTTAGATAACGTGGCTGTCCTCTTATACAAAAGGAACTTTATGTAAACTAAAAAGGTTTTAGTGCTACCTACCTGCAAAAATTCTTTCAGCGTTTCGTTGGACCTTGGACAAAGGAACTCGTCGAAGTCGATGCCAGCCACGTGACTATACCCCGATAATCGTTCTTTGCAATCAAACACGGCCACCTGCTCGTCGTGAGAGAATTGAGGGAAGGATCGGTTCCCTGCCTTCATGCTCCTGATTATCTTGCCTGTATATACAAACATAGTTTCAATGACTCAAGTTCAGATGAAATGAAACTCTCACAGTAATTGAAGATGATGATGTTGTTTTGATTTAAGAATGTAATAAAGTTCATGCTTTGCATTTTCTCAAAGAAATACTTGCTCTAAGATGTACCAGTCAAGACTTGCTCTATGGTTTACCAGTTAACACTTAATCTATGGTGTGTCAGTTAACACTCGCTCTATGATATACCTGTTAACTGGTACACCACAGTGCAAGTGGTAACACTTAATCTATGGTGTGTCAGTAAACACTTGCTCTATGGTTTACCACTTAAAACTTGATTTTATGGTGTACCAGTTAACATTTGCTCTATAGTTTACCAGTTAACATTTGCTCTATAGTGTACCAGTTAACATTTGCTCTATAGTGTACCAGTTAACATTTGCTCTATAGCGTAACAGTTAACATTTGCTCTATAGCGTAACAGTTAACATTTGCTCTATAGTGTAACAGTTAACATTGCTCTATAGTGTAACAGTTAACGCTTGATCAGCGTTTTGCCAGTTGCTATAAGCGGTGTGTAATGAACCATTGACTAAACTGTGAACAGGGAACACTACTGAACCCCACCAGTGAGGAACCAATGAACCTCACTTTCTTTGCATATAATACAGACAGAAAAGTACCCAATGGAATACATGGTTTGGGCTTGGATGTCAAGTAACTGTCAAGTAATGTCATATAAGTCATGCATAGATTGGAATTCAACCCGCGATGGTACCCAAAAGATACGCATTGGGACGTACAAAGCATGCATGTGCATTCAAGTTTGTCAGATTTGTGTTACGCAAGCATTTAATATAACAATTGAAAAAGGTCAGCTTGGCTTTTTATGCGCTTATCAATATGATGTTTCCGACGTCTCATGGACGTCATCATGAGACGTCATTTACAGAATATTAAACGGTTTTTGTAAGTATATACTTGCCTATCAAGTGACATTGGAATTCTTTATTGCTTTTTCTATATAGTCAAGCTGCCTTCACACTCAAAGTTCCCTTAAAAAATCATTTAACCCGCGATCACAACCACCCATGACCTGGCAATTAAATAAAGGAGAATATTCACCTGGTAACTCGTAAGGCACAGTCGTGACGAAGTCTGAGTAGAGTTTGAAAACGTTCCGCACTTTTTCAGAAACATCAAGGGTGTAAACAACAACCCTGTCGACCCCCATCATCTTCTGAAACTCCATCCACTCAACGAGTCTCTCCTGCTTCAGACTGTCGTTGTATGCTACCTTCGCACATATCCCCAGCTTCCCTTGATTTTCAAGAGGCCTCACTATTGGCTGATACTGATTTATGTCCTTACTGCATGATTTTAAAGCTATTGAGAGGTGGGTGTCAGAAGGATTAACTTTGCATTCAAGTTGGCGGGCCGGGTATGGGACATTTGTTCTAGAGGACGCAAGGTTTTTAAAAGTGCCTTGATATTGGAACTGGCGAATAAATTTTGCGTCTGATACCATAAGGTTTTGCATTTGGTCAAGTACACAACACACCTGGGGAAGGACAGTGGCATCAAATAGCGTGACAATTGCGACAGGATGAGAACCCTTTGATTGGTGGAAAGGTATGATAGCGGAGAAGAGAAACGTGTCCTGGTTCGGTGTCTTGATGAGAGGCGGTAATTTTCTTTTCTTTTCTTCTTTGCTTCTAAGGTGCCCATCGTTTGCCTATTGAGAAACCAATGCAAGAGTTACAGATTTTGATATATAATTTAAAAAATTTAAATATAAGAAGGAGATACGACAGTGAGATTGTTTCGTGTAGGAAAATAACAAGTATTTTCATTCAGATTGAAATATACAACCCATCAGTCAAATCACAGAAAGGTTTCATGATACCATGACGGTTGAATCAGTTTATATGAAACATTTATCATTTCATTAATTGAAATCTAACGAACATCAGTAATCACGAGAGGTTGGTAACACCTGTTGAGGAAACGATGATAACTTCTTCACATCAATGCTTTTGACCGCACAGTTAAATAAACGCTGATCACTGCTGTTACTTAAACAGTTTCCTTTCCTTAAAACAAAGTTTATTATAATATTGATCCTAGGTTTAGTATTTTTATCCTTTTATTGTAAAAACATTCAAAGCAAGATATTTTTTTAATCAAATGCAGGTTTGAATTTTGGTCTAAGAGTCCTAACTTTTGAATTCTTGTGGTGAGATATAAAGGGGCAAAATCACGAAATCGAAATAATTTTTTCTAATTGCAAGAAGCAGTATTATAACGAACACACTATGATCGGTTAAGTTCGCAAATCCATTTCCAGTTAACTTGGTTGTCCAAAGTCTTTATGCGAACTATGTGTGTGCTATCATGCCAAGACTGGTTAATTTGTTATGCAAACTATCGGTTCTTAATCTCTCGAGATAGTATGGTTATATAGTTTCTGCCTTGTAAGTAAAAACTTAATATAATAGAAGTAACATGTGGTAAATGGAAAATGATATTGAGGCGACAAAAGATTATTGGAGTGTAAACATGGCCGGAAACCATTAACAAGTGCTCATATTGCTAACAAAACTTTTGAGAAAGACACATGCATGTTATATATCTATAGGAGGCATAAATGTCTATAAAACGACAATCTAACAGCCCTTCCACTGACACATATTCTCTTAATAAGTAAATGAAGTTTTTAGTTATTGATTTCAGGCAAGATTACTTGTAGTTATTTGTAGTTAGCAGCGACAAGAAAGAAAAACAAAGAACAAAAATCTAAACACTTTTCCGAACTTCAGCGTCTGACACAACGTTACAAGTAAAAAACCGCCTCGAATAAATTGTTTTCATTAAAGACAAGATCAAGGCTGTCTCTAGTTTTTAAAAGCAAAGGAAACAACGAACGAATAACCTAAAAGAGATAGGTATATATAAAGAGCTTACTTACTTCTAAGGATGAAGACCTGTAGGCGATGAAGACGAGAGTGAGACCAGCAGAGACACACAGCAGAAACAAAGCCTTGTGACAGCAACAGGGGTATCGTCGATCTTTGCAGTTGTGGAGTTTCATGTTGGTCTACCTGGTGAGATATTTTACGTCCATTCGTTATGTTCTTAAACTACAATTCCCAAAAGGTTCGGACAGTTATGAAATTTGTAGGACGATGTTCCCAACATCCTTTCCCATTTTACATGACATACATGATACAAGCATAACATTATCGTTGATGTGGTCAGAAAATTCTACAATGTGATCCAACAAGTGTATTGTATATATGTTTCACCTATATTACCTTTTGCTGTCTTGGTCAACTTTCAGATCTTCTTCAATAAGTGTTAGTAGAGTAGCGGACGGGTATATTGAGTGACCATTTACTGTAAAAAGAAATTACTCCTGGAAGAAAGTTTTGCAACACCATTCTAACTTGATTCCTTCATATGCTGTGCGTCCTTCCAGTTATATTCTTATGTATTACTTTATTGAATGGAAGCATGGCCTAACGGAGAGCATTGCATCTTGCTCAGTAAACTCTTGAACGTTTCACAACAACAATTTGCGCTTTCTAAATACTGATCATGACTTAATTTGTTCTTTATGTGTCTTTCACAATCAATTTTCTAAACATGTCCGTACCTTATTTCGCTAATGTACTGTGTAACACTTCGATTGTAGCATAGTTCACTGCCAATGACATGGATCCCCTTTGAGCAGTAATCAAAGGAATTGAATAGAGAGAAGATGGGTTCGAAATATTTAGCTTCCGATTTCTTTTCACTATTGATATTTATTGTGAAAAATCCCAATGAAATGAATGCAATACTTTTAATGAAAACATTTTGCATTCAATGAATGTTTAGGTCGAAGAAGCAAATACAAAAGAACATACATTGGTATTGGTAACCAATTCTTTTACATCAGCACTCATTAAGTAAACAATGAACGGAGAAGTAAATAGTATTTGGGGACACATGAAATTGATAACATTATTAAATATTGTAGCTATATTGTATGCTAATAGGCTGTTTTAATATTTGATTGTCGTAGTACGAAACGGGCTTTGCAGACAAGCAAACAGACAATTGATTTTGTTTTCCACTTTGCCTATCCCTCAGCGAAATTGATTATCATTCATTATTAACTCGGCGCCTTCCACAATTTTTCTACAGTTGAATCATCGTCCCGGAAACGACAGATCCGAAAAGAAACTTTGTGAACTTTGATGTGGTTAATTGGTTAAGCATCTTCGATCTTCAAGTCGGACTGGAAGCTGTGAATTATTGGATTAAAAAAATATTGTGATCAACTTCAAGGAAGATTCCCAAAAGAATTCATACTCGAGTCACTGGTGCTTGTCTTAGGTAATCATAAATTCTACTTGTTGGACGGTACTATTCGCAAAGGAATGGAGTTGCCATGGAGACGAAAGTAGCGCCAACTCACCAACCATTGTTATTGGATATCAGTAACTTTCATATTTCATATGCTTTTTCCTAAAATCTTCCCTAACTTGTAATTGAGATGGACAAAAGAACCTCATAAATGCCAATAAGATAGCATTAAGAGGACATTTATAGACACGGTGTAAAAGGTTTTTTTAATTGCCTTCAAGACAATGCATTTGTTGTGACATCGTGTTATAAAACATCGCGGATATGTAACCAGACCCTATGTCGACATGTTCTGAAAACGTTAAATAAGGCCTCGTTGCAACATGTTCTCATTACCCAATTCGGATATTAGGGTTACATGATATGCAAGTATTTTGATGACATGATCGTGTCAATTAGCTTTTTGATTTCGATTTTGAGCTAATGAAACGTTCAATATAACAGAAATCCTAACATGTAGCACAGAGTTAATCAATACAAAGCCTTTCGGTGATGACATATTATTGTTCATACTCGTCGCATATCTTGACCATCTCTTTGTATCTGTCTGTCTCTCCTCCCCCCCCCCCTCCCCCCCTCTCTCTCTCTCACACACACACAACCTATACTTCTCACATCCCCATACCCTTACACAACCTATACTTCTCACATCCCCATAACCTTACACAACCTATACTTCTCACATCCCCATATCCTTACACAACCTATACTTCTCACATCCCCGTACCCTCACACAACCTTTACTTCTCACCTCCCCATACCCTCACACAACCTGTACTTATCATCTCCACATACCAATACACAACCTATACTTCTCTTCTCCCTAACCCTCACACCATCTATACTTCTTACCTCGCAATACCTTGACACAACCTATACTTCTCACCTCCCCATACCCTTACACAACCTGTACTTCTCATATCCCCATACCCTTACACAACCTATACTTCTCACCTCCCCATACCCTCACACAACCTGTACTTCTCACATCCCCATACCCTCACACAAACCTTACTTCTCACATCTCCTTACCCTCACACAACCTATACTTCTCACATCCCCATACCCTTACACAACCTATACTTCTCACATCCCCATACCCTTATACAACCTATACTTCTCACATCCCCATACCCTTACACAACCTATACTTCTCACATCCCCATACCCTTATTCAACCTATACTTCTCACATCCCCGTACCCTCACACAACCTACACTTTTCACCTCCCAATACCATCACACAACCTATACTTCTCACCTCCCCATACCCTCACACAACCTTTACTTCTCACGTCTCCTTACCCTCACACAACCTATACTTCTCACATCCCCATATCCTTACACAACCTATACTTCTCACATCCCCATATCCTTACACAACCTATACTTCTCACATCCCCGTACCCTCACACAACCTATACTTCTCACCTCGCAAAACCTTGACACAACCTATACTTCTCACCTTCCCATACCCTCACACAACCTTTACTTCTCACCTCCCCAAACCCTCACACAACCTTAACTTCTCACATCCCTATACCCTCACACAACCTATATATCTCATCTCCCCATACCCTCACACAACCTATACTGCTCACCTTCCCATACCCTCACACCACTTGTATTTCACATCTCCCCATACCCTCACACAAACTATACTTCTCATCTCCCCATACCCTCACACAATCTATACTTCTCATCTCCCCATACACTCACACAAACTATACTTCTCATCTCCCCATTCACTCACACAAACTATACTTCTCATCTCCCCATACCCTCACACAACCTATAATTCTCACCTTCCCATACCCTCACACAGACTATACTTCTCACATCCCCAAACCCTCACACAACCTTTACTTCTCACATCCCTATACCCTCACACAACCTATATATCTCATCTCCCCATACCCTCACACAATCTATACTTCTCATCTCCCCAAACCCTCACACAACCTTAACTTCTCACATCCCTATACCCTCACACAACCTATATATATCATCTCCCCATACCCTCACACAATCTATACTTCTCATCTCAACATACCCTCACACAACCTATACTTCTCACCTTCCCATACCCTCACACAATCTATACTTCTTATCTCCCCATACCCTCACACAATCTATACTTCTTATCTCCCCGTACCCTTACACAACCTATACTTCTCATCTCCCCATACCCTCAAACAACCTATATATCTCATCTCCTCATATCTTTACACAACCTATACTTCTCACCTTCCCATACCCTCACAAAACCTATACTTCTCATAACCCCATACCTTCACACAACCTATACTTCTCACCTTCCCATACCCTCACACAACCTTTACTTCTCACCTCCCCAAACCCTCACACAAACTTAACTTCTCACATCCCTATACCCTCACACAACCTATATATCTCATCTCCCCATACCCTCACACAATCTATATTTCTCATCTCCCCATACCCTCTAACAACCTATACTTCTCACCTTCCCATACCCTCACACAATCTATACTTCTCATCTCCCCATACCCTCAAACAACCTATATATCTCATCTCCTCATACCTTTACACAACCTATACTTCTCATCTCCCCATACCCTCACACAACCTATACTTCTCACCTCCCCAAACCCTCACACAACCTTTACTTCTCACATCCCTATACCCTCACACAACCTATATATCTCATCTCCCTATACCCTCACACAATCTATACTTCTCATCTCCCCATACACTCACACAAACTATACTTCTCATCTCCCCATACCCTCACACAACCTATAATTCTCACCTTCCCATACCCTCACACAGACTATACTTCTCACATCCCCAAACCCTCACACAACCTTTACTTCTCACATCCCTATACCCTCACACAACCTATATATCTCATCTCCCCATACCCTCACACAATCTATACTTCTCATCTCCCCATACCCTCACACAATCTATACTTCTCATCTCCCCATACCCTCACACAATCTATACTTCTCATTCTCATCTCCCCATACACTCACACAACCTATACTTCTCATCTCCCCATACCCTCACACAACCTATACTTCTCACCTCCCCAAACCCTCACACAACCTTTACTTCTCACATCCCTATACCCTCACACAACCTATATATCTCATCTCCCCATACCCTCACACAATCTATACTTCTCATCTCCCCATACACTCACACAAACTATACTTCTCATCTCCCCATACCCTCACACAACCTATAATTCTCACCTTCCCATACCCTCACACAGACTATACTTCTCACATCCCCAAACCCTCACACAACCTTTACTTCTCACATCCCTATACCCTCACACAACCTATATATCTCATCTCCCCATACCCTCACACAATCTATACTTCTCATCTCCCCAAACCCTCACACAACCTTAACTTCTCACATCCCTATACCCTCACACAACCTATATATCTCATCTCCCCATACCCTCACACAATATATACTTCTAATCTCCCTATACCCTTACACAACCTATACGTCTCATCTCCCTATACCCTCAAACAACCTATATATCTCATCTCCTCATACCTTTACACAACCTATACTTCTCATCTCCCCATACCCTTACACAACCTATACTTCTCATCTCCCTATACCCTCAAACAACCTATATATCTCATCTCCTCATACCTTTACAGAACCTATACTGCTCACCTTCCCATACCCTCACACCACTTTCACATTTCTCACATCCCCGTACCCTCACACAAACTATACTTCTCATCTCTCCATACCCTCACACAACCTATACGTCTTATCTCCCTAACCCTCACACAATCTATACTTCTCACTTCGCAATACCTTGACACATTCTATACTTCTCATCTCCCCATACCCTCAAACAACCTATATATCTCATCTCCTCATACCTTTACACAACCTATACTTCTCACCTTCCCATACCCTCACACCACTTGTACTTCTCATCTCCCCATACCCTAACACAACCTGTCCTTATCATCTCCTCATACCTTCACACAACCTGTACTCCTAACCTCCCCATACCCTCACACAACCTATACTTCTCATCACCCCGTACCCTCACACAACCTATACTTCTCACCTTCCCATACCCTCACACAACCTGTACATCTCATCTCCCTATACCCTCATACAACCTATACTTCTTATCTCCCCATACCCTCACACAATCTTTATTTCTCACCTCCCCATGCCCTCATACAACCTATACTTCTCACCTCCCCGTACCCACACACAATCTATACTTTTCACTTCCCCATGCCCTGAAACAACCTTTATTTCTCATCTCCCCATACCCTCACACAACCTATACTTCTCACATTCCCATAATCTCACACAACCTATACTTCTCACCTCCCCATGCCCTCAAACAACCTATACTTTTCATCTCCCCATACCCTCACACAACCTATACTTCTTTTCTCCCCATACCTTCACACAACCTATACTTCTCACCTTCTTATACCCTCACACAATCTATACTTCTCATCACCCCTTACCCTCACACAACCTATACTTCACACCTTCCCATACCCTCACACAACCTGTACATCTCATCTCCCTATACCCTCACACAACCTATACTTCTCATCTCCCCATACCCTCACACAATCTTTATTTCTCACCTCCCCATGCCCTCATACAACCTATACTGCTCACCTCCCCGTACCCTCACACAATTTATACTTTTCACTTCCCATGCCCTGAAACAACCTTTATTTCTCATCTCCCCATACCCTCACACAACCTATACTTCTCACATTCCCATACCCTCACACAACCTATATTTCTCACCTCCCCATGCCCTCAAACAACCTATACTTCTTTTCTCCTCATACCTTCACACAACCTATACTTCTCACCTCCCCATGCCCTGAAACAACCTTTACTTTTCATCTCCCCATACCCTCACACAACCTTTACTTCTTTTCTCCTCATATCTTCACACAACCTATACTTCTCATCTCCCCATACCCTCAAACAACCTATACTTTTCACCTCCCCATACCCTCACACAACCTATACTTCTCACCTCCCCATGCTCTCACACAACCTACACTTCTCACATCCCCGTACACTCACACAACCTATACTTCTCACCTCCCCATACTCTTTCACAACCTATACTTCTCACATCATGCATCATTAATACTTCTTACCTTTATGTACTCACAAAAACTATATTATATCTTCGACCCACAGCATTTAAGACAGACTCGTTTTCCAACTTGTAGTTTGTTCATTTGTCCCGTCTCTTTTCGGATAGTCGCCACTCCACATCTAACTTATGCTATTGCGTTTCTGTATGCCTGAGGGAGATGTTTTCTCAACGCCAAACGACGTTTCCTTTTAATGCATTATGAACATTGCGAATGACTGGCAGCCTTTAAAATCATATATGTTGCTATTGTTGAAACTGTTAAATATTTATCGAAATATTGACAGCGTTACATGATGAGAAGTAAGGACATGCACTCAGGTCCTTGGAGGCGAGGCTCTGTCTGACAACGGATCGCCTGTTCTCGCTACAGAACAGAAACTACTTAAGACAACAAAAAGTTAAAGACCCTGTCTTTTTGCAATCGGTACGCCATTCTGTTGTTTCGGAGATTGGCGTAAAAAAGACGGTGTACTTTAATTAATATTACAGCATTACAAAAATGAACTATATGTATGAACGGATTATTCAAATTGATTTCAGGATACGACTTATCAACAATGCATTTTAATGCCGTAGCAAGGCATTTTTTTAAAACTCGTAGCGCAAATGAATGGCAATTCTTCTCATTGTTGTGTCACATCTAGTTACAACTGATACCGCTACAAAAATCAATATACTTCTCCAGAAATAAGAATCTGTCTAACCCAGAACGTGCTCTTCAGATATCTAGGCCACGCCCATCTCAGGCTACTTCCTGATGTGAAAGATACCCCCTACTTCCTGTGCTGTACATTCGTTATTGTTACTTGCCTTCATTCTCTTAACTTGTGATACTATTTCAAGGACTAAGTTGCCATATGTGTAAAATACGAACACTTTGTATTTGCTAGGAAGTTTTTCTTAATGAAAATGCATGCCAAATGAACAAAAACTGAAGAAAGATTACGCACTGCAAAAGAGTGTTCAATATGTCCTCATCAAATCAAGAAAGGGACAGATTAAAGTAAAAGAACTGCCTCATTGAGGACAGTGGGTTACTTTTGAACAGCTATGTACATTTATTAATTCAAGGCAGACAAACCACTTACCATCAAAATGAAACATCAATGGAGAAATAACACAAGTAATGTTCCTGTGTGTTTGAACTGATAGAGGTTTTTGGAAGATGAATGACACATGTCATTGTAATGTTACGTAACCTTAGACAAGTACTTTTAGATAAATGTCACATTACCTGTGCTAACGATACTCAGTGAAGAGACTGTGTATCTGCCATATAGTCTTACCCACGTATAGTTTTATAGGCCATAGCTTGTACATTTATTTCATCTGGAAAAAGGGGTATTTCATACACCGGTATCTAATTCGTTTTAGGTATTTAGTCTATATATTATTCTTTTCTGTTTTAAATATGTAACCCTGAATGGTAATGTATCTTTAGTAATTTTACTGTAATTTTATTTGCATTGTTCGAGATGAGACCAAAATAAACTATCCGTTTTTAAATTAACCATATAATACATTGTTATTTCTACCAGTTTCTGAGACAAGCTTAAAATCTTAATTAAAAAGGGATATCTAATCTGTGATATGTTTCATCATTAAGGAGAGACTTTATAGTTATAATTTCCTCATACTTATAATTAACACACAGTTGAATTTTGGAGAGATGAATGCCAAACGTGTGAGACAGAAATAAATCCTTTATTATCGCCTTTGTTTGGATATCTCAGGATCCAAACAAAACACAAATCTAAGTAAAACACTTTTCATAAAGATGCCCATGTAATGCGACCAGATTCATCTAGAAACTTAAACATTAAATAAAACTGATGAGATAGTCTATGACCTTGAAGAGTTTGAAGTCTACACCAAAATTTTATTGCCCTTGTCATAAAATTAAGTGGGAGAGGTAATCCGCCACATTCACCAAAAACCATACTGTAACAAGTGTTTCCCCCTACTTATAAGAAAGAGTTACAAGTTTTAATCTGAATTTGTTCAATAATTTTACAATATATGACACCCCAAACTTCTGAACTGTAGCAGAGGATGGGTTTAACCATAGCATCAAATATTCTAAAAAGTTTATAATTAACACACATAGTTGAATTTTGGAGAGATGAATGCCAAATGTGTGATAAATTATCAGATAACCTTTGTTTTAAGACAGAAATAAACCCAATAGCAGAGGATGTGTTTAACCATACCATCAAATATTCTTAAAAGATCCACACATGAAAAATAACCTACCCTTTTTTGGTACCTATAGGTGGCCATTAGGCCGTATTAGCTTGAGAAACCAGAGTAGTTTGAACTTTAGTCCAAACTAATCTAGGAGTAAACACTATACCCAAGAAACCACCTCTTGCTTTCGTCCATGAAGAAACCATTTTTCATAGTGTCTAATTGGTCCACTATTTCAGAAAACAATAACTTTAGTCTTATCAATATTAACATTCATACCAGTAAGTTGACAAAACTTTTCCTGACCAAATATTGTTTTCTGTAACTGAATAGCACTATCTGCAACCGATGAAACATCATTTGCAAACATTAGGGCATGTAAATTATCAACATGAGAAGAAATAAAAATACCACGACCACGAAATACCACGAAAGTTTAGAAAAGTGCTCTACCCAGTCTTCACTGCTTATATCTTCCATAGTGTCACATTTTTGGGTAGAAACAGATTGTTTTAATGTTTTCCAGAATTGTTTTGGAGTGTCTTTTTCTACAATAAGTGTTTGCTTTTATTGATCAAGTTAATTTCTTTGTTTACTATAGACTGTTGTCTCTAGTGAATTGAATTATATAAGAACGCACCAACAATATGCATTGAAATGTTAAAATCATTGTTTAATGGAATCCTCTACAGGTATTTATCTCCCAGAATCGACCGTCGGAGTTATTATCCCTAAATTCAAGAAGGGTAATGTTAATGATCCGGCGAATTATAGACCTATAACGTTACTTGAAGTATCGGGTAAAATATTTCCTAAAATAATAAGCAACAGATTAACTCTTTGGGCTGAACGGGAAGACTTTCTTATCCCAGAACAGGCAGGCTTTAGATATGAATCCCAAACTCATGATAATATATTTATCCTCACACTATCATCACAAGGTATCTGTCTCTCTATAAAGGGAGGTTATACTGTGCGTTTGTTGACCTGAAAGCTGAGTAACAGTGAGACTGCATAGGGAGACGGTGACAGTTTAAAGTGCAGTGATATGCCGGACACTAGCCTTGCACCACCAAGAAATATGCAGTAAGTTCAGGATATTTTATGTAAATGTTTGCGGGCTAAAATCAAAACTTCAAATACCTGAATTTTTTGAGTCTATTAAAGACTACGACATGCTTTGTTTCGTAGAAACTAAACTCGACCAATGTGATAATGTGGAAATCCCTGGATTCCGTATATTCAGACGCGATAGACAGAGAAGGAGTAATGTGACGTCAGGTGGAATAGCTGTAGCAATCAGAGACAATATTGCTCATCGTTTTCTACTTTTAAACGAACAGTCAGAATTCATCATGTGGTTCCAAACAACTTGTGACACTCTTAATATACCGTTTGAGAAAACAGGACATGATAAAGTAAACATTGGTGTCACATATATTCAACCCGAGGGATCAAAGTATTTCAATGATGACACTTTCCCACAAATTAATACTGAAATACTAACAAAATCATGTGTACTTTTGATTGGTGATATGAATGCACGCACTGGATTATTGAAGGATTATATCATTATTGATGACCATGTTGTGAACGATAAAGTGCTACCAACTGAATTGTGTGAACATATGAATGATGTACATAAGTTAGAATAACATTCAGTAAAGGTTGACAGATGTAATGAAGATGTTAATAGAATCAACTCCCATGGTTATAAACTTATTGATATGTGTAAAAATAATAATCTATATATTGTAAATGGTAGACTTGGTGAAGATAAAAATGTTGGTAAAGTAACATGTAAAGGTGTAAGCCTAGTAGATTATGCCATCGCAAGCTCTGATGTAATCACCTCAATCACAGATTTTATTGTACATGACTTTGACCCAATTCTTTCTGATATCCACTCTTCTATTACATTGTCATTCTCTCCTAGACCCATTGTTACTAACGAAGTCCAAGCCAGTGTAAACGAGACAAGCTCTCGTATAAGGAAATGGAACAAAACACGTACAAGCGATTATATAAACGCTATTGATAGCTGTGTATTAGAAGCTATTGTTGTTGATTTAGAGTCTGACTTTACTGACCCATCTGATGTTATTACAAAAGTTAATGATAAGATAATAAGCACTGTGCTTGTTTCCACTGCTGGGAAAGTCTTTGGCCATGTTAAAGTTAAAAATAAACAAAGGCGTTGTGTTAAAAACCAAAATCGCCCTTGGTTTGGAAAGCAATGTAAATTATTGAGGGGGACTTATCTCAACGCCCGAAAACTCTTCAACAGATGCAATACAATCCAAAACCGTCAACGCTTAATAAATGCCAGTAAAAAGTATAAAAATTGTATTTCTAAATACGCTAAATCACACTCCATTAAAGTAAGGGAGAAATTGATAAATTTGGAAAAGTCTGATATTTTGGAAAATATTAAAAGGAAATGATAACCGTGAAACTGAATCCTTATTTGATTATTTCAAAACTTTAAATGATTGCTCTGACGCTGAAGAGTATAGCCCTGAAAACTTCCAAAATATCGATGTTGGAGAAAGCACAGTGTTGAACTCCTGTATCACAAGAGAGGAGATATATAGTGCGGTGAAAAAACTTACAACTAACAAAACCCCTGGGCTCGATGGTATTATCAATGAGTATATCATATCAACTGTAGATTCCTTTATTGATATCTATGTTAAGCTTTATAACATAGTATTTGACCATGGTATATTCCCTGAAAGTTGGTTAACAGGCATTATTAAGCCAATCTATAAAAGAAAAGGAAACCCGCGAGAACCTGAACTCTACAGCCCTATTACTTTATTAAGCTGTTTTGGCAAACTTTTACCTCTTTGCTAAGTAATCGACTGAATTTATATCTAGAAGAAAATGAAATTTTGGTTATTCCACAGTCGACCACATATTCACATTGTTTAACCTTTCAGAACTACTGAAATGCAGAAAAAAGAAATTGATCTGCGCTTTTGTTGATTTTCAAAAAGCTTTTGATAATATATGGCGTGTGGGTCTTTGGCAAAAATTCCTGGCAAATAATGTATCAGGTAAATGTTTCCGTGTTATACAAAATATGTATAGAAATATAAAATCATGCATTTCATGTAAAGCTGGTCATACTGGCTTCTTCCCCTGTAGATCAGGAGTACGCCAAGGAGAGAATTTATCACCCACTTTATTTGCTATTTTTATGAATGATGTTGAAAAGTGTTTTGATGAAGATTTTTGTAAGGGCGTAAAACTTAAACCTGAAGATTTTAGTGATAGATTGGAAGATATCATCAAAATGTTTATACTGTTATATGCAGATGACGCAGTTCTTTTTTCTTCAAATCCTATCGATCTCCAAAAAATGCTTGATTGCTTTAATGACTATTGTACAACATGGAAACTTAATATCAACATTGATAAAACCAAGGTTTTGATTTTTGGCGGATCAAAGAAAAATTATGCAATCGACTTTAAAATTGGAAATAATATTCATGAAAATGTCCATTCTTACACATATTTAGGCATAAAGTTTCAAAAAAGCAGAAAGTTTACACTTACGAAAGAAAAAGCTATTGAAAAAGCCACCAAAGCAATGTATTTTGTTCTTAGCCAAGGCCGTAAACTGTCTTTAACATACGATTTGCAGTTACGTTTATTTGATTCTATGGTGTTGCCTATTCTTTTGTATGGCTGTGAAGTATGGGGATTTGAAAATATAAATTTTATTGAAAAAGTACATATAACCTTTCTTAAACAACTAGCGTCTCTTAGGAAAAGTACTCCAAACTTTATGCTGTATGAGTAATTTGGTAGATACCCACTTGCAATCAGTATTAAATTAAGAATTGTCTTGTTTTGGGGTCGACTTTTGTCAGGAAAATCTTCGAAATTATCTCTTAGCATCTTTAAATTATTATTCAACGACAAACTTCTTGGAAAATGTAAACATAAATGGATTCTGAATATTGAACATATTTTTTATGAAGTTGGACTTAGTTATATTTGGAAATCCCAACATTTTGAAAACATTAGTAAGCTGAAAAATATAGTAAAATGTAAATTGAAAGATGCACGTAAGCAAGTGTGGTTGTCTATTGTCGATAATTCTTCAAAGGGTGTTGCATATAGCTGTTTATCAGATTTAGATTTAAGGTTAAGTAGATATTTGGATGCTAGATCATAAGAACTCATAGATCATAAGAACTCAAGAACACTGCTAAATTTTATAACAGCAAATCATTACCTACCGATTGAAACAGGTCGTTGGAATAATATTCCAAAACATAAAAGAATTTGTAAACTCTGTATTGGTAATGACATTGGCGATGAATTCCATTATTTATTTATATGCTCTCATTTCACAAATGCCAGAGTAAAATATCTTATACCTTATTTCTACAAAAGACCAAATTTTTATAAAATGAAGACATTATTTAATAGTGGATAGGATAGGTACATTACGAAAACTAACTCTGTTCTGTAACGTTATCTTTAATGTTTTTAAAAAATGCCGCGAGGAATTATTACCTTAAATACCATCATATTCATCATGTATATCTTTGTTTTATATATTAGCATGACATTTGTTTCATGCCTTCATATGTACATTACATCAAATACATTATTGTACATCGTATTCTAAACAAAATTGTATTTTTTGCATATATGTGTAATGTATATCCTCATATGCCGCTGCTTGCGGCCTGAGTGTAAATAAAGTTCAGTTCAGTTCAGTTTGATTCAGTTGATAGGAATAGTCTTTTTTACAAACTCTGGTTGGGAAATGTTAAAGGAAAAACCTTTAGACTGATCAAAAACATGTATGAGTCTGTAAAATCATGCATGTCAATGAAAGCTGGATACACAGACTTTTTCCATTGTTCTCACGACGTTCGCCAGGGATGCCATTTATTCCCTATCTTGTTTTCCTTTTTTATGAATGACATTGTCGAAAGTTTAGCATCAGATAATCAGAGGGGTATCAATTTAGAAGTGATCGAACTCTTTATGCTTCTTTTTGCTGATGACATTGTTCTCTTTGATTTTTCAGTTGCAGGGTTACAAAAGAGAATAGATAAATTAGTGCAATATTGTGATAAATGGAAGCTTAGAATCAATGTAGCCAAAAGTAAGGTAATTGTGTTCAGATCAGGCGGTAGACTGAAAAAGAGTGAAAAATTCTTTCTCAATACTGAACTCTTAGAGTTTGTCCCATCATATAAATAACTTGGAGTTCATCTGTCAAGCATAGGTTCATGGTATGTCACACATAAAACTTTGGCTGATCAGGCCTGGAAAGTGTATTGCACACTAAGATCCTCGATTCCATAGAAGTGTTATTTAAAATATTTGATGTAAAGATCTTACCAATTTTGCTATATTACAGTGAAGCATGGGGGTTCCAAGCAGCACCCAGTGTAATAAATATGCATAATAAATTTTGTAACTTGTTCTAAGGCTTCCAAGGAATACTCCAAATACATTTGCCCGTGCTGAACTTGGTAGATACTCTCTAAAAGTAAATATGCATTGTAAAATTATCAAATATTTGACAAGAATGATTTCCCAAGTTGATAATAATATTTTGAAAAAAACATATGAGTATCAATTTAGACTTGCAGAGAATGGTCGCCAATGTTGGGCATTGAAAGTTAAACTTCTTCTAAGCCGCTATGGCTTGGGATATGTTTGGTTTTACCAGAATGTTGGGAATGTCAAAGTTTTTATGTCAGTATTTAACAAAAATGTATTGACAACGATAACCAGTCATGGAAGGAGAATATTTCATGCATCTCTAAACCTAACTTTCTTAACCATGTTCAATCATATTCATTGCAAAGAATCCCGTGTCATTGCAAGTAAATTTCGAAGCTCGAGTCATATGTTAATGATTGAATACGGTAGACGACTCGGTCTCAAGCGCAGTGATCGGCTGTGTCCTCTCTGCATTATTCCTACTGTTGAAGATGAATTCCACTTTTGTCTTCAGTGTCCATTTTATAGTGACTTAAGAAAAAATACAATCCCCGAATATTTTTATAATTTTCCAAGTCATGAAATGTTCTTCCAGTTGTTCATTTCACAGAATGAGATTATAATCAACAATCTTGGAAAGTATTTGTATCAAGCTTCTAAAAAGCGCAAAGTGTTTTTAGGTCTGTGAATACCCCTACCACTTTCATGTAAACATTGCCAATTGTGTGAATGATTTCATTGGCGCTATAAATGTGCACATTGTATGCCTTGTATAATGGGCCTGTGGCCCCTTTACTGAAATAAACCTCTCTCTCTACTATAAAAAAACAAAAAAAACAAAAAAAACAAAAAAAACTATAGACTGTTTGTTTAAATGATTTACGCAGGTTTTTATAGATTGAAATGTCCAAGCCATTGTCCATTGTGCCATTGGAACAGAACCAATTAAATCCCTTCATATCCTGTGTGATCTTCATGAAACAATAAAAACGTTGATGTACAAGGCTAGATAGTTTCCGTTCATTACCTTTGTTTTAAGAAATCTAATTTTAAAACAAGGTTAAATTGAATAAATTATAATCACAGGGTGAATATACCCTGAATCCGTTAGCCGGATCCCTTGCCGGATCCTCCGGATCCTCGCAACAATGGTATACTGGGATCCGGAGCCGGATCCGGAGCCGGATCCCTAGTAGATAAGAATACAGGAATCCGGTGCCGGATCCCTCACCGGATCCTAGATCCGGACGGACACCACCGGATTCTCTACCGGATCCAAATTAGATAAGAATACTAGGATCCGGAGACGGATACCATACCGGATCCCCTCCTGGTGGCAAGAGTAGGCAAGAATGAATGAGTATGAAAGTATGAAGATTTTCATTAAAAAAGTAATACATCATACTAGTATATTTGTTACCTTCTACTATCATATTCCTGAATTGACATTGTCACTTTACTATTAACATTATTATATATATTAATATCAAGTGTTTGTTTTAACCTGTAGCTTTTAAATATTTGTTTAAATTAGAATCAGAAGGAAATTTGTTAAACAGGCTGTTTTAATTTTATAGAAGTAAGGTTCAATATTATACACTGTAACGCTTGAACGCACACACTTGATCATTACACCTGTTAGCGTATTCACATTTCACCTAGACTCATTTGTGTCTTATTGCTGCAACAGATGAAATAAGAATATACATATATTCGAAGCATGTGTTCAATTACCGTTCAGTAACTTTCTTTCACTGATTTTTCAAAACAAAATAGAGAAACTTAAATAAAGTAGCAAGCGGCAATAGAAGGATTTAGAACTGTAACTTAACATGCACATTAGAAAAAACATGCATCTTATATCTCTACATGTAAGGGCAGTTAGTATAAAGTTAACGCTGTTTAATACTTCTATTTTTTCTTATAATACAGTTTCAAAATGGTTACTAGTGTTTGAATATAAGATAATAGGACAATAATAATGAATAACGTAAAACTTGAAATATATTATGTTACCAAACAGTTTCTGAATTATCAAAGTTACCCTTTTGATAAGGCAGGAAATTGAAAATTTTAATTCGATTGTTAACGATTAAAGTAGGATCAAATGCATTTATATTTTATTTTCAATATGGTATGTAAAGTCGACTTAAACTAAATAAAACAATCATTTTCACCTGAAGCCAAATAAAGCACTTTGTTTTGACGATAACAGGAATATATATATACAGGATTAAGGAACAGAAAAGGTGTACAAAAGTTTAGGAACTGACTAAAAGGGGATACGATATATACAGCATAAGTAACAATTTATAGGCAGAATGGCCAAACACTTGTATACCGAAGCCGTCTTTAACGGGGCAGAAGCAAATTATTTTAATGTCATTATTAACCAAAATTTCACAAATATACATTTACTTATGCCAAATGTACTATCTTAAGAGGTCAAACATCTCGTTACTCAAACCGATCCTCTGTATTAGTCTAGTCGAAGAAATTATCAAGAATCAAGCAAAATCCACTAGCAACAGTTTGTCTTTTAACACATTCTAATCTTACAGAGAAGGTAATGGATTCGCATAGTTAAACTACACATGCAAAGATAGTGCTGCTTTTGCAGAAAAGCTTGTTCGTGCAATTTGTCAAATTTATTCCCTCTCCATAAGTACGATGATACCTATCGCCTTCAATTAGAATAAGGAATTTCAAGGATTATTACACCTTTTGCGCAAGAGATAAAATTAATATGTAGGGTCCTACTTGTACTAAACCCTCTCGTACCTTAATTAGTCCTCTCCCCCCCCCCCCCTCCCCCTCCCCCTCTTTGAAAGTCGTTGCTACACCTCTGATTAACCTTTAATCATTCGGAACTGGAAATAGGTTCTCTCTGTCTCTGTTGATAAAATGGGACCGGCTTTTCTCATTTTTACAGTTGTGAAACGTATTGTTCCTTAAGATGGTTTGGCTGATTTAAGAATTCTTCAGTCTAAGGAAATTTTACGAATTTTTGTGAATCCAGCCCTTAAACTGATATTATGAACTTGTACCAAAGCAGTAAACACATTATCCTGTGTAGGAGAAATTACGTTCGGAAATAATATTTTAAGGGGATATAGTTACTGGAAGGCTTATTTGAGTATGACATTGCGAATTGTGACCTTTCATTTCAACGTAGCCCATCAGGACACGTTTTCATTGTTGCTATCATCTAAAAACACTGGGTGAAAAGAAGATATTTAATATATTTACAAACATTTACAAAAGATTAAATATCATCTTTAATAGATATTTACATTTTGTAAATATCATGTTTAATCCGTTGTAAATGTTTGTAAATGTTTGTAAATATTTTTAAATATTTTTAAATATTTTTAAATGTTTGTAAATATCATCTTTAATCTTTTTTAAATATTGTAAATAGCATCTTTAATCTTTTTTAAATATTGTAAATAGCATCTTTAATCTTTTTTAAATATTGTAAAAAACATCTTTAATCTTTATTAAATATTGTAAATATTATCTTTATTCTATTTTAAATCTTGTAAATATCATCGTTATCCTGTATGAAATCTTTGTAAATATCATTTTAATCTGTATGAAATATTTGATTTCATACATTTTTAAAAATCTCTTTTAGTTATTTTTTATATGAAATTTAAGCTGTATGTCTGCAAAATAGATAAACTATATATGACATTCTTAAATCTTATATATATCTTAAGATGGGACACATCCTAACTTGGAATCCTTAATTACTTGATACGTTTGTATTTGTCATTGTCTACGAGCAATTGGATATAAAATGCATTGTAAACAAATAATTGAATTAAGTTTTGTCGTTATATATCCCAAACGTACAAATTTGGAAAAAGTATTGTTTTCTGCTTTTTTTTAAGTGTTCAACCATAACAAAAATTGAATCGATATAAACAGAGTGAAAACACTAAACGACATGCATTCGTTTTAAACATATTTATTAACATTGTTGTTAAAAATATGAAATGTACAAATCTATTTTGCCAATACCTTGTTTTTTTCCTTAAAAAAATATAGTTAATTATTGACCGAGGCTGAAATCATTCTTATAGAGATCCATGTTGATGAATACATATTCTTTTGAAATTGAAATTGAAATTGAAATAACGTACCTGATACGTAGTATATAACCAAATTATCAATGTATCCTACAGTGTTATCAGACAAGGAATTGCAAATTACATCGTTTATCATATTTTGAAAGTCGGGTGTCCAAAATTTCTAATACTTTGCATTGTTGAACGTCTAGGACCTTACCTAGCCTCAATACTTATATAGTTTACAAACTAATAAGTCAATAGTGAGGAAAATAAACATTATGAAACTAAGACGATATTCTTATTAATGATACATATGTTACCTTTTTATTCAGAGACAGAATGACTCTTGATAATCCCCAACTTCTCTGTATTGGCACTCCAACTTGGAATTTCTCTCAGTTTTCAAAATAAACTATTTTTGAAACTAAGATTATTCCTACTCAATAAGCTGTTACTCTAAGCGTTTATTACAAGTTAAGTTATACATATGTTGACAGTTATTGATCCACACTGCCGTCCTAGTTTAGAATCACTTTTTTATTCAAATATGAGCCGTTTGGGAGAGTAGGTGATCATTACCTTTCAACATGTGTATAACTAAACATTTAGAATAATGTTCATATTGCTGATAGTAACAAATATTATTGAAGATAGACAGACGGTTATGTAAGTGTTTATTGTTTTTGAGTTTTTAGTGGAGGCAGAAAAAAATCCAAAATAAAACGGTGAGTAGGAGTCATTTCGATTCTTTAATAACATTTAGCTTTACAGCTAAGCGACGGTTATAATACAAAAATGCAATGACATTTATTACTTAACGTTTGAAATATATCCGCGTTGCCTCTTGGTAAAATTATAGTGGATATACATTATTCATTATATATTTTATACATCGTAATGTTTGTTAATATATTTGTTTTCTATTTAAATTTTAGTTTGTGTACTTTATGAGTATTGAGTTTAGGTTAGGTCCTAGCCGTTCAAATATGCTTAATATTACAATTAGGGACGAACAATGAATGATGTTACTTCTCTAATATTTTTTTATTTTATGTCAACTTAGCTATTTGATATAGTGATATAGTAAGATAATGGTCTGCTTGTACAACACGAACATGTACAACAACGCTATCTGTTTTAGCCTTATGCAAAGCTGCCACATTAACTTATTTATATATATAAATATACATAATAATATGTATAATAATCAAAATAAATCAAACAATCAAATACACATTTATATACATTAAGAAAATTGTTTTGGGCGTTGATAAAAACTATATATCTAGAGACATTTAATGTTTGATGTCAAAGGCATATGATAATACTCTTTGCAGTATCGAATAATACATTGTCCTGTCCTCCATATAACCTATATCTTATAGTGATTTAACTGTGCCGTTTAATGATAAAACCGTCGTTCAATTGAAATGATAGATACGCTTTGTTGCACACGGTGTAACAAGTTTCCTTTGATCTCCACTAAATACCTACTGACACGTGTATTAACCCAAATCACTAAGGCTTCATTCAAATAACAACGTTACGCTTCGTCTGATTGCATTGTTACGGTAATTGCCTGGTAAAAGACTATGTCCCAGCCATATCTTAGACACTTGGCTGAAATGGAACAGTCCTAATTAGTGCTCCCCTAGCTTACACTGATCAAAAGGGAGATTAATTTTGAAATAAATAAGATATTTTTATTTGAAAATAAAATACTAATAATGAAAACAGAAAGGTATGTGTTAGCTAAAGAGTTGTTTTCATTTGTCAAATCAAGTCAAATTTATCTCAAAAGTCATAAATGATGACATAGAGTGAACAAAACATACATGAATATAACTTAATAGACATATCAAGCATACGCAGACCATTTTTTATACAAAGAGTCGTAACAAAATCGGTTTGTATGTGATGGACATACATGAAATATATTTTTCAATTGATGAATGTTTACAATAATATGCAGGAAGATCTTTATCTCGTAAATCATTAAAAAGGTTACACTCTGGCACACATTGAAATTCATCCCCTATCTTCTGCTTACATGACGGACATGATGATAAATTCAAAGGAAGTTGCAAAAAAAAGTTTTCAATATAAAAATCATCCTTTTGCTTGTCATAATAACAACCTTTCAACGATGAAAAGTCGAAATACAAATTGTAGTAAACCCAAAACAAATATATTTATAAATCAATATACTGAAGTAGTATTTTATCATACAGTTGTTCCTGAATAAAAGCATACTACCCACTCATCGTTAACTAGATGAGATATATATGTATTTGTTAACTTTTTCCATAAAGAGGAGATGTAACGTACAAGTTTGATTATTATAAGAATCATTAGAGCCAATTAGAGATATAATATAATATGCTTTAATTCGACTACTCGGAGATCTTTTATAACCCTGTTTTGGATGACCGCCTATTGAGACTGGCGAACGCTTACACAAAATCCCTTAAGGATGACTCGAAGCCACGCCCATTTGACAGAAGTCGCAATTGATGTACACATGTCATGGGATAGTACGCATAGCATCATATTAAAACACTGTCTCTCGCGCTTGGAACAATACATATAATTAAAGATATATTTAACATCAATTTATCTGAGGTTTGAGTTGTTTGGATGACCTAATCTTTTTAAACAGCTGTTATGACTGTGAGATATCCTGTTTTTTTTTCATTAAGGAGGTTATACTTCCGTTATACTTACTTACTTATTGTTTTGCCCTTTATATCAGTCTATTAGAGGAATTGTTTGTATCTTGTCTTGATAATTAGGAAGGTTTTTAATATGCTTTCGTCAAACCAATGCTTTATGCTATACTTAATAATCCCGTTTTAACTCTTGATAGTGCCAAGGCCTGCTATGATATCCTTATGACGTAATATGTTATACAGATGACATGTTTTATTATTTTAGTCCTTTAATGTAGATGCCTTTACTTTACATATCAACATTATAACTGTATCAGTGTCTCTCATAAATCGCTGTGCGATTGGTTGTATATACCAGTGAGACAAAAATCTGTTTGTCCGCAAACTAGCACGTCATGCGGCAGGACACGCCTCAGTGACCACGGGCCAGTTCAGTTCTGGTCACTGGTGCTAATTAGCTGGTGATTCGAAAAAGCAGTATCAAGTTGTTTATTGGCCAATTTCGAAAATTTGAATTCAAGGTACTGGCAAATTAGAATACATATATTATGAATCACGAAAGTTTCCGTGGGTCACTTCAGTCAGTCCCCAACTTATTTGTGAAACAGGATCACCAAGTAGGTTGATACGGAACATTCATATCAAGTTATTTCTGATTCGTTTATAATATATATGTATCATCCCTCACTTGGAATCCTAAGTTGGGACGTCCAATCTTAAGATCGGACGGGGGCGATTAAATCATGCGAATAATATTCTTATTCAAATATGAATTTTGATAATAAAACGTGTTTTTAAATGATTTAGGTATATACATTTCGTACCTGCATAGAAAATTCAACTTAATAATCAATTACTTGACCTAGTGGCTAGTATTTATCTCTCATCGTCTACGAGCCGTTGAACATAGATTGCATTGTAAACAAAACTGATTTAAACGTTCATTTGAGAAATAGTTGAACAAAGTCTTACCGCATTTAGCCCAAAAAATACAATGTTAATGCATTTTTTAAAATGTGTTATACAACTATAAAAACTGAATCGATATAAACAGAGTGAAAACACTAATCGGCATATTGTTATTGCCAACAAACATTACTAGGTGTACATATATAGTTTGATAATATCTCTTTTTACCCAAGGAGGAATATTGAGATCAAACTAATAGATATTCGAGTTAAAAATTGTATTGATACATCGTTTAATAAAAGCTTGTAAATGACTTACCTGTTAAACAACGTATCCTACAACGTTATCAAACAAGGAATAGTTTCAATGGATAAGTTTATCTGACAGCGTGACATGTTAGAGGACCTGCATTTGACACTGAGACATTCATCTCAACCAGAAATTAGCCATGAATGGGCACCAATTATACAATTGTTTGGCTAAAACAACAGCTAATATAACTAGACTGTTATCTTATCAATATGTCTAGTAGATAAGTTGACTAATCAAAATATAAAAATATTTTACTTACATCGTTTTTAAATTTTTGTAAGTTTTTTTTTTTTTTTTTTTTTTTTTTTTTTTTTTTTTTCCCATTAGGTTACAGAGTTTGAGCATAATATATGGACATAATATATGGACATTCATAGTGAAAATATCTATCTAAATATATTGATTGTTGTACATTATTCCATGAATACTGGTATCAGTGGTTTCCATTTGTTGTTAAAATTTTCCAATTTGTTATTTCTTTTGAAAATGTATCTTTCAACGAGAAAGATTTCTTTCAAAGTCTTCAGATAGTTTTTTAATTTCGGTATCATCCTTTTTATATTACATAGGTTGACATATTTCTTTGCAGAAATAATGATTTGATTTATTAGAGTATTGTTGTATAGTGTTACAAACCAAATCAAGTATTTTGAAATCATTATTTTTTTTTCTAAAAAGTTATTCATCCAAAGTTGAAGTTCAATCCAAAATTTTGAGGTTTCATAGCACTCCCAGTATACATGGTCAATGTTCTCAGAAGCATCATTACAAAAACTACATAAGTCATTGTCGACAAGATTCATTTTTAACAATTCTTTTTTCGTATAAACAACTCTTTGCAAAAATCTGTATTGAAAATCAATCAGTTTAACATCCTTCAGTCCATATCTATAAGAGTTAAAAATACTATTCCAGTCAAACTCACAATCTTTAAAAATGGTTTCCCACTTTTCACTCACATCAAGTTTTGTATTCTTGTAAATCAGCTTATCATAAAAAATTCTTGATCCTTTGGTAGATTTAAGGATATTTCTTTGGTAAATATTGATGTACAAATCATTCGTAGGAATATTTCTTGTATTTTTTATATGATATTTCCAACAGCTGGGTAAAATGTATAGTAAATAATTATAGTCAAGTATTGTACCCCTTATCTTGAATTTTAGTTGTAATTTATCGAATGGCATAAATCCATGTTCATCACATAGGTCTTTAACTGTCATTAAACCTTTTTTGGCCCAGTTCCTGATAATATAGTTGCAGTTTTTATAGTTATGGTTAAGCCATAGTGGTTCTGCTAGAAATTCGTCAACATTATTCCCTTCAACAGTTAGTTTCTTACAATAATTATTCCATGCTCTTAGAACATCTTTCCAAAACGGGTTTTTTATACTTAGAATTTTGTCTATATTTGCCCCATATTTTAAAATATCGTCAAATGGAATATTACATGGGTTATTATCAAATGATTTTTTACAATAAAATCTGAGGGTAGATAGTTTTAGGGCCTCAATAAATAGTTTTATATCAACCATGCCCAAACCTCCTTCTGTCTTTAGTCTTTTTAAAGTGCTTCTTTTTATCTTATCTCTCTTATCATTCCATATGAATCTAAAAAAAGTCTGTTCAAGAGAATGTATAAAGTCATCAGGAGGGTTTGGCAATGAATTGAAGATATGGACAAGTTTTGAGAGGGCTAATGTTTTAACGACAGTGATTTTTCCTGGTAGTGTTAGATTTCTCTTTCTCCATATTGCGAGTAATCTGTTTATTTCTTCCAGCTTTTTCTTTGTATTGATTACCCATAGTTCAGACAAATTTGGGGTAAATTTTATTCCTAGTATTTCAAACTCTCCTTTAACCCATTCAATTTTCAGATTTGTACACAAAGTTTGTTCACTACCTGTCTTAGAGCCAAACCATATTGCTTTTGTCTTATCTATATTTATTTTCAAGCCGGACATCTTGTAAAAATTATTTATTGTTTCAATAGCTGCATATAGACTCTCTTCAGTACCATCAAGAAATAGTTGTGTATCGTCTGCATATTGACCTAGTTTGTACTCCTTATCATCAATAACAATACCTTTAATTTTTTTATTGTTTCTTATCATACATCCTAAGATTTCAGCCACAAATAGAAAAAGGTAAGGTGAGAGAGGGTCACCCTGTCTACAGCCCCTTTCATTATCAAAGAATTCAGATAAATGGCCATTTTGTATTACACACGAAGTTGTGTGATATGTTAGAACATTAATCCATTGTATTATTTGCGGACCAAAACCAAATTTATGGAGGACCGTATTAATGAAATTTTTTGAGACTGTGTCAAAAGCCTTTTCAAAGTCAATTAAAATGAGTAATCCAGGAGTCTTTCTTGTTTTTGTTTCAAACATGAGGTCATATAATAGTCTTGTATTTTCACTTATAGTTCTACCTGGAATAAAACCTGTTTGATTCCCATGTATTAGTATATCTAAAGTCTTTTTTAGACGATTTGTTATACATGAGCTTACTATTTTATAAACAGCATTCAACAGAGTAATTGGTCTCCAATTTTTTAACTGAGTTTTTTCTTTATTGGCTTTTGGTATGCATGTTATGACTCCCCTTTTCATAGTTAAAGATAACTCCTTTTTGGTGAAAATCTCTTTTACAACTCTAAAAATCCACTCTTTTAGGTCTTTCCAGAAGAATTTAAAGAAATCAATCGGGAATCCATCAATTCCTGGACTTTTATCATTTTTCATATTTCTTACGGCATAAGTGATTTCATTAATATCAATGTCTTTTTCCAATTCTTCTCTCATTTCATCATTCAAAACTGGTGTATTCACATTATCTAAACAAATATCATCTTCTAGATCATTGTTTGAAGAATAAAGATGCTTATAAAAACATTTCAGCTCTTTTAGAATAAGGTCAGTGTCTGTAATCTCTTCATTTTTTTCAGTAATAATCTTATTTATTGATTTGCTGACGTAAGTCCTATTTTCAAGATTACAGAAGTATTTGGATGGTTTTTCTCCCTCTTCATACCATCTAATTCTATTTCTTATTTGAATACCTTTTAATTCTTCTTCTTTTATTTTTTCTAATTCAGTCTTATATTTTGAAAGTTCAGATAGCATAGATTCATCCATATTTTGAAAATTTTTCCTTATGTTATCTTCACAGTCTTTAATCTTTAGTTCTAATTCAGCAGTCTTTTTAATTTTGTCCTTTTTCAAAAAAGACGCATAAGATATAGTCTTACCTCTTACTTTCATAAGAAAGGTTTCGAGAAATAAACTGTTACTTATCTTAAGTTTTATCTCGTCATTCTGTTCAAATTCATTTTGTTTAGGTGATTTTTTTTCAGAATATTCTTCAATAGTCTCTTTTAAAACTTCTTTAACTAAGTTACAATATTCAGGATGCAGTAGTAACGAATTATTAAATTTCCAATAGCCCTTACCTCTAGTTTGATTAATAGTATTTGATAAAGTTAATGAAATAGCTGAATGGTCTGATTTATAGCCTGGCAAAATATCAGAATCCAAAGTTATATCAAATATATCTTGGGAGATGAGGAAGAAATCGAGTCTGGCTTGTTTCCTTGGATTCTTTTTCCACCATGTATATTTTTTTTCATCTTTGTTTAATATTCTCCATGCATCCAGGAGATCATTATCTTCTATTTTTGATATAACAACATCTCTTGATTTAGGGTTATTTAAATGTTTGTAATTTTCCAAATCAATGGAGGGATCCAGAACAAGATTCCAATCTCCTACAATAGCTAATGAATTATTGTCTAAAGAGAAGATTTTTTCAAAAAGTTGGATATAGAAGTTAGGATCATCATTATTCGGACCATATATATTTGTTAATGTAAATCTTTTGTTTTCAATAGTAATGTCAGCAATAATAAAATTTCCTTCATCATCTTCGATAGATCTGTGAATGGTAAAATCTACGTTATTATTAAAAAGTATTGCTACACCCCTAGCATTGGATCTATAAGGTGCTATAATAGCCTGTAAACCCCATTCATTTTTCATAATGTTGATGTCATCTTTAGCTAAGTGAATATCTTGCAGGCAGATAACAGAGTAATCTTTATCTCTATAGAAATTCATTACTTCCCGTCTTTTATTTTTGTCTCCTAGGCCTCGACAATTTGCTGAGATCAATTTTATTTTTTTAATATTATCTTTATTCATTTTTAGTTAAGAAATGAGGAGTAAAAACAATATGTAAATGAAAGAAGACAGGTTGGATGGAGGTAATGTTTTTTGTGTTGTTTTGTATTTTTTTCAAAATAAATGTATAGTATGGTTTGATTCGGTTGCTTTTCAGTGTCGGACATTTTTAAATAGCAATTGTAGAAACTGATCTGAGGGTAAGTTATCAAACAATCATATAATTCAGTGAATGTGGCGGGACATGAACAAATAACTATTGAACCAGATGGGAACAGGTGTTTAAGGTAAGGAAAAAAACTGAAGATAAAAAGATGAAAAAATAGAAAAAACATTAGGGGGGGAAATTGATAAAAACAGAGAAAAAAGGGCATGCTCCCTGGTAAAAAATTTAAATTAAAAGAAACATCCCATTAGATAACAAAAAAGTCTTCTTATATATATTAAAGCAACGTTATTGATATCCTGTAAACTAATGAATAGAAGCGTTGGTAAAATATCACCAAAAATATTTCGTGAAACATTCACAATCACACATTATTTTTTTTTTTCAAAAGAAATAAATGAAGTAATTAAAGAAAAAGAGTTGATTCAGTTATATCAATATAATTCGGTGCCACCGTACTAAGTCATTAGATTTTTCTGCACTTAGTTTCAAAATATATTCAGTGTATTGATATTACAATTTACAGACAATACTATTGTCTGAGAAGAAAAAACAAACAAAAAACATGAAGCCAAATGAAAGTGCAAAGGAACAAAAAAACAGTGAACAGAAGGTTAATAAAGTTCACATGATCTTTCACAGTCCTGGTGAAAATAGTAATCTAATAATATAACATAGATAATAATAATAAATTTTATCTCTGGTAAGAAAACTGACAATTTTACTAAAATAACGACATGTCTATAGAAGTAATGACAGCAAAAACAGATTTCTGAATGAAACTTACTTCAACGGGTAGATAGTAAATCGCTGACAATTTTATTAAAGTAACGACATGTCTATAGAAGTAATGACAGCAAAAACAGATTTCTGAATGAAACTTACTTCACCGGGTAGGTAGTAAATCGTTGTCCTATATGGCCAAGATATAAAGATTTTCTCCTTTCGGGAAGGAAGTTTGAGTTCAAAGGTTAAGAAGCAAATCTAGAGATATATATATATTTTTGTAAGTTATTGTCCCACTTTTTTAATATTAAGCATAAGTGAACGGCTGGAACCTAACCTTGCCTTAACAATCATAAAATTTACAAACTAACAATTCAATAGTGAAGAAACATAAAAACTAACATCATGAAGCAATGATATTATTATCAATAATATATATCTTACTTTTTCAATAAGCGACATAACAAGTGTTGATAACCCCCAACTTCTTTGTACAAGCGTCCTTACAGGGAATTTCTTTCAGTTTAAAAAAATCATTGAATATATAACTAATCATTTTGAAACTAAGATATTCTATTCCTACTCTGTAAGCTGTTACTGTAACCTTTATTTGCGTTCCCAAAAAGTACACTTCTTAAATCAAAACCTTTCTTGTAAAAATAACAGTTTGGTCTCAGCAATAAGTAACAGGGACAGGTAAAAAAGTAGTGAAATGCGTCTTCGTTTGGGTGACCACATGAACAGGCGGGTGAATCAAAGATATATCGTTTGTATTTGTCTGCATTTAAATCACTAAACCCTAGCCTAAGGCAACAGTGTAAAATTTGTAGGAGTCTGGGTCCAGAGTGAAAATCAAAGTGGAGAGGAGATGACAATTTGTTTAGTAGCATTAGTTTGAAATCATGTAATGAAGTTGCTTTCTTCTTATTGTCGGGAAGCTCGTTCCAGCGTCTTATTGTGTCTGGAATAAATGATCTGGCATATAGTTCTGTCTTACAACGTATGTTTTGAAGGTCTGTCTGGTTTCTTAGATTATAATTAGAATTGAGGCTGACTGAATCAGGCACAAGATCACTTAGATAATCGGGAGTCAATTTATTGATCATTTTATAAAAGAGACATAGTTTTGAATCAGCCCTTCTTTCTCTTAGGGGCTTTGAGTTAGTTTCCTTATAAATGTTTTGGTGACTTGTCCCTCTTCCCGCACCGCAAATAGTTCGCAGTGCGTCAAGATGTAGTTTCTCAAGTTGGAGCTCTTGTTGTTTAGTACAGTTGTCCCAGATAATACTACAGTAATCAAAATGAGGTAGAATAAAAGAGTTAAACATTATTTCTAAGCTTTTTCTAGTAAGACGATATTTGAAGCTTCTAAAACAGTTGATAATGGGGCTTACTTTTTTAATAATGTTCTCAATATGGGAATTCCATTGGCAGTTATGCTGGAAGGTTAGACCTAGGTGTTTGTGTTCTTTGACTTCAGATATCATGGTACCACTCATTTGTAATGGAGGAATAGCTATAGGGTTGACTTTACGCGAAAAAGTAACTGCTTCCGTTTTTTCTGGGTTAAATGTATATGTCAGTGTTTATATTTCATGAGTTTGTAGTAGAATCGGAAATAAAATCCAAGCTGACACGACAAAATGGCGGCCACCAACTGTCAACAGGTTTATTACGTTTGAAATAATATTCATGTTGCTCATAGTAATAACGTCTAGAGTAGATATACAAAATCTAAGTAGTGTTAGCTTTTATTTTAGATGTATTTTAATCAAATCTGAAAGATATTCCAAGTTGGGATGACTAAATAGGAGAGTGGGGGATCATTAAGTCTAATTATTAACATGTGTATAACTGAGAGTTTAATATAGTAAACATGTTGCTTCTATAGACTGTTTAGTCTGTGAAAATATCATGTATCAGTTTAAAACGGATGAGTTATATTATATTATATATTTAATGAAAGAAGTTCCAAGTTGAGGCGGCCATAGAAGAAAGTCTCTTGATGAAAGAGTAAGGTATATTTTAATCGTAGAATATCACATCTTGGCCTTAATATAACAGTTATATAATTGTTCACTATTGGATTGTTAGTTTGTATCTTTTATGTATATTTAGGCCAGTTTAGGTCCTAGAAGTTAATTCATGCTAAATTTTACGAATTCGAGATACCCAACTTACAACATTATATTAAATGATGTAAACTTTAAAATATTTGTATATCTTATTTAGCTAACTCAGCTATAATATATATTGATAAGATAACAGTCTGGTTATACGTTGTGACCTTTTCTGGCATTAGCTGTTGTTTTAGCCAAACAATTGTGTAATTAGTGTCCATTCATGGGTAATTTCTGGTTGACATGAAAGACTCACTGTCAAATTTAGGTCCTCTAAGATGCCACGCTGTAAGATTAACTTATCCACTGGGATTATTCCTTGATGAATAACGTTGTAGGATACATTGATAATTATGCTAAACAAGGATTTTTGATGGAATATTGCTTTTTCTGTATCAGGTTAGTTATTTGTAATTTAAAAACGATGTATCAATTGTAGTATTTATCAAACCGGATCTCTATTACATAGATTTCAAACTCATAAAATATTCAATATTTATCCTATTTCTGTTAGAAAGATATAAGCAAAAGAAATTTATACATTCGTATTGTAATAACAGTGTTAATAAATATATTATAATGAATATATATATAAATATATTATCGAAAAGAAAATTGCCTGTGTATACTGTTTAGTGTTTTCAGTCTGTTTATATCGATTCAATTTCTATTGTTTTTTAACACTTTCAAAAAAGCAGAAAACGATAATTTTTTTAATAATCTATTTTTGGAATATCATACGGTACTAACTTTATTCACTTATTCATCAAATGTACGTTTAAATAAGTTTTGATATACAATGCATTCTATGTTGAATGGCTCGTAGACGATGAGAGATAAATACAAGCCACTAGGTCACGTAAATGATGATAAAGTTGAATTTTCTATGCAGGTAGGAAATGTATATACCTAATGCATTTGAAAAAACATTTTAATATCAAAATTCATATGTACATTAGAATAATAATTGCATGATTTAATAACCCTGGGAAAGTGGTGGTTTGATCTCAGGATAACGCGCCAAAACCAAAATCAAGTATTCCATAAAGCTCTAAAAGGTATACCAAAAGGCTACAGGTTTTAGGTGATAAATCAAACAGGCAAGGCTAGTTTTATGTCCCTGCTTAAGGCGATATGTTTGGAACTTATGTCAGATTTAGCTTTTATTATAAGTGTATATCTGTAATACGCAGCGTATGTTGTTGTAGCCAAATATGGCATTTTATATGATTGATTTCACTTTAAATAGTTCAGTAAAGTCTCGTTTTCTTAAATTTCCTATTATCAATCATACAAATATTAATACTTCATTGTCTCATTTTATATAATGCATCGCTCAATTTGACTGACAACATCTATATACAGTTAAAAGTTAAAAGAAGTTTAATCACCTCATTAATACTTGATGGTAATTGATGACGGCAGATCATTTGAGTTTAAGATGTCAAAAGCTTTGTTGAAAAAACACAAAATCTAATTGTGTACATAAGTCTTAGATTTCAGTAGCTTTGTTGAAAAAGCTTTACTTTGTTTACAGATCTAAGTAACTCAGCATAAACAACACATATAACTTCAACCATAAGTATTTCCAACATGATACAGAAAATGAGAAAAACTGTTTTATATCGCATGAATGGTTAATTATACACACCTTTATTATCTATTCTGAAAGTAACTGGCGCGGTTTGTCCCGGGTCATTATGGTATTCTTCGTTTTGGTTACAGTGTATATTGATCCGGAAGTAAACAATGACAGAGAAGATAGATATAATTTGAGGTTTTACCCTGTTTATACAGTGGCATTATCCGTTCGCTCCTTGTAATCAAACATATCCTGTGCACTTGTGTTTTTATTGTAGTGATTTGTTTCATTGCTAAATGACTCACTTCTAATGTTTCCTCTATGTGTGAAATATAGATATGTAATTCATTTGTAGTCTTTTGTTTATACATCGTTACAATACATCGAGTGTACATATTAATATTCATATTACATATTTACATAACCATTTTATATATCTTGTTAAATGAGCGTTAATTGTATTACCAAACTAATCAGTCCGCATGTTATATTATATAATATTTATTTTACTGAATTATGGATAACATTTTATCCTGGTATAGTGTTCAATGAATGCCAGATTCACGTAAATAAGTTCAGTAAAAACATACTAAAATTGACATGACATCCTTTTCATTTTTGAAATAGATATTGTTTTAACCAAGATGACATGAGTAAATCCTTCCATACCTCATGTAGATCTCACTTACCTTGTATACCTATATCAATAACAAGGATGAAATCCCAACAAAAAATATTAAGTTACTCACCAGAGGAGTTCTTGAATCTTGACCAACACACGAGCAAGAGTCGTAAATCCAGTTCTTTAAATTTTGTTATATACTAAGTTTTGACCAATTGTAAGGGGTTCAAGCTAATATATTGTCACATGTCATGTCTCCTGAACTTTTGATTGCCTAACACTCTCCCCTTCCACAAGACAAGTACATCCGTGCACCTGCGATAAGACCCAATAGACTGACTGGAGCCAACTAATTAGCCTTTCCTGTAATTAGTCTTGAGATCATAAGGATCGAAGAGTCTTTACGACAATAATTATGTAATGAACGGGGTTGTAAAATATGGCATTAGTCAGGGGTGAGACGTCTCAATTTGTACCTCCTTCAAGAAACACCCTATCCTGCCCATCCCACATTATCAACTTGTTCAATAAAAATATGTCACCAGACAGTTGAATCTTGAATTCTTAAATATGACCAATTCAGAGAAGATTATCAAGACTCATGAAACACATGCAATTCGTGAAGCGGGAGTTAACATTTCACTCACTGAAAGTGCAAGGTATTATACCTTTTAGTCACTTATCTTTTACAATATTTTTGATATATCTTTGAGAAAAAAACGCGTGGCACTTCAAAGTCGTGGCTAGAGTAAGAATCTTTGTTTGCTTAAATGTATTTCTAATGATAAATAGAACACCTTATAGAGTTGTATTTCAGTTTCAAAACGTTAGTCAATAGACTAAACGCGTTTTGAGTCAAAACTGATAAAATTTCAAAATGGGACCGACGTATATACCTTTGTAAGATTCTTGAAGCCATGTATCATACTAAAATTGATTTTATTTACATGTAGGAACATAACATTTAGTTTCAAAATGTTAGTATTTTATTACATAGTACTGGTAATTTGTAAATTTCCATAAGGATAAGCAGGTCGAATTGTAAGCTGTGCAAGTATGTGACATACATTGGACCGAAACATATAAAATATCATGCAAGATGATGTTTAAAACTTAAACAATTTTTTCTATTCATTAAAGTATCTACATGATCAATGCAAAAAGGGCCCAATTTGTTAAAACAAAACGGACCATTCCGAGATCTGTGTATGTCGTTTTAGCCATACACCAGTCACAAGTGGTGCCCACTAATTACTGTTTGTCATTTATGACTCAATGCCAATCTCTCGTTCTCATGCCAAGCTGTCAGATTAACACTGTGCATGCTCAGTGCTGAATGGAAACTGTTACAAGTTACAAGAATGGATAATATATATCAGTGTCTGAGGTAGGTCATTTTACAAAGGGTTTTTTCAAGTCAGATTTACCACATATATTGTCAAAACTGATTTTAAGAAGGACGCTAGATTTGTACAATATTAACTTTGAATTATTGTTATAACTTTTAAAAGAAAGGGTTTTCATCTAACCATGAGTGACTTTGTATGCCGTTTGATTCGATAGAACTAGTTATAATGACCGTCAAAATGCAGATAATTTTTTTTTTTTCATATTAATTGTGGAATAGTTCTTAAAATCAAATATATTTAAAAAATTCAAATACAGTGGTATTGTAATCAATGCACTTTATATTCAAAGGTAATCCCAGTCAGTAAGTTAACATAACTGTAAGAGTATTTAGGAGCAGTATATACAGCAATTGATGATCGAACTTCATATTTAAATAAAATATTGATGGTAATGAATTTTAAAAAGGAGCAAAACGAATAATATTATTAACCTCGCTGTATATGAGTCTTTGTGAAAAATCATGCAAATTCCATCAGATTTCCATTTTAACTACCGTTCATCTTTTATCCATCTTAGAAACTTTTAGAAGATAAGGGAATAAAAGAATGTTGATCATCCCATTCCAAAGGCAATGCTATCAAATTTACGAAACTTTTTATCAATATCTTTCATTACAAAGTAACTTTATTTATCAGATATCTCCTTATTCTCTTTCAATGATATAAGCAAGGCACCAAGGTACAAACCTATACGAATCTAAGTTCAATATTAAAAAAAGATTAACATTTTTTATATCGACAAAAAAGATGTTCTTTACAATATCTAATAAAGGTTAAAGTTTTTATTGACACTATTTTATACATATGTAATTTTCAATATCAAAATGCAGATTAAAGATGTATTTTTCAATATCTAATGCAGATTAAATATGTAATTTACATAATCTAATGCAGATTAAAGATGATATTTACAAATATCTAATGCAGATTAAAGATGATATTTACAAACTTATCATCATATTTAAAAATATTTATTTCAAATTAAAAATGATATTTAAAAACATTTAAAAACATTTACAAAACTTTACAAAACTTTACAAAACTTTACAAACCTTTTCAAATATTTACAAAGGGATTAAATATCTTGAAAATATCTTGTAAAGATGACATTTAATATATTTATTATTTTGTAAAGAAGTATTTTAATCTTTGTAAATATCTTGTAAAAAAACAATTTTAATAGATATTTACAAGATTTTAAATATCATTTTTTCACGCAGTGAAAGTACTGGATGTTGTAACATTAATGAGCACATTTTTGCTTATTTTTATTGAAACATGTTTGCAACAGTACAGCCGCATGAATTCGGTATTTCAATTGAAGGGAACAAGACTATATTAAACTCATTCTATTTAATAAAGCAATTTATAAAATCTCAAAAAAATCAGATAATTGATAAAAATTGAGCCAGTGTACTTCAAATTGAGATTGTCTCAAAATCTGAAATCTTTAGTAAATTGGTTCAGTGATCAAAAAGTTTTGATTGCAGGAATTAATATAAATGATATCTTTAATAAAGTGTTCAACTTGTTTTAGTTACAATTACGATAAAGAAAGATTTTCAAATAATAGAGTTCTTAAATTAATCTAATGTTTTACAGTGGAAGGCAAATCTAATTCTTCACCCAAATCATTATGGTGTTTTTTTGCGGATGTGTATTCCAACCCCACCAAAGGGTCAGATACCTCCGGTGGTTAGTCAATACAGAGCGTCATGTATATAAGGGATTACCATATAAGGAATGCCTATACCAGTAAATATTTTACGTGTGTATGTGTCGTCAATTTAATCCGATGACTTCAAGTAGTCCCGCGCAATTATACTCCTTTTGTTAGTTCCACGCCAATTAGCATTTTGGGGTCATAAAACACCTTTATGCAATCACAAGTAATCAGTCAGGAGCAAGCCTCTTTTCTTCAAATAAAGCGGAGCTCAACGATCCGTGACAAGATAGACCGGGTTGGGGTGTGGTAGGGGGGTTAACTAATTTCGTTTGATATCCAAATGAATGTAACATTTCCATTCATCAATTGATATTGTAATAGTAGTAAATGTAGACCATACACGTGAAAGATACTGCTACTGTTCTTTCTTTAAAATGATAATGCAGATCAATGACAAAATTTATAATAAAGTTTTGTAGACCTACCAATTTCAAAATGATGTTGTGGATATGCATACAAACTACCTTTTAAAAACCTGTCATTCAGAAATCAAAGGAAAAAATTAAAGAAGCCTTCTTTATTCTAGAAAATGTTGTCAAATCTAGTTGCTATAACAATTATTAAGAACCATAATCATAGTCATTTCATAAATCTTTTTCTCAGGGTGTAGGCATATAGATTTCAATATAGTAAATGAGGAAAACGAGTTTCTTAAGTATGTTAAATTAAGAAGAATTGAAAATCGTTGCTCTTTTTCCAAAAAATAAAACGTTTGGTAAATGAAAACATTCTGCATATGTGGGTCTTGAAAGGAAAAAATATAAATACTTAAAAAAGAAGGTTTATTAAATCAGATGAAACGATTGGAGTCTTTGTGAAGTTACCAATTTTGAAACAGTGTTAGATACATTTGATCTGTAAAACGCATTGAATTCATAAATCTAAGACGAAACGAAGGAAGCGTTATCATATACATTTATGTACATCTATTCATAAATCATTTGTGAAGAATTTGAGGCTATTGAAAGTTACACTTTGATTTTAATTTACTTCTTGAATGCATCACTGTAGTCTTATGTCATGACTTATCAATTTGATTATTGCATGTAATTGATATTTTGCTCCCAAGTGTTATTCTACTTTGAATACTATTATTAATATAAGAGTTTATTCGAGTAACGCTTTACTGAACATGCTGAGCGCATCATCTATCAAGCACGGTCAATAACGGTCCTGTAACATTAATAAATTTAGCATATACATGTTTTTTATTCGACAATATGCTTAATAGACAGACAGACAGACAGTATATTTTATTAAAGTGTCACATGATATGTTACAGTTAAAATGTCAATTGTAATAGCATAAAATATAACATATCACCCAGTCATATTTTTGGCTTACAAGACACTATTAAGACTGATATATATACAACATTGATTATGTTAATAAATAATATGATAAAATAAGATAAATAAATACATATATAAATAACACAGAGGTAAAAAATGTCAAGAATGAGATTGTCTCCGGCGGAACATACTATTAATAGTGTCAGCTAAAAGTTTAAGAGCTTTGGTTTCAGTTGTATTCATAAGTACAATAAATTTCAGGTAATCACTTTCGTCAGAGTTAAAACTAGTACTATTCAGAAGGGTACGTTTAAGATCATGGTAAAAGTCACAATTAAAAAGAAAATGTGCTTCAGACTCAAATAGATCCACGCCCCTGTCTGCCATTGAATGGATACATACACACCTGCACATAGCTTGCATTATTTATTTATCAGAGCGCTGGGTTATTCAAGTCACTAAACGACAATAACCTGTTTATTCGATGCAATAAAGTCAGTCTCTTTTGACGAAAACCGATACAGGAAGAATCATGTAGGGATACACCTGTATACGCGCCGCTAATCTTTGTCACGTAAAAATTGTAGAATAAAGTTTTGGTTACATCATTGGACAATTTTCTTCATGGAGCTACGCCCATCATTCTATACATATTCACAATCATCACCTGTAATTAGGCATTCGAGTTTTGATGAAATCTTCCATATGAAAAATAGTTACTTTGTAAAGATGACAATTCAATCCTATTGTATTCTTTTGAGTTCAAACAATTGATTTAATTCGCGTTACATATATTATGTTAAATTATACTTCGAGTCGATGTCGTCCCAACAGAATGAAACACTTAAAAATATAGCTAACCTGTGAAGTGATGCAACATGCACTTTTAATAGGTATGTCAACAACAAGTCAATTCTTCATGCATATGAATATATTTCTATCTAATAATTCGACTACTTTTACATTCGTTAATGTTACTTACGTTCTATCCCTTAAATCGTGATATCATTTCCATTATTCTTAATTATGATTTATATAGTTGAACTATTGACACACTGTATATACTTAACATGGTGTGTAGACATGCAGTATTTGTATTTACAAATAAAAATGCATGTGAATCAACATATGTGAAAATATGAGGAACGTTACGTGTAAACAATATGCCGCCTTCAAATCACTTTAGTGGTAGGTTGAGAAAGACATTCTAACATGAAGATTGACAAACGCTTATAAGTGATATTTGGTTATGTATATACTATTTATATCATGATATGTAAGTGTGTGTGTCTGTGTTTACTTTTTGTTGTTCTTTAAGTACTGTTGTTTAGGTATAAGTAAGAGAAATTGTCTCTCAGGACCTTTTGACCAATATAGAAGGTGCGATATCTTACGCAGTTTACTTGTCAATTGCATTTGGTGAGACAATGATAACAATTTCACTCTCTCCCATTCTTATGATCATCTTTGAATATGTTTATGAAATGAAATCGGACCGCAAAATAAAAACTCTATGGTGAAATATCACCTGTTATATTCCTGTAAAGTATCCACATTCAGCACCTGCATTTGATCTTCATGAAACAATAAAACAATCAAGACTTTATGGTACAAGGCTAGACAGTTTCCGTTCAACACTCGCCGATTTGCTTTGACCTAAATGGTTTCGCTACAGCGAGCAGCGTCTGTGGTCAGCAGCCCAGGCGTTGAACCGTGAAGCTGTCTCGGCGTTAATGAGTTAAAGAAAGTATATGATTTCATCACAGAATGGGTTTCATGAATTTTCTGAAATCTGACAATTTTGCAATTACCTTTGTGCAGGTGTATACTTGACTTTGTATATATATGTTTATATAAAATCAAACATGCAATATCTATGAACACTACCCTCAGGTGCATACTGATTTGTATATATGTATATATGATTGTTTATATATTTATGTGTGAGTGCGTTTGTAAATAAATGTTTGACATAATTGAATAGATTTATTTTTCATTTAATTTTGTGTGATAAAGTTTTACTTAAACTATTTGTGATCTATGATATATTACCTAAAGCGAATTCATTTACAATATATACACTAATGTAATACCGTAATTAGGCAAGTTGATATGTTGACTGACCAACAGGTGTGATGAGTGTGCATTCAAGTGTGACAATTGGTGCTGAATAGTGTATCTTACATTGGTTAATTCAGAAAATATTTTGAATAAATTTTAATACGAAATGACCCCTTGAATTCTGATTCCGATTAAAAACTGTTTTTCTGAAAATTGTATGTCAATTTAAATCTCATTATCAAAACATTTATCATTTAAACCTGACTTTGTCACCTTTGGCTAACAAACTTTCACAAAGACATGTTTTAAGAGTGTAGAACTCAACAGTTCTTTCTCTTTATAAATGCAAATGGCCTTTATATGACAATATCATGTAAACCATATGTTAAAGTTGTCAAAGTTGCATTGTGTATTGGTTGCTTCAGACAACATTTTGACAAAAGCTTACATAACTTACAAAAACTTCATATTCCTCAACTACATTCCTACATCGATATAAGGAGAGGATCCGGTATGGTATCCGTCTCCGGATCCTATTATTCTTATCTACTTAGGATCCGGTAGAGAATCCGGTGGTGTCCGTCCGGATCTAGGATCCGGTGAGGGATCCGGCTCCGGATCCCCGTATTCTTTTCTACTGGGGATCCGGCAAGGGATCCGGCGGTGTACGGCCGGATCCCGGATCCGGTGAGGGATCCGGCTCCGGATCCCAGTATACCATTGTTGCGAGGATCCGGAGGATCCGGCAAGGGATCCGGCTGACGGATTCAGTGTATATTCACCCTGTGAATATTTAACTGCAATCTTCACTTGGGAAAGTTATACAAATTTCTTAGTTTTCTCGTTAACATGGTCTCGTTTTATTAAAATTTTGAACAATTATGAATAATAATTACAGAGTACAGTATTGGTCTTGTCCAATTTATTCATTTAGTTAGGCCTAATGTTTTCAAGAAAGTAATAATGAATTCAAAATTTTATTAACTTTAGCGATACCATCAGCACTTGCTGAATATTTTTACATTGACTAGATATTCAAATTAACACACTTTACATTTTTGTTGCACTTTTTTTCAAAAAACATATTTGAAACTTAATGATAACAAACATACCTAAATGAATAGTAAAAAATGATCTCGAAATTCATCATATCCCCTTAAATAATTATCTACTAGATGTGCGACCCTAATAACACCATTCTCATATACACTATATACACCACGTTCTGACTTTAAAGGCACTAGTGCACGCTTTTACGGTTTAAATTAGTGATTTTAAGGTTTACGAGGACTTATGCATTCACTCAAACTTTCTATCGATGCAATGGAATACTAAACATTCTTTACAATTTATCTGCAATCAACAATCAAAACGTTAAGACAGATGCTGTCGGCTTGGACATATAAACATCTATGGTTAGCTGTGCACAAAACGGATAAATTATTGACACTTGGAAACGGCTGTACTAGTGTTGTGTGCAGCTATTGAATTTACCTTAACTCTGAACTGAGAACAAATCATGAAATGTTTTATGAAAGCAATGTTGTAAATTAACCGATTCAATAACACAGTATTAGCTGCCGTTTCCGCTTTTCTGGTTATGAGCAAACCTTTAATATTTTCGATATCGTAGTTCATGCGGATTTAATGTAACGTAACATAAAATAATTCCGGCCATTTAAAATTCCACTTTACTACCTGAATACGTAAATATTTATTAAATAACTTACGAGGTAGATTACTTGAGTGAGGATAGTAAGGTAATCGAGAGATATGCAGTATCTGTGCATTCGTTGTGTTTACGAAATATTGGCGTGCATTACTGTAATTATAAGTACACTCAAACATGTAGTCTTGATATCCTTTTCGAACAATTTTTCCATCCATCTCTCTTTATTCATTATCCTTGATAATTAAGAAACATTTAATTATATTTAGGTTGTTGGCATATATTTTGTTTACATTTGCTACCACTAGTGCCCATTAAACGGTACTCAAATGTGTAGGTAATGAGTGCAGTTTACATTTGATATTCTGATTAAAGTAAACAACTTCTAATAGTTGAAATTATTCAAATAGCAATGTTTTGTTATTTAGGGAGGAAAAATTTTTGCCTAGTCATGCTGTCATGATTTCATGGGATTTATATGTCGGTTAATTTACAATTTTGAAAAGGTAGGTGAATGGAGGTCAAGCAGGACCCCTGAAGGACAATTGGCATGTAAATCGAAACGTTGACAGGCCGAGGAAAAGCTATCAAGTACCAATATCTATATTGTAACTGATACCGCTGCCGCAGATTCATTACTTCAGTCGTTTGTCAAGTCAAAAGAAGAAAAATCAACAGATACACAAAATAAACCAAACAATAATGACCAAGCCTAAGACCAAACAAATTCTATTCAAAAATAATAATGGCATATCATCCGAAAGTTTCGTGGAAGATTCCTAACAAATATTGTTGCTAAGCTGCGACTTTTTATTGCAAATTAAACATACCTATATCCTCAGTCTTCAATGGCCAATTGTAGTAAGGGTGCTCATAATAAATTAAGGCCTCTCAAATTCGAAGTGCAGACTTTATATCCACGTGTTTAATAACTGAAATATTGTTCAAAGCACGTTAAACCCCAGCTCACTCACTCACTCACTCACTCACTTTATATGAAAATGCTTATCAAAAGTTTGATTTATCATATCTCCTAAATGAAGTCTAGTTTTTCATATTATTCTCACTCAAAATGGTTCTATAGCATTTAAAAAAGTATATTCTCATTGTTTTCTAAGGCTTCCATATATAGATTTTGCTTAACATAAATGGCCAAGCAGCCATTTCCTATTAAGCACTCTTTTGTTAATGGTTTATGAAAGCATTACATTTTTTACCATAAGAGAGTTAAAAAAAACCCTGAAAAATATTGAAACTGAAGAAATGTTCAAACACCGGAATCTTGAGCGAGAAATGTGCATGGAAATATACCTGCAAAGCGACCAACTGCCTGACTGTTCTATATTATGCCAACGGACAAGGTTTATAAGTTTGTTAATAACACGCTCAAGCAGGTTGTTGAGGGTCTACATGAATGGTGACTGTAATCATCTGTATTATTCAACTGCACACAAGAGAAGCAAATTTCATTGCAAATATAGATTATCCGGGAAACAGATATTTATATCGGGTTAGACTGTTTGTAGAAGCACAAGACCCGTAATACAGCTTATATAGAATTGCAACACCCAAAGAGTGAACATCCTTTGACACTAAAGTGAGTGTTGCATACCGGTACATATGAGTTATTCAGCAATGTAATAATTGAATTAAACTTTTAAATAGGTTATTTGACTTAAAGATCTCAATATTATGGTTACACAATTTAGATATTTAACTTCATAATGATTCGTTTTTTACTGAAATAAACACATGTTCACTGTAATGAGAAAATTCGTTATGATAGGGGTGAAACGGTTTACTGCGGTGTATTCGTATTGCGGTATTTATTGACGGTTCGGTGCACCCAAAATTTGCATTGAAAATACCGTACCATTCGGTTTTTGTAAATTTCATCTTTTCTCACTATTCTCTTGTTTATTGCTGTCAAAAACTCTAAAAAAATGTCAACACAAACTCATCGTTATCTCATGTATCTGCTAAACGTCATTATAAATCAATCTAGAGTTCAAACGTCATCCAATTGTACTGACGATCTAACTTCCATCCCAAGATGCAAGTAAAATGTCAACAAGAGAGCGTAGTAACGGTAGATTCTATAGGTATGTCAGAAAAATAAAAATAAAGCATGGGCAAGATTCATCAATTAAAAGCTTTCAAACGCAAACGGATATTTAAAAAGCTTTCATAATATAATTAGTAACTCAGTTCGTACTTAAATACATAATATTCTTCTTGGGTCCTCACACGCTACGTGCTTTGTCGAAGCAGGCCTAGGTATCGTATGCGGTTTCATATCCCTGTCTATACGATCCCTGGTCGAAGTGAAGCGATTGATGCGTGGCTTGGTCACGTGGACCAATGAGATTGCAGAAAGCTCCCAGCCGGTGACATACGATTAGCGGTTCTTGTGAGAAAATAATAACGAAAGTACTTTTCATTGACATTGAAAACCCCACGTGATCGATCGATCGAGTTGCATTGCTTAATTTAGTGACCAGTGAATATTAGAAGTGTCATTGAACAGCTATTGATTTATATAAAGTGATAAAACTAAATAATTAAAGTATTAGATTTTGAAAAAAAGTTAAATAATTTGAATTTGCAAACATAACAAGCTCTAATGGTTTTATTGAATTTGAAATAATTTTAAAAGAGTAAAACTTAATTAAGATAATGACTTAAAATTGTCAAATAATCAAAGTTTAATTGAGTCACTAAAATAAGTTCAAATTAATAAATATTTTGACATTTTTTTACAAGTTACAACTTATTTATAATTTCAGATACTCAAGTTGTTCACTGTTGAGAGCAACACTTACTCTCTTTTGAGTGTTTTCTAGTCAGACATTAACTTGTTTCAAGTTGGTCTTTGAGTGTTCAATGTTCAGGACTACACTAGCTCTATTTTTGAGTGCATTCTCGTCAGATATTTGAGTCTTTTTGAAGACTTCTTCCGCAATTAAAGTTTTTGTGCAGTTCACACCTCAGATCTCTTTTATATTTATTGTTAATGAATGGTTTTGAAATATTGATGGACCGAACCGAAAATTACCGAACTGAGAGATCTGTACCGCAATACGCACCGAACCGAGGCAGTACCGTGTCACCCCTAATTATGCATTACGATTTGTTTACTCTTGCTGTTGCATATGTTACCGTGTTTTAAACATTAATGACCGAATCAATACAGAACATGATTGACTAAGCAGGCAATTGAGGGTCTCTATGGGTGTCCTTCAACTGCAATGTTTATAGCTAGTCATTTGCACCTTCAAAGTATATTGACTAACTGATCTGAAACAGGATGTATATTTACTCTGAGAATTCTTTATCCTGTATTCTCAGCAGCAGGTACCTTTAATTCATACTCACGTAAGACACTCTGTCCCCAAGCATAACCTTAGTGGATAGAATTTGTATGTGCGGAGGGGCCGTTGGGGTGGTGGAAGTGGCCAATATTATCATTGTTGAAGAGCATCAATTTGTATTTTTCAGATATCATATTCATTGTTCGTTACAGATGACACTAATGATAGGTAATGAATGCACACAAGACAACCACAAAATGGCCAAAAAATGATTACTGTAAAACAATTCAAGGTGGATCCATGCATAGACCATTTTCTCGCACTTTGTCAGTGATGTCACGCCGAATAATGTTCAACAAAACTATTTTTTTGAACATAGGTCGTCGCATGGAGGAAGGAAACAAATCAACGTAATCGTTTGAAATAAGTTTTGCATGTTGCATGTTTACTTTTTAAGAAACAATTTTCAATAGAATCAGTCATGTTCCACTCTCGACAAGGAAAATATTACTTTTACACTTAAAGATGCTTTTTTCTCCAAAAATATTGAAATAGATAACAAGCATTTCCAAGAGTTTCTTCTACATATATTTCTGAATAATTAAAAGGGTAATCATAAAGGAAACTGTCACTGTTGGGTTTCACCTTAAGACTAAAGATTAATCTGAGACAAAATTTGACATTGTTGGATCCTTTCATTTCATTCCATCAACAATTTTATGATTTAAAAAAATAAATAATTATATGTTCATATTACTATCAGTTTTATTGTAATGTTTTCCAGGTTCTGACCATGCGCAGTTGCAGATTGGGAGATAACTCTAACCACATGATTGTGCTCTGAATGTACAGACGTATTTAAGTTGGTATTAATTAAATAAGTTATCAAAAAAACAAGTCCTCTGCAAAGAACATGACGATAATATGAACCTTTACTGTAACGACTTCGACAAATTCCTGTAAGCTGTTTCACTGTATGTAATCGCAAGGAGCAGCTGACAGAGGTCAAACCAAGACTTCAGGAACGACATCTGGCCGAAAAAATGAGTTGGCAAAGGTCGGGATTAAAAATTTTGGCTTGAAGAAGAAGAAGTGAAATGTCAAGTCTGGAATTAGAAATAAGGACAACAATGAAGGAATCTATAGATTCGCTTAAACAGAAGGAAGATCAGTTGATTAAGAAAGTGAAGATCAAAGTGAGGAGAAGATCTAAAGATAAATTTTAACCAACAGCTTGGTCAATTGAGGAAACATATTGTTATGATGGATTTTAGGACTGACAATGCAGGTTTGAAGATTTAACGGATTAACTTAATAGCTTTCACAGAAGCAGCTATGCTGGATGAAGATATTGATGCTTAAAGAGCCACACCCGGATTTTCATAACATTTTATTTACCTTTGATACGAACCTAAATGTCATAAGTTGTGATATAAAATGTTCATGTCCAAAAGACATGTATATGACAAATACTAATTTTCCATGAAAATCTAAAAACATGGTTACTAGCTATATAATTATATAACCTAACAAACACTATCAACTCCTAACTGCCTTCCTGGCTGTTTTAGATAAGTTTCCAAAATTACGTTTGACTATTTGACACGCGCCACTGTCCAGTTTTCGAACATTTTTGTGACGTTTTACCTTCATATTGTCCCTGTACAAAACAAATTATTTTTAAAATGTTTCTTTAAGGTAACGGTCGATACTTTGCGATCAAATAACACCATTGAATAAATTTAACGTATATGACTCCAACAACTCACAGAGTGGCTCTTTAACTTAATGTGACAAACACGTGCAATGGTTTCTAAACTACCGTTAAAGATTGAATTGCCAATGTTCATGTTACACAAAAGTTTACTCAGTGTTTCCGCTGTTTTTTTACATCGTGACCGACAAGCATTTAAATTACCGGGCAATTGTAAATTTTGTCGGTTAAGTCATTTAAAAATGTAACCAATGAAAATAAAACAGAAAATACTCACTCAAATCTTTCTCACTTTTAATCCGGAAATACCGTGCGGCGTCCTGTGGATGTATGCGCTTCTCTAAGCTGAAACCACCTTCTGCAGGAACACTCGACGAGGGAATATAACAAGCGCAATTGATGCTAACACTGTTTAGTCTGGATTTATATCAATGTAATCCTGCAGAATAACAGTGCATGTGTCTCTAGATTCACTGTACCAAGCCCTGACACAGTTGACTTGAAGGGACGGAAATCATGTTCAGTTCTCTCAAGATCGATGGGCAACCCCGTGACGTCATTTACGTTTTGATCAAAAAGGCTGGCCGAAGTGTTCAAAAATCACTTGTAGGGAATCCCTTGTCTATTCAGAAAGTTCATCTTTAGCTGCTGGAAAGCGACTTGTGTTAAAGACTTGTCAGGACACACAAGCTGTCATCGGGAAAACGACTTTCTAATGAAAGCTCCTCAATAAATCCTTTGCGCGATTTCTTTGGTAATTTGAGACTGATCTCTTATCAACATACTAGAGTTGAGTTCCACGAGAGTCGCCATCCTCAATGTTATCAACAAAATGCTGTTCATCATGTCCAAGATTAGCCACGTAGTTTCTCAATGACTTAAATTAGACTTTCCCTCTGAAACATTGTCACAAGCTTGTCCATGTAACACAGTATGTCTGACAACATGTAGGTTACTGCAACCAACGAGTAGGTCTTGCTTTTCTTCTGTATGTTTACCGCTGTTGCGTTGTGTTGTTGTGATCGGCTGCTTCCTCTTCGATTTCCAATACAAGAGCAGGTAAGAGATGTTTTATTGATTTGACTGCTCTCCCCACTGACAGCCACTTAACAGAATAGGGTTGCTTCACACTTGAAAAGTCCGCGTCGTCAAGGACTTTGGTTTCCTTTCTCAAAAGGTTATAGAGTGTAGCCGAATACTCAATGAATTTGTAAATATCGTTCAGCGTGTGCCGTTATTCTGTGACCACTTAAGAAAATTTCGCTGCATCAGCCGCTGCGAGAGCAACTGTGTAAGCGATCGGCGCTGAATAGAATCGGAATGAGTATAAATGTCCCCTTTTAACGTTGTGTAGCCATTTTTCTTCTGCAGTTCTGTGACTCCCCATAGCACTCTTTTGATACATAATAGTAACAGCTTTATAATGAACTGCACCGTCACGATGTTCCTTCAGCGCTAATATAAATTGATGCACCTTTATTTTGAAACCATTAACTTTTTTCGCCGCTTCACAAATTTACCTACATTATCTTTTCCATCTTCATTACGAAGCCAACGAAATTCCTTCAACCACTCTGTTTTGAATTTGCGAACTGTCGTACTAGAACTTTGATTAGTTTTTCGTTTTTTTTTCAGACATTGACTGACGTGTCGCTAGCTTCGTCATCTGAATTTACTCTACGTTTTCTTGACTTATCTTGAACATTATCTGACAATTAAGTCGTTTTACAGTCTTGTCTGCTTGTTAGTCGACATTTTAAATCGATGACGTCATACAAACGCTTTAGACGACACTCTTAACAACAAACCAGCGTGCGTCAAATTAATCTATTTATAGCCCGGGATTTTACACATTTTGTTATCTTTTTGTTTGATACCATATTGATTTCATTGTTAAAACGTAATTATATAATGCTTGCATCAAAATAAAATAAGATTGATAAGGAGTAAGCCTAAGTAAAGTATGCTTTTGAAATTCTTTGCCGGACATGATGGCCGGAAGCCTTTGAAATTACCGGTCTTCCTGATTTTTAACTGGTCAATACTCGATTTATATCGGATAACGTAAACATTGGTTTTACAGACAATTTAAATGTATTTATGTATATTTGTCACTAAAGATTGATTACAATTATCAAGAAGTTAGTATAATTCAAAGTATTTTCTACTTCTGGCGGTAAATGAAACTCAAGCGGATTCCGTGCTATATTGATGATGATGATAATGATGATGAACAACTTGGCAGGTGCATGCCGTAGACAATATGAGTGAGAATGAATTAAACAAATGGGCTAGTGTTTAAAGACAAGTAAGAAGTACAAGGGTCTGTCTGCTCTGGATCAGTCAACACTGGTTGTAGGTTTTAATGATCCATCCTTTGTGGATCTGATTGATATGGAGGGAACCATCTTGAAGACCTTCACAACACTTCCTGTCATAGGACAGAGTTTCATTTATGCTCTCCACATACATGTCACCAGACAAAACACTGCCCTGGTGTCAGACTGTGGTCTGAAGTTGGTCATCTGTCAGATGAAATTGTATTCAGATACACACCTACTGGAGACAGAGCACTGTTTCATTGAAAAAGGGTCGAATGTTTGCCACTGCCAGTGCAATTTCATCAATATGTGTGCATATTGATGGAGTATAGCTCATAACGCAACTGTATTGATTGTTCAGTCTTCATTGTTTTATTGATTGCATTTGGATAAGTTAAAGCATAATTGCTAATATATTTTCTGTATTTGAGTTTATGTTTTACACGGTTGCAATGATACCTGTAGATATTGCTACAACAGACCTTTAATATATATATATATATATATATATATATATATATATATATATATATATTAATGTAGTTAGTATTAAGAAGGTTTCTTTATTTGTCAGTAATATCTTCACTGGATGTTTTTCAAGACTGCAATGACATTGAAGAAGAAGAACGTTTTTCATGAACAGTAATGTGTACGGTATAATGATTTTGATAATTATTTAAATGCTTTACTACGTTCAACCCATTCGGTTACGACGCATATTCAACAAGCATCCAACGAATCACAATTTCACGTGCGGGAGAATATTGCATTCAATAGATGACGTCATCAAGATCTAGTTTTCTTCGACAAAAAAAAATAAAATAAATGGTTTCCACTCATCCCATTATTCAATAGCTAATTACATTTGTATACTGAAAGGAATCTTTCCATAACTCCTTCTATTGTTGTACCTATATGCTTTATGTTGTACATTATTGACTATGTAACCTAAGGAAACAAGAAAAAAAAAAGTTTTCTTCGACATTTGATGCATATTAGAATAACCTAACATCATGTAGCGTCTTATTTGTGTAAAGCAACATAGTTGAAATGGAAAACTAGTTTCTTTTATGTCTATCTGATTTGGTATAAAGAATTAAACAATTAAACAGAAATGTTATCGTTTCGTATAAAAATTAGGTTTTTGTGTCAAATTAGAAGTAGATGAATTGACACTTTCCCATTGGTTCACCCGTTGCGTTATCAGCTGTCACGGCTCAACACATCCTGCATGTTTTCCGCGTGCTACTTAGAAGCCCTCTGCCATTTTAAAGTGACTGACGCTTTCAAAACGTCCCCACGCCGACAACATTCGTCGCATATATTCATGTATAAATCTAAAAATCAGTTGAATTACACAAAAAAGGGGAAAATATGGTCTCGCCATCTTTCCGGTCATTTTTTAAATAGTATTTCTTCTTTACACTTGATATATACAACATTTCAGTGACTAAGGTTAGTCCATTACACAGTCAACTTTTTACTTCCTTTCAGAGTACTCTTTCTCTTTCTCATAAACTTAATTAATCCATTATGCATCAAAAAGTCAACTTGCGCAGGAAAGAAGAGCTCACAGTTCATATATGCAACATCTGAGTGACTGAGGTTAACCCCTTACACCTTAGCAAACAAAATGTTACTTTTGTAACATTACTAAACGGTTCTGCCTTCTTTGGTTCCAAACTTAAAATAAATGAAAAGTTTATAATTATCTGATGTCGTTGTTGGTGGTATTTGGTTAACTGGAAAATCATGCAACTGGTAAACATGGCTGTTTTATCAAAATGCAAGAATATGTATAGAATATGTCGAGAAATACCTGAAAAGTATTGCGAACACCCCTACTAAATCTGCGTATTTGAATCCGCTCAGCTCCTTCCTAATACCCTGTTAGCACGCACACATGGCCAAACTTTTTTCAAACAGTGGTTGAATGAATGCTGGTTGGAAATAGCCTTTTATTGTATGAATTGTCTGAAAATCAACACCGATATTTCTCAAGTGTCGATCACAGAGGATTTAGTCTATCACTCGCATTGTGAGGTTATCTATATAAGTTCTAGTAGTAGCTTACCCTGTTTTTCTGACTTCACTGCTTGCTTGCTTCAGCCTGATTCGGATCCATGAGTGCGCTTGATTTACAATTTACAATCACAACTTTCTGAGGGGTGAGTGAAAAAGAAAGCAACAGATATGGGAACCCCTGTCGATGCCAATATATAATACTTATTTGATACCGAGTCTGTGCACAACGGGGAGTATGTCAACCCTATAGTCCCCATGGATGTGGGGCGGATCTGTTTTGTCACTCCATGATGCCTGGTGAGTTATGTTTACCCTACATTCTGCTTGAAGATAAAGTAGTAGTATTTCCGGGAGTATAGTGCGCCCTATTGAGTTGAATCAACCCCGTCCTGACCATGGAGTTGATATGACAGTACATAGCCTGGTGAATTTTAGTCGGTATCTACTATTCGGGAGTTGAGTCAACCTTATACTGCCTGCTGACTTAATTCGCGCCTTACTACCCGGGGAGTTGAGTCCGCAATATACTGGCCTGTGAGTTAAGTCGACCCTGTGCAGCCCTTAGAGTTAAGTCGGCCTTATACTGCCTGGTAAGATGAGTCGATAGTGTGCTAACCGGTGGTTTTGAGTCATACTGCCCTTGTAGTTGAGTCAGCAATAGAGTCGAGTATAGATCGGGGAATTGAGTCGGCACCTATCCTGCCAAGGAAGTTAAGTCAACCCCATAATACTTGTGGAGTTGAGTCGTCATTCTCCAGGCATGGGAGTTGAGTTCACCCTTTCCTGTTCTTAATCTTATATTGCCTGAAACATTTTTCAAGCAAGCCTACATGACCTTTGTGATACACAGTGTACCTTTACAAAATTGACCCATTTTGAAAGGAAACTATACCCTTTATAAATTTGGTCCTCCAAAAGATGACAAACAACAATTTGTGTTTAAACTGATTTGAAAATGATATTTCAACCTTCTTCTACACAACAGTTATTTATAGTCAATAACGCGTGTATCCACCCTGTGCATTGACGACAGCTTGTATCCTGCGTCGCATAGTAGCAGTGTACCTCCTTATTTCTTCTATGTTGAATCTGCGCCATTCATGATGTAAAGCAGCTTCCAACTGTTGAAGAGTTTGCAAAGGAGGGTCATAGGCTCTCACTCGACGATCGATGAGGTCCCAAATGTGCTCCAAAGGGTTCAGATCAGGACTCATGGCAGGCCATGGTAATATGTCTACTGCAATAGTGACCAGAAAGTCCGTCACAGCACGTGGGGTCTGGCGTTGTCATCCATAAATAACAGCCTTGTGACAATGTCGAAATGGGGTACCACAACTGGTTTCAGTACTTCCTATCTGTATCGATCCCCTGTCATTAACATGCAGTAAGAATCGGATTTCATCTGACCAATGAACTTTGCGCCAAATCCTCTGATTCCAACCTCTACTTGCCAAACACTATTGTAATCGTAGTCTTTTTTGCTGATCACTCAGGAAGGGCCGTTTGACAGATCGCCTACACCTCAATCCAGCATGTCTAAGGCGATTACAAACAGTCCGGGATGATAAACGACTATTGGGTTACAGGAGTTCCTTCAGAATTGTACCCGACGCAAACGGATAACGTCGTGTCAGCAGTGCTCTGTTTACACGCTAAATAGTTTTTGTCTGGCCTTTAGATTTTTTTGTTGGAATTTCCTCACTAAACGACTGACCACCGTGTAGTTAACGTTTATTCGCCTTCGTGCCACAGTCGGTCACAATTGAATTCCATTTCGAGGGCTTCAGAATAAAGACCCATTTCAGGCATGCGTGCAAACTGCTTTTTCAGAAGATCCTTGGTTGTGATAATGCATTTCGTCCCTGGTTGTGTTTGTGCGACAAAACCTACTAAATATCACAAGGTGTTACAGCATCAATATCATACACACTTGCAAACATATTGTTAGTTAAACTAGGGGGTGCTTAACTTTTTTCCTTATGTATAGTTGTGTTAAAAACCGGGTAGATCAAAACATAGATTTTCCTAATTGAAAACAAAGTACATAAACATAATGATCATTTAAAAACAACTGAGTTCTACTGTTCTAAACACGTTAACCCTTTATTGCATCAGTCAAATACGTCATCCTATTACAAGAGATGCTGCTTAAATTCTAGTGCAAATGCTTGCTCATTCTAGACTTGATTATAGTAACAGTTTGCTGATAGGAATCAGTAAATGTCAACTATACAAACTTCAGAAGGTTCAGAACACTGCAGCATTGATGGTGACTAGAACTTAAGCATCTGCACTGGCTTCCAATTGAAGCAAGAATCACGTTCAAAGTCCTCTGTATGACACACAAATGTCAAAACAATTCCGCACCATTATCCCTTATAAAGATGTCAAATGACTATATCCCTGCATAAACTCTTCGATCACAGAATTTGAATTTTCTCAAGATACCAAACTATAATCATACCAGTCGTGGACAGACATCTTTTAATAATGCTGCCCCTCGACTTTGGAATCAACTTCCTCACGTCACCAAGATATCACCTTCACTGACTGTTTTTAAATCAAAACTATAAACACTTGATTTTTTTCATTCTATTATTCGAAGACATTACTTCATGACATTTTCCGACTTTTATCTGACCATCTCGTTCATGCTATCAATCGTCCTTCTCAAATGCTCAACTCAGTTACAAAAGTTTTGAAACAGAGATACATACACATATTGCCAGTAAAGCTCGAAATGACAAAAATGAAATCTTAATATTAGTGTTCTCAACTTTGCAATAGATGCATTTTGGTTCATTTTGTGTACTTCCTAAACTTATCATTATTTTTTTTTCTTTTTACACAGAAATTACCACGATTTTACATTGACTTCGACTCACATTTTACATTGACTTCGACTGTATAAAATTTTATCATCACGTGGATTGCTGGTTGTTCACGTGACGCAGATATTTTACAACTGTTCAATTTCAATATCAGTCTTTTCCTTCATGATAAAACCTACGTAAAACTAACAAAACCTAACGCATGCAATCGTGCATAACCTTACAAAATTGAAAAGAGATTAGCACAACTACCCTTCTTGAAAGTTTATTATGACATTCCCGTCACAAAATTTGTTTTTTTTTATCATACAAAAGGTTTGTTATTTAACGAGAGAATATCATAAATAACAAATTTACATAGGGACATCCGCTCCCTTTCACCAATGGAAAATTAAATTGAAATTCTATGATTGGCAAAGAAGTTTGGATATTTGAACAAGTTTCATAAAGGAACATTCCTTAAACCAATGATAAAGTGCTTTTAACGTTTATGAATTGAACAAAATTGGAAGGAAGTATTTAAAATGGTCCCATTCAACAAAGGAACAATTCAAGGAAAACCGTTTTTGACGGTAAATATGCAATTGGGCAAATTTCATTTAACACAACTATGTATTCATGAGCAAACTTCCTTGTTTCTGGAGTCATGCACTCACAGTGCACGATATCGCATCAACGTCATGAAAGAATTGAGAACATATAATTTTAAACCGATATGATAGAATCATTGAAGAAAAAGGCAATTTTGAGAAGGAGACTCTTCCATAAGGTTCTTAATTTTCATCGTATACATAAACATAGGAGTTGAAGGGATCGAATGACATATGAAAAGCAAGAAATCGCAGACGATGTTGGATTTTGCTGTCGTATCTGGGATAACTGTTAAATCGATTAATTTGTCATGCTTGAGCGATATCGTTTAGATTCACTCCTTACACTAAGTGGCGCAGTTTGTTGTTTTGGCCATCAAATACTTTGCTTCAAATTTGAATTCTCAAATAATGAACTGTATAATTAAAATTCGTGAACATTCTAGTTTACCTGACGAGATAGCATTGCAAAATTCATTACATGATAAACTCATGTAGAATAACACGATATATGAGAAACGATACTGAAAAAATCAAACGAAGGGTGTCGGGTACAGAATTAAGATTGTCATGTCTGCATAAGGCTTGATTAAGTGGTCCAAACACAGGTAGAATAAATAGACCTATTCCAAATCCCCAAAAAGTGTTGATGATTCAACAATGAAGATGTTGTACATTAACTCTTTCATGTGGGTTGTATCATACTGTAAAACAAAATATATTTTTGGTTAATGCCAATAGCCTCAACACTGTGACATACTGAACACATCAAGAAACTTATCATTGTCAGTTTAAGCATAATAAAGTTCCTTCATCGAAATGTGAATATGAAAGTTTTTATAAATCATTCGAGGTTTTTTATTATCAACCTTTTGAAACGAAGCTGCATATTCTTGCATTTATATTCACAAACTATATATGTGTCTCGATACTATATATTTATTTATTTGATGTATGTAATTGTGAGAGATTACCATAAGAGGAGTTTGTTAGTCATCCAAGAATTTTCGAGAATAAAGTTATTGATAGGAAATTATTGGATGGTTATTTCAGCGAATGACGTCGCCCTTGTTCTTTTTGTCTGACATACTGCTTTAGCTTTGTAATGACTTATTGCACATCGGGTCGTGTTGACATGTTGCCACGTAACGGAGGCCTCGCTGTTTAAGTATGCGGTGAACGCAGTTAAGGAAAAGTATGACAGTCAGTCAGTGTTATCCCCCACGCCTGGAGTCCATAACGTATTTCCATCTCAAACAAAACTCTTCGATACTTTGAGTGGTAAGGTCCTCACACCCCTCTCAGTAATAAGAGCATCGGTACAGAATGCATCCATCTTTGTCATATGAACTTCATTGCACATCTGTTTTGTGATAAAAAGCTTCACAAAACATCAAAATATGTTTCTCATTAACTGGCAATTTCTTTTGTGTCAAACATAAAGATTTGTATCCGATAACTGTTTTATGAATCCCCATGGATAAACTGACAACAGCATCCAGTTGCAGAATTCCATTACATGCTGCTTTGATTGATAAAATATTTCACTGAGATAAAAATGCCTATTGATAAAAATATTCAATAGCAAAAATGTCTATCATAACTATCATTAATTGACTAAGTCTAATTTTGGTTTAGTTTAAGATTTACTTCCTATGTTGTTTTTTGATATTATTGCCAAACTCAAATATCATAGCTTTAATTATAATTTTCTAGAAAGTGCATACTTGTAGATATAAGAAATTCTTCTAAAATATATATATTTAAATCGTTGAAGTCTGAATTACTTTCCTCTGGTTTACTGGACTGCCTTCTTTCCAATCTGATCAAAGACAGCGCTACGGGAAATAAAAGATTCAACATGATACTCACTGGGATACGAATTTGTTCCAATAACTGATACCTCGCCACACGGTTTCACAGTCGTTTTTTCACATGTTTTGTTATCTGTATGATGTTATCATAACCTAGTCATTGGTGGACCAATCATATCATCGCGTTTAAAAAGATCCGGTCATGTAGTGAGATTGGTTCACGGGAGTTTTTTTTTGTTGTTTTTTTTAAAATGTTTTTATTCACTTCAGTTGGATACAATCAAAGGTGGGTACAGTTGAGAGGGTAAACAAGAATTTATGACATAATAAACATGAACAGATGACAAATGTATTTTTTGCAATCAGCAGTGGGAATAGAAAATACATATGAAAAGATTTATCCCTCATAAGTGATAAATTTAAATCAAACGTTTAAAGGACATCTTTGAGATGCACCCATTTCCTATCGAAAGAATTCATGTTAAAAATTTTTCGTGCAATATATTTCTCGATGTCAAAAACATCTTTTAAAATCTTTTAAAATATTGTAAAGTTTGGTTTCAAACGTTTGATGTTCATAACAAATATATGACGTTTAGCTAATAATATTATGTGATTTAGCAAGTTGCTATTGGTTGAACAAAATAAAATATCCAGTGTTGAAATTTCGAGTGTTTGATTAAATGATCTGCTTAAGAAGTTGGCGATTTCGTTCCAAAACATTCGAATGATTGGGCATTCCACATATACATGGTAAATATTCTCACTTTCTCCACATGATTCACATACATCATTATCAACTAATTTCATTTTTAGCAACTCCCGTTTCGTATAGATGGCTCTGTGGATAAACTTGTATTGGAATTCCAAAAGCTTAGTATCTTTAGTTGATTGTCTATATCTCAAAAATGTTGAATTCCAATTGATAAAACCATTTAAATCATTATGCCATTTGTTGCATACTTTCGGTAATGTACCTGTTGCATCAGATATAAGATTGTCGTAAAATAATCTTGATCCCTTTACAGGAGCAATAAGATCCTTAAAAGGAGAATCTAGTGGCATATCCCTTACGGTTGCCAAGTCAAAAGAGTAAATGACATCTTTCCATTTTCTTGGAATGCTAAGTATGACTCTATTAAGATCAAGCACTGTGCCTTTAACATCATATTTTGTTTTGATTTCTGCAAATGTTAAGAATTCATGATCTTTGCAAATATCTGGTATAAATATGGTAAAAATATATGGTTCACGGGAGTTACCTGCCCCTAGACACTATACTTGTAGTTAATCAAGTGTGTTTACGTTTAATGGGGCTGCGATTAGACTTGAAAACAATATTAAAATTGGGGTTATTGGTTTATGATGCTGTTTTCGATAAGCTTTTTATCGTTATATATGTCGACAAGGGGATAACGTAATATAGAGCTCTTGGTAGTTCCAGTGTTTGTTATCACAAAAACACTGTTTTACATTTAAACACTTCAAACCACAAGCTGACGTAGTCGGTTTAAAAAGTACGAAGTTTGTTATAAATGAATCAAACGTAACTATTCATCTGTATTGGACTCAATGTTAATATAGAAAAAGCAAAGAAATGTACTTCTCTAACATATTACTGACACACAATATCCTAAAATCTACAATATTAAGGAGATGCAGCAGAGCATGACTTTGTAAAACATTTGAACCAAATAAACATATTCATATGCAACGTCTTTACCTTGGACATGACCGGAATGCCTAAAAACTACCTCTTTTGAACCACCGTGTAAGTTATCTTAAAATTCGAAACATGACATTAACAATATCCGTGTTGGCTTTTCAACAGACTGTCTATTCATATGATTATTTTAGTTGAAGTTGAAACGTCAAAATAAAGATAAAACTTTGATAAGACGAAATTTAGTATCTGTCGCGCTACAGGTCAAGACCAAATGCAGCATCTACATCGATAATGGGGGGTTATTCCCATCTACCCAGCCCTGCGTTAATTAATCCTATCTATTAGGGATTAGGATTAGGCTGGCTAGCCTCGGTGAAGGGGGAGAAAGTTACCTGCGAATTTATATCCATGTAATTTTAAATCCAGGAGAAAAATGTATGTAGACAGTGAAGTAAACTTTACCAGTGACGAATTGGTATTTATTTCAAAGCCATTTTCATTTGAAGTACATGGATACTTTTATTTATATTTTTTTACAGCTAGTGTGTTGTTGCTTAATAATAGACTACTTTAAACAAAATTACGAATTTTTTTATTTTTGCATTTGATAACAGTTCAATCAAAGTAGCATTGAAGACAATTAGTTTTGACAGGTGAACTGTTAATCATCCCGGTATGATTGCACTCAGTCGTGAGTGTGCTTGAGTACCAGTTCACATCAAATAATTATGTTTATTTAACTGAGTGAACACATATCATAAAGAATCAGTATAAATGTGTCCTTGAAAGATGTCAATGTCACTTCACCATGGCAAACGCACAGATTGCAAACAGAACTCGCTACATTCCAAATGGTCGAGGAGGTCACTATTTGATTCACATGGGATACAAATTCTGTATTAAAACTAGAAAACCGATGTCTGTTCATTGGAGATGCTGCAAGAAAGATTGCCGTGCTACGATCAACACTAAAGATGGTATCGTGACCACATACACAAACCAGCACAACCACCAACCAGATGAGAGCAAGATTTCTGCAGACGCCCTCGTTGCTGACCTTCGGGAATCCGTCAGAAAGACATCACGATCGATTAATGCCATGTATCAGGAAACATTATCAGGTAAATATGAGTACATATTTCTACAGGCTTGATACAATCAATGAAATAGAAAATGTATAATAATAAGATGAGATAAGTTTTTTAAAGTTGTTTATTCATTTACAAATATGATATTCATTTTACATAGATATCTGTTTGCATCATGTTTTCATACTTACTGACAATTTATTTATTTGTTTCAGACTTGAGAAGCACTAACACAGAAGTCCAAGTCATCGGCAATATGTTCGCCAACATCAAGTCCACTCTGTATCGATCCAGAGCAAAGGATATCCCGCCCCTTCCCAGACACCGTTCCGAGATCGACCTGCCAGACCTCTACACCAAGACATCCAGTGGGGAAGACTTCCTCATTGCAGCTGACGGCGATGACGACAAGATGCTGGTGTTTTCGACACTGGGCAACCTCCATCACCTGAGCCAGGCAGACACATTCTTCTGCGACGGTACCTTTGACAAGTCACCTGAGATCTTCACCCAGCTGTATTCCATCCATGCGTTTGTGGATGGTAAGATGTTCCCTCTAGTTTATGGACTACTCCCCAACAAGAAGCAGACAACCTACCAACGGTTCTTCAGTCACGTGAAGGACTTTGCTGCAGCCAACAACATCATCATCGCTCCCACATTTGTCTTTACTGACTTTGAAGTTGCAGCACAAAATGCAGTGACCACTGTGTTTCCGGGTACCACCACGAAGGGCTGTTTTTTCCATTATAGCCAGGCTATATGGAGAAATGTACAAAAGCATGGACTGACGCAGCAGTATGCAGACAACCCCCACGTCACGAAGCTTGTACGTCGTGCAATTGCCCTACCCCTGGTTCCTCTGGACAAAGTAAGTGACATGTGGCTGTATGCCCTGGAATCATCCCCTGACGATCCATCGACTGAAGGATTCAAGGACTACGTGACAGGCTACTGGGTTGAAGGTGACCATGGTCGTCAGATGTGGAACCACTACAACACCGTCGGTCCCAGAACAACGAACCACGTTGAGGGGTGGCACAGAAAGCTGACAACTGTAACATCGGAGTGCCACCCAAACCTCTTCAAAACCATCAGCTTCTTGAAGAAGGAGCAGGCTTACACTGAGGCCTGCATCATACAGCTGAATCATGGTGGCAGAGCTCCACCAAGGAAGAAAAAGTACCGTCAACTTGATGATGCTTTGGACACTTACAAAAGACGCTATGCAAGTGGGCAAGTGTCATGCGAGGAGTACCTCGATCTGGTTGGCCATTTGACAGGCTACTGAGATGTTTATGATATGTAACCATTGTTGCTATTTCATGCCAATGTCCATTCAAAGTACTGAAATGTTTATGATATGTAACCATTGTTGCTATTTCATGCCAATATCCATTCAAAGTGCTACTACAATTGTATAAAATAAAAAATTTAACTATATTAATAGTGTTTGTCCCTTTTTTCATGGGTTAACCCTTTTTCATAGGTATCAAATTTGACCCTGTCCCTTTTTTCATGGGTTAACCCTTTTTCATAGGTATCAAATTTGACCCAGCACCTGTTGTTTTAAGGGATTATACCGCTTGACTGGTTCAATTACCCTAGATAATAGGGCTGGGTGGATGGGAATATTGCATAATGGGACGGGGAACGACTGATTATTTTTCCCGAGTTTAATAACTTGTAATATGGCGAAATAATTAAACAATAACTCGATATGCAAGATAATTACACAATTATTATATCGAAGGAATGATAGTTTCCCGTCATGAGATGATTATTATCTAAATTGCCCATAAGTATAATTTTAAAGATCAAACTCAAATACAATTGAAATAAAAGTTTCTCTATAAAAGATAAGGGTGGCGAATGTCAAAATCCAGACGCGTGTGCACTGTGATGTGGCTTTACCTGACACGGTAGACCATAATTTAGTCTAAGAAATTTGTAAAAAATGTAAATTCATAATATTTTTTGGCTCCTAATTTCATGTGTATTAAGTCAATCTAGACTTGCTGAATGTGGTCCTAGACTGGATAAAAGCCTCCTATATATACATAGTTATGAATCAGGACTATTGACACGGCTAAATTGTCATTTGTGAAATATATGCAAAATGAAAACTAAGGTTTATTCTTTCTTGTTGTATCCGTCATCTAAACTGGTTACATTTGACAGTTTTGTATTCATTTGAAAAAATTAACGACGTCCTACAGTAATACAACAAGACTGCTCGTGCTGAAATTTCTGTGATGTATTCGGTGGCACGGTATCCGATCCTGTCATTGACGCCATACCCATAGCATGAAAGCAGGTGCTTTCTTCGCGATTAAGTTTAACGTTCCATTATCATTGATTTCTATAAAAAAAAATCATTACGCGTTTGTTTTGCTGCGTCACATATGAGAAACAGCGATTGGCACCTACGTCGAATATATTAACCTTGTTAAAATACAGGTAAAGAATTTACCTGTCTGGAAAAGTTTGAAAGTGTATAAATAGTCCAGGCAGGTTAATTGGTTCACAGCAATCAATCAAATGCCAGGAAAATTCCGTTTGACTGACAGGAAAAGAACTACCCAGTGTCCATCATCCCATTTGTATGTAAAGCAATAATATGTAGATATGCGTGTTAAGGCTAGAGATCTGTATTTAGCTTCTTGGAATCTGAGGTTCCCCTTAGCAAAGTCTTTTTTCGGTAATAAAGCAATGAACAACTTATAAGGTAGACATGTAATGCTGAATTAAAGTTTGAATTTAAACTAATTTGATATGTTTAACTAATAAATATAGTTTTACGTTTTTGCATTGACCTCAAAACCTTAAAATGAGCGTTATATGTTTTTGAATAAATGATTTACAAATGTGACAAGTTGCTGCTCAGAAGACACGACTTGACGAGATTTAGTATTGATATGGTAACCGTTTATCCATTTCGCTCATTATTAATAAATTGAACGTTTAACAGAATAAAAAATGTCATTCGCTGTGATTTGAAAAATATACCTATTTTACTACACAGAATTATGATAACCTTTTATCAATTAAGATACATCATGTATATATATATATATCTTTAACATCACATATTTTTGTTATATTAATGAATATATATGTATATGTATATAAATAATGAATACGATGATTCACAGAAACGTTAAAATGTATCTTACAATTAACTTTTACCAATTAACTTTCTATTTTAATCAATAAAAAGTTTGCTTACCCACACAGTGCATAAAACTATGGAACTCTATTTCATTAGCTCGATTGATAAACACGTGTTCACACATAAATGGTCGCATGCAGGTGACATCTTGTTTTAACACATCAAGGGATGTCCATGGACGTAGCATTCGCAAAGTGACTTGATTTCGGTGGTACCCCCTACACATTTCCAGGCTAAAGGCCTACAGGTGCAAGGATTGTCAGGATTCATCGGCAAAATGGGAACATCAGACAACGACATCCAGCGATCCATCCAGTTATATTATGTTTATTGTGTAATGTTGATGGTAATGTTAGCGATTTACCGAATGTAAATTTTCTCGGATTTTGACATTTTTATGTCATTTTTATGATCAAACGTACTTGGTAGGAACGATTTTGAATAAGCAGATATTCTAATTGAGGGATTTTGTATAAATGATGAATTTCTTAAGTCATACGGACTGCCTGCCGACAGGTTCTCTGGAAGTAGGTCACATAAGTACTGTTACCATTTCATACAAAAGGGGTCTTGCTGATTAAGATATGAATTTATTTATTGAAAAAGGTATTCAAGGGTTTATATCAACAGTTTCCAAGAGGAATGCTTTAAAAGCTGACACCACCTACATAGAAGGATATGATGCAAGTAAACCATCTAGTTATATAACACATATAATATATATATTTTTTTCTTAATTTAAATATTATTATCATTCATTAATCAACAAAAGCCAAAGCTTAATTCAAAACTTTAATCTAATATTCTTCAATTCAATGTCCATTTGCAAGTTATTTTGTAATGCGCTACATATGTAGCATGCAGTCTATATGTATGAAATGTAACTCTGCAACATATGTATCTATGCAATGTATTGTGACGTCATAATTATTACTCATGACGTCATAACAGACTGATGGGACCTTATGGTCGAAAGTACTTGTGAATAAATCGTCTTGGTTTTCTTCAACAAATTATTATATAGTTATTATAGTTATTATATATATATATATATATATCATATCGTTTCATCCCTGATGAGTCAATACTATTGACGAAATACTAGTATCGGATTAAAATGATTCTTCAAACGACTATGTGAAGTATGTTATATTTAATCTATATATATATATACTCCCTGAAGATATCAATGAAACATGTTGGAGTAATGATGGCTATGTGTCATTTTTTGTCTTTGAATATATATCTATATATATATATATATATATATATATATATATATATATATATATATATATATATATATATATATATATAGAAAAACACATTTGTTAAAGAAAACCAAGATGATTTATTCACAAGTACTTTCGACCATAAGGTCTCATCAGGTGAATGATGGTATAACGAGGGCCGTTAGCTTGGATCAAAAGAAACTCAGGGAATCAGCCCATAACAGTAAATCCTCTTCCCAAACCGGCATGAACGCAAACGCTTCCATCTCAGGAACCAGTCAAATTGAACATGCAGATAAGAGTTGCCTCCCATTAATTACTACGTTTAATCCAAATCATAATAATGCCCTAAGCTTGGTAAATCAACATTTACCTGTTTTACATCAAAGTCAAAGGATGAAACGGATATTGAGAAATTATCATATTGTTAATAGTCGAAGACAGCCCCGAAATCTAAGGAAAATATTGACAAATTCTAAATATGATTCTAATACTGATAAACCAGAGGTCCGAAAATGTGGCGACAAAAGATGCGCAACCTGTAAAATTTTGATTGAAGGTAGTTCAGTTAGATTCTCACGAAATAAAACGTTTTCTGTAAAAAGAAGTATGACTTGCGACTCAAAAAATGTTATTTACATGATTTCATGTCATGGATGTCAGGAAATATATATCGGGAAAACAGAGCTAAAGTTAAAAAGAAGAATGAATCTTCATCGTTCACAAATTAAACAAAAGCATAATCGCACAATCCCTCTAAGTGCGCATCTAGAAACATGTGGAAAAAATATGTATTCTGTTTTCCCGATATACAAAGTTGATTCCACTGAATCTAATTGCTTGGCGGGAAAGGAATTATTATTTATTAATAAACTAAAGCCAAAGCTTAATTCAAAACTTTAATCTAATATTCTTCCATTCAATGTCCATTTGCAAGTATGTTTTGTAATGCGCTACATATGTAGCATGCAGTCTATATATATGTAATGTATCTACGCAACATATGTATCTATGCAATCTATTGTGACGTCATCATTGTTAATCATGACGTCATAACCGACTCAACGTCATTCACCTGATGAGACCTTATGGTCGAAAGTACTTGTGAATAAATCATCTTGGTTTTCTTCAACAAATGTGTTTTTCTATATAAGACTTGAGAGGTGGAACTGCATGAACTGTTTTATATATATATATATATATATATATATATATATATATATATATTCAAATAACCTTTAAGAGTCAATATTTACCTACAGGGGGATTTAAGTTAGGTAATTTCTCCATTCCCATCAAAATTACGTTAAGGATAACATACAAGTAACCGTCCATTCGTGAAAAAGAATGTACGAGCCGCGAAGCGGCGAGGACATTGTTTTCACGAATGTACGGTTACGAGTATGTTATCTGACTTAAAATACAGCCTAGTTTAAAGTGTTTTTTGTATGACCTGCTTTGGTTTATGATAATAACATTCGTATTTCATTGCATGATTATAACACAAAAAACGTTTTTCAATAAAACAAAATCCTTTAAAAAAATTTGAGATGGTCCCAACTGGTTCACCGGTAATTCTTAATGCACGTGCAACGTAACCATCTTGCCGGTACATTCTTAATGCACGTGCAACGTTACCATTTCGCCAGTACATTCTTAATGCACGTGCAATGTAACCATCTAGCTAGTACATTCTTAATGCACGTGTAAACTGTTCAAAGTGACAGTGAGCTTTACGGATTTGCTATAAAAGAAGCATTGTCTCTGTTGAGCTTGGACATTATGTACGGTAATTTTTTGCTTGAGTGTGACGAAATGGCTGAGTATCCTCAGTTTGAGGACATTTCTTCTGACGATGATGCTGTATTAACACAGGCCTCAAAGAAATTTGAAGAATCTTTTTCACGCGCAAGTACTACTGTGGCTAAAGATTTTTCATCGGATGACGACCAGATATTAACACAAGGTGCAAGTCAAATTGAAGAAGACTATGGACGGTTTGCTGCTCCAAAAAGTGATACGGAAATGACTTTGTTGAGCAAACGACAGTAAGTATTATACTAATTTTCTATCCTGCCTTTGGTCATTACTACCTTGTTTTCATTTAATAAATGTAAAATACATTAACTTTCGTTCATGCAAGTAGGTAACTCTAAGTTTATTTCCATTTTAAATTTCTGAATTTTACATTTAACAAGTATTAATGACACATTTTTATGATGCTTTTAAAAGGAATTGCAATACAGCAAAGATGGCACTCTTCTTTTATTCAAGTTTTCAAAAAAATGCTGAAAGTTTAGTGCAAAGTTGACAGGACATTTTCTTTAGAAAGTTAATATTAATTTTGAATGTTTTACAGATTATCGGAGAGTACCAAACATAAGTACAAGTGGGCTGTTAAAACATATAAAGACTGGGTGGAAAATAGAAACGCTGTTATGAAACGCCAAGGAACAGGACCGTTATTCAAGGTTAACTTGGAAGAAATGTCTGTAGAGGAGTTGAATATTGCCCTTAGTAGATTCATCACTGAAGTAAGAAAGGTGAACGGTTCGGATTACCCTGGATCTACTTTGTACGAGATTTTAACATCCATTCAGCTGTACCTGGAACAGTGTGACGTAGAAGTGAACTTTTTCTCAGAACCCATGTTCATTCAATTGAAAAATACACTTGATTCTGTCATGAGAGAAAGATCTGCTAATGGAATAGGCACTTCACGACGTCAAGCTCAAGTTATCAGTGAGGAGGAGGAAAATTTGTTGTGGAACAAAAATATCCTCGGGAGTGAGTATCCTCAACAGTTGCAGAATACCCTCTTGTACCTACTCGGCATCAACTTCGCCCTCAGAGCAGCTAAGGAACACAGAGCCCTACGACTACAGCATTCTCAACTGAGCCTGACAACTGACTCCAGGGGTAAAACGGTACTGCGGTATACAGAGGATGTATCAAAAGCACGACATGGAGGACTGAAACACAGGAGAAAGTTACAGAAACTTGTTGATGCCTACCCAAATGAATCTGATAGCAGTCGATGTATAGTGACTTTATATAAGAAATATGTCACTCTGTGGTAAGCAATATATTTGTATTCAATTCAAATGCACTTCATTCAACATTACCGGTTTATGCTCAATAAAAACTTTTGAAATGCTATTTGGTATACAACTTACTAAAATTAATATGGTCACTTCACATTTGAGTTCTTTAAGTTCGTTTGTACGCGCAAAGGCATAACTATGTATTTAGGCTTATAAAAAAACTACTGTTCTGTTTTTCAGTCCCCCTAGCGCCAAGAATTTCTACCTGCGACCTTTAACCAAACCACGCCCAGGACAGTGGTACGGTCTCGCACCGCTAGGACTACATACTATCGCATCAACAGTGTCGAAAATGGCAGCCGCTGCTGGACTACAAGGATTCAGAACCAATCATTCCCTGAGGGCAACTGCAGCAACACGACTTTATCGTCACAATGTAGCTGAACAGCTCATCAAGGAGACAACAGGCCATTCTTCAGACGCAGTACAAGCCTACAAGAGAACATCTGAGCAACAGAAGGAAGCAGTGAGTCGTGTTCTTCAGTGTCAAGATCAGAGAGCTATGGATACCGGAACAATCGACATTGATAAGAATGCTGCACGCAAGGGATGCACTTTCAACATCAGTTGCAAAGTCAACATCTTGTAAATCTTGGTTCAATAAATATTCGACATCTGAATGTGTTTTAGTGATGTGTTATAAAGATGCTATAGAAATGACGTTATACATCATTATACAAACAATTCACCAATTCTGAGAACTTTGTAGGGGCCGTCTTAAAAAAATTACTGCTCAATTTGTCGCTTGAAAAAATAGATTCGTGAAGGATAATGTACGATTGAAAGAATAGGGTGACGTCACTGCTGTATTTTAATCTTATTTAATGATCGCCTACCATTAGTTCTATTTTCTAAATCCCAAAATAGTTGTTGGTTTTTCATTTTCATAACAAAAACATTGTATTCAGTTGATTGATTATTCTTTAATTTAACGTCAGTCTAAGCTTAATTTCTTAAGTTCACAAAGTAGGAATCTTTTCCAATATTGTCCTCACAGTTTGTTTTTTTTCATTTTGAGTTCTAACTCACCTGCTTATTTTTTCTTTTTACAGAAAGAATGAACAATTTTTTTTATTTCTTACTTTCATCAAGTATGTTTGCAAAAAAAGGCTATGCCAGTCTAAAGCTCAATATAAGCATCGTTTTCGTCAATGTTCTCATTAGTATCTTAATATTCTTCAATTGCATCTTTCAACATAGATATAAATAAGTCAATATATACATGCTTTAAGAGTAAGTAAGAGTAAGCCCCTCCCTCTTTCTTGGTTATACTGCAGTTTTCGTGATTGTGTACTGTAGGTCCTGTGGAATCAAGAAAAACTTTTCCTCAACCAAGTATACTTCTTGAATCAGGATTTAGTTCCATCCAAATATCCTGAACATATTAGCTGATTAATATCTGTTGTTACACCACTAGGGCATGTTATGTCCATTGTTCTGACAGGTTGATTTTCTACGTAACTACACGAACAGAGGTTGATATGTATTTGAATAACTCCCGAGTATGCCATTTGACGTCTCCAATTAGGGGATATTAACACCTTTAATGAATGTTATGTCAAATGTTCTGACTGAAATCACCTTGTACCTGCTCGACTGACGTGACAGTCAAAATTTCGAAGTTTTACAAATAAGAGTAGAAAGGAAGAGTTGAAGCGCGGTTCGAACGCGAATCTTCGGAACAGCGAGCAGCGATCTTATCCATTCAACCACGGAGACTGCGATGGTGATAGGGGTGCATTTTGTCTTGTCATCTTCCTTCATGTTGGGTTTTTAAATACTATATATACAGTAATAGTAAAAGATGTGAAAACGTTATTTTACGATGGGAAAATATTTATTTCGTGTTTTCCACGTGGTGTAATCTCTGTCAGATACCTTACGTCCTCGGCTTCGCCTTGGACTTGGTATCTTCCCTCGAAAATTATACATCGATAATTTTCAAATATTGTCTCTCGGCTTAGCCTCGAGCCAATATTTGAAAATTCCCTCCGTGATAATGTTGTATTTAAAGCAAAATATGAAAACGATGTGCTAATAGTTTTATCAGATGCCATACGAAAGGTTATGTCTAAATACCCTAGGGAGGTTATGTGGAACGTTTTAATTTAAAACTATTTAAATTGATCCTAATTGTTAGAAAATGTTATCATACCTATCAATAAACAAACCCACGTGGTGTAAGACGTTTAGACACCCCATCACGGGAGTTATGGATTAAACCTCTCGACTTCGTCTCGAGGTTATAATCCATAACTCCCTTGACGGGGTGTCTAACCTTAACTTAAACTCCTCCGTAAGGCTTATCATGGATGAAGTCGAAAAAATCTTTCAAATAATCAAATTTGTGATTTTGTTTAAAATCTACAAACTTACTATTCACCATGCCATCTCCCTATACTCAAAATTCGGGATAATAACAAATAATATAGCCTACAATATTCAATTCAATTGGTCTACGGTATTCCTTGCAAGGCATTGCCTATTTTCGTTTGAAAAAATATGATCCACTGGTCTTGATTTTGTAGTTCATCTTCTATATATTGGCATAGACACTTGGCATGGCGAACATGTCTTGGACTGGATCCTCTCTGGAGTTTCAGTTTTCCATCTTGATAGTCCTGAAGATACTCCTCCAGCATCGTGATAGCCAGCTGCTCGCTGTACCCCTAAAATTTGAGATTGACCTGATTGCTTGCAAATTTGATCTTATAAGATATTGCTACAGACATCATTACAACCTGATTATACTGTCGTATAAGAGATGGACACATTGGTTATATTGGTGATATGTGTATACACGTTAATTATATAACTATCAAGTCCAGTGCAATTTGATAAACTATTTAAAATAATTGAATATGATGTTAAACTTTTATCATACTAACCGATACTCTGGTTTCCCCAAAAGTTTCGTCTGAAGAGCTCATAAATTCTTTTATATGTATCTGTGTGAAACATAAAGGAAAATAATTATCCCGAGAAACCTACAAACATAATAACTATAATGACGACATGATTTATGATGATCATATTCTATAAAAATGATATTTGAACTACACATACCAAGTCAAGAAAAAAACAGAAAAAGAATCGGTATTGTCTTTTCCTGATCGCTACTTTAATTTAGAGAATGCTCTTGAAAAAGTTTCTCAGTCAATTCTAAATTCTTAGGATTATCACATCAGTTCCCAAATCGTCGACGTCTTATATTCTATTTTTACGACAAGTTGTTTAAGAATCAGAATACATTTTCTAGAAACTTTAATAAAATGATATAACCTAATATGGCATGTAAATTAACATGCGAACGGCGATGTACTCGTAAGGAACTCATCAGAAAGCATTGTCAATGTAATCTGATGAAGATATGTCGCTTATACAGTTTTTAAAAAACCCACTAATAATCTTGTTTTAATTTCGGGTAAAGTAGAATGATTAACATTGATACAACATTTATTTAATACAATTGAAGCGATTTGTTTTATTATATCTCTTAAATATATTGTTATATGTCATAATTATTTAAAACGTCATTCGGAAACTTACCATGCATGACTGAAAGTCATAATACCTGAAAGTAATCTGGAAATATAAAATATATCTAATTAATACCTATATGATAAAACAATCAGTTTCATAATTCTAAAACTAGTTTTAAAAGATGTGACCACCTTGGGTTGCACTGTTTGCCCTGAACTGTGACCTCAGTCTTAAATACTACTACTTTATTGCTACTACTACTACTACTACTACTACTACTACTACTACTACTACTACTACTATTACTACTACTACTACTACTACTAGTAATAATAATAATAATAATAATAATAATAATAATAATAATAATACTATTACATATATATATATGATCTATAAAAGTGCATTTTTATTTTGCAACAGGAACGGCTTTTTATCCAATACTCATACTACAAATCTACGTAAAATAAAAAAACTGTTTTATCTTGAAAATCGAATATAGGCTTTTAATCCAATACGCATACTACAAATCTACGTAAATAAAAAACTTTTTTATCTTGTAAATCGAATATATTATTATGTATACTTGGTACAAACAGAAACTGTGCATTTCAAATTCCCTATTTGTATAGTTTTAGAGTATAGTTTTAAAAAAGATATAGTAGTTTTGTTATGACCATTTGGAATTGTTTGTTGTCCATTTCCCGAGGAAATTACGCACACCATACGTGAGAAATCACTATCGTCTGATCGTCATGCCGCTGGCGGTATTCTGCAGCAGACACTACAAGGGGCTGCGGATGTCTATGCAAGCGAATAATGATTACATTCTGTCATTGCATGCAATTTTAACTGATCTTTCTCTCATTGAGCACATCTGGGATACAATTGAGCGGCGATTACGTCGCCTGACACACCCTTTGACAGAGCGAAGTTACAAGATATGACAACGGCAGTCATGATTTCGAGTATCATTCCTCAATTCTGTCTGACACGTTTGAATTAGTTGATGATGCATCAGTGAAAATTTAATAAAAATTAGATAACAAACAGATAAGAAGGAAGGTATGTCCAATTTTTTTAATGCTCCGAAATTGGTTGATATTTTTTTCTCTCTCTCTCTCTACGAAGAATTTTGTGGATTGTGAATACATCAGGAATACTTTTGTATTAGACAAGCAGTTAGGTTGGAAGACTGAAATCTGAAATGACACTACAGTGAAGAAACAAAGCGATATGAACCCTACCTTTACTCGAAGTGATGATAATTGACAAATTGTAGAGAACTTAACGTCAATGATGGTCTTGCTTCCATAAAGTTGTCGATTCAGTTCTACCGCAGCTTTTCTTATTTTGTTCTTCCGCTAACAAAAGTCAGACTAAAACATTACCATAAAGGCATTACATTCGATTACATCAGTTATACTTATGTCTTACTGCGTTTCTTACACTTATAAAACCAAATTGAAATGGTTTCAAAATGATCATTCTATAGATCACCACAGCTTAGGTTAGAACAAGAGTCATTGAAAAATGTTCTTCATGTGAAATGAGTAGTAAAATTTTTTTCAGTGAAAATATCATCTCATATCAAATATTAGCTTATCTTATTGTGATTTCACTTCTTAGGTTGTACACTATTTATGATTCATCTTCATTATCTAACATCTTTCGGTCTAAGAAAAAATTGTTAAGATGATCACGTTATGAAACAAAGCCTCCGAAAGAGCCCCTCTTTTTGGGTTAATTTTCAAGACGATTACTTCCCGGTTTATTTTAGGATATACGGTGCCTGTTTTAGCTTACCATGTGTATTTGTAAGAAGAAGAGAAACAGGAATGAAGCTAAAGTTGACCATGGGAAGACTGCGAATATCATCACCACATCTGTACTACGAAATCCTACAACCATAGCTATAACAAAATAGATGAAGGAACCAAGAGTCCAACTAGATATAAGGGTCATCTGAATTGCACAACATGGAATGTAGTCACAGAAAAATCGGGTGATGCAGTTTTCCTCCAGAGCTTCCTTCAAAGTTAAAATTGTATCGCCAAATTCTTCATGCGATATCTGAAATTAAAAAGACATCCTGTAATAAACCTTATACATGTTTCATATTTACCCTCTTAAATACTCAAGCAAAAGCTTATGGTATCCTGAGAGTGATGCATTTATACAAGAGCGTTCAACAATACACATCTTACATGAACCCTAAACCTGAATTGTTTTAATGATTTTGAAGGACTTTCATGCAGAATTTAAAAGCATTGCTGGCAGCGACCGCTTGAGCTCCTAGCGGCCTTGGCTTGGAAGTCGGGGGGTAGACCTCTCTTCTACCGCTTACATCGAACTATGGTTCACCAACTTGATTCCTTGTAAAACAGAGCTATCCCTCTAAGTGGCCTCTCGCACCCCTCCACCACAGTGGTATTCGGGAATATTGTTAACTATCACGGAGAGTATATTAAATAATAGTATGTTTTTGTTTAAACATCATTATTTATACTCACCGTTGATAGTTAACAATCGTAAACTCCCACCCGGCCTCCCCTCGGTTGCGTTCGGCTTCGTGTCTGTCCGTCAGAAGAAGCAATGACCATATAAGGTAAGCCACCTGGTGGGGGCACTGAGTGAAGCTTACTTGAGCGATAACTCTGTCTTTACTCTGTGTAAGGATTGTCGGATAAAGACAGATTAGGATAATTGGGCATATTGTTAACTATCAACGGTGAGTATAAATAATGATGTTTAAACAAAAACATACTATTTTTTCATACAAACATTGAAATAAAGAGCAAAAAAAGTTGGTGTTTTTTCCCTAAAATATATTGCTGAACATGCATAGATATTTCGAGAATCGCACCTGTATACCAGGTCTGTTTAATTCTTCAGGCACGTATGCCACGTCAAACGTTTCTCCACAACAGCAACGATAGTTAGAAGAAATTTCACACAGACCGGCAAAATTTTCTGAAAAAGAAACAGTATTTCATAGGCCTCTCGGTACAAAAAATATTATAGAAGAAGAAGAAGAAGATATTTTGTTAACATCTCACTTGTATACAATATAACTTTAAAAAAAGCACAAATACATAAAATCCGAATACCCGTATACAACCAATCGCACAGCGATTTATGAGAGACGATGTTCATATAGACAAATTCATAAAAACAATTGTATTGTGAACACAGAACTGTTTTTTAGGAACGCACTGAGTGCTGTAAACGGAAATATCCCTCTGACCCCTCGGCCCGTTAGCCATTCAGCTTCAGTAGCGTATTCCTGCTTGATATCCATGTCAGCTGTATTGATACTCTCTATAAAGGTCAGCCATGACTAATCTCTGTTTGACATCTTAAGTAATGATATTTCACAATATGACAACTCCCAGTTTTTCATTTCCCATCTTGAAAGCTCATATTACCACTTTCAAAATATTACTTCTCCCAATTTGACTACTTAGAGTTTGTGTGACCTTTGACTTGTTTATGACTACACCACATATTAATTTTCTTCATGAGGACACAGAAAGCGACAAGGCATATTTTGAATTCGTCTGTATAACAGTTAATGTGTTAATTTCAGTTAAATAAATATCAAAATATCAAAAATTAAAGTTAACATATGTACAGCGTATTGGTTAGGTTGTCATACCGATTACAAGGACCGTAAATTAAAAAAGAATTAAAGCAATGAAACAGTTGTGGCATAATGAGAATAACACAAGTCTTTTCATTAAGGAACAGCTGAATAAGCATCAACATATTATTATGAGATTCATTTTCACATACTTACCATAACGCGGCTGAATAGCTATTTGGTTTCCGGCGTCATTGCATACTTGTAATGTATCTGTGAGAATAATACATTATCATCGAATAATAGCTCACATATTTATGAGAAAATATTTGAATTTTGACTATTTCTATCTTAGTTCTACGTAAGCGCATTACTGCCAGAAGTGAAAAACATATACATACCTCTAATTAGATGATAGTTTCAACTAATTATGTGATAGTTTCATCTATTATCACATGATAGTTTCATCTAATTAGACATTAGTTTCATCTAATACTACAATGTTTTTATTCATAAAAATAATTCTATTCAACATCTGATTAGTTTGGTTTTGGTAATTAGATGGTAGTTTTGTCTAATTAGATGATAGTTTTAGATTTCAAGAGGAATTACCGCATTGTCAATTTGAAAAAGAGGTATTATAAGATCGCCTCGTTAATAGTAAAGACAATAATCATATTGACATATTCACAATATAGGCACTTATGTCATGAACATATTTACAACTCAGGTATTTCTCATATGGATCCACTCAAAACATATACACTTATCATACGGAAATAATCACCATACAGGTTGAAAACGGGAAAAGTAATTTACCTTGTGAAGAGATTGCTTCAATAAACCTGTCCCTCCAAATTTGCCCGGGGGTGGCGTCTATGTAGGTCAGGGAACGGAGGGTGTCGGGCACTTCACACTCTCTCACCATCACTGGCACTATCAACATCCGGGCCTCCTCGATACTGGCGTGTAGTCCCTGCTTCATCTCGAACTGGCACCAGGAGCTCTCCAGGAAGTCGGGAGAGAGTACAAGAACTGTCTTCACGGACCACTGGATGTGTTCCATGATGTTTTCTATCACTCTCTTCCCACCATGGAAGTCTCTTTCGTGGAAGCTGCATCTGTAGCCATGTTCAGACTCCATCTTGTCCACAACAGAATGAACCCAGTCTCTGTCCGCCATTTCATACGAGAAGAAAACGTGGTACTTCTTTCCAGAAGGAAGCGGGAGAGTTGGATATTTACTTGTACCTGGTTGTCTAATGAACGACGAGTTTATGCTGAAGTCATCTTCTCGATTTGGTGAAGGTACAGCTTCTTGAGGTTCATGTAAATCTTTGGGAACGGTGACATCGTTAAACAGAATGGTTGCTGGTCTGGCATAAGGTATAGGACTTTTAAGGCCAGTTTCTTCATCGTTATTCTCCTCATCAAAAGTCTCCCAATTACTTTTGTCTTTACGTTTACAAATTATTTGTCCATAGATGGCATCTCGTTGAACACTGTCCTCCTGATCCAGATCAAAATCCTCCGAAAATGCAGCAGAATCACTTTGGTTCGGTCCATTACTTGCTGTTTCTTTCATGAAGTCAATTTTAACATTGCTATCCGTGCAATCCCCACTTCTCAAATCTATACCCGTATTTTCCTCTTCAAACGTCTCCCATTCCCCCCTTACCCTCACCCCCAGGCTGCCAGGCAGGGATGGGCCTCTGAGGGGAAAAGGTTTGTCACTTGAATCCATGTATTTTGTTGCGTGAATGTTCGCTGTTCAAGGATTCGCAATGAACGTAGAAAGTATTTGTTGACCGAGCGGTTGAAAGTGCTATTTGCTTGCGTCATACATGCGACCTACATCTGTCATGTGACCGACTTGCGTGTCCATGCCCTTTATGCAAGGTGGCAGGTCGAATATCATTAAATGCCATTTTGAATGTTGTAGGGGTCACATATTTGTTGAATTTTCATAATATTACCAACATGTTTCTGGCGTGACCATAGGAATTTGTTTTTAAAAATCAAACAATGTTATCAAGCTTTAGAAACAAATGGCATATTTGAAATAATGTTGAGCTCACAGTGAGGAACAGCGAAACATAAAACTGAATGTCAATGTTAATGAGCGTCATAAAGAATTACATGTCACACATATTTAGAAAATAAGTGATACATTGCATTTCGTAACACCGTTGTTTTTTTGTGAGTGAATAAAGATTGATTGATCGAAGTTACTGTGCTGTTAATAACAATCTATTTTGGCAGAATTAATTACTTTAAAAGTATCCTGTTTATAAAGGAACCTTTAAAAGATTCAACATAATTGGATTCAAAATTTCTAAATAAGTATATTCATTTTTTCTTTGATATTGATTTTTGTTTTTTATTTCGTACTCCTTACAGTAGACATATCGGCATTATTTTAAACATCATGATTCTTTGTAAAAGCTGGGCAGATAAAGAAGGCGGAATGACATGCGAATAATAATATTGATAATACTGATAACAATGATAATAATAATAATAATAATAATAATAATGATAATGATAATGATAATGATGATGATGATGATGATGATGATGATGATGATGATGATGTTGATGATGATGACAATAATAATAATATCAGCAGTTTGATTAAATTTGAAGCTGTTTGGTTTAAGATGTCAAAATGCTATCAGAAAATTGACTCATTTTCATTAAATTCAGGTTTTGGGTTTATCAATTTAGTAAAAATAACGTAAAGAGAAGGGTAAAATTCGAGGATGTGGCACCAATCTAGACATACATGTATTAGTTTAAAAATTCACACTGTATTTTAATTGCATTTCAGTTCGAGGACACTTGTTCTAGAATTCTCTGCAATACACCGTTAAAGTCAGCAAAGCATGGTTTAAATGGAATTTGTTATATAACGCTCTTAAAGTGCATGCAGTGTTTGCTCAATTAGGATTTTCAAATATAAGGTATGCATTGAAAAGTGTTTGCACAAACCGGGATGTCGCAATTTGAGTTCGTGTTAGGTTGTCTTTTTGTTGATTTACTATATCCCTTTTCTATTAAGTATGTGTCATCTTTCTGTGCATTCATGTTTATGTCAACATCTATATTGCAAAAACTAAGAAACGGGTGGTTTTTTATTCAAAACTCCCAAACCGTTCAATGTGAATAGATGTTAAGCCTACATCTGCATTAAATACTCAAAGGCAAAGGTACAAACTTAATCTTTCTGTATAAAGATTTCTTTAATTCATGATTGATAATAATGTTAGTGACGAGGAAAATACCTGTTTTTATGAAATATGAATTAAAGTTTGAATTTTTATTGAATTAAACAACGGTTTGTTTGTGATTAAAACAAATCAGCTGAATAGAAAACGTCTACGAAACAATCATCCTTTACAATGAAGTAAGGAATATCTGAAATACACATTATTAATAATTAATATTCCGACAAAATGTAATTCATCACTATTACAATATCTTTGGTTATCCTTGATAATTTGATAAAGTATATTAATTTTATATTTCTGGTTGCATACGGAAAATATGTCTCTCCCAAACAGTCACAATTGCAGTAACCAAGTCAGTGGATTTACTAACACAAAATCAAATTACTACGGAGAGAAACTCTAAATCGGGTCAATTATATTTTTTTATCATATCAGGAAACTCCGTCATTGGTTCCAGCTTTCACTGTTTAATTTGATTTCCTAGTTATTTTGATTATCATCACAGTTTTACTTTTCTATATCTCCTTTTGTTTCGCGGATATGTTTATCAAAAATATACCGGTACCCTGAAGTTGCTATGAACATTTATCATATACTTGCTTATAAATACAGACATTTTGAATGTACGATAGACCCTCCGTCAAACACCCTGTATCAGCCCGCAGGGCAGATAACCTGCATCAGCCCGTCGTCAAAGGCAAAAACCTGTATCAGCCCGTCGTCAAGAGACTTGAACGTGGAACCCTAGGCAACGATCGTAAAAAAAGATAGAAGCCGCGAGGATTTTAGAGTTGCCTCCCTTTGTACAGCTGACGTTACAACATGGCTGATATCGCGGGCAGAACGCTGCAGTCTCTTGCTGATCGGATATTTCAGCTTACGATCATGTGGGAAAGATTAAAGCATAAGTTGCAAGAGGCGTAGAATCAGAGTAATTAGCTCTGACAGTGACAGTGACAGTGATTAGCAGTCCGTATTTGTTTATGGCTGTTAACAACAGTAACTAAGTCAATCAGCTTTGATTTTCGGTGTGCCACTCATGTTAATGTTATTAATTAAAGTTTAAGATTGTTACAGTTTTCTTTTCCTTTTTTAAGTATATATGATAAAAATAGTATGATATGGGTATCTTCATATCACATCCTGTATCAGCCCTCGACCAATATCAGCCCTCGAGCTAAAGCTCTCGGGCTGATATTGGGGTCTCGGTCTGATACAGGATGTGATATGAAGATACCCATATAATACTATCTATATAATTGAAGTAATTTACAAACAAAAATAAAGATGTTCTACACAGATGTATATCCAATACAATTATTTACCTGCACACGCTTAATACCTTTATCATTTAGAAAGCATGTTATTTCAAACCTAGATTGGACAACTATTCACTTGATAAGCTCATTTTATCGAAAAAGTTATCATCCCATCCCTTTAAGTTTATGTTTTGATGTAATGGATATGAAAATGCATAAACAAAGTATTATGCAAGGACAACTGGTTGGTGTGGGGCAATGACTGTATATACACATTATTTACGAATATGTTAAATATCAAAAGTTACATACATGTACTTGAAACCGTATGAATTACATTTTACAACGCTTCGCTCACTTTGTTATGTCATTCTGGGTTGAAAGCATATAAATTGTTTCTTCCTTGGTGAAAAGCATGTGAGATATATATATATATATATATATATATATATATTGTAATGCAGTTAATTTGGCCTGCCCCCTTCCCCTCCGTTGCTCTACAAGTAATAGGCTGAACTGTAATTAAAAAGTAGTTTGTCAATTCCAATATCATCGAAATCAGTTCGGAATTGTCTCTCCTACCTCGCTACTTTTCTTGATCTGACCTCAAGTCCGCGATCGCCAGACTGTATCAGCCAACATGCATTGCGGCTCGAAAGACCTCGGCAACTTTTGAACTGACATAAAAACCTCACAATATTGTAGGTTTATTCTGCTGTTTTTCGTCAAAAACAGTTTTCCGAAATTTGGAAGAAAATTACCAAAACAAATCTACGACACTTTATTGAATGGGCCTATAAAGCATTTATCTCAAAGTTAAATCGACAATCATTTTGTCAAAAGATCGTTAGGAATTCATTTCTATTTTTTAAATTTAAAAGTAATAATTCTCAAAATTTTGGCAAATACATATATCTGTTACTTAATCAGAATCATTGCCGCGGCAGCTAAAATGATAAATTACATACAGTTACATATTTAGAACACAGAAAGTCTGTTTTGGCTTCCCCCTGTGCCACCATCCCTTTTCATAACGTGATGAGAGTTGCAAATAAATTTCTTCTGTATTTAGTATTATTTTGTTTGGTATATTGTACAACCAGTGTACATTATACTAAGCCGTGAGGGGAGGTGACGATGGGTTTAACTACTTCTTAAATCATTACAACTGCTTGACGCACAGTGGTATTGAAATGCTGTTATAAATCACGTCAATAATTGATGTGAATTGAACTGAATTTGTAAAGACGACCCTTTGGCTAAGACACAATACACAATACCTAACAGTGACAAAAGGGTTTTTATTTGAAAGAGTGGTGAACGTCGCATAAGTTGTCTGTCTGAAGCGGAACAACATCCTTTGTATTCCCTAGTAATCATTTGTAAAGAATCTAGAGGGAAATGAAAAAGAGTCAACTTTCCTTGCCTCCAAGGACAATTTAAAATCTCTTGATCAAGTGTCTTGTACACAATATGTCAACATGCGATGTATTCTAGTTACAACTTAAACATGTTCGATATAAACTCGAGGCAGATGATAAGTTTTTTGGTTTGAAATGAAAATCATTGGCATAACGAGGCAGACATATTTTAAACATGCGGAATTTTAACTACTTAACGTAGTGCCAATGTTTGAAAATTAACTACGTTATATGTCGCTATCCATATCCCTCTCATTAAGACTCAATTCACACTCCCAAATTCATTAATAGATATTTCTTTAATAGAAACTACTAATTATTAATCATAGAATCAATGATTGAATGATGATCGATTTTGTTGGTCACATGATCGATATGCGGTGGTGTATGAATCAAGTACACAGTTCTTTCAACCGCTGTGGGTATGTCAACAAACACAGTCTATAGTTAGGTACATGGAAAAGCCCTGCATAGTATACAGTTGTGTACGCTCCAGAGAAATGGATAATTCTGGTGACAATCCTTTGCCCCTCCGAGGCCCCTCCCTGCCCGGCAGCCTGGGGGTGAGGATGAGGGGGTACTGGGAGACGTTTGAAGAAGAGAATACGGGTATAGATATGAGGAGCGGGAATTGCACGGATAGCAATGTTCAAATTGACTTTATGAAAGAAACAGAAAGTCATGAAGGGAACAGAAGGGATTGTGGTGTATTTGGGGAGGATATCGGTATTGAGAAGAACAAGGAACAAGGAACATGCAAACCAACCGACAGGGGCACATGGGAGACTTTTGATGAAGAGGGTATTGAAGTAAGACGTGATGACGAAACCAACAACCAAATCAATCTCAAGAAAGGAGAAACTGGTGCATTACAGGAACAGGACTTGGATGAAACTGGCCGTAAATGTCCTATGTCTCATGCCAGACAAGGCACGACTCTGTTTCACAATGTCACCGTTCCCAAAGATTCACATGAACCTGAAGAAGCTGTACCTTCACCAAATCGAGAGGATGACTTCAGCATAAACTCGTCGTTCATTGGACAACCAAGTAGAATTAAATATCCAACTCTCCCGCTTCCTTCTGGAAAGAAATACCACGTCTTCTTCTCGTATGAAATGGCGGACAGAGACTGGATCCACTCTGTTGTGGACAGGATGGAGTCTGAACATGGCTACAGATGCAGCTTCCACGAGAGAGACTTCCACGGCGGGAAGAGAGTGATAGAGAACATCATGGAACACATCCAGTGGTCGGTGAAGACGGTTCTTGTACTCTCTCCCGACTTCCTGGAGAGCTCCTGGTGCCAGTTCGAGATGAAGCAGGGACTACACGCCAGTATCGAGGAGGCCCGGATGTTGATAGTGCCAGTGATGGTGAGAGAGTGTGAAGTGGCCGACACCCTGCGCTCCCTGACCTACATAGACGCCACCCCCGGGACAGACTGGTGGGACCGGTTTCTGGAGGCTGTTGCAGCACAAGGTATATTACTTTTTCCCCTTTTCAACCTGTACGGTGATTATTTCCGTATGATAAGCGTATTTTGATTATATCGTCAATATTTTCATGAGATATGTGACTATATGGTCCGATTTTTTCTCTCGACATTTGTCCACTAACGATGAGCGTCTATTTTGTAGCTGTCCATATGATAAGTTAATAAATTGTGTATGAGTTGTATTTAATAAATTGAGTCTTTTGACATTTGACTATGTCATGTAGGTCTGTTCATGTAATATGTGCTTTCAAAATGAATGTTGTTGTGTGTCTGGTGACTCCATCAAAATATGCCCTTATGATATTTAGGTGCCTCTATTGTTAACGTCCATATCAAAAATCTCTATTTTGAGTGCATCTAATGTACTGTCCGTGTGTTGAGTGCATCTAATGTAAATGTCTCCATGTGTTGAGTGCATCTAATGTGAATGTGTCCATATGTTAAGTGCATCTAATGTAAACAAGCCATGTGTTGAGTGCATCTGATGTAAATGTGTCCATGTGTTGAGTGCATCTAATGTGAATGTGTGCATGTGTCATTGGTGTGTGTTGTAAATGTGTAATGTGATATTCGGGTGCCTGTAGTGTGTGTGTGTCCATGTGAATAGAGCCCATACCGTGATCGAGTACTTGCGATAAATTCTATATAATGAATGCCAATACTTTACTCAATACCTTATTGTGATGTGGTTGCCTAGGTGCTTCAATGCAACTGATAGCTATTCAAGCCGGATCTTATATATATCCTCGCAAGAAACACTTAATCTGGAGATAGTGACTGAAACACGCTGTCTTCCTCCCTCTTTGCCTGTTTTATCTGTTCCCTCAACATTTTGATAATTTTTCGCCCTGATCTGTCCAGGTATTTTATATCCACGTTTCGACTGGCCAAAATGGAATATTATACTCGATTATTCACTCAGTTGTGAATGGCTGCATGTAAAAGGGCTGCCATTGTAAATGTGTTTATGTTAAAGGCGCTTTTATTGTGAATGTGTCAATATGAAAAAGGCTTCCCTGAGCATGATTATGTCATATAATTCTTCATTCAGCGTATATCTGCTTTATCACATGATAATACCTTAATGATGAAAAACTTCTGGCATTGTCCGTTTTATGCTTCATTGACATATATTGTTCTGGTAAAATGCTTTATTGTGCTAGTGTCCATTTCATGAAGGACGTCATTGAGTGTGTGACCGTGTGTTGAGAACCTTCACTGTGACTGTGTCCATGTGATAAGAGGCTTTATTGTGCACGTGTTATGCTATAAGGAATCACATTATTAATGTGCCGATGTAATAGGAAATTATTCATGTGATAAGAGATTTAATCACGCATGTGTTCTTGTTATAATAGGATTTATTGTGCACATGTGCATGTAATAAGGAACCTCATTATGAGAACGTCAATAAAATAGGAGGCTTAATTGTGCATGTGTCCATTTAATAAGAAGCCTGGATTAATAAGTTTCCTGTGTGATCCTTATTGTTAATTTGTACGTCTGATAAGAGATTTTATTTTGAATCACTCATATGATTAGAACCTAGCTTGGTAACGACATTAGAATGTATGTGAAAACTTAGCCTATTCTTAAAAAGAAGTTGAATTTATTTCATGCATTTGATCCAAATCAATTTTGCTTTGACTTTTGTAATTGATGTCAAACATAAACAAATAACTAAATGTGTACAACACTGTTTCCTGGCAATTATATTCGCAGACACACAATTGCATTAATAAATAGTCGATTAAAAACTATTATAAAATCAGAATACAAAGTGGATTATTTGTTTCACACAGATACATTACAAGTATGCAATGATGCGGGAAACCAAATAGCTATTCAACCCCGATATGGTAAGTATTAAGAATGAATTGTTGTTTCAAGCCTTATCACAAAACTATTTAAGGAATCTTTTTTACTGATATGCCATTTTCAATAATAACGTCTCTTCATTTACCAGTAGATTAGTGCATTAATTCTAATATTAGTGCATTAATTAAATTTTGAAATCGTTCATTGGGATAGTGCCGTGTGTGCCAATATTATACGCTTATTAACTCATCATCTATATATAATGATTGGTCAAATAGATGATGAGTTAATAAGCGTATAATATTGGCACTCACGGCACTATCCCAATGAACGATTTCAAAATTATATTATATATTCGTTCTGTTTAGCTTGTGTTTGATTGGGAAGCCCACTGCAGTAATTGAACATCTTCATTGGAATTGTAATACATGCAAGCGCGCTGCCGAGAGTGGAAAAATGTCATGATTATAGTTTTATCTAATAAGATGACAGTTTCATCGCATTAGATGATAATTTCATCTAATTCGATAATTGTTTCATCTAATTATATGAAAGTTCCATCTAATTATATAATAGTTTTCTCTAATTAGACCTTATTTTCATCTAATTATGTAATGATTTTATCTAATCTATTTAGACAAAACTATAGAGGAATCCTCTAACAAGGTGTTGAGTACAAATATGTGTATGTATAAGACATTGTAGTATTAGATGTACCCTAATGTATAATAAGATGAAGCTATCATATGATAAGATGAAACTATCATATGATAAGATGAAACTATCTCATAATTAGTTGAAATTTGGAGTCATGTATAGTTTTTTCACTTCTGGCAGTAATGCGCTTACATAGTATTATGACCTTGTTCTTGTTGTTGATTTCAAAACTTTCCCTTTGTTAAATGACAAGGAAATACCCGCAAGTTAGATAAGGCAACTGACAACGGAATGATGATTCGTGTTAAATAAAAATGTTATAGCACAGGAAAAATCTTCAACTGAATAAAGCAAAACATTGTGAAAATTGTGATTCAATGTTTTAACGGAATCCGAATACAGTTGCTTTTATTTACTCGGTAGAACTTCTTCACACAAATAGTAAATGATTAATATGAGATATGGTATACCCTCCCGCTCCATTTGTTTTTTAGAGTTTTTTCTTGATATTTAAGTTTTTCAAGAGACGGTTGGCTACTCTCTTGTGATATTTACATGTTATCGATTATTAAATGGAAGTGAACATTATGTGATACAACTATAAACCTGTGTCATTAAAGAAAATGCATCGACTAAGTAAGAAATCAGTCTAAATCAAATAATATGATGAATGATATAAATAAATATAAACGTTTTATCCTTGAAATTTCTTTCAATTCCGGAAATGAAGAAAACTGAAATTGACCTCTTCGGTGTGTTTACATAAGACCTGTATTTCATGTCCCGCTGTGTGAACTTTATAAGCATTTTAGTTCTGTATACACATTTTGATTGCTTATTATTATGAAGAATATTTTGGGCATAAGTGTACCAGAGTAATTAGGGAGGTACAATAATCAGTTTGTTTACATCAGACAGTTGAGACCATTTGAATGGCAGCTTCAGTATATAGTTTCATATCTGTTTTTAGCAATTTCAGAGATCCTACAGCTAACAAAAATATAATTTCTTTGAAAGATGTATCATGTATAAACTTTTCATGTGTTTATCATTTTTTGACACTTCACAGTAAATTCTCTCCCGGTCCAGTACATAATCTCTTTCCTGGTTTGTCACACCGATTCGTTTTATCAAGCACTAGGTCCAGACGAATGTTGAGCTTCCGTCTAATGGCTTCGTGTTTCTTTTCAGAAAATTTGGATGTTCTTTGTGAAATAACGTCCAAATTTCGCTGCTGTTTTGGAGAGAAACTTGAGTTGCCTTACGTGCCGGAAGAACTTAACAAGCCTGGAATAGAGGTGAGTTTATTTTAGGCATTCTATATGATTGTATTTATTGTAATTCATTAGCAGAATTGTATAGTCTTAAACATGTACTATTAAAAGGTATTGATATCTTAAAATGAATGATACATATACGGTTTAAAGGTTCGGGGCCGTAATGCAGAGTGAATAAGCGGCTGGTGTTGTCAGTGCTTGCAATGTTGCCTTCATCTTAGGTTATCGGTTCAAATCCGACCCGAAAAGGTAAAGAAATGTGTACTATTAATGATAGCTTGATCCAAAATATACCATTTCTACAAAATATCATCAGTATATGATTTCAGCCATAAAAGATCTACAAATGCTCCCATTTACAAATTTAGGATATACGTTACTTCACAACCTTTTCTATATAAACGACTATTAAAGATAAGGTAACACACGAAATTCAAAAACAATTGCATGTTTGGGAAACATTATTTTGCATGAAAAATACACTTTATATTAAAGCTCTCCCGTGATATTTGTTTTAGGACTGGATTCCAAAGAGAACTCTACACAGAACGACTTACATATAATGAATGAATTATCAAAAGAAAATCAATTGCCAAGTTTGTTTTCCCTTCATTGGAGATGCACATTGACATCAGTATATACACGCATACGTGGATGCAATCTTAACAAAACCACAGTTGTAGTTTAGCATGGAACAACATCGACCTGGGAATGTCATGAATGCCGTATCAGGGAAAACCAAATTGATTAGACCAAGTCATGAAAAAGTTACATAGCACAGGATTTTCCATGGTATTTTTAAAGACTCCTAAGAGACTACTAAGTTACATAAATAACACTAATAATAATAAGTTAAAATTGAAGATATTTGGAATTTAAGACGGTGTGACAACGACAACCGAAGCTTAAGTGACTTAAGAAACGCGTATGTCCCCTCTGTGAATCAATTACTGCTTGGCATCGTCTGCGTATAGACGCAATAACATTGTAGATGACAGCCTGGGGACGCTGCATCTAACTGTTGCGGTTTCATGCTCATGTCATGTCATAGCGAAGTAGCAGTATTCGATGCCATTAATTGTAACAGAATTTTCTTATTGTGTTTCACCTACATGATATTTATATTTCACGATGATGTCAAAATCGATTTCAGATATTAAATTCACATTCTATCGGCGTATCCATTCGACATGACAGTATATTACAATGCATGATTTAATCCCGCTGGGCATGTAAGCTCACATTATGGTTATCCATTTGACTTCTCCCGAAAAGATACAAATTGCATTGTATTAACAATATTCGTGGGGTAAATGGTTTTGTTCCTTTATTACTACCATCTGAAAGGGGTTTTTTTTCAATACAAATTGTTTATTCTGCTATGAATACACAATCGATAAATGTTATTATAAATTGCTGAAACACTTAAGAATAACTGTCAAAACACAGTCAAACCTGAAGAGGCTACACCAAGCGTAAAAGCTCGTAAACGACACAGTCAAAACGAAATTTAATCAAGATTAAACTTCAGAAACCAAAACAATAAATATGAAGTTGACGATCTGGGAAACATTAGTCGTAATGATAAGAAGAAAAACAATTACTACACTTAAACTTAAGAGAAAATAATTAGTGAGAGAGAACCTTGAATCTTATCTAAATGCATTTTTAAAAAACTAGACACAAATAATAAGCCCTTGTATTCTTGACGAGATGGATGCTGTACAACAAGCACTACACGAAATACCAACAACAAATGAAACAGAATGCTTTAAAGATCTAAGGCGATCAGCATCGCAATAGGTAAATATTTGTATTTCATGACGATGTTTGAATCATTTCAGATAACACAGGCAGAGTTCGACAATGTAATGTCTTCTCTGAGCGAGGCTATAGACACAAACTGGGTAAACCGATGCTGCTTTGACTACATACCATGCTGTGCACCCATGATGACGGCTATATGTGCCTTGACTCTGATTTTTATCGGCACTGGTATTATGATGGTACTCACTGAAGAAACCTCAGCTGGGATAATGAACGGACGACGTCTTATATTTTCACCGGTGCCATTTCCTTTTATATTTGCGGCTGTGTTCTTTGCACAACTTTGTTGCGTAAGTGATTATTGTACATTGTCGTATTTCCTCATTAACGTCCTATGTTCATGAAGACGCATTGTATATATAATACACAGCTCCTGTCAGTCACAGAGTACAAAATCACACATTTTCTTTACTGCTCACTTTAACGTATCAATCTAACATGATCATACACTCTACGTTTCAAAATCCACATTGTGATCTGATCCGAGATATGATATGAGTGTAAATGATGTCCTACATAACAATTTCTTTTGCTTATTCTTTACCTTGTTAGCGGAAGAGGAGAATACGAAAAGCTGTCAGTGAACTTAACCAACGGCTCTTTGGAAGCAAGATTATCATGGACGCCATAGTCTCTTCTTTTGGTCATTGCTCATCGATCCGAGTCAAGGTATGGAATTTAAAATGCATACTTTGCTGACAGCATTCTGTTTATAGAATAAACCAACTCTTATATATCTCTGCTTTGTTTAAATTATAGTATTAGTCGTTTTGAATACACCAATACGAACAATTATTTGAAGATGGTAATCATCTTCCTGTTCAATTTATTTTCTAACACAATACATGTTCATATCCAACGAGTGAAGGAACCTTGGTCAACTTGGCAGTCATTAGAAGAGTAGAAAGTTCAATTGTCACCCAATAAGGTTTCCCACATACTGACCGTAAAAACTGTAGCACAATCACCAGACACACTTCGTACGATTCAAACAAGAAGACAAGATGTGGATTTTCTTGGTTTTAACTTCTAAGTACTCTACTAATCTGACTGTCGATCCTTCTAGCTCGCTTTTCCTGGTTACCCTCACGACGCTGAGCACGTCTTTGCTCACAGGTCTAGTTATGCCTGAGTGCTGGCTGAGACTCAACTCCTCAGTCCCGTGGCTGAGACACAACTCTCTCTCTTCAGGACAATGGTTGAGAATGAACTCCTTTTATGAAATCAAACCTGGGTCTTAAATACCCAACAGATTCAGTTGTCAACCCCATGTCACTTGATAATAGCTTATTTCTTATTACGGGGAATGGGATTAGCAGAATATAACATATGTTTCATAACAAGTGTGTTACTAAACGTTTTGAGATAGATATCACAGGATACAATTTGAGTTGAGTAAATCCGTCAGAGAAAATAAGCGATAACAACGTGAGGAGAGAATGCATCAATGCATTATTCAAATGGTCAAAGGGTCACCATGTGAGAGACCAAAGGATCATCAAATTTATAAATTAAAATCCGAAAAAGCTGAGCAGTCTCTAAATAAAGTTTTTGCTGCTGCCTCCGTCACGGAGACCAAATTCGATTCGTTTAAATGGACAAAAGTCGAAAATATCAAAAAGGATCACTTTATTAGATAGATACCAAAAGTTTTGCCTGATGTTTTAGTTTTGAAGCTTTTCCAGGATCACCTTGTTTACTGGGAAATTCTGAATATACCAATCACATTTAGTGGATAACACCTGTAAGTTTCAGATAGATTTGATTAGTTGATTTGTAGTCGTGTCCCTGAAACCGACCTTCCAATTATAGTATCAGACAGATGAGGGACTTTTACGGTTTAGACCATATAATTTCAAAACTGGGCCTATACAGTGAAAACCTGGGCCAAAAACGAATCAACCAAACATACGATTCTGCGCCTGAGGAGACAAATAAATGGAGAAAGAGTTTTCATCAGTTATATTAATTCTCATTAATGATTTTGACCTGATGAGAATTTACTCTTCACATTTGTGCAAGTAAAAGAGGTTTATTATTACACGTCTAAAAGACGGTCATCGAACCTGTAACTGGGCTATTATGGAAATACATTATGAATAACATTTATTATAACGTAACGATGGTAGGATAATGAAGCGAAAACACTGCTTATTGCATATTTTAGCAATATCAGACGTTAAAATGATAATGAATATTATTCCATATTCTCCTTTCAGATCACTGTCAGGTTCTATGATTTTCAGCCGTGCATGGTGAGTTAAACACATCGTATTGGTTATAGAACATATATGACATATCATCCATTAAAATAGTTCCTCAAGGCATTAATAACCGTACGTCTCTATCCTATAAATGACAACATAAATAAACATACTTTAACCATTAAATTGCAATGGTAACCATCAAGTCGTGAAATGAGACATATAGGTTCAACAATTCAGTACAGGAAACTCTACCATATCATTAAAACCCCTGTCGTTACACAACATTTTAACATTCCTATCTTATTATTTGAAAGTTAATAAATAAACCCTGGAACAGTAAACGTCAAACCCCAAAACATCAAAATAAGTGTTACCCAAATTGTCACTTTTTGAGAGATAGTCCAGGCTTCTTGATATTCATACTAAACTAAACCCTTATCAATCAAGGATTGTTTCATTTCTATTTTTGCACAGAGCCACATAAAAGATTTTATGAGCAATGCGGAGGAAAGATTTGGGAGGGCCGGTTTTTCCGTGAGTATATATCAAAGTTGCAAGCATGGGATTATTTGAGGAAGACAAATTAAAGATAAGTTTAAATATATGATATTTAATACATTAAATGTTTATCAACAGTGATATGAAATTACTTCGAAATAAAAATGTAAAATATGTCCCTTCTGAACAGTTTCAGTTCAATAAGCATAATCTGAAAAATGAAGAAAAATATACTTCGTTACAATCTAATAGTTCGATTGATTAATTCTTAAATTGCAGGTAGATAGCGAACGTCTGGCCATTCCGATGCTAGAGGAGTACCTTCAAGAGTATCGAGATGGAAAACTGAAATTTCTTGGAAGTTCAAGTCCCAGGCATGTTCGCCATGCTAAATGTTTTTGCCAATACATCGAGGACACGATGTAGATTTATAGGAATCGGGCAAATTTTGTCAATAGAAATAAGATATTCCTTTACAAAGAAACCAGGACAGCTTCTGCAACATAACCATACAAAAAGTATTTGTTTTATGTTTTTGAAAAAAAGGATTTTGACTCAAAACAATTTGTTTTGATAAGGTGAATTTATTGGTCTTGAAATTCATTTTATTGTTCTCACAACATTTCTGATGAAGTACAAGATTTTATGGATATTCAACTTCTTTATTAACAGATTTGCGACGTTTCGGTAAAGCATATGCTTGAAAACGGTATAAGGAGCTATCCCGAAACGTCGCAAATCTGTTAAGAAAAAAGTTGAGTATTCATAAAATCGTGTACATCATTACAACTACAACTTGTAGAATGTCACTAAAAGAGTACAACATTTCTGCTTTAAATGCCCGAGTTGATTCCCACATGGACACGTTTTGACAAGTTATAAACTGCACACTTCATGGGCCGATAGCTAATGAAATATGCATGGTTTGCAGTCGTCTGGCAACAAGTGTAATATGTACCTTTTGTATCTAAGCTAACCAGAAGCTAAAAATACTTGCTTTGCTGAGCGGAGAAGATTTAGTCAAAGAATAAATCACGGTTGTAAGATATTTTATCCATTTATCTGTTTTAACTGTGCCTGGAACCCGTGCACAACAATTACTTTAGAAACCATACTCCCGTGGGTGTTTAACCCGATGGCAGCAAAGTTTTTATGTCCACACGAACAATGGTTATCTTTTTTAAAAGATTTAACTGAACGATGGGCAGTCTCATTCAGACTCTATACAGCTAGGTTCCTTGAAAAAGATATTTTATGTGCGCTTTACACTTGGAACACGAGGACCTGAAACATGTTCACCCGATTGCATTCACATTTGCGGCTTTTCTCTGACGTAGAGCTTACAAACAGTAACGTTAAGATCTTTATTCTAAAGTGAGAGACTGAATCCATATAAAATGAAGTATGAATTTCTGACACCGTCTTTGTACAATTAAAGGTAATTAAATGATTAAATATACTACTTGAGCTTTTAATCGTAATACAAGAAAGGAAAATGTCAAAGACTCTTAAGTGCATTGACTCCCCTCAAATATAAATCTTTTGAACAGCTATATCAAAATCTGAATTCTAGTATAAATAAATTGATTGATATTGAAATGTAGAAATAAGTAGGAACATTTAATGACTGAATATTCTGCTTCACGATTATTGAGGAGACATTGAGCTCACATATAAAGTTATGTAAAAGTATCCACTTGATAAGGCCGTAGATAAGGATGGAAGGGAACTAATGTCAAAATTGTGTAAATGTTGTCCCCACAAGGTCAAATAAAATCTTTCTTGTTATTTTAAATTTGGTATGAATTTGAACACAATGGAACTTGCAGGTGACAACTACCGACAGATGGCGCCACAATGTTCAAGGATGGATAACTCTATGATATATTTCATTAAAGGGGAAATTGTCTGAGTTTTAAAATAAACTTACCGTAAGTTGGTATCTTCAAAAACAAATGAGATTTTTCGGTCATTCAAAGAACCCGTCCCAAAAGAAGGACGGTATGCATAAATGGGTAACCTAGCTTAACCGATTATGGTCGTTTTAGGCCTGCTTCCTTTGCTTAAAATTATTGTCTTGCAATTAGATCGACATTTGTCATTAAAATCAATGGGTGAAAAACAATAGGGGCGTTCTGCATTTATACAGACTTTAAATGATGATAAATGGCAACAAAAGTCTAGATCCGGGTTACCCTTACATGTACATCACTGGTCGGTATAAGCTGTGACGTCACTTGATAGATATGTATTATTCATTTCATAACTCGCGAATTCTATCTACAGAACAACTGTAGCAAAACTACATTTGTATAATCCAAATATTTAATTTAACTTTCGATTTTCTAAACTTTATTCTTTATACATACTACATCCTTCTTCGACTCACACTTTCAGAAAAATTATCTCGGCTTCGTAGTGCAACCCCACTTGATAAATGTGATAGATCATCGCCCAAAACTTTCGAATTCCTGGAAAAATCAATCGAATTGTGGTGCATCGTCACTGGAATTTTTTATTACCCATTCCTCAAACCTGTAAATTCCTTGATCTGTTCCATTTATCGAACATGCTGTTTAGAAAATAAAGGTTGTGTCCGTTCATGTATTATTACAAATTGTAAATGATTATCAATGTCGATATATTCTCGTTATCATCTTTTCCTTTATTATTTAATTTACTGCTTACCTAATTATTTAATGTGAAAAGCACACTTTGATGTTTCTGTGATTTCAAAATATGCGCCTTCCGTCTCGCTTTCCGTCCTGACGTAGATTCCGGATCAGAACTCAAACACTATTAAACTATGCGAAACTTGGTATGGGGATCAGTCAGCATATGATGATGTGCCTTTTTCAAATTTGTGGATTTTATTCTTGTCGATTTAAATTAAAACACATCTTAAAATCCTGACATCATTTCCGGAGCAGAACTAATAAGATTTATAAGACCTTGCTCAACGAAACATGGAATATGATTAAGAAACCATGTTTTCAACTTCAACTTCTTTCTATATTACTGACAGCTGATTGAAATGATATCACCAAGAACATGTCAACATTTAATAAGATCAAACATTATATGTCTTAATCACAAAATAAATACGTTACTGTATTGTAACACTGTACAAAATAATTACTGACCATTCAATGAAATTAAAAGAAAATAAATCTTTAGGATTATATTTACGAGAGTATTAATGCGGTTCACAGATTTCTTTCATTTGTTCTTTGATTACTTAAAAAATGGATTTGAAAATTGACTTAAGATAACACACATTTGTCCTGAACTGTGAATTTGCTGTGTTATGGTAATTAGTGATCACACATTGCAAAAATAGCAATCATGACTTGAACTTAATAATATCAATAAATAAAATGAGACAAAGAGAACATCGGACTTCTATATCCTACCATGTTGAGAATAGCTATGGAATCAAACAAATACATGTGTAGAATAGGTTGTCACACCAGACACATTCACTGTCTGAAGAGTTCTAGACACACTGTTTTGAACTAAGGGGTTGTCCCAAAAGTATCCGGCCTGAAGATGAAAACATGCCTGAAACGCAAAGGTGTGTGGCTGTTGCATGAAAACGCTCCCGTTCACACCGCCCAACTAGCAGTCAGTGCAGCACAGGATTGTGGGTTCAGGATTCTCCCACACCCTGCCTATTCTCAAGACCTAGCCCCCTCAGACTTCTTCCTCTTCCTTCGACTGAAATCAGAGCTCCGTGGCCAAAGGTTTGAGACTGACAATTACGTCATTGCTGCAGTAGAGGAGTTTTTGGGGTCTCGTGATAAGAAGTGGTTGCAGATGTTACAAAAACGTTGGTGCAAATGCATTGAGGTCAAAGGTGATTATGTCGAAAAATAAGTCATAAACATTTGAATGTTTCTTTGGTTTTGATGGTCAGGCCGGAAATTTTTGGGACACCCCTCGTACATACACTACTCCCAGTACATCTGAAATCAAATGAGATAAGATAAAGATGATAGAAGCTGTCATAATGAGTCATGAGTCATTTACACTTAAAGTGCCGATATATAAATGCCCTAATTGTAGATTTTAAAGATCTGTTGGTGATGAATATCAATGTATTAAGACTAACGATTATTATGAGTTTTGTGGTATTTTTGGATAAAAGTCAGTAACATTTAAAAAACGATTTTGTTCAAATGGGAGAGAAATGTTTATCTTTACATGGAAAACCGCTATATGAGTGCTAAAGTCCAAAATTTTTGTTTTTCAAATCAGCGATTCGAAGCTCTATGATACTGCCCCATCTAGACAAAGACGATGATTTCAAAGTCAGATTTATATACATGTATAAGTTCTATACTGGCCAACGACATTCACTCTATACATGACTGTCCTTGTAAAATAGGTCAAGGTGTAAGTGGAAATATAAAGATCACTTGTGCATTGCAGTGCACGACTGACGGCAAACTGCTCTGATCCCTCCATCTATACGTCTTTCGGTATGTCCTTTTGATGTGACACTCTACCGACTGAACTACATCTTGCCTATGACAATAAGTAACTCACATAATCATAATAATATCAATTTATTCATATTTTATTCACGAATAATTGCATGATTATATCAGATCTATTGGTAGTGATATCATAATCAATGATATGTTTGGCAACAATCTCATGCCTAAATGATTCCTAATATTTGTTATGCTGTCAAAGGTTAATTTCGATGATACTTTCTCAAGTAAACAAATGTGATTTCCTTATCTACACATGGTCGAGACATCTGCACTATTATTTTACCTTGTTGCAAAATACGATTTTTTGGGCTGCTGTCGATACATTTTCCTTATGTACCCAAGACTCCCATCTCTCTCGTGTACGAAACCTACCCCGCATCCATGGCAACAGCTCCTTGCAAAAACTGATGTCCATAACGATCAGATAACGTTACACAATGACGGACAGAGTGTTGTTTCATTAGTCATATCAGTGGTTTGAATTGAATATCAGTTGCAGACAGTTTTATTCAAGTTACTCTGTTTTGATTGGAAAAACTTTCACATTGCATAACTTGCACTCTCTTTTAAATTGTGATTATTTTAGCATGTTTAAGTTTATAGTATTACGAAAAGTGACTTCTAAATTTTGAGTCAAGAGGTGTGGTGAGTGTGGGGTTTAACGCCGCTTTAAATAGTATTTCACTTATATCGCGGCTGCTAGTATTATTGCAGGGAGAAAGCCCGCAACGCTTTTGTTGCTATGCACTGCAGTGAAACCTGCGAGCATCAGCTGGAAATACCGAACCATGGGTGGTATCGGACTGCAATTTCAGTGTAGCATTGTACCCAAACCTGACTGCGTGTAGAACAGTTCTCTACTGCAAATCCCCGTCCTTTTTATCTATAAAGATAAAGAAAATTCGCTTGTTATGTATGAAACGTCGAGAAAACTGTGTATGCATTCATGTTGTACACGCTTGGGATCTAAATGAAGGTTTGATAAAAAAAAATGATAGGATTATTAACACAGCAATGAGTTGTCATCATATTAGATATCCGTTAAACCTTTTGGTTGGAATTAATGATGGCATAAATTATTGCTGGAATAGATAAAGTGTCATGTTTTTATTTTTACAGACCTAAGATAAAATATGGCGACATCAGGCAAGCTTCAGGACGACTTCCTTACTTGTAGTGTGTGTATGGAAGTGTATCAGCGACCAGTAACCCTTACATGTCAGCATTCCTTCTGTGAGAACTGTCTGAGGAAATATCTACAGACTAAAGCAGAAGCTGTTAAAACAAGTCCATCCCCTGTCCCACGTGTAGACAAGAGACCCCAGTGCCTTACCCTGACAGACCTGTGGAAGAGTGGGCGGGGCAGATGAAACCATCACTGCTTCTAACTCAGCTTATGGACTCGATCCCACAAGGTTGTAGTATACACTGCCTTTTCATATGGTATGGCTTGAAAATAGATTGATCACTTTTCCCCGGTAGTACTTGATGACGGAAGATTAGTGACTATGATAAGTCAATAACTTTAAGAAACCTTAATAAGTTGGAAGAATGTTTTCCTGGGCAGCTTTGGGTCACTTAAATAAAATAGCAAAAACACGATGATAATATTTTGGGGTCGTCAAAAACAAACATATGTATGATTCATATGTATTATGTTTTTAAATAAAATGTGCATGTGTAATGCAGAAAATTAATTTGTTTCATATAAAGTGAATGTCTTGATTTTCACTACAAGGACTGCAATGTGTTCTGTTCCATAACATCACGTAGAAACACGTAAATAGACCTTTCCAGGTATTTCTCACAAGTTTCTCACCCATCTTTTCAACGTAAATAATTCCCAGTCATATAACAAAATTGATTCTTAGCAATACCTATTTTTCTAAAAGTAATATTCTTTAGTGGTAAATGTATATCTTAGATATATCTGTTATTTAACATTAATATTTTCCACTGATATATAATATCTTATTCTTTGAAAAACGTGTTATGTAAATTAGCATCTTCCAGTGATATATCACAATTTAGTCTTTGTGACACATGTTAAATTGATATTTTCGAATGATATATCATGATCGTTTCTTTGTGACACCTGTTACCTTACATTAATATCATAATAAGTAATAAAGTACAGCTTATTCTTTACATTACGTGTTAGTTAACATTAATATTTTCCAGAATCTGAGCAATGTCTGGTATGCAAAGAGGAAGAAAAGACAACTCCAGCCGTACACCGGTGTTCAGAATGTAAAACTTTATGTTGTGATGGATGTCTGAATCTCCATAATAAAATTCCAAACCTCAAGAAACACGAAATTGACCCAGTTACAGACAAAAAATCTATTAAAAAAACACATTTAGGTGTAACGAACATGACAAGACGGTGAAGATATTTTGTAAGAACTGCAACAAACCATTGTGTTATATATGCTGCAGTATTGCTCACAGAACATGTAAAGAGGTCATCACAATGAAGGATCAGCTTACAGAGGTTAAATCAAAACTTCAAGAAGATCAACAAAATCTTGCTGAGAAAATGGATTTGATAAATGTCCATGCAGATCAATGAGATAGATTCACAAACAAAACAAATGTTAGCTGATAGGGCCTTGCTTGAATCAGCTATAAAGAAAACCATAAAGGAAGCTATCGATACACTGAAACAGAAGGAAGGTCAGCTGATTAAGAAGATTGAAGGTCAAACAGAACAAGACACGGAGCAGTTAAGGTCGATGATGAAGACAAAACAAAAGGATCTACATCTGTACCAGCAGCAGTCTCAGTCCATCCAGCAGGCCCTGGAGTTGGAGGATGAGGCGCAGCTGTTTGAGATGTATCTGTCGTCTGGATCAGGCGCAGATGTCACAGGGACACAGAGGGAAGGTATAATAGAAGTAGCTGAAATAAGCTTTAAAAACGACCTAGCTCAAGTGAATGAGCACATTCAAATGATGGGCGATGTGATCAACAAGGTGGATTTGAACATTCAACCATGATAACATGGACCTGACAGCAGCACCTGTACTGGATGAAGTTATCGACGCTAAACTTAATGTGAGAGACAGTTGCGGTGTTACCGATGGTTTGGTCATGACAATAGCAGGAACAAAAGTCACAGTTGTTGCTGACTGTTACTCTCAACGTCTGAAATCATTTTATACAAAAGGGGGACGCTCATGTTCAAGTGTACTCAAAGTGTCTTGTAAACCATTGTGTTTAACAGTTATCAGTGAAGATAAGGTAGCTGTGTCTCTTCCTGACTCTCAACGTATCATCACAGTTGCTGTGACTCCTGGTCTGGAACTCCTGTCTACAATACAGACAAATAAAAAGTACAGGGGCCTGTCTACTCTGGATCATTCAACTCTGGTGGCAGGTTCTTATAATCCATCCTCTGTTGATCTAATTGATATGAAGGGAGCCATCTTGAAGACCTTCAAAACACTTCCTGCCATAGTACAAAGCTTCATTGATCCTCGCTACATACATGTAACCAGACAAGGCACTATCATTTTTGCACGACAAATTGTAATGCACGCAAGACAAATAGTTCATCACTCACAGATATATTTCCCCGACGTTTGCAACAATTTCAGAACTATGCATGTATTTGAACCCTCATCGGTCTGAAACGGCAAACGCCAATAAGCAGCGTCATCCTAAACTTTAAAACGGGCATAAAAATGAAAATCTTCGGTGCAAGTGTTCAGATTTTTGCTCGTGAGGAATAATAAGCCCAGTCTAGTTGACTTACAAAATTGATTCTATGACTTTAACCGAATTATTTATCTAAAACCTAAAGGTAATAAATTTACATTGTGAAAACCTTGTTGGAGATGTCCTGTTTTTGAATTATTATAGATCGCTTTGAATAGTGCTTAATTCTTGCAATATTTCTTCTTTGAGAACTCATCTGGTTTTTACCATATGTTGCGCTTTTTTCACAACTTCAACGATTAACAACGGTTATCCTAGTCACCTCACACCTTGAGAATTACATCTGACGTGACGCGTGACATCATTATTGATAATATATGCAACGATCGAAACATATTGCGATTATTTTTTTTTTTTTATAACTTTATTCATTTTTGTTCATGTATATACACATTCAAACATGCATATCAATAGAGAACAGACATTTCAACATAATAATGGACAAACAAATTAAATGGACAGAATGTATTTGAATTACAAAAAACCCCAAAATATTCATTGATTGGAATTATAATCTGTGGATGTACATGATACTTTTTTCATAATGATGTCTTATTGAAAAAATCGCTTAAAACGAGAACAAATTGTGACATGATGACCAGAATTTCATGAATTTTGAATAACTACATTGAGTATATGCAGAATATTTGTCTATGTTATATATATTGCGAATGTCGTTTTTAATGTATGGGATGCTTGGAAGTTTATTTTGTTGTTTTGATTTAAAGATATTGTATTTTATTATTATCAGAAACAGATTTAGAACATTATTTCTGTGTTGTGGGTATCCGAAGATGGCAGTTTGTTTCGATAAGTTTAATTTATACTGTGTTTTTGATTCGATCCAATTTGTCATTTCTAACCATATATATTGCGAGATTTCGCAATCATAAAACAAATGGAGCAATGTTTCAGCGCTTTCACCACAGACGTCGCATTTTTCATTGTCTTTGTAACCCATTTTTGTCAATAAAGTATTTGTAGGTAGGATTCTGTGAATCATACGGGATTGGAACCATATATGGTTACTAGCTGAATGGCATTTGTGAGGGGATTGGTGTATTAATTTCCATTTATCTTCTGTGATAGTACAGTCTAGGTCTTTTCCCACTTTATTTTGTATCTTAATTTTGTGTCGTTTATGTTTTCAAGTTGCAATATATCGTAAAATTCCCTACATCCAGTTTTATTCCCTATTAAATTTTCAAGGAAATATGGTACTATAGGATATGGCTGCTTACAGTTTATAACAATATTTTGTGATTTTGTGTATTGTTTTACTGCTGCGATGATACCTGCGTATTGAAGAAAATTTGTCTTAACGTTAAACGTTTTTATGAAAGTATCTAAATCAAGGTACTTTCCTTTTGAGTCGATAAGATCGTTAACATACTTTACACCTCCACTTTCCAGTCTTCCAATGTGTATGAATTTTCCGTTTACAGTAATATTAGCGTTATGCCACAGCGGTTGGGTTAGTATATCATTTGCAGTTTTTGTTTTCTTTCCTTTAACTGTTAAGAATTTCCCCCAGGCTTTTAGTACATCTCTCCAAAAGGCATTTGTCCTCACTGTCATCACCGTTTCACTGATATAAAATTTACTTTTTTGTATCATATTTGATAGGTTAGTTGAGATATTTTTATTGAACATGTTTCTTTGACAATTACTTGCTGAGTTATGCAGCCGTCTTATCCATGAAAGTTTCTGTGACACGATGATGTTCTTAATGTTAGGAGCTCTGATACCTCCCTTTTCGAATGTGTTAGTCAAAACACTTCTTTTTATCGTATCTGGTTTATTTTTCCATATGAATTTATAACATAGTCTATTTAGTTCATTTATAATTTCGTCGCTAGGATTAGGTAATGATGAAAAAAGGTGATTAAGTTTTGGGAGCAATAGGCTCTTCAACACAGTGTTCCTGCCTAGTGGTGTTAAATCACGTGCAAGCCACATGTTCATTTCAATTTTTATTTTCTTTAGTTTATCTTTGTAGTTTTGTATATTGCGATTATTTGTTTGTAAAGTAGCTTTGTGCTATTACTGCTCTCATTTAATTGACATATGGTCTGCTGTTCCCACCACCGTTACTCATATATCTAAGCTGATAAGGTGAGTGCAGCTGTGTGCGTATTGATTATTCTTCATTAATAGCATAAAGAGTAACACTGTCATGTACCACAACATCGAACATGAAAATAGTTTATCTAATCTTTCAATTGTATTTGTTTGCTTATAAAATGTACGATTTCCTTATAAGGCATTACATTATTTCTTGTTTATTGCATTGGTTTATTTGCTTTCTTTCACTGTGTTGATGTAAAACAACACAATCTCATAATGGAAATGAATAGCGTTTTCATTAATAGATTGCAATTCCATTCAACAGTAACAAGCTAGTCTGTCATCCAGACCCTATGGCAAAATATTAAAGGAGCCTTCTTAAGTCTAGAAAATGCTGGCAAGTTTAGTTGCCTCAGCCACAGGCTGAAATTAAGTATTGTACAGGACTGCTTTTTATATCATTTCAGTGATACTTTTTTAGTGAAATCTTTTTTTCAGGGACTATTATGTTAGTCTTGTTACAAGCTACCACTGTGACAAAATGTTTCAATGTCAGTCTATAAGCTAGGCGTATAATCTATGATTGAACTTAGGTCACGACGATCTCCGCAACTATTCTGAAAATGGTATCTTCAATGGTATGCCATTTGAAATGCTTAAATTTATGAAGCTTTTATTTTGCCCCATAACTCTCATTACACTTTGAAAATATCAACACTAATACAGCGTGGCAATTGGGTGTTTTCTTAAGATGAGGATTTTCCTATTTGCTGTCAATATGTCAAAGCGGAGAGAAGCACAAAAAAGGTGAAACTTATCTTATGCAATCAGACAAATTCAGACCTCAGAAACAACAAGGCACAAACTACTTGAATTTTGGCACAGTACCTCTCCTTACTATGCAAAATAGGATGAATAAGATTTGATATGTGTGATTTGTTTTTCAATCGGTCGGACAAATCCTTTTGTTATGAAATAACTAAAAACAACATAAAAACATTTTTTAACATTAAGATATTCACGAAATAACTCTAATAATTTGTCACACTCTCTTGGTGTTCGCGTACCGTTCGGTTATTTGGCCTTCCCTTTATGATAATTTTTAATAGATATTTTATGTTGCCAAACGTAGGGTAACGTTTATGTACTTCAAGATGGGTAAAATCATCAAATCATCATCATAGTCCTCTTTTTCCTGTGGATAAATAATTACTTGGCGGGGAAGAGGGATGCAAAGAGGGAGAGAGTCACAGTTACAGAGAAGAGGTTTAGAGGGTTGTTATTTTGTGGGTACGGAGGGGTTGTATTACTGAGAAAAGGAGAGATAGGACTTAAAGGGGCGCAAGGAGTAGGGTACAGCTGTTCGTACAGGGAAGGAGAGATAGAGGGCTTTGTGTGGGTAATTGGTTCGGATAGTTTGGACGGTATTTGGATACATAGAGATGGAGAAGTGGGGATGTGTTTGGGTATTGAGAGGGGAGAGGGAGGTTTATGTGTGATCACAAGGATTAGAGAGGGAGGCTTTATATGAAACATTGAGTAGGAGAGGCAGGGTTTTTTTCTGTGAGGGGGGACCTAGGGTTGTATGTAGGTACAAGCAGTAGGGGAGGTAGGTCGGTTGTGTGTTGATACAGAGAGGGGGCAGCGGGACTTGTCTTGTTTCAGAGAGAAGGAGGCGTAGATGTGTAAGTGGGTGGACGGAAAAAAGACGTAGATTCCCTTGAGGATTCAGGGAGGGAAAGAGGCCGAGGATTAGTGTGGGACAAGGAAAGGAAGTTGTCAGTACATGCAGGGGATTTGGAAGATTGAGAGTTACGGGGAGGAGGGGAGAGGGCGTTCACACGATGGTTGATTGTATGAGGGTACGGGGAGGAGGGGAGAGGGCGTTCACACGATGGTTGATTGTATGAGGGTACGGGGAGGAGGGGAGAGGGCGTTCACACGATGGTTGATTGTATGAGGGTACGGGGAGGAGGGGAGAGGGCGTTCACACGATGGTTGATTGTATGAGGGTACGGGGAGGAGGGGAGAGGGGGTTCACACGTTAGTTGATTGTATGAGGGTACGGGGAGGACGGGAGAGGGCGTTCACACGATGGTTGATTGTATGAGGGTACGGGGAGGACGGGAGAGGGCGTTCACACGATGGTTGATTGTATGAGGGTACGGGGAGGACGGGAGAGGGGGTTCACACGTTGGTTGATTGTATGAGGGTACGGGGAGGAGGGGAGAGGGGGTTCACACGTTGGTTGGTTGTATGAGGGTACGGGGAGGCAAGAAGTAAGTTTGTGTGATTGAATCATGTACTGAAATATGAACAAGCATTCTCATCCATTTATGGCGGTAATTGGCTTCCTACTTTGAGAAAAGCACACCATATACTTTATTATATATCATTATATACTGTTAAAAAGGGAGGATATATACAATATCCATATCCTATCGTATTGTGTTCAGTATAGGTTACAAAATTCCTAAAACAAGCAGAGCAGAAAGTTTGAACTTATATCCATGTTTACGCATCTGGATGGTTAAGGTAAAATGAGAAGACTGGTGTATATTTACTGGTATTGTGAATACATCATGTTCTGAATTGGTACTGCTGTCAATAGTTATATTCCCTTATTGATGATATTAACTGACTACTTGGTTCTCGGTTTGTTCTTTATGAACGTAAAGTCTCTCCCGGAGATTTTTTTACCAGTTAATAATTGCACCCCGGGGGTGATACTTGCGTTATTCAGTAAGTGCGAATATACACAGAGCTTCAAGAACTTTATGTAGGAAGCCGAGGCAAGTCGTTACATATCCAACACGTGGTGAGGTTATCAGGTCCTTATCAGGGTTTTTTTAAATATAGAGTTACAGATGACTGATATCAAGAGAGATATCAACCTCTTGATATCCTACCACTCGTTTCTATACGACATATAGTTCAAGGATACGTCTAATTTAGTCTATTGAAATTTGCAATTAATATGACTATAAATCAAACATAAAATATCAAAAGTCACAAATTCATGTAGACATGAAAAACATTACGTAGAAACCACATGATTTATTTACAAATACCTAGTTTCCTGTTATTTGTTTATTTTCTCCTTGATGCATACAGATATTTGAAATTATTAAATTATTTACAACACCAATACACATCATTTATTCACGATATAGCACACGGTTTGTATGTAGTCATTAAAACTACAAACCCAAAAGATGTATTTGCATTAGTACCTGCATCTGATAAATTCCCAGAATTACGTTTAAGGCATTGGTATGCTTGCATAAGTGCCTGTGATTTGACATCGATCATATTTTTAGAATTTCAATTTTTAAGCAGTTTTCTTAAGAAAGGAAGACAGGTCTTCTCATTAATAATTTGGCCAGGCACACTGATCAAGTTAACAGCAGGTTTGATATAATTCACTGTTGTAAATGTAAGCATTACTAAATAGATCCCGTCAGATATTGTTTAAAAAAATTAATGTCAAATAAACATACATGAAAAAATATCTTTAAAAAATAACTTTAACCTGTCCAAGAAGGTTCTAGATAATATCGGAGTTAAATAACATACATTACCATTGCTCGTTGGAAACCACTCTTGACTAATAACACATGGTGCTTGGCAAGTTTAACTGAATGTTTTTCAAACATAAAAAGGCGAAGTCAGAAGCTGGAGCAGGATGTTGATGACAAATTATACCTTGCAGAATTAAAAACATTTTAATAGTTGATTTCAAATTAGTTAACTGCCTATACAGAGAATTTACACAAGATATAGGACAGCAAAGATATAAGAGTTTGTAAATGAATCAAAATATACTTACTTCAATTCCAAACTGCTATATCTTTTTTTAAATAATCTGTTTCTTATCGTGCTTTATGATTTAAGGAATATGATACAAGTTTATCAATTTCCTTCCAAGTTTGTCTAATGCTTTGACACTTGGCAGTTTTAGTGATGTATTTCATTTGGAGAACTTACGGGTGCGTATCTTATCTAGAACATCAAGGATAAAAATGCTGATGAGCTAAAGAGCCCATGGCTAAAGTTTCTCCCCATGATATTCTAAAACGAGTCCTAACTGTTACAGAGATGGATTTTCAGCCAATAACATGAGAAACTAAGCTTAGTACGATGTGTTTTCACTAATAGCAATAGTATTTGGTAAGTTCTTAGTTTTTGGAACTCATGTTCATTTCAAAATATTTTTTTTAGGTTTTGGAATTCATTTACACAATGAAGGAGTGTTTGCAGTATGGAAATATAAATAGAATTATAGAAGCGTAAAGCAGTCTTCACTACTAGTATCAGTGTCTGTATTTGTCCATCTGCTTTCATTAATATTATATTTGTCAGGAGGAAAGCACTATTTTTGTCACATTCGTGAAACATTATTTCAAAAGATACTTTTTCATGAGATGGATTTAACATATATGTAACGAATGAGATAAAATTATGGCTCAGTGCTGCATGCTTTATATTTCAATGGGAAATAAAAGTGTTTTGTCTAACTCTTGGACTATATTTACTATATTTGAAGAAAAACATATTGTGTATGAAATTATATTTCATGGAAGCATAATCATTGTCAGCTTTAATAAGAAATCTGTAAATAGATTAATTTAAATAACCAGAAATCAGATTAAGTTAATTTGGATTATCGCTGGATTTTAGTTACTTTTATATCTGAATTAAACTTCTACATGTGACACAAAAATGCCACTGTCATGGCCACTGCTAATTTGCAGTTCCGCACAGAATAGATAAACCATGCATTGTGGGTGGTCAAAAGTACATGCAACCATGGAAATTAAATGATGAATATTTTACGCCTTAAGGCATCTGTTTTTAAGAGGTATCATTAAAACCAAATTTAAACATGAAACCAAAACATTCCATTCATCAATTATGTTGAACCATTTTAACACAATTTTCATGGACGACCCACAGCCTAGCATGTCCGAAATCGGCATGGTTGAATAAACATAATTCAAATAGAACGTTTATTTCGGATACCAGCATGCAAAGTTCGTATTGGAAACACTACTAATTTTAGTTGTAGGACAATGACTATATTTAACAAAATAAAATACCATATTTTGACATCCCCAGGTTAATCAAAAATGTGATTTGTCAAAGATGGAACTTTTTAAAGCCACCATTACAAAATCGTTCTCATTACTATTCCAAGGGTAAGTATCGTTCATTTGTTACTTAAATATAGGGTTTTTTAACATTAAGTCGACATGGTATAATATAAGGTCCTTCTTAAGTATTATCCCGCCACGGGTTCGACAACTTTGTCTGTAATAGAGACCTGTTCTACACACAGTCAGGTTTGGATGCAATGCTACACTGAAATTCAGCGCGGTACCACCCATGGTTTGCTAGTTCCAATCGATGCTCGCAGGTTTCATCGCAATGCATAGCCACAATAGTGCTGCGGGCTTTCTCCCTGCAATAATACTAGCAGCCGCGATATAAGTGAAATAATCTTGAAAGCGGCGTTAAACACCAACTCACCTCACCTCACCTCTTTATGTATTGTTCTCAGAATATATATGTGATCCAAAATCGGTGATTTCTTGTAATATCATTTTGACCAATTTTAGCTAATGTTCAGTGGAGGTTTTTAAGGGATGTAAATAGAACTAAAGATTGATGTAAATCGATGCAGACTTTTGGTGAGAATATACCACATTTCAATACCATGAATAAAGAGCATAAAGTGCTTTCAGTACAGGATGATTTCGGCAATTCATAATTCCGTTTATCGCTAGCTAATCTGACACACGTATTAAATGAAAAATCAGAACAAAATAACATGGGGACAAAAAACATGGCGGATTGTCACCCAGTCCTATATTAACAAAGTATGAATAATTCAAATACAATCCTCAATGCAAAATGTTTTCATTATCATATTCAAGATGCATGGATTACATTATTTACAAGCATGGTCAAGTTGTATAACCGGCAACTTGTACACTGGTTTTTGGTATTATATATTACATCAATTTAGGATTTTGATATGACTGCATTAAAAGAGGGAACTCTTCACTCAAAAAAAAATGAAATCAACAAAATTTCAACAAATTCAACAAATTTAAAGGAAATATTTTCAAATAATGTTTGCGATCATAACATCCATTCAAATTCGAATAGACAAATGTCAATTGCTGAGAAGACTGGATCAAATGAGTCTATTTACATTGGTATTTTGACCCCAAAAACTGATACCTTAAAAAGTTTTGAAAATCTATCTTCATGTATTTGATGATCTCATTGATGAATTTAAGCGTAAATAAGATGAACGTGAGAACTATTTATAATTCAGTCATGACAATATTCTACAGAACTTTTCCGCCTGAAACTATACATTTTACAAATATTTTTAAAATTTTAATGAAACACCTTTATGTACTCAGCATTTTCATACCTAGTTTAATTAAAATCAGATGATTATTTACTAGTAATTAGTTGTGAACGGGAGAGAAATTGTAAAAACCTCGTAAGAAAGTCACCACATTTTAACGAAAATTATAACATTTTAATGAAATATGTTTGAAAATGTTAATCATGATTAACATTAATATAACAATGAATCTTCAATCAAAAGAGATTTAAATCAGATGAAGAAGAGCCAGGCCTGATTTGAAACGGTTTTCTAACAGTCACCAAATTTTTGCCATGAAAACCAAAAGCTCACCCTAATGTTTACAAATTTCTGATCATGGCACATTTTTAACTACCAAATTTGATTAAAATAAGATAATTAGTTTAGAAGATATAAGTATTACAGGATTTGTTAACAATTTCTGTTGTAGTAAAAAATATATTAATACCATTAACGTGCACACTTAGGAATCTTTGTGATTTGGTTATAGAGATTACAAAACGAGTGGGTATTGAAAATGGAAAATATTCCAAAGAGATATTTTTAAACGTTTTGATTTATAATAAATCGAAATGTTTAAAAATATTGAGTTGGAATATTTTCCATATTCAACACCCACGAGTTTTGTGATCTATTTATTACACACAGGAAAATGGGTAACGTGTTCTTCGAAGACCTCAAAATATTCACTGAAAGACGTTAGCGCGCATGAATACATTGTGCTCAATAATACACTGCCTCTTTTGTCTGAAACGTAGGCCACGTTATAGTTAAAGAATCAAAGAGCCACACGTGACAGACATATGAGTTTATATCTTTTCAAATGGTTTAATGTACGAAGATTTGATAAACAGTGACTTGCAAACAACTTGACAGATCAATACGCAATTACAAGATCCTCCGTCACTGAAGACTTGACGCGTCATCGCAAAATTTGACGTGTCACTGCAAAGGATAGATGAACAACGGCAGCTCGCTTTGAACAAAGTAACACCGAGTCTGTCAAACTAGATACAAGAAATTACTCGTCATCAAGTCTCATTTTCATGTTTTCTGGTCCAAAGAGGTTATCATTTCTTAGGGTACCACTAAAAATTGGGGCTGAGAAGATGGACTGCAAGAGCTCGGTACTCCTGTTACTGGTTGTCTGATTGCTCTGGGAAGCGAGGTTGACAACAGATTTGGAAGGGAGACTTCTCTCATTTTGACATGATTCGATAAGTGCGAGAGAATGGAAAGTATAGATCGCTGACTTAAAATATGACTCAGGTCATTGTGGCGGTTCGACAGCGTTCTGTAGTTGTTTATGCACTCTACGTTCAGGATGTAAACAAAGCGGGAGATAACTCTGCCGCGACTGCTTCATCGACGAAATTAACACTTCAGAATGTACTTTGAACACAAATAGTACTTTTTCAAAAAATAACCTACGTCAATATTTTGTTATTCACAAATTTAATGTGATATTTGGTTGTGTTTTGTTGCTGATAACTGCTTGAATATAGGTGTGATGTTAATCTGAAATATTGAGGTGGCAACGGAAAGATCACTTGTACTCGCTTGATTGTTAAAGTAGTTCGGCATTATGACGTCACTATCGTTGAATAACCTGTTTTGGTTACACAACATTCGTTGAATAACTTTCAACTGGTTACACAACACTTGTTTCAAATAACCAAAATTATCTCATAAAGATATTCAGAACACGTGTGTAATAATAATGGTTATAGGATCAGTAGCAGGTTTTAGAAAGATTTATTATTTCAAATTTTGTCCAGTAAACATAGATTTTGAAAGCTGATTTATTTCAGAGGGTTAAACATAACAAGACTCCACCCGATCATTCGATCATTGGTATTTGAAGAGGGATTAATAAATAAAGTATCGAACAACTACTCCTGGTGGCCACTTTTGTATGAACACCCTTTTTTCAGTTAGGGTAAGGAATGGATTCGAATAACTCAACTGATCATGGCGCATATAACACAAATTCATTAAAAAAACATTGTCTGGAATTTATTTTTCTTGTGGTCGCTGCTAACCCCTCTCTTTTTCTCCGACTGTATTTTTCTCTGTCTGTCTATCCGTCTTTTTCTCTCTCTGTCTTTTAGTCTGTCTCTCTCTCTTTCTCTTCGCTCGCTCTCTGTCAGTAGATAAGTCGTGGTTATAATCGCTGTTATTCAAGATATATATATATGTGATCAATGTTTTGGTTCGTTATCAGAACAGAACAGAACAGAATCTTATTTCTCATAATTCACAACAGTGACATAGAGAACAGTTAAATATAATATATATATATATATATATATATATATATATATATATATATATATATATATATATATATATATATTTTAAAAATTGGAGTAATAGTGTGCCGCATAAGTAGACGTGTGTTGTGCATAGATTAAAACTTACACAGACCTTCTTTTACGAATTTTTCCAAGTTCAGTAAAAGTGGTTTATGAGTAGTTTTCATGATTGAAGGATACTTACAGTAATACGATGGAAGGTATTTACTTCTTAATTCTGATAGAAAGGGGCAGGCCAAGGAAATGAAATCCCTTACCGGTGGAGATATTTCAGAGTTTACAAATTCTTTGGTCCTTATCAATTTTACTCCACTGACCAGTTTCAATAGGTAATCTGTGGTTTGAGGTTTTGAAGCGGGTAAGCCAAATTCTTAGATTGCTAGGGACTTCTAAAATATATGAGTTGATATAAGGTTTAACTTTAAGATAACATAATATTTTCAAATCCCCACACTTCAGATGAATATAAAAGTATTGATTGTGCAAGTTAATCAAATAGTTTTAACTGACAATCAAGAGGATATATTCTTTAACAACATCAATATTATCACCATGAAAGGAAAATGTCAGGTGTTTTCTACGCGTGCCTTTAGAGAATATTATGATTTTAGTTTTTGAAATGTTAACTGTTAGTTTCCAAAGCGTGCAATAATCTGAAAACACATCTCAGGCATGGTGTAGATCTTCACTTGACTCAGCTAAAATAACTGTATTGTCAGCATATAAAAGTAATAAAAATTTAATGGAAACATGAATTTGTTCTTAAAGTAGATTTTCCACCGTATTCAAAGAATTTGAATTATTTTCTGTTAAAAAAGACTCGAGGTCATTTAGATATAATGCAAATAAGAAGGGGGATACATTTTCGCCCTGCCTCCAATTTCGCATGAAAAAATAAGGATATAGCACCATTTTGGAAATACATGACTTAATATTTTGATACATATTAAAGGAACTTGGAAGCATTTTCCACTTATGTTATTTTCAATCATTTTCAGCCAAAGACCACTCCGCCAAACAGTGTCAAATGCATTACTAAAATCGATGAAGACACAGTAGAGCTTTCTTTTTAAGTTTTGGAAAATGTCTATTAAAGCTTTAAGAGCAAAAATATTATCTGATGTGAAATAAGATTTTCGAAAGCCGGCTTGTGATTCACTTATCAACTTACAATGAACAGAATAATTTTGAAGACGTTTAGATATTAACGCAGTAAAAAGTTTCCCCAAGCAGCTAAAACTGGTGATTCTCCCGTAGTTATTGGGGTCGGCTTGGTCACCTTTTTTCTTGAACACGGGCTTAATGTAACTATCTGACCAAGCTTGTGGGAAAACACCATTTTCTAATACTTATTTGAAAAGCTACCATAAATTGTAATCAGTGCCATGTTTAATTTGACACCTGTTTTGACTATAACCTCTGTTTGTTTAGCTAATTAGTGTTTCAATTTGTCTCAATTCATGCCCAAAATAACTTAGTGTCAAGCTGAGATTCTCTAAAATTGTCACATTAGCCTATCGACAGTCTTCAGTTGAGGGTGGATAACTTTTAGGCATCAACTGAATTATACGCGGTTTTTTAGTGAAACATTCGTTTCTTTGTATCAGGTACGTTAATTAAAAATTTTTAAGTGCTTTATTAATAGTATTGAATCATTTGAATACCTAGTAGATCAATGCCCCTTCTATGTTTTAGAGCAACAACAAAATGCAAATGCAAACTACACTTTACATACATTTGATAATGGTGAAGATTATTTAATTACATGAGAAACAATTGTTTGTTGAACCTAAATCGGGAATGCCGTTTGATTTCACTCGGTTTTCATCGTTTGATTGTTATATCTATTTGAATTGTTTATAACTGTCAATAAAGTAAAGACAAGAATTTTAGAATTTTGTTAAAATTGTGATATAATGTTGTAGACATTTGTTTAAACTATCAATTAAATCTACATTTTAAATTTTTTTCTTGACTAGTATACTATTGTCCGTAGACAAAGAGAGATGTATGTGAGCCGCGACGGCATTGGGAAACGATTAACAACCAACATTGAAGGCAATACGTACTGCTTAAGGTATTTGTAAGTAATACGAGCATGAGTAAGTATTGTCTGGTCGTGTTTAGAATCAGATGATTACTTTCTCATGACCATCACTTTAATGAATTCATTAAATCTTTCTGTGAATTTATTTCTATTATCAATTGTCACTTCTTAATCAGTGAAAGGATGTTATTTCCTTTAAAAGTAAAGAGAAAAAGAATTAACTAAAACTTGCACTCTATAACTAAAAACGTAAAAACTTAGTTTTACAAGACAAATTATTGGCGACCTGAAAAATTTTTTAGTCTACCATTCATACGTGTATTCTTAACAAGTCTGTCTGTCTGTCTTACACCGTTGTGTAATGAAAACCAGTGACATGACAAATTCAGCTGAGATTGATAAATGTGCCCTATTGAAAAGGGATAATACAACAAGGGTAACATTCACATTGACACCAGATTCATGGGTTACCTTACGTTGTATTACTGCTTTTAAGGCACAAAACATAATCTATTAGAGGGGGTTTATTCTATTGACACCGTTTTGTATCCCCAAATGGCAATATAGTTATTAATGAGGTTTCAACATACTATTGCTACGTCAATCGAATCTTTCCTTACGCTAATGAGCAATCCTTAAGTTTATTTGTTAATATAATAATGTCTTGCCATGAGTCAATGGCCTTCTACATAGGATCATATATATACTTCATAATAAGAAATTGAAAATTGAGATAGTAATCTAGAATGTGAATACCTCTGTGCGGCCTTAAGAATTGGTGTTCAGTTTGACTATGCTTTAAATCTTTTAATCATTGTTATTTCAAGGATAAAATAACTTGGGTTTCATTTGGAAAACAAAACTCAAGTTCACATTATTAGATTCTTGAATGACTCTTGAACCACCCTGTATCTGAAGGCGATAGAAGGAATAACCAACTTCAAGAAATGGAACGTTACCGACGTCCCACAGATGCAACATACATTTCAATTGCTGCTGTTAACCAATTCCACTCTCATTATATCAGTAAGAGGGGTTCATTCTATCATCATGCAAGCTATTTGATTAGTACATGAACACTAGTGTCTAAAATAGGATGGCATGCTTGTGTTTTTGACGCACAAGTGTTTTTTAAATTTTTGAAGCCTTTTTATACTGCTAAGTTATTGACACAGAAAAATCAGGACTTCTGAGCATAAGCTGGAAATACCATTTAGCATTTCATCGTACGTTATGTTACCTTGGTATCATCATATTGACAGAAAAAATCTCACTGCCATTCGTCATCCTTATATTTATCTTTTGAGAATGTATCTGGAGGGTTTATAGATGTATTCGTCTCTCAACAGGTGGTCAAAGGGCACCTTAGAAGCAAAGAAGAAAATAACAGGAAATTACCGCCCCTCATCAAAACACCGAATCAAAATACGTTTCTCTTCTCCGCAATCATACCATTCCACCAATCAAGTGACTCTCATCCTATCGCCATTGTCACGCTATTTGATGCCACTGTCCATCCCCAGCTGTGTTGTGTACTTGACCAAAAGCAAAACCTCGCTGTATCAGAAGCAAAATTCATCCGCCAGTTCCAATATCAGGGAACTTTTCAAAACCTTGCGTCCTCTAGAACAAATGTCCCATACCCAGCCCGACAACTTGAATGCCAAGTTAATCCAGATATCGACACACACCTCTCAATAGCTTTTAAATCATGCAGTAAGGACACAAACCAGTATCAGCCAATAGTGAGGCCTCTTGGAAACGCAGGGAAGCTGGGGATATGTGCGAAGATAGCATACAACGAAAGTCTGAAGCAGGAGAGACTCGTTGAGTGGATGGAGTTTCAGAAGGTGATGGGGGTCGACAGGGTTGTTGTTTACACCCTTGATATTTCTGAAAAAGTGCGGAACGTTTTCAAACTCTACTCAGACTTCGTCACCACTGTGCCTTACGAGTTACCAGGTGAGTATTCTCATTATGTCGATATAACATATTTCGCGGTTGTGTTTGGGAGAGAGGTAATTTGGGAAAAGAAGGTGGATTGTTTGGTCAGCTATACTATAAAGCAATTCCAATTAAGGTCGATGTCACCGTAAATAGACAATTATACTTACAGAAGCTGATTAACATTCTGCAAAGTAGTTCTACTAGATCATGAAAACATTATACTTACATGCACTTTAAACGCCAACTCAACTTTTTTCTAATGTTGATCTAAAAGCTTGTGAACGCAAAGAAGATTGGTACCTCCTTTTAAATTGTGACAGAAGTGACACACTTGGTATGTCAAAGTATTACATTCACATGTTTTTCTAAGGATACCATCGCAGAATAAATGAACAACTATGTATGCCACATGTGGCATTGCTTAACATTACTTACAAATAACTTGGATATACCAAAGCACAAGACATGTCTTCTATTGCCTACCATTCGATTTATTTAATATGCAAAATATGAACTAACTGTTTGTAATAGTGTCAATGTAACCTTCACTATACACTGTGGCAATCATTGTATCAGACTCCTCACTGATTCGCTTGAGTCCTCGTAAGTAAACTTGAATAAGATTCAATCTTATAGAACTGTTCAATAGACAGTTAGGTTTTGATGCAATGCTACACTAATTTCTGAGTTGTACCACCCATGTTTTGTGAATTCAGACAAATATTCGCAAGTTTAATTGCTTTCAATAGCCACAATCATGTTGCGGGCTCTCCCCCTGCAGTAGCAATAGCAGCCCTCATACTCATGAAATCGGCACAAACCAAATCATCTCAACTCATCTATGTCTGTCTACCTGTTTGAATGTCTTTCTGTCTATGGAACTGTCTCTGGAGTTCTTCAAATTTGGGTTAACATTATTGAGGATGGAACATCACACAAACCTATATGCTTGGCTTGTAGCATTAACCATCTTGTTATGAATTGTATTTACAGGCAATATAATCAGGAGCATGAGGGCAGGAAACCGATCTTTCCCTCAATTCTCTCACGACGAGCAGGTTGCCGTGTTTGATCGCAAAGAACGATTATCAGGTTTTAGTCACGTGGCTGGCATCGACTTTGACGAGTTCCTGTGTCCAATGTCCAATGAAACGCTGAACGAACTTTTGAAAGTAACACATATGTGAAGACAGTTTTTTTCTCTGAACTCTATGGTTCATTATGTGTTAAGCATGAAAATTATACTTTTTTCAAAACATTTCATTAAGAGGCATACCTCAGAGCTTGCATTATTGTTCAATATTGCACTAACGTTTTTCAATTCCATTTTAGAAACTAACTAAAAGATTTATTAACATGCGATCAATTTATTTGCGACACTCGTGGAATATGATTAAGGGCTTAACAGTTAAACTGAAGACATGTTACATCAATACCTTTCAAATTTAGATCACCGCTTTTTTTGGCGACCAACCAATTGTGCCTTTTAGACAAATTGCCATTTTTATATATATTACACCTCGTAAAGAGCATTTGCGCAATTGCAGAAAAATATCTTTCATATCTCACCTAATTATCAAAAGGTTATTAGTAATGACAGAAAATAGAAAACATTGGTTATTATTTAATATTCATTTTTCGGTGAGAGTTCACACGACTAGACCTCTCCAACTGAATAAGAAATCATACTATGCATGGCTATAGAAAACCCAATAAACTAACAGAAAAGTGGGTTTTTTTCAAGCTGAGATCAATAATGGTAGACAATGTATGTTTATATTTTAAAACATTGATTATACTATGTTTTCATTGCATTGTGGATCTTAAAGTTGCTTTTCCGGGGATAAAAATTTGCTATCTTCACGAAATAGCACGCACTTTTTATTGGAAAAGATAAAATAAATTGTGCTGTGGTTAGAACATTTTAGCCTACATGCGATAACAATACAAATTGTAAAAAAACGAAAAGGTAAAGCAGTATTGAATGATCAGAAGCTTGAAGTCAGTATTGACCAAGTGAGTGAGTTAGGGTTTAACGTGTTTTGAACAATATTTCAGTTATTAAACACGTGGATGACATGCATCCAAAAGAGAGTGGACAGATAAGGGTGGAAGGGATCGGAAGAATGAGGGAAAAAACGGGAAAGAAAGGCATAGTGAGAGATAGACAACAGGTTTTAGAAGGACTCAAATTTAGTCTGGCCTCTACCCGTCGACCGGTGAAGCTTGGGTGTCCCTGCCAGGAGCATTAAATCTCCAGCTGGCATAGCTCTTGGGGTCTCTGAAGCACGCAAACCACCACACTACGATAAGGTACCGAGTCCAGTGGTGGAGTATTGACAAAAGACAACCCCATTGTTCCCGTGATTATTATTGCCTTTGCCGATGTTACTGTTGTTTCTGATATTGTTATTGGTATTATTTGTTTTGGGTTTTTTGCTGTTGCTGCTGTTACTGTTGTTGTTATCATAACTATCATAGATGTTGTTTATATTTTAACCATTGTAATCATCAAGTCCCTATCTTCAGACAACGCTTGCACGCAAACACCCCAAGGCTGGAGCGTTCTACTTCCACCAACAGTTTCACATCACTGACTGGCCTCCTTCCAACCCGGACCAGCCCCTCACGAGCCTCCAGTTCCAGAATTCCGTTCCTCCGCGATGGGAGTGTCAGAAGTTCATCTATAATCCAGAGCGAACCCAGTTTCATTTCAATCATTGTTTGCTTGATATATACAATATAAGGGTTAAACATACCAAACTAAAATCACCAAAAAAGTAAAAACCTCATCGTGTATCAAACCTTAATCATAGGAAAATGATTAATTCCAATCAGAATGGTTTACAGCAGTCTGACAAATGACATAACAACGAATGTATCTTTTTCTTTTTCAGTGTGAAAATCGATCCCAAGTTTTGCCGTCATACATCATTACCGTGCTTGTCCTGCTTCCTGGAAGAACTGTCACACGCTCACCAAGCTACTGGACACTTACATAACACGTTATCGAACACCCCTTGTCGCAAGGGTCAAGGTCATGATGGAAAAGCTGTCAAAGGGAGATCACTCCTGAATGGTTTTAAATATATGTTTTGAATTTGTCAGAGAATATGCATAGTCTTATTTTAAAGTTTGTTTCCCAAATATCACTTTCTTTAGAAGTGGTTTCGGGCACTTGATAGCTTCATTGAAAGTTTAATACCTTAATTGTAATCATGCACATGTCTGTGTTTTAGTATCTGCGATACAAGAATACTACAATTATTTTATTATTTATCTGTTTTTAGTAATTCTACATTGTCTCTTGGCAAAAAAAAGACATCTTCAGCTTTCAAAATATAACAATCACAATAACACGTTCTCAGTGGTTTAGATTACGATCATGTATCAGTCGCATATGTATATCAATCTCAATTCTTTTCAAGAATAACATAAAAAACAATACCGCCCCATTATGACGCAATGCATCAGCTAACAGTCAAACTCCTCATGATGCGGTATTGTTACCGTTGCTTATGAGAGTAATCAAGTTACCTGCAACTCTAAAATGACAAGGGGTAAAGACACATGTTGAAATCTACCTGCAAGTACATGGGGATTGGATGCAAATTTTTATCAATTCATTCTTTTTGTTAAGATTCATTCAAATTTTGGGGGGGGGGGGGGGGTTCGACCTGTCCGTCAAATCTCGCGCATGCGTAATTTCAGCCAATTGGATCGACAATAGCACCAGGCTAATTTGTCAAGTTGACTTCCAGGGACAAACAAACTGAAAATGTGGACATGTTTCGGTGGTGTTGCTCAAATTATAAGAATAACATTATGTTATTCCCAACAATTAATATTCAGCAATGTCACGGCATATGTATTTCTCAAAGCGTTTAGTAACATGGATTACCATTTTTTGTTGTTGAAATTGTGAAAACAGGGCCACAAACAGTAACTTGTTGGCAAAAAAAACAACAAAAAATAATTGACAATGAATATTACTTGTGGTTTATTTAGGCATATGATACTAATTTTTAAAGAATGAGCTATATTTATTTAAACAAAAAATAATATACTTAATGAATTGCTGGATACAGTTGATTAAAAGCTAACATTTCACAAAACAACTGGTTGCAAATAATACCTTATCCTTTTCACTGATGAATATCATGCTTTCAAATGCAGTTACGTAATGCAGTAAATAACAGTAGAATTATCAAAAAGAAAGAATATATTTAGAAATAAACACAGCATCAAGTTTTGTGTGAACTGTGATTGCCTGGGGATCAATATCCCCACTTGATTTATTTACTACTTATTCAATTTAAAATTCTGTAAACAATTTTAATCCATATACTGTATTTAAGGCGGTAATTTTCTATATTTGAAAAAAAGCCATTTCATCTTTTCTTATAGAGGTGAGGTGAGGTGAGGTGAGTTGGTGTTTAAAGCCGCTTTCAAGATTATTTCACTTATATCGCGGCTGCTAGTATTAGTGCAGGGAGAAAGCCCGCAACACTGTTGTGGCTATGCATTGCGGTGAAACCTGCGAGCATCGGCTGGAACTAGCGAACCATGGGTGGTACTGCACTGAATTTCAGTGTAGCATTGCACCCAAACCTGACTGCGTGTAGAACAGTTCTCTACTGCAGACAAAGTTGCCGAGCCCCTGGCGGGATTCGAACCACGGACCTCCTGATCCGAAGCCGAACGCGCTAACCACTGCGCTATCCCGCCCCCTTTTCTTATAGACCATATGGGATATCTAGAATATAATTTGGATGAATATGGGATATCTAGAATATGATTTGGATGAATATGGGATATCTAGAATATGATTTGGATAAATATGGGATATCTAGAATGTGATTTGGATAAATATGGGATATCTAGAATATGATTTGGATGAATATGGGATATCTAGAAAATGATTTGGATGAATATGATATATCTAGAATATAATTTGGATGAATATGGGATATCTAGAATATGATTTGGATGAATATGGGATATCTAGAATATGATTTGGATGAATATGGAATATCTAGAACATGATTTTGGATGAATTTGTCCAAATCCAGAACCCAAGTGACCCCTGTCGTGTACTTAAAATTGTTTGTGTTTGTAAAAAAATATGACTAAGAAGACTTACTTTAATATATCATCTGAATTTATCAGCGCTGATTCATAATTTGTTATATTCATTTACTGAATATATTTCTGTGACTTCTTTATATTTTAAACTGTTTCAACGTTTGACTTTCAACCTCAGTTACTTGTTATAGTACTATTTTAATCTGTGATTCTGATTTATGTGATCAATGATATTTAGAAAATTCTGTTTGTGATTTCAATGATAGCCATTGAAGAATAAATAAGACACGTTTATACACAACCCACTGAATAGATTTAGAACTTCGACTAGTTGTAAACCTTTGTTCAAAAGAAAACTAACGAAATTTTGATGCAAACATGATTAATATTTTATTTACATGTTCTTTAAATCAATTGATAATATATTTGTATGATAAAATCTTTGTTCAACGTTTTGAATGAAAGCGTAGACAGTAAATGACTAAAACTTTTGACAATTCATTTCTTATATTTTTTGTCTTAATTATGTTGACTAGCCTGGAAAACAACGGTTGTAATACTGAGCGTCAACAAGCATGAGCGACATTGGCCTATATAACTACGTACAAATATTTCATTATTTGTCATACGAAGCTTTGGAATCTAAAACAACTTACACTTGTTATACCCCCGCCTTACAGCTTAAGCGGGGGTATATAGCGTTCATTCTGTCCGTCCGTCTGTCACAAATCATTGTCCGGAGCATATCTCCTAAACTATACATGCTAGCTTCACCAAACTTCATACACTTATCAACCATGATCCCTAGATGTGCCTTTTTAGATCAAGAAATGATTTTTATTTTTCGCGGTTTCCATGGAAACATGACTAAAACAGTGATATTATGACTAAGTCCTTTGCCCGGAGTATATCTTCTAAACCGTACATGCTATCTTCACCAACCTTCATACACTTATAAACCATGATCCATTGGTGCGCCTTTGAGGGCAAGACCAAAAATTTATTTTTATTTTTTGCGGTTTACATGGAAGGTTACTAAAACAATGAATATCTGACAAAGTGATTTTTCCTGAGCACATCTCCTAAACTATACATGCTAGCTTCAGAAAACTTAATACACTTATCAAACTTGATCCCTAAGTGAGCTTTTTGAGGGTTAGACCAACAAAGAAAGCCAGACTATAGTTTGAAGCTGTGCTCACTTCTTTACTTGTTTATTATAAGTGAAATAAAGCATTTTGCTGGTATCAGTATGTTTTGTAAGTTAACAATTCTGTAGATTGTTCAACTATTATATTGAAAGAATTTTCTCAGTGAAAAGCTGCTTGTTTACAAAGTGGCCGATGTTGACGTATTTGATACGTATTTAGAATATAATATCATGAATGTTTTAAGGGTCAACCAAAATGTTAAACTTAGAAACATGTTCAAATTTATTTGTGTTATAATCATGTACTAAATACACCTATGAATAAACAGGAATGTCCCCTTTAATTTTGTTTCAATAAAAAATACCTCGATAGGACTAGACTGTCCTTCGAAGTAATGTAGATTGGTTTCTTAATAATGAAAAACGAATCAATATAAAATCAAGGTATAGAAACTTGGACTGCCGAGGCAGTAGTTAGGTCTTCAAGACTTCCTCTTTGAGCTTTAGACAGTGTTTTACCTTCACATGTTTTTTTGTCATAGTGGTGAAAAGGTGTGTATTTCAAAGTACATATCACTAGTTTTCCAAAAGGCAAAGTTTGACCCATTCTCGTGACCTGAAGTGACTGTTTGCAAGCGATTATATTCTGAAGACCTTGTTAATGTCTAACTCTCATGCCAAAATCATAAAATTCCAAGCCTAGGTTTTTGCATTTAAGTGCCCTTGAAATTTTTACAATTTTGGTCAACTTTGAAAGGTCACAGCAACAAAAGTATTAATGTTGGAGTGAGTGAGTTAGTCGAGGTTTAACGTGCTTTGAACAATATTTCACTTAATAAACACGTGGATGACAAGCATCCTAAAGAGAGTGGACAGATCAGGGGAAAAGGGGTCGATAGGATGAGGAAAAAGACGGAAAGATAGGTATAGTAAGAGATAGAAAGCAGGTTTAAGTAGGTCTCAAATTTGGTCCGGCTTCTACCCTTCGACCTGTCCAGCCAGGAGCATGTAAGCTCCTGCTGGCATAGCTCACAGGGTCTCTGAAGCACGCAAACCACCACGATAAGGTATTGAGTCCAGTGGGAACTTTCTATTGCTGGAATTCAAAACCACAATGCTTCAGCTACATTAAAGTCATTGTCTCATTTTTGCAAGGCAAATTGTAATAAATGCCGGACAAATAGTTCACCACTCGCAGAAATCTTTCCCCTGACGTTTGCAACAATTTTCAGAAATCTGCAGGCATTCTAGCCCTCAAAAATGAAGTTCAAACTGCCCTAACCTACCCGAATATTATGTTTTTAGAGAGCGTTAGTCCTCACCACGTCATTTCGCTAAGGCCGTTACGAAGAACACATAAAATTTCCCAGCTGAATATTCAATGAAAATAGCTAATAGCTTACGCTTTTTCTGATACAGAAATAACAAAAAGGTTGTCAACTCAATGAAGAATGCGTCTGTCGTAAGTATCGGCGCTGCGATGACTAGATTTCCGGTGTTTCGCACTCGCGATGGGATTGCACTTGATTCGGTACCTCATCGGTCTGAAACGGCATACGCCAATAAGCTGCTTCATCCAAAACTGTAAAACGGGCATAACAATGAAAATCTATGCAAATGCGACAGGAAATATTTGTGTTAGTGATCAGATTTTGTTCGTGAAGAATAATTAGTTTAGTTTAGTTGCGTTACAAAAATGAGACTATGACTTTAAGTATGAATTTCAGCTCTTGCAAGTATCTTCAGAGAAGAACATTTTCAAAGGCGAGTGGGGTTGGAACGGTAAAAAAATGCACTAAAACTAAGATGGTTCCCAAACCACGTGACCTACGAATTTGTCAAGATGTTATTATTTCAGTATTTGTTATTGCGCATCTTTTACTATATCTCGTTCACTAAAAAGTACAACTATTATTAAGAACCTATAAGAAATCGGATAATAACAATAGGTCTTCCAAACTTTGTCTACAATGACTAGAAATTTATAAAATCAGCCGAGACAATTTTAAAGTTTTTTCAAAACACTATCAATTAGCAGAACTGAAATGTCTCGTGGTCACTGAAACGTGGTTCACGCCCGCGACATAGGGTATTGAGGAGGGGGCACAGTTTTCCCTTATTATAAATATTAATCTTTTAGCCTATGGCAACCGTACTTCTTTCATTCTTGGGAAAGGTACCGCTTTCCCTTTGGAAAGGACGCATGTAAACAACACAGTGAAAGAGTCCAGTACGTTTCTGCGAGTTCATCGCGGCTTTAATATTAACATATCATTTTCTGTTTGTTATCAGAAAAGATTGACACAGATACAGATGAGGAAATGAAAAGATCAGTTTTTGTTTCGGGAAACAATTATCCTTTAAAATGCTGTTGCTTTGGTGACCAAGCAGTACATTTGTAATTCAAGTAAAATTAATTTAGACTGGGTCCTTACAAAAAATAGAGTATATCTATTAAAACTTTATTTTAACTTTTATGTGAATAGTCCCATCCATAAACATTATTTTATTTAATGTACTTAAAGCTATGCTAATACCGTTAATTCTCGCATAATAGAAGTGGGCGTGTCTAACATGTTAGCCATCTTGAAGTGGTTTTCTGCCTAGAATAAAGTTTCAACCTTTATATTTTAATCAAAACTTGTCTTTAAATAAAACTTTTATCATATGACAGCATAACTTTATTCAGCATACCTAAAGTAGCATTAGAATCTCAATCCATACCACCGTAACATACAGGTGGGCATGTCTCACATAGCAGCCATTTTGACCTTGGTCCGTGCAAAGAATAACAGTTTTATCTTTATATACCATCGACATTTTTCTTTTAGTTATGGAGTGAGTGAGTTGGGGGTTTAACGTGCTGTCAACAATATTTCATTTATTAAACACGTGGATGACAAGCATTCAAAAGAGAGTGGACAGATCAGGGAGAAAGGGGTCGAAAGGACAAGGGAAAGACGGAAAGAAAGGCATAGTGAGAGAGATATGGAACTTCTTTGTTCAGTTTAATGTTAAAACAACATACATGAGCATCAACTATTCCAACAGGGAAGGCAAGTTCTTGAATTTCGAATGTTCCATGTTTGAAAATGATCGGAATCACTTTTGAAAAATTGTGTAACAAATAAAGTATTTCAATGATTAAAGTTCATTTCAATTCATTGGCAATTTCCTGGTTAGTTAATTTCCACAGCAGTAGTTCAAGGCCATGCCCTTCTCAGTAGTAAAAGGTACCATTGCGGAGCTGACTATCATGTAACACAGATTCAAGATCATAACGCAAGGACAGTGGAACAGCCCAGTAGTCTTTGTGTAGGTCGATCAGTGCGGTAGGAAGGATGGAAACTTTTGCTTAAGAAGCAAAATGAAATGCCATAGGGTTCGAATCGCAATGGAATATACACAAAAAAAGTGAAAAATGTTTTATTTTTATCTCAAGACACGACACAAATTTCGAAACTTTTGAACAAGTAGACTATAAGCAGTGAATGGTTGAGTGTTAAGTTCAAAGATGCCTTCCAGTTAAAATATAACAATTCTGCAGGTAAAAGTGTATCAAGGTTCAAGAAGCTGGAAGGAATGTTTCAGGAGACGAGTGCATGCATGTCAAGTGTAATGTAATATTTTACGAACGCTTCAATAGTGACAAAGTCAAAAAACTGCCATACCTCTTGTAAGTAACTTTTTATATCATTTATTTAAAATACATCTACATATATCATTTTAATGTAAAAGTTTAAAAAAGGATTTCACAAAATCGTTATTTTGCAGCATGCATTATCTTGTGACTTTATTCTAATGGGAACTACCACAAATGAATATCTTTAATATTAACAAATGTATGTTTGATATTTTATTTGGTGATTATAAAATTGATAAGAATATAAATGAAAGGTTGCTGGTTACAACCATTTATTGCAAGTTACGCTGCAAAACCTTTTTTTTTTTTATTAAAACTCACTTATTATTAATGAGTCATCACCTTCTCTAGGAAATAAGATATTTTTTGGATATTTTTTTTGTTTTTGATGAAAGGGAACAGTGTGAAAATATTGCTTCACACATGCAAAACATTTACATAAAGTATGTAACTAAAATTCATAAAGTTCTTGCAATAAACTGACAGAATTATAAACATATAACAGAGCTGACATGTATTCTTGAATAAATCATTAATTTATTTGTCGGCTGAATAAAACAAAATGACTATCTTATTAACAGAATAAATAAAATAACCGACATTGATGAAATTGGGCTCTATCTTTCCTCTATTAGAATATATTTCTAAAGAAAAAAAGGGCAAAGACGGTATGAGTGTCTGTTCTCAGTATTGTTAAACAAAGCATGACCTCAAGGTATGCATCCGGGTATGACCTCAAGGTATGCATCCGGGTAGAGAAAATGTGCAGTCACGAAGCCGGATATCAAGTTTCTATACAAATTTCTATTTTAGACATTCTATACAAAATGTATTTTTCGCTCCGTGGTAGATAACGTGTACAGGTAGGCCTATGGAGCTTTTATGAAACGAGTTATGCAGCAAGGTAGATATTATCTAAAGGTAGAACGCAACGAAGCGCGGAGATGACGATCACGATAAATTGCTACTGTGGAGTCCATTTTTAATATTATATGTGTCGTCGGTTAAGGTTATCAATTTCAATTATCATATCAATATTACATTAAAGTAAACCACTGCAATTAATATGTCAACGACTGTATGTAAGTTTATGGGTGATAGTTATATACTGAGTTTCTATATTGTTATCACTATATACGTTTGCACAGAACTCATCTGATTAACACATACGAAAATCATATGAATTAAGAACAAACACGTTTTTGTCAGTCAATTATATTATAACTTGACCCTAGGTTCTATGAAATATCTATTCTATCAAGAGTTTATATGTTAAACATGTTTTCGTACGCTGATGTCAGTGTCATTGTAGGAAAAAAACGGGAATAGATGGTGTCATGTTACAAATTTAAAGATATCGTTATCACTAAAACAAACTAAAGGTAAATCTAATTGAATTTGTGTTCATTTCATTTCCTAAATATTTGACTTTTTTCCGTTTCATGCCAGATGTATTATAAACATTTATATGTATGATAAATACAAAATTTTATGAAAACACACATGGATGCACTTGCGTTTAATTCGAACACACTTCACAAACAATGGGTTTCACACAGATAACCACGTGACCAGGAAAGTGGAAGGTTGACAGCCTGGAGAGGAGACACAGTAGGAAAGATGTGCACAGTGTGTGCACGCTGAGAACAACTCATGGTCGCTTCGTCTGGTCTGAAGGTAATGTTGTATCTTTGGTTACACTTCTTAAATATCTATCTCTTAAGTCTTCTTATCGTGGTGTGGTGGTTTGCGTGCTTCAGAGACCCTGAGAGCTATGCCAGCTGGAGCTTGCATGCTCCTGGTACGGACACCCAAGCTGGACAGGTCGACGGGTAGAAGCCAGACTAAATTTGAGTCCATTTAAAACCTGTTGTCTGTCTATCACTATGACTTTCTTTTCTCTCATCCTTTCGATCCCTTTGTCCCTTGTCTGTCAACTCTCTTTTGGATGCTTGTCATCCACGTGTTTAATAACTGAAATATTGGTGAAAGCACGTTAAACCCCAACTCACTCACTCACTTAAGTCTTCTATAGCACTTTTCTTAGATGAAATAATAGTTTACAATGCAGTGAATGATATTGTGGTTAAGTCTCTAATTTCACTTTGGTTTTTACTGAATTACCTCATGAATAACAAAAAGCCATTCATTGAGATTTCACTTTTCACTTGATAGAAGCTGACTTCCTTGTGAGCATGAATATGGTAGAATGTTTGCTAGTCATAGCAGGTTGTGGAGGGTCTATATGAGTGTCTATTATTTGCGGTGTATATGACTACTGCTGGCATAATACTGCTATTAACACTTTTCCGCATCGGAATATACTTCCGAACTGAATGTATATATGTTGGAAAGAATAATTCTGGATTTTAACCCGCTGAACGGTTTTAAAGCATTTAAGTCACGTTGAGTCTAAACAAGTGCACAGCCTCTGTCATCCTGCTTGGTTGGTTGAGGGTCTATATGAGTGTCCTTTGCAGGTTTTGTCAAGAATTTGCAAAGGAACATATAAAAACGGTTGATACACAAAATTAGTGTCTTAAATCATAAAACAACAGTCAAATAAAATATTGTAACAAAGAGACCAGTTTAAATTTAAACAACATAATCTTACTTTGCTTATTTTATGTGCCCTCCAACAGAACAACATAATGATATGGTGTTTGGTTTTATTTAACAAACTGCATCATACGAGATACGTAGAGTAACAAAGATCAGATGTAAGTCATGGTTTGTGGTAAAAAAACCCGGACAATGCCACTCGCCGATGACACACATTTATTTTGGAATAAACTTATATACGGCAGACGCAAACGCAAACTTGGGTTGGTAGTGTTTGGTAGATTATTTAACTTGTGTTCATGGAAGTTGGTAGCAGAATTTGGACGTTTTTCTCATTATTTGGACGTTTTCTGATTATCATCGAACACAAGAAAAACACATATTAGAGGTAAAAATTCTAGTTTTGAAAGACGAATTCCGTAATTCAACACTTAAGGAGTTTGGTCTGTTTTAAGCCACTGAAAAATCATAAAACATACTCTGTGTCATTTATGTGATCCCGATTTTGGCAAAGGAAAAACTTTATGATTTGTCACTTCTTTGAGTAGTTAATCAATGGCTTTACTCTAATTGGTTATATAAATGAAGTTTTAATTCATACACAACAGCTGATTAATTGGATTTTTCAAAAACACTTCTTGCCTAAGTACTCATTAATTATTTCCGGGCACCTGTTAAACTTGAATAGATATATCAGGTAACATTTACTCGTCTAATGTTGATGTATCTTTCACAATACAGAGGTAAGTCATTTGAACATAAAGTGAAAAAGACCTGCAAGAATCAGTCTAAACAGTTTATGGGGTATGGGGAGGGGGGGTGCTTATGTGATGATATTTTGAAGTAATGGCTAATTTAAGAGGGAAATCTTAACTAAATGAATCATATTTTATTATATTACTTTTGATGTTTTTATAAACCTTTAGGATCCAAAATGGCGCCAGCAGGAAAGGTACGTTACGGCTTCCTTACTTGTAGTGTGTGTATCGAAGCTTATTAGCGACCGGTAGGCCTTATATGTCGGCATTCCTTCTGTATGAATTGTCTGGGTAAACATCTACAGACTAAAGCAGAAGCTGTGGGAAACAAGTCCATCCCCTGTCCCACCAGTAGACAAGAGAAGAGTGGAAGAGTGTCGGGGCAGCTGAAACCAGGACTGCTTCTAACTGGACTCATGGATGACTCGGTTGAACAAGGTAGTATAATACATATCAGCCCTTTTAAAAGGTGTTTGAGCAAAGAAAAAAGGTTGATCCTATCCCTGTACTATGGGATAAAGGGTGGCTAGAGGCTTTTCAATAAGGCTATTGGAAAGATATCTCTAAATTAAACAAATGAGTTTTTCTTCTAGGTAGTTGGGAGTAACATGAATATAATGACCCTTAACCCAGATTTATAACATATCAGAACAAGCAACAGTTACCACTTATTTCGGGAACGTTATTATGACTGCATGAATTACAATGTGTTCCCTTTATTATCAAACAGAAATTATTGTAAACATGCATTTACCAGTTATTTCTCACAACTTATTCTTTTCAATGCCTGTTATCTAACAATAATAATTTCCAGAATCTGAGCAGTGCCTGGTATGCAAAGAGGAAGGGAAGACAACTCCAGCCACACACTGGTGTTCAGATTGTGAAACTTTTTATTGTGATGGATGTCTAAATCTTCATAATAGAATACCAAGCCTCAGGAAACTCAGTTACAGACAAAAAATCTCAACAGAGAAGGTCATTAACGTGTAAGGAACATGACGAGACGATGAAGCTGTTTTGTAAGGACTGCAACAAACCCCTGTGTAAAATCTGTCGCAATGTTTATCACAAAATGTGTAAAGAGGTCATCACATTCAAGATTCACCTGATAGAGGTGGAATCAATACTTCAGGAATGTCAACAAAACCTGGCTGAGAAAATGGATTTGACAAATGTCCAGATCCAAGAGATAGATTCACAAACACAAAACATGATTGCTGACAGGACAACACTTGAATCGGATATAAGGAAAACCATAAAAGAAGCAATTGATGCACTGAAACAGAAGGAAGATCAGCTGATTAAGAAGGTGAAGGATCAAACAGAGCAAGACAAGGAGCAGTTGAGGTCGATGATGAAGACAAAACAAATGGATCTACAGTTGTACCAGCAGCAGTATCAGTCCATTCAGCAGGCCCTGGAGTTGGCGGATGAGGCGCAGCTGTTTGAGTTGTATCTGTCGTCTGGATCAAGAGCAGATGTCACAGGAAGACAGAGGAAGGACAGGAAAGATTTAGCTGACATCAGCAAAAAACACAACCTTGGTCAACTGAAGAAACAGATGGAAATGATGGTCGTGTTGATAAACAAATTGGATTTAAACATTGAGCAGATTGTGAACATAGACCTGACAACATCTCCTATATCAGATGAAATCATCGACGCAAACCTTAATGTGGACGACAGTTGCAGTGTTAGAGATGGTTTGGTCCTGAATATTGCTGGAACAAAAGTCACAGTTTTTGCTGATTGCTACTCTCAACGTCTGAAATCTTTTTTCTCTAAAGGAGGACAGTCATGTTCAAGTGTACTCAAATTGCCTGGTGATCCTTGGTCTTTAACAGTTATCAGTGTAGGCAAGGTAGCTGTGTCTCTTCCATTGTCTCAACAAATTATTATCTTCGCTGTAGTCCTGATCTGGAATTCCTGTCTACAATACAGACAAGTAAGAACTACAGAGGTCTGTCTACTCTGGATCCGTCAACACTGGTAGCAGGTGCTAATAATCCATCCTCTGTGGATCTGATTGATATGAACGGAACCATCTTGAAGACCTTCACAACATTTCCTGCAAAACGACAGAGCTTCATCGATCCTTTTTACATACACGTAACTAGACAAGGCACTATCTTGGTGTCAGACTTTGGTTCGAAGTCTGTCATCCGTCTGACACAGTCTGGTGACATTGTATTCACATACACACCTACTGGAGACAGAGCATTGGTATATCCACGGGGAATAACATCCACCAGTACAGGAGACATTCTTGTAGCTGACTATCGGGGACATAAAGTAATTCATCTCAGTAATTCAGGGAAGTTTATTAGAAACATTCTAACTGAAAAGGATGGTTTAGATTATCCAACTGGTCTATGTGTTGATGAAGACAAACTTTGTGTTATGTTGTTGTATAAAGGTTTACACAAATATAGATTTTGTTAGAAGCATATGGAGCTCTTTCATTTAATTTGAATTGGAGTTACAATTGTGTGACCATTGAGACCAATCTTTGTGTCGCAATTATATAACAAAATGAATTAACTGAAATTTTTAAAACATAACTTCAAATGTATTTGATTTAAAACTGAAAAGATTCCATATTTTGAGATTTATAATTCATGATCACAATTTAGAAAAACTATACTATTATCAAGCCTTTTGTTAATTTCAGTAGTTTCAAATTCAACATGGCTATTGCCTGATTAATAAGTGTGCAGTTCCGCTTTCCTGTTAAGTGAATCAGAGCTAGTAATAAGATGTAATTCAAACAGTGAGAGTAAGAGTTCGACCAGTTATAAGAAGATAAATAGCAGATTTTATGAAGAGAGGCCTTTTATATGCTTAAACATTTTCGGGTAATTAAGAAAGTTTTATCTTTCATTTACGACTCATTTAATTGATTTTGTTATGATAATAAGTTATCGATTAATCCCTACAATGACCTGATAACTACAAGTGAAAGAGGTCGGGGGACGTCTCTACACGTCTCTACTTGGCATGTGCAGCGAAAGCTTCGTACTTCTTGTCCTCAAACGGTCGTTGTTTTTTAAACGGATTGTTGTCATGTTTATTTACATTGATACATGTATATGATTCCTATTAGATACAAATAAAGTATTTTAGAAAACACATGATATCTGTCGTTTTACTGTGATGTAGTTGATTACACTTATCCTAGTTGATACTTTGACTTTGTTGACTTTTGGCATAGAGTTTGTTGCACACTTTCTTTCACAAACTTTATTGATTAAATTGTCTTCAAAATGAATTCTTCCATTCAAAATACTTTCACGTTTCCATTTGAATTATATATCATTAGGTTATTTGAGTTCAAACACAGCTCTAAGGTGCTAGACTGCTGTCACAGTTTTAATTATATCAAACTAACAGTTATAATAGGGGAAAAGACAGGGGTTGAACTTCACTGAAGTTTGGAGTCGCATAGTAAGAAACCTTAAAGAAACGTCATCCATGGTTTTCATAAAATATAGTTTATTTTTGATAAAACCCATATCAGTTGGTATGAATTCAAAACATCACTCTTATTGACACAAACAAACCCCCAATGACAAAAAAAATGAAACCCTTTCCTGTTTTCGATGTAAATCTACAAAAATCTTAACTATATACTATTTTAGATGGGTCGTTGTCCTTTTTTTTCAAAACCCATAACGACTTTTCTTTTACCTTTCTGAATTTTCAGACAGTATGGGTAATAATGAATTTAAGACAGTCGCAAGATGTCATCAAGAGTTTACAACCATTAAGTTCAACCCCGTAAGTTAAGATTTAAACCTTGAAGTTTCGTCCCTATGATCTCTTTACTCACCAAGTGCTATATCTCTTTATTTGACCAGTTTAAAATTAGTATTTTAACTTTTTTTATTAAAATTAGTAATTAAATTTTTTTATATCGTATATTTATATTGTATATGTATACGGAATGAGAATTAATTTATTCCTTACCTGATGTGAAAATAAATAAACATGATCAGAGAGAAGTCAGAAATCTAATTAATCATGGAAAACAAAAATCAGAACGAAGGTTATAACAACAATACAAAACATCGTATTTCATCACACGATATGAATCATACAATCGAACAATCATTCAGATTGATAACACAAACAGTAATCTCACAAACAAATACAATAGAAATACTAAGAAATTTACAATATTGATAAATAATCAAGAAAGCTGTTGACGAAATTGAAATAGAAAAAAATCTAAAGGAGGGCCCTTAAAAAATGCTTATATTAGTTTTCATTACAGAGTGTACAGACACTACACACTCATACAGCGCCTCATGTCACGTGTCTAGTCGCCAAGCGAGGCGAGTCATCCATGTTGGGGTGGACCGTAAATATTTCCTGGTCAAAATATCTGGGATTAAAGAACGACATTTTGTAATTGAATTATATATTTGCCGATATTTAACTTATCAATGATAAAAGCAAGGTATTAAAGATATGTCTGTATTAGCAAATGACAGTTGTCAGTTTCTAATTTCGTTCTAATATTACCAACAAAAATATCCGATCTTCACAAATTATGTACACATCAATGTGAACCTTGGGACTATTTATCTCGTTAATCCCTCATATAATTAAAATCAGACCCTTGCAATACGTAAGTGACTTGATTTACACCATGCACAGTCGCACAGCAGGTTGTTGAGGGTCTTGATGGGGGGGGGGGGGGGGGGGGGGGGGTCTTCTGGAATAGTTCTTTTTAACTAAGCAACGAACATGTTATGTACGAATGCAAAGCAAAAATCAATAGTTAATGGTTAAGTCACCAGGCAGGTAGTTGTGGGTCTGTACGGGTGCCTGTGCAGATATCTATGTAACCTAACCAAGTGATACAGCCGGGTAGTTATGGTGTACGCGTCGATAGTCACAAAGCTGTAGGTAAAGGGTCAAGATGTGGGACTACTGAAGAGTCCGTTGAAATATGATTCATACCTCGGCGGTAAAGTTTTATGAAACTGATAGAGTCTGATATCACTGTCACATATATGGGTGTCTCTATGGTTATCTAGATTAATAACCATCTGGAATAATTAAACCTGTACTGTAAGCAACGTGTAAAATCTAAATATTCCAATACTCGTAGCCCTTATCATCTGCAATAATTGAATTCGTAGTATACTAAGTGTAAAACAAGTCTACCCGGATGCACGGATATATATATATATATGTATATATAACACATGTTTATGTTTAGAAACAACGCATTATCGGTTGTATGTATGTCTCTTCCGCTGAGCTGAAAGCACTAGCCATTAAAATGGATTTTTCGTATATATATATATATATATATATATATATATATATATATATATATATATATATATATCCGGGTAGACTTGTTTTACACTTAGTATACTACGAATTCAATTATTGCAGATGATAAGGGCTATGAGTATTGGAATATTTAGATTTTACTTATAAAAGCTAATCAAATAAAAATATGATGGCATTTAGCTGTTTTTTCAAGGATTTCTGAAAACACATTACATACGTTATCCATCTGTAATATTTTTCCTAAAGAGCAAAATGTTTGTAAAATGATTGGTTTTGGTACATTTTCAGATATTTCTATATTTCTAAAATATATACTTAAAAGCACAACTGAGGGAGTTTCAAAGATTTTAATATCGACATTCGATAAGCATGAGAGTCATTATATCATTATCTATCAGTAATCGTTTAGATATATATTCTTTATTGGTTTGTCCTGAATGATTAATTTCTCAACTCCTTGGGGAGTACTTCATACATAATTCTCATTTTCAAATAAATTTGAAATATCAAAAGTGTGCCTTAAAGGCTCCTGGCATATTTTCATAAGTAATAAAACATATATAAAGAGAAGGAGATTAAATGCGAATTATTGCAAGAAGATCTTTGAAATCAATACATTGGATCCATTCAATTATGTGAAAGCCTAAAATCTGTTCATACTAAAATCTGTTTATAATAAAATCTGTTCATACTAAAATCTGTTTATAGTAAAATCTGTTCATACTAAAATCTGTTCATACTAAAATCTTTCATGGGGGGTGTTCATGGGTAAAAGTGTATTCGTGTAAATTTACAAACAGAAAACACTTTTGGTGCAACTCTGTGTGAAAAACAATATGTACTTTTAATAGTTTACATGAGGCAAAACAGTCTACTTCTCATATCGCACATAAAGGAACCTAAGGAACGTTTTTTTGTAGCAAATTACATAACGTATTTGAATGTGCATATTCACAAAATAAACCACGTAAATAAAGAGAGTTGGTATTTATAATCGGAAGGGCACATACCTTCTGAAGTGAAGTGTGGCAAGTTTTTTTAAGGAAGTATATTTTATTCTATGATATTAATAGATATATAAGTAAGACAAAAGAGTCGTCACAAACATAACATAGGTGTAATATTAATTGCTTCGAGTCGTTTTCAGTATCGAAACAATCTTGTCTTCATAAATCTGTTATTAGGAAAATGTAATACACAGGTAATGTCAACATGACGACGCCTTCATAGCTACATTCATATTATTTTAATGATCGTTGTATTTTTCCATTTCGTGTTCATTAAATCTATTCTCATCACAGTTGTAAGTTAATGGTGACCGAGTCTCAGGTTTAATAGTGACAGTGAGATATTAGTATTTAATGAGTGCTTCAATTAAGTATAGCAGGTAGCTCATTCCACTTCTTATTTAAAGATTCTAGAAAGCAATGTACTTGCTTGAATGTGTGTTTTGTTATTTGAGTAACACACGAGATCAATAGATAATACGACACTGTTGATCCTCATGGTCACACCTTTGTACCTTCATTTGACTTTAAACGAAAGTTCTCCATCCATACCTAACCAAATCTGTATTTGTGTAAAGCCTTGTTACATAATGTAACACATATTCTGACTGCATCAATACACAGACCAGTTGGATATTCTAAACCATCTTCTGCTGTCAAAATGTCTCTAACAAACTCTCCTAAAGAACTGAGATGAATCACTTTGTGTGCTTGATGGTCCGCTACGAGAATGTCTCCTGCACTGGTGGATGTTATCCCCCATGGACTTCTCAGTGCTCTCTCTCCACTAGGTGTGTATGTGAATACAATGTCACCAGACCGTGTCAGGCAGATGACAGACTTCAGACCATCATCTGACACCAATATGGTGCCTTGTCTGGTCACATGTATGAAGTGAGGATTAATGAAGCACTGACCGGGGATAGGAAGTGTTGTAAAGGTCTTCAAGATGGTTCCCTTCATATCAATCAGATCCACAGAAGATGGATTATAAGAACCTGCCACCAGTGTTGACTGATCAAGAGTTGATAGACCCCTGTAGTTCTTACTTGTCTGAATTGTAGACAAGAGTTCCAGGTCAGGAGTCACAGCAACTGTGATGATACGTCGAGAGTCAGAAAGAGACACGGCTACCTTGCCTTCACTGATAACTGTTAAACACAAGGGCTTACCAGATACTTTGAGTACACTTGAACATGACTGTCCTCCTTTACTGTAAAACGATTTCAGACGTTGATAGTTATAATCGGCAAAAAGTGTGACTTTCGTCTTGTTACATTCATGACCAAACCATATAAAATATGGCAATTGTCTCTTACGTTAAGTTTGGCGTTGATAATTTTATCTAATACAGGTGCTGCTGTTAGATCTATGTTATCAATCCCCTGAATGTTCAAATTCACATCCATCATTTCAATCTGTTCCTTTAGTTGAGCAAGGTCGTGTTTAAAGCTCATGTCAGCTACATCTGCTCTGTCCTTCCTCTGTGTCCCTGTGACGTCTGCTCCTGACCCAGACGACAGATACATCTCAAACAGCTGCGCCTCATCCTCCAACTCCAGGGCCTGTTGGATTGACTGATACTGCTGCTGGTACAGCTGTAGATCCATTTGTTTTGTCTTCATCAACGACCTCAACTGCTCCTTGTCTTGTTCTGTTTGATCCTTCACCTTCTTAATCAGCTGATCTTCCTTCTGTTTCAGTGCGTCAATAGCTTCCTTTATGTTTTTCCTTATATTTGATTCAAGCATAGACCTACTGACCAATAGGGTTTTTGTTTGTGAATCTATCTCTTTGATCTGAACATTTGTCAAATCAGTTTTCTTAGACAGAATGTGTTGACTTTCTTGAAGCCTTGATTTGACCTCTGTCAGTTGTTCCATGATTGTGATGACTTCTTTGCATGTTCTATGAGCAATACTGCAGCAGACAGTACATAAAGGTTTGTTACAATCTTTACAATACAACTTTATGTTCTCATTATGTTTACTACAGAAGAATTTCTTCTTTTGGGGAGTTCTAGCTCTGGCTCTGGTTACAACTTTATGTTTCTTTAAGTTTGGCATCACATTGTGTAGTTTCAAACATCCATCACAAAACAAAGCCTCACATTCGGAGCACCAGAGTGCGGCTGGAGTTGTCTTCCCTTTTTCTCTGCACACTGAGCAATGGTCAAGTCCTGGAGTACAATAAAGTAAACTTATAGTTAAAACAAAGAAAACATTACTAACATAGATGACGTTTACTATCTTAGAGATTGTCTAGGTATTTGGCAATCGTGACAATTTAATGTCAATTTATGTCTCTGTATATTGCAAAGATGATGTAAATAAACCCAAATGCATCTAACGTTAAATAATGAATATTAACAATTTACTTCACTAAAAACAATTTGCTTCATTTATGAAATGTAAGAAGGTATCCAAATGGTAGCTCATTATCCATAAAACAGATATTGTATATCTGTACCTTGTTGGATTGAGTCCATAAGTCCAGTAAGAAGCAGTGATGGTTTCAGCTGCCCCGCCCACTCTTCCGCAGGTCTGTCAGGGTGAGGTACTGGGGTCTCTTGTCTACACGTGGGACAGGGGATAGACTTGTTTCTCACAGCTTCTATTTTAGTCTGTAGATATTTCCCGAGACAGGTCTCACAGAAGGAATGCTGACATGCAAGGGTTACTGGTCGCTGATACACTTCCATACACACACTACAGGTCAGGAAGTCGTCCTGAAGCTTGCCTGCTGTCGCCATATTGATTCTGAATCTGCCAAAAATATGTATGAGACATTATCTATGACACATTGCAGTAATAATTCATGCCATCATTATCTCCAACCAAAAGGTGTTCTTAGATTCGTATTTTCCCATAAGTGTGCCTGGGAAAAGTTTTGAAACACCTGTTCAGGCATTTACTGCCGTGAAATAAAATTATAGAAAATCTCTCAAAGGAGCAACCCGGTCATCGGTAATCATCATAAAGATGACCAAATATTAGGCAAAATCCCCTGGAATCAATATTGTGTGAAAACTTTTGAAGTATTAAAATGCATTTGTATAGCTAAAATGTACATAGTACAGTTGTTTTAGAACTGCGTTGATACAACAAATGATTGTCTTGTATTTGAAATTATAGTGATGTTCTTACTTTGATCCTATGATAAAGGAATTTTATCCATGTAGGAAGTATGCTTCGTTTGTTTGTATTTAATGACACAATCTAGGATATGTTCCTACTTTTCCTCACTATATCCTTATGTCATTTTAAAAGCCCATATGAAGTTAAGAAGATAATAATCAGAGTAAAAAAATAATGTTGCAATTCATATCGCCTTGATACAAATATTTATTGATGACAACTTCTTTATATATTGTCAATTATAAATATTAGTACTTAGTGTAGTATCAGCTACAGTTGCATGTAAACTGTATAACCCTAAATGGGCCTCAGACCATAAGAGGGCCCCTGTGTGCAGTGACAAGGCAGTATAGGGGAGATAACTCTATTACTCTATGTTAGAGCACATGGCCAGCATCATATATCAGGCCATTCTGCATGTAAGCCATCCGAGCTTAGAATAAAACCACTGAACCCTCTCTAGTGTCATCCATATCGCCACACTTAGTTGTTATCCAACTTCTAAATGCCACTCAGAGAAGTTTTATGGCCTTGAGCTCAACAAAACAGTTTTTTCAGTTCCTACCTCTGCTGATTCGTGTTCAATGTCAGTGTCAAGGGCATCTAGATAAGGGACGTAACAACTATTCATTTTATGGTTATGTTTTTTAAAACGTTTCTTAATACGTTTCCTGAACACCAAATGATATTATAACATGATAAAGTAGATGTGAAAGAACAGCAATATTTCTAGTTTTTGAAGGGTATTTATAAAAATTACTTTTAGTCCTAAAATATGTTTATCGAAATAATAAACTCTTCAAAAAGGAAACTTGACATTCATGCGAAATTGATTTTTTCGAAACGGGTAAATTTTTTTCATGATACATACCTGTAATTCAAAGAAAGGCTTGCTCAAAAGTGTAAATATACCAAAAACAATGGTCCAAAAAGTTTATGTTGTGTTCAGGGACGAAAACGAGCGATTCGTCCAAATGCATTTTCTGCCAAAGCACGTGCAGCATGGGATCATGAAGGTTACCTGCTTTAGGGGTATAAAAAGCCTTATCAGCCGCTGTTCATTCAGACTACACAACATCGGTACAGCGACCTGAAAAATGCCAAGACTGAACAGAGCGCAATGCAACAACGCCATTGGCAGACTGCAAGCTGGAGCGACGCAGCGAGATGTTGCAACGCACTTTGCCGTGTCCTGACAGACCATCTCTTCATTGTGCACCCGTTTCAACACCCAAAACAGCGTTGATGATAAGCCAAGGTCAGGCAGACCAAGGGTGACTACTCGGGCCCAAGATCGGTACATCCGACTGCTCCACTTTCGGGAACGCACCAGGACAGCAACATCAACGCAGATACCAGGCCTGCGTCAGATTTCCGACCAAACGGTACGCAACAGGCTGAGAGAGGCTGGACTTTTTCCACGACGACCGGTTTGACGTCCTGTTTTAACGCAACGTCATCTGGTGGAACGTCTCCAGTGGTGTCAACAGAGGAAGAGATGGGCACGTGCAAGATGGAGAACCGTTCTCTTCACTGATGAGTCCTGTTTTCTGCTTCGACGAAGTGATGGACGAGCACGTGTATACCGACGTCGTGGAGAACGTTATGCTGCCGAATGTGTTCAGCAAGTTGTCCCATTTGCAGGTGGGAGTGTCATGGTGTGGGCCGGGATTCGTCACGGTGTTAGGACACCCCTTGTGCATGTTGTGAGTAACCTGACAGGTCTACGGTACAGGGACTTGATCCTACAGCCTTACATTATTCCTCACGTCAACGTCCATGGTGGTCTATTTCAGCAGGACAATGCTCGACCACATGTTGCACGTGTTTGTAAAGACATTGCCATGGCTAGCCAGGTCACCAGATTTGTCACCAATTGAGTATCTATGGGACGAACTGGATCGACGCGTGTGGAATCCACCACCCCAAACACTTCCAGGACTTCTTGCGGCACTTCAGCACGAATGGCAAAATATTCCACAGGCTGTGATTGACAACTTGATTGCATCCATGGGTCGACGGTGCCAACCAATAATCAATGCCAATGGTGGCCATACCCGATACTGACATTTGTGCACCCCTGTGATGTTGAAACACTTGTGCACCTGTGCATTTCAAGATCATGCTTATTCTGAATAACATTTACTGAACAGAGATATTCAAACAGCGTTTTAGTTTTCATTTCAATGTTTCACTTGCATCTGTGGTCTTTATATTGAACTTTAAAAGTCAGTGTCAAGTTACTTTTTTTTAAGAGTTGTAAAAGATTCGCATGATTTCATATTCATATTTGGATTTTTACATGATGGATTTATTTATTTTTTATTAAATGGTTTGAATTGATTTTTTAAAAATACATAAATGGAAAAAAAGTGTTCTTTTAGTTACAGTCGAACCTTGTCTATCCGGAGAATTTAGTTACAGGTGAAAATCGTCCGAATAACGAGTCGTCCGGTTATCTGAATCAAAGAAAAAACGTATTTGTTGGTGTATACAGATTGTGTATTCCGTATGGTTGTACTTTTATTATTTTGCACATTTGGATATCAATTATTTGACATGTTGTTCTTTCAGATTTAGCTTCAATCTTATCACTATTGATTGAAGTCAGGCAGTGTTGACCAAATATCTTGTTTCTAATCTACTAGTGTACGTGCAATCGAAGAGACCCTCACTTTCCTGTGTTTGAACAGTCAGTGTACCTCTTTGCATATGGCATTCATAAAACACGTTCTAAACCCACATATG